>CM020520.1:2952500-4152500 GCA_009823395.1 Thamnaconus septentrionalis
GCGCTGCTGCGCTGCTGCCAGACTGAGAGGAAGAGCAGCAGCAGAGGCCACCTGGTCGCAACTCCACACACTCTGCTCCTGTATATACATTTATTGCTTTTTCACAAATAAATCTAATAACAGTCCAGGAGACCGAGTGTATTCCGCTGTCTCCGGTTCTCTAACTGGTTGTGCGCCGGCGAGGACGACTCACTGACTCACTGACTCACTGATTCACTGACTCCAAACCCACAAAGCGTAAAAAAAATCCATTGGCCACGTCCACATTTCTCATTTTGCTGGCACGAGCGGTGTTCCTCACCTGTTGTGAGCACATTTATATGGTGCAGTGTGGCGGGGGAGAACACACCGTCCCCCGCTAGGAAAGTGATGTACAATTATTTTTCATCAGTTTATTTTAGCCCAGGTGACAAAGACGGTCGTTCCCCACGAACGACTCTGACTGAAGAGAAGCGGGAACACCTGTCGATGTACAAATCCACACTGAAAATGAGGATAAATATTGCCGTTCCGAGCCAGAACTGCTGCCATCTGTTTTTGCCATGGCTACAGAGCCTGGCTTCCAGTCAGCGGCTCTTTTTATTTCAGAAATTCTAAATCATACATTTTTCCCTGCACCTCCCAGTCTAGCAGGACAAGCTGTCAGAGCTGAATCGTGTCCAGTGGAGGCGGAGAGAGAGAGAGAGAGAGAGAGAGAGAGAGAGAGAGAGAGAGAGAGAGAGAGAGAGAGAGAGAGAGACAGAGAGAGAGACAGAGAGAGAGAGAGAGAGAGAGAGAGAGAGAGAGAGAGAGAGAGAGAGAGAGAGAGAGAGAGAGAGAGAGACAGAGGAGAGAGAGAGAGAGAGAGAGAGAGAGAGGGAGAGAGAGAGAGAGAGAGAGAGAGAGAGAGAGAGAGAGAGAGAGAGAGAGAGAGAGAGAGAGAGAGAGAGAGAGAGAGAGAGAGAGAGAGAGAGAGAGAGAGAGAGAGAGAGAGAGAGAGAGAGAGAGAGAGAGAGAGAGAGACAGAGGAGAGAGAGAGAGAGAGAGAGAGAGAGAGAGAGATGGAGACAGAGGAGAGAGAGAGAGAGAGAGAGAGAGCGGCCTGTCGGGAGTCTCTCAGTTACTGGGACAACATGATGAGGGTCTCTTTGCAAACTCCATGGCAACCAGTCAAACACAGCGGGGGGTTGGGGGAGGGAGGGGGGGTCTCCTCCACATTCTCACTCTAATCTCACGTCGGCGCCCAGCTTTTAACGTCCCTGCATCCATTAACTCCACACACACACACACACACACACACACACACACACACACACACACACACACACACACACACACACAGCAGACACAATAGTGAGGAAAGTCATTGCCGAGGGTGGGGGGGGGGGGTAATGAAGTGACAGTTTGTGCAGACAGCGAGCGCGTGGCTCTCCCTCGCCACTGGCTCTATTAAAAACATGTCATCTGGCACACACATGACTGCATGCTGATGCGGAGGAGAGGGAGAAAAGCCGCCAGTGTCAGTCTGAACTGGATTCTCTCCACCGCATCACAGCCGCAGCCGTCACCGGCCGATTCCAGCTCCTTCCCACAATGCACTGCACACATGCTGGGGGCAAGCCGCCGGCGGGACAAATAAACGTAAAAGCAGGCGGCCTTGAAGCCGATACCTGAAGTCACTCTGAAATTAATCTGTCACTCCTATTCACAAACACTCTGGCGGCTAAAACTTTGACAGTTTGTCTGATTGAATGCAACAGGTGAGCGGCAAGTTCTCCCCCTCGTTCACTGCTGTCAGGCTGTGTTCAGGGTGAGCCAGTTAGTCTCACGTCAGAAAACACAAACAGGAAAAAGATGAAAGAAGTTTAAGACGGACTAAATGTAGACATCAGGTGTGGCTGTGTGGAAGCAGAGTAAAAAAAAAAATAAAAGAATGACAGCAACAAATCAGAACGGAGCATCATGACGCAGGCCGAGCGAGGAGACCTGACTGGCGCCTGAAACAACCCACTGATCTCTGAGCATATTCACTGAATTTATGTGCTGTTGTTTTTGTTGCGTTCCTCCTCCTCTTCCTCCCTTCACCTCCAACATTTTGATTTAGCGGTCACATAATCAGTTCAGCGCTTCACACTCGGGACGTTCATTACGGGATCCACTTCACCTCCTTCAGCTGGGATCTACGGCGCTATAAAAAAAACCACCGCCGCCGTATTTCTCCCTCTTTGGACTTTTGCACCCGCTCGCAGCGGCGACACTCGTGGTGGAGCGTCGCCTCCAAACACGTCAGCAATGTGTTGTTAGCGTGGACGAGTCTCGTTAACGCGGCCAGAGGAACAGAAATAACACCGCGCCCGTAACTCTGTCAGCCGGGTCGTAGCTTTTCCTCTCCTTTTTCTTCCTCTTCCTTTTACGAGGCACTTGGAGCGAAGCGCAGCGCTGACGTGTGCGTCGGCCGTCGCCGGGATAAACAGTGGAAAGTGACGCGGGAGGCGAGGAGGGTCGCTGGTGACGCCCGCTGCTCGGAGGGACTTGTGCACCTTCACTGCTCTTCTCCATCTCACTTGGGGTTTTTCACTCCCGTGCAGCAGCAGCAGCAGCAGCAGCAGCAGCAACACTTGGGCGTGTGTGAGAAACACACTCTAGATGTGACTCACACACTTTGTTTCACCTGCAGACGTTGGCACCTGTTCGGCTGTTCAGCTGCACCAACTGTTGTGTTTAGCGCGATGACGCAGTTTCCTGCCCTGGCAACACTCGCAAATGTGTGTTGACTGTACTTTACAGCTTCTCTGCACCACGACTGCCTTTCAAACTTTTACCACCAAATAAATAAATAAATAAATAAATAAATGAATTAAACCTCTCTCAGCGGCAACAGCAGAGGCAAAAACACGTGAAAACCTGCTGCAAACCCTCCCGACTTCCACGGCGACGCTCCAACTGGGAATCTGGCACCGGCTAAAGTCGCCAGAGACGCAAAATAAAACATGGATTTGTTGCCAAACAGCCGCCGGGTCAGTCGCACGTTCCAGCCCCCTGCTTTGAACGTGAGCTGCTGCGTGCACGAGTCGACTCGTGAATGACACGGTAGCAGCTTCTGCAGGCGGATGAATCATCAAACACACAATGGG
Source organism: Thamnaconus septentrionalis (assembly GCA_009823395.1). Lineage (NCBI taxonomy): Eukaryota > Metazoa > Chordata > Actinopteri > Tetraodontiformes > Monacanthidae > Thamnaconus > Thamnaconus septentrionalis. The sequence continues at coordinate 2,955,614 of CM020520.1, forward strand.
ACCACCGATTGTCCTCCGTCTTCGCATTTCGGCAGCATCTCTCCTCAAGTCAAACACACTGCACCCCCAGAGCAGACCGGCACTCGTGCAAACAGGTAGCAGAATGTTTCATTCTCTTCTCCTACCGTCTTTGCGGTAGAGGTTGATCTCCACTCTCCTCTCCTCCGAGCCCAGCAGGGCCTGAGCCATCTGGGCGATGGCCAGCCGCTTGGTGTCGGGCCCGTACATGAAGTTGCACGTGCACGGCTTCTGCATGATCTCGGCGCGCGAGTAGCCGCACATGTGGCAGAAGCCGTCGTTGCAGAAGATGATGGCGCAGTTCTCCACCCGGGCGTTGGCGATGACGAACTTGCGGCCTGCGGACGGGAAACAGGCAGAGTTTGATGCAGGGTTGAACTCTTCCAGATAAAAAGTACTTTCAAAGAATCTTTTTATTTCATTTTTTTTTAATGTAATAATACCAAACTTTGCCAAGCAAAACTAGTGTAGCTAAACACATTAGATGAAAATGAATATATTTCATAGCATAAATTCTGCTCTACTAGAGTCTGGCATTAAATAAGACAAATTAGAAAGGAGATCTAACTGGTGCATATTGGACGTCCCAAAGTGTCCATGCAGCATCTGGGGCTGCTTGGCTCTGCTGATGTACACATCAGTCACTCAAACGGCCCAGAACACACATTTAAAAAGGCGCTAACAAGCTCTTTCTTCAGGCAGGACAAGCCCATTATCATGGCACTCCTGAGGGCACCCGGCAATATTTCTCTCACGTCCACAGTCATGACCATTAGGCTTTTCGTGTGACAGAAATGACTCCCACCACGAGATTATTGTAGCGGCGAAACGGTGAAAAAGCTACACTGGTCCTTAATGGGCCGCGGGTTCAAGGGAGAGAGGAAGCCCAGTGTGACACTTGAGGTAATTTCCTGCTGGAGACGGTCCCGCACACACAAAGACCTGCAGGCTGGGAATCTTCTTCAAGGACCCCGAGGCTGCGAGCCTCATTGCTGCACTGAACTCTGGGAGATTTTCTTCCAGCTGTAATTGCTTCTCGGCCCAGCGTGAGGACTGCAGGACTTCACATCTCCAGAAGCAGCGGCAGCGGCGGCTCCTGAGAAGTCTGGGTTATTTAATGGGACGCCTCCAGGGGGCCAATGGCTCCATGATGAAGGTTTATTTTAATAAATCCAATAATGATCTCACCACTGCTCTTAATTGCAAATTTGACTTGGGATGCGCTCAGGGATAATTTTGTTCAAATTTTCAGAGAATGTGGCAGAGAAAGTGACACGCTGCTGCAGTCTTAGTTTGCTGTGTTTATTAAATCTATCGCTTGAATTAATTAGTGATACAATTCAACAGTCAATCAGAAAAGAGCATTTTCCATGGTCTCTTCAAATTCCAGGGGTTAAACCTGACTAAAAGTGTTCAATCAGCCACTATCACACTCCCTCCACACATTTAGCGAATCGCTGGAAATCCCGACAGAAACAAGACACGGTCCAACTTTGATGGGCTACTCAGCCTCACAGAGCAGAGAAGCTCTCTGAGTCTCTATTGGTTCAATACAGTCCTGGAGGAAACATCCTCTCCATTGTCCCATTGTTTTCACACTGTTCACAACTGCAATTATAATACCTGGTGGACGACAAACTTGAAGAGAAGTTCCTCCCAGGAGGAAAAAAAAAGCAACTTCTGGATCTCCAGATACCTTGTCCACCTCTGGAATAGAAGCTTCTTAGTTAATTGCACCACCACTTAATGTTTTCCTATTGGTCTGGTGACATTATGGTCTGGACAGCTGAACACCATTTCCAGGGTGAGCTGCATTATTTCCAGACAGAGAAGATGTCAGGCAGCCATTATCATCCTCTGTTCTTTCTGGCGATGCAGACTTGTAAATATCTAAATGTATCTCTGTGTACTTCCTGTTTAAATTCTGCTTGTTTCCTTTTTCTTTCATATTTATTGAGCTTCATGACATCCCAATTGTGTTTTGGCCAAAAGGCAAAAATCCACCTTGTGAACCAGCCAAGTGTTCAACCTGAAATCCAGTCAGCAGTATTTCCCTTGAAAAGGTGACAGCAGATCACAGGCCACCGCTGTGAGGCCTCACACTGCCGCGAACCTCCATCCGACCAATCGCCTTCCGCTTTGCTGCTACCTGGAGATGGACTGTAAAGTTTTGTTCAAAGTTGTGTAGAGGCAGCAGAAAAACACCGCAGGCTCTCATTCATCTTCCCATCACAGAATTTGTTGCTCGCGCAGAAACACCCTCCCTGCAGCACCTTCTCCAAAACAGTTTGGTCGACGTCCCACCTCCCGTTTGGAGCGAGAACAGCCACATTCATCTCCTCCATCAGATGTCTCTTCCAGCAGATTTCACTGGGTTGGTTTTTCTTTTTTTATTTGTGCTCAATATAAAGTCGTTTTTCCACAAAAAAACATCCAGAACCGTTTATTTCTCCTTTTATGTGATACACTTTTCTTCCATTCTGCTGTTACCATGAAAATTACATCTTCTCTTGCACCAAATATGACATCCATCAATCCTTGGGCTCCTCTTTAAACCTCCGTTAAGCTCTCCAGCAACCTGAGTTCCCGTCTGCAGAGCAAAGAATCTACTTATTTGTGCCATTTCTTGCTCTGCTTTCCTCAAAGTGCCCATCAATCAATGTCCCGCTGCCTCGTTCAGAAATGATTCCAGCCTACAATTCCCCCAAACATCAAGTAAAAATCCATTAGAGCCGACTCATCCAGGGCGAAAACGCCGCTGCCCGATTTGCCCCGTTGTTAAACACCCCGTTATCACTTCCTGCCCCGCCTCCTTCCTCCTTCACTAACAGCAGATGGACCATCCTTCAAGGCTGCTCGCCCCCCCCCCTGGATCCCACGGCCATGGAGGGCCCTGCTCAGATATTCATAGAAGCGGTGCAGATCGGCCGTGCAGATGCACTTGATAGCTCGCCGCTGCGAATTAGCGGCGACGGCGGCGCAGCGGCCCACAGAGGCTCATAAAGCCTGATGGGTTTGTCTGGCTGCAATGAGCACTGGGTAATACAAAAGAGCAAAGAGAACTGAGCGCATATGAGAGCCGGCGCGGCGCATTTTTCATCCCTCGGCCGCCGAATGAGTGCAGCGGAGGCGAGCAGACGTGCGTTTCCAAGCTGCTCGGGTCTTTGCAGGAGCCTGCTAGCATCACGGCGGAGCTGACGGAGAGCCTTCTCCCTGGCAAGCACGCAAACAAACATGACAAATAACACAATGCTGATGCAGCCGACACATGGCGCCTGCTTTGGCCATGTTTCCGTGAATAGGGGGGCGGGGCCGGTGCAGGGAAGGAAGGAGGGTCAACGTGCTTCGCAGGGACACTGGAGGTAGCGCACCGCGTTGCCCCAGTGATACCGACGCCGTCTGATTATATAAGAACTCGTGTATCAAAGTCAGCCAGTGCGGTGACATCACTGAGCTCTTCGTCTCCGTCTCACCCTCCAATTTTCCCTCTAATGAGCTTCTCCAGTCGGAGAGGAGGAGAGAGACGCTGATTAAAGGCAAGCTGCAGCTCCTCAGGAGGAAAACACCATCTCTAATACACACACACACACACACACACACACACACACACACACACACACACACACACACACACACAGACATGCATACATCCAAACACTCACCCACACAAATATAAGATCTCAGACGCACATTCACAGAGACCTTCCAACGCAGACTGAATAATTCACTAAGACCAGACCTTGGGGGCTTCGCCAGTCTGCCAGTGTGTGTGTGTGTGTACGTGAGGATGGATGTGTGTGTGTGTGTGTGTGTGTGTGTTTGGAATCTCCTCCAGTTTGCTGCGTAGGCGGATGAGGAGGGAAGCCCGTGTGCTGCGAGCACGAGTCAACACTCTGCGGTGCCTGCTGGGGGACGGAGAGACGGACAGACGGAGGGGAGGAAGGAGTGTGAGAACAGAGAGCGGAGAGGAAAACAGAGAGATGAATGGCTAGATTACCCAGAGGAGCGGAGAGGAGAGGAGAGGAGAGGAGAGGAGAGGAGAGGAGAGGAGAGGCTGCAACACGGAGGAGTGGTGGGGATGAAAAGAAACAAAAGGATGAGCGAGTGAGAGAGGCAGATGCGTGTGATTGGTCGGATCACAACGAGAGGCTAAGGGGATTTTTTTTATTTGTGTGTTTCGTGAGTGTGCGTGTACGCATGTGTGTTTGCAGCTCCTAACCGTGCAATTGCCATGGAAACTGAAGATTTGACACATGCTAAGTTGGGGGAAGACGGAGAGGCGACGGTGGATTCAGACGACATGTGAAGGAGGAGGGGCGGGGCTTCATGTCCTCGAACGGCTCGTGCTGCAGCCAGCAGAAGCACCAAAATCGTCTGCTGCTGCTGCTGCAGATCGATGGTCCATCTCCAGATCAGTAGCAGCTGATAGACGGCGGACTAGCAGGAAGTGAGGCGCTTTTAGTTTTGTTTCATTTAGTCAGATTGAGTCTAAGTTGCCGTTCTGCAGTTTCACATATTTACCAAGTGAGCGGATATAAAGACAGATTGTTGTTTTCAAGCAGCCTCCTCTCAGGTCTGATGCTTTGCTCACAATCACTGCCTCACAATAAATGCTCCATTTGTTTTTCCACTTTTTCTGCTGCCGTCTCTCCAATCCAGTTTTCCCTTCAGCCACTCAGAAATCTATTTGCATCTGCAGGACGTACAGATTGTTTTGAACAGCTTGATTCTCAGAGGAGGAGCTAATATGAAGTGCAGCCACGGCCTGATAAGAAGCCCAGAGCTCCTCAGTGACTCGAACCTCTCTCCGACTCCCTCCAATCAATTGGCAGCGCGGAGAGACTCCCCGTGCAGCCAGGGTATTTTCCCCGTAATGGAAAGAAGCAATGTAGGAAAATAAGTCGGGCGAGGCGTGAGAAACACAAAACCCCGGCAGTCACGGCTGTTGGCTTCATCTTCCTGCAGCCGGTCACCTCTAATTCACTCCGCCTTATTATTTTGACTCAAGGTCCTGGTCCAAGGTCCCCTCTCGATCCTCCAATGACTCTAAACCACATATAGTTTAGCCTTTATTAGCAAATGGATTGGCCTCAGTAGTCAAGGACTCGCTGGCGTCACAAGATGCAGCCCTTTATTGGAAACAATGCTGTTTGCCGCCCTGCTTGTTAGTCTAGTATATAGTATTGTCGCCACCCTGGAGTTGAATGAGATGACTCGCAACACCTCCAGTCAGTCAGAAGAGTCCATCTGAAGAAGGATTCTCCTCGTTTTTATTCTGTGAATAAATTATACCATCGCTGTAAGATAAAGATTTTTCCTCTCGGTTCTATATTTTGCTGACTGAAGCTCAGCAGCGTAGTCCATTAAGTCTTTTGTGCGACTCGTGAGGGTTTTCCCAGCTCGGCACGAGCAGAGCTGCACTCTGAAAAACTGTGGTGAGAGAGAGAGGAAGTGATGAGTCATCCTTCCAAAGTCAGAATCTTTTAGAAGCCAGAGTTCTAAAATTGGCTGGGAAAACACATTTGACGAGGAACTTTTTAAGATTTATCAGCAGATTGGCCAAGGATAAAAACACACACACACACACACACACACGCACAGAAATGATCCCACTGTCAAATCCGGCTGTCAGCTGACAGGTGGGACCCATTCCCACCTGATTCAGGACCCGGCTGATTATCCCTCCGTCAGACAACAAGCTGGCCCCCTGCAGCCTCCCGAGCTCACCGTCACTGCCGGACAAATAATTGAAAGTCTCCTCCGAAGCGCTTGCACAGTTTATACCCGAGACGGGAAAGTGCAGCCGCAGCAGCACCACACAACACGTTTTTGTTCCCATTTCCGTCCCATTAGAGATGCTGCCCGGACGCTCCGCTGGCAAAACCCCAGCACGTGCCGCTGGAGAAGTGCTGGTGTCATCAGTGGGAGGCGGCCCAAAAAAATAGTCGGGGTTCTGTTCGTGTTTTGACCACCCTAGCGATTGTGAGACGGCGAGTTTTGCTTTTTTGGGGAGCAGTTTCCAAAAACAGCATGTGGATAAATTATGTATTGGCACCATCGAGGTTTTATTTAGCTGTAAAGTGTTGACAAAAAGTCCCGCGAGCCCATGTTGAGAGAGAAACTTGGCGACGACGGCGGTAAAACTCATGTCCACAGTAGGAGAAGAAGAAGGAGAAGAAGTAGAAGAAGAAGGAGGAGAAGAAGAAGAAGAAGAAGAAGAAGAGTCCCTGCAGCCCACTTCAGCTGGAGTCCAGCTCCTGCTATTATTCTAATAAAGGAATTTACTAAATTAATGGAATGAAATCAGGTGGGTTCAGTTGTCTGGCTGACTTCAGATCAGGTGTCAGTGCTCAGTTCTCTCTCTCTCCGGCCATGGAGCTTCCATTGGAAGCAATGGGCTCCTCACTCACTCACTGCGTCTCCACTGCAAATCTCTTCAACGACACGTCTGAGGGTCTCCTCCTGGTCTCTGAACCTGGATCCCCTCCGTCCCACTCAGTCTGGGGGTGTGAGAGGTGGAGTGGGGTGGGGGGGGGTGTTGGGGGGGTGCCCCAGCAGTAGTTAAGAACCATAATCCCATAATCATCAGCAGCCTTTAATGGGCTGTTTCGCTCCGAGTGTCTCAGGGTACGCTGTGTTACTGCCTCTCCCTGCTGCCCTTAACGAGGTTATGCAGATTTATGCAAATGAGGTCCAACACAGGACATCAGGGAGTGGGTGGGCGGGGGTGGGCGGGGGGTCCTTAAGTTTGACGAGTTGGTCTTTTTCCTCAGCACGACTCTCAGAGCAGAGGAACCGTTCTGAGGCAGGTTGATGGAGGGGGTGGGGATGGAGGGGGATGGTGGAGGAGGAGGAGGGTCTGATCAAGTTATAGCAGCAGTGGTGGAGGTGGGACGGACACGTGAAGAATGGGAGGACACGAGCGGAGGGGCGGCAGTGTGGAGAGAGCGCGCTGACGGATGGAGGTGCAGGCGAGAGGCCGAGTGAGGAGGGACGACCACTCTGGTTCACCGACGAGGAGACGGCAGGGAGATAAGACGCAACGCACACACACACACACACACACACACACACACACACACACACACACACACACACACACACACACACACACACACACACACACACACACACACACACACACACACACACACACACACACACACACTCTGGAGGCGGCCAAACCTGTGACTGACTCTGATAACGTTCAGTTTCATCGGCTGAATTCATTACTGCGACATGACAAAGTTGCTTGGCCCAGGCCAGTTTTCACTGCAGTACACGATGGGCCGTCCTGTCGTTTACAACAACAATCTGCATCCACATTGCAACTAAAATAAAATAAAAAGAGAAAACACGCACTCAGATGTGCTGATTGTGCAACTTCTGCCACTTTGTCAACACGAACCAAGCAGGAACTGCGTCCAGCGCAACGACCGGAGCTGCATCCTGGAAACCAAACCACCTCCTGCTGCAGTCCAGCATGAAAGAGCGGCTGGTCTTCTGACTGACTGAGTGAGTGAGTGAGTGAGTGAGTGAGTGAGTGAGTGAGTGAGTGAGGGAGGGAGTGGAAACGCAGACTTGAAAGCGCCGATTCCAGATTGTTGGAGCAGTTTGTAGATGCAGGGAAAACACCAGAGTGAACACTGAGCCTGTTTTTGGTGCCTGATTCTGAGTTGGATCCAAGACATAAATGCCTGGACCATTTGGGGGGAAATATGAAAATATCCTTTGTTCTTCAAACGTGGCTTCGCTTCTGCTGTGTTTTCAGGCTCTCGCGGCACATCAAAGTGTGGAATAAACAACCTGCGTGCTGCAGAGTCCTCCACGTTCACCTGACAGGTGCACACTGATGTCTCGTCTGACTGCCGTGGCGAGGAAAAATAACATACATATACATAAATATATAAACCAATCGCAGAGGAGAAGCTGTGTTTGATGCTTCGGTCTTTGGGGCACACACTCATGTAGAGGCACAAGCCAATTAGGCACCGATGATGTAGCGGGAGCCCAGACGTTGTTGTTGTTGTTGTTGTTGGTGGTGGTGGTGGTGGAGGAGGAGGTGGAGGATGAGGAAGAGGAGGGTGGTCGTACAAACCCACAATATTCAATCTGACAGCCATTTCTGTAAAGGAAGGCTGGTCGCAGCCTTTCTGCTGCCGTTTGGCAGAGTACCGAGCTCACACACACACACACACACACACACACGCACACAAAAGAAAGAGGCTGTTGAAGAAAAAAGGGAGACTGCTGCAATTCTCTGCGAGAGACGGAACAAAAACACCCCACAACAGCGCTAAATTGATCCATGATGAAATCACCGGGCAATCCAAACAGCAGCCACAAAGCAGAGCAGCAGCAAAGCCACAGCGAGCCTCCTCTCATCTGATCTTTATCAGTCGGGTTCCAGCCGCAGCCGGTCCAGACGCTGGGCCTCTCGGGTGAATCCGGGAGGAAGAACACCACTCCGCACGGGGGGAAAAAAGGTCATCTTTCTCGCCGGAGCAGGTCTCACAGTGCGCTCACACGGGTCCAAACAAACGGAGCCGGAGGAGCCGGAGGAGCCGGAGGAGGAAGAGCTCCGGTCGATGCGGCTGCTGGAGCCCCTTCACCAGGAAAAGGTCAGCACACTTTGATTTTCTCTCTTCTTTCAATAAACAACTTCTTTCAAAATAAATGAAAGAAAGAAAGAAATACAGAAACACGGCAGTTGTCCTCCTCCACTTGCATTTCTCTCCGTGGACTCTGAGGCCGTGTTGACTGACTCACGGCGGACGTGTCTGAGTGATTCAGGAGCGGAGACTAAGTGTTGCCACACCGACGGCATCAGTAGTTTCCATTCGATCGGTTCTCACAGCATCAATGTGCTAACAAGGTTTCCCCGTGCAAACAAAACCACAGTTTCACCATATGGCCATATTCAAATAGTTTGGAGATATTTCAACAATGACGCAGTGCAACACAGAACTGAGCATCTGCAACAACATAAAATCTCTTCTAAATTGCAGCAAATTAAAACAAAGTTTAGTTTAGTTTCCTCCAGAAAAGGAGAAGAGTTTGATCGTTTGTCTCAATAACAAGCTGCAGCTTTGAGGATCAGATTTGCATGTGAAGCACTTTGTCTTCTTCTGCTTCTTCTGCTGCTGCTTCTTCTTCTTCTTCCAGCTCCTCAATCTGATCCAGTTACTAGATTACATGATTTGTTTTGCTTGTTTGCTCGTGGCGATTTGTATCTTTTGGCAGGGATTAGCCTTGTGTATACAAAGAGTACACACACACACACACACACACCACACACACACACACTGTCTCTTCCATCCCCACAGCAGGTGCCATGTTGCCGTACTGGCTTCCTGCCCGTCGGAGATCAGAAGGCAGTGGGCATCTGCCGGGCATGGACAGGAGGAGGAGGAGGGAGAGAAAGAGAGAGAGAGAGAAAGGAAGAAAGGAAGAAAGGAGGGGAGGAGGAAGAAAAAACAGGTTGTCAGAGGAGACAAAGAGCAGACAGAAAGAGAGGAGCAAGACAGAGAGCGAGAGCAGCGAGAGCAACGAGAGCGGAGAGTGTTTACAAGCTCCAACAGTTTATAAGTGTGTGTGTTTGTGCATGTGTGTGTGTGGCTGACTTGGTTACGTGTGTGTGTGTGTGTGTGTGTGTGTGTGTGTGTGTGTGGGTGGGTGTGTGGGTGTTTGTGCAAAAGTGAGGAAGAAGAGAAGATCTTGTTTCTTTGTGTCTCTGTGTGTGTGATTGATTTCACAGCAATAAAAGTGCAACCACGAGACTCACAGACTGACTCCTGACCCCGACACACCACCACCACCACCACCGCCGCCGCCGCCGCCGCCGCCGAGTTTACACCCTCACGGTGAAAACAGATGGAGCTTAGAAATGAAGCGAGCCACCGGAGCGCAACCTCAATCTCTTCCTCCTTCCTGCCGCTGCGCTCTGCCAACCGCAGAGGAAATTTTCGATCGTCGCTTTTTCAAATCTGCCGGATCGGGAGGGAACGAGGCACGCCGGGTGCGTTTGTTATTTTGCACGACAGTCACAGCAGGAGGAGCGTCAAATCCAGCGTGCATGCCAGGGCATGGAATCCTCCGCTGCTCCGTCACCACCCGCTTCCTCCATGCAGGCCAAATGTGCAAAAAAACAACACTTTTCAAAGCCTGGGTCGAAGCTCCGGAGCACAAATCTGCATCCCTCAGCTGGGGAATATGGAGGCTGTGCACCTCCAGTCGTGCTGAGCAAAGCAGGAGGATGCAGAGAACAGTCAGGTGGAAAACCTGCTGCTGCTGCTGCAGCTCCTGGTGCTGCTGTCTGTGTCTCCTCTCAGTTCGCTGCAGTTTTGTCCTGGAATCAAGACTAACATGTTTTAAATTGAACTGGCAATTTGGCTCCAAGAAAGAGGCCAACAAAAGCATTTCTGCACCGTCTCAGTTCACTGGTCAAAGGTCAATAGCACGAAACAAAAAAGGAGCTCCATCTATCTCGCCCCCCCCCCCCGGTGGCCGGTTGCGTTAATGCCCTTTCTCTGTTGGCCGGAGTCACTTTCGGTCGTGTTATTGCAGCTCAAGTCAAGTGTTTATGTTCCTGATAAGTCTTGTTTTCCTTCAGTCAAGTCGATGCTAGCGCATGTTTGGCCTCATTTGTTCATTTGTTTTCAGTTGGCACGGCGATAAGAATCAGAGCGGCGTAATCTATCTTCATCTATATCTTTGATCCGCACGGGATACGAACGATTTGTCAGTGCATCAGCCTCCGACTCTCAGCCTCGTCTGCGCCGCTCCAGTTCCATTATGGGCATTGAAAAACACCACGGACGGCCTTGTCCTTTGGCTAAAAGCAAAACTCCCAGGCACCCTGGCCTGTTTCTCACAGAGGCTACTCAAACAGCACAAGGTGCTGCAGCCTTTTTATGGAAAAAGTTGTTCTCATCCCCTCCTGTTTATGCACTGCCCCATCTGATGCCACACCTTCCATCATTCTTTACCATAGAATTGCCTTCATTTCCAAGGGCTGAACTCCCATCCAGGTTCAGCCTGAAGCTCGACGATCAGGTCGAGGCTGCAGCTGAGAGCACTGGCAGAACTTCCTGTGACCCCTCCGACACGCCGGCAACTCTTTCTGATCGATGCGCGGAGCAGAAACGTGACTGTACCTTTTTCCTGTGTGTGCACAACGGCAGGTGGGTGTATGTGTGGGTGGGGGGGGGGTCTGTTACCATGGCGACGGCGTGTTTGTACTTCAGCTGCAGGATGGCAACATCCTCCCCGGAGGACTGTGGCTCTCGGGCCTGTAATTGGTGCACAGCCTGGCAGTCTCCTCTCCCCTCTCCTCTCCTCTCCTCTCCTCTCCTCTCCTCTCCTCTCCTCTCCTCGCCCCGCAACTTCTCATCAAGCATCGTCAACAACCTGGACAACAATCACTTTCAATGACAGGAGCAGAAACTCTCCTGCAAACCTCCAAGTCATCCAATCTGACTATATGCCAGTCCGGTGGTGAAATGCATCCCCTTGAGATGGAGAGCACAAACAGGAAGCTGTTGCTGGTCACAAATAAATGCACCTCCAGCAGAGCACCTGAGCCAAACACACTCAGTGTCCTTCTTCTTCAGTGTTCTACCTCAACCTTGTTTCATCTTTGAGTGTGTGCCTTCTTCCGGTTTGCTTGTTCTACTTTTTTTTTGTTACCCCGGTGGAGCAACACAAATTAGCGCGTGATATTTAATTAAAATGCAATCACGGCTTGATGTTGCCGTCGAGTGCGAGGCGACGGTCCCACAGCCAGACACACCAGCTGCTCTGGGAAGGAGCCACGATGCTTCACTTCAGCATGTTGAGAGGAAAGTACCTCCACACCTGTTGGTCAGTCAGAACCGCTTCCTCTTAAGATGCAACAAGAAAAAAAAAAAAACATGACTCATCGGTGCAAACACTAAAATCCCCATCAATCAAAAGGATCCATACCTGGGCGTCATCTCAGCTTCAACTTTGTCTGCAGCTCCTTTAAATCTGGCTGTTTACACGCTGGCCAGATGGATTTTCACGACTCCCCTCGTCGGCAAATGATCCCCGCTTATCGATTTTCCTTCGGCAGACGCGTCAGTGAGCTCCGTGCCAAACAGTTTTGACCTCACGTTCTTTTCCTCTCGCGCTCAAACGCACGCAAAGCTCTGCAGTAAACAGCGGCATCACTGTCACCTCGTGTCAAATCAATGTGCAGCGGCGACGCTGTCACTTTGCCGCACGCACGGCACGTCGCCCCCTTTTTTTGTGTGCCGCACACATCAGATCGATGCGGTGTCGTGGTCGGTGTTAGTTGGCGCGACCTAATGTGCGTCGAACAGTTGCTACGACCAGCGAGAGCCAAGCAAGACTCTCCGTGAAATGATGCAATGCAGCGCAGCCTCTGCACGAACGCAAGAAGTTTGGAACAGCGCAGAAATCAAAGTCCAGTTAGTCCACTCACATCTTCAGGAAGTGTGTTCTCCCGCCGACCAGCTGTTTCTTTTAATCAGCTGCGGGTGGCCGAGCTGTGAACCAGGGCAGTAAAAGTGATGACACCGAGCTGAAACATTTAGTCTCTGCGCTCCTGTCAGAGGCCGCCTTGCAGACGACCTCCACCTGTCCACCGATGGCCGCATTCAAATTCACCACGGCTCCGCTTCAAGGCGGAGCGGCGGACATCCACAACTGGTGCCGCTACTCTCCAAAAGCTATTCAATACTGATTACAAAGAGAAGCCCCCCTCCCCCACTCCGCCTCCTACACACCTCCGAGACTCCAATGAAACCCACCACAGGAGGATTCCTCCTCCATCGTCATTGGGTCTAAAATTCGCTTCGCGTCCATGAGAGCGGAGACGTGAGCCCTGCGTGCGTGGGAGCCCCATGACGGTGATGCACGGACTCGGCTTCCGGTTTCACTGACGTAGCTCTCGCAGGTAGGCCAAGGTGGAACCAGACCATCATCTCAAGCCACTATTGGGGGAAAATAATACCTAATATCTCAGCGGCAGGTCATCGGAGGAGTTTGCTGAGCCAAGTACAGGTGGGAGACAGGAGGGAAAAAAATCTTCTCAGGTTCAGTTTCCACTGAATCGGAGAAGACGTGCGAGGAACGGGTGGTGTCAGCTGACGATGACAACCCCCACCCCCCATCTCCTCCACTTGCTTCACCTCTCCCTCCTCCTCCACCTCCTCCTCCCCTCCTCCTCCTCCAACATCATCATGACTCGGACAAGGTTTTGTTTGTCAAGAGTTGCAAATCTCTTGCGAAAAAGCACCTCAGCTCTGCAAACTTCACCAGCCGGACGTGTGAGATGAACCCAAGAGATGTGTGAAAACTCTTCAGTCAGCAGTCGCTGCTCCATCAGCAGGATCTGGAGCTGCAGCTTCTGCCTCAAATACACCCAGTTTAACACGTCGTCTGAGGAGCTGCAGCTGCTGCTGCTGCTGCTGCTGCTGCTGCTGTTACCAACACAGCAAGACATCGCTTACAGATCCCAGAGCAGAGCAATCACCCTGACACCCCCCTCCCCTCTCCCTCCCCTTCCCAGCACGCACCAACAAATGGCTGAAAGCAGGCGACGCATCACACATCTGCTCTCATCCGCCTGCCGAGGAGGAGCGCTTCACATCCTGAAACCAATCAAATATCTAGAGTGGAGGGGAACAAACACTCCTGCACATCTCACGCGCATTACACACACACACACACACACACACACACACACACAGCATCATCTAGGGCAATTTCTTTCTTATTTTTCATTTTTTTCCACCCACACACAGCAGGAAGTGCACCGCCGCGGCTGCTGGGGCAACGTTTTGGAGTCTAGTCACACGTTCAGGGATGGAAAGAAATCCTGAATGATTTGCATCCGAGATAACCCCGCCTGCAGGGACGTGAGGATGACTGAAGCCTGAGAATTATTTCTCTTTTTTGATATAAAAGCAGCTTCAGATTTCACGGCCCCGGGGCTCGATGAAAGATTAAGCAGCTGGGATGTGTCGCCGTGTCGCTTCAGCCACCGAAAGGTGGGAAAAGAAAAATATTTGAACACGTTTGTTGAGCAGAAAAACACGAATGTGCAGAAAGATGAACGTGGACACCTGAAGGGAGCAGTTCCTGCCCTTCCTCTGCAGGAAAAGCAGCATCGCCCTGGTTTGTTGTGAGACACTTCTGGCTGCGGCTGACTGACAGATGCCTGATGCTGCTGCAGGACTCGCATCCACAACTGGCAGAGCTCAGCAGAACATTCCGTCCAAGTTGTACACACAGTCGCAAAGAAGCATGACATCAGAAAAAAATGTGTTTCAGAACATTGGAATTTTTTTTGTATTTCTAACACCTGTTTAGTTTGAATTCTGTTGTTTTGGGGAGATTTTATGATTTTTCACACGTTTTTTTTGTTTTTGTGAATTAAATTTGAAAACTATTTTTGAAGTGAAAGTGAGGATAAATAAATACTTCTTTTTTTTTAAACAAAGAAAAACGGTTCTTACTCTGACTGTCGAATTTCCTGATGATGGTGTCCAGGAAGGTGTTCTGTGGGGCCACGTGGCCCCTCCGCACCGGCATCTTGGCTGCAGCAGCGGCCCCGGGACTTGGAGCGACTTCTGGGGAGTTTTCACGCAGTCAGAGCGCTGCTTTTATTTATATCTCCCGGCACACAAAACACAAACACACACACACACACGGCCCTCGCAGCGCTTCCGGCTCTGACACGCAGAGCCGTGCGTGGCTTTGGGTGCCTCTAAATCCTCGGGATGAAACTTTTAGTCCTCGCCCCCCGGCTGTCAAGTTGCTCCAAACTGTGCGTCGCGCACCAAAGTGATGAGGAGGAGTTGCGTTTTTCCCCCCCAAACCTTCCTCTCGGTCTCTTCCAGGTTGCGGGGACGCTCGGCCGCTGCGCTCGGTTCCGATCCGGCCCGCCAGGAGCTCCTCTTGCTCCTCTTCCTGCTCTTCACGCTCGCTGGAGCTCGGCGAGGCTCTGCTTCGGCACTGCAGCCCACTCCGTCCGGGCGAGCCTCCCTGGGAGAGTCGCTGGAGCCATAGTTGGTGCGCGTTCTGTCCTGCTGCTGCTGCTGCGGCTGCTGCTGCTGCTGCTGCTGCTGCTCTTTCAGCTCCGTCTCTCTGCTGTTGCGTTTTCGGTGCGCGCTCGGGAAGGGAAGGAGTGGTGCGGAGCGCGCAGAAACGCAGCTCGGCTCTTCATGGATGGTTGTGTTTACTGTGCGCGCTCTGTTTTTGGATGTGTTCTCTCCTTCTTCTTCTTCTTCTCTTCCTCTTCCTCCTCCTCCTCTTCCTCCTCTCAGCTGTGCGCTCTGCTTGATGACTTCGGCTCCAACCGGCGTCTAGCTGCGCCTCTTTTTTTTTTTAACCCTTTGCTCCTCGGCTGCTTTACATCACACCTGAGTCCGCCACACCCAATTCACAATTCACGCTCCGTCCACTCATCGACGCCCCGAAAAGCGCTTTAGACCAATAGCAGTGCGGCTGCGAGCCAGTGACGCGCTCACGGAGAGAAGTTTCCGCCTCCAGGATGGTGTCTGATGCGCCAATGGCGGAGAAGCGACGCGCTTTTTTTGTGGCGACCCTGCCTTTGTTTTCACGCAGTTGCCACGCGACAGGTGCTCGGTGTGATCACCTGAGAGCACGTGGTGCGAGACGGGCCTGATGTATCCGTGCACAACCAATAACAGGCGGCTCTTTTGATTGACTGATTTCTTTATTTTTCTCTCAACGCAGTGAACTTGTCCTCCGCTCGCACGCCGCAGCCGCGCGACTCCCCGGCGTGCGGATCACGAGACGGTCGCCCTCCTCCTTGTCGTGTCAGTGCGCGCGCAGACGGCCCCCTGTCACGCGGCCCCGCCTCGCCGTGTGTGCTTGCGTGCGGGGCTGGATGGGAATTCTCCGCTCAGCGCTGCGCTGCTACGTCACAGGTCCGGGGTTCCCCCCGTTTCCGTCACGCGCAGCCATGGTGCGTTCACGCACCGTTGGATTCCGTTTGTTCGGGCTTGACACACGGAAACACGGAAGGGTGAGCCGTCTACTTCAGTTTTATTGAGCTGAATCGCACTGAAATCAGTGTCGAAGCATCATTGTTAGTACTTCTAGCAGCAGCAGTAGGATTCGGTGTTGTGGAATAATACATAAAAGCATGAAAGTAGAAATGAAAACATTGCTCGAACTGACTGGTCCACGTGGAAGGTCAACAAAGCCACTGAGCAAATGCATCCCGTGTTGAGCTCAGACAGAGGTATAATTTAATGTTAGTGTTAAACATTAATAAAGAACCGGGGTGTTCCTCTGTCATTATCTTTTCCCCTGACTGCACTTGAAGGCAGCACCACACTCGACTCTCCCTCTCATTGCCAAGAACCCGAGGCTTCCTTTAAATCCATCACGAGCAGCGTCTTGCATCCATCTTAGGGGATGTAATAAGCCTGGACTGAAATTCTTTATTTCGGAATTGTGTTGGAGGCCCAAAGCAACATCACTTCCTGCTGGACGCATCCATCAAAAAATGACCCACACAGCAGCATGACTGCGCTCTGTGCTGCGCTGTGTTTTAATGACTAGTTAGACGTGATGAATTGCAGCCTTGAAGTCAGACCAGGCCTGATGCACAATCCATCAGAGTGACTCTTTTTTTTTTTTTTTTTTTGGGGGACATGCAATTGCATTTGCTGCTTCTTATTGCATGCAGCTTTGTTTACTACAGCGACGTGAAGCTCCAGAGGAGGTGCAGCTGCTCAGCCTGCTCCTCACAGCTCCCTTATTTAGTCAAGAGAGGAAAAAGGGAGGGAAGAAGAGGAGGAGGAAGAGGGGGGGAGGAAAGCAAGAGAGTGTGTTGTTGTAGGTGAGACACAACCCAGCCTGTCAACACACCCGCACACACACACAGAATAAAGAAAGACATAATCTAACTGGCTGCTTTTGTTGGAGAAAAAAAATTAATGAAAATGACAAAAGCTGAGCAATCGGAGAGAGAGAAAAAAAGTCTCCCGTCTCCACTTTGACACATCCATTAGAGCAGCCAGATCTTCCCATAATGAATAAACAGTTTGGTGGAGAAACAAATCCACTGCCATCTGATATGTAGCAAGTGTTTCAGGGGAAAGAAGCAGTCATTCTGCTCACGGTGCATCAAGGGGAAGTAGCCGTGGTTTTGTTTCCAGGTGGTCACCAGCAGCTCGAGCCGCTACAGCTGCTTCCTGGTTTAGTCAGGAATGAGCAGATTGCTGCCTCACAGCGCTGCTTCGTTGAGAAATTAACATGATGTAACTGATTTCTGACTACTATTGCTTCAGAAAAAAAATAAAGATTCTCAAAATCTATTTGATATATTCACAGGGTAAATACACTAAAGGAAGAAAAACACACTTGAGAAGAAGAAATGTGTAATAATTTCATTTTGCAGCATAATTACAATATAAGCAAGAATCCCATGGAAGAAAAATCAGGTCATTCTGAAATTAACAAGTACAGACAAACCTTACAGGTGGTGACAGATAGGCTCTTTAACTATACTTTATATATATATGAGCTGTTAACAGTTAGGAAACAGAAGAGAAACGTGATTATTACGTTGCTTGACACGATAAAATAACACTTATGATACAGACATGGGCACGCAGCAGCAACATGCAAATCCATCTGACCGGCTTTAAATATGAAGATGGGATATACTGCATTCAAATTCCCCAAACTTTGATTGCATCAAAGTCCTGCTATGAACACAACACACACACACACACACACACACACACACACACATTATGCTCGCTCAGCGTCTGGACAGATCTCCACCTGGAAAAAAGAGAAAATGACATCAGAATCAACAAGGTCTCAAATTCCTTTTCCTTTTCGTCCTTTATTTGCTCCATTTTTTTTTAAATTTGTGCTACTGCTTCTGGATTTACTGTCGACTGGAATAAATAAGAAGACACCTGCACAAGGTTGCAAATGAATTTGCATTTTAAGTAACATTTGAAAAAGAGTTGATTAAGACTCCAAGCAGCAGGACCGAGGACCTCTGGTGCCTGTAATAAGCGTGTGCAGGTCATGCGCGATAGGATCTGATGAGAAATGGGAAAACTTAAAGTGGCGGCCCGCTAACTAAGTGTGTGAGTAAAAGCGGCTGCGCGATACGGAAGATTAATGGCCAAAGTGACCGAATTCGTCAGACGTGATGTCCGCCGCAGTGTGTGTGGGAGTGGAGGGGCGTGTGGGGGGGGGGGTTTGTTCTGTGCCGTGTGCGGCTACATCCAATTAAGCTACGCAATCGGCCATGTTGATGAATGGATTAGAAGGTAATTGCTTCAGAGGTGGGGGACCCTTGATTGAATTATTCATGGTGAGTCCAGGCGGACGTATGTTTCCCCGAGATTAACCTGGAGGTCGAACACGGTACATTAATGTGTGTGTGTGTGTGTGTGCGTGTGTTGTCAGGCATATGTAAGTTAATGGAAAGTGGCTGTGAGTTTGCACTGAGACAGGAGGGGGCGCCACCATGGTCGTGGAGAAGCTGTAGCCAATCAAAAGTGATGCTGTTGGAAAATGATGGACTTTATCTCCTATTTTATTTATTTATATGTGTTACTGATATATTTTTTAAAGTTGCCTGAATCTGAACGAGACCAACCGAGCACAGGCGGCTTTTTCTCCTCTTTCCACCTGTGGCTCTGAGGCTCCTGCGCAAACACAGGTGGCTCGCACACACCCACTTGTTTGCATACATGTAAATTGCCCTGCTCCCCCCCAACCCCCACTGCTGACATGTGGGTTCTGCACATGCAAATCTCACTGAGACCCCCCACACCTTGGCAGCTGGTGCACTCGCAGCTGTGGATGACGGGCAGGACGACGGGCTCGCTCTCGCCGCTGTCGCACCGCAGGCTGAGGAACCTCACCGGGGTGTCGGGGTCCAGGCGGTAGCTGCAGCACTCGCACACCGACTGCAGGTAGGGCTCCTGTCCAATGGGAGGAGATCAGAGGTCAGAGGCAGGCAAGTGGCGCCTGAGCAGGAGGCCAAATGTGAAGTCAAGTAATTAGAAGGAGGCGAGGAGTCAAGTGAGCAGAAGCTGCATGGAGCTGATGGAGAAGCCCGGAAGTCTGAGACCCACTGAGCGAGTTCTGCACGCTTCACATTACCTTTTATGAGGCGCTCCCGTTGCACCAGACACTCGTAAATCTCAGCAGCAGAAACATTTTGCAAGTCAGTGATAAATCAGCACCGGCGCAATAATCAGGCGGCTGCCTCAGATAATTAACAACGCGGCTCCGTTAAGGACTTTTCAATTCGCCTCCCCTAAATGTCATCTCACGCAGCTGCATTAATCACCGAGATCTCTGATAGGCCAGCTGTGCGCCGCTCACGACCAATCGTAAGACAGATGCGCTGAGTGCCTTCCCGCCTCATCGTTGCGGGCAATTAAAGTCCACGCAGGAAAAGTTTCACAAGAAGTTTTGGGTGCATGATGGGGTCAGAAGACGGTGGGAGACTATATTCCAGCTGACTATTTTATTTCCCATTGACTGAGCAATTTAAGTGTTTGCACATGAGACTCTGGTGTGTCTAATTATGGCCTAGGAAGAGACCTGAGGAAGAGGGAGAGTGTGTGCAGGCATCACAGAGCTGAATATAAAAGGTGGTGGTGGTGGTGGTGGTGGAGGCTCAGGTGAGCGGAGGAGGCAAGAAAATCCAGCATCAAAAAAAAACCTAAAAGCTCTTTCAAGTGGTAACACTCTTCAAAAGTTCACTCCGAGTGTGTGTGTGTGTGTGTGTGTGTGTGTGTGTGTGTGTGCTAGAGAGAGTAAGTCAGTGTGTGTGTGCTGTGGGTTTTGAAGGAGCACGTGGCGCCTGTGAACGCACCCCTGCCTCCCCTCACGCTGCTCCAATCAATGAAAAAGGGGGAAACTTCTCCTCGCCGTCCAGTCATCGCTCTCCATCGCCCGGTTGCCGCAGCAACTGGAGGCAACGACGTGATTGGCTGAGCCGACGGTTTGCTTTAACGAATATCACAGATTCTATTTTCATACATGGGGTGAGGGGAGGGGGGGTGGGGGGTCGTGTGCCAAAAGTGGAACATGTTTGTCATGTTGTTGAGGTGGGTGATGATGGTGGTGGTGGTGGTTGGGGGTGTTGTTGTTGGGGGGGGGGGGGGGGTGCGTGTCATTTGTAGACGGTGCACGTGACTCCCAGCACCAGACTCCCATTCAAAAACATCTATTTTTAGCTCGGCAGTGACGGCGCCGCTGAATTATTTACTGTATTTTTGTTTTTCCTCCTGCTGGTGAGCGGCGCCGCGCGTGTTTAGAAAGGCAAGCGGCTGTCAGCCGTTTATCTGCGAGGAGGCGAGGAGTCAATCGGGCGAGGACGCGAGGTCGCAGCAGGTGCCGCCTGCTCATTTTGTTCGGCGAAAGGTCACGCTGCCTCAGGAGGGGAAGACAGACGGGCAGATTTGGCTGAGACGGTGATCACGACTATTGTCTCGCTTATCGTAAACAATACCTGGTGGCTCGGACGGGAGGTTTGTTGGCTGTTTAAACAGCCTTTCAGGCTCTTTGAGAGCTGCTATAATCATGATTCATTCATGAACATGGTCCTTTTCAAAATGAACACTGCAGTGACTTTATTCTTTGCTCTCTACCTTGACCCCTTACAGGTCTAACACTATGCACATGCATATTTAGCTCCATGTTCATGTGCTCCAACAATGATCCGTGTCCATGTCTGTGAAGGTCATGGAATTGAGGAAAGTCCATCCTCTGAGACTGCCTGGTATTTTTCTTGGATTCCCCACCTACAAGTGGGTTGAATGAAACTACCAACGGCTGGTTAAAGTGACGCCACCAAGTCTGACTGGTCCACTTTCCACGAGCTCTTTACCTTACAGGGATACAACTGTCAAGCCAAAGCCTTCAGGAAACCATCCTTTCCATCTGGCCTGCCAGGTGTTGTAGCAAATTTGCAAACAATTACGGTCCTTTGTTTTTTAATCCATGTGAGGTCTGTCCATTGTCCTTTTCCTGCTACCACTAGCCACTCACACTCAATACAAGTAGATAGACTGTCGTTGGAATGAGCAGCACGCTCAGCTGCATACCTCCAGGGTGACATCAGTCCTGGACAGGCAGCGGCCCCTGCAGAAGCTGACTTCCACGTTGTCAAGCCGACAGTCTCCCTTGGTGATGTTCCTGACCTGCACGTAGCGCCGACACTCGGGCACAGGTTCACCTGGCAGGAGAAATGAAATGAGGCCAAAGTGAGATAGGGGGCAGCGGTGGACGGGATTAGGGGGGATTCAAAAGAATTGGCAAAGTTTTTTTTTTTTTCTGTGTGTATTTGCATGAGAAAGAAGGAGGGAGAAGGACAAAGGAGGAGCCGGAGTGCACTGTGACATTGCTGTGCTCCCCGGCAGCATGTGACATTTCCTCCACAGGGAGACAGATTAAGGCCCAATGTAGGTTAAGTAATGTAATCTCTTCCTAATTAGAGACTGCAGCACTTTCCCTCTCAGCCTCCTTTCTCTCTGCAAACTATAGAATAGTTTTTTTTCCCCCCTCCCTACTTGCTGAACTGCTTTGGAAGTCGCTGCGTGATAAATGGGAACTGTAGCCGCCTGCACCATTAAAGGATGACAGGAATTACATCAGGGCTGCGGGTGCGGGACGAGAGAGCCAGTGAATAAAATAGAAAGTGTTGCTCTTCTGTCTGTTCCATCATCACCAGTAGTGGAGTGCTGCGCTCAGGTTCACTCGTATATTCAGGATGTTGCAGGAATCAGCGGTCCTTTGCTTTCAGACCCGGCTGCGTGTTGCTGTCGGTGCTCTACAAACCTGGAAACTGCTTCCTGCACACTGGGCAGCAGCTGCCTGGCTCCTCCACCTTGACCTCCCCCTGGAGCCAAGAGAAAAAAACACAAGATGTTGTTTAATCAGACGTGTACAGCCAGACACTCTCACTATCTCACCAGATAGATACAGATAGAGATATTTCCAAACCACTTAGCAACATTCACACACTGGTGCTAGAAAGAGTAAAACAGGAAGCCCACACTCCTTCTGAGAAATGAGAATATTAGTGCAACGCTCCTTGGCCATTCACCCGACAGGGAAGATATTTCAGTCTGAACTGAAATAGCGAGCCAACGCTGGCGTCCCCAGGAGTCATTCCATTTGCATGGCTAAAAATAAAAACACATACGCAAGGACGAAACAGTAGGAGGAGGGAAAAAAAAGCAGAATCATCTAAGTCGAAGCATCATTACCCTGAGAACCATCGGGGTTATTTTTATGATTTTTATTCATTTCCCTTCAGCCACGGTAGGCCTGATTTAGTCCCGGGACACCACTGGGACTAAGTCAGACTGCAGAGGGGGCAGAAATTAAAAAAAAGGAGAAGACATCAACTTAAAATAGCGAGCGGCTGAGACGGTGATGTGAGGACAACAGAGGACGTCACCCAGAGGGGAGCGAGGTGGAGAATATTCCAGACAAAAGGCGTCCTGTGGTGTCGGCCGTCTGAGAATAGCTGCTTCTGCACACACACACACACACACACACACACTTCGACACAGACACAGTTTGCCAGTGAGCTTCGGCATCAGCTCGACCGTGAAACTCCCTCGCCAACTGTAGCGTTTTCCAGAGAAGCACCCGCTCCAGCTCACACTCCCGAGGACTTCTTCCTCCCACTCTGTACCGCCACAAGACTCCCCCCAGGGGGGGGATGAGGAAGAGAGAGAGAGAGAGAGAGAGGCAGCCTGCTCACTTTAAAGGGTGAGGGATCACTGAGGGCCATCTTAAGACCTTTGAGTTAAGAGTGTGGGCGGTGGGCGTGTCCTGCACGGCTCCAGTTCAATTAAATTGAGGATATGCAGCTGGTAGCTTCATCTTAGATTTAGGTGTAGATTTCAGAACAGAGCTCTCAGTGATCGCAAGGTGAAATAATATATATGTATACAGGTCAAGCTGGGAATGTCAGAAGAAGAGCTGCTTGTTTATTTTGTACTCAGACTGCCAGAGAAAAATCATAGCTTTGTTAAAATGTCAAAGGCAGTATAAAAGAATTAAAGTTGCTGCTGCTCCAGAGTAAAACATCCTGACAGCGGCCGAGTCCACATGCGCCAACAAGAACTTTCCACCTATAACCTTGAGGCGGTGCAGAAGCGTGAGGTTTCTGCTCAAAGTGAGCGGTGAAGGTGAGCAGACTCCTGAAATGCCAGCGACACACTGACAGCAGCCACTTTTCAGCTTGTCAGCAGAGGAAACGTATCAGCTCATCAGCTGACCTCCTCACACCGCCGCTACATTTAGGCACCACTTGCAGCGGCGCTACCTGCAGGGTGGAGAGGTGACCGCGAGCGCAGGTGTTAAAAAAAGTTACACAGCGCTGAGCCCGCCCACACACACACACACACACACACACACACACCTGCTTACACCACCAGAGACGGCGGCGTTATCACACGACTCTCCTTTTAAGAACCATGTGTCAGCACATTGTATTTTTACCCCCGCTGGCCTTCGCATAGCAGCGGTCAGCAGCAGTCGTCCACTCTATTATCGTGTTATCATCACCGAGTCAAACATTTGCAGCTGCAGAGAGATCTTGCTGTTCTCTCCTGCTGTGCTGTCATCCAAAATGTTTCTAAGCTGCTGTTTTTAATTCAGAAACAAATCAGTTGGACTTTTATCTGTGATGAAACTAAATGAACTTTATCCTCGTCTCCTTTTCTTGACACTGCTGACTCCTGATGGACACTGGAGGAAAAGCTCCTGCCAACTGTGAACTTTAATAAATGCCAGCGATGGACGCAGGGCTGTTTGGGGGGAAATGTTTATTTTAACGCTGTGACACTCCTCCTATTTCTGGAGGTGGACTGACCTTTCCACGTGCACGCCACCAAAAGTTCCACCTGTTTCTGGGAGGACATCCATACCATACATATTTTAGATGGTTTTTAGAGACAGTTTTTTCCCCCCTTCTTCTGCTTGTACAGCGGACATTCATAATTCATACGTTTCCTGCCAGATGACCAGCTGTTGAATGCTCACAGGACGGATGACGGTCTGCAAGATGCTGCCGGAAGTTGTTTTTTTTTAATAAATAACCTTGAGCTGAAGACACTGAAGGACGTCCCATTTTATAGCATTAGACATGAAGCAGCAACCTTGGGACTGACGAGGTCAAGGATCAAAGTGTGGATGTAGAAATTAGATACAGATTGGCTGGAACTCTCGCTAAACTTTACATACTTTGCAACTTGGGGAAATTCACTTGCAAACGCTGAATCACAGTGAAACTCTGGCAACTCTGTGGGGACCTTGAGGCTGGCGGGGGTTTGGACGGTGGGCTATCGATCTGACGGCACCGCGATACCATCCCAGCACGTCCTTGAAGAGGAGCGGAGAGGTTTCTCCTCTTCGCTCAGAGTAATTGAGACACCTGACACTGAAGCTATGAGAGATGGACCACTGTGAAGGAGTGGCGGCGGCCGCGGAGCAGACGGATGGTTTGATCTGAGGGAGCGATTGTGTCTCTCCAGGTGAACAGTTGTGTCATTAATCTGTGTGCTGCAGCTGCAGAAGACACGGCAAGACACCTCTTCATAAGCTGCAGGAAATGTCAAAGTCTGACAGCGGCCACTGTGGTGAGCTAAGTTATGACATTATCCCAAAGGTTGACACCGTAAAATAAATGTTACTTTACAGGAATTCTATTGTCTAACCTTTCATACTAACTTTTCAACTGGAGGGTGCAGTGCAATGTATTTCTGCAGAAAGAGCAGAGCCATTAAAGCAATCTTTACAACCCCGACCAGTTTAAAGTCCTGCAGATTTCCTCTAGAATCCACTCAAGTCTTTTCATGTCTCAAAGATTTTAGGGATTAGCCACAACCTCACGTTTTGTTTTTTCGGGTGTTCAGCCAAATAATATTTGTCCATTAAAGATCCAACAAATCCGCCTGCATAACCCTGCAGCTCCACTTTAACCACAGAGATAAATGTTTCCCATTGATGCTAAGCTACTTCAAAGCCACTCCAAGTTTGCATTTCAACAGCCTCGATTTACAACCAATTGCCAACAAATGAAACCTAATAAAAAAAAGAAGAAAATTAAATCGGACCAACTCATTGTATTTCTCTCCACAGGGTGGATGGGGAATGTGCTGGAACAGGTGTCTGCGTCTCACCTCATCACAGTGGAGCGGAGGACACCTCAGCTGGCAAACCTTCTTCCCGTTCAGACAGCGACACGACTGGCAGCCCTCCTCCCATTCTGAGCCCGCCTGCCTCGCACGCACACAGTAACAAAAAAAAAAAGAAGCAAACACACATGCTGGTTTATATTCAATTACAGGAGTCGAGTAAATGCAAATGATGCTTTGGCAACCCGATGAATCTTCTCCATCCCATTAGAGAGTCAGCCAGAGCCATCATAACAGGTCACAGAGGCCCGTTATGATGCTGCAATTAAAACAGGCCATGACAGAGGCTTCATTATGTGTTTTATGTGTGTGTGTGTGTGTGTGTGTGTGTGTTTGCACTGGCGATGGAAGACAGACAGATAAGAGCACCCACGCAACGCAGGGAAGCCGTTGCAGAGCACAGAGAGCCATTTAGCAAAAATATTCAAGTTGTGGCTGATTGGAAAACCTTGCATAGGGTCCTCAAATGAACATCAGTCATCAGCAGTCGGCAGGCAAGGAGAAGACGACAGAGTAGACACGCAGGAAGGAGAGAGAAAGGAGAGGAGTGACTGGGAGGGAGACGACAGAGAGAGAGAAACGGCTCAGGAGAAGACGTGACGGATTAAAGACGCTTCCAGCAGAGACGACGGAACAAAGCAGCAGGATGAAACAAAGAGGAAATCAAAGGCCTGAAGAGGAAGGAATAAAAAGAACAGTGGGAAGGGAGGGGCGGGGGCCCTGACCACTTGTCACTGTATGATTAATTCTTATAATCCTATAATATCCCCTCAGTCATAAATAATTCCGGGCAGGCTCGCCAAGTGGCGGCGCGAGCGGTCGGCTTTCCGCGGCGCTCGCTACATAATTGATGAGGCGACGGGCTGCGGAGGCATCGCGGTGTAATGTGGCCCGCGGGGCACGTCACTCATCTTCTAATGAGCCCTTCGTTATGAGTAAATAACACAAGGAGAGCAAAGGGGCTGGGGCGGGGCCAGCGGAAACGGCGCTGACGCTGACACCCTGGACAAAAGCTGCCGTGATGCTCGCACGAGTTTATCTTGGCTGTAGCTGCCGCTGTGCTTTGAGTGTGTGTGTGTGTGTGTGTGTGTGTGTGTGTGTGTGTGTGTGTACCTCCCGAAGGACGCCCTGGTCGTGGCAGGGACAGAGGGCGGGGATGACACACACGGAACCCGTGCTCCGGTAGAGGCCCTCCTGACAGACGCAGCCCTCGGCTGTCGAGTGTCTGCAGTCGACGGCAGGAGAGTAAATGTCCTGGCAGCTGCGCTCACAGGGCGGAGCCTCAACCAGGCCGCCGCCGCCACCGCCGCCGCCGCCACTCCTCCTCTTCCACTGCTCCCCGGCAGGACACGCTGGAGAGAAGGTGGGGTCAGGAGGAAACAGAAACAGAAATGATTCCAACAGTTGGCTTTTCAAGCCCTGAAGGTAGGAGATTGCATTTGAAGTTCTAAATCTATAGTGTTCCTCTCCGGTCTGGGGTCAATATAACTCGCACAGACTCAACATGAATCACAGTGCGTCTGGAGCAGGAACCAACGCAGACCAATAAAAAAAAAAAACTTCTGCATCTAAAGAATTAAAAAGCAGCTCCTCTCCTCGTGTCGTCTTCCTGCTGTGCTGCAGGAAGCATCTGCAGTGTTAGGGGTTAACAGTGTTGTGCTCACACAAACACATTCATAACTCATAACTACAAACACTGATTCATGATGAGAACATTTATGAGCTACAGTTCAGGACGACCAACTTGGCCGACACTGACTCACCGCAGTCCGGCGCCACGCAGGTCCTGATGCGGTGATTGGGGCCCTCGCACGGCGCCCCGCCGTACCGACTGTGCTGCAGGACGACTCTGGTGGAACTCTGCTGGCCCGACCCACAACTCGCCGAGCACTGGCTCCACTGGGACCAGCTGGACCACTCACAGTTCACTGCAGCGGGGACAGATGACCAGAAACAACGCCGTGTCTGGTGGCTGGTAGAGTGGACACTAGGAGCAGCAGCCTCAAGGACTGGTCAAGGTCACTGGGACTGATGACTACGTCAGGTAGAACAACACATTAATTGGATTTTTTTAATACTTCGTGACAACACAACATGACAGATTTTGTGTTGTTCTACTTTTTTTTTAATCAGCTATGAACACTTTCCTGAACTTCTTTAACATCAGGTGATTGTTTGGATATTACGTCGTGAAGCATTTTCAAGCGCATCTCTTGTACAAAATGAGAAACACAAATGAAGTTACTTGTTATCAGATTAGCTTTTTTCAGCTCTTCAAGCTCCATCTGGTTCCATTGAATTTTAAAGAGGCTTTTACAGCCCAGATCTCTTCAAACTATTGACTCACACCAGCCAATGTCTAAATTAATTAACTGCACTGCAGCTGCTGGAGTTTGTAGTTTTTGGAGTTTTTAATGAGCCGCAGGTGTGATAGGCCTGTTGATCATGACAGAGAGGAGTTTCAGAAGAAAGAAAGGCAAAACCAGGCTCGAGTCAAAACAGAGGAGGACAAAGGTAGAAGCAACTACTCGTCACTGTCCAAGCCAGTGATGACCTTGGTCAGCGGTGACCGATACATGAGCTATGTCAGACAACTGTTGCGGCAGCTGCTACTAACTATAGATGCACCGCCGTATCGACCGCGGTCTGACCACAGACTACTGTCCGACAACGCTTTCATTTCCAAGCACAGAGGCCTCGTAAATTGCAGGAAGGAAACGCAGCAGTGGGCGACAGCAGCTGCGGCCAAGCGTCACTCACCGTCGCAGAGCTCCGAGGTGCAGCTGAACACGCCTCGCTGGCAAACGCTGGGGGGAAGAATCACAAAGAGGAATTAAAACTCAAAGTGAGTAATGTGAAGGTGGGAAAAACAGTGAGCGTGATGGCGCTGAGCAGCGCGACATGGGACGCTCTCCTGTGAGACAATTCAGCTGTTATTAAAAGAGTATGAAAACAAGCGAGACGATGTGTTCCAGGAGAGATCGCCGCAGCTAATTGGATTGTTGTCGAGACAATGAAATTGAACTCCGTCGGTGCGACGGAACGCTCTCAAAAATTAACTGGAGGAAGATGTGTCCCACAGGGTGAACTTTGGTCAACGCTGCTGGAGCTGCTCGGCTGTCGGCTGTCATAAAGGACACTTGCCACTGCCACAGATGAGGATCAAACGTTCCGTATTAATGCCCTATCCAACACAATTTCAGATCTTTATCTCAAAGATGAACATCAGAAACCGCTTCCTGTTACAAGTGCTGAGTTTTAGCTTCCTGCTACTGCATAAATAAGCGGGGAGCATCAAAAACAAAGTGAAAGAACTAATCAGGCGAAGCTGACGGTAAAGCTATGATGCCACATCAGTGTAAACGTCTCATTAAGGCTCGTTAAAATCACCTCCTCAGTCAAAGGCGGGTTCAGAATGACTGAGCAGCTGCAGCTGGTATATATGCAGGTTCATCTGGGTAAAACTGAGGCTCCCCTCTCCCACCTCACTTTTGTCCTGGTCAACACACTGTCGCTCCACAGAATCTCTCTCTCAAGAGAAAAGTGACATTTACAAATTGCATGAACTTTACCAAATCCCACCGCGTGCACGACCAAACATGCTCATCATATCTCCCCTTGTTTGCACCCTGCCTTCCTGTTTGCAAATGGGGATGAGCGGCATACTCTGGGACTTTGTGAACATGGGTCAATTTGGAGGACTTTGGAGGGTGCATTGACTGAGAGATAAACAAAACCTTGCGACCAGGTCTGACGGATAGAAAAAAAGAAAGAAGGAAAATGAGAAGCATACCTGGAAAAGCAAATGTATTCGCAGGTATGTCAGAGTTGTGTTTCAAATAATAAAAACTAAAAGACATGAGTGCATTTACAAACACAGAATATCGAGTACATTGTGTGAATCTCTAATATTTAAAATCTCTCACCAGGTGTTGCAGAGGTGCGAAACTACAGTTCCAGGTGGAAGAAGAGTGTCTGCCATCTCCTCCACGCTGTGGGTCCAGTTTTGGTAGGCGGGCGGCAGGGACAGCGGTGAGCAGGGGCAGTCAGAGTGGGACACACACGAGCCCTCGTGCATCACCTTCGAGGAGCAGGGAGAGAACCAATCAATGATAAAATGCAGAGTTCTAGCAAACACAATGGGGTGGGGTGTTCATACCTGTCCGGGTGGGCAAGTGCACCCTGGGGTGCAGGGACCAGGCAGACACTGGGTGTGCGTCCACAGGTCTGCACACAGGTACGGACAGGATCCTGAGCAGGCGTTAAACACCTGGCCGCTTGGACACTCTGCAGACAGTAGCAAACGGCGGCGCTTTCACTGATGGATGCCTTGGATGCACCGGACTTCACCATTAAGACAAATGTGTGTGTTTGTGTTTACCAGGCAGGCAACTGTTGGTGTTACAGACAATGTGCTGCTCAAGAGGCCCAACACAAGGAGCCCCGCTGGGCTCTGGCTCCTGCAGCATCGTCTTGTTCCGCACTGCCAGCCCGCCGCCACACGAGGCGCTGCACTCGCTCCAGGGCGACCACTCGCTCAACAAACATCCCGCTGGAGAAACACGAGAAAGAAAAAAGAAGTCAATTAGAATATAAAATAACTTCAAATGAATCTGTATTTTCTTTCCCTCTATCTATATATTGGTTCCTTGTTCCTTGTCAGACCTGGACATGCTGACATGTCACAGCGCTCCGATTGTTGGGTGTCGGAACAGGAAGGACCGCCCTCTGTGTCCCTGCAGAGACGGGTTCTTGTCCTTTGGCCCCGCCCACAGGAAACCGAGCAGGAGCTCCAAGGGCTCCAGGGATCGTACACGGGGCAGGAGAGCTTGGTGCACACCAGAGTGCCATTCTCACACACACTGCAGTCGCAGGGGCGACGGGAGAAGAAATAGAGAGTGAATCGAATCGATTCAAAGTCAACAAAACAGCAACAATCAATGCAAAGCCATTCCTACCAGGTATTACAGTCAACTGAGAGTTCCTCTTTGGGAAGGAACTCCAGTGTGCCGTTGCCTGATGGGATACCGCATCGACACTCTGCCAGTGAAACACAGAGACCATCCTGCAGCAACTGGCCCTCAGGACAGCGACATCCTGAGAAAGCAAGACAGAATGAGAGAGACAGAGAAACACACTTTGTTTTTGTTTTTTTAATCATTTGAGGCCTTTTAAATGATATAGAGCAGACTTAGATTGAGAGACTACCTGGGTGACAGGCTCCTTGGAGACACTGCACATGCTCCCACAAGTCCGTGCAGCTGCGTGGACACTGATTGGCACAGCTGTCTTGGTATGTCCGGCCCCGATCTTCACAGCGCTCACCTGGGGAAGAGGGACAATTGACATCAGCTGATGACTTCTTAAAAGATTGTCCACCATCACTTACTGTACCTGTTGCTTGCGAAAATATTGTTGTTTTACGACATACTGTATTACGCAACAATAAACTTTCCAGCAACTAAAAAACAATAAGCATTTTAAAATGATGTAATGATGATGATGATGATGATGATGATGGTGATGGTGATATTTGCACCTGGGCAGAGGCCAGTGTTGCAGCTCTGGCTCTGTGTCTGCTGGCTCCTGCAGCGAGGTGCCGGCGGCGACGCCAGAGGCCATCTGTAGCGCTGCCTGACTCCACCACTGCACGGGTCTGCACAGGCCGTCCAGATACTCCAGGCGCTCCACTGACACTGATCTGGAGGTTGGGGAGAGTGATTATTCAAATCACCATCAGTGCTGTTTGCAACACAATAAAATTGTCTACAGTTGCCATAATCCCTGCAGTAATGGCGCATCGTCTGCAATAACAAAACATATTTAATGTTTGTGGAATTGGGAGGATGTTGGATTAACATTTTCAATTTAGAGGATTTTAATGAAGTGCAGGTTTCCGGCCTGCACCTGAGGTGATTTTCCTCACATACACAAGCACGGAGTTCTACTTGGGTTAAGTTCAGAATGAATACCTATTTAAACTCCCAAGACAGCACATCCAATCAACATGATGCTCCCCAAGCGACAGCAAATTCTTCCTTAGCTCCAATCAGATTTCCCTTTTTTTACTCCGATAGTAAATAATGAGAACTAGGCAATAGGGACGGACAATGTCATTTTTCAAACTGGCAACTGATTGCAGGCTTTAAAAAAATTTACTCATGGCCACGATTAATGTCTGTTGTCTACAAAGACCAAAACACATGAGAAATACAAAACAAAGGCTGATTAAGTCGAGTGTCACACTGTAAATAGTCAAGGCTTAGACGTTTAGATGTTTTACCCATTTAGACTATATTTAGCCTTTAGGACACAACAAAAACCCTACTGTTACATTTGCCTTGCATTGTATTCCAAACATAATTTTCCCCCTGAAAAATAAAGTCCCGAGCCTTGGCCAGCAACATGGTCACTCTTTAACCTGGCTATGAAGCCATTATTTTGCTGTAACGCTATGCCCTGTCGAGCTTCACCTCTCTTTTGACTCTCTGACTGCGTTTA
Organism: Thamnaconus septentrionalis; assembly: GCA_009823395.1. Taxonomy (NCBI): domain Eukaryota; kingdom Metazoa; phylum Chordata; class Actinopteri; order Tetraodontiformes; family Monacanthidae; genus Thamnaconus; species Thamnaconus septentrionalis. The sequence continues at coordinate 2,987,350 of CM020520.1, forward strand.
CTCAAAGTGTTTTGCTGTGCTGAAGCGGTCTCAGGTGGAGCAAAACAGTTCCATTCATTATATCCCCTCACTGAGGGGTTCAGAGAGTAACTGGAGCTTGACAAAGGCTGTGGCAAGTGACTGCTCTGAGATAAAGAGCTTTGCCCAGGATCTCGGCTCAGACTCAAGCCCATTTTGTCCCCTCGGACAAACGCCATTACCTCTGCAAACATCAGCATCTGGACAGGGCCGTTCTTCCAGAAGCGGTCCAGGACACTGGCTCTGTTCCTCCTCTTTGGGCACTGGAAGACCAGAATCCAGGTCCAGACAAGCCCGGAAACGTCTTTGGACTGAGAGCATCTTAATGCCCCCAGGGGTTCCTGCATGGGAGGGGCTTTCCTGAGGGGAAGCTGAGGGGGCGCAGGGGGAGCAGGGCGTCCACTCGGACCACTCGCTGAGGAGGACTGAAAAGAGCGTGCGGGGATAAAGCAGGAGCCAAACATGATGGGAGAATCAGAGCAGAAAGTCTTGACGCAGCTCTCAAAGCGCCGCTTTGTTACCTTCACACTCTCTGGTGTCACACTGAAGAGCCCCATCGTGGCAAAGGCTGCAGAACAGAGCAGACAAAGAGACCACGTTAACAACGTGTGACTTGAGGGCGATGACAACAGTTAAAGTTGTTGTGGAAAATGAGGAAGGTACCAGCTACTGCAGCCAATGGTGACCGAGGCCCCCTGGGGGATGGTGACAGGTACAGGTGGGCGTCCAGAAGTTTGATGCTGCAGGTGGATGCAGCCGCACTCCTCTGGAGGAACACAGCTACCATTCTGCTGCAGCAGGCCCTGAGAGGGAACAAAATTAAATTTTATCAAATGGAACAAAGATTAAGTACAGTTACATCAAAGAGTTTTAGTTATATCTCAAAGCTACATGCATATTTAGTACAAGGACTGAGGTGTAAACACTGCAGCTGATGTTGGAACATGTGATTTTAAACTTCTTCAAACTGTAGACGTTTACAGCAGCTCTTCCCAAGTCCATAAATAGTAATAAACACATTTCACATGCACGACACGCTCCTGCAGAACCGACTGATTCTTCAGAAAGCAATATCAAGAGATATTGATTGTAGTTTGAAAACAGGAGACATATCAGCTGAGTTTGAAGTTTGCAAGAGCCGTAAAGAAAACACTTCTAGCTCAGGCAGGCAACTGGTGATGTTTGCTCTCAACACTCTCACAATGTTGTTTCTCTCACGCTGCTGGCAACCGTTAGGAAAAACCATCTACTAGAGGCACACAGTTTTCACTGACCCCGAACGACCTGAGAGATCAGCTGTTGCAGGTACATGTTTGGTGAAACAAGCAATCCATTGGCGCTGAATGATTTATGGAGACTGTTCTCTGTTCTATATTTCAACAGCCCTCCATCCTGCTTCTCTGTGGACGGATCATCAGTCTATCAGAGAGGAGTTTTCAGGTGTTCATAATAAATTGAACATGGAGTTCCCCTGGGTGAAACACCAGTGAAGACTTTTTTGCCAAAGTTAGATAGAAGATTGCCCTAACCGATTTTAAGAATTTGGTGCAAAACAAGTCCTATAAGGTAAGAAACAACTTTTCAAGCACACAGAATAAACATGTTGAAATATTTTTTACATCGTGATTGCAAATACGTACTATCGTCATACGATTAAAAATAACATAAAAACACACACACTAAGTGTGTGTGTGTGAGTGTGTGTGTGTGTGGGTGGTACCTGTGGACAGTAGCAGCCAGGTGTGCACTCCCTGCCACCTAAACACACATCTGTCCGTCCCCGCAGAGCACACTGCTTCTCACAGGGGGCGCCACATGCAGAGTACACAAAAGGAGCGTGGCAATCTATAAACATGAGGAAACAAACACACTCAATATGCAGAAAACAAAACAGGACCATACATCTGCTTGACTTTCTCTTTGTTTGCATCTCAGTCTGCCGCGAGTGCATGAAGCGTGAACGCAACGACCTCATCACAAGCGGGATCCTCTGTGAATACAAAACTCAGACGCACTCACATTTCATTTCTTGCATCAACTCACCAGCACAGCGGCTCTGGTCACACACCCTGCTCTGTGTTTCCACAGGAGTACACTGTTGACCCCTGGTGGCGGGCGAGAGAGCTACGCGGTAGCGCTGCTGCCTCGGCGACTCGCACGAGCACGGAGACCAGACGCTCCACACCGACATTGGACAGCCTGCAGAGCAAAACACATCAAAATCTGCAGCTGCACGTCAACTTTAAAGGAAACGATTTCTGTGATTCTATAAAATTAATAGCGCATTTAAAATTAATCACTTAATGGATTTATTCACGCAGGTTAATGTCTTCTAAAAGCAATAGCAATCTGTCTCACTGCTATTGATTACTACAGCACAGCTAGGGCGGAGCCAGAGAAAATCAATTAGCGGCTATTACGACTCCAAACAAACGACAAATAACCCAGAAACCTCTGCTTAATCACTGCATTAATCAACAGCTACTTTTGGCCAAGGGACTGCAAAATGATGTCTCATTTATGGAGCAGTGGACATCAATCAAAAGTTAATTTCCTTTTAAATTAAAAACAGATAAATATACATCTAGATTTTCAGTCAAAAGCAATGTGAATTCATCCACCAGAACCAGAAGAAGAGGAGAATGTGAGCATTTGCAGAGATTTGGTCTTAACTGATCAAACTTGGGATGCAAAAAACATCTGAATGTCATAATCAAGACAATCTGAATCGTTTATACGCAAGCCTTTGTGATAATGATCCGACTTTAATGCTTGAGGAGAAGAGCGGGTGGAACACTAAGTGGATTCTCACCCACTGATAGCAAATAGGGGTTTAGATGTGGAGCGCTTCATAATACTTATTACAACAGAACATTTGAATCTCAGAGACGTCTGAATGCACCCCAGCGGGTGACTCCAAATCTCCGTGCCTGCCATTATCATCTGCTGTGCCTGTTTTGAAAATGAGATGAGACGACACCAGCGCTGGGTGATTTTAAACTCCAGCGGCTGCTCCTGCTGTTAAATCGCACTCTCAGCATTTAAAAGCACCATTTGTTGAGCTGTGTGTTTTTCTACTGTTTTCCCCTGTGTACCTGGACACGGCTGTTTGTAACACAGCTGAGTCTCCTCGCTGTTCCTCTCGGCCTCGATCTCAGCGGGACAGGCCGCGTCGCCTGCTGCCTCGCAAACGCACGCCCTGCGCCTCGACACGGAGCCTGCGCCGCAGCTACGGGAGCACGGTGACCAGGGCGACCAAGGGCAAAGGTCGTCTGTAGGCGAAACAGCCAATAAAGGCCAATTAAGCGTAAACAGCCGGCTACATATTGAAAAGGAGACAAAGACTCTTGGAAACATTTGTTGACAAACCCAGGCAGGGAGCAGCGTGACACTCCTGCGTTTCCCTTGCTGGTCCGCTGCAGTCGGACCCGTTGTTGCGTGGTGGGGGGTTGATGCAGGCGTGGGTTCGGACCTGCACGCCCCGACCGCAACTCACAGAGCAATCGGACCACACAGACCACGGCGTCCAGCCACCATCCACTGGAAACACAGCAAAATGCATTATACGCAATACATATCAAATTTTTCCCATATGCTCCATTATTAGGTACGTATAAGCAATCAAGTAGAAGCACAACAGACAATGGGTACACAAATAGCAATGGTCATTCAAAATAAACTTTTTTTCCCCCAGGAAGAGTCATCGTTTTAAACCACAGTATGTAAAAAACAACATTGAGAAAGTTTTCTATTTCAACTTCAGATAACTTTTTAATCAACAAACGCAGTGTTTTACCTCTGCAGTCAATGTCTTGGCAGTAATGTCCCTCTGGTGTGCAGGTACTAGGTAAAAAAAAAAGAGACAACTGTTTGTATTATTGTGTGACTTTCTGCATAAAAAAATCCTGTTTATTATTTTCAGAGCAGACTTTTATTGAGCAAACTTCAGGTCTGTGCACCTCCATCTCACCATTGTTTACACTCCCCCTGCAACCAGGTGTGCCCCACACCGAGCTCCTGGCCATTGTGGAGACAAAGAGGTGGGCAGGGTCCGGGGTTGCACGGTTTATGCTGGACTTCTTCAAACTGGCAGTCCGCTCCATCGGTGTCTGGGATCAGAGACCTACAAACCCACAGCGGGATGGAAAAAAATCTGTTTTTACGTATGGTTTGAAGGTGCGAAAAATATACAACGACACGGGAGGTTGTGTTCCTCACCTGTATCTGGTTCTCTGGCCCCGCCCACAGGAAACGCTGCAGGACGCCCAACTGGACCAGGAACTCCACACGCAGGAGCTCTGGCAGCTGTGATTGGTGCAGAGGAGCTGCCCGTCGGTGCAGCTGCAGTTGTTGCAGTCGGCGTGGTGCCAACTACCAGCAGCCCACATCTGACCCAGCGAGTCCACGCAGTCGCACTGCCACAGCTGCACACACACTCCGTCCTGCTGCAACTGGCCTTCACACATTCAACACACACTAGTTATTTAGGGTATGTGCACTCTGTGACTTGCAAGAGGGTTGTTTCCCAAAATAGCATTTTTGTGGAAAAGGCAAAAAAGTGACAGCAGGTACACAACCCGATGGGTAGAGTTAAAACACACACACACACACACACACACACACACACACACACACACACACACACAGCCTTATTTGTAAATAAAAGCAGCTTGCATGCCTTTGGGGCAGCGACAGCCAGGCTGACATTCGGTACTGGTCTGGCACTCGATGCCCTGCTGGAGGTCTGCACACCGCTGTGGACACTGGTTGGCGCACAACACAAATTCCTGGCCTGGTGGGCAACCTTTCTCATCTGGCAGTGGAAAAACATAAGCTCATGAATTTTTCAATGATGCCACAGGCATTTTCTTCACATTGTACGACCCAACAAGAATGCCGGTCGCCGGCTGCCATGACTTTTGCAGACAAAGCCTCGTGAAAACAAAACGATCAGGCAATAAATTAATGAGCATTAATCCCTGCATGACTTCTGTTCAGAGACTGAAACACAGCGGGCTTGCTTGAATGTGCTATGTCCAACTCACCGCAGGGTTTGGTGTTGCAGGGCTTGACCTGATTCTTCTCTCCTTCGCATTTTTTCCCACCGTTCTTAGGTGGAGGACTGGAGCAGGAGCGCGTCCGGATGGAGCGCCCGCCGCCACAGCGCTTGTCACAGCGGGACCAGGGACTCCAGCGGGACCAGCCTCCATCAACTGCACACATACACATAAACAACAACAACCCAGCAGACGCACAGGTCAATAATCTGAGAGGATTTACATGGACCCACCTCTGCAGGGCCTGATGTTGCAGAAGCGATGCTCCAGGTTTCCTTCCAGGATGTCCTCGCACCACGAGCCGTTGGTCCCGGGGATGATGAAGGTGCGGAGCCTGTGCTGCTGACCCACCCCACAGGACCGTGAACACGACTCCCAAGGCCCCCACTCTGTCCACGAGCAGTTCCTGTGCGCACAGCCGGCACCCATGCAATCTTCACTCCCATCTGAGAAACACAAACAGATTTTTTTATCATGTCAGTGTTGGAATGCTGGATACATATTTTAGAACACGTTTTGCTCGTTTTGTGAGAGTTTGCACCTGGACATTGAGGAAGGTTGCAGGCCCTTTCCTGGTTAGAGCTTCCAGAGCAGGGAGGCTCAACACACTGCCGGTGGCGGGACTTTGTGGCCGGGTTGAGTGCATCGCTGCAGGTCTTAGTGCAGGGACTCCACGACGACCAGGGAGAGAAGCCAACATCCTCATCTGGAGAAGATGGAGGGAAATTATATAACATTATAATATCACGAGAAGGAGGAAATCACATGTCAAAGCAAATAGATTCAAAATACAAAGAAACAGAAGAATAGTTTACCTGGAAGAAGCGGCTCTTCCGTGGGACCAACAATCACTGCCAATGAAAAGTAAATCAATACAAGAACAAACTCAAGAATTTTAGATGATGTACAAAAAGTATTTATCAGCTCAAACTGTTTAAATGTACTAAATTATCCAAAACAAGCTCATATTTTTCGTACAAGCAAACCAACATTGGCAATTTAATGCCCATGATTAAAGACTTTGCTTACACCTGTTTTTTTTACGAATACTTTATTACAACAAGTCATTGTACCTGGACAGTCAGGGGCTTGACAGTAGGTGGTTTCCTGCCGCGCCCCCTGGCAGTCTCTCCCTCCATGGGCTGGTGCAGGTTGTGTGCAGCCCCTTGTCCGAGTCTTCAGGCCAAGACCTCCACAGGAGAGCGAGCAGGCGCTCCAGGAGCTCCAGGGGGACAAGCTGCCATCGACCGGGCAGTGCTCCAGGGAACAGTTCCACCTGCCGTGGTCACAGCCACTGCAGGTAAGAGAAGGGAAGAGATGTTGCTTTAGTAGTGCTCAGTAGTGCAAAACTAGAGAAACTAGCTATGTTTTTACAGACAGGTTCAAATGACTCTAACCAAGTGCTGCACTCATGGACCAGTGTGTCTCCAGACTGAAGCTCCTCCCCCTCAGAGATGTTGGAGAGAAGCAGAGAGGACGTTGGTGTGACAGAAACACTCTGTAGCACGGAAAGGAAGTCTTTGTCCACCACACATGGACACTCCTAAATCACATCCAGGGAAAAGAAAAAATGGACTTTAATCTATATGAGGACATTATGGTCAGAAAATAACCTGTATGTCAACATGTGAGTCAATAATCCACCTTTACACAGGCTCCTCGGTGCTGGTAGGTGAACATGGGGCAGTGGCAGCCCTCCTCACAGACATCCAGGTAGCAACCCTCCCTGCCGCTGACCTGAGCGCAGCTGAAGGGGCAACCTTCACCACGTTCACACTCTCTGTACAACCTGCCAGGAGGGCAGCCCACTTCTGAGGGTGCGGCAACATAATCGGTCAGGCCACCACATATGGAAAGAGTTTGCAGAATCTCACATTATGTGCAGTTGAGCTGAACTCACCGAGGCACACCTGGGTGTTGCAGGTCTTGCTCTGACGCCTGATGCCGCTGCAGGGTGGGAGGTTGCAGAGGCGAGTGCGGCTCTGCTGGCCTCCTCCGCAGCTGACCGAACAGGGGGACCACTGAGACCAAGGCAGCCACGGCCCCACCGAGTCTGGAGGCGCAAAACAACAATTTCTCAAAATATTAAAACCTCCTTCAACAAACACAAGTAGCTATAAACAGAGGGGTTTTTAACCTGTGCATAGGTGTGTGTTGCAGTCTCTCTGCTGCTCAGACTGTCCAAGGCAGCCTCGGCCGCCACTCTGAGGGGACGGGTTGTTACAGTGGCGCCTCCTGAACCTGACTCCTCCGCCGCAAGGGTGCGAGCATTCTGTCCAGGTGCCCCACTGGCTCCAGCCGCCATCCACACTGCAGCCAGGGATGGACTGACACTGCAGCACTCCAGCCTCACATGAACTGAGAAAGGACGGAGGAGAGCCAATCGAATAAATGCCAAGACTTCAAACCAGAGGAGTAAAATAAATAACATTGGCTGCATTTTACCAATTTTTACAGTCACTCATGACGCTGTCTCCTGGATTTGCCACCTGCCAATCAGAGCCACCAGGCCATTCCCATGATGCATTGCTGGAATCCGGCCCAGGGAACAGTGTCGCTGTGTCAGAGAGAAAAATCAAATCAATGAGCAAACTGAACAGTTGTAACAACGAGAGCCACCACACACATCGTCCAACAAGCAGGCCTGCGGTTCTGACCAGCAGCAGAGGTGTTGTGGTATCTGCAGCGGCACTCCTCCCTGGACACACACACGCCGTCCTGCAGGACCGAGTCACCCGGACAACCGCAGGTCTGACTGCACCCGAGGGGGTCCAAGCACTCTGTGTCGCCATGGAGATCGGAGCAGGAGCGAGGGCAGGGTTTCCCACAAGGCCATTCTTCTCGGCCTCCTCCGCACTCTGCAGATGGCAGAGGTGTAAAATACGTGGTAAAGTTTTATGGATGAGAATAACGTGGAAAACAAAACAAGCATAAGACGTGCACTGGCATTAAAGCATCTTTTTTGCATTTTTATAGGCCTTTTGGGTCGTTATCAATTTGTGCATCGTCTTCCATCCTTCCAGAAAACACAGAAAATAAGGCAGTTTTCCTACTTCCTTCATTTTAATTTACACAGCCTCCTCCCTTTGATGTAGGATGTTAGTGATAAATCAATATCAAGCCTAACTAGCAAACAAAATTTTATTATGCTTACCAGAACAGATGGTGGTGTTGTCATGGCAACTCCTCCTCTGCCTGCTCTCTCCGAGGCAAGGCAGGCCTCCGAACCTGCGGGGGGGGCTGTTGCACTCCCTGGTGCGCGTGGACGAGCCGACGCATGCGTCGCAATCAGACCAGGCCGACCAAGGGCTCCAGGAACCGTGGACTGGAGGAACCACAACAAATGTTGCTGTTTTATTGCAGGAGGTGAGAGAGATTTGAGACAACAAGAGCTTGGGAGGCCCGCTGGCTGTCTCACCTGGACAGAAGGTGATGACCGGGCAGGGTTGCCTCTCTATTTGGACTCCCACCCCACTGTGCACCTCCTGTTTGCCAGAGCAGGCCGCTCCTCCAGCCTTGGGCTCGGGGCAGCTACAGCTTCGGTAGCGGGAAACTGACTCAGCCCCACAGGTCCTGGAGCATGGAGTCCACTCGGACCACTCACACCAGCCACCGGCCACTGGGAAAACACAAGTCAAGAACAGCCGTTGACAAAGAATGCTACATTTCCAGTGAAAGCATGTCAATATAAAATAAACATAAAATTAAATTAGAATGAAAAGAAAGTTATCTGCAAAACATAATTACAGGATCTCTGTATGTGTATGTGACATCACACCAGCCGAGTAAGGCATAAAATGAGCTTATTTGACCTGGACAGGGTTCCTTGGTACAGTTGAGGGTTCCACCATCACAGGTGCTAAAGCAACAGGAAAAGGAAGTTATTCAAATTAAAAATCTCAGAAAACTCAGAACTGTGGGCCACTCTCGCTTGTTGTGCACAGCGCTGACCAGTTGTTACACTCATCAGGGGCTTGGGTCGTCTCCCCCGGCTCCAGTGTGTGTCCAGTGCTGAGGTCCAGACAGGGACAGTCCTCTCTGTCCACACAAACCGTCCCGTTGGCAGACAGGACCTTCCCCTCGGTGCAGTAGCAGCCAGGCTCACAATGCCAAGCGCAGTGCTGATGGGCAGGAATGGAAAAATCAGCCCTTACTTAAAACATCTGAGGACAAGGGGGTCATGGTCAGCGTGGTACTCACAGCCAGGTCCTCACAGGAACGAGGGCAGGAGGGGCCACAGCTGCTGAACGCTGTGCCAGGGACCTGAGAGCACGGCGCCACTAGAAACACAGACGAGGTGTCAAAAACTTGAAAAATTCATTGCCACACTGCCGACTGGAGGGGGTTCTGTTCCATTTTTGTTCCCGCCACACTGCATGTAAACACACCTGGGCAGTGGTTCATGTTACAGTTGATGACCTCAGTTCCCAGACCCTCACAGTAGCTGCCCTCCCCCACTGGGGCGGGGCTGTTGCACTCTCTCCTCCGGGTGCGGACCCCCCCACCACACGATTTGGTGCACTCGGTCCAGCTGCTCCACTGACCCCAACCGCCATCACCTGGCAGCACCCAGCCAAGAGACCCGCCCCAAACACAGTCAGGAATGAAGAACATTTGACAGGAAACGTCGACCAATGTCCAATGAAAATGTACTGACGGTCACATGGAGCAGTGACACAGACTTGGTCCTCTCTGTGTGAGCCCAGACAGGGCAGCCCGCTGCCCGACTGCGGCGGATTAGAGCAGAAGCGGTAGCGAGACTGGAGGCCCGTCCCACACGACACCGAGCACTGGCCCCAGGGGGTCCAGGGTGACCACCCGCCATCCACTGCAGAGAGTGATGTGAAGAAGTGTGCAGAAAAGCTGTGAAAATGTGCACTTAGTTAAAGTAAATTATAATGCTAAGCTCTCTGGCGTGTATCAGAGAAGAAGAAGGAAACCTCTGCCTACCGTTGCAGCTGACCTGAGAGCAGCCCACCAGCCTCCCTGCCTCACATGTGCTGAAACATGGACACACAAATCTCACTTGTGTTTCCACCCACCCCGTGTGTGTACTGATCAGAAGTCAGCTGCTCTCCCTCACCAGTTCCTGCAGTCTGTGAGCACAGCGTCTCCAGGTTTGTGCTGCTCCCCGTTCATGTTACAGCGGCACTCGGACTCCCGCACACATGCGCCATCCTGAAATCGTCAGCAACGTGCCGCATTACCGATACATCATATATATGCTTGCATGCATCATTGTGTTTTGGCTGCAGCAGCCCACCAACCTGCTGGACCGTCCCGCGTGGACACTGGCAGCCTGGCGTGCAGTTGCGGCTGAGGTCCATGGTGAGGTCGGAGCACGACACAGCTCCCACTACACACGGCTTCCACTCCTGACCAGGAGGACAAGCTCTTCCATCTCCTGACACAGCCAGTGAGTCACGATCAATACAAAACCCTCTTGGCTTAATTAAAAACAAAAGCATTGCACCCCTTTATTATTTCCCAGCAAAAACATACAGAGGTTTGATATATTTTGGCTTACAGCTGCAGGGCTCCAAACAAAATATGCAGTATTATCCATTAGGGTAACCTAATCAATCCCAAAATGCTGCTCAACATTCATTCTGAGTAATGCCGAATATTTTATATTGAATTTATTGTTCCCATTACGCTTTTCAGACAGATTTGAGAACCTTGAAACGTTTAGTATTTAAAATGTGCGAGATCATCTATTCTTACTCATTATTCCTCTGGTATAATTTAATTGAGAAACGTGACTATGCTGTTCGATGAGTTTGCAGTACCGCAAGGCTGCAGGTTGCAGGCGCTGAACTGCTGAGCAGTGCCGTGGACCCGGATGGGCCCTCGTGTTCTGGTCCTGTAACCTCCTCCGCAGGACACTGAGCACTTGGACCACGTAGTCCACGGGTCCCGCACACCTTCAGGCCGAACAGAACTCAGTCACCTTCCTTTTTCACTTTCTGAAAAGGCTTTTTCCAAACGGAAACACACATAATGTGGCTCACCAAAACACGGCTCAATGCTGCAGGTGTCGATCCCGACTCTGTCCCCGATGCAGCGGCCGCCGCCGAAGGCCGCAGGAGGATTGGTTCCTGAACGATAACGCCTCCTCACGCCAACGTCGCAGGTCCGACTGCAGGCACTCCACTGGGTCCAGCTGCTCCAGCCACAGTCCACTGCAAAAAAAAAAAAAAAAAACACACACAAAAAAACACATGCAAAATAATTGACGGAGAGGAAAATGGAAGACAGGAGAAACATTGCAGGTGACTGATGCAGCTACTCACCAGAGCAGGGCCTTGTGCCACACTCCATTTCTCCATTAATGCAGGTGCTGTTTCACACATACAAACACACATGACCAAGCACCAAGTATTAAGCCATCTTGCAATGTTTCCAATTCAAATAAAACACGACTTGCAGGCTGTCAATACCAATTATTGCAGGCATCGAAAGGCAGGCTGGCACCAGTTTGGTGCAGCTCCCCCTGGTGGTAGCACGGACACAGAGCCCGGGGTACACAGCTGCCGTTGAGCAGGTAGAACCCTGGGGCGCAGTAGCAGCCGTCGTAACAGTTGGTGGCACACTGCACCTCGGCGGGGGTCATGTCTAGACAAATGCGCGGACAGGCGCCGCCCTGAGCCTCACACTCCGCCACTGTCATGTACACCATGCCCTGTGGACACACACCTGCAGGGGCAGAGACTGAATTTTATGTGCTGTCACGAATAATGACAAACATTACATCACAATTTCAGAGTAATGATATTCTGAATAATTGTCCCATACAGCATGAAGACAGAGTACCTGAGCAGGGATGCGAGTTACAGTCTCCAGTCTGTATGTGTGGCCCGAAGCAGCTGCTGCCCCCGTGTTGTGGAGAGGGTGAATTACAGAACCGTTCCCTTGTTTGGACGCCGGAATTGCACTCTGATGAACACTGGGACCATGGCGACCACTCTGACCAGCCACCATTTACTGAAAAGGAGGCATTTTTTGTGCATTGTCTTTTTCCCACCAGTATGTTTTTGTACGGATTGACATATATTTGTAATACCTGGGCATTGCACAGTGTTGCATGGCTCCTGCTCCTCACTGTCTCCACTACAGGGAGACGTTGAGTTTCTCTGGCCAAGTTTGTGGTTGCAAATACGGAATCGCCGTCGAAATCCAACATCATTAACATGATTGAAGCACGTCTTGGTGCACTCAGACCAGCTGGTCCATTTGCTCCAAACTCCATCTGCTAAGACTGCACAAAAGGGACATGAAGTAATCAGTTTTTATTAATGATGCTTCTATAACAGCTTAAACTGGCTGTTTGAAACTGTTCTCATCAGACTCCTCCTCAATTAAACATGTATTTGTTTATGCAGTGTGGTCTTAATTTAAATGAGCTGCATTTAAATATTACATGCATAGATTTTTAATACAAAATAGATTTTTCTCCAAAAATATTATTAAAAAAAAGGAAAAGTTACTATTACATAAGAAATAAAAAAACAGCCCCCCCTATCTTTTCTCTTGCTTTGGCATTAGTTTAACTGGCCAGGTGTGTGGGTTGACCAGGGATGTGGGTGTCACCTGGGATGCAGGGGTTGGAGCAGCGGCGGGCCTCTGAGGAGTCTCCAGGACAGGGCCGGATCCGGGCAGCTCCAACAGGGTTCACTGGAGATCTGCAGAGAACAATTTATGGCAGAAAAGGCAATTCCGATTTTTATTTTTCATCTCCGTCTCTTGTGGAGCAGCGTCCCGTGATTAATTATCCAACAAACTAGATAAATATACAGAAAACACTTTGTTCAGCAGCCTTGCGAGACTCGACAAATCTGATAGACTCACCTGTAGCGCTGCTGCAGACCAAGACCACAGGTAACATCACATGGGGACCATGACGACCAGGCTGACCACACACAGGTTGCCACACAAGTGTTGTTACAGCTCACTTGTCCCTCTGTGCACACACTGATGAGGAGGAAAAAGGTTTTTCTTTTTTCTTCAAAATAAACAATAATTCTGCAGCTAAAGAATAAAACTAAAAATAATGCAGCAAACAACTGATATATTTGTGATGTGCTATTTTAATCTGTGATGAATTTTGGAAATACCACATGTTACGTAAAACAAGGCTCGACTTCAAAGCACTGAGACTCACCATGTGGAACATTTGTCCCGGGAGACTGCCCGTCCTGGCTGCAGTGTCTGTCCGTCCCACAGACAGCCACACTGGCTGGCATTCACACACCGTCCACCTTGAAGGTAGAGACCATCAGGGCAGCGACAACCTGGAGAAAAAAAAAATAGAGCCCAGTTCTTCAGTTCAGTGTTTCAGGCACTGCTGAATCAGCATCAGTGAGCTACAATCGTCCTGGAACAAAATTCCTGGCTGAGCTTAAAGAAAGATTCCTGGCTTTAAAAAAAATGCTCTGTTTTTTTTAAGAAATTCAGCTTAAGAGTTTAAATTTGGAGGATGTCGACTTTAAAGTACTTTTAACGTGGTCTTGTGCCTTTTTCTAAAGGTGCCTCACTCCCAACCTCCCAAAAAAAAAATCCATCACCTCCTGCGGCTCTTACCTGGTACACATGTTGCAGTGCAGTTACTGGTCGAGCTGAGATGTGAGCAGGTGGGCGGGCACGGCTCGACCCTGCCAGCCCGGCAGTCTTCTTCAGTCACCAGCACCATGTTGTTAAGGCATCCTAAAAAAGAAACAGCAGAACATTGGAATGTTGTCAACAGGCTGGAAGGAAAGTAAAACACAGCAGATTCGATATTACAAGTTTTCAGGCCCTCCAATCACCCGTCTGTGTGCCGATGTCTTTGGTGCAGGGCTGAGTGTTGCAGCTCTGACTCTGCAGGGTCATGCCCTCACACTCCCTTCCACCATTCTTGGGGGGAGGATTCGAGCAGGTTCTGTTCCTTTGTCTGACGCCGCCTCCACACTGAGCGTCACATGGCGACCACTCTGTCCACTCTGACCAGTGACCATCAACTACAATAGGAAAATAGGCAGACATAAGATGACTGGACAACTAGAAGCTTGTTAGTGCTTAATGTCCGCTCTATGGACCTGGACATGCGCGAGGAAAACAAGCCCGGCTGTCGAATTGAGCTCCACTGCAGGCGCCTCCTGGGATCGCCTCCCTCAGAATGTCCCTCTGCCGAAACAGGGAGCCGAGACCACAGGACACACTGCAGGCGCTCCACGCTGTCCACGGAGACATGATGCAGTCCACTAGAGCAAAGAAAAGAAGCGCAAAACACACCCTTATTTTGCTGCTGAGGTTTCACAACACCAGGTGAGGGTGACAAATATCTCACCACAGTCTCTCTCATCCGAGCCGTCCGCGCAGTCTTTCTGCAGGTCACACCTGCGATCCAGATGAACACACTCCCCGCTGGAGCAGGAGAACTGTTTGCTGGAGCACGGGCTGGGGACTTGTGGAGTGACTGCTGGACTGACTGTGGTGCCTCAGAAAAACAAGCACACAGCATAGCTGAATATTACTGAACTGGTATTAAAGCGTTTATAATAACTTACAGATCAGCAGATTGTCCCTGTGCAAGTCAAACAAGTCAATAAATACTGTCTGAAGTACAAATGTTGACATCTACCACAGCGTTCTTCATCCGACCCGTCCAAGCAGTCCATTCTGCCGTCACACACCTGCGTTGAGTCGACACAGCCGAAAGACCGGCAAGCAAACTGGCCCTCTACGCAAAGGACTCTGGGTAGGCCATCATCATGAGTCGTTGTAGCGCTCCATGGAACTATAGAATGAAGAAAGGACAACATACCTAGCTTGTAATAAAATGATCATCAGGCTGAAAACTGGCAAGCTAACAAGGACAATGTGTCGTCACCTTTCGAGGTTTGCAGCCCAGGTCTCCCAATGTGAGGGGTGGTGGTGGGGCGTAGGCCCGACTGATCTGTGACCCCTGGGCTAGCCACGCCCGGAAGCCCACCCTGAGACCTGGTGGTGAATAGTCCAGGGACACCAGTTGTTCTGTCTCCGTGGACACCTGGTCTCCCAGAGGAGCTGGTCTGGTTCTGAAGCCCTGGAAAACCCCCTGGAGGAGCCGTGCCTGTAGAGAGAAAGTCAAGGAGAATGCATCAATAACGGCTGTGAAAGTGAAATTTAGTGCAATGTTTTTTTTCATCCCCTACCGCAGTTTATTTCATCAGAGTGGTCCTTGCAGTCTGGTCGGCCATCACAAAGCACAGAGATGGAAACGCACTCTTCAGTTCCCCGGCAGGAGAAGTGGCCAGGCTTGCAGTGATGCACAGGCACTTTCCCACCACCAGAGGGCATTGTGGTGACAATGCTGGGAGTCACCAACTCATCTGCACAAGCAGGAGATGTTCATGTAAACAGAGAGTGAGGCCTGATCATGTGAATTTTACTTTTGGCCGTGCAGGTGGTTTCCATCCGTCACCTCCTCTGCAGCCGAGGATCTCGGCACGCAGGTAGAAGGTGTGTCTGAATTCAATGGGGATGATGCGCAGGTAACGAGCTCGGACCAGGCGACCAAGCCAGCGGGTCACGGGGGTCCTGCCCACCATGCGCACCTCAAACACCTACAAAGCAAAAGGAAAGGTCACATTTTAGACACACAAAAATCTCCTTTTTTTCCCACACTTACAAACTATAAAACTACCTGAGGCGGGCCGCCTGGCTTTCCATCCTCCGAGTAGTCTGTGAAGTGGCCTCTCTGCAGACTGAAGGCCAGGCGGTATTTAGTGAGGTATCCCCGCATGCGTTGGCTGCCCTGGGTCACCACCCCTGACACCCAGGTGGGCTCCAGGAAGTCCACCTGGAAATACGGCTGTGGGTCGGAGGGCAGGGGGCTCCATCCAGGCTCCATGACCTGACTGCACAGTCAGTAGTTTCAGGATTTATGTAAGACAAAACGACAAGAGGAGAGCACTCAACATTTTCTGTGCACTTGCATAAAATCAAATACTCAACAATCAGCCACACTCACACATTGGGGATGATGTTCAGGCGTCCGGCGTCTGCAGGGTTGTTCTCTCGGTGTGAGGATGATGACAGCTGACCATAGCGAATCCTCCCGTCCTCCAGACCAAGGGGAGAGGAGCAGATTCCTGCAGCAGATTGTCAAACGTTTAATCCAACAGTGTCAATCTGATGACATGTATCACATTTCTGCAGTTGATGTGCAACAACTTATGGGACAGTTTCAGAGGCAACTGCAAAAGTGCAAAAAACACACTCACCACGAAGTCCTGGGCCCCCGGGCTGTAAATTCACAACATGATCAATAAGGAAAAGTACATATAATATGTGCTAATTTAACTATTAACTATTTCTCATACTGTTGGTGTTTGTGCAGGATGGGTGACAGAAGCCATAGTGGGTGTCCTGAGAGGAGCAGGAGTGGGTGTGTGTGGTCTGGAAAACAGCACAACAAGAATAAGAATTCACATCAACATTTCCATGGTTCCTGCACAAAAAGGAGCTCCGACTGTGAAGTTGTGTAGTCTGAAAACAGCAGTTGTAGCATTTAATTCTCAACCATGATTAAAAACAGAGGGACTTGTTTAATAGAAAGGAGGGAGGAAAATACAATTTGCTTTGTTGCAGACGACAAACGCCAGACTGTACCGGTCAGACTGGGTCTTTGTGCTGTTGTCATAGGGGTAGCAGCCGCGTTCGTCCTCTCCCTTCTGGCAGTGGGGGATTCCATCGCAGCGCTTCGCTGCCTCTATGCAGCCCCCTGGTGGAGGACAGGAGAACTGACCTATTGGGCAGCTGCGTGGACTGGCGGTGGGGGGCGGCTGAGTTCCTGCAGGAGGACGACAGTCGGCAAGGAAAGAGTGATGACTGAACTTGACCGAATACCGAAAACAACTCATATGTAGAGACAGTTTGATTTCAAATTGCAGTAAATGGGAGACTGGCAACAAATGATAGATCACCCAGTACAAGAATAACAGAGGAAAAAGTGTGTGAGCTCACCACAGTGCAGCTCGTCTGATCCATCCCCGCAATCATTGACTCCGTCACACACAACTCCCAGTGGTCCAGCTGCTACACAACGATCGTTATCACAGCGGAACTCCCTGTCTCTGCAGCCCCCGGCTGGGGGGAGAGAGGAGGGAGGAGTTGGTCATGTCGATAAGTGGACAGCTGGAGGAGAGCAATAAAAAAAACCTACTCACCACCTTCACATCCCATGATCTCCAGCCTGAGGTAGATGCCATTGTGGAAGTCATGTGGCAGAAGACGGACAAACTGAGCCGACACCATCCTGTCCAGTCGACTCTCTGCCACCCCTCGATCATCCTGGTTACCAGAAAAAACCTGGAGCGCAGGTGTAACATGCTGTCAAGACTCAAAGCTGGACAGTTTCCCTTCAAGTTGAAAGTTTTCAGACACTAGCCTGACCTTGCCCCTGGGTCGGGCGTCAGTGACCAGCTCTTTGTAAGTGTACCAGCGTCTCCCATCCTGGCTGAACTGCAAGTAGAAACTGGACACAAAGGTGCCAAACTCGCCTCCGCCCTGGGTCAGTACACCTGCCGGGGAAAAAAGACAAGCAGAAAACTGTTCTTACCATTTCCCATGAAGAGAGCCAAGAGAACCAGAATTTTCAACCAAAACACAGGGCTAAATGTTTGGCCTGTAACAATGACTAGTAAATACTACACTCTGGAACTGCTACCATGACATCACACCATAGTATTACCAGTGATATTGTATGTTTTGAGAAGATTTATCTGCAGGTAGGGGCTCTGTGTGCTGCTAGTGTGGCTTTCAGGGCGCCGTTGTGGTAGGTCCTTGTAGTCATCAGGTTCTGGACTCCAACCCTGCAGATAAAATTCCCATACGTTGATACACACAAATGTACTTTCAGCAAATTTGTCAAAAATGATAAGCCATGTTAAATGGTACCTGGAGGTCTCTGTGGGGGTCCCAACCATGCAGTCGTGCTGCACCAGGAGGATGGCCGGGCTGCTGTGACGAGGCCGTGAAACTGGCAGCAGGGAGAAACTGGACACCCAGCGGAGACCAACACTCGTCTAATCAGCCGAGGAAACAAGATGACATTACAAGGAGGCGAAAATGATGAGTGTGAACTGAACAATCAGCACAGAGTCTTGGAAAATCAAGAAAATAAAGCAGGTCTTACCTCCTGGAGGTAGTGGATATGTGGGAACCAGAGGTGTGGTGCCCTCTGCAGGGCTTGATGTTGAAGTGTCGGGGCTAACTGTCACAAGAATGGTGCCGTTTCCTCCTAAAACAGAACGTTTGTTGACAGCAATAACTGAAACCGATGCACTTTTCTAGCACATTGCAACTTTTTGTTCATCATTATATCGTACCTCTACAGTAACAGCACCTGTCTCCTTCTCCAGGAACTAAAGCTTGTCCCTATGCATCCAAACAGACATGAGATGAAACACGAAAACTTTCTTGCAAAAAAGAAACATATTAAATTAGTCATTTTGCATAAATGTGTATTAACGAATGAGGAAAAAAAAAAAAACAAGCACAAAAGAATAAATTATTTGTCTTACCTCTGGGCAGCCAGTGACTGCATATGGACAGTAGGGGGAGCACTGCACCGTCAGATTGGCCTGACAGTAACATAGCTGGCATTTGTCTGACTTCCATCTCTCCCCGACAGCATGGGACTGACCCCGGTACTCACACTCAGAGCAGGGCTCTGTCTGGCACCTGTGCACATTTACGTGTGTGCACGCACACACACACACACACACACACACACACACACACACAGCACTGCTGTCTTTAAATGTCAACAAAATAGTCCTCACTCTGTTGGTTAAAACAGGTTCAGATGTGATACACAAGACTTGAGCCTTTGAGACTTTCAGTGATGAACACTCAGCAACTCACCGACGAGCTTTCCTGTAAATGCCTCTGCAAGTTCTTCCATCTCCATGCTTGCTTGGGCTGTTGGGGCTGCGGAATGACCACTGCACGCTCTGAACTCCACACGGCCCCAAACAATCCCCCCACTCGGACCACTCGGACCAGACGCAGTTTACTGTAAAGTGGCAAAGCTGGCTGTTGAGTGACTGTTCTCACTGGAGGTCTGACTTGCCGCTGAATGCGACACTGCTTTATTGCTAACCTGAGCAGTCTGGGTTGGGCTTGCAGCTCTGAGGACGACCCCTCTCACAAACACAGATCTCGCAGTCCACCTTCATCTGTTGGCCCGGCCAGTAGCGCACGCCTGCCACCTCACACGCACACTCCTCTGGTAGCACGCACTGTTGAGTGTGGCTCATCACCTGGCCTTCAGGACACCAACAACCTGAAGAAAGAGACACGAGAACAGTTGGGAAATGACAACTCTGTTTTATTTTGTGATGTGTGTTTTTTCTGAGAGTCACCTGGAGAACAGGGTCCTGTTGGTAGAACACAGGCCGTTCTACTGCTGACGTGTCCACAGGACATTGGACAGGGGACACAGTTGTGTCTCACCAGGCCAGGAGGACAGCTGGTGTTGGTGCATCCACTACTATCAGGACAGGGCTCTGAAGTGAGAAAGGAAACACTTTTCTGCACTTATCCATTCTTCCTAATCTATCTTTAGACTATAAATGTTTATCTGGGCCTGAATGGTTAAGTTAGGAAGCTCTTACTGATTTCCATGGGAAGATTGGATGGTCCCGGTAGCTGGGAGCAATCCTGGCCTCCATAGCGAGGAGGGATGCAACCTCGATGTCTGACCCGAATTCCACCGCAGCTGCTGGAACAGTTGGACCAGGACGCCCACGGCAGCCACTGACCGTCCACTGGAAAGGAGGACAGAGGAAGACATAAGTCGGATCCGTAAAGTTGCATCAGCTATATGTTGTCTCAGTTGACGTGAACCTCCCCTACCAGGACAGGTGGTGTTAAAACACTGCTGCCGCTGGAGAGCCTGTCCCCTGCAGAGATACAGCGGGTGTCCTGCAGGGCAGGTTCTCCTTTTGCTCATGGAGCCTGTGCCACAGGTGGCGCTGCAGGGGCTCCACGGACCCCACGAGCTCCAGCTGCGACAGCCTTCCTCGTCGGTGGGGCCTTTAAGTGGCGCCAGTAAAGAGTCTGGACAATCTCCCATGCCGTTACACACCTGAATATTGCAGAATAGGTCCATTCATTTCTAGTATGTAAAAAAAATATTTTAATTCTCCACAACTATCCAAAAGAACTCCAGGATGGATGAGAAAACCTACTGATTTACCATGGTAAAAGGGACACAGGTTCCATCCAGACAGGTGAATTCGGGGCAGGTAACGCTGGTGTTCCTCCCACCAGGAGGCAGAGGTGAGACAGTTTTATCTAGAAGGAGCAAAGCATCATAAAACTGAGGTTTTTGTAGTTCAGAAAACTGAATTAAAGTCGAAATAGACAGACACAGTATACATTCCTGTCCATATCCTTCCTGACTTTATTTTGAAATAAACTTCTTGTCATGACTTTCATTTCTCCATACCACCCTTCTCGTCCCTCTAGCTCGTGGGAACTCACCACACACCAGCTCATCTTCACCCCATGGGCAGTCTGGAATGCCGTTGCACACTTGTGACGTGTTCACACAGGTACGGTTGTCACATGAGAAGCTGCCAGGACAGGGAGGTATCCGGGTGGATCCTGGAAAACAGACAGACGTATTATTTATGGACAGAGGATGTGAACTCAAAAAAGTATTCCATCTGAAATAACGCACCGCAGTTGTCGACGCTTTCATCTGAGGCGTCCCTGCAGTTTGGCGTCCCGTCACAGAGCTGCTGGTGGTCCACACACTGGTCACCGCTGAGGCAGGACACCTGGCCTGGTCCACACAGGGTGGCGCACTGCTGCTCATCACTGCCGTCCAAACAGTCAGTTTCGCCATCACAGCGCCATGCTCGAGGCACACACTGCCCCCCGGTGGCGCAGCTGAACTCATATGACCTACAAGCTGCAGAAAAAAATACACAGTGCACTTGCTAAAATAAAGGCTGCAAGTTTAAATTTGTACTACCAGAAGAACATGGGATTGGATCTTGAATTTGACTTGTCTGACCTGGCAGGGTTACAGGAGGGGGTGCTGGTGTGACAATAAAGGTGCGGCAGTTGTTTCTTGTCTCATCCTCCCCAGCCAGACAGTCTGGCGTCCCATCACACAGCTTTGTGTTGGAAACGCACGTCCCATCGCGGCAGGCGAACTGGTCGGGAGCGCAGGTCACTGTCACACGCAGAAAGTTAGTCAAACCACAGGGAACAGCTTTGGATGGAAATACATTCATACTTGAGAAAATGTTAAACTTTAATATCACACCTTTACTTGGACAGACGGCTTCATCTGTGCCGGAAGCGCAGTCTCTGCGTCCATCGCACACTCTGGGAGCTGGGACACAATCGCCACCAGGGCACTGAAACTCCCCAGGTGAACACACACACCTGGAACCAGGAAAAGAATTTTGAACATGGTGAGTTAGAAAATACATTCTGCACATCCTGAACCCATTTTAGGTCATGACAACTAACTGGAACAAAATGTAGAGCCTGTCAATCAAATACAATTTGGAAAACAATTGAACACGAACCCTCTCTCATCACTGAGGTCCCCACAGTCATCGTGGCCATCGCAGCGATGGAGGTAGAGGATGCACCGTCCTCCAGCGCACAGGAATTCCCCTTCGTCACACACCACACCACAGCCTGGAGCAATTTAAGTCCCTGTTAGTTCATTACACTGACATATACTGCACATCAAGGAATTAAACCCCCCATGCAAATGTGAAAGCACAGAAAAGGAGATGTATTTTTTTAAATGAAATTGATAACTAGTGTGCAAAATAGAGTTTTGCAAGTAGAAAAGGATCTTCAGAAGAATGACGCATTGGTGAATACAACTGCTTTGTTTGGATTACCCTGTTCATCGGAGCCATCGGCGAAGCCACAGTCCAGCCGCCCGTCACACACACGGCTGGCAGGCAGACACCTCCCACTGGCACACTGAAACTCCCCCGGTGGACACGGGGGCACAGGCACGGGGGGTCCGCAGAACTCCTCGTCCGATTGGTCGACACAGTCTGGGTGGCCATCACAACGCAGAGCCAGGTTGAAACATGGTCCACTGCAGGGTTGGGGTCAATTCGCTTTTATTTGCTTCACGAAAACTGACTGGTTTCGAAAAAAGAAAAAAAAACTAGCCAAAGCTCTGCAGCTGTGACACTTCAGTGTGTGACTAGGAATTTATGTGTCATTGGTGTAATGTGTACTTTACAATTAAGATTTCATGGCAATTTCTGCCACATTCCTGAACTCTGCCTCCTGACATCGAACAGCTGTATAACCAACTTAAACCTGTCAACTCCCACTGCACTACTGTAAATACATCCAACATTTCACTACTGCATAAGTTATCTATCATATACTTATATTTATAACGTATTGTATTTATCTGTCATTTACTTATATTTATAGTCTGTTTATAGCCTTCATATTTATAACCATATGTATAATCTGTTCATAGCCTGTACATACTATAGTTATAGCATATTCATAACAATGTTACATACCCGCAATATACCAATGTATATATTTCCTCATACTGTGTACAATTGTAAAATCATTTATAATTGCTAAAGCACTTCTGAACTGCATTTCGTTGCTATGTAATTGTGACATGTGCAATGACAATAAAGTTGAATTCTATTCTATTCTATAATGTTCACAATTGATCTGTTTGAACACCAACACCAACAACGCAGAGCCTGTGATTCACCTCGGGGCGCTGGTGCAGCGAAACTGATCCGCAGAGCACGTGGACGGACACACCTCGTCCGAACCGTCGCCGCAGTCGTCCTCGTTGTCGCACACCCAGTGGGAGGGGATGCATCGCCCCCCGGCACAGGCAAATTCCGTGTCCAGACAGGTAGGAGAGGGAGGAGGGCACGCCACGCCATCGCACCGCCACACACCATCCTCGCAGGAACTGAACACAGAAAAAATTCTCTTAGCGAGCGTGTTTTGTGATTTTAGTTGAAAGGAAGAGGATGCGTTTCACTGACCAGTTCTGGCAGTTTTGAGTGACGGTTGTTCCAGGAGGAAAAACAGAGCCCTCCCACTCACATGGACACTGAGGGGGGATTATGCAACTTTCACCTGTTGGACCAGAGTAGGCTGCTTATTGAGCTTATTTTTTTTTTTTTTTTTTGTGAACATAGCATTTTCTTCTTTTTAGAGGAAACATCAACTTTCATATTACAACAAATACACAGGAAATGGAAAAAAGGAAAGCAAAATGCATATCGGTTGCTACTGTTTGTTTTGTCTTACCAAGCAGAACGGTGCCAGCAGGGCAGAAGCAGCCTTCCACACAGGAGAGAACATCGCACTGCGAGTGCGGCCTCTGCTGGACGCTGGGACATGACGGAGAGCACGCCGGCCCACAGGGGTTGTACACCAGGCCGTTGTCACACTGCAGAGCTGGAGAGGATTGGAGCAGGTCAGTGGAGATGGCCGAACTCGACTCGCTTGTGCCTGTGCATCTTAGATATTGACATACGACAGAGCTCCTGGGACCTCCAGCGGATGTAGACACCCCGGCGGTTGCACTCTTCAGCGTAGGCGGCGATGGCTGTGCAGAGGCACTCACAGTCACCACCAGAGTCACAGCTAAAACACACACGCAGAAACCGGCAGGCTGCCTTAGTCAGGCCCGTTGGTTAACAAGCCAGCCTGTTTTTGTAGCAAGATATCTCTCGTCAATCAATGCTGTCACTCACCCACAGGCATCAAAGACACACCAGTCGTAGTACTGCTGGAAGGGCACCTCAGCGTGGCACCGTGCAAAGAGCTCCTGAGTGAGGACGGCGCACTTCTTCCTGGCCCAGGTCGTCCTGTGAGGGTTCAGCTGGGCAGCACAAAGAGAGGGGAAATTATTCAGGGTTGAACGGCACACTAGGTTTCAGTGTGAGCGTGCTTGTTGGCGTTGCACTCACTACGCAGGGGTCTCGCAGGTCCTGGTCTGCCACGTCGGGGCAGGACGGGCTGACCTTCCAGGAGTTTCCAAACAGCTCTGCAGTGGATTCCATGATGCCCTGCCGCGTGGTGAAGTCGTTCTCCGTGTCGCCGTCAAAGTTGCCACACAGGCCTCCGACTCGACCCCGCAGGTGGGCTGCCAGGCGCACATACACACGCATACCTGCAGGAGGCATGGTGACAGAGTGAATTACATTCTATCTAATTCTATCAAATTATAAAATTCTGCAAAAAACATAGTGACTATATTGGCTGTAGGATGCTAAAGTAAGACCTTCCAAGTAGGAGGCCTTGAAGAAGAACCAAAAAGGAGATGAAAGGATGCGGTGGAGGGAAAAAGATATAAAAAGAGTAATACTTTGCAGTACCTCCATCCCAGAGCAGTGTCACCCCGTGGCGGGATGACAGTGAGACAAACAGACCAACTTTCTCAAGAGTGAGACCGCTGCCACTGTAAGACTTTGGCAGACTAACTGGCATCCCGTTTACTGTCACGGCTTTTCCTAAGAGACGAGACAAAAAATATCCTCAAACACAGCCAGTCAGTGACAGTCCACACTCTGAGTCCAGCATCACCAGCTCACCCACCTCTGAGCAGATGTATAACAGTATTTCCCAAGCTGAGGGTGACGGACTTGGTGCAGGTGACCCCCGTGCTCCCGCAGGGCACGTTCTCTGCCGTGACGCTGAACAAACCACTCGTCTCCCTGGCCAGCACGTACTGACAGTCGCCCAGGAACGAGTAAGAGCGGCCGTCAAACGTCACATAGTGCGGGTCGCCAGTGGCCACGCACACGCCAGCACAGGGCAGCTGACTGCAGTGCCAACGGCGCTCCTTA
This sequence comes from Thamnaconus septentrionalis, assembly GCA_009823395.1. Lineage (NCBI taxonomy): Eukaryota > Metazoa > Chordata > Actinopteri > Tetraodontiformes > Monacanthidae > Thamnaconus > Thamnaconus septentrionalis. The sequence goes on from CM020520.1 coordinate 3,012,278, forward strand.
CAAGCACTGCAGCAAGTGAGCAGGTTAGCTTCAGGGTAATGTGAATATAAAGGTCACCGGATGTGATGCAGTTTTTGGGGAGTTACCATGTGTTGCAGTCTTTCTTGATTGTGTCATTGCTGTAGTAGAGCTGACCATTATGGTGACAAGGGCACTCATCAGGGAGAACACAGCGATCACCCTTTGAAGGACCAGAGAGGAGGACAGAAAGAAAACATTGATTATTAATGAAATAATGATACGAACGTGAGGTTTCTTGACCCCTTGTGCCTTGCTCAATCTCAAAGTTTTGTGCTGGCAACCAAGGGTATCAAGGAGTCACGTGACAGCACTTATTGGCCAAAAATACATGGACAAATGGACAATAAGCTTTAGGGAACCGAACGGTGATTAGTGATTAATGTAAATACAGGAAATTCTGTTGCTAATTCAAAAACAGTTTTATTTCTAATGTTTCCCCAGTGACTGCCATTGGCTGATAACGCTCTTCAAATACATGTATTGGCTTTTATTCCAACGTTTTTGCATAAAGGAATACACTAAGCATTTCAGCAAAATATAAAGAAGTCAGAGCTAGCGTTGACTGCGTTAAAATAATCACTTCAACAACGTTAGCTAGCTAGTTCGCTAGCCGCTATGTAAAAAATATGCAAATAGCTGCCACTAAACATTTTCTTCAGGCGTTTCACACAAGTAAACTCTGCTTTATGTCTACACTCACCTACTCAAGAGGCAAATAGCAACACAGCACAAATTCAATCAACGACATCATGTCCTTAATTGAATACGCCTGCTCATGCTGACAGTAATAACGCCGAAATAACGATTCTCTGCTGCCGCCAAGTGGCCAAATGCAGACGAGGCACGCAAATAATCTGCGTCAACAGGATCAAGATTGCAACATGTGTAAATTTGGAAATGTTTGTTAGAAGCCTTTTCACCTAGACATGTTTGGATTGTGCAATATTGAGATTTTTATCCAAATGCCACTCTGTCGTAATCACATCAAAACAAGTCAATGTGAAAAAATATACTTAAAAAAAAAAAAAAAAGAAATCTATTTTTAAAAAAGGCTGCACTCAAAAACATTGACAGTTGTTGCACCACTTCTCTTGTGAACTTCTATCAGAGATGAAAATATATTTTGTTTCATGAGTTCACCTGCCTCATCCTGGATTAATAAAGAAAACTTGAGGTTACCATTAGCACGGTCCCTTGGGGACAGACACAGCCCGACAGGGGCTCCCTGCAGCCTGGCTGTGCCAAGCCTGAGCCCTGCTGTTTATCTGGAGAGTCCAGGCTTGCACATGTCAGGAGACAAGATCGTGGAGAGTAGATCAGGGAGCCCGGGCATTGGTTGACTTCCTTGCAGCGTTCCTGGGTGCAGTTTAATTGGCCCTGCTCACAGATACTGTTGAGAGAAACCAAAGAGAGAATGACCTGGAGATGAAGCTCAACTGGAGGCTGTCTTACAAAATTTTGATGATGTCTTGTCATGTCATTCATACATAAATTTACTCATATAAAGCATATTGGCTATGGCATTGGTTACCTCTCACGTGTTCACCTTTCCACATAGTCAGGTGTGAGGTCACAGCGTAATAAAAAAATATCAAATGAGACGCACAAAGGATCATGTCAACAAAGACACACATGCTCAGGACAATAAAGAGATAAGAACCTTCAACTTTAAGCATTGATGAATTATTTACAAATATGGCCAAAAAATCATAATGGAGTTGTGTGGTGAAGAGATACAATGAAATCAACCTATCCTGTATCTTGAAGCAGGAAAATAGGGTGATTTCATCAGGACTCTCACACCACCAAGGTCTCGCACAAGTTGAGAAAGATGTACATTCTGACTGACAGTGTGACAACCAGATGGTGCAAACTGAGACATCAAGGAGCCATAAAATAGAATAAGCCACTTTTATCATGTGCTGTAAAACATCCACAATGATAATAAGAGCTTGAACTGAATGGACCTCCACGCTTTATTGTTCTGTTGGACAATTTTAGTGCGTCTGCCCTTATTTCGCAAGAAAACGGATGTTAATGTTTTGTTAATATTGCTTCATGCATCCTTGAAGCCATTTCTAAAGACACTTTAATCTCTTTAGTTGATAACCAGTTACTGCCCTGGTCTGCACTCCAACCTACCAGCTGTTACAGCTGCTCTGAACGACAGCCCCAGGCAGGTGCGTTTGGTCTCCTTGCACGCAGGCACACATGGTGATGGGGACACACTGTCCCTGGTGGTCCAGCACCAGCCCTTGTGGGCACTGGCAACCTGGGACACAAGTCTTGAGGCCCGAATCACCTCCGGCTTCACCGTCGCAGTTCCGGCCGTCTGAGCAGGAGCTGCCACAGGAACGACCACACTCCTGGTACAGCTGGCCCCCCGAGCACTGGACGGCTGGGCGAGAGGAGAGAGCAGGACAGGAAGGCATGCTGGTGTTGCAACCACAACAAGTAGCACTCTAATGGAAATGCCCGTGGCCAAGTGAGTGCATCGAAAAAAGATGTTTATTTAACTATACTTGCACCTATCTTGATTTTGTGATTGGCATATAAGATATACAGCACAAAAGATGAAAATATATATATGTCTATATTTATATATACATATAGTTACTGCAGCCTGCCACAATTCAGCAAGACTGCATGAAAAAAATCTCCAAACTCACGGCAGAGGGTTTGGTTGCGCCAGCGGACCAGAGCGCCCTCTTGAGCACAGTGGCGGGCGAAGGCGGTGAGAACATTGCAGTGACACGCCCTCTTGGTGTCACAGGCGCAAACCTCTGAGAGACAGAGGCGGAAGTAGGGTTCCCTCTCCACCACATCATGACACGCCTACAAAAATGACAAAGTAGGAGGTGAAAGTAAGTAAATGTCCAGAGAGGATTCAAAGAGTCCATGCGCTGTACCTGAAAGACGGGGCTGTGGATGACAGAGCAGAACATCTCTGCATACTGCTTCCTCTGGGTGTAGGTGGTGCAAGGGTCGGGTGGAGCTCCTTGGGGCAGGGAGCAATGCCCCCTTGTGAACTTCCCAGCAAAGGAGGATACACTGTTTTCCACGTCTCCCTCAGCTGTGGTGAAGTCATCATGCTGGTTCCAGGTTAGCGTTCCGCACAGTCCACGCACCTTCAACACAGCATGAACACAAAGCCCTTTAGATCTCTACTCATGGTCTTATTTGTCATATTGGAGATTTTGGACATTAAACAGGCACCTTGTGCGCAAAGCCAGGTTGCAGGGTGATGAGTAGCAGAGGTCCATCCAGGTGCCAGAGCAGCTGGGCTCCAAACGCCTGGATCAGGACGAACGAGGAAGAGGCCCTACGTACGGCCAGGTCTCCTGTCACCACCGGCAGCGCCTCCCTGTGGCCATTTAATGTCACCGTACCTGTAAATGGCAGATTCAACAAAGAAGAGAAGAGGGGAGAACACTGAAGACTTTTCTCAAGGAAAGGGGATTGTTTTGTTTTATGCCCAACACCCAATGAGCTCCATCCAGATGAACATGCGAGTCAGTTCATTTCGCTCACCAGAAGCTGTGATGGTGACTGAGGTGCGGAGAGCAGTGACTGACAGCTCCTTGAGACAACCAAGGGCTCCGCCTCCCCTTCCTCCTCCCTCTGTACACTCTCCACAAAGCACGCTCACCACCAACTTCCTATCCACAAAATCCTAGATACACATAAAATAAGGCCAAAGTAGAAGTGACCACACACACACACACACACACACACATGAAACTGCTTCGCTCTAACTCGTATGGATGTGAGTATTGCGTAATAGTTTTCATATCTCACCTCTACAGCAGTGAAGGTGCAGTCTCCTCCTTGCAGCCCATATCTCTTTTTGTCAAAGGTGGTCACCTGCAGCGCACCCACAAGGCTGCACTGGGCTGCACATTTCTCCCCAGTGCACTGCCACTGGCCAGCTCTGCACACACTATTAACATTATAGGGCAGGGGGGGGGAGAGAAAAAAGCTCAGCAGTAAATGTGGCAAAGACACACAGCGACATGAGAATGAGGCCTACCAGGTGTTGCATCTCTGCTCTATCCTGTCTCCTGACTGGTAGGTGCGTCTGCGATGGAAACAGGGACAGTCGTCTCTTTTTAGACAGCGTCCCTGGTGAAGGTAGAGTCCCGGAGGACACTCGCAGCCGCCAACACACTCCTCCCGGCACTGTCCCATGGCTGAGGCTGGCCCCAGTGTGTTAGGGGAGGTGCAGGTGGGGGGGCAGGAGGACACGCAGTCTGAAAACACCTGACCCCTGGGGCACACACGACCTGAGGAGATGGTTAAAGAGGAGGACGGTACAGTGGTATTTTTTTTTCTTTTTGTCCTTTGGTTATGAGCACCAACATCTCTTAATTGTGGCCGCACCGCAGAGGCCCGCTGTCCTCCATGCTATGATGACGTGCTGCTGGGCACATTCTCTGGCATAGCTGGCCAGGGTGTCGCACACAGCCACATCCCTGTCCCTGGGTGGCAGGCTGCAGTACAGGTAGAGGCACGTGTCTACATAAGCTTTCGGGTCCAACTGAAAGAGAGGACAAGGCAAAGTCTCAAAGTCTTCAAGCTGCATGTAGTCTCTCAGAACTCTCTTGCTGCTAACCGAGGAAAGAGGCAGACGGTTAAAAAAAAAAAAAAAAAAGCGGCATATCTAAAGTGATATTCATTAACCAGAACTTTATGCTGGTCCTTTATTACAATCCCATAGGATTTTAAATGTTCTGCCCTTTGCACCAATGGAAAAAAAAAGTCAAGGATGTCTGAAAATTTCACTGATAACCAAAGACTAAAATCTAAGCTGGTGCTAAGAGTTCAAACAACTAACACAGTAAAAGTGTAAAGTGTGGAGTGTCGGGCCTGTCTTACTCTGCTGTGGCAGTGAGTGAAGGGGTTCTCCAGCAACCGATGACACTCTGACTCTGCCCGCCGCCGCAGGGCCGAGTCGGCCGAGATGTCACAACTGTGACCGAGCTCGGCCGCGTCGTTGCAGCCCTGTGGGGCGACACATACATGTATGTTTGGCTGTTTTAAATGTGGTTTAATCTTGGATGGAATTCTTGGTAACATTTCATGAATTCTCCAGAAGAATCGCAGGTTGCTGTTACCTCGTTCTTTTGGTCAGGGACTTTCCATGAGTTTCCAAAACTTGCTGCGTACTGGGACAGACTTCCACCCATTGTGGTGAAGTCATCTGAAGCAAGGACAAAAAAAATGCAGATTCTCTTTGTGATTACCAAGGAAACGCCAACAGAGAGCTGGAAGGAGGGCAAGAGGTTAAACTTTTGCACATTGGCCTACCATCGGCATTGTTGTTGTAGATTCCACACAGCCCCCTGGTGGCTGCCAAGTGCTCGGTGGTGACAGTCACGTAGACAGTGTTGCCCAAGTCAAACTTTACTCTGACGCCAAGGCCGCTTTCCACAAACACAAAGTCCCCGAGCCAGTGAACGCTCACTCCTTTACAAAGACATGGTCCATTCAGTAAGTAAAGCCAGGGATGATCTGGTCATCCACTGAATGAGAATTAAAGTTACCATTCTGGAACACCGGCTCTCCATTTGGGATGGAAAGGCTGTTGAGTGTCAAGTTCCCCTGATGTATTGAAACCAAATCGAGGCCAAACATCATCCTTAAAGCCTGAAAGTGGGGATGATAAGGTGCATTCAGCGACTAGAAGAAATAAAAAAACTGGCGTCTGGTGACTGGAGAGGGACACACCTTGCTGCATTCACCTCCACCACCACACGCTGTGCTGATGTAGACTGTCCAGGTGCCATCTGTGGATGAGGCCAGCAGGTACGTGCAGCTGCCCTGGAAGTGGAAGTGCTTTCTGTCAAATGTGCGGTAATGGGCTCCGCCCCATGACACGCATGTGGCAGAGCTCTGAGGAGCTCTGACGCTGCCCAGCAGCCCACCGCGGACCATAGGGGAGGACTGGGAGTCTGCAGGGAACAGATAAATAACAGAGTAATAATCACAAGAACTGTTGGTGTTTGTGTGACTGTGCGCATATATGCATGCATGTTGTCTGACCTGAAAGCAGCGTGTAGGTGCAGGACAGGCAGCTCCCGTCGGAGGCATTCCTCCAGCTAAGTCCCCACAGGCTGCTGCAGCACTGCTCCATGGGCATCAAGGAGGAGTTGTGAACACCAGGGAACTCCTGGCAGCTCCACGTGGAGAAACACTGGCCACGTGCACCAACTCCTGGGAGGCACAAGGGAAAAGGCAAACAAAAGTGAAGCAGGAGCAACAAGAAGAACAAGAGAGAGAACAAGATGGAAGACCTGTTTTCAAAGACGAAAAGTAAAACTGTATTGCAGTGGAATCTTAAATCTTGGAAAAAAGCTCACCTTCAGAGCATCGTGGTCCACCCCAGCCCTCGCAGCATGATCTCACTGTCTTATTCACCATCTGGTTTTCTATCTCTGGCGGTCTGAGATGGGCACACACAAGAAGAAATGCTAAACAGATAACAAGAGATACTTCAAAACTCAATGGAAAACAGTATGTACCTAATGGAGCTGTAAATAAATAAATACAAACAATAAACTGTGTCAGCATCAACATTTGAAGTCAAAGATCTTTTTTTTGACACGTGTTACTGACTCATGGGTAGAAATGCACACTCAAAGAGAATGTTCTTCTCACTTGTATAAGAGGCAGGACGCTGTGATGCCCTGCTGCTGGTAGTAGAGGGCGATGCCGTCGTCACCGCCATGCCTGAGCCGCATCCTGTCCACATCCAGCCGCCAGCCCTGCGTGTTGTACTGGTACACCTGGGAACAGCTCACCTCCAGCTGCAGGCGTGGCGAGAGGACCCGCTCCACTCTCTCCTCCACCGTGTGCTCACACCAGTGTCTGGATGCACAGACAGGGTAATCTCTTCAGCAAGGTCAGTCAAGGCTCTCACAAGAGTGTAGTGCTTAATTTGTCATAATTTTAAGTATGTACATACACTGTTTGCAGTTAAAAACAAGACACAGGTGATTTGTTTTATTTTAAAAAGTTATTCATACAATATTTTTTTTCTGTACCTTAGCATATTATGTGAATAACCACTTAGCCCTGCCATAATTAGCCAGAGTTGTACTCACACCATCCCCACAACTGTCTGCAGTCCTAAAAGAGTGAGGAGCAACGTCTCCATTGGCCTCGATGAACGTTTGTCTTTAGTTTCTGCAAGAGATTCTTGTCTTAAAGCTTTTTAAAAGGGACAGAAAATATTTAGTTCACAGTCAAAAATTACAAAAGTTAAAAATATTTACCTTATATGTGCTTTGCTAGAAAAAAAAAACAATCCTTCACTTTGTCGTCAATATTCCTTTCTGGTGGTTTCACCATTCCTCATTTTTTCCCACATTGATCCATCCATCAGTATGTGATAAAGTCCTCAGTGATCTGGCGGTTTGCCGTATGGAAAGAGCGCAGGCCCCTGGTGAAGGGTTTTAAATGTGGGGGGTGACTCATGAGATGTACAGTCGCATCTGAGCACTCTGCCATTGGATGTAAGCGCTCAAGTCACAGCTGGGACAGCAGGCATTGGCCCTGCACCTGTGACTGGCCAAGACATGACAGGACAGCCTGCAGATGGTGGGTGGTGGAAGAGCCACAGCCTCCTCAATAAAGAGATGTTTGTCAGGGTCTAATCCTGTAAAGAGAGGCGTTTCGGGAAGGATGATGAGGAATTTATTCAATGAAGTGTGTCAACAGTGATGGTGACTTGGAAGCTGAGAACCCCTGCATATTCAAAAGTGACCTCCTGACCCTGGAACAAGGAGGATCAAACACAGCTGTCACCAGGGAGCTCCCCCATAGCTGGCAACGAGGAGAAAGTGACTGATGGAACAAGGTTTGCTTTCATGATAAAACCAAAACGGCGCATCTGTTACTTTCTGCACGGGACAATAAGCTGAGTTTCTTTGATATTTTCTTGTTATTGTCTGTGTTAAGAAGGAAGGGAGGTGCTGTGCAGAGAAGGAGAGGAAGTCTGGCATGGTAGGATCAAGATGGTGCTTTAAATTACCAGGATGAGTACCTGTATAGGCACGAAACCTGCTTTTATCTGTCTTTTTACAGTGAAAATAACATCTGTGTGTGATAAAAGTGGCACAGGGGTGCAGCAACTCTGTCAAATTGATGCTTTGATGCACATTTTTCAGATACTCGCATACAGAACATGTCCATATTTAGCATTTTCCTTTCAGGCTGCTAAAATAATGATCAGTGCTATACTGAGCATCTATATGCATAAAAGTTTGCAACTGTGGGGAGTCTCTGCACTGCGACAAAGCACATGATTTGAAATGTGTTAATATTTGTTAGTTAATTGACCGTTGGACCTGCGAAAAAATAGTCAATCGTAGTCTCAGCCTATTGACATTATTTGCAGTGCTCATTTGACCTTTGTATTGGAGGACTTTAGAGCTGTTTATCAGCAGGATTATAAAGAAGGCCGACGATTATTTCATCATGTTTACAACTGTTAGTTGACCAATCAGTCTCTCAGGGTTAAAGTAGGTTACCGGTAAGTTCAACATAACCAGCAGTCCCCTTTTATTTGTTTCCTCAGGAGAGTCGCGTTTCAGAAAGTCAGAACAGCTGAAGCTGATTAATCACGAGTGTTTTTCAGCACCCAAAGTAAGACGTCAGGTACAGCTTGTCTGTTTGGGTTTGGTCTTTTACTTCTTCACTTACCATTTTTTAAAATGTGATTGCTTTGAAAATATTGATTTACCATTTAAAAATTAATATGTTTTGTTCTCCATTCTTGTCGAAATGTATGCTTGATTTTTTTTCTGTTTTTATCTTACAGCCATGAGGCTTCTCTGTTTGCTGCTTCTGGCCTGCGTGGCTAGTTGCAGTACTACTGGGCCACGGGAACATGCCCGTCACGGTGCCTCAATGTTTGCAGACCTCACGGCTCAAGAGATGAAAGCTGTGCGGGCCTATCTGCACGGCATCCAAGATCTTGAACTAAGTGACGCCACAAGCAAGACGCTGAAGAAGAACAGCATCCTGCTGATAGAACTTCATCTGCCACAGAAGCATAGAGCCCTGAGAGTTTTGGATCGTGGACACACCAAACCTCCTCGGCAAGCCCGTGTGATCGTCCAGTTTGGAAACCAGGCGAGACCCAACATCACCGAGTACATCGTGTCCCCTCTGCCGTTGCCAAATTCCCATCGGGTCAAAACGTTTAAGAGTGACAGACTCATCAATTTTGAATCAAGGCCAATCAGTTTTGTAGAATATTACCATATTGATAAAATTCTCAAAAAAGTCTCAGTGAAAATACACAAGGTTTTGTTTGAGACCACTGGGGGTTTTTCCTACAGTAACTGCTCCGACCGCTGCCTGACATTCTCAGATGTTGGACCCCGAGGGCTCGGGCCAACTGAGAGAAGGAGCTGGATCATCTTGCAGAAGTTTGTGGAGGGCTTCTTCCTTCACCCCATCGGGTTTGAGTTACTGCTCAATCACCATGACTTGGACCCGGAAAGGTGGACGATTGAGAAGGTCTGGTACAACAGCATGTACTTTGACAGCCTTGAGGAGCTGGTAGAACAATATGAATCTGGAAGGATGGAGAAACTGAAACTTTCCGAACATGATGACAATGACTTTTATTCCACCTTTAAGCCCCGAGGTCACAGCAACACTCCCACTGATATCCATGGACCTAAGTTTGTGGAACCCCAGGGGCATCGATATCGCATCCACCAGAATTTTGTTGAATATGCAGGATGGTCTTTTGCGTACCGAGTTCGCTCCTCAGCTGGACTCCAGGTCTATGACCTCCGCTTCAATGGAGAACGGATCGCCTACGAGATTGGTCTCCAAGAGGCTCTTGCCTTCTATTCCGGTGATACTCCTGCTGCCATGCAGACCAAATATATTGATGCCGGCTGGGCGATGGGGACATCAAACTATGAACTGGCTCCCGGAATCGACTGTCCAGAGGTGGCCACCTTTGTTGACCTGTACCACTACTATGACACGGACAAACCTGTGCAGTACAAGAAGGCCCTGTGTATTTTTGAGCTGAACACCGGCACCCCTCTAAGGAGGCACTTTGACTCTGATTATGAAGGAGGGTTCCACTTCTACGCAGGTCTAGAAAACACTGTGCTGGTGTTGAGGACAGTTGCAGCCGTTTACAACTACGATTACATTTGGGACTTCCTGTTCTATCAGAATGGGGTGGTTGAAGTCAAGGTCAGTGCTACAGGATACATCCATGCCACTTTCTTCACACCAAATGGGCTGAACTATGGAACCAAGGTGCAAAAACATGTGCTGGGAAACATCCACACACACCTGATCCATTACAAAGTCGATCTGGATGTCTCAGGTAGGTGTTTTTAATAGTTTTGGGAATGGACTAAAATAATAAAGACATATAAATAAAAACTATACATTAGTAATTATAATGGATTGTTAACTATCACTGTAATGGGCTGTGCACTATGATGAAATATTGATAAAGGTTTTCCTGAACATCCCACGCTCTTCTTGCATTGCAGGTCAGCATAACAGCTTTGAATCAGTGGATCTGAAGCTGGTCAACTTCACGAACCCCTGGAGTCCAAAGCATTTTGTCGTCCAGTCCAAACTCCAAAAGACAGAGCACAAGACCGAGCGATCTGCTGCTCTCCGCTTTGGGAAGAAATTGCCTCGCTATTTGCATTTTACCAACCCAAACAAGAAAAATAGATGGGGCCACCAAAAGAGTTACCGCATTCAATTTAACTCTCATGCCAACAGTGTCCTTCCAAGAGGCTGGCAAGAGGAGAATGGCATCAGCTGGGCTCGGTATGAACAATTTTGTTTTATTTTATAATGTATTTATTTGTTATATTTGTTGCCACAAAAAGTTTACAGCCAAGAGATGTTAGCTCAGAGTCTTAAACAAGGATTAAGTGGTGTTGAGGGTAATCCCTGAGGTAGGGCGTAGGGTTCGGAATGTGATAAAAGTTCTTGAAGCATTAGGGTTTGTCAGGGTTTTGGCCAAAGTGTTATTAAGAACATAAAAACCTTGTCTGCAGGTATCCTCTGGCTGTGACACGCCATAAGGACATTGAAGCCACCAGCAGCAGCATCTACAGCCAACATAACCCCTGGGAACCACTGGTGAACTTCGAGGACTACATCCGTAACAACGAAGACATCGTCAACCAGGTGAAGTGCACTGGAAGATAGATTAAATACCAGACAAGATTTAAAGCACATCATATGGTGTTGTACTGTGTTGTATGCATATTGTCAACGTATGTGTACATTAAATGTTAAACTGTGGGCAATGTTTGCATTTTGAATATCATCTCAAGGTCCAAAAGTCATTCATGTGCAGTATCGCTCAGTGTAAAATGATTCTGTATGATAATTTTCAGAGATAGGGTCAAGTCAGTCAAACTCAAATCTACCTGCTATTTGTTTCATCAAGTTCGTCTGAGTGTTCTGATTATGTATTTTTTGCCCTCTGTGTAGGACCTGGTTGCCTGGGTGACAGTGGGCTTCCTGCACATTCCCCACTCTGAGGACGTCCCCAACACGGCAACGCCTGGCAACGCCGTGGGCTTCTTCCTCAGGCCCTTCAACTTTTTTGACGAGGATCCCTCACTAGCGTCCAAAAGCACGGTCATCATTCGGCCGAACAAACGTGGCAATGTCAACATCGAGCGATGGACCCCTGAGGTGGTGGGACACTGCGTGACTGATGAACCATTCTCTTTCAATGGCACATACGCAGGAGTCTAGAAATGTTTACTTTACAGATAATCTTTTTCATTTTCTTTACATTCTGTCATAATTTCAATTCAAATTAAAAGCACAATAATGTTTTTTCTCCATGTGAAACATTTTGTCTGACCAAAGATTTCAAAGATTAAAAAATATAAAAATACATTAAAAATATATTATTTCAATAAATGATCACAAATTAAAGAAACCCCTACGTGTTTTTGTTCTTTTCTCTATGCTTTCACAAAGCACATTAGTTTCCTCGCATCATTATCACCGCTCATGTGTGAAGATTTGTGTGTGCTGAGAGCTTCCATAATCCTAAATCTGGGTCTCCATGGCTGAGATTAAGTGGCAGCGAACATCCAGGATGCAGGATGCTCCTCATCCGTCTCGCCTGCGGCAAACTGTCAGCCTCCCCACCTCCTGCACTGTGGGAATGTCTTTACTGGAAGGACAACAGGCCTGGTCGAGCAAACAGCCTGATTCCCAATCCTTTCTCGCAAACACAACAGGATACCTCCTGGGTGGTGGTACCATTGCCCATGGATACTAAATAACAAGACATTTCTCCTCTTATGATGATGTCTTGTTGACATGTTAGTCAGTGACAAAGAGTTTGCAAAGTCCCGTAATAATAAAAAGAAACCAACTCCATAGTTTTCTGAATACATTTGTTCTAAACGTTCTGCTTTTTTTCCGTTTCCTTTTTAAGATGTGCATTTATCTTAAAAAGAAAAAAAAAACATCAGCAGAGCAGAGGGAGGTGTCTTGTCAACAAACTGGGTACCTGAGAAGAGTAAATAAAGAGTGTTTTTCAGAAGTGGAAACAGAAGTCGTGATTGGGACTTTCATAGCATCGAACACATTTTATGTGTGTGCCTGTGTTTTACAATTTGCCGGCAAAAGGAGTCATATGAAAGCTATGCATGCATTATCATGTGTTTGGAGAGGAGGGCAAAAAAAAAAAACACTGCAAATTGGGTAATAGGCATTCCGGTGGCCATTGCCATGGCAATGATGGGACTGACGTCAAGTTACAGGGAAGCTGTAAAAGTAACACCAAAGGTTCTTTCCCAGGCAGCATGTTCTGTTTTTCAGTGCGCATTATCCTCCAAACAATGTTAAACTTATTGTCGCCACAATGTTTCACATGAAGGAACACACACAGTGTGAAAACAATTTTTTTTTTCAAGTCAGAAAATCCACTCATGTGATTAAAATCCTAAGCAATTATTCAGATAGACTGCAGCAGTTGAAGGTGATTTGTCACCCTCTGGTGTTGTCCTGATGCAGCGGCAAGTAATGAACAGCTGAGGGTTCTTAATACATCACTTATTCTCCCTTTTCTCATCATCCTTTTTTTAGTTGTTGCATAATGTTTCTTTGCTTGCGTGACATTTTCACACTTTCATTTCAACAAAGACTTTGAAACGGACTGAAAGACTGAGATCATTTCGTTTTAGAGCAGACAATTTCATTCCATTTAAAGGGCAGGTTGCTTCATGATCTACTCTTTCAAAATAAATAATAATACATTCAATAATAGCACATCAGTGAAGAGAAAATTTAATGTAGCAGTGCCCCTGACTTCAACCACCCCATTCTGATAGAACAGGAAGTCCCAAATGTAATCGTAGTTGTAAACGGCTGCAACTGTCCTCAACACTAGCACAGTGTTTTCTAGACCTGCGTAGAAGTGGAACCCTCCTTCATAATCAGAGTCAAAGTGCCTCCTTAGAGGGGTGCCGGTGTTCAGCTCAAAAATACACAGGGCCTTCTTGTACTGCACGGGTTTGTCCGTGTCATAGTAGTGGTACAGGTCAACAAAGGTGGCCACCTCTGGACAGTCGATTCCGGGAGCCAGTTCAAAGTTTGATGTCCCCATGTAAAAGTAAATGTAACAAAATATGTTGCAACAACACATCAGTTTGTTGATGTAACCATATGAGAGAAAGATGTGTAGTATGGTGTGGGTGTTTCCTCCAATGCACTGTCTGCACTTCTCCAGTCCTGCCATGACTGCTCATGCTTCTCAGTACCAATGGGATTCTGTTTTATGAGGGGCAAGGGATACAAAAGTACCCAACAGCCAATATGAATAATAAAAAGGAGAACCACAGAAATCGTAAACCAGACCAAATGTCACAAACATAGTAAAAGTCTGAAATTATTTGCATGTGTATGTGTAGCAGTTTTCAAAAGAAGCCAATTTACTTGATTTCATTGGTTAAGCTGGATGAGAGCATTGTGAAGATCATCTTGCAGCAGATCTGAGGTTAAAAACGGCTCTAAATAAATACATTTAAAAAAGTTTCATTACTGTGATCTTTTTTCCCCCCAAACTGACGAAAAGCTCCAGATGTTGTGTTACCAAACAAGAATTTAGCCTGAAAAGGTCTGTTGACCAATCATGCTCCCTGGCTGAAAGTAGGAGGTCAAATGTAACAGCAGTGAACAAATCTTTGTTGTCATAGAGCCGATACTCATCCTCAGTGACTAGTGGCGCTTTCAAGTGTTTGAAGCAGAAGAACAGCTCCAGGTACAGTAGTCTTTTTTACGCTTTGCACATCACCATAGTGAGAAAATTGTCGTTCACTAGATTAGACATATGCGTGTGTGTGTGGAATCTAGTACGTTCAATACTTCATCCAGAGATTCAATCGCAATAAAGCAATAAAGCACAAAATATGATTTTCTGGCAGTAAAAATGTTTTAAAATTAAAATCTGGCCAGTTGGGTCCAAACACCGAGATTCAGTTACAAAAATAAGATATGCTTGTTTTGCTTTGAAAGGCAGGAGAGTGGTCAAAATTTCTTGCTGACTGAAAAAGGATTATCCAAGCCTGGGAAGTCTGCTGAAGCTTAATTGCAAGCAGATACACTGTAAAAGTATGTTTTTGTTGTTTCCATGAGACATGGGAATATGATTTGAAGGATAAGTGGAGGAATTGACCATAATAATGGTGTTTTAGAAATCATTTACAGACAACATTTGTAACGGAAATTATTTGCTATTCTGTTTGCAGCCATGAGGCTTCTCTGTTTGCTGCTTCTGGCCTGCGTGGCTAGTTGCAGTACTATTGGACCACGGGAACATGCCCGTCACGGTGCCTCAATGTTTGCGGACCTCACGGCTCAAGAGATGAAAGCCGTGCGGGCCTATTTGCACGGCATCCAAGATCTGGGGCTCAGTGACGCCAGGAACAAGACGCTGAAGAAGAACAGCATCCTGCTGATAGAACTTCATCTGCCACAGAAGCATGGAGCCCTGAGAGTTTTGGATCGTGGACACACCAAACCTCCTCGGCAAGCCCGTGTGATCGTCCAGTTTGGAAACCAGGCGAGACCCAACATCACCGAGTACATCGTGTCCCCTCTGCCGTTGCCAAATTCCCATCGGGTCAAAACGTTTCAGAGTGACAGACCCATCAATTTTGAATCAAGGCCAATCAGTTTTGTAGAATATTATCATATTGATAAAATTCTCAAAAAAGTCTCAGTGAAAATACACAAGGTTTTGTTTGAGACCACTGGTGGTTTTTCCTTCACTAACTGTTCTGACCGCTGCCTGGCGACCATTAATGTGTCCCCCTGTGGGCTCGGGCCAACTGAGAGGAGGAGCTGGATAATGCTGCTGAAGTCTGTGGAGGGCTTCTTCCTTCACCCCATCGGGTTTGAGTTACTGCTCAATCACCATGACTTGGACCCGGAAAGGTGGACGATTGAGAAGGTCTGGTACAACAGCATGTACTTTGACAGCATTGAGGAGCTGGTAGAACAATATGAATCTGGAAGGATGGAGAAACTGAAACTTTCCGAACATGATGACAATGACTTTTATTCCACCTATAAGCCCCGAGGTCACAGCAACACTCCCACTGATATCCATGGACCTAAGTTTGTGGAACCCCAGGGGCATCGATATCGCATCCACCAGAATTTTGTTGAATATGCAGGATGGTCTTTTGCGTACCGAGTTCGCTCCTCAGCTGGACTCCAGGTTTTTGACCTCCGCTTCAATGGAGAACGGATCGCCTACGAGATTGGTCTCCAAGAGGCTCTTGCCTTCTATGCCGGTGATACTCCTGCTGCCATGCAGACCAAATATTTGGATGCCGGCTGGGCGATGGGGACATCAAACTATGAACTGGCTCCCGGAATCGACTGTCCAGAGGTGGCCACCTTTGTTGACCTGTACCACTACTATGACACGGACAAACCTGTGCAGTACAAGAAGGCCCTGTGTATTTTTGAGCTGAACACCGGCACCCCTCTAAGGAGGCACTTTGACTCAAACCTTCAAGGGGGAATGAAGTTCTATGCAGGTCTGGAGAACACTGTGCTGGTGTTGAGGACAGTTGCAACTGTTGACAACTACGATTACATTTGGGACTTCCTGTTCTATCAGAATGGGGTGGTGGAAGTGAAGGTCAGCACCACAGGATACATCCAGACATCTTTCTTCACACCAAACGGGCTAAACTATGGAACCAAGGTGCAAAAACATGTGCTGGGAAACATCCACACACACCTGATCCATTACAAAGTGGACCTGGATGTCTCAGGCAAGTCTTATTATAGGTTTTGGAATAGAAATAATTTCCAAAACTGTACGGTGGACCTTGAGAGCCACAGTACATTAGTTTTAAGACGCTTATGAATGGCAGGATTTATCCAGGACCAAAATTGTTCAACAGGGAACAATGTCAGTTTTTGTTCTATTGTGACTATTTGAAAAGTGTGTCACTCGATGCTCCTTTTCTGACGCAGGTATAGAAAACAGCTTCGAATCAGTGGATGTGAAATTGGTCAACTTCACGAACCCCTGGAGTCCAAAGGATCTCGTTGTCCAGTCCAAACTCCAGAAGACAGAGCACAAGACCGAGCGATCTGCTGCTTTCCGCTTTGGGAAGAAATTGCCTCGCTATTTGCATTTTACCAACCCAAACAAGAAAAATAAATGGGGCCACCAGAAGAGTTACCGCATTCAATATAATTCACATGCCAACAGTATCCTTCCAAGAGGCTGGCAAGAGGAGAATGGCATCAGCTGGGCTCGGTATGAACTCTGCTCCAAAAAACATTCGTAGCCATGAAAATGATTCAAACAAGCAACAAAAGGGGAAAAAAGTGAACCTAAGTTGAAAATGTGTTCATGTAGGCAACTGACTGATAAAATTAGAGATGTATAGGTTCACACCTGAATGCAGGTGGCTTGTATTCGACAGGTCCATCTTTGCACGCAAGTTATTTTTTCATAATGATATAGTTATCAGTCATTTTTATGTGAAGGTAAAGATTAGGTCCACTCATCCAATAGACTTCTGGAACTCATGGTGGTTTTCTTGAAATTCTGTAACACAGGGAATTAAGTATTAAGTATCAGCACATGTTGACACATTTCAACACTGTTAGATGCTCATCATTATTGTTTACCAGTCTTAAAAACTCTCTTGCAGCTATCCTCTGGCTGTGACTCGTCACAAGGACGGCGAAGCCACCAGCAGCAGCATCTACTCCCAGAATAACCCCTGGGAGCCAGTCGTGAGCTTTGAGGACTACATCCGCAACGATGAGGACATTGTCAACCAGGTGAAGTCTATTGGAACAGCGTGTATTGTATTGTATTGCATCAAATCATGTTGAAGTCAAACAGCTGTCTGCTTTAACTCTATTTACGTTGCTTGTTATGTGTTTTGCCCTGTTTTCCTCTGTTCTTTCTCCTGTGTGTAGGACCTGGTTGCCTGGGTGACAGTGGGCCTTCTACACATACCCCACTCAGAGGATATCCCCAACACAGCAACACCCGGCACTGCCATGGGCTTCTTCCTCAGGCCCTTCAACTTTTATGACGAGGATCCCTCACTAGCGTCCAAAAGCACGGTCATCGCTCGGCAGGACAAACGTGGCAATGTCAACATCGAGCGATGGACCCCTGAGGTGGTGGGACACTGTGTGACAGACGAGCCATTCTCCTACAACGGCACATACGCAGGAGTCTAAAATGTGTTATAAATGTTCTTTTTTTCTGCAAAAATATAATCATTCTGCTGTATATCATAATATAATCATTATTGATCATCATTGCTCAAGTTCATTGCACTAACGGGTCCAAGAGGGGGAAATAGACATGTGTATCTCTTGCATGTCAAAGTCTGTTAAACAACAGCTTAAAATGCATTAAAGGAAAAATATAATGTCAACTCCTCAAATAGTTGCATTGTGACCGTAGTTCATCTATTTTGCTTGAATAAACCTTTCATCACCGACTATCTGTGTATTTACTGCTTACCTTCATACTTACTGCCTCCAGAAATGATCAACATTATAGAGTGTTAGAGAGCATTAACATTCGCACACCGCGATTAAATTGGTTACATGCAGCAGGTGGAATATCATGGAGCCCTGGGTGGGAGGTCTCCTGGGAGACCCTGCAATCCCAAAATTTTAATCTTGATGGCTGAGATTAAGTGGCAGCGAGCATCCAGGATGCAGGATGCTCCCCATCCGTCCCGCCAGCGCTACACTGTCAGCATGGTCTGCCTGCGCCCCCGCTGTTGGAATGTTTTTACTGGAACAACCAGGGCCCGGCAGAGCAAACATCCAGGATGCCTCCTGGACCTGCACCATCACCCCTGGAAACACCAGCTTTACATACAGTAAGATAACTTACACATCCAACCACAATAAATGTGGCAACAGGCACTTCCATGGCTAAATTAGTGCTGCACTGTCTGAGAAATTGGTGAGGAAAATTCCACATGCAAGTGAACTCTGATAAAAAACTATTTTAGCAACAGCAATATGAGATTTTTGACTTAAAGTCCACATTAATACACAGAAAACAGCAACTGAAAAAAATCATATTTTTGATGATTAACGTGACAAGGAAAAGAAAATGTACCAATCCATCACACGACAAGACAGGGTGGAACTCAGAAACGAAACATTTAAATAAAATATATATATATACCGTCTCACTTGCGCCTCGAAATTTGAAATCAGTGAGTTGTCGCCCTCTAGTGGTATTCTGACAGAGGTAAGGGTTTCTCACTCTGGTTTCAGTTCAGTTGAGTTTGTCTTGTTATTTGAAGGGTACTTGTACATAAATAAAGTGTTTGACTGCGGTGACACTGAATGATTTGAACACCGAACACAAGAACCACAGAAAAAGTCAACACATACCGTACATATAGACGGTGTCTGCTTTTTGTGCAGCAAGTCCTGTATGTGTGCCTTGCATGCTGGTGTACATGCCTGATGTCAGACTGGAACATGATGGTATGCCAATCGTTCTGTCCCTCACAAAGTAAAAATAACTCCTTAACTCAGTCTTGCAGCAGCAGCTGAGACACAGCATCACACTTGCAGGTGCACTCGCAACAGAAAGAAGAGCAGAAAAGGAAAGTATTGTAAACGGATTTAAAAAAAAAAAAAAAAAGAACCAACACAAAGCAGTGACAAACGAGAATATAAGAATATCACCACAGGAGGTAACGAGAAGCTGTTTCCATATCACATCCTCCCACTGGGGACAAGGCATAAATCAGCCCTGCCGGCTCTAATGGGTTTGTTATGGACCAGTTAGATCACATCACTGTCACTGTAATAAGTCTGCCTGTGTCACTGCTGGTGAGTCATCAGTTAGACGGCATGTGCGCTAGTGGAGAACCGGTGGTGGGGGTGGTGGGGGTGAAGACAGGGAGGGTTGCACAGCGGGCCAACGGAGGGCAACAGGAGGGCAGGCGCCAGTGGACGCTGAAGGCCTTGTGTAATTCCAAACCTCCGTTGTGGAATAGCTGTATCACAGCAGGCCACAGCAGGGCCAGAGAGCACCAGGAGCATTGAGGGGAAATGTGTGTCGAGCAGAAAGTCTCATATGTAGGTTGTGTTGTGCACAGCTCAGGCTATGTTTTCTTTTTTGTTTTTTTTCCCCCTCATGGCTACCATGTGAGAACGTCAGGCCCCAGCAGACCTGGGTGCTCCCTGGAGTACATTGCCCAGAGAACAGGGAACAGAGCAGGGAACTCTGCTGCTGCTTGATTCTTCTTCTCCTCCTCCTCTTCCTCCTTCTCATCCTCCTCCTCTTCCTCCTCCTTCTTCTTCTTCTTCTTCTTCTTCTTCTTCTTCTTCTTCTTCTTCTTCTTCTTCTTCTTCTTCTTCAGGTAATCAAAACTACACTCTCTCTCTTCCACCTCTGCAGAAGACACACACACATGCACAGTGCCAACAAACACACTCACAGACACACTTTCCTCCCTCACGGCCAGCGCTGCCCCTGGGATCTTGTTACAAACACAGTACCATCTGCTACCACATTAAAAAAAGAAGAAAAAAAAAAACAAGTGATGTTTATGGTCAGCCGCGCTACACAGTGAGGTTCGTGTCACAGAGGTAATGCCTTTCTCGTACTGTATGAAGCCTCGGTTGCTCAGGTGATCTCCAGGTGAGACAGCTGGGCCTCCTCTCTCCAGCTCTTACATCACACCCACTCTCTCTGAATTTTTTTCACTCTATAGCCAGACTCCAGGACGACGCAGCGCTTTTCTGCAGCCGCAGGGGGAGCACAATGGCACAGCGGCAGCAGGGGGCCTTGTTTCAGAATAAAAGCTCCCTTTCAATGTATAGTCGGCGCTGACCCATATTTACACATCACTGAGTCCAACTGGAGCGGCTTGTTTGGGAGGAGAAGGCGTCAGGCAGCTGTCATACAGTAAATGAAGGAGAAAATGTAAGAAGAAGCGGCGAGTTCAATGACCCCTGCGCTTTATTTTTGTCTTCGAACCTTTGCGCAGAGAAGAGGTCAGCGGGGTTCAACACGAAGGGCCGCCTCACGCGGCCGCCGCGGCCTCACCTTAGCAGCCAGTTTGTTCAGCTCCACTCTCTGAGGACAGTCTCTGTGACAACAGAGTCAGGCGGGAGGAGACTGTTTGTTGAGACGGCTGATCCATATTTCAGATGAGTCCAGGCCAGTCATGCGTGTCAGAGTTGGTCTCACAAACCTGCACTCCTCTTGTTCTCTGGAAAATGAAAATTATTTTCTCACCTTTTTCATTTTTTGGACACGTGCTGAACAAATCTCTGGCAATAGTTAATAGTTGGTGTCCTGTGCAGCTGGGGCTCTGTCTGGAAATTAATCTAAAACTGTGTTGGATTTGGTGTGAACACAGCCGGAAAACAATATCTTTCTTCAGCCAGATTAAAGTGTAATCCTCTGTCCTCTTTTTGTCTCTTCAACACCAAGCAATTCAATGTGAATTTAGCTGATGTGTTTTGTCTGCTGATGAACAGGGGTGAGAAGAACATTGAAGATTACAAATCGCTTTGGCACTCCGGGCATGTTTGGACTGAAGAAGACAAAATATGCACCAATGCACATAAATTCCATTCTATTTTGGCCAGTGGCTTAGCTGAACCCACTCTTCAACACGTCCACTCCCAGTTGCCCCCTCGGCCTGCAGGTCATCCAACTGTCCCGCCAGCCGTCTATTTTAAACATCAACGTAACACCGAGCGTTTCACCGTCTGAGTGGTCCCCTGGAATTCCTCCAAAATGTTCCTTCCTCGCCAGTGTAAGATAGCCGAGACGCTGACCACAAACTGTTTGTCATGCTTAGTACCCAACAACTGCTTGATGGGAAAGTTAACACCGATTCTTGGCCATGGTTGGCGCTGCATTTTTCATGACTTCATTCTGGAACCAAATGGTTTTCAATATTTTAAACTAAAAGCCTGTAAATAAAGGAACTGATATTTTGGATTGAAAATTAATTATTTTGCAACAATTCATCCACTTATTGTCCTGACACTGATCTCCTAATTGAAGCTCAAAATACTTTAATAAATTGTCAAAAGTATGTCGCCGTGATTCAAAATGTCTCCTTACGAACTTTTGAACATGTCCACCATTAAACCCGAGACCTAAACTGTGAATCACTGCTTGATGACACGAAGGAACATCCCACCCAGACGGACCTTTACCTCGAGGCTGTGCCAGAGCTATTTGGATAGCAATGAATGAAGTGTCACCGGTTTTTAATTTGGAATGGAGTACTGAGTTCCTGCCATTATTAGCACAGGATGTAAAAAGTGTGCGATAATTGCCCCCACCATTTTAAGACCGTCAAATAAAGTTGTGGCCACCTGCCACATGTCGATTTTCTCATCCAGCGTGACGTGACATCATATTTAAAGAGAGCACAGCAATATCCAATATTAACTGCAGGTGTGATAGTAGCACAAAGCATTCAACAAAGTTATATTTCAAGACCCAATTGTGAAGAAAAAAAAAATCCACACAAGCACACGGTGATATTCATGCTTTTTTCTGTGACCATGTCCTGACTTAATGCTTCGTTTCTGTAGCCAGGGGCAACCGCAGTTTCTATCAAATCACCAAGCACACCCAGCACTATGAAAACCACTGCCTGAAACACGCTCGCTCCAAAATTAGATCATTTCAGCCACCGTGATTGGCTTATGAGAGTGACAGACGTCGCCCCTTGGGCCTATCGACCAATGAGCAGCCGGCTGGGGGCGGGTCCAAACCCTCAGCGTAATCAATCCCCCCCCGATCACAGCGTGCTGCCCCGTGTGATGACCCGCACTAGTGAGCGTGTGAGAGGCGCGCCGGCGTCTGTTTTCTCCTCCGGCAAGTGCGACTTTCTTCACCCGTGAATAAAAGTGCGACGAACAGAGACAAGTTTCAAGCACATGGGCGAGAGGTTCGTGGTCGTCCCGGTTGCGGGGGGAGCCGCGGAGGGGGACCACCCGGCGGAGGCGGCAGCGGCAGCGGCAGCGGCGGCGGCCGGCACAGGTGGGAGGCAGCCCGGCGATGAATCCGTGTCCGGGCCGGTTGAGCCCAACTCCGTGGTGCCGATCCTGGAGTACAACAGGGAGCCCAACAAATACGGTGAGTCGCCCGTGTGTCCGCTGCGTGTCCCGCTTATCATCTGCGTCCTGGGTCGGATTAACGTCAGCTGTCGCGTCTCACCTTGTCTGCGAGTCTGTCCGTGTGTTGTTGTTGTTGTTGTTGTTGTTGTTGTTGTTGTTGTTGTTGTTGTTGGTTCTGTCATTCAACTTACCACCAGTCAGCTACAACTAGTCAGCGTGGAAATTTTACATCACAACACTGTTCTGAGTTTGTTGTCGTTGATGCACAATAAAAAGTCTTTATAAAAATGTAATAGAAAGTGAGGCAAATCCATTTTTTAATCGTGTTTGCTTTCAATGGAAAATACTTCAAATGTGTGCGTTCCACTCCTTGTGTTTTGCTACTTCCCTTGTTTGAATCAACTTCCTTCTTTATGTTCTGAAAGTGCAACGTTAAGCTTTTTCTCAACCGTTACAACATGTTTGACAAGGATTTTGATGAAATTAAAAATAATAATATTTAACCATAAGCATGACAACATTTTGACAAACTCGAAATAAAAGTCCTCAGAAATAAACTTGTTTGTTAACGTTATTCTATTTAGTCTAAATAGAATACCTACTTCAACTAATTTCCTTCTGACCATAAATTATACTTTCCCATTTGGAGCACCCCTGTTGTCATTGTACATCATTTATTTGGCCTCAGCCTTTTTTTTTTTTTTTTTTCAATCTTAAGCCTTGTTGATCAGTTGCTCACAAACAAGGTGCTTCTATAGCAACAGCCTGCCGGGAATAATTGCCTGGTCAAGCAAGCATGCTAAATTACAGTGCGCTGATGTCTTCTGTGTGCTCAGACTATCGGGCAGGTTCTGTACTGATTGGGGGGTCGTTGGATCATCGGACTCATCTGTTAGACCGCAAAAAACCCAGAAAGATGTTGACTGTTGTCATTGAACTGCGTCAAGCGCTCCCTGCAGGCAGCGGGGCCAGTGCGGGATGCTCGGAAAAGTTGTGGAAATGTCACACACTGGGCCTTTAAATCACAGTGTCCATTACAGGGAGGAAAGAAATAGAAGCATAATGTCCCTGCCACTTCCCTGAAATTAATTTTACATTGATTTCATATTGTATGACATAAGACATCCTGCAGCCCTGGCTTTTAATTAGGTCATCATGCATGATGCATGATCAGTGTTCACCCGAAATTAGATTGGAAATAGAAGATGTGTGTACTTGCGTGTGTATGTATGTTCGTTGCTCGGGGACTTTTCAGCTACGTCACTGTGCATCGAGGAGATATAGTTCCCCCTCTTTCTGTGTGTGCGCGTGCAAACACACGTACACGCGTTCATGTGGGTGGGCCACATAAAGGCAGAAGTGTTGTGGTGCGATAAGGAGAACGTTCTGTGCTTCTTCCATACATGTGTCTCGGCCACACACAGTCTCTGATTGTATCACCCCTGGGGGAACCTCTGAACTGGCCCAACGTGAGTCGTGAGCAGCTGCTGGCGTCCACCATTCTTTACATTTGACTGTAAACTTGCAGAAAATTGGCTTTTGGTGTTTTTGTTTTTTTTTAACTAGGTTTCGATAGGCTTTTGTTCAATGTCGTCCCACTGTGCCTGCATTGTTTCCTTCCTCCGCTGCATTGTGTGCCAATCTGTACCTACTTGATTGCATTTGTTTGTATTGAAAGGCTTCTGGATGATCAATCAGCAGCTGGTGTCTGGTCTGTCACTGAATCACAGCTGTGGGTGTTTGGGGGAGAACCGAGCGTCCTCTGTATGAACCATGAGGATTATAGATTTTTTTGCATTTGTCTTACTGAGGCTGACGGGGGCGAGTTTTATCTTGAGTTTGATGTCGGCCCATCCACACACAGAAAGACTGAAGAGGTCAGGGGGTGACAGCAGAGAATTTCTGATAAGGCAGAGATAATAATAAGTGTCGCTCATGGAAAACTTTCAGGATTTGGAAGTGGCTGCAGTTCCCAGTGAGTGAACCTCTGTGGAGCTGCAACTCCAAATTCTGCTGTTGAGTTTTCCACAGTTTTTCCCGACTGACAAACATTTACTTTTTTTTGAAAGGGCAGTTTACATTTTTGTTTTTTCCTGTTAGTTTGTCCTTCCTTGAACGGCTCACCACACAACTACATTTCACTTTCTCACTTTAGAAAACCAATGTATCAGACCTTGAAGATCTGACTGAATGGACTGTATTGTCATTTTTAGATTAAATCTGGAGAATAAACAAAACACTGTGCCACTCCTCTTATTCTGATGACACAGCAAGCACAGGGGAAATTAAGTAATTCTAAACAGGAAGTTGAAATGACTCGGAGTCGTGTGAATGAGTCGTTTGTCCCCATTTGGTTTCTTGTTAACCTGCTTCTTCCTTGGTTGGTGTGGGTGAGGAAAGTCTTTAGGAACCTGCAGTATACTTCTGTAAAAAAAAAAGGCAAAACTGCATTGAATAAACAAATAAAACCTGGTATGTGTTGTGTAAATGTGAGGGGATTCCTGCAAATGTTTCCTGCAGCTGAATCAGATTACACGCAGATTTATTGGGGGAACTAATCAGGAAATTAAAGATTTTTTTGTTAGAAGCAACACAAGGTCTCCTATCGAAGCGTGACGTGATGGTTCCCTCTGCAACAGCAGTGCAGAAAGGAACACTGATGTTTGCTGCAGGAGGTGTTGGCTGCCTGTAAAACACTAGTGAGGCCTGTGGCTGCGCGGAAAAAGCAGGATTTAGAGCCACGTGACCTGCTGCAATGGAGAAGCTTCTGTCTGGAGAATCAGAGGGAACAAGAGAGAGGACAGAGATGCAAAAATTCAGGCATCAACGTGGATTACCAAAATAAAAGAACAATAATTTGATGGAAAATAAACACAGTTCAGACGGTGGTTCCAGATGGAGCTTCCAGTTTCAAACAGTGAATGGATCTTGACGCGTGTCTCGCAGTGTTCCGAGGCATTCACCCCGGGCTATCATGTGCTGCCCTCTGCTTTATTTGGAGCGCAGCCGTCGACACACCGACACCAGCTGGCTCCCGAGGTTCCGCTAAATGCGTTCCCACTCCCGTGTGCCGCCTCGTCTTCACCGTCCAACTTCAATGATTTTCCCCCTCCAGCTGCCCCGTGTCACGGCAAGATCCGGAGCAGGGCCCCTTCTGCTGGACAGATGGGGGTTTGTCTTAAGCCGAGAAAATGACTTTTTTAAAAGCAAATTTAATAAAAGGAATTGTTTCCGGCATCATCAGCTAGTGCTGGAAAACAGGTGTTCCGATCTTTTTCCATTAGCTGTTTTCCCCCTGATGCGATAACAACAAACAGTATGTGTGCATCAATGCAATGCAATGATTTTGTTGAGAACACTGAGAACTCTGATGATTTTGACTTCCATGGCACACAAAACGTAATGTGCAGGGTACCATTGATGCTCAGCTGTCGAGGGACTTTTCAGGAGCTTTTTTGAATATATGTTTATAACGTTCTCGCTGTTCCTTCTGCTGAACTATGTTAACTCTTAATGCGTCATGAAGCCTGTGCAGCTTCTCTGTATGTTAGACCTTTTATATTATATCTTTTCAGGTACATTTGTTCAACTCCCCGGCGAAGTTTGAGATTGTGTTGCAACTTATAGGTGAGTTGGTCTTGCAGCTTTTTTTTTTAGTTGCAGGTTCTGTACTGCACTGTTACGACACAAGCCACCTTGAACTGATACTGAAAGCAAACTGAATCCAGCGTACACTGTAGCCCCTTCTACTCTTTTTATTGTGAGTCAGATCGTTGCAGCATGCAGTAGCACCGTGGCGGTGGCGTCAACCGATATCAGATGTCTCAAATGTGTAGGGAGACCTGCGGTGTCGTGTTCTGCTCGATCTTAACAAGAGGACGCCGGCCTGTTACAAACAGCATTCAAAGACCACACACTTGAAACCTCAACAAGGTGGAGGCTTCACACATTTCCAGCATCCTGCCCGGACAGGAAGTGAGCAGACAGAGGCTTGAGTCAGACTCTATATTTTCAGATATTCATGCGCAGCTACTTGACGTGTCACAAGAGGAAGTAAAGCCAAACAGCTTTGTCAGAGGTAAAAATATAATCACTCAGTCCGTTGAGCCATCGTTCTTTCCATGATGGAATTTCTGGAGTTGCTTCTGGCAGTATCCTGTGACTCTGTCAACCCCCTGTTTTGCTATTTCTATTTGATTGACGTTTGTCCGCTCTTTTTTTTTTTTTTTTTTTTTAATTAAAAACATGGCTTGATTTGGCAGATTGGCGGTGCACTTTCCAATTTGATCAAAGGAGGGCGACAGTGTACTGTTGTAGTAGATATGCTGCGTCATGAGAAGATGCTGATTAGAGGTGTGCGACTGTTATTGTGTCTAGTTTAGCGCTGCACTGACAGAGTGCACTGCTTTATTATTTTTTATTTTTGTGGCTACATGTGGTATTTAATTTTATCTAATCTACTCATAGTGTCTCATGGATTGTGTAAGCACGCAACGTCACAACGGACGTGCTCTATCTGCAAAAATTGCACAGCTGAAGCAACCAGGTGGACAAATATAAATGTACATGACTCTAAATAAAATCTTGACAGTACGACTGTCAAAATATGAAATACCTGAATCCCTGCAGGCATCAAAAGTCTATATGTTTTGTATTTACATATAAAACATGTTCTTCTTCTTTTTGCCCGCTAGAGGGCATCATGAAACCTGTTATTTCGTGCTCCCTGAGCAGCAGGACGACACATGACTTTCCTGCCAGTCTGCTGATGAACAAAAACTGTTTATTAGCGTTCTTAGACCTTCAACACTAGAGTCTGTGTCTTGCACAAAGGCTGTGACATATTTGTGTCAAAATCAACATGGATCCCATCACCTTTTCTACAAAAGTTTTGTTTCAAAACCTTTAAAGGACACAAGTCAAGCATTTTTCCTGCTTTTCCAGCCACTTGCAGATGAAGCCCGGGGTTACATTTCTGCAGGTCAATGATGAATTGATGTGGACAAGATAACCAATACTAGATACTAAGACAATCAATTAGTTGCGGAAAATGTGATTTGACCTTCGGAAAAAGGTCTTAGGAAGTTATGTCCCAGCAAAGAGGGCTGCTCACATTGTTAGACCTAGTAACAGCTGAGATACTTGGATTGTTGTTTACAACAGTGTATATTTTGCTTTTATTCTCGCTGAAAAAAAAGTAAGTAAAAAAATCATCTGTTATGTAATAGAGCCCCTTCCAAACCCCACTCCATGAGTTGATGCTGGGCTCTGCCTCTGAGATATTTCACTTGAGAACATGACGTGGATGTTTTCTACAGCCAGTCAGGTTCTTCTGCCACAACGAGGCCTTCAGCCGCTCCACTGATGAGCATTATTAACTCTCATAAAGGGGGACATTGTCCTGCTAGCCCGGATGCTCCCAATGACCTCTTTTGGGCGGTCCGATTGTCTGGACGGTCAATTAGCATGCCACGTTGGTTACATCACCGCTCAGGGAGCAGAGAAGTTCTCTCTCTCTCTCAGGTTTCTTCTCCTTGATTTCAACAAGGAGAAGAAATATCTGAATCATTTGAACTCTAGCCACTAGTCACTGAGGCACCTCCAATCCTGGTCCAGACTGTTTTTAGGAATTTTTTTAACAACCTTTCCAAACTAGTTCCTAAAGGTTTCTGTGGTTTCCATCGCGAGCAAAGCAGCTGAAACCAGATGTTTCTCACTCTTGCTTGAGTTGAATCAATGCTGCTGATTTGCATGCATCTGTCTCTGTCTGTGTCTGAAGATTATCTTGCTTTCTGCTCCTCCCTTTTGCTATTTCCTGTCTGCCCCGCCTCTCTGCTGCCAGTATTGATCCAGCACGTTATCATGTTGCGAAACAATGAGGGGCCTTTGGCGTGACGGAGACAACGACACCGGGGCCGTGAAACCTACTTTCAGCATTTTTTCGGCCACTTCATGTGCACGTCCCGCTACTGATGAGTTTGGAGCTGAATAAACTCCCCTTTGTTTGGCCCCAGGAAATCCAAACACGCTCTGCAGAGAACCACAGAGAGAGATTCATTCTTTAAAGGTCCCATGTTACACCCATTTTTAGATGTTTACTTTCATATCCTAAATCCCACCCCAGATTAGATGCTTTTTGACACTCTGTGCTGGACAACCTGCTTCCTCCTCACATGGCCAATAAAACGTCTCCTAAAGGCCTCTTAAAGAATAAGGAAATACCAGGACTAGACTAGGAGCATGACGAGGAACATGGAGGTTTATGTTGAGAGGCTTCACCTTCCTCATGCTTCTCTCCCCTCCCAGCCACTGATGATGACACGTCCATTAGCTTTAGTCTTGTTCTCACACACCCTCTGTAGTTGTGTGTGTGTGTCAGCGTCCAGATCCTGACCCACCTCTCTCTGTGCTCATGGAGTCATATAACGCTGCACAGGAAATGAGGAAATGTACGTCTGGACCCTGTGTGTGTGAGTGTACACCTTCCTCAGTTAGAGCAGCTCTGTGTTTCCAGCTCTCCCTGAACAAAGGCTGACACGTCTGCCTTTTGTCACGCTGCAGTCAAAGCGACATTCCTGGGCAGAAGTTCTAGCCAGAGGCTCCCACCAGCACAGAATGCATGTCAAGCTGTCTGCAAGCATGCATGTGCATCTACGTGTGTGTTTTTTTTCTTCGTTTTTTTCGCCTGTATACTGCCCCCGCTTGGCGGTGGAGCCCTGCTGCTCCTTATTTGGGTAGTGGGCGGAGGGAGGTGAGGGTCACATGGGCCAGAACCCGAGCGATAGGAACAAAAAGTCAGCGAGGAGCGAGACCCCGACATCTGCCCCCTGAGAGTAAAGTACACCGGGAGCAGCGAGGCTCCGGGGCCGCGCACAAACAAAGCAGCAGAGTCGGAGAGAGAGAGAGAGAGAAGAGGAGAGGTGAGGCGAGGCAGCTGTCTGCGAGAGGAGGAGGAAGAAGAGGAGGAGCAGGAGGAGCAGACCGGACTGGGAGATAAGAGCGTTGCTAGTGAGAGGAAGCACATGGTGTAAAAATGCCCACCAGCTTCACTGTGGTGCCGGTGAAGGACGGCGAGAGGAAGGCGAAGGCGGCCGGTCAGCTGAAGGAGGAGGATGAAGATGTGGATGACAACAATGTGCTGAAGGAGGAAGAGGAGAATGCCACAGGTTAGAGCAGACACTCTGAGAATACAACTAAGTCTTTGATTGAGACTGGAGAACCTTTCTCACTGTCCAAACTCTAAAGAAAATAGCCTGTGGAAAGTTCCCGGCTTTGCAGTCTGACCATGTGGTTTCATTGACCGTGTCCGGGTTTCCTGTATTATCTAGAATTCACTTTATGGCTTCTCTGTGGGCGGCTTGCTTCTCAGGCACTCTTCTTTTTTGATGGGGACGGTTTGTTTGCGTGAGATGATTTTCTTGACCCGCCTTCAAGAAGGTTCCACCCAAGTGCGTCCTCCGCCTCTCACCCCACCCTTCACCTCGACGCCCCCCAGTTTGTTGTGTTGTTTCCAAGCGCGTCGGGTCTCCTGGAGTCGGCGCAGCAAACACAAGAGCAACACAGATGCTCTGATTTAGGTGCGAGATCCGTCTGCTGTCATTAGCACTGACGTGCAAACCTCTGAAATGAAGCCCTCCCCCCGCCTCCTTTAGAGCTCATCATCAACTTTAGAGTATGACAAACAGAATAAAATGCCTTTGGCTCAGACGTGAAGTGTTTTCTCACGTGAACCCGGCTGGAGGGTGATTCACACCGTTGGCGGGGGTGAAAAGTCACGACACGGAGCGGCTCGCTCTTGAAATTTGGGTAGAAGGTTGTTTTTGTTTTTTTTCTTTTGCGTCTGGGCCTTGAAGCGGTTGTTTTCCTCAGCCTTACAAACAAAGTGTTCCCTCTGCTTCGAGGCGGAAAATGATACCAACCTAAACAAAGTCACAAGTCGTGAATGTTTCCCCAAAGCGATTTTTAAGACGACTTTCCAGAAGATTCCTCATGTGAAGGTTTCAACAGGCAAGTCAGTCTCTTGCATCGCTCCTTTTCCAGCGTTTCGCCGGGTGATTCACTTCCCCGCACTTCATTTTTCAGCAATTACTGCCTCACGGCTCACGCTGGCTCCACTTTTACAGACTGCGAAGGAGGTGGGAGAACAGTGCTTTCTGTTTTTTTTTATGGCTGCAGTTGTGCAGAGTAAATGACCGGCAGCTTGCATCCATTTCCCTCTTGCCTGGTCGTGCAACTATTTGAATCTATGGACGGTGGATGAGATGTCAGACGACACGCCTTCGTTGTGAATGTTTTACACCAGTCTTGTGTTGCAGCTGTGCTGAACAGACTCAGCAGAGTCCTTCAGTCGGCCTGGAATCTGTGTTTTTGAGCAGCAGCAGTCACTGGTATTGATTATCCCGGCTGGCCTGCTTCCCGTTGGCTGAGTCAGGGGAGGTGGGCTCCGCCCCTGTGATGTAATGTACAGTCCGTCTCAGTTCTGCACAATTCCCGCTGTATCCTCCACCCTTCTGCTGTAGCAATGAGTCACACTTTATGCCGGGCAGCCGTCAGTCTGCCCTCGGTGAAGGTGTGCTTGAATTCCTCGTGTTTTGCCCCCGCTGGTCTTTGCAGAACAAGGCAGGACCTCATGTAGCCAACTGGTATCTCCTCCAACGCTGCATTTTCTGCAATTTTTGCTTTGGTCAATTTGCAGTTGCTGATAATGACGTTGAAGTGTTGGACAGAACTTCTCTGTCCGACCTGCGTGCCGCTGGAGACCAAACCTAATCTGCCTCCGTCCCTCTGGATATTCCAGGCATGGCCCTCATCCATCTCCAATGTGAAGTGTTTGTACTGTCCAAAAACACTGTTCGTAATTTAAAATTCCTCACATTCCTCCGAGCTGATTTTCACTTTATTTATCTTGTTTCTATCTTGAGCATCCTGATTAATTCCAGATATTCATTTCTTTGACTTGAGACAAAGTTTATGGCAGGAAAGTTGGAGATTATCTTTGTGTTTTTTCTTATATTGTAAAACGTCTCTAATAGAGGGTCTTTTAATAAACACTGGATCAGGAGCAAACCTCTAACGTCCGTCTCTGCTGCATAAAATGCCATTTTTCATCACAATCATTGTGTTTATCCTTGTAAATTACACTGCGATGAGGCTGCATGGAGCCGTGCCGGCTGAATGAATGACAGTAATGAGAGTAATGACAAGGTTTTTGTTGTCGTGAGAAAGTGTTGGTTTTAGTTGTTGTTGTGACCATGTAATAAACCCTGTCCCCTCAATTTTTAAGGAGGGTGGGTGAGTGCAGTCCCCGTCTAATGTTGGAAGTCAACGGTGTGTCGGTGCCCTGTGGTCCATCTGTCACACATGTGTGGTTCCTCCCGCCCTCCACAGCCGCTCCGCTTCGTGCTGTTTGTATGTGGCTGCCTGTAATTTGTGCCTCCCTCATCAGGGCCCTCACGGCTTTGGGTGCCGCTTGTGTTGCCAGCAGTGGCACAAGTCAGACAGGCAAAATGCTTCCAGTGTGCTGTTATACAAGTGCTGTGGTAGCCTGATGTAAGCACGCCACGTTTACCTGGAAAAAGAGAGGCAAAATATTGCATTCTTCTCTTAAGTTTCGCATCATTTTTAAGTTCTGCCATCAAACAAGTTTGTACCATTGTTTATCTTTTGGTATCATGGGTAAAGATGTATCCCCCACCCCCTCACCCAAAACAAACCAACAAAAAACCCTTCCAGTGATTCAGAAACATCAGCGTGGGAACACAGAGACCTGTAAGCATGTCGGTCACCACACAGTTAAATTGGAAAAGCATCTTTTCCAGTTCCCCTCTCTGGTAATTTTCCAGCGTCACGCTCTTTTCTTATGGCAATGTGGAAGGAGGAACGGCCTTATGACTGCAGCCCATCGTCAGAAGAAACGAGAGAAGTCGAGGCAGAAAGAGGCAGTACTAGGAAAAGGAGGAAAAAGAAAAAATACAGGAAACGGAAGAACGGGGTGGGATGAGAGAGAAAAGAAACTCATGGAAAAGGACAAAAATAGAAAAACTGAAAGAAGAGAAGGTCGAAAATGAAGAAAAATGAAGGGCAGAATAAACTACGGAAAAAAGGCTCAAATTCCTTTCAAACATTGTTGGAATGTTTCCTCCCCGTGATGTCAAGTGACACCCTCAGACAGTCACTTCTTCTCCAACTTCTACTTCCTGTTTCCTGTTCAGTGACACCCATGTGGCCCTCCTCCTACCCACACTGGTCCTTGCTTTCAATATGGTGTCTCTGATAAGAAACACACACACACACACACACACACACACAGTTTCCCAGCGTGTTTACTCATAGTAGCTGTTCTCAGTGAGGCCCTCGAGCATCACGTTGGCTTCCTGCAGCTCTCCTTTGTCTCTCCATCTTTATAATATTTACCCACCAACCATAAAGGCGTCTGTTTTGGCTGTTTGAGCCTTTGAGCCCCAACCAGTTCCTGACACTGAAGCAGCTGTTTGGTTGGATGAAGCTGCTATTTCAGGACAATGCATTCACTCCACGGCTTCGGTCACCCAATTAGCCCCCTCATTTCTGCAGCTTAGTGTCATAAATCAATATGTTTTATGCGTCTGCGGTTCCATTGTCAGATTTTGGGCAACAAATGTGAAGCTATGAGTGCACACCACTGACACCAGACCACCAAAAAGCAGGACAAATTGCAACATTTGGTTTTAGAGCGAGGCAAATGCAGATTGAATGCAGATTTTGTATTTGATATCTTGGGGAAATTACATCTGGCCTGCTTACCTTTGAACATTGGTGCACGTGGTTGGAGGTATGCAAACAAACTGGCCTGCATCCAACCCGAGTGCAGGGAGCAGTGTGCGTTGCCGACACACAGCAACACACACTGATCATGGTGGCTTGTCGTGCTCTCCAAGCCGCCTTTGACTTAATCTTTGAGCCAGATGATGACTGCTACACATGTAGCTGGCCATCACAGGTGTGAATGTGGTGTGAATCAATAATGGCTTCAGTGTAAAGCACTCTGAGTGCACAGAAAAGCTCTATATAAATCCAATGCATTACTATTATTATGATGAGATAATGGACATTGTGCCGGTGTGTTCTGCCCACTCCAGAAGACAGCGCACTTCTTTTCGCCTCACATTAGCACGAGTTCTGACCAGTGAGCAGGTGACAGGTCTTGTTAGGCTTTAGTTTGTTTGTTTTTGATAGACTTTGGTTGACTCGACGTTCTGCCTGTGAGAAATCAAATCCAAAAGTGGAAACGCACCTCGTCTTTACACACATCAGCAGAGCAGAGCCAAAGAGCGTGTGTGTGTGAAATGCTCTTGCATTTGTTTGAAATGATAAATTTAGCTCATCAACTACCACAACAACGCTTACAAATGTTTTTAAGTGGAGCTGCAGCTTTCAGTTTTCCTTTAACTGAGGAATACTGCCATCTTCTGGTGAAGAGTGGACTTGCTGCTTTCTCTGAGCCAGTGTGTGTGTGTGTGTGGATGTGTGAGCCCGTTTGAGTTCCAGTCCTTTTGTTCGGCACACATTTGTTTCAATTTCTTACTGCGCTTAGTTTTAAAGAGAGAAGTTCCACCCATTTCTGGGAAGTCACGTGAGTTTATTTTCACATGACTGTGAATCATGACTCACTAAAACAATCAAAAAAAGGAAGACATTAGAACAACACTCAGCCTAAGGCAGAGTGTTTCAATGGTGGTATTAGAAAAAAAAAAAAGAATACTAATGTCCTCTGTCCTGTTGAGAGAGTTCCTTGTTGCTGGTCACAGCAGATTCATGGCTCAGTTTTATCTGAGCTCCTCACTGAGGTAAGCGCGTGAAGATTTTTGTGTTGGACCTGTCAATCTCAACACTCTGTGTTTGCACATAGCTGCAAGTTTACAGGTGTAAGCAGCTCTCAAGCACCATTGATCCCACTGGCCTTGGCTGAACCCTCTGCTCTTCATCTATTCTCTCTTGGCATTCCATTGAGTTGCCTGGCACACTGAAAAACTCTGGAGATGTACAACAACAAAGAAAAAGAACATATTTTACAGCACGACTGTTTACAGCCGTGTAAAAGTAACATGTGCGCTGAAAACAAATAAGATTTTGGAAATAACAGGTTGAGCAGTTTGCAAGTTGCCGCTGATTTTGTTGTGACGTCTGTTCCTCACACATTTACTTTGTCTTTGTGTTTAACTCTGAATATCATATGGCCAACATTGAAGCGTTACTTGTATCAATACTCATGTTGTGGATCTTGTAAAGTGTCCAGCCTATCAGCAGCCCTCGTCTGTGGCCTGTCCAGCCTGTTGCATAACAGACAGCATTGTTTACCTGAGGGGCTTAAAGGCTTAGGACATAATAAAGTGCAACACACAGTGACTTGTGTGCACACGCACTCACACACACTCACGCAGACAGAAGTACAACAGCAGCCATCTGACATGGGACCAAGTGGAGCTCCATACTGCTTTATCCATCTTACGTCGTGATTTGATAGCCCCTCTTTAAGCCCGGCCTTGACACATCTGTCAGTTTAATGATGCCGCCGACAGATGTTCAGCTCCGTCTCCACATGGCGGCTTAAAGCTGCTGTGGAAAGGACTGGCGGGCAATAATTACAGACTGCTTGTGTGTGGGGGGGGCAAAAGTGCCCCCCCGCCCCGTCGGCCCGGACCGGCCTAGCCCGGTGAAGGACACTCGCCCTCGGCAGCAGGAAGGAAGTGAGCGTCCAGAGGAACGCAGCAGAAATTGAGCTTACAAGTTTTATAAAAGGTTCGGGATTAGCCTAATCCAGTTAAGTGATTAGTGTGCACTTCACATGCTCTTAGACGGGCAGATTAAAGTGCAGCCGAGACAGAGGTAGACGGAGAGGGTCCAGGTTTACCAGAAGTGCCACCTAACGACCAGGCAGCCGACTCTCTGATTGGTTGTCAATATTTGATTTCAAAATGCGTTTGATTTATTGTAATATTATTAATATACTGGACTGATACTATAGATTTGGAAATTGATGGATTTTAGTCGAAGCAGATCTTACTAAAGTCATAATAATTACCAATGTCATCTTATTAACTTATGTTAAGATCAATACATTTTATTAGTAGTCTGATTAATAATAAGCACAAGAAAAGCAGACTCTCCCCGCTTGTGTTTGTTCTCTGCACCTTCTGCTCATCGATCGAGTGCTGCGGGCGCCGGGGGACGAGAGTCAGGAGGTCACATCTGACACCAAACCCCTCACATGGGCAGAATCAGCAGTTTGAATCGGTCAACAACTATTGACCAGAGGTGATAAACTGAGCAGCTCTCACTCAGACCAGCCAGTGACCGAGCGTCCGTCATCCATCCAATATCTGGACGCACTCACACTATCTGGCCACTCTCTGCATCCTTTGCTCCTGTGTGTGTGTTTGTGTGTGTGTGTGTGTGTGTGTGTGTGTGTCAGGGATCAGCGGCTCAGGGAGGTTGAGAGAAGGTGTGTGTGTGTGTGTGTGTGTGTGGATGTGTCTGTGGGAGGGTTAGGGTGCTCTGTGATGCATGGATGATGCCGTTGCCATCGTCATCACCAGGCACTTTTTTGCGTGCGCACACACACGCACACGCACGCACGCACGCACGCGTGCGTGTTTGCGCGCTGTCACAGAAATAGCTGATCCTCACATTATCCACACGGCACCGGTAGAGTTGGAGTATTCTGCTCCTCAGTGGCAGCGTCTCTGCACTCTGGACCCCTGTTACTGGAGTTCCACCAGGACGTCTGTTAGGACCCCCTCCCTTCCAGCCCCCTTGTCATAGTCTGGCTCCTCAGGATGGAGCAGAGGGGAAGCCTCCGACGGAAGGGTAAGTTTGTGAAGGACCGTAGTCAGTTGCCCTCTGCAAGAGCTGCTGAGCGACAATGTCTGTTTCAGTCTATTCTGTAGCATTGTATTTTTTTTTACATTATTTGTGTGGGATCCAGGGTAAGGACGAAGGTTTTATTGAGGGCTTGTTGAGGACTTAATGTGGAGTCAATATGCTGTCTTGTGTAATGACTGACTCAGATTAATTGCACCGTTGAAGTTCACCTTTATGCCAGGGATGGGGATCAGCCGGAGCAAAAGTCTTTGCCTTGCTTTACCTGTCGTATGCCATAAGTCACGATATTTGAACCAACTGTGAAGCAGAACTGAACAAACAAATTGTGTCAGCAACATCAACAAAAACTCCTCCATTGACAAACTGGATCAGGCTTTGCTTCTCTTTCTGCTGTTTGTGAATCCTAGAGTTGCCAGCCATGATTCTTTTTCCCACTTCCTCTTGAGTGAATGGGAACTGATGTTTGACTTTTCCTTTTGGAACTGTTCTTTACTCTGTTTCTTTTTTACGCTGGGTACAGTGAGCCGTCGGCTAACTTTGGCGGCGTTAGGCAGCTTACTGTGTCGTCACAATGTGCAGCTTAGTGGTTAAAAATAGGATGCATGGTCATTTATTACCACAGTAACTAGAAAGGCCGAGCCCCAAACCATTAGCGCATCCTCAATTTACTGGTAAACCTGCCTGCAGTCGGTAAATGGAGTGCTGATTAATTGCTCAGCAGACATTTTGGGCTCTACCAGCCAATCCTCCCTTTTATCTCAGCAATGTGACTCAAAATGTGTAGCAACTGCTGAAAACCTGCCTTGTTATGAAAGTGTCATCCAGAGTTTTCACAGGTTATTGCCTCACAGAACACCTTGGTTTGACAACACTTTTTCCAACATCAGTGTCCATTCTGGTGCAGGTCCTCCAGTAGTTTTGGTGTCAGCACAAAATTCCATCCTTTTTGCACAACACAAGTTGCAAAAAAAAAAAAAACTGATTACTGATGCATGATGGCAGATTTCTCAGGGAATCCCGTCGCTTTTGCAACGGCGCCGACTGTGATGTAAAAGAATGCTCTTTAAGTATGGGGCGTTCTGGAGCACTGCAGCACACATCGTCAGCAGGGAGGATTTTCGCAGCCATCTGCACTCGACTCTGCTCCATCCTTCCTCTCCAGCCATCCGATAGTGTTACAGTTTTAAGGGGTCACCTTAGTCAGGGGAGTGCAGGGAGGCTGCAGGCTGCAGAAGTAGGACACCCAGCACACCTGCACCCATTTATCAATGTTCACACACACACACACACACACACACACACATGCACAGATTTCACCATCCTGTTCCTGCATAGAGGTCACTTGTGATTCCTTTTTTGAAAAAAAAAATCATGATTGATATTCATAATATAGTGTAGATGAATTTAGTTGTGCACAGTTTACTCTTAAAACTCTTGCGAGATGCACCATTCAACTTGATGATTGGTAAATTGGTAAAAGCTTTGCAGACGACTGTTGCAGATAATGGAGGCTGCTAGCCAGGCCAACCAAGCTTGCATTCTCCTCCACAAAGCCAAGAAAAATCAATCTGTTGCTGAAAATTGCTTTGCTTCTGCAAAGACGAGAGTAGTTCCTGCTGGACCTCTGTGTGGTGTTCATGGCAGGGGGCTAATCAGTGTGTGTGTGGTGATGCAGCTGAAGGAGAGAGTCCTCCTCTAGCTGGGCAGAGTTCACACTCAAGGACTCGAGGAAACTTTCAGTTTTCAGTGCATCACCTGTTTTAAGTGCCATGTGATCATTGGCCTGGCTTGACCTGAGCTCTGATCACCTCACTGTCTTCCTGGGCCACAGTGTGGAGTGCGATTGCTTGGATACAGGCAGGCAAACACAATAAACACATCATGTGACACTGCCAACTCTGAGCCCGTTTCATTTTTCTGCCGCTGTAAGAAAAAAAAAATTGGCTTTGTCATTGCGCGCAGCACACTGATAAGACATCTACGATAAATAAAATTTCGAGCAGCATCTCCCACTGCGCCAGAGTGACCTGCGGCACCATCAGCTGATCTTGTTTGTGCGTCAGCGAGCCACCCCGTCCAGTTTTCATCCCCAAGCAGCATCAGTTTTGTGGCTGATGAGATATGACATCATCACCCCACACACACACACACACACACACACACACACACACCCAAACCCATACCCACTCTGTGTCCATTGCAGATCTGCTACATATTTGCCTGCATTTGCATCCGTTTGCATCTCAATCCCACGCGCGCGTCTTCAAACGCACTTTCAGCATTTCTGTCGCACGCTCGCTCTCAAACAGCTGATGTTTGCTGCGTGTCTAATGGAGCGAGACATGCAGCAGCGCTGACATCTGTACAGCCTGCACCTGGTCAGTCGCTGGGCGCCGCACAGATATGGATTATAAACCCTTGCAGAGGGGTTTTTTTTTCCCTTTTATTTTTAAAGGCTCAATCTGTGCTTATCATTCAGTCTTTCGGGTGTGGGGACAATAACAAGAATTTTCCCGGAAGCGGAGTGAATTAGTCCCCAGATAATCGGCAGCAGTGGAGTGCGGAGCGAAGCCAACATCTGTTAACCGGGCCGTGAGCGTCGGTGTCGTCACCACGTTGCACTCGTACAGTAGCCCAATGTGGACCACCGCCCCCGGGACTGCAACACACACACACACACACACACACACACACACAACACGCAGGTTAGACCTGACGGACTGACAGACTGCCGTGGAGGGCAACTTGTCCTCTGCAGCCGCAGATTCACACTGAATGCATTTTGACTTGAGCTCGTCGTTTTCCGTCACATTTCGTCCCATTTGGGATGGTGATACGACACCCGGGGACACAATTTGTTGACACAGATCAGCCATCCGCACTAACCGGAGACATGAGACTACAGTGTTTACCCGCCGAGTGCAACCATGCACGACGGCACTGTGGGTGCATTTCAGAGGAAAACATGGGGATGCGTTGATCACGGAAGGAAAACACTGCTGTGAACTCTGGATGGTAATGTAGAGGGCAGTTTGTGATGGAAAAGGAGTTGCAAAGTCATTTCCAAAAATCGAGATATAACAAGAGCAACTGGAAGCACAACTTCTCCGCACACTTAGCTGGTACACGTTTTTAAAAGTGCAGTGACTGCCTATCAGTTCAATCCATCAGCCCAAAGAACATCAGATAAATCTGTTAAACTGTGGTCCAGCAAAGTTTACCAGTGACTCCAGACATCATAAAGACACACTGTTAAATTTACCCGTATGGCAATTGTTCATCTTATTGACTTAATCCAAAGTGCAGCGTGAATCATTTTAAGATGTGCCATGTCTTACCCAGCTTAAAGTTTTCGTGAGTGTACTAATTTATATTCCACAATAACACACGTCAAAGACTACATAAACTTGATGTACTGCAGAGCGACTCACTCGGAACCACATGTGCATTGTCTATTGTGCAGGGCTTATCGCTGACTGACGGGGTAGTTGACCCTCAGTCTTTGCGTCTTTGCAGCGCGACCATCATTATATTAAAGTCATTGTCTGTTATCCCGGCTTATCGGGACGCCGTTCCCACCTGCCGCCGTGTTCCCGCCCTTCCGCTCGGACTGCGTTTTAAAGAGCTGCTGCGCGCAAGGGCACGGTGACTTTCCCTGTGATTACCGGCGGGCTAAGCCTGGCTGCAAGCCTCTTACTCCCTCTGCAGCTGGATCAAGCAAGCAGAAGTTGCTCATGACATCCACCCCGCACTCACACCAGAGTTCACGGCAGGCTAGTGAGGTCGTCGGGTCAACGCCGGACGCCCCAACAGCTAAGAGTTCCACAAAAATAATGAACTGCAGAGTGGAGTGCAGTTTGAAATGAAGCTGGGTGAACAAGATTAAGCGCTCATATTGTCATTGTATGCCAGTTTGTGAGTTTCAAGCAAGTCAAAGTGTGTTACATGGTATGTTTCTATCCATGTTTCAGCTCACACGCGGTGAAGTGTGTTGAAACACACACCCTAGTTGAGGTTGGGGAATCATTGGGGATCAGAACCATCCAGACAGATTAGAATGTTGGAAAAATGGAAGTCGGATTTGGAAGATGGCTGGCTAGGTTTAAAGGATGTCTTTAAAGCAAAAAAAAGCTTTCATGCTGCTGCACTGCTCACCCAGAGGGCGGCAGAAGCCCTTTCATTGGCCCTGTGCACTGCACGCCAACCACCACCCACTGCAGCATGACACGCAAGAAACAGTACACGGTGTCCAGGAAGTTTGGGTTTGTTGCCAGACTTACAAGTAAGGTCAAACTTATTTCTATTTCCATTTAGAAGTAGGTTGTTTTTTGAGTGAGTGTTGTGTCTTCCATCATCATTATGTTTTCTGAGCAACTGATTCATCTTTTGCGAGGTC
The DNA here is from genome assembly GCA_009823395.1 of Thamnaconus septentrionalis. Taxonomy (NCBI): domain Eukaryota; kingdom Metazoa; phylum Chordata; class Actinopteri; order Tetraodontiformes; family Monacanthidae; genus Thamnaconus; species Thamnaconus septentrionalis. The sequence continues at coordinate 3,053,199 of CM020520.1, forward strand.
AACCCACCTTGTAAAGACCTTGAAGAGATGAACATTGTGATTTTAATTATTCAATAATTGCTGCAGGGATCACCCGCAGAACTCCAAAGTGATTGGAAACATCTAGTCTCTCCTGTTGAGTCCAAGAGAAACATCTTTATAGTGATGTTGTGGAAGGCTGACTGGAACTGCTCGCTGACATGAATTATTTATTGTTGTTCAACGTCGGTCAATCTCAGGTCGAAAAGGCTCTGAAGTGCTGTGGCGTGTGCAGGAACTGAGAATTCAGGTTCCAAACAGTTGGTAATGGATTGTGTTTGAATTTTAAATGGTCCTCGCTTCAACTTTCTACACTACAGCGTCCGTGTTTGAAGCAGTGCAGTGCAATGAGGCCTCTGCAGATGGTGTCTAGTTGATCTCCAGTTAATGAAGCTTTTGCAGTGAATGTGAAACCAAACACCTTAATAGCGAAGAATGATGTTGTTCTCTCCATGTGAATGGATTGGCACTACTAACAATAATATTGACTGTGTCTCCTCAGGAGATGGCGTCCCGAAGGAAAACAGTCCCTTTATCAACAACACGGACAACGACAAAGGCAACAACAGCTACGATGGCACCAACATGGCCCTGTTTGAGGTAAACATGGTCGTTCTCACCGGCGCCGGCGTAATATAACCGCCAAATTAGTCCGATTGGCGTTTGCTTGTCTAGTGTGACTCATGATAAGTGAGGTAAAATATTTTGCCTCTGGGTAAAATTATGGCCGTGTAAGTAAATAAACGGCACCAAAATGGGGTGAAAATTAGCAGTTGGGCTCAGCAAAATGTTTATGATCCTCCAGCGGCACCAGGCAGTGCATTCCTGGAGGGTGAGCTGACCCGCTGCCAGGGGCTTTGTGCTGAACATTTGGCACACCTCCCTGCTCAGCGGTCACTGGCTCTGGGAAGGATCAATCAGCGGCCCCGCGGCTTCGTGTTGTCTCAGCGCCGCGTGGAGCCGACCCGCTGCGACCAGGCCAACGTGCCCCGACGTGTTCAGCTGGTGGCTGCAGTGTGTTCTCCTCAGCACAGAGAACAGCTAAAGTCTCCATGTAATGAAATAGAGCGTTGTGCACATGTTTTGTTTCCTTGCCTGCAGGAGGAGATGGACAGCAACCCCATGGTGTCGTCGCTCCTCAATAAACTGGCCAACTACACCAACCTCACCCAGGGGGCGCAGGAGCACGAGGAGGCCGATGATGATGAGGGGCCCAAGAAGAAGGCGGTCAAGGTGCCGGCGATGTTAACGTTTACCGTCGCTCCCGCTGAACCGCATTGCATAACGGTGTTGTTGACCCATGAGGCCCCCCTGGATATTTCCTGGGCAACTGTGCAAACTTGTGCAACCGTTTTGTTTTTCTTATGCCATTGCATACTTGTTTTTGTTTTTTTTTTGTTATCTGATTTTTTTTCTAACCTACTGTGAACTTTAGCAGTGTTTGTTGAATGTCACCCACCGCTCTTATGCACTGTCATGCTGTCTCTCTGTGGACAGAGCCCTCAGATGGGGACCTTCATGGGCGTCTACCTGCCGTGCCTGCAGAACATCCTGGGCGTCATCCTCTTCCTCCGTCTCACATGGATTGTGGGCACCGCGGGAATCTTGGAGTCGCTGGCCATAGTCGGCTTGTGTTGCTCCTGTGTAAGTAAAAAAAAAAACTGAATGAACGAAAATAGACCCGAGTGAATATGGTTTGAAGTGTTAGTTTAAAAAAAAATAAAACTAAAGTTTAGGAACCACAATGAGCTCATTTCCATTATGAGGCAAAATAAAAGTGTCAGTCAGGCGTGACAGCACTCTGCGTTTCATTCGTACTTTCCCTGATTGAGCCGCACTAATCCATCATCTGATGCAGAGGGAAAAGGCAAATATAGCCGCCGCGTATCTGACACTCTGCAGATCGAAGGATTACACGTCAGGCTGCCACCAGCCATTAGGTGCTGTGAGGTTGTGGGAAATGGAGAGTCACGGCGGCTAAATATAGGAGGGGCCCAGTAAGTCGGCTCACAGGCCACTCGCTGCCGCTTTACAATTCCTGGTCTGCAGGAAAGTAATAGTAGAAAAGTCTGGCAACATCTGTGCACAGTCTCTATCTTGATGCTCGGGGAGTGCGCAATATATCAGACCTGCAGTTGTGAGCTTAAGACTCATCATGCATCAAAGAGCTGGGCGCCTTCTCTTACATAATCGCGCATGTCCGTCCACGATTTGGCTTTAGATGCAAAAACAAGTCAAGTGCGAATAATTGTATCCGGCCGAGTCTGCCCTGTTTGCACTGGACAATTAGACGATTAGAAGATGTGTTGTCCTCTATTAACTGACTACTGTGGAGCAAATAGCAGGCATTGTTAAAAGCGTGTGGTTTGACGTGGCCACAGTTTTTAGCTGTTAATTGATCTGGAGGCCTTTTAAAAACTCCTGCCGGACTCCTCAGCGGGTTTCAGGCCTTTGGTTTTTTTCTTTTTCTTTTTTTTTTAATTGCCGGCGAATTCCTTTGCTGTGCTGGCGGTCAGGCCGAGCAGAGAGCGTGTAGCTGCTTAGCGTTTCAGCAGAAGTGGAGGGTAAAATTATCAGCTAATTGGCTTTACTCCAGCTTGTCTGCCACTTTAAACCAGGCGGCCAGCGACAAGCACAAAGGTTTATCGTGGCCACGACCTTGCCCCCACCCCACTCCACCCCCCACCCCTCCTCCATCCCATCTTCACTTTCATGCCTCCACACTCAGCTCCCCATCGCTGACTTCCAACACTTTTTCCTCTCTTTCCTTTTGTTCCACTTATCTTTTCCCCTGCGACCTCCTCTTCCTCTTTGTCCACCTCCTTCTCCTCCTCCTCCTCCTCCTCCTCTTCTTACTCCTCCCTGCCCTCGTCCTTGCTGTCACCTCGTAGCCATATTAGGTAACGGGCTGACGCAAATATCCTCAGCCACAATGACCATTTCACGGAAAAGCTTCTATGAATCGGCAAGGTTGAGAAGACAAAACCCTTCCGGAAGGATCTTAATGAGCTCAGTGCCAAGTTCAACTTTTTAAGTTTGAGCTGATGGTGTTAATTGATTTTGCATGGGTCACAAACCCAATCACAAGATGACTGGCTGGTTGGTTCAACACTGGAAATAAATCAGATCGTTTTGCGATTAGTTTAAACAGTGTTGTGTTGTTGTCTCTGCAGACGATGCTGACGGCAATATCCATGAGTGCAATCGCCACGAACGGTGTCGTGCCAGGTAAGACTGGAAAGAATAAAACAGGAATAAATATCAGAGCAAAGTCAGATGAATGTCTTTTCCTTGTAAACACTCTGTCTCCACTGTCTCTCTCCCTCCAGCTGGAGGCTCCTACTACATGATCTCCAGATCACTGGGCCCAGAGTTTGGAGGAGCTGTGGGTCTCTGCTTCTACCTGGGAACCACCTTCGCCGGCTCCATGTACATCCTGGGTACCATTGAGATTCTGCTGGTGCGTTGACGGCCCTCGGTCTCTCTCCGTCCTTGATGTTGTGCAGATGTTTCCCTCACCTTCTTTTCTTTTCCAGACCTACATTGTGCCTAAAGCCGCCATCTTTGTGGCAGAGAAGAAGGAGGATGCGCCGGACGCCCTGCTGAACAACATGCGCGTGTACGGCACGTGCTGCCTGGCGCTGATGTCCGTGGTCGTCTTTGTCGGCGTGAAGTACGTCAACAAGCTGGCGCTGGTCTTCCTGGCCTGCGTCATTCTGTCCATCCTGGCCATCTACGCCGGAGTCATCAAGACCATTTTTGAGCCTCCAGACTTCCCGTGAGTCCAAAGCACTTGAGCTCTGTTGAGGGAAGTACGACTGTGCAAAGTAGTCGGTGTCATGTGTCGATACAGAAATGAGGAGGAATCCAGTAGTCAAAACAAACTGTTTATTAATTGACTTGTGGCTACCGCTAATTGACACCACTCCATAAGTACCACGCGTGATCGACGAAGACGCCCTCTGCTGACGTCACCTCTGCGACTGAAACTACGGAAACCCACACTTATCACAACAGTCGGTTGAAACGATTTTCAACTCTGTAGTTTCCTGATTGGTTCTGAAAAACAAGAGCTTTCTTTAATCGCACCTTCGTCCTCCCCTCGACACAGCGTCTGCATGCTGGGCAACCGCACGCTTCAGAACCAAAAGTTTGACAGCTGCCTGAAGACGGAGGTGGTGGACAACGTGACCGTCACCACGGCGCTGTGGAAGCTCTTCTGCGAGTCGGCGGAGCTCAACGCCACCTGCGACCAGTACTTTGACAACAACAACGTGAAGGTGGTGCAGGGCATCCCTGGACTGACCAGCGGCGTCATCTCAGGTGTCAACTTCATCTTTTTGTTTTGCTGCAGATTTGATCCCTTTTTGTCTCTATTCATTGTTTTGTTTTGTTTTTTGATTGATTTTTCTTCTCCTCGACTGTAGAAAACATGTGGTCACAATACGGCAGTCTGGGCAAGTTGGTAGACGACAAGAAGTTGCTCTCCAACGGAGGAAGCGATCGCAGCCAAGATATCTACCTGCCCTACTTGGTCAATGACATCACCACCTTTTTCACTCTGCTGGTCGGCATCTACTTCCCGTCTGTCACCGGTGAGGACAGCTGTGCTTTTCTCATCACAAACCTGCTTCTTTGTTTCTTTTTGCTTGTTTGATTGCTAGTTTTTTCTCCAGGTATCATGGCGGGCTCCAACCGCTCGGGAGACTTGCGCGACGCCCAGAAGTCGATCCCCATCGGGACCATCATGGCCATCGGCACCACCTCCTTCATCTGTATCCTTGTCTGTCACTCATTATTTAATGATAACATTTGAACAAATTAAGTAAAAAAATAAAAAAAACAACACTAATTTTGCGCTACTATAACCATTGTTAGTAATGATATTAATTAGAATTAGTAGAATATCAAGGTATCCTTTTTCTGTCTGTATGTTGTGTTGTTTACTCTCCTTAACAGCAGCACTCAGACGTCACCTGCGTGGTGCTTTTTGGAGCCTGCATTGAAGGAGTTCTGCTCCGGGACAAGTAAGAGCTGAAGACACTTCCTGCAAACAGACCTCATGAAGTCCGAGACAAACAGACAGCTTGACAGTCAAGACTGCAAATCTTTTTTTCCCCACCAATGGGGAAAATATTCCACTGGCACATCAGGCCGTTGCCGTCTTGGCTAAGCTAAGGGACAGAAGTAGGAGGCGGCGCTGCGTTTTGTCAGGAGCTATTTTTGGCGGTGGATTGTGTGAGATCGAAGTCCCTGGCAGCAGGACAGGGTGTGCTGGATCAGCCTTAAATAAACGTCAGTGTTCTCAATAAAGCAGCGACGGGTCACACAGGGCAGCCACGAGGTCCTGCCATTTTTTTTTCTAATCACGGACCAGAGTGACACTCAATATGGGACTTTGGTTTATGGGACACCTGACATATTTATTGCTGGTGCGTTTGGGTTTTTATCAACGTCCAGTCAATTTGTGACATCAGTTTTGCCGATGCTTTTCATTACAGATTTGGCGACTCGGTGAAGGGGAACCTCGTCATCGGGACCCTGTCGTGGCCCTCGCCCTGGGTCATTGTGATTGGCTCGTTCTTCTCCTGCTGTGGCGCAGGGCTGCAGAGTCTCACCGGCGCCCCCCGCTTGTTGCAGGCCATTGCACGGGACGGCATTGTACCTTTCCTGCAGGTTGGAGACCTGCAGATAGCAGTTAGCCCAGACCTGACGCTGAATGTGCTCATGGCTCCTTGTGACTCCTCGCTGTGTGTGTGTGTGTGTGTGTGTGTGTGTGTGTGTGTGTGTGTCAGGTCTTTGGTCACGGGAAAGCAAACGGCGAGCCCACCTGGGCGCTGCTGCTCACCGCTGGCATCTGTGAGATCGGGATCCTCATCGCCTCCCTGGACGCCGTGGCTCCCATCCTCTCCATGTCAGTGCCCAGCCGCCCACCCACCTGCTTCGTCTCACCACTTCACCTTCCTGTAGAATCAGATGAACACATGTTGAATCTGTATTTTTGACATTTTTTTCAATTTGGTAGGTTTTTCCTCATGTGCTACCTGTTTGTCAACCTGGCCTGCGCAGTTCAGACGCTGCTGCGGACGCCCAACTGGAGACCTCGCTTCAAATACTACCACTGGTGAGAGACGAACGCATCGCTTTTATTCTCTTTGGCCCGATGAGATTCAGTGGAAGCTGATCTGTTGCGTTGCTGTCGTCTTCAGTCGTTCTCTTCTCAACGGTCCTTCACTGTCTCCACTCCTCCTCAGCGCTCTCTGCTCTTCTCTTCAGTTCCCTGAAACCTGTCGTGTGGCGGTTGTGTGCTGTTTTTCTTGTGTGTTTTCCTAACATGCGTTCCCTCCTGCAGGACCCTGTCCTTCCTGGGGATGAGCTTGTGTCTTGCCATAATGTTCATCTCCTCGTGGTACTACGCCATCGTGGCCATGGCCATCGCCGGCTGCATCTACAAATACATTGAATACCGAGGGTAGGACCAGCGTCTGATGCCTGTTCACTAAAAGATTTGCGCGACTCTTTTGAGTGACCTTCTTGCCAATCATTTGCTGCATGCAGGGCAGAGAAGGAGTGGGGCGACGGCATCCGCGGACTTTCTCTCAATGCTGCCCGCTACGCCCTGATCCGCCTGGAGGAGGCGCCACCGCACACAAAGAACTGGAGGTTTGTTTGTTTGTCTGGCAGTCCCACCTGTCGACATCAACGAGAGAGAGGGACAGGAATAGAGTCAGAAGGCGCCGTTGATTAATCTCTCGTCTGAGGGGAAAGGTCACTGAGGCGCTGCATATCCTCACTGACTTTCTGACTTTTCATCCACTCTCCTGTTGTGTGTTGGGGTTGGCAGTGTGTGCTGGAGCTAAGTTGGTTTTGCAGAGGGAAAGACTGTTTGCTTTTTTGTTTTTTTGACCCCTTTCAGGCCTCAGGTGTTGGTGCTCCTGAACCTGAACTCTGACCAGGCAGTCAAACACCCCCGTCTGCTGTCCCTGACCACTCAGCTCAAGGCAGGGAAAGGCCTGACCATCGTGGGGAACGTCTTGGAGGGAACGTACCTCACTAAGAAGGAGGAGGCCAAAAAGGCGGAGCAGGTGCAATGGACATGTCACGTGACACGATCAATATTTTACCCCGTGAAAGAACTTTGTTGGTTGTGTGTTCTGCGATCACTTTTTTCAAGCCAAGACTTTAGTTGAACTTTGTGTAGAATTTAAGTACCAGGTCTGCCATCTAGGGGCCAAACATGGGAATTGCTGGCCACCTCTCAGCAGCCTGACGAGACTGTGTCCTCAAAAGCATTTTTAATCAGAGGATTATCTTTTCTACAAAAGCGTCAATGTGAACATTCTGACCTCCAGATCACACACAAAGCTGTATTTGACTTTTTTGTCTTTGCCGTCAAAACATTAGGCCCATTTTGAAGAGAGAGTGGAATGTTGCCCCTGGAGGCCGAGTACGGTTAATTAAACCGGCCTCACAAAAACAACGATGCATTTCTTCCTTCGTCTGACGTCGCCTTTGTCCTCCTCTGGCCCACAGAACATCAAGTCTGCCATGTCGGCGGAGAGAACCAAAGGTTTCTGCCACGTGGTGGTGTCGTCCAACCTCAGGGACGGCTTCTCCCACCTCATCCAGTCCGCGGGCCTGGGGGGCATGAAGCACAACACCGTCCTCATGGCCTGGCCTGGAGCCTGGAGGCAATCCAACGACGCACACTCATGGATGAACTTCATAGGTATGTTGTTGAATTCAAAAAAAGAGGATATCCGTGCACTTCGAACGACAATGACGCCGTCTTCTCTCTCTCTCTCTCTCTCTCTCTTTCCATCCAGAGACGGTGCGGGAGTCCACGGCGGCCCATCATGCTTTGATGGTGGCCAAGAACGTAGATAGTTTCCCCACCAATCAGGACCGCCTGGGGGAGGGAACAATCGACGTGTGGTGGGTGGTGCACGACGGCGGCATGTTGATGCTGCTGCCCTTCCTGCTGCGACAGCACAAGGTCTGTTTTTCCTTTTAAAAAGTACATATACATATTTGTGCTTTCACTGAATTTCATTCACAGAATTCTCGTGAACATATTGCGTCTATTTCTCTCGTGCGTGCAGGTGTGGAGGAAGTGCAAGATGCGCATCTTCACTGTGGCCCAGATGGATGACAACAGCATCCAGATGAAGAAGGATCTCCAGATGTTCCTCTACCACCTGCGGCTGGATGCGGAGGTGGAGGTGGTGGAGATGGTGAGATGGCGACGGTGTTTGCTGCACAGTGATGACGCACGACTCTGCAGTCTCCCCGTCCGCAACCACGTCTTGTGTCCTCCGTGCAGCACGACAACGACATCTCGGCCTTCACCTACGAGAAGACGCTGGTGATGGAGCAGAGGTCGCAGATGCTCAAGCAGATGCAGCTGTCCAGGACTGAAAGGGAGAGGGAGGTAATGCCAGACGAGTCGGCCTCAGGGCGGACACACACACACCTTGCACACACTCACACACATCATGCAAAACTAAAACTAGATATTAACCAGATAAACTCCTACACATTGTCTCTTACTGATACTGGATGTCATTTGTCTCCCTGTTAGTGTGTTATCATCACATCGCATCTAATTAATCTGATGAAGGTCAGATTATCCAGAATATAGAACAAGCTCTTTAGGTCTCTTTGCTTTAAGAACAGACTCAGTCTTGCTGTAGATCTGGCCTCAAGCTGTGTAATGTGACAACTGGCACCCCCTTCTCTTGTTCTAATGCCTTCGCCATCCCCCCGGGGGGGTCGCCCTCGTACCGTTCAGATTCAGAGTATCACTGACGAATCACGTAGCTCAATCCGGAGGAAGAACCAGGGCGCCGCCCAGGGCGCCAGCCTCAGCCGGCAGTCCTCACTGATGGAGGACACCCAGGAGGATGAGGTAGAACTGTCTCGTGTACCCATAGACCCTCCACCTCCTTCACCTCCACCACCTCCACCTCACTGTCACAGTGGCCCGGGCCCGTCTTCACAAAGCCGGATCTTTGGACACAGTCGACTCCAGGAATAAGAGTCTGCTGCCAGAATACTTGCACAACAGTTTTTAAGTTTTTTTAGCATCAGGTTGATAAATGATAGAGCACAGAACATTTTATTTCCTTCATTACATATTAAGCAGTCGTTCATTTGAACAACTCTGTCTTGGAAGGTGGGGGAAGTTCACCTTCTGGCCCTCTGGCTGCTCCACTTTTTAGAAAGTGTGTGCTGGAAAATTGGAACCTCACTGGAACCTTTTCCATGGCTAGTGGCCACACCCCTAAACAGTTGTTGACTCCGCCCTCTTGTTTTGTCCCTTTGCAAACATGTAAAACTTCAACAAAGCATCAGCTGCACTGACTGCAAACAGAGGGCTAAATATATTGGGGTTTTTTTACATTTCTTGGTGGGTTTTGAAATTTTTACTCTCAGTCGAGCTACGGTATTCTTGATTTTGTTGAGTTTTTTTTATATTTTATATTTTATATTGTTTCTCTCTTTTCTTAGTTCATCATTACTTTAACACATCTTTACTGTGTGATACTTCAGGTTCAGCCAGCTCAGGTATTACTTTTACAGCCAAGGTCACTCCATATGGTTGTCACAGTGTGGAAAAAAAAAAATCAATACAAGTCGTTCTCTCCCTGACATGAGTTATTAATGTGACAGCATGAGCTGCTGTTTGAGTGAAATTAAAACACAGCAAAGAAAGTGAGGCTAGTTGATGCAGAGGACTCTGAATTTCTATGCCAGTCGAGCGTCAATGCCGTGTGCTGTCATCAAGAGCTGCTTTGTGAAAACCTCCCCAGCTTCACCCTGGAACACCTGCATGCTAGCGCGTTAGCTCCACCATCCCAGCCAGCCCTGCAGTTCCCCTTCGCCCGCAGCACGAGTGGAACGAGTGCACAGTGTTATCACGAAAAGATGTCTGACCTGCTTTAACTGCCGTCGTTGTACAGAATGATTATCGCTCAAATAATTCTGTGACTGTGTGAGCTGTTGGATGAATCGTGAAGCACAGCAGTGCAGCCAACCGGTGGTTGGTTCTCCATTATTTTCTTGGTCTCGTCTGTTGTGACAACACTTGACTCGTTTCGTTTTGCTCATGGTCGCTTCTAATGAGGACGGCTATGGCCTCACACACTCCGCACACTCTGCCTGCAGCCGGCAACCACTTGACATGATCGACTGCGAGTCGCCATCCTGCACAAAGTCTCACCTGCTGAATGGCTTCTCGCTAACCTCACACCCGCTCTCAGCTGAAAGATTCCATCATCTTGTTTCTTTTCCTTGTAAATCAATTTTAAAACTATGATTTGTCCATGCATTCATTATCAAATACATTTATTTGTTTAGAAATGTGTTTACAATGTATTTGTCTTCCTCTGTCTTGTTTGTTGTTTTTTCGCCTCTTGCTGTTATAGAGACACGAGGGTTGTCCCGAACCACACACTTCTGGAGTAGACGCTTAAAATCTTAAATCCGAATAGTCTGCCGTCTGCAGACAAGCGCAAATCAGTGCACAACTGCACAGGTGGACTCTATGCATATTGTACTGAAGTTCACAAATGGGAGTGTGTGATTTGGAACTCAACTTTTTGGCATTTTTATGGTGTATTAGCAATTTATGATACTTGTACATTCTATTTTTTTGGACTGTACCAACTCTGCCCTTATTTCTGTCCTACTTTGTCACTTCCCATCTTGTTATGTTCTCTGATCCTTCCAATGACCCTGAACGTGATCTCCTCATCCCGCCCTCTGATCACTCATGACCCTCCTCGGCCAAACACCCGTCATCATGTTTACGGTGTTTGTTGCCACCCGTGAACTTCTCTTCCTCACCTCTGTTTTTCCGCCTGCCTTCCAGGCGCAGCTCATCCACGACCGCAACACGGCGTCCCACGCCGCCATCAACGACAAGGCGGAAACTGGTCCGGAGCGGGTTCACATGACCTGGACCAAGGACAAGCTCCTCACAGAGCGCAATCGCAACCGCGAGTGCAACGCCAACGTGGCCGTGCGGGACCTGTTCAACATGAGACCGTAAGTTTGTCATGAAACTGCCCTGTTGTGACAAAACAGAGCAGCTAGAGTTTGGAATTAACCTGAACAAAGGAGAATGAAAGTGTGACTTTGTGTTTACGCCATGTTTTGAGACATTTGCACCATTTAGAATTTTAAAGGTCCCATATAACGCATCTTGATTTGTTGGACTTCTTCCTCCGTCCTGGACTCCAGTATAACAAGTTATCACGTGAAAACGCTGCTAAACTGAATCTTGCAGAACATGGGACCTTTAAAAACCTTTATAGAAGTACAACAGTCAGAGCTTCATGATGGTGCCAACGCCTCAGTGCAGGAGGACCGCATGTCATAGACGTGGTTGTCGCAGCAAGGCCGCCGGGTGAAGTGAAGAGCGGTGTTGTAGCATCTTGTCTCGTGTTTGTTTGTGTGCATCCCGGCTGCAGTTTTTGCGCAGGTCCCGCGCCTTTGTGTTTGTGTCGTGCACCTGTTGCTGAGTTGGGGAGCCAGTGCATGGCGAGGAGCACATGCACACTAACACCTTTTCACCCCCCTCAACCACTCACTCACTGTCCACACAATGACCACCCGTGATCAGAAAAGTGCTGGTGGTGGTTAAAAAGAACAAACAAAAACTCAAAAACTCATCTTCATGCCTCGCAGCACGGGGAGGAAATCGAGGCTCGATTTTCATCACGAGTCACATCTTTTGGAACGATGTCAGTGGGGGGAGAAAGAGCTGGAGAGCTGATGCTGATGAAGAGAAAAGATCTAAGCTTGTTTCTGTTGTTCTGTCTCATTTTTTCTCATTCTAGAGAGTGGGAGAATCTGTAAGTCGCCTTCTCTTTGCCCTAGGCTATACTGTGTATGTGTGCGTGCGTGTGTGCGTGTGTGTTGCTGCTGCCACTGTGGTGACTGTAGCCGTGGTCCGTGTCCTCCAGCTCTTGTGCTTTGGCCTCCATTTGCGCCCTTGTGTTTGTGTCTTTGTGAGAAAATAAAAGCTTTCACCGGCGTGACATGCATGTTGCCTACGCTGGGTGTGTGTGTGTGTGTGTGTGTGTGTGTGTGTGTGTGTGTGTGTGTGTGGCCGTGCATGAGCAAAATTATGCTTTCCATTTAGCTTCTTTTCTTAATTCACAAGACTGCCGTAACACACGTGCTTTCCTCACCCATTCCAATGGAATGCAGAATGTGGTTGTGTGGTTTCTCTGTTTTATTTGTGGCTTTTCAACCCGCGAGGCAACATTTAAAGAGCCGATAGCTCACACCATGGTAAATCTCATAAGATCGCTGCACGTATGCGGCCGACTAAACAGCAATGTTGGACTTGTTTGTCTTTAAATGCTGCCTTTTTCCTGGAGTGTTTGGTCTGCTTCAGTGCTTTCCGGCATGCTTGGGTTTTTCCTAACTTGCACCCGAGGCTGCTAAACGCTCTCACTGCAACACCTCCCTCTGTCCTTCAGCTAAAAGCTACTCTGACGCTTCTGCACCTATCTGTCCCGTCCGTTGCGATGTGCCTGTCCCCTCCTTCACTGCTTCCCTCCTGTCAAACCAGGAACCAGTCCAACGTCCGCCGCATGCACACGGCCGTCAAGCTGAACGAGGTGGTGGTGAACAAGTCGCAGGGCGCTCAGCTGGTTCTGCTCAACATGCCCGGACCCCCCAGGAACCGGGGTGGAGACGAAAACTGTATCCTTAATATCATACACAAGCTATCATGTGAATAAACATTAGGATTAAGATCAAGTATAAACTGATTGATTAGGAATTCTCAGCTCTACGACCCGATACATGAGTTGCACCACTTCTGATCCGGTCACCATCCATTTGTTGGACACGTCAGGTGAACTTGGTTGTGTTTGTCCCCTTGACTGTCGTCCACCCAGACATGGAGTTCCTGGAGGTTCTCATGGAGGGCCTGAACCGAGTCCTCCTGGTTCGAGGCGGCGGCCGTGAAGTCATCACCATTTACTCCTAAAGAAGAAGAATGAAAAGGCTTCTTTCACGCACCGAACCCTGCACAGTTTGGCGCACGTCCCCATTGATTCGGGTCAGCGGGCATTTTTTTGTGTCGGACGAGATTTGTTTTTTTTTTTGTTTTGTTTTTTTTGTTTTGTTTTTCTGTTGTTCTGTTTTTTTGGAGCAGGGGTTTGTCAGAAAAGCGGGACCACTTGTGATTGACACATGAAGGACCTCAGAATGAAGGGAAACGGGTAGTGGGAGCGAGGCCACGCCGGGCCACAGTCAGCCCTCACCTCCTGCACACGGCGGATAGAGCAGAGAGGCACTTTATTGTTTTACATTTAAACTCTGGAAGAACAGAAAAAAACGGTTGCTACGTTCTATTGCGTTCTGTTATCCTTCCTCCGTCGTCGCATTGATGTTGTCCCACAGCCGACGCTCACCAGGCGGGAAGGAGCGCACGGCCACTTGTCACAAACCCCGTACTGTTTCACATCGTCGGGGCAGGTTCGGAAAGGTCCACCTGACCCCATGACCCCATGACCCCATGCAGATACAGAGACGAGGTAGAGGCGCAGGCGTGCATTTAGGAGCAGCTGGTACTAGGTGGTTGAGTGGCGCTGTGATTGTTGGACAGGGTCACGACTGGCTGAGAGGATGTGGGAACTTTGTCTAAACGTTGGATCATATTCCTGGTTTATGTTTCAATACATGAACTCTGAAGGTTGCTTTAGTTTTGGGGAAAATAGCCATAACTCCCATCCCTACACCCTGTCTAAGCTTTATAGGGTTGGATGTGATCAAAACATGTACATAATGAATAAATGACATTGGAGTCTAAAACAGAGAACATTTAGGCTAAGATTTTTTTGTTTTTTTGTGAAAAGGCTGTCTGACAGCACATGGAAAAGATATCTTAGATGACTAGGTAATTGGCTCGCATGCTCATATGTCAAGTCTTCAGTTTGCCTTCATAGTTTGTGGGCATTTATGAAATTTCGCTTCGCTTTGAAAGGTGAGAGCACCAGTTGAAACAGGACGTCGTGGCAGCATCGCAGCACATTCAACACCGACGGCTTGTGGTGCTTTGTGGCCCGCGTTCCATCAGGTCGAGGCCATGGCAACGGCTTAATGGCGCCGTTTTTAAGGCTTTTCACAAAAGTCAACTCAACTCTCAGTCCTGGAGTCACAGGCTGAACAGGCGACTTGTTCTGAGCACGAGTAGGAGACAAAGTGCCAAAATAAAACTGAAAACAGAGAGAAACTGTGGAGGTGCGCTCCGGCCGCAGCTCTCGTCTTCTTTCAAATCAGACACGTTTGCTACAAACTAAAAGCCTGGTACCCCATGTAAAGACCCTACAGCTCGGGCGCACCTCCACCGTGTCTTTTTTCCAACTAGCGTGCAGTATTTTATAGAGCGGAAAGTGGCTGTGGTGCAACTCTGCGACTCTTTTTTTAGGGGTAAAAGCAAAACGTGTCAGCTAATGCCGACGTTGTTGTGCTCCGCCCAGGTTTTGGTCTGTGTATGCCCGTGTATCTCTATAGTCTTTGTAGTGTTTGTTACGTTCACATTAATTTCCTGTCACCTTTAAATGTTTTGTTTTTTTTTTTAAATGGGAGAAGCCAGAGAGGAGGGCTCTATGTGTGAGGACGGCAGCACTTGACCATTTTGGGCTTTATGTTCCCACTCATCAGAAACATGTCATAGTGAAAAGGAAAACCCTGGACTGAACTAATGAAGGGTTTCTACTGTTATGCAAGTTCATGTTACTTTATTTAACCTCTAATGATTGCAAACAACTTATTTTGTTAAGAAAATAAACCCAAACATTGTCTAGTTTTAAGAAATGTCCCATTTTGATGTTGTAAATTATTAAAGGCTTGTTTTTGTTCTTAATTTGCTTGCCGAGCTGATTTAGCCGAACCACACAATACATGAAACCTTAACACGAGAAGATGCTCAACAAGAGGACAGCTGCTCCACGCCAACAGGGTTTGTCGGCCAGACGGGATGTCGGAGGAGACTGTTATCTACCTCAAGGAGTTAAACGCCGCTGCTTATGCACCCGCGAGGCAACATTTAAAGAGCCGATAGCTCACACCATGGTAAATCTCATAAGATCGCTGCACGTGTCGGCCGACTAAACAGTAATGTTGGACTTGTTTGTCTTTAAATGCTGCCTTTTTCCTGGAGTGTTTGGTCTGCTTCAGTGCTTTCCGGCATGCTTGGGTTTTCTAACTTGCACCGAGGCTGCTAAACGCTCTCACTGCAACACCTCCTCTGTCCTTCAGCTAAAAGCTACTCTGGCTTCTGCACCTATCTGTCCCGTCCGTTGCGATGTGCCTGTCCCTCCTTCACTGCTTCCCTCCTGTCAAACCAGGAACCAGTCCAACGTCCGCCGCATGCACACGGCCGTCAAGCTGAGCGAGGTGGTGGTGAACAAGTCGCAGAGGCGCTCAGCTGGTTCTGCTCAACATGCCCGGACCCCCAGGAACCGGGGTGGAGGCGAAAACTGTATCCTTAATATCATACACAAGCTATCATGTGAATAAACATTAGGATTAAGATCAAGTATAAACTGATTGATTAGGAATTCTCAGCTCTACGACCCGATACATGAGTTGCACCACTTCTGATCCGGTCACCATCCATTTGTTGGACACGTCAGGTGAACTTGGTTGTGTTTGTCCCTTGACTGTCGTCCACCCAGACATGGAGTTCCTGGAGGTTCTCATGGAGGCCTGAACCGAGTCCTCCTGGTTCGAGGCGGCGTGCCGTGAAGTCATCACCATTTACTCCTAAAGAAGAAGAATGAAAAGGCTTCTTTCACGCACCGAACCCTGCACAGTTTGGCTTACGTCCCCATTGATTCGGGTCAGCGGGCATTTTTTGTGTCGGACGAGATTTGTTTTTTTTTGTTTTGTTTTTTTTTGTTTTGTTTTCTGTTGTTCTTTTGTTTTTGGAGCAGGGTTTGTCAGAAAAGCGGGACCACTTGTGATTGACACATGAAGGACCTCAGAATGAAGGGAAGCGGGTAGTGGGAGGCGAGGCCACGCCGGGCCACAGTCAGCCCTCACCTCCTGCACACGGCGGATAGAGCAGAGAGGCACTTTATTGTTTTACATTTAAACTCTGGAAGAACAGAAAAAACAGTTGCTACGTTCTATTGCGTTCTGTTATCCTTCCTCCGTCGTCGCATTGATGTTGTCCCACAGCCGGCGCTCACCAGGCGGGAAGGAGCGCGCGGCCACTTGTCACACACCCGTACTGTTTCACATCGTCGGGGCAGGTTCGGAAAGGTCCACCTGACCCCATGACCCCATGACCCCATGCAGATACAGAGACGAGGTAGAGGCGCAGGCGTGCATTTAGGAGCAGCTGGTACTAGGTGGTTGAGTGGCGCTGTGATTGTTGGACAGGGTCACGACTGGCTGAGAGGATGTGGGAACTTTGTCTAAACGTTGGATCATATTCCTGGTTTATGTTTCAATACATGAACTCTGAAGGTTGCTTTAGTTTTGGGGAAAATAGCCATAACTCCCATCCCTACACCCTGTCTAAGCTATATAGGGTTGGATGTGATCAAAACATGTACATAATGAATAAATGACATTGGAGTCTAAAATAGAGAACATTTAGGCTAAGATTTTTTTTTTTGTTTTTTTGTCAAAAGGCTGTCTGACAGCACATGGAAAGATATCTTAGATGACTAGGTAATTGGCTCGCATGCTCATATGTCAAGTCTTCAGTTTGCCTTCATAGTTTGTGGGCATTTATGAAATTTCGCTTCGCTTTGAAAGGTGAGAGCACCAGTTGAAACAGGACGTCGTGGCAGCATCGCAGCACATTCAACACCGACGGCTTGTGGTGCTTTGTGGCCCGCGTTCCATCAGGTCGAGGCCATGGCAACGGCTTAATGGCGCCGTTTTTAAGGCTTTTCACAAAAGTCAACTCAACTCTCAGTCCTGGAGTCACAGGCTGAACAGGCGACTTGTTCTGAGCACGAGTAGGAGACAAAGTGCCAAAATAAAACTGAAAACAGAGAGAAACTGTGGAGGTGCGCTTCGGCCGCAGCTCTCGTCTTCTTTCAAATCAGACACGTTTGCTACAAACTAAAAGCCTGGTACCCCATGTAAAGACCCTACAGCTCGGGCGTACCTCCACCGTGTCTTTTTTCCAACTAGCCGTGCAGTATTTTATAGAGCGGAAAGTGGCTGTGGTGCAACTCTGCGACTCTTTTTTTTAGGGGTAAGAGCAAAACGTGTCAGCTAATGCCGACGTTGTTGTGCTCCGCTCCAGGTTTTGGTCTGTGTATGCCCGTGTATCTCTATAGTCTTTGTAGTGTTTGTTACGTTCACATTAATTTCCTGTCACCTTTAAATGTTTTGTTTTTTTTTTTTAAATGGGAGAAGCCAGAGAGGAGGGCTCTATGTGTGAGGACGGCAGCACTTGACCATTTTGGGCTTTATGTTCCCACTCATCAGAAACATGTCATAGTGAAAAGGAAAAACCCTGGACTGAACTAATGAAGGGTTTCTACTGTTATGCAAGTTCATGTTACTTTATATTTTAACCTCTAATGATTGCAAAAAACTTATTTTGTTAAGAAAATAAACCCAAACATTGTCTAGTTTTAAGAAATGTCCCATTTTGGATGTTGTAAATTATTAAAGGCTTGTTTTTGTTCTTAATTTGCTTGCCGAGCTGATTTAGCCGAACCACACAATACATGAAACCTTAACACGAGAAGATGCTCAACAAGAGGACAGCTGCTCCACGCCAACAGGGTTTGTCGGCCGTACGGGGATGTCGGAGGAGACTGTTATCTACCTCAAGGAGTTAAACGCCGCAGCTTATGCCAGTGCAGCAGCAGAAGAAGTGTGTGTGTCTGTTTGTGTGTCTACGTGTGTGTGTGTGAGAGAGAGAGTGAGTGAAAGTGTGTGCTTCTGCTGCTGTCTTGGCTTGGCTGGAACAGGAGGTGATTTGTTGGCATGCAGGTAGAGGATGGTAGTCCCTGTAAATGTAATGTAATTGTGCCTCTCTGAGTAATTATTAAAAGTGCTGGAATAAAACCTGAATGTGTCTGTGTCCTGCAAGTGCAACACACACACACACACACAAACACACACACCTGTAGCAAATTATGTGCGTAATATCGTTTAAAAATAAATGAAGATTAAAAAAAAAAAATTCGCTTTTGTCATTTTTTTTTTTTTTTTTAATGAATATTAATTTTCAAACGAGGGTTTCTTGTATTTATTACGTCATTAATTCCTCATCCAATAATAACTCCAGCTAGGCGTCTTCCCCAAACGCGGGAGAGCGAGAAAATGTCTTGGGTTTAATAAAAGACGAAGAAAATGCCGTATACTTAATAAAAGTGAGTTATGGAATGCTTTTGGTCAATCCATATTGACGTGGGGACAAAAACGGCTGCATAAACGAAGTTCATTTAGCATCGGTTTTGACCGAAAGTTAAGCTAACAGCTATGTTTATCACCTGGGGCTACATTTCTCTGCCCTCCGTCTTCAGCAGCCGCTAAATTGGTCGTCATAGCCAGGAAGAATATCGAGCTAGTAGAAACCGACAATGTAAGTATTACAAACGTGTTTTTTTTTGTTTTGTTTTGGGTTTTGTTTTGTTTTTTGGCGGGGGCGGGGCACAACAACAACAACGTGGCAACTGTGTTCGTTGCCTCGTCTTTCTTTGTATTATACCCGTTTTTTTGTGTCTTGCTAGCATTTGTTTTGTTGCGATATGCCGCTTGTTACTTGCTGGGTTAGTCTAATTCAAATGTAGTTATTTTTTCCACCCGGTACTATAAAACAAGTAATAATGTAACACTATGCTAGCTATGTTGACTAGCACGAACTTGAGCGGGCCTAGCTGAGAAAACAGTCATTCTATTGAGATGTATTTTTTATTTTATTAATGATAGGCTTTAAATAACAAAATATCACATCTGTGTCAAGACAGGGTTCAAAGTAGAGTCATTTTAATTTGGTTTCTTAATACTATACGTATAGCATTTAACTGTACAAAATTAGTAAGGGCAGTTGTAGAATGCCCTTCAAAAGTATAGATTAGGCAAAGACCAGGTCCAGAAGTGGCAGGTCTTTCCCTTTAATTGCACAAATGCTGTTCTTTTGGCTGCTAATTTAGCCTTCTTGTGCAGAGTCAGAATCAGAGTCACTGTAGTCTGCCACAAGGGATGCAAAACCTGAACTTCTGTTGTCTTGAGTTGCCTCAGCTCGTCCGTCACCTAATCCTTCTGGGGGCGTTGTGCGTCTCTTTCCTGGTTCCTGTCCCAGGTGTGCCGATGATGTACTTGGCTCTTCCTCTTGTGGGGAGACCTCTGAGATTCCTCCGTTGCAACTGTTTTCTGGTTGCACATGTCCATTAACTGCTCCAGTTTCTATTTTGACTGCTGAATGTTTCCGGATCAGGGGTCTTAGGGAAGAGCCCAGGTTTTTGGCAACTGCTGCTTCCTTTCCCTGCAAGCTGATCTTATGAAGCAGCTTGCCTGCCGCACTTCCAGGTGTAGGAGAGGTGCTGCTGAACCACGACCGAGAGGAGACTTCCTTGCGTTTGTTGTCTTGCTTGGCTTTGAATGCTGGTTGTGAGAGAGAACATGAATTCAGATTGAGATTATAATTAATTCTGAATCGCTTGGATTTTAATTAATGTGTGCTAACCAAAAATTACACTCCTGATGATGCCTTCAAACTAAAAATGTGATTCTAAAAGTTCTTCCTGCTTTCTACTTTTTGTCCACAAGATGGCTTAGTGGAGCAACTAAAGGCTGAAGAGGCTCTTGCTCCATTCTGTGATAAGTTTCATCGTGCCATCATAAATGGTACAACTATATATAATGAGGTTAGTTGTCTGGCTGAAACTACTCTTCTGTCAAGCAGAATAAGAAAGATCAAGAGTTTAAATAATACTTACACTCAGGTGCCTGGTAGGTCAAAAGAGCAGCCAGTTTCCTATCCTCTGACTTCTCTGGCAGCAGCGGAATGGAGAGGTTGGTCCTCATCCTCACCGCATTGTCCTCACTCTCCTGCTTAGCTCGAACTTTCTTTTCCGTCTGAAACATAAAACAGGGCAGAGCTGTCAGTGAAAGCAACAAAAAAGGGTACCTGGGTAAGATTTTAAAGAATACTATTTTTTAAAAGTTTTTGAAAGGTCTAAATCAATGAGCAAAAGTATTCCATTGTGATAATATATTATAAACCCAATGGAAAGGACCAATAATGAAATTAATTATACAGCCATTATCAGTGACACAGACATTATGACAGATAGACTGTTTAAAACACATGTGGTCGTACCCTGAACTTGCTACGTAAGGCGCTGTTAAGCTGGAAGTCATCCTTCCAGCGTGACTGGTATTCTTGGATCATCGTTAGAGAGGGAAGTGCATTTGTTAGCTTCTCTTTGTCTTTTCCGCCATGGTCAAGTTTGAACATTGCGTCCGTCTCCAGTTTCTCCTTCTCCATTCGTTCTTTACAAAGGAATGACGAAAGAAAATATTGAGACACAAAACACAGCAGCCCAGATGTTCACTTAATCAAAAAAACAAAAACTCAGAGACCCTGTAAAATAAGTTGGTTACTTGACAATGATGAAATCAAAACAGAAAGCACTTGTCTTTCACCTGTGGTGAGGATTTGCTCGTTTTCAGCCATGTCCCAACGTTCCTCCTTCCTTTGAGCCCCACTTACGATCACGTAGTCGCATGTTGCCGGATCTGTCTGCATTTCGATGTAGTTGACACACAGATGGCACTTCATCCTGAACCTGATGCAAGGACAAAAAGTGAACAATTTATTTGTGTGTTCTAATGTGGAGTTTTATGCGCACTGCAGTCCAGTTTTGACTACCTGTAGATTGCTGTTGAGTAGTAGTTTCCCACTTTCTTCTTCTCAGCATTGTAACGGACACCTGAAGAGGCAGAACATCAGTTTAAAAGTACACAGTGGTGTGTGTGGAGGAATTACAGATGGGTTATGGGCATAATATTTTATGCATTCTTGAAATATAATATTTTGTAATTACCCATTCCGATGTGATTCTTACAGCCGTCACACCATATGTTGTAGGGCATCTCAAACCTAAAGTAGCAAAAAAAAAAAAAAAAATTATAATATGAAAATGGTCATTGAATGATTGAAGAGTGAACTAGCGGCAATCATGTCAGAGTTAAACTTTTGCCACCTTCTTTCAAATGCAGGTACTGACCTGATGATAAGGATGCCCTGGGACAGCTTCCTGGCCCTTTCCCGCAAAGCGTGAGTTTTATGATAGCCATTGAGAGATCCATGCTTTAAAAAAAGAAAAAGGAAAAAAGAATAGTTTATATTTATTTATTATTTTAAAACAGAGGATGAATTAAATATCAAACATGGTTTTGTGTTACGCTGTCAAGCTCACCTTGGCAGGATCAAAATCTGGAGGATAGTATTTGTTTGTGCCTTTCCTCTCACCCTGTCAAAAACAGGTTAAAATAGTTTAGACTTTAAAATGAAACATGTATATCCATTTGTCTAGATTGTACACACAGCTAGACACGAGTATTGCAACCGCTCTGCAAACATAGAGGGTTATAATCCAACTTGTAGGTTCCTGTGGGTAAAACTTACCATTGTGACGACTGGATCTCGGCACCAATGACAGATTTAAAACTGTCGAGACAAAAATTCAGAGATTATTGTTAACTGGGGCTGGTTGGCACACAGCGCGAGACAAGTACACAAGCAAAATATGCACGCTTTGCTAGTTTTTCGGCCTAATTTAACTTTGTGTTGAAGTTACCGTAACATAGGCTGTTAATATTAAGCCCCCGCACAATGCCGTTACAAATCAATGTCAGCAGGTTATGTTACTAAACAGACTTTTGGCTAAACACGGGATTATTTTTGTGAGGTTTCGTTGAAATTAAAATGCATCTAGCGACGCCCTGAACATTCGAGTCACTCACATGTTTGTTTTTGCTCGTCAATTTGATACAATTTTCTTTCTCTGTATCGCAAACCAGGAGAAAAACAAATATTCTTACCGTGAAAAAAAAATAAACCTAGTTTTCTTTAGAACGTCTTTCACATTCACAACAACCTTCTTCTTCTTCTTCTTCTTCTTCTTCTTCGCTTCCTTCTTCTTCGGATTTTAGTTGCAGAGCGCAGAAACGTTCACTGGTGCGTAGCGCCGCCTACTGTCAGAAATCCTCCCTCGCCAATATATGCTTGATCTCAAAATATCTGACACACTCCAATTAAGTACTTTTTTTTAAAAATAAATAAATAAAAAATGTTTGTCGTTCCCATGTATTATGTATATCATATGATGTCCTCTCAACTTATTTAGCCAGGGGTTATATGCATTGTCAGACATGAAAAATAAAAGTATCCATGCACATCAGTTTTAGGAAGTATTTTTTAGGAGCTACACATTTGGAATGTTTCTTCTGGAGAGCCAACATTAACTGTTGACAAGCTGAGCCTGAAAGCAGTGTTGTGCTATTCCTCTCCTGGTGTACAAAAAAAACAAAACAGAATCTGTTCGCTCTTTTATAATTTTTATTAAAATAAATATGACAATTCTTTTAAAAAATAGATACACATATTCACATTGACATGACAGAGTTCTCTTGTGCTGTGTTACATTTGTTAAAAACCAGCCGCTGAATCAGACCAGCCACCAAGACAACGTTCAGGCTGTTTCCGAGCACTTTGTATTGCTTCTTTGGAGAAATGTGATCTGGAAAAGCTGCAAAACATCACAATCAAGTTAGAAAATCTAGTAACATTTTGATGTGAGAGTTAATACTACAAATCTGGAATAACTGTTATTTACATATGCTTCACTTACAGAAGCTTTGAGGGAAACCCATGAGGTTTGCAACTTCTCTGGGAGTGAAATAACGAAGGCTGAGTGTCTGGAGCCTCTGGAGTTTCTCCTCTTCAGAGCACTGGTCTAGGCCTCGGAACACATCCTCCATCTACATAGAACACATTCGACAAAGCAGAGAGAAGGTCAGAGCTGTGAGAACAGTCTCATTTAAAACAAAGGGCTATGTAACTAAATGATATCCTCACATCAGCCTGTGTTTACTGAATAGTAGTTAGTTAATAGCTCTACAAATGCTCTACAGTACCTTTGTCTGTGTGTTGCCCTGTAGGACTGAGCCAGTTCCTTCCATGTATCTCCCATATCTATGGATCAGAAACTGAAAAATCAATCATCAAACTTATGGCTACACAAACTACAAATGGTAAAAAGTAGGGAGTTTGTAGGGTTGGACTATCAAAAAGTTAGTGAACTAGTCCTCTGCAGATTCCAAACAAACATGCAAGGAAGTCCATTGTGAGTTGAAACAGGTTTGACCCGCTTTCATCCACACTTGAGGGAAATCTGAGCAGAGTCATGTAATTATACTCACCCTTTAGTAAAGCAAACAGACCTCCTGCACGTGGGATGGACGATGTCCAAAAGCATCGAATATCGTAGCAGTGTTTTGGGAGCGAGGAGATGTTTTTCCATGTTGATTTCCGTCTGTGGTTCCAAGAAATCTTTGATCTGTCTGACAGAGGCGTCATTGTTCTGGTCCGTTTTCCTCTGGATTTCCTCAACTGTTTCCAGTTTATAAAGGAAGCGGGGGCCTTTATCCTCCTCTTCTGGATTGACCGTAGTGGAGGACTGTAGAGTCGGGACCTCTTGCTGCACAGGCAAATCATCCTCGGCAGGTTGCGAGAAGCCGTCTGAAGTCTAAGAATGTAGACTTTAGTCAGTCTCTTTATGCAAATCTGACCAGTAATGTGAGACTTTAACATTCTCTTCAGTGTTAAATAATGAACAGTTGAGCGGCCGTCTTAGCAGCACTGCTTGCCTTTTTGCCCTCAATGGCTTCATCTTGGCAAGGCACAGCTAGCATCTCTGAAGACTGTCTGAGATTCTGTCAACAGTTAAAAAAGGCAGGTGACCGTAAGACAAGACAAATCCCCTTTGATTTTGTAAATTAACTGCAATGATTAACAGTTCAGGAAATGAAACTAGACATAATGACCTGTGTTAGAGGTGCAGCTATGCATGCAGTCAGGGTTCATTACCTTTTCTGCTGAAATTGTAGCAATCAGAAAGTAACGTAGTCTTGAATTAGGGATTCCAACCTAGATTAGACAGATGGAAAGAAATAATGATTAAAAAAAAAATTCAAAACACTTATTTTTCCACAGAACAAATGCTTAATTGAATATTGTAAGGTGAGTCCTTACACTGGTGGGGGAGGACATGATCTCTTCAAAGGTGTATCCACACTCCAACAGAGTTTTCACCAAATGATTCCTGAAGAGAGAAGATTTGCAAAAATAGTCATAACCTCATCTGCCTGGCTTCTGTCCACTTTCCTTCACGTGCATGTCAAGCTAAGTGGCACCAAACTGAGCAAATTCTAACCTGGCACAGGACGTCTCAAAGCCTTTCACATTTTCCAGCAGGATAAAACAGGGCAGCTTCTTTAGCCTAGCCACAGCAAAACAGACAGATATAAATGAGATTTTACTGACAGGGAAAAAAAAAAACTAAGATCTCCAGATATGATTGAATATGAAAACCAAACATTTCCCATAAACATTTCTGCAATAAAAATATGGTCACTGAATTTTCAGGGTTATTTACCTGGGCAGTAGATCAAGAACGTAGAGAAAACTCTTTGTTCTAGGATCAGCAATGTCACGCTGAAGTCCAATCCTGCGAGAGTAGAAACAAGAATAACCCCTCAATTTAAATTAGACTTTGATATTATTTTTCGAACTAAGCCGGTAAAGTACTGTGCATAACAAATTGTAAGCATCCAATACAAGGCCTACCTGGTAAAAGGCTGGCAAGGAGGACTCATCAAAATCATATCAAAGGATAATTTATTAAAGTCTTCCAGCGTTATTCCCTAGAAAGACACACACGGGGGGAGCGACAAGCATGTCAATGACAGAGTCTTCAATGTGCGTAATTTAACAAATTGATACACGGAAACAAACCAAGCAAAGTGCTCCAGCCATTGTTTTACTGAGGTACAAGCTGTCCTGTCACATGACTCACCTCAATCGTCTTGCTCCAAAGAGTTGTCTTGGGGAAGTTGTGCCTGTAGATTTCATTGGCTGTGGTGTTGATGTCAATGGCAGCAACAACTTCGAAAGGTATGCCACTCTCTGGAGGCAAGAAACACTTCATTTAATTTAAGGAGACTGTGGCACTAAGAGAGATAATTAGATTAAACATTTCTTAATATGCATGAATGTGATGATGGCGATGAATTGCAATTTGGTCAAGACCTACAACTATAACAGCAACAGAATCTGAGCAGCTACCAGCTGGCGACGAAGCACCGCCCACAAGAGATGTACTTGTGCGATTGGCTAGGATTACTTCCTGTAAACTCCCGTCACGAATGAAAACAGAACCACATGGGAAGCGAATTTGCTCGCGAATCGATTTGTGGGTCTTTAACTATGCCAGAAACTCGGTAGCCTCCACTTGACCTGATTCCGAATTAATAGTACAATTTAACAAAAAGGACGAGACGCGGAGACGTCATAGTACCCAGCATGACTGAAGTACAGATGCTGATCCGAGTAAACGATGAATATCTGTCAAAAGGGCGAACGCGTGTCTTTGTAAACAAGGTCTGTAATGTGTTTCGTACTTTATCAATCACTAGTTTACCTTTCAGGGCGCAGTGCATCCCCCCAATACCGCTGTACAGCTCGAGAACTCGTAAACACGCCATGGCACTTTCCCACTCGGTTTTGTTGGGGGGCTCTTCCACGTCTTCGTCTTCCGTATGCGTGTTTGAGCGGGAGAGCCCCCTTCTGGACAGGAGGGTTCCTGTCACGAGCGCCACTTAAACGAGCCCTGTCCTTTTTTTTTCTTTTTTTCTTTTGCAAAGCGAAATATTGCACTCATTAATTACCCGCATTTCCAGCTCATGTTGTGGACAGTGTAGGGAAGAATATTATTGAGTGAATGTTTTATGAATGTTGTATGAATGTAAAATATTTTAACATTCATACGACATGTGACATCATATAGTTGCTTCTTTTCATACAAGCTGTTCATAATTTCTCTAAAAAATGAAAAACTTTAAAAAAAACAACAACAAATACTTTGTTTTGTTAAAAGCAAATACCCATTTTTAATGTATTTCTTTGGGGTAGTTTGTGGTGTAAGCACTTATTGTGCTGATCTATATGTCTTGCGCAAAGTAGTTATCTTTACTGGTCACCTCACATGGCTCAAGAAGATCAATAACTAGTTTATTTCTCTTGTATGTTATTGATGTATGGAGCTGTGACAGTTATAAATGTGTCTACATGCACACGCATGTCACTCCTTAAGTCCAGACTTTAACGCTGATGGCGCTGGACTGGTCTGACAGACTGCCTTTGGAAAATTGTCTAGTATTTGACAGACCAAAAATTTTTCACAATTGCTTACTTTTAAAACAACTAAAAATGGATATATTTACCCCAAAGTGCATGCATAAAAAGTCACAGGATCCAAGTTACTCATCTCTTAAAACCATGTGAGGGGCAATTGAGCTCTGTAATAAAGAGTTGACCCGCTGAGCAGGAGGGCATCACGCACACTTACCTATGCGTAAGTTCTTTTTTTGCCTTGGGGTCAAAGTTCTGGTTCTAAGCATTAGAGCATTCCGGACCGTCAGTCCTCAGTTATGCTGTTTGGACTGCCGGGGCAGCACCTCTGTCTTTAGATGGCAGCAACATTACAGCTCTCGTGGCTGTTCCTCATACTTTTCATCTTTTCAGTGGAGCTACGAGGAGAGCAGAAGGATGCAGCCCACACAAGAAAGAGCAGAGATGCTGTAAATGGCCAGTAAGTGGGTGTTTGAAATGATCCTCCCTTCCATCCAACAACTTTCTTCATCAAATTTAATGTTCATCCCACTCTTCTTTTGATTCCCCAGGCCCTCCATGCTGTCTGAGAGTGGTCACCTTGTATTTGCTTCCGCTAAAGACAAGGACATCCGCTTCCAGACCTCAGAGGCAGGCCGCGTTAAAGTCAATAACGAAGATCTCATCCACCTGCTGGGCCAGGCAAGATTCCGCTTTGTACACTTATGAAATGCATTTGCTGTGCTTGGAGACCAGCTTGAATTTAAGTCGACAGCGGAAAAAAAATATTTGAACAACTTCACACACACACTTTCTTTCAGGCGCCATATTCTCTACATCCACGTTCACTCACTCTTAAAAGGATCGACAGTTTCTGAAGTTTTTTTTTCTAAACTGTCTGATTTCAGGTTAAAACCAACAAAGAAGATATTAATCAAATTAAAACTCACGATGGTCCGGACACAGCCAACAAACTCCACCTCCTGGATACCAGGGTAAGGCACAAGGACTCGCTCGTCTTACTTCATTTTCCCACTCCAGGATATTTTACAGCAACAAAAGATGCAGGGTGCAAAACTGAATTTTGCTCAACATTCTTGCATTTTACAGTCAATGTAAAACTAAAGGTTAAATAAAAATAATTAATGTGCTTATATGGAGTTCACTTAAGTAATTTCTGCCTCAGTCCCTGATTGTGATCTGGTTGCAATCAAGTTTCCTGGTTCACACAATTTCTGAAATATTTCTCCTTTCAAATCATAATGCACAAAATAAAAGTGTCAAACATTTCTTTTTGCTCTTTAGGTTGCAACGCTGGAGAATAAAGTCACCTCACTTGAATCGGTAAGACTCGTGACGAGTCTTAGATTTTTTTTTTCTTTCCTGTTTTGCACACATCATCAAATATGTTTCCTTACATTTTTATTGTCTTCCTCCTCCAGGATGTCCATAAAACGTCCTGCAGCAGTAATCCCTGTCTAAATGGAGGAACGTGCTTAAATTTGCTGAATGCCTTTCACTGTCTGTGTCCAAGCACTTGGAATGTGAGCGCCACAGTGTTTCTCCTCTACTTTTTTTTTTTCCGCATCAAAAAATGTGACATGTAGTATTTTATTCATTATTAATTCTTGAAGTTAAATTAACAAATACACTTTTAGATTTTTAAATCTGAAATCGCTGGTCTACGTCTTTGATAATCAGCCCTTCAAGAATTAAGTGTCAGTCAGTTTTCTCATTATCCCTGCGGCCTTGTCTGAATAAAAGGGTCCTCGCTGTGAGACGGACGTGAACGAATGTCAAGTGCTGTCTGGGAGTGTTCAGGGTTGTCAGAATGGTGCCACCTGTGTCAACACTCCCGGTTCTTTCAGGTGCTTAGACACGTTCCTTACTGCAGAGAAGTGAGAATGATGCTCTCTGCATCCCGGTGGTAACGGCCCACTTGTTGCCGTCAGGTGCGACTGCCTTCCCGAGTGGTCTGGGAATCTTTGCACTGTGCGCTATGACGACTGCAGGAATGGAGGACAGGACCAGTGTTCACATGGCACTTGCATCGATGCTGACCGTGTAGTCGCTGGACAGGTACTTCTTAGGTTTTGCATATAGAAAAAATAACTGCCGTCCTGCATTACATACATTATTTTTGCTGGCTTGTTTTTG
Organism: Thamnaconus septentrionalis; assembly: GCA_009823395.1. NCBI lineage: Eukaryota > Metazoa > Chordata > Actinopteri > Tetraodontiformes > Monacanthidae > Thamnaconus > Thamnaconus septentrionalis. The sequence goes on from CM020520.1 coordinate 3,081,772, forward strand.
TTCAGCCTAAATTCCAGTGCATTTGCGACAACGGCTGGCAGTCTTCGGCTGGAAACCCAGCCTGTGTGACTGACGTCAACGAATGTGAACTTCCAAACAAACCCTGCTCCGCCAACCCCGTGGTTGCCTGCTTCAACACTGAGGGCTCATTCTACTGCGGCGCCTGTCCAGCTGGTAACTGCTTCCAGCGCAGTGTGCACCAGACATACTGACAGGTTTCATCCACTTTCAGCCTTTTTGCCTGCAGTTATTTGCAGTAACTTTTGAATTATTCCGCCATGGCAGGTTGGCAGGGAAATGGCTACAGCTGTCAAGATGTGAATGAGTGCTTGACCAATAATGGCGGCTGCTCCACCGCTCCTACAGTGCAGTGCCTCAACACAATGGGTTCCTTCCACTGTGGTGCCTGCCCTCCAGGTAGGACAGGGGGAAAAGGCATTTATATCTGCATTAGATATCTGAATATATTTTCAATAAACCCCATCAACGACTTTTATATAACTAATATGTCGTCATATTTTTCAATTTCCCTTTGTTTCATGTAAACTTTAACTCTTATGTTCCCACAGGATATGAAGGGGACGGGAGGTCTTGCACCCAGGCTAATATCTGTGCAACCAACAATGGAGGCTGCTACCCATTAGCTACCTGCACCTCAAGTCCAGGTAAAAAAATATATATAATCGAGAAATAACAAAATGATTTAATATAGAGTTTATTCAATCTAGAATGTATACATTCCCTTGGACAATAAGGGAAGGCTTGTGAAGAAGGTCAAAAATAGTTCTTATAATGAGTAATACCCGCTGCATCCACCAGGTTCCAGCATACCTGTATGCACCTGTCCTCCTGGGTACCAAGGCAATGGTTATGGACCCACCGGTTGTTCCCAGACCAGCAACATCTGTCAGACCAACAATCCCTGCATCAATGGACAGTGTGTGGTGGGTTTCATGTCTACTACACTTTTACTTTTAGAAAACTTTTTTGGGTTTGATTTTTAACAACAAACGCTTCACGGTGATGACAGCCCACCACCGGGACTCCTGGTTACACTTGCAACTGCAACTCCGGATGGCAAGGACTCAACTGCGACCAGAATATCAACGAGTGCCTGAGCAATCCCTGTCAGAACGGAGGAAACTGCATTGATGCTGTCAACGGGTTCATGTGCAACTGCACTGACCAGTGGACCGGCACGTTCTGCGAGACCCAGCGCCAAGGTATGTGGATCGATGGCCTTAAGGAGAACGTGAACCAAGGAGGTGGTGCCCCCCGTTGAGACCTGGTGACTTGTCCTCACAGTGTGTGGAGGTTACCTGAGCGGCGACGCGGGCACCTTCAGTTTTCATGAAGCACTTTGACAGTCAATTAAATTAAAGACAGAAACCATGTTGTCACCCACCGTGCCTCTGACCTCAGGCACTGATGATAATTCTGTGTTCACATGGAGGAGACGGAACCTGCCTCTGATCTCGTGGTCGTGTGCCAGGTGATCCCGGGTTGCGGTGGAACCTTTACTGACAGTGAAGGCGCCATCATCTCTCCCAACTGGCCGAATGACTACGCCCACAACCGCCAGTGTGTCTACCTGATCAGGCTGCCGTGGAGAGACGGTGATGCTGAACTTCACTGACATGAGCCTGAGAGCCACAGCAGCTGCTCCTTTGACTATGTTGAGTGTGTGTGTGTGTGTTCATATGCAACAAACGTTACAGTCACCCAGTGATTAAAAAGTGAATACAAAACTTCTCTCTGTGTTTTCATCGCCTGTCTGTATTTACAGGTTCGCGACGGCAGAACAGAGTCTGACCCACTGATTGGGAAGTTCTGCGGCAGTATCCTCCCGGCTCCCCATCCACTGCCCTCCAACTACCTGTGGATCCGCTTTTAAGTCTGACAGTGTGGTCAGCAGGGCTGGTTTCAGAGCCGTGGTACGCTGTCGGTGAGCCTCTTTTCTAGCAAAACCAAAAAGCCGCTTTTTTTACGCAGTGAAGTATTTTATTGAAACCATTGAGTGTTTGCACTCACCGCCACTCTCTGTCTCTCTCTCTCTCTCTCTCTCTTTCTCCAGGTTGCGGAGGCACTCTGACCGGACGGGACAGATCCGATCCCCTTCCACCCTAACGCTTATCCCCACAACAAGGAGTGTGAGTGGGTCATTAATCAGCCAGAGGGCTACGTGGTCACGCTTCAACTTCTTGTCATTTGATGTCAAGGAAACTCCTGCTTATACGACTCATGTTGAGGTGAATCTCTGGTCTCTGAGTCACACTCCTTTATTTTCTTACTTTTTATTTTCACGCAGCAGTTTGTTGCTGTGGCGTAGATTAGACAATGCCAAGTTAAATGCAGTATTATGTCATGATGTGTGTGCTGCGGGCTGTGGATGCATTGTGTCATCACTAACTGAGTGTGTTCTGCGTGTCCAGGTGAGGGATGGCTCCATGTCCAGTTCTCCCTCCTCGGAAATACTATGTGTTGCAATTCCTCCCATGCTCCAGTCCACTCAGTCCTCCATGTACATCCGATTCAAGACCGACGCTGCCTGTTAACAACTTTGGCTTTGAAGCCGCTCACGGTTCTGCCATAGAGGGTGAGTCTTATATAGTACGTCAGTTAGAACAGCTTCTCCCCATTCTTCTGTCAACTGGCCATGAAGGCATAAAGGGACTTTACAAAGCTTCTCGGTTTTCCCTTTTAATTTTTCAGGCTGTGGGCGTGACCCTGAGCTCTCCTCGGGCACCATCACCACCCCTGCCCATCCTACCACCAACTACCCCATGGGTGCAAACTGCACTTGGTATATCAACGCCGCCCGGCAACCTCGTGAGGTTGACCTTTGACATTTCCCAACAACCCTGGTCATGATCAGTACGATCACGAGGTCAGCTGTGCCTGGGTGATTCACACCTTTTCAAACAAGGTAGGCCACAGTATGTATGCAGATGTATGCAGAATGTTAGCGTAAGGATGCACCGTTTAAACTCATGGGCTTGTTTGAAAACACAGCACAGTAAAAGTTAATTACACAGGAAACGGAAATAAGAGCCAATGACTGATTGCATATTCACCTACTTGTGACATTAAAGATTCCTCTTGTTCTCTGTTCTCCATTTTTTTTTAGATTCTCCGCATTACGTTTCCCTTCTTCCACCTGGAGAGCAGCACCAACTGCAACTTTGACTTCCTCCAGATTCACGACGGCGAGAGCGCCTCGGCGCACAAACTGGGCAAATACTGCGGCCAGAGCAGCCCGGCCGAGCTGCTCAGCTCACACAATTCGCTGTACTTCTGGTTTCGCTCTGACCACGTCGTCAGCGGCGGTGGTTTCACGGTGGCCTGGCAGTCGCAGGCCCCAGGTGGGTAACGGTCATTTTATTGTCGAGATCAGTGTGGACCAATTTTGTTAGCTTGTTATAACACTCATCCTTTGATATGTTCTCTCTTATTTCAGTGTGTGGAGGTGAATTAACTGACACCTACGGCAACATCAACTCCCCTGGTTACCCTGGAAACTACCCACCCAACCGCGACTGCTACTGGACGGTGGACGTGGCGCCTGGCCTGCTCATTACCTTTGCGTTCGGGACGCTCAGCTTGGAGCATCATCCAGACTGTGTGCACGACTACCTTGAGGTAAAAAAAAACAAAACACAGTCTTGTAAATAGTTGAAGTTTATTAGGGTTGCTGAAAGATTAGAAATGCTTGAGAGATTATTGTTTACTTTATAGATTTTGGCCCTTAGTAACTTTTCTTTCTTCCACGATATTGTAGATACGAGACGGCCCTCTCCCCGAAGACGCCGTTCTGGGAAAGTACTGCAGCACAGAAACACCTGCCCCGCTGCAGACGACTGGTCCAGCTGCGTGGATTCACTTCCACTCTGATTCCAGCATCACTGACCAGGGCTTCCACATCACGTACACAACATCGCCGAGTAAGGGGCACAATGTGCACGGTGCAGAGTTCCAATTTACTTGATGTGTAGGAAAGCAAACATGGCCATCTAACATGTAATCTAATGGCCTAAAATACAAAACATCAGAGGGAAGGAATGCAAATCCAGAGTTGTCACATTGTCTAATATGGTATGAAGCACTTTTGACAGTCAATTAAATTAAAGACAGAAACCATGCTGTCACCCACCGTGCCTCTGACCTCAGGCACTGATGATAATTCTGTGTTCACATGGAGGAGACGGAACCTGCCTCTGATCTCGTGTCGTGTGTGCCAGGTGATCCCGGTTGCGGTGGAACCTTTACTGACAGTGAAGGCGTCATCATCTCTCCCAACTGGCCGAATGACTACGCCCACAACCGCCAGTGTGTCTACCTGATCAGGCTGCCGGTGGGAGAGACGGTGATGCTGAACTTCACTGACATGAGCCTGGAGAGCCACAGCAGCTGCTCCTTTGACTATGTTGAGGTGTGTGTGTGTGTGTTCATATGCAACAAACGTTACAGTCACCCAGTGATTAAAAAGTGAATACAAAAACCTCTCTCTGTGTTTTCATCGCCTGTCTGTATTTACAGGTTCGCGACGGCAGAACAGAGTCTGACCCACTGATTGGGAAGTTCTGCGGCAGTATCCTCCCGGCTCCCATCCACTCGTCCTCCAACTACCTGTGGATCCGTTTTAAGTCTGACAGTGTGGTCAGCAGGGCTGGTTTCAGAGCCGTGTACGCTGTCGGTGAGCCTCTTTTCTAGCAAAAACCAAAAAGCCGTTTTCTTTACGCAGTGAAGTATTTTATTGAAACCATTGAGTGTTTGCACTCACTCGCTCACTCTCTCTGTCTCTCTCTCTGTCTCTCTCTCTTTCTCCAGGTTGCGGAGGCACTCTGACCGGGACGGGACAGATCCGATCCCCTTTCCACCCTAACGCCTATCCCCACAACAAGGAGTGTGAGTGGGTCATTAATCAGCCAGAGGGCTACGTGGTCACGCTCAACTTCTTGTCATTTGATGTCGAAGGAAACTCCTGCTTATACGACTATGTTGAGGTGAATCTCTCTGGTCTCTGAGTCACACTCCTTTATTTTCTTACTCTTTTATTTTCACGCAGCAGTTTGTTGCTGTGGCGAGATTAGACAATGCCAAATTAAATGCAGTATTATGTCATGATGTGTGCGCGGCTGTGGATGCATTGTGTCATCACTAACTGAGTGTGTTCTGCGTGTCCAGGTGAGGGATGGCTCCATGTCCAGTTCTCCCCTCCTCGGGAAATACTGCGGTGTTGCAATTCCTCCCATGCTCCAGTCCACTCAGTCCTCCATGTACATCCGATTCAAGACCGACGCGTCTGTTAACAACTTTGGCTTTGAAGCCGCCTACGGTTCTGCCATAGAGGGTGAGTCTTATATAGTACGTCAGTTAGAACAGCTTCTCCCCATTCTTCTGTCAACTGGCCATGAAGGCATAAAGGGACTTTACAAAGCTTCTCGGTTTTCCCTTTTTCATTTTTTCAGGCTGTGGGGCGACCCTGAGCTCTCCCTCGGGCACCATCACCACCCCTGCCCATCCTACCAACTACCCCCATGGTGCAAACTGCACTTGGTATATCAACGTCGCCCCGGGCAACCTCGTGAGGTTGACCTTTGACACCTTCAACCTGGAGTACCATGCCAGCTGTAATTTTGATTACGTTGAAGTGTACGACAACGGCACGGTGGAGACTGGGAACAAGATTGGCCGGTAAGTCAGAGACAAACACACAGATACATCCTGCCTTCATCTTTTTGTGAATGAGTTGAGTGATCCAGGTGTTTCTGGTGTGCAGGTACTGTGGCCGCTCTGTCCCTCCATCCATCACCAGCACCGACAACCTGCTGACGCTGCTGTTCGTCTCTGACACAAGTTTTGCAACTGAGGGATTCTCTGCCAGTTACACCTCCCTCAGTGCAATCACAGGTACACAAACTCTCAACTATCCTCTCAGATAGTTAGACGCTGAACGGTGACGCGGTCACACAAACCACCGACACATCCTTCTGCCTTTCTCACCCAAACTGCCAAATAAGAAGCAAACAAGACCGTTGATGAGGCTTTTCCTTTCTTTTCTTCTCGTCAGACTGCAGTGAGACCTTCACATCTCCTACGGGGTCTTTCAGTTCACCCAACTACCCTCAAAACTACCCCACAAACAGAGACTGTATCTTTAAGATCATTGTGGAGGTTAACCGGCAGATCATGCTAAACTTCACCGCGTTTCAGTTGGAAGGTGCCACGCCCTCGTGCAGCTATGACTTTGTGGAGATCAGGTAAGAAAAAGACCATCTGTCTCTGTGAGTGTGACTGTGTATGTAAATCTTTGTGTTCAACTAGTAGGAATCACCTCAGTGTGCTGAATCACTATGATTTAATTCTGCATATACTGCATGGACAGACATTTATTATATATATATATTAACCTTTGCACAGAGTCAGAGCGAGAGTCAACTGATTTGATGTTGAGATGAACTGTCACATGTGAACTGGTCAGTATTGCTTCAGAGAATTGAATCACTGGCTGTTTGTCATGTTCCAGGGATGGCGGCTATGAGACGTCTCCCTTGATTGGTAAATTCTGCAGCACCACAAGGCCTCCAGTCTTGGTGTCCCACAGCAACCGCCTGTGGGTGAGGTTCCGCTCCGATTCCGCCGTGACACAGATTGGATTTACTGCCCACTGGGACGGGACACAGACGGGTGAGTAAAGAGACTGCGAGACAAACCGTAGCCAACAAAAAAAAAAATGAATGCACTCAGGAGTCAATTTTTGAAGGTTAGAACATTTCAAAATGAATCTACCTTTGTCCTTTTTGCCCTGTGCAACATCAGGGAGGTTATAAAAATTGATTATGTCCACAGTGTACATGAAGACGGTGGGATCATTATGCTACAAGGTGGTGCGTGTTTAACTCGTCTCTTCTGTTTTATCTTTGGAGGCTGCGGAGGAAGCCTGACGACCGCCACTGGAACATTCTCCTCTCCGAACTACCCTCTGCCCTACCATCCAAGTGCCGAGTGCTACTGGAACATCAGAACAAGCCAAGGCAGCCAGGTCTTCCTCTCCTTCTCGGATTTCCACCTGGAGGCTAGCACTACGTGCTCTTTTGATTACCTGGCCGTGAGTGTCTCATCTGGAAGCAGAGAGAAGGGGAGGTATTGAACACCCAATAAGGACAGACTGCGAGACTCAAGACCCATTTCTTTGTTTTTTGTTTTGTTTTCAGGTGCATGATGGTAACAGCAGCGCTGCTCCAGAGCTGGCCAGGTTGTGTGGCACTCAGCAGCCCGGCATCATCAACTCAACTGGTCACGAGCTCTTTGTCAAGCTCCGTACGGACAGTAGCGTCGCTGCAGGGGGATTCCTGGCGTCCTACACCTCCAGTATGACGACACATTGTTGAACTATGATACCATACTGTAAAAACAGGCCATGACAATAACCAGTAAACTGTGTGCAGGGATTGAAGTTAGTTATCTTTTTTCTCCAGTTTTTGATTCAAACCTAATTCACCTTTCCTTCCTTTTTTTTCTTTTTTATTTGAATGCTGTTTATTTCCCGCCAGACTGCCGTGACGTGCTGATCACCGGCCGATACAAGGGGGTGGTGGAATCGCTGAACTTCCCCAACACTTACCCCAGCAACTCTCAATGCAGCTGGACCATCCAGAGCACCAGAGGGAACAACGTCAACTACACTTTCACCGCCTTCGACCTGGAGAGCTCATACAGCTCTTGTGGCTACGACTACGTGAAGGTACCTGTGTCAACCTCGTCAGACGCTGGCGAGCTTTAGAACTGCTGTTTGTGTATGTGGCTGCCCAACTAACAAAATGGATAATTGCTAATAATTCTTCTTCCACCATTTGCTGCGCCAGCTCTACGATGGGCCAAATGATCAAGCACCTCTGATCGGCTCTTTCTGCGGAAGCCAGCCGCCTCCAGCCAACAGCACCACGAGCTCAGCGCTCACCCTCGTGTTCAGATCAGACTCCTCGGTCTCCAGGTCAGGATTCCAGATGATGTGGTACCAGAACGGTAAGAGGCTCTCATCAACAAGCAAATGATATGGCAGATGATAAAAAGTAAGGAAGTGAAACAGACAGTAAACCAAAAAGTAAAAAGAGTAATGAGAACACAATGTCAGTGACTGACCCCAGGATTATTTGTGCCTGTGCAGGTTGTGGAGGGGAGCTCTCTGGACCGAGTGGCTCCTTCAACAGCCCAGACTACCCCAACAGATACCCAGAAAACAGAGAGTGTATCTGGTATATTACCACCACGGCTGGCAGCAGCATCACCATCACCATCCTCGAGTTTGACGTCGAGTACCATCAGGATTGCAACTATGATGTGCTGGAGGTGAGCCATCGACCTGAGAGAGACTTAGATTTGATGCAGTTTCCATCCTTAAATGCCCCTGAATCCTTTCCTGCTGTTTTCCCCTCAGGTCTACGGCGGCCCGGACCTCACAGCTCCTCAGCTGGCCAAGCTGTGCACCACCACCACCACCCCCATGCAAGTCTCCAGCACCGGCAACCTGCTGACCGTGCGCTTCATGTCTGACGCTTATGTCAGCGGTCGCGGTTTCAACGCCAGCTGGACCGAAGTCCAGGGAGGTAGGCGGGCTGCAGACTGCACACAACTCACATGCTTTTTTTGTCACTCAGTGTGATTCTTGCAAACTTCTTTGGTTCTTCCCCCTCACAGGATGTGGTGGTCCAGTCGTGGCCCACTCAGGGGAGATCCATTCCCCTTCATATCCCAACACCTATCCACACAACGTGGACTGTTCCTGGGTCATCAGTGTGGATCCAAGCCACCGGGTCTTCCTCAACTTCTCTGACCTGGATATTGAGCTGCATACGTCGTGCAACTTCGACTACGTAGCCGTGAGTTTCAGACCTTAGTCGCATTTTATTTACATCAAAGATCAGCATCCACGCAAAGGTGGGTCTTAAAACTGAAACTGTCCCAAACTGCTGCTGTTCCTTTCCGCAGATCCATGATGGTCCAACCTCATCTTCACCTCTTCTTGACCGCGTGTGTGGCAACACTCTTCCTCGGTCAGTCACCTCCACGCAGAACACTGTGTATGTTCGCTTCAGATCGGACTCCAGTCAGAACCGCAGAGGTTTCAGTCTCCGGTTCTCAGAGGGTGAGTCAAATAAACCCTTTTTTATCCCGCCTGGCAAGTAGAATACAGTCATGACCAATTTATACAATAGTCTGTAGTGAAAAAAAATCGATAGATTTTGTGTCCCAGATGTTGCTAATTCACTAATTCAACTGTTTTCTAATGAAACAGCATGCGGGGCGACAATCCTCAGTGACGAGTTTGGTGGCGCCATCGCATCTCCAAGGTATCCGGCCTTGTACCCTGTCAATCAGAACTGCAGCTGGATCATCCGAGCCAAAGAGCCATGTGAGTTGCACCTGTCACTGCTGTATACGTCAATATATCAAGCATGTGTAAGAATGTATTGTGTGGCTATGTTTTCTGGAGAAAACAACAGACAATGTGTGTGTTTTCCCTGGTGTTGAACCTTGGGTTTGTGTGTGTGTGTTTGTCTCTGAGAAGTCAACCATGTGACCCTCTCATTCACCGACTTTGGGTTGGAAGCCAACTATCTGAACTGCTCCCACGATGCTGTGGTGATCCGAGATGGCGACAATTACCAGGCACCTGCCGTTGGTCAGTCACAAAAAGTACACAGACGTACTGTTTGATTAAGGATCATTTTTGTGATGGCGTCACAAAGTTGTGTTTATACACATGGAAGAAGTCAGCGGTTTGTCGCCAGCTTTTCCAAAATGCAACTAAATTTTAATGCAACATTTTTCAGGCCGCTACTGTGGCACAGAATTACCTCTCCCAACAACATCCTTCAGTAACGCCCTGGTGGTCAACTTCATCTCGGACAGTTCTGTATCCAGCAAAGGCTTCAGGGCCACCTACTCAGCATCCACCTCCAGTAAGTACACGCTCGACAGTTCCAGGATGTACAGCAGTGCCAGTAGAAACTGTTGACTTTGCCCTCCAGGCTGCGGGGGAGATTTTGTGATGGAGAGCGGTGCCTTCAACAGTCCCAGCTACCCGGATCCTTATCTGCCCAATCTGGAATGTGTCTGGACCATCAGGAGCTCACCTGGGAATCGCCTGCAGCTCTCGTTCATGTAAGTCGGGTGAATCTCTCAGTCTCAATAAATCCCAATCAATGGCTGCATCCTGGTCACTGCAGAGGATAGTAGAACTTTTAAAGGAAAAGTGCAAAGCCAGCAGATATCTGTCTTTTATTTTATTTTTTGTTATGTATTTTTTTGGATTAGTACATATTAAATTCTTGAATTTCTATTATTTTTGTGGTTTTCTTAGTGACTTCCACCTGCAGGGTGGCTCCGGCTGTCAGAATGACTATGTGGAGATCAGAGAGGGCAACTCCACGGGGCATCTGGTTGGTTGTTTCTCTGGAAACGACCTGCCCTCTAACTACACCTCTGTGATTGGACACATCCTGTGGATTAAGTTTGCTTCAGATGCATCAATTAGCGGCGCCGGATTCAGAGCCGCCTTTTCCCACCGTGAGTTTCTGTAAATGGTCACACTGTGGCGCTGTGTGTTACATGATTTAAATGCGCTAGTTTTTGTCGATGTAAGGCCTGGGAATGATTGTTACCGCAACAATTGACCTCACTTTATCTGCTTCCTGTTCTTGGTTGTCTCACCAGTGTATGGAAATGACTTGGAAGGAGAATTTGGACAGGTTGCATCGCCGCTTTATCCCAGAACGTATCCCAACAACGCCAACTACCGCTGGACTATCACAGTGGCGGCAAACAGTTTAATTGAGATCCGCTTTCTGGAAATGGATATTGAAGATGCCACTGATTGCTACTACGACCACCTCAAAGTAAGCCCACTTGAACTGTGACATTATATAGTAATAGATCAGCTGATTAATTACTCTGCTCCAACCATTTCCCTGTTATTTTTCTTTCACCAGATATTCGACGGCCCCACTGTCTATTACTACCCCATTGGCACGTTCTGTGGATTGAGATTACCACCTCCGGTCAGAAGCTCTGGAAGCACCGTCACCCTGCAGTTCCAGTCCGATTCAGTTGTAGGAGGAAAGGGCTTCCTCATCGAGTGGACTGCCATCCAGGACTCAGGGCCACCGCCCACGATCCCACCGGGTTCGACAAAACAGCCCATTTATTCCTTCTGCATACATGACGCAATACTTATTTGCAAAGTAATATTTATCAAAGTCATTGAGGCTTGTAATTGTACATAATTATTATTTATATGGAGCAACAGCATAAATATACAGATATGCAACTCTTTTGACTTTTGGTGGAATGTAAAAAAATGAAACTTATTTAATTTCTCTCCTTGTTCTCTGTGTTCATCAGGTTCGTGTGGTGGGATGCTGATGACCAGCGAGACCCCTGGCTTCCTCTTCTCACCCGATTGGCCCGAAAACTACCCCTTGAACCAGGAGTGCACCTGGTTGATCCGTTCTCCGGACTCAACTGTGGAGCTCAACCTCTTGTCCTTGGACATTGAAGACTACCCCATGTGCTCCTTTGACAGCCTGGTCATCAGAGACGGTGAGCCTTTTAACGGAGCAGCACAGTGCAGGTGTGTTGCTTCTGCAGCGCAGCTCCTCATCTTTCTCCGTGTTTCTGTGTCTGTGCATGTGTGTGCTCAGGTGCAAGCAGTCTGTCCCCCATCTTGGCCACCTTATGCGGCCATGACCTGCCAGGCTCCATCCACTCCACAGGAGACTCCATGTACATTCATTTCACCTCAGACAGCAGCGTCAGTGGACGAGGCTTTAACGCCTCCTACTCCAGAGGTTAAAACCATCAGTTTTATGTGTTTCCTTCATTCATTCATTCATTCATTCATTCATTCATTCGTTTATACGGCACTTCTTCATTGTTCTAAATTTTTAATTGATAATGGTGTTGGTTCTGTCGTCCTCTCCAGGTTGTGGAGGCCTCCTGCACACAAACCGCGGCGTGCTGAGCAGCCCCCGCTACCCTCAGAACTACCTGCCAGCTCAGAACTGCGCCTGGCACGTGATGGTGACCCCTGGCTTCAGGGTCTCTCTCACCTTTCAGAGCCCCTTCCAGGTCCAAGGCTACGGCACCCACTGCAGCACTGGAGACTACCTGGAGGTACGGTGTCTCAGATTTAGTGGCATCTAGTGGGGAGACAGCATACTGCAGAACATTCCAGTGCCAGTGTATTCATCATGTGTAACAATCCAAAACAGTAAAGCTGGTTCATGTTTGTAAATGGTAAATTTCAGAAATAGTTTAAAAGGTGAAATTCCGTCAGGGTTTTGGGATATTTGATTTTCTATTATGCTATTATTCTATTGATTGCTCAAACAGATGATCCCTATATGTTGACTTCCGGCTGTGTGTGTCCCACTGCTATGTGCAGGTCAGGAATGGCCCGGATAGTTCCGCCCACTGCTGGGAGAACGCCTCTGCGGCGCAACTCCACCAAATCCCCTCCAAACTACAGACAATCACCTCTTCATTTCATTCGTGTCGGATGCCTCCATTGAAGGCAGCGGCTTCAAGCTGGTGTTCGAAGCCCACAGCCAGGGTACGGCCACCGCTTTATTTGCAGCTTCCATTGATTTGTTCCTTCATTCTCATCCATAATGTGTTGTCTTGCAGCCTGTGGAGGAGTGATCGAGCTGAATGACGGCGACCCTCCAGGCTACATCACTTCACCCAACTACCCTCAGAACTACCCGCAGAACATCGACTGCTTCTGGGTGATATCGGTGCCCAACGGAGAAGCAGTGAAAATTGATTTTGAGGATGAATTCTACATTGAGCCGTCTGACAAGTACAGCTGCTTCTTGCTTGCTTTGGGTCTCCAATCACTGTTGGGTCTTCAAATGATAATGTTTGTCCTGTACTTGTCGTCCTCAGCTGTCTTCACGACTACCTGGAGCTGCACGATGGCTCCAACCTGAACGCCGAGCTCATCTCCAGGCTCTGCGGCAACACCCGGCCATCCACCCAGGTCTCCACAGGCTCCTTCTTGCTGCTCAGGTTTCGCACTGACACAAGTGTCACGCACAAAGGCTTCAAAGCCAAATACTCCATCGGTAAGTCAGTCGCGTGTTCCAAAGAACGGCAGATCCACCCGGTGAATCAGAACGACTCTCATGAAGCATGGCGTGTTTATCGCAGCAACTTGTGGAGGCACCTACATCGGCCAGAGTGGGGCGCTCCACAGCCCCGGCTTCCCAGGGTCCAACTACCCCGACAGCTCCAGCTGTGAGTGGTACCTGGAGGGACCCACGGGCCACTATCTCACTCTGACCTTCGGCAACTTTAGCCTTCAGTCTTCGGCAGACTGTTCTGCAGACTATGTGGAGATCAGAGATTACAATGCCTCAGGTAAACATAAAAAATAACAGGAAAATCAGCTGAGCTTTTTGTCAACTATATAAAACATGAGAAAGCACTTACACAGCAACCACCAACTTATTTGTCACAATAAATGTCATGCCACTGACTCAAACCTCTCGTGTCCTGCTGGACTCAGGGCGCCTGTTGGGTCGTCACTGTGGCAGCACACTTCCTGCTCCGCTGGAGACGTCAGACAGTTTTACTTACGTCCGCTTTGTCAGCGACGCCAGTGGAAACTCTGCAGGATTCAGTCTGTCATTTGAGGCCAGCGTGGAAGGTACAGTCACACTTTTCTTTTCTCTTTTCCCTCCATCTGAAACATCAACCTTGCACACACTACTCCAAGAAGGCTCCATGTTGTTACTCCGGAAAATGGCTTTAAAGTGCGACTGAAGTGCGAACGTCTGCCTCCTCTTTGCTGCAGCCTGCGGAGGAGAGCTGAACGCTCCCTCTGGAACAATTTCTTCGCCCAACTACCCCAACTTGTACCCGCACAGCCGGGTGTGTCGCTGGGAGATCGTTGTGCCCGCTGGTCGGCGGGTGACGCTCACCATCAATGACCTGCGGCTGGAGGACACGGCGGCTTGCTCGTTCGATTACGTCGAGGTAAAAACTGCCCTCTCACTTTTTTTCCCCCAGCATATTGAATTCAACAATTTAACATTTTTTAAACTTGATTTGTGTTGTGTTGACAGATTTATAAGAATTATTTAAGATCACCTAATTCAGATATGAAGCTCAATTAAACTTCTTGTGTCATCCAGATCCTCAACGGCTTGACACCTGGTGCCCCGCGCCTTGAGAGATTCTGTGGCACCGTGCCTGCAGGCACGCACGTGCGCTCATCTGGAAGAAGCATGGTTGTTGTCTTCAGTACTGACGCCTCCGTATCCAACGGAGGATTCACGGCCTCCTACTCATCTGATGAGGCTGCAGGTCAGATGTTTCCTTGATCGCATGGAAGGAGTTTATTTTTCCTTCCCCTCTTAAACCTTTTTGCATCTGTCCCTTGGTGTCAGAGTGTGGAGGAATCCTGAGCGACTCGGCTGGTGGGAACTTCACCTCCCCCGGGTACCTTGTGTCCAACTACAGCGGCAATCTCAACTGCGAATGGCTGATCCAGAATCCGCAGCATGTCAATTCCTCCATTGTGGTGATGATCGAGGACCTGCATGTGCAGAGCCACCAAACCTGCTCCTTGGACTACCTCCAGTTCCGCCTAGGTGAGGTTCACAGAGAGAATTGCAACAGGTGTTCTCAGAAGTAGCAGTGATATGGGGGGAAAAGACTGACCTCTCCTTCCTGCAGGCGACTCAGATGGAGAGCTGCTGGCCAAATTCTGCGGACAGACCGTCCCGACACTTCCAATTGTGGTCTTCACGCCCGAACTTTGGGTCCATTTCCAGACTGACTCCTCTGGGGGAGACTTGGGCTTCAGGGCAAAGTACATGTTCTCCGGTAAGGCACACAAGCTTAGTTGTGGCAGTGCCGAGCTAAGACAAGAGTCACAAGCTTCATAATGTGGTCTTTTGTCATCCTTGATGCTTGGCAGAGTGTGGAGGCCTGCAGACGGGTGAGGGAGGCGCCTTATCCAGTCCTAACTACCCAGACGCCTACCCCAGTCCCAGTCGCTGTGCTTGGCTGCTGGAGGCTCCAGCCGGTCACACTATCACGGTTTGTTTGCTTCTTTAATGAGTCAGAAACAGTCGTGGCACCGTCTCCTCAAAAAAAAGCCTCCATCCACCTGCAGTTCACCTGTTCTGCCAGCAGAGGTCACTGTTAAAAAGGACCTTTTGTGTTTCTTACTGCAGCTCACCTTCAGCTTCTTCAACCTGGAGCCTCACTCTCAGTGCAGCTGGGACTCCCTCACCATCTTCAATGGAGGCTCCCCAGGCTCCCCCATCATTGGCCAGTACTGTGGCACCACCTCCCCCGGCACCATCCAATCAGGGTCCAACAAGCTGGCCATCGTTTTCCTGGCCGATCACAGCGTCTCCAAAGGAGGCTTCCTCGCCACTTGGTCGTCCGACTCCTCCGGTAGGTTGACACAAGCTCAATGAACGTCCTTTTTGCTGTGACAGAAATAATTATTAACATTCGCCATATTGTTTCTGCAGGCTGCGGAGGGGTTCTCCACTCAGATTACGGCATCATCAAGTCTCCAAACTTTCCTCAGAACTTCCCAGCCAATGTGGAGTGTTCCTGGAGGATTATTGCCCATGAAGGATACCACCTGGAGATGAGCTACGACAGTAACTTCCAGATTCCAGACAGCAGTGGGTCCTGCCTCAACAGCTACGTCAAGGTATCAGAGGCGGGACCATCACAGAAGCAAGACGTCCTCAAAAATCTGAAAAACCCAAGCCTCCTCTGCAAAAACCTGCTGGACTAAACATTTTGTGTGTTTTTCATGTCTTCTGCCAGGTGTGGTCTGGTCACGGACAACATGCAGAGGACCTGCTGTCGACAGGCTGCGGCTCGGCCGCCCCCAGTCCCATCGTTGCTCCCTATAACATCATCAGCAGCAGGTTTCAGAGCAGCGGAGCCCCTGGAGCAGGGTTCATGGCGTACTTCAGCTCCAGTAAGAACGAGCCCGTGCGAGCACATGAGAAAGCAGAATACATCTTATCAACTATTCCCAGCGAAAACTTTGCTGATCTTGATGCAATGTGTTCGTCAGGCTGCGGTGCAAACTTTACAGCCCCCAGCGGCCGCGTGGTTTCTCCAAACTACCCCGCCGACTATCCTCACTTCTCCAACTGCAACTACACCATCCGTGCTGTGCAGGCTGTGCTCGTCCTCACGTTCAAGACCTTTCAAGTCGAGGGTACGTGGAAGTATCGCACACACAAACAAGAACGCCCATATGATTACATCTGAAAGTTAAAATATAGACAAACTTCATATCGTTGGTTGTATAAGTTCATTTTTTTTCTGCGGTGCAGCCCACTCCAACTGTCAGTATGACGGCTTGAAGATATACAACCTGGCGACTGGCGGCTCAGCATTTGCCACCCTGTGTGGTTCCACCATTCCTGGACCCTTCTCGGCCTTTGGCTCCGTGCTGCTCAACTTCTACTCTGACTCTGTGATCAGCAGCAGCGGCTTCATGGCCGAGTACAAGACCTACCGTGAGTCAACAAACAGAAGAACGCGAAGAGGAGGGTCAGGGTTCAGGTTAGGTTCATAAAAAGCGAGGTCAGGAGAAAATGAGTGTGTGTGTTTGTGTTTATTTTTTGCAGCATGCGGCGGCACCTTCAACAGCACGATGGGCACCGTCAGCAGCCCTGCGCTGTCCCTGGTCGACTACCACCACAACATCAACTGCACCTACCACATCGTGGTCTCAGCCAACACAATCATCAAACTCAGGTCAGTCAGACTCGACTGCGCTGAGTCTGTTTAACTGCACGACTGCGACGCTGTGGTTGCATTGCTGCGTATGTGACTATTCCAACTTTTCCTCTCTCCACAGATTCAACACCTTCCACCTGGAGGCGTCTTCCTCCTGTCGCTCTGACTACGTGGCCGTTCACGACGGAGGGGACTCTTTGGCGCCCCTGCTGGGGAAGTTCTGCGGTCGGGTGCTGCCGCCCAACCTGCTCTCGTCGTCCAATCAACTCTTCCTGGTCTTCAAGACAGACTACTCTGTGAGCGGGGTCGGCTGGAGGGCCACCTACGAGGAGACACTCGGTTGGTCCTGCACATGAGATTTACGCCACCCTAATGTCATGATGGCAAAGACAAGATCATCAGCTAAAAAATAATTGTTCTCGCTTAGTTGTTTCAATTGATCCACATTTCTCTGCAGGGTTTTGTGGCACTTTTGCAGGAGCGGTGAAGTGA
This sequence comes from Thamnaconus septentrionalis, assembly GCA_009823395.1. NCBI lineage: Eukaryota > Metazoa > Chordata > Actinopteri > Tetraodontiformes > Monacanthidae > Thamnaconus > Thamnaconus septentrionalis. The sequence goes on from CM020520.1 coordinate 3,099,052, forward strand.
ATCAGTCTCTCTGTGTTTCTCGCAGGTCCTGATCAAGGCTGCGGTGGCTACCTGTCCATGCCGATGGGCATGTTTGGCACCCCCGATCCAAACCTGGACGGGCGCTACGAACCCTGGATGGACTGCGTGTGGACCATAGAGATGCCGGTCAACAGGGCCATCAACCTGACCTTCAACTCCTTCGACGTCGAGGACTCCTACTCCTGCAGCTACGACTATGTTCAAGTAACACAACACACCTGAGGCTCTTTCAAGTCAAGTTTTTTGCAGCTGAATTGAAGTTTTATCATGGCTGGGTTTTCTAAATGAAAGAGTTGCCTTGAGGATGAGGAAACAGACTGAAGAGCGGCCGTGTGTGAACATGCTCATGTGTGTCTCTGCTCAGGTGTACGACGGCGACAGCGTTCACTTCCCTCTCGTCGGAACCTTTTGCGGAACTTCCATCCCGTCCTTCTTCTTATCCAGCGGAAACCTCCTCACCGTCCGCTTCATCTCGGACGGCTCAGTGCAAAAGGCAGGGTTCAACGCCACCTACAGGGCGATGCCATGTAAGACACTGAACTGACTTGCATGATGTCTAATTATTCTCAAAGCGATAAAAAGTAATTTGGATGGTGAACATTAAAAACAATAGATATATTAAAAAATAATGATTTATTCGTTGCCCACACGTTCCTGACCCAGCGCTCTGAATGTTCTTCCCTCAGTGCTCTGCGGCGGGACTCTGAATGCCACCACCAGCGTGCAGAACTTGACCTCGCCTTCCTTCCCCGGCACCTACCCCGAGTTCACTTCCTGCCGCTGGATCCTGGACGCCCCCCCGCAGGAGACCATCCAGGTGTCCGTTCACACCTTTGCCCTGGACCCCAGCCAGAGCTGCACCACAAACTACCTGGAGATCAACGACTGGCCTGTGGTGAGTTTCGGAGCCGAATGGACCGAGAAAACACACTTGGAGAAAATAGTTTTGCTGATGCAGGTCATTTTTTCTCTTTGCAGGGAGACTTCGGCCAGTCTCATAAATACTGCCCATCAGATGACCATCCGCTTGACTTCTACAGCTACGGCAGGACGGTCCTGGTGCACTTCAAATCGGACGCCTTCATAGCAGGAAATGGTGTGAACATCACATTTAAAATTGCCGGTAAGTTTCACTTCCTTTCTGAACCAAAGGGGGTGTAGCTTTGCACTGTCCTGAGCCCCTTTACAGGGAAAACTGGCACTGTCATGTTTTCATTCAGTTGAAATCAAGAAGAGGTACAACAAGTAATAATCACAACTAAGTAAATCCAAAAACAAAAGTGCCTATCAGTAATTTTTTGACTCAGCAGTCTGATTATTATTTTATTTTCCTCAGACTGTAGCAGAACATATGAACAGGAGTTTGGTTACCTGAAGAGTCCTGGCTGGCCTGACATCTACCCTGAAAACATAGAGTGCACCACCGTCCTCAAGGCACCACAGAACCACTCCATCTCCCTGTTCTTTGATGCCTTTGATGTGGAGAGCCACTCCAGCTGTCAGTATGACTACCTAGAGGTAAAATCATTTTGCACACAGATGCCAGTACGACTCCTCCTGAGGTTCTGACGAGCAGCCGCTCTGCTGACTGGAGTATGGATGATCACAGCGCCATCTGTCTGCCGTTTCTCAGATCCGTAACGGCAGCACGGCCAACTCTCCGCTCATCGACCGCTTGTGTGGCGGCATCCTGCCCAACCCCATCTTCCCGGCTTCCAACCAGCTCTACTTGCGCTTCAAGAGCGACTTCTCCAACGCTCGAGACGGCTTCGAGGCCACGTGGACGTCGTCCCCTCAAGGTCCAAGCACATTGCTCTTTTCAGGATGATGAAGATTTGCTTGAACAGTGAACACAATCTATGACAGAACTGTGCAAAACTGAAGGCTTCTTGCTCAGGTGATTTCAGATGGTGCGGTGAAAATGATAAAATAAACAATTTTAAATGTCAATGTGTTTCGTTGCTAGGTTGTGGTGGCACCCTTGTTGGAGACCATGGCTCCTTTACAAGTCCCAACTATCCAGACACCTACAGTAACAACACCCACTGTGAGTGGCTCATCAGGGCACCCAGAGGTCGTTTGGTGACGGTCACCTTCGAGCAGTTCAGTATCAGTGACCCTGGAGATTGCCAGAACAACTACCTGAAGTTGTACGACGGCCCTGATTCGTCCACACTGCCTGTCGGACCGTACTGTGGACCGGTATGTGATATTAATAACTACTACAGTAACACTCTAGCCTAGTCAGCCATTTAGGTTCAGTTTTTGGAAGATTACTTGACATGAAAATTGCATCGATAATGCAATCAGCCTAATTATCATATTCATCTTCTCTGTTTTTTGCCTTTTATTCAGGAAACCAACATCGCACCGTTTACGGCCTCGTCCCATCAAGTCTTTGTTGAGTTTCACGCTCAGTTTGCCAGCCTGCCCTCAGGCTTCAGGCTCACTTGGAGCAGCTGATTTTTCTTTTCTTTCTTTCTTTTTCTTTGTTTGTTTAATCAACTTGAATCCATGTATCTACTATATGTGTGTTGATGTATTAAATAAGTGATCCAAGACGTAAAAAAGTTGCTCTGTCTTTTTGCTGTTATTTTGCATATTGCACTTTATATACAAATTATTTTGAATACACTGACGAATTAGTTTTTAAAAGAACACAGGGTGGACGGTGGCAGGGATATTTTGAGCCTCGGGTCATATATTATAAAATGTTTTAAAGCGAGAGATTATCCTACTCGTTCATTTTCCGCATGGGTGTGGTTCATTGCTGTTTCCACTCCAGCACAGTAGGCGGCAGTATTCCGCAGTAACGCTGGTTGCCTCCGACTATACGGTTGGAGGCGAAGAAGAATGGCGGCATTCAGGAAGTATCCTATTATGGAATGAAAACTCTGAGACAAACTTCCGCTGTGGCAGTGGCACAACCCAGAGGCACAGCAGCCCGACAGCAATCTATTCATATCACTTTTATAAACGGTGAGTTTATTGTCGGCGATCCACGTCAGGAGTCCAGTTTTATTTCTCGTCAGGTCTAATGTTGTCGTTCGAATTTTTTGTTTTCCGCTTTGTGTAGCGACCTCGTCGTCGGTTTATGCTGTAAAAACCTGAAAGCGAAGACTTTTAATAACCCAAATGGTCGGTGTGTTACAGGAAAATAAACCACAAAAATGTCCAAGTCTCTGAAGAAGATTGTGGAGGAGAGTCGAGAGAAGAACCTGCCTGATGTGGAGATGTGTGACAGAGGCATTTCCAACATGTTGGACATTCCAGGACTGTGTAAGAACCGCACACACAGTCAGCCAGCCTGCGAGAAACTGACGTTTGAGGGAAATAAAAGTTCTTCAGCTACCACTGCCGATAACAATCCAGTATCTGCTTTCCGCACAGGCTTTTACTTTTTAATATAATCCAAAACACCATAAAAACCTAACAGACTAGAGAAATAAAATCGCATCTCAACTGGTTACTAAGCTGTGAATCCAGCAGCTCCGCGAAGAACTGACCCCCTGTCACTATTATATATTAAAAATGCACTGCAAGGAAATATTGAACTGATGTTTTGACGTTTCAGTCACCTTGTCCAACATCACCCAGCTGGTCCTCAGCCACAACAAGGTTGCAGGTACGTTGCCTCTTGAAGACACAACCGCAAAAGTGAACTGCATGCGTGATATTAATATTTCCTTTTTTGTTTTTTTATGTCTTCAGTGGTGCCTGCAAACATCACTGAGTTGAAGAACTTGGAGGTTCTGAACATGTTCAATAACCAGATTGAGGAGCTTCCCACTCAGATCAGCAGCCTTCAGAAGCTGAAGCACCTCAACCTTGGGTGACTTTCCTTTTTCAAACGTTGTTTACAGTTTAGAGCTGTAGAGACTTTGAGTTTTCAGCGTCTGCAAGCATCTCTTTTGTTTGTTTGTTTGTTTTTAAAGTATGAACCGTCTGAGCACCTTGCCTAGAGGGTTTGGTTCTTTGCCAGCTCTGGAAGTTTTGGATCTGACCTACAACAACCTGAACCAGAGCTCCCTGCCTGGGAACTTCTTTTACCTCAGTGAGTGAAAACACACACACTCTGAAACATTTGCACGTGCAGCACTTGCAGGTTGCTGGAGTGACTTGAATTAATGAGGTGTTTGTCTTTGCAGCAACTCTTCGTGCTCTCTATCTCAGTGACAATGACTTTGAAAGCATCCCTGCTGACATCGAGAAGCTGTCAAAGCTGCAAATTGTAAGTTTATATCAGGATGGCACCAGTCGCTCTACCGCTACGTGAGTCCCTTTGTCTTTGTCAGAGCTGACCTTTGACCTTCCTGTTTGTCTTTTCTTTTTGTCTCTTTTCTCCAGTTAAGTCTGAGGGATAATGATCTGATCTCGCTGCCCAAGGAGATTGGAGAGCTGGCGCACCTGAAAGAGCTTCACATCCAGGGCAACAGACTGACTGTCCTGCCCCCTGAGCTGGGTATATATGCAACAACATCACCGTGCTTCTCTTTTCTTCACTTTCACCTGTTCACTTCAAGTACATTGGTCCAACAGCCGTATGCGCCTGTGTCCGAAGGAACACAAATACTTGGGAAGTAATGATGACTCTTTGTGTTCTCCTGCTGCAGGTAATCTGGACCTGACTGGCCCAAAACAGGTGTTCAAAGCTGAGAACAACCCCTGGGTGACTCCCATCGCAGACCAGTTCCAGCTTGGAGTCTCCCATGTTTTTGAATATGTTCGCTCAGAAACCTATAAGTAGTGAGTAGTCAAACTAGTAGTAAAAGTGTCCCTGCTGTTAATACTGGCACCCGTGGAAATGAATAATTTGTCATCTCTTCTTTCCTGAAGTCTTCATGGACGGCACATGATGGCCAACCCAGAACCTCCAAAGAAGAACAACGACAAGACTAAGAAGATCAGCCGCAAGCCACTGGCTGCAAAGAACAAATAAAGAAGAGACAGCGGAGAACTTGATCAGCGACATGAACTCACCGTATGTCCCTTTTGGTTTTGTTTTTTTAAAACACAATTTAAAATGAAAATGCATCAATTTTATTCTTAAATATGCTCGTGCTGTTTGCTCGGCGATATTTCATTCTAGACGCTTTCTAATATTTTAATGGTTAAAGTTTTTTGCGCAGCGTACTAAGTGTACTTGAACAAAGAGGTGATTATTGTTACAACTAACATGTCCACAACATGAGAGTCTCTTCTAATGGAGGTGGACTTTTGATTGACACATTCAGTGTCAGTCATAGATGGCAACCTTGCAGGGAAACACTGTTTAAGTGCTTTGAAACCAAAAACCACTCTCCAGTCTTTGCATGTTCGCCTCTGTACCTTTGTCTAAATATCTGAAAGGCCCACTAGTGGTACGCTTATGCAATATCTATAGAGTTGGAATGTATTTTTTATAACTGTGTTGCTGCCAACATTTATATACCCAGAATCACCGAATGCAGCTTTGTGACACCCAACCTACCTTTGACCTCACCTCGGACAGCATTTTGTTTCCAGCCTGTCTGTGGTTCAGAATCGAGTCATTGTTTCTAACCTTTGTTTTGTTTTGTTTTGTTTTTTATAACTTATGGAACTTATATCCCTTTAATCCACATAGTGCAACAAAGCTCTTCACTGTGTCGCATCATTTCAGAAATATTATTTGATTAGTAAATACTAAACCCACTACCACAAACACTTACACTGTCACTTTGTCACTCCTCTGCTGCTTTCTGCCTCAGTTGCCTTCATTAGAAATTTTCCAGCTTTTTTTGTAAACTTTTAATATTTCTGTTTGTAAAACACTATTTATTATTTTGTGCTGAGTTTGCCCAGTTAGATTACCTTCTGAAACAGTCAATTGTCTTTAGTAAACATGTTAAAAAGTGATTTGGAGTTGAGTCTGGTTCCAGCTGGCCATCAGAAGCAGGAGCTGTCCATACAGGTACCGGCACTGATAGTAGAATTGATGAGGTTGCTTCAGGAGAAAAGGATGAGTGGCCTGCAGTGGTTGGGAATAAAATAAAGAAACATTCCGTTCAGAAAAACAACCAGGAAGGGAAAAAATAGCATGAGTGGCTTTCCAACACCAGTAGGAGCTGCAGGTCAAGTCCCGCCTCCATGCAGTCAGCATGTCAAGTGGCCTCAGGGCAAGACTTTCACCTGTTGATGTCCCCCAAAGCCACAGGTTGTGTACTTAAAGCGGGTTGAGGGCTGCTGCCACCTGCATGTGTGCATGTGTGACTGCGTGGATCCAGTTTTAGCCGTCTCGTAAAGTTGAGGCCAAATGGAGCCCATCGTTTTTTCAAAGGTCCGAATATCATTTCAAACAGATGAAAAGCAAAAACCCTTTTTTAAATGAAGTTCACTTACAAGTTGCAACCAAAAGAAACGACACAGTTTGCCTTAAATGTTTGCTTTTGAACCCGAGCAGCTCCGACTTTTGACAGTAAAGTGTAATGACTATCAGCGCTGTGCAGTTTGAAGTTCTTTTCTGTATTTACTGTTAGTTATCCATGCATTTATGCACAATGTGCATTTGTTCTCCATACAAGAAATGACATATGAAACAGTCTGAACCCTAAGTGCAACAAAACAAGAGGGGGAAGGTTGTGGCCTCCCTGAGACCCTCCTGATCCATCACAGCCTTCTGCCAAAATGACACCGTCTGCCTTCACATTGCTGCCCAAACACACCAGCTGTGGCCGTGTTTGAGCTCTGAAGTGAAGTGTGTGTGTGTGTGTGTGTGTGTGTGTGTGTGTGTGTGCTGGCTGTTGGTGCAGAGCCACTGATTGACCCTCGGATTCACTGTAAAGTCAAAACTATTCATTTCCGTGTGTGTGATTGTTGTTTGTTTCTGCATCTAAAGAAAAATAGTTGTAAAAGTGTCACTCTGTAGTATGATTGTATGTGTACATGTATACACGCATGTGACATGTGAAAGATGGGAAGAAAAAAAAAGTAAGTGTGATGATACAATGTCACAGCAACTCATTGAAGACATTTTTGTGCTAATCTGCGCTGGGAACAACTCAGTTTCTTTGGCATTTATCGCATTCTTTCTGTATTTAAATGTCAAAATAAACCAAAAAAAGCCTTCATCCTCTAGTGTGCTGTTGTCCCATCACCTCCTCCCACTTCAACGTTGCTTAATGCAAATTAACCAGGGTTTAAAATGAATGAAATCCGTCCTTTTAAAATTAAAGTAACTCGGGCTAGTACCGGCATGTCGCCAAGGTCGGCCAGGCCAATGGGAGAGCTGGAAACACGGAAGGCGTGTCCGAAAGAGGAGATGAGGTTGAAGCAGCCAATCACCGACTCACTCGATGGAACGCCTTCCTGTCTTTAACTCGAGATGGCTGAAGAAAGATTAATGCGCCTATCATTTTAACAATTGTAATTCCAATGCTAACATGCTGGCCCTGCCCCTGGCTGCTGCTGCTCCTCCACCAGGGAGGCGTGGCCTTGTTAGCGCAGGAGTTTCATCAGTTTCATCAAAACCATGTGACCTTTTCATCCTTCCATGATTAGAGTTTTTGTGACTGTTTTATCTGCTGAAAGGAAGCCACTTAAGCCTTTTGTTTGTTGTCTGCATTGATCTGCAGGGCTTTGTCACGCCTGTAATTCAGCCCTCAGGGAAACAAGGCTGAGCTAATTTAAAGGGTTACATTTTACAACTTTACCCCTCAGAGTTGTAACAACACAGTTAAGAGTCTGATGTGCACAATCCCTTGTAAACCAGGACACGTGTCACTTTTTGCAGGAAACATCGTCATGGCATCAGGTGCTTTCTCAACCCTTTTTTCTTTTTCTCTTTCTGCATGTTTGGCCATATTTTACCAAACAGGAAAGCAGTGGTATCGATCACTGTCAGTCACTCACCTCTGCCCAGGAAATTAAAAAAAATGATCTCATCTTTTAGAAGAAATCTTTTGACATTTTTCTCAGCATGTGGCCACAAAACCCCATGGCCAGCCCTGCTGGCCCCTCCCACTCCCACGTGCACAGCGCAGGCTCTGTTCAAAAGCTGCTCCACCAGTTCAGCAGATCACTCTGCAGAAACCCAAGAGGGCGTCACACCTGCGGACTGTTGGCAGTGGTTCCTGCGCTGTCTGGGGTTCATGGAAGGACGAAATATGTGACTTGAAGGATTTAAAAAGAAGAAAGAAAGACAGAAGAAGAAGAAGGAGAAGAAGGAGAAGACAACTTGGCCAAGGTAGGGAAACATCAGAGCAGCATTGTGAGCTATAGTGTTGAGCCTGTACCACAAGATTCTTCTTCTTCTTCTTCTTCTTCTTCTTCTTCTTCTTCTCAGAAGGTACCATTGCTAATATTCCCAAACCTGATGATCAACTGCATCATGAGATGTTTTTCCACAAGCTAGAATGTCTTTTTTCCTTTTTGTGTTTCCTTCTTCCCCTTCTTATTTTTCTCCCTCTTCTTCCTGTAATGTGTTTGGATCAGTTCAGTGTTAATACGCCAACTTTCCTTGTTGAGCCACTTCACATTCAGTGAATAAAGCAAGAGGCCAGAATTCAGTGTCTGTTGTATGAAAATAGTGTGATTGGTCGCTCCTGTCCAGGGACCCTCACCATGGGCTCCAACCAGAGCAGCAAGATCCACTGCAACCGCTACCTGGGCCAGCAGGGGCCGCCATCGCTGGCACAACAAGGTTACACACACACACACACACACACACACACATATCTGAAGAGCTTTTCCATAATTTTTCTATGAATAATAATACATTGGAATAATGAGTTGGACTAACGGTGTCCTGCTCTGCACAGCTCATGATGGGATGGAGTCAGCGTCCGGAGGAGTGGGCGTCGCCCAGCTGTTTGGGCCAGATGACCTGGGCGGTCCTGGACCAGGAGCTGCCCAGTTTCCCCAACAGCAACACGTTGGAGCTCAGCTACACCTTCCCCGACGGGATACAAAGTGTAAGAGTGGAAGCATGCGAGGAACTCACTTCCTGTTTACTCTGTTTATTCAGTCCCTTGTCTGCTGCGCCGGATGTGAAGCCACCGACATTCAAGTGGCCAGTCTTGTATTTCTGGTTCGCCGGGGTTCAGCAGGAGTACATGATTCCATGCTGTGATTTATGAAAGTGAAAAATGTTCTCTCTTTCTCTCAGGAATCATGAATCTTGTTTCTTTTTTCCACTCCTCAGGAGAAACACCCTCACCCGGGCCAGCCGTACACAGGTGGGCAGATCAGCGCCTACCTGCCCGACAACAAGGAGGGCCGGCAGCTGCTGAAGCTGCTGGAGAAAGCCTTCTACAAGCAGCTGCTGTTCACCGTGGCCACCGGCGAGCACGGAGAGGACACGGTCGCCCCGGCTTTCACTCAGCCACAGGCAGGGAACACACAGTGAGTCACCCGGTGCTGCACAATCATCTTTATTGGTCCAAAGACAGAAGGAATTCTAGCAATTCACCAAACATAAAATAATATAGAAAGAAAATTTAAGGATGCAAAATGATTAAAACAGAAAAGAAAAAAGTAACTTATTTGAAAAGGAGTGAGAAGAATCTAAGCTTAAATATGATAGAAGTGTAAACCTAAAATTGTCCTTTCAGAGACGGCTACCCAGACTCCCAATACCTGAAGAGTGTGAAGAAGATGCTCAAGGAAAAAGGCGTCGGATAGCAGAGCAGCAAAACAAACAGCAGAAACAAACAAGAAGTAGAAAAAAACTCAAACTTCCAAGTGTTTGTTCTTCTCCACATGCACCATTCAGGGTGACTGTTACATTCCTGCTTTCCTTGCACGTGAAACCTGTCAAATGTGAACTTGCTTGCTCGCTCACTCGTCCACTCACTCACTCACTCACTCACTCACTCACTCACTCACTCACTCACTCACTCGCTCACTCAGCAGGACTTGTGTCGGGCCTCAGCGTCTCTTCTCTTTCTCCCCTTTGACTTTTGCGCACAAAAGCTCAAATTATTCACCAGAGTGGTTGAAGTATTTTAGTTCAACATTATAATTTCTATTTATATTTCGCCTTGTCTTTCTGACCATTTGATGAATGCATCACTCAGTGTTTGGAATTTTCTGTGTCCCACATTCATGAGAACTAAATTGCAGATGACACACTGGATGCTTCCTGTGTTTGCTTGTAAATATGTATTTTTTTCTGACTGTGATGAGAAGAAATTTGGAGATTAGTTTTGAAGTTTCCCTCTTTTATAAATTCACTAAACCTGTTTTTTCCCTGAAATTGATCCCTCGTGCCATCATGTGCCTTCATTCTTACAGTTGAAGCAGACAGCAGTAGGTCGCCACAGGTATTAGGAAAATCTTATTGAACATACAATACATGAGAAAAAAACAGAATTCATAGGAATAAGTACAAGAATGACGTCACTTCACTGTGATTTTCAGTCTCAGAGTTTTTTCTGCTACTTTTTCTCTGAAGAAAAGATGTTTTAGAAGCTCTCACTCATCGCTGGTCATCGTCTTCCACACGGGTCGGTGTCAGTAGACTGTGCAGTTTGCAGTGGAGCGCTGGGTGCACAGGAAGTCACTGGTGACCTCTTTGTAACCTCTGGCCTCAGTCAGACCACTTCCTGTTTAAGCAAAGCAAGATTAAAGAGACTTAGATGCTTTTTTTTCCTCCTCTGCCCTGTTGGTCATTGTTGGTCGGTTGGAGTCTGTTTGCGTTCCCTCAGTTTGTTTGTGGTCTCACCTTCCATCAGGTTGTACAGGTTGCAGTAGTTGGTGCCCTGGTCTCTGACCACGTACCAGTTTTCAGAGACGGACATGGCCTGCAGGCAGCAAGGTTGGAACAAAATCACACAGAAGAAATAAAATAGAACAAAGTAGAACTCAGCCGATGAGAGAAATGTCAAGATGGAGAGCAAAAACCCACCGACACGTGACAGCACGTGAAGAAGTTGAAGGAGGTCAGTTGAAAGTTGAGCTCGTCCCTGTAGCCCTTGAAAGGAGTGGTGTGTGTGGCCGCGATGAAGTGGGTGGAGGCAGAGCGCAGCTGCGGGAGGAGGAAACAGTGTTTGGTTGGAGGTCACAGGGGGCGTGAACACAGAGGAGAGGCCGAATCTGCTGCAATGATCAGACACATTAACCAAGACCCAAAGGTTCTCACTCTGCCTTCACCGTCGTATGTAGTCTGACCACGACCTGGTCAGACTCTGACAGACGCACCTTATACAGACACTTCTGTCCTCCCATGGAGCAGCCAGCCATGCTCGTCCACTTCCTGATCTGAGAGACCAGCGAGTCAGAAACTGCTCTGCATGACGTCGCAAAATACCTGCAGAGGAGCAGCAAAGCAATGCACAGTAAAGTCACTCAGTGCACCGCAGGACCATTTGCAACTCGGTCAACATGTATTTAAAAAAAATAAATCAGTTGGTCCCATAAATGAAGCTGTTATTGAGCCTTATCCATTTCCCCATGTTTGGTAAATGACAAAAGGAAAAGAACAGATTGTCCTCTGTTATCAATCATATTCAAAGCAACGTTTCATGTGACACAATCAAAAGAGAGAGAGAGATGCAACATACCATTCCACCTTGCACTGGGCGTGCAGAGGGCCGCAGCAACACGGCTGCCAGGTGAAGCCAACAACGAGCACGACTGCTGCAAGTTTCCAGGAAAGCGACGGCATCTCGACTCCGGAGAAAGAGGATCACACCACGGCCCGGACGGAGGGGTCTTCTTCTGAAGTGACCACTGGTCCACAAAGTGAGTGAAGTGAGTGAAGTGCGAGAGGAGGGTAAACAAGAATAGAGGACATCACACATCACAGGATCATCATGTGCTTTTCTGGAAAAGAAAGAGGAGGAAAAAAAACTCTAATCTAATAAACCAATAAAGGCAGAAGACAGAAAGCTTCTCTGCAGATACTGGGGTAACAGAGACCCCTAGAGGCCAAGTGCAATAACTGCAGCGATGCTGCAGTAACATAAAAATGACCTGCTTCTTTTGTATCATATGTGCCAGTTCATGAAGAGCTTCTACACAGCAAAGTCAAAGCTTGATTTTTGATTTGCACTGATGGAAGAAATTCTGTTTGATCACCGCCGCAGCTGAACAGGTGAGGATCCAAGGAGCAGAATGACTACAGGAGATGTTACTGTAAAGTGTTGTTTGTGTGTGTGTGTGTGTGTGTGTGGGGAGGGCCGGATGACGGCCTTCAGGGATTGGGGGGAGGGGCGGAGGGAGGGCGGGGTGTCACGTGTTCCTCCTCAACAAAACTGCTCCTCAAGTCTCTGGGGGGCTCGAGGCAGCACTGCCAGGGTTACACCCACTCAGCCATGAGGTTGGCGCCTCTTCTGGGAAGGATCTCACCCGGTGAGAGGGAGAGAGCCGAGGAGACGCAGGAGCAACGACGATGAGCTGGTCGACCGGCAAGAAGGAGGGATTCAAAAAGTGTCGCAGTGCCACTTTCAGCATCGATGGTTTCAGCTTCACCATTGGTAGGAAGCTTCTGTTCACCGTCTGCCTGTGTGTTTGTGTGTGTTATGTTCTCTTCTGCGGCTGACTTGAGATGTTTGCTGGTGCTAAAAGTGGTGTGGTGGTGGATTTAGATGCAGATTGAAAAGCTGCGCAGTGCCTGAGATGTTTTGAAAAGTGATGTGTCCATGTGTTGGAGTGATTCCTCACCTGCTGTCCTCCCCGCTGATGCTGTCATGATCACACCTCGCCTCGCCTCGTCTGTCTGGGTCCATCTGTTTCTCACTTCCTGATGGCCACACCTCACGCTGGACCACTCCTCAGTCACTCAGCCGCTGCTGCTTGCAGAGGGAAGCAGGAGGGGAGGTGAAAGTGTGTGAGAAACTGCTGGTTGGCTGGTGAGGATTTGAAAATACTTGGAAACACTTGGAAACACGACTCCAGTCAGAAGGTCACCCAGCCGTGCTGACATCAGCGAAGGTCTGCTGCTCGGTGCTGCTGCATCCTGTCTCCATGGCAACCAGGAGAGACAGAAAATGACTCTGACATCATGTTTAACTCCAGCAAATAGGTGTGTGTGTGTGTGTGTGTGTGTGTGTGTGTCCGGCTGCTAAATTTAGCTTCTCATCAGTGCTAATGAAGTGGCCTCCTCTCACTGGAGTGGATAATCTGGAGTTGTTGAATTGTCGTTATGTTTTGTGTGTCTGCTGTGGGTCGAACATGGTGACAAGCATCAGACTGAATGTGCAGTGAGAAGACATTTCTGACTTTTTCTTCTCAAAGTTGCCAATGAGGGAGGAGAGAGCAGCCGCCGCCCACTGGCCCGCCTCGCACGTGAGTTCCTTGCAGCAGACCGAGGAAAATGACCTCTTCAGGTGATGCAAAATAAACATTGTTATTACCACAATGTGAGCTAATAGAGCATGGGTTTGTATGCGTGTGTGTGTAGGTTCACGGTCCCAGAACGCACTGAACACCAGCGTCAGCGACTGCGCCGGCCTGAAGAAGCTCGCAGGAATTCCGGCCGACCCTCGAAGCTCCGAGGAAATTCTTGCGGATGAGCTGCCGACCCCTGAAGACCTGGACGCCATGGAGAAGGCGGCCATCAGGTCGCACGCAGTCCCCCCCCCCCCAACACTTCAACCGGCCTGCATGCACAATCTTCTCTGTTGTATCAGAAAGCTTGAGAAAATGTATCCTATTTTCCTCCTGGTTATTGGTGTGTGTGTGTGTGTGTGTGTGTGTGTGTGTGTGTGTGTGTGTGTGGTTGTGTTTGCAGGCTGCGATGTCTGGTGAAACAGCTGGAGAAGGGCGAGGTGCCTGTGTCCGACCTGAAGAAAAACCTGGAGTACGCAGCCTTGGTCCTGGAGTCTCTGTACGTGGAGCAAACCAGGTCAGAACCTTCCAGCTCAGTTCTGAGTGTCTCCCTCTGGGTCCAGCTTTCACATCAGCTGCAAGACTCTGCTGTTCCCATTTGCATCTCTATAGTGTGTATTTTAACCCCGCCCCCTCTCTCTGTGCAGGCAGCTGGTCGATCCGGAGGACGAGCTGCGCAACTTCCAGTCGAACTCGGTGCCGTCGGAGGTCCGTGAGTGGTTGGCCTCCACCTTCACCCGGCAGACGGTGCTGACGGTGCGCAGCAGCGAGGACAAGCCTCGCTTCAGGAGCATCGTGCACGCCGTGCAGGCCAGCATCTTCGTGGAGAGGTCGGGCTTGGTTCCTCTCGTGCTGGTGTTGAGCCGCTGCTGCAGACAGAGGGAGACGTGAGGAAAATGTCTTCTTCTGTGTGCTGCAGGATGTACCGACAGGCTTCCAACGCCATGGGCATCAACTACCCCCCAAACGTCATCACTGAGCTCAAGGTAACTAAGAATGAGTTTGTGAAAAACTTTGACAAACTAATGTGTGTCTGTGTGTTTTCCAGCACGTGGACACTTGGTCCTTCAATGTGTTTGCGCTGAACGAAGCCAGCGGAGACCACGCGCTCAAGTTTGTCTTTTACGAGCTTCTCACCAGATACGACTTGATCCATCGCTTCAAGGTGCGAGACAGACTGTCACTGCCTGCAGGAGGCGCTCTTCCCTCTGTTCCAACACAACAACCTCTCACTCTTCTTCTGTTGTGTTGTGTTGTGTTGTGTTGTGTTGTGTGATCCAGGTGCCCATCTCCGCCCTCATCTCCTTCATCAGCTCGCTGGAGTTGGGCTACAGCAAGTACAAAAACCCCTATCACAACCTGGTGCACGCGGCCGACGTCACTCAGACCATCCACCACCTGCTGCTCAAGACCGGCATCGTGGTGAGAGTTGCACAATGAAAGCCACAGGAACTCAGTGAACCTTCTGTTTTATCCATTTATTTCCAGCAGGTTCAATCTGGAGGAAGGGGTTTCCCTTCATCAAGTCTCTCTCTCTTCCTCAGCACTGGTTGAGCGAGTTGGAAATCTTTGCCACGTTGTTTGCAGCGGCCATCCATGACTTTGAACACACAGGAACCACCAACAACTTCCACATCCAAACCAGGTGAGCGTCCGTCTGTGAAGATGATGAAATGACGGCCCTGACTGTGGGATGCCAGGACAAACTGAGACTGGTTGGACTTGTGCAGGTCGGACACGGCCATGCTGTACAACGACCGAGCCGTCCTGGAGAACCACCACGTCAGCGCCGCCTACCGTCTGCTGCAGAGGGACGAGGACAACAACATTCTGTCCAATCTCTCCAAAGACGACTGGAGGTCAGAGGAGAAAAATCTCCATAGCTGCACAAAGTCTGACTTCCTGAAATATTTTTATTTTTATTTTTGAAATAGTCAAACAAGCCCAGTTCTTTTGTCCTATCTGGTCAGAGAACTGCGAACCCTGGTGGTGGAGATGGTGCTGGCCACTGACATGTCCTGCCATTTCCAGCAGATCAAAGCCATGAAGAGCCTCCTGCAGCAGCCCGAGGCGTGAGTGGAACCCTGCTCCCTCACAGTCAGACTAAGAAAAAACAGTCATCGTAAAACAGTTGTAAAGGAGTCGTCATGTGTGTAACTGGCTGCTGGGTCTGTGTCTGCAGGATTGACAAGCCGAAGGCTCTGTCACTGCTGCTGCACACTGCTGACATCAGCCACCCTGCAAAGTGCTGGGAGCTGCACCACCGCTGGACGGCGTCTCTCCTCGAGGAGTTTTTCAAGCAGGTGGGTCGCTGAGGTCGTTCAGCGGGTTGCCACAGCTGGTCACAGCTGGCCTGGAGTCAGCCACTGCAGGGGCTCTGTGCAGTGTGCAGTGCAAACACAGACAAACAAACTCTTTTTTGTTGTTGTTTTCAGGGTGACAAAGAAGCAGAGCTGGGTTTGCCCTTCTCCCCGCTGTGTGACCGCAAATCCACCATGGTGGCACAGTCCCAGATCGGTGAGCACTACAGCTGCAGAGACTCATACTCTCAGAGTTTCGGCATTTTCAGTTGTTGTTATCCCTGACAAACTGGAGAAAAAGAGTAGTCTCTTTTTGAAGTGTGCATTGCACAAACTGAATGGCGTTGCTCTCCTGCAGGATTCATCGACTTCATCGTGGAGCCGACGTTCAGCGTGTTGACAGAGATGATTGAGAAGATCGTGCCGCCCCTCCTGGAGGAGGCGTCTGGCTATGGACGAGACGGCTGCAGGCGCTCCAGGTGAGTCAGCGAGCGTCGCTACTACACCGAAACCACTGACTGAAGAGGCCGCTTTCACCTTTGACCCCATGGTCCGGGTCAGGGATGCGCCAGTACCAGTATTGGATATAGATACATTGTGTACACAATGTGTTTGTACTGCAGTGAAACTTGTGACAGTCATCTCATTTGTAAGAAAAACATGTTGAGAACATTTGTAGAAAAAAAATCTATTAAAAGTAAAATAATGATAAGTAATTCTATATGAAGTACTCAGTATCAATATCCGCAAGTACTCGTACTCTACCCATTCCATCCTGGTGGCTCGACATCACCGTGTGGCTGTGCGTGTCTCCTCTTTCCTCAGCGTGCACAGCCTGGGCGGCGGCGAAGGGAATCTGACGGCCTCCGACTGCAGCTGCCCGCTGCCCACAGTGGACATCAGCAGCTTCAAGCTCACGTGGAATCAAGAGATCCGACACAACAAGGACATCTGGAAGGCCAAGGCAGCCAAAGGCAAACCTCACTCACGCCTGCGTGCAAACTTTTCAATATGCATGATGCACAGTGGGGAAATTGCAATGAGTTGCCTCTCATGGAATTCTGCACTACAGTTTAAAAGCCACAACACAGTCTTGTGGAATAACTGAAATAGACATATTGCTGTTTTGGTGTTTTGCCTCCTAGACTTGGAGGAAAGCTCTGAGTCGGCTGAGAGAGAGGTGAGCGAGGGAGGAGAGAGAGAGAGAGAGAGGAGAGAGAGGAGAGAGAGAAGGACGGAGAGATGGAGAGACCTGGAGACACAACCACGACGGAGCCGGAGGAGACGACGGCGGCTGCAGAGATACAGCAGGCGGCGACCAGCTACAGTAAGTAGGAGGTGCCAGAAGCAGTGTTGACGTCATGCAAGGATCAAACAGTTACCATGCAGGCCGCATATATAAAAGTGCCAGTTTTCTCATCTAATTTTGTCCTTTTTTCTCATCTAATTTTGCCTTGGAAAAAAGAACAACCTGATCCATCGTCTGTTCTGACCTCGATGTGTGCTTCCCTCTTCGCAGCCGCTCAGCCCAACTCCGTCTTCATCTGTCACAAGCGGCCCAGCTACTGCGCCAGCTCCTACCCTGCACTCAGGCCCAGGGTGTGCGGCGGCCAGCCGCTGGATCCCAGAGCCAGAGTGAGGAGGCTGCAGAGCATCACGCTGCGGCGCCTCAAGCACTGAACACCCAGGTTGAAGTGGCTCGTTTATAGGTCTGCGTGTGTGTGTGTGTGTGTGTGTGACTTGGCTCCTGTTGGTGCACATGGCCGCCTCCTCGGTTTCTTAATAAAATTCAAACTCAAAAACTTCTTTTGAGTTTGCGATCATTCGTGAATAACAACACCACACATTAGTTTTCTTACCGTGATGAATCAAAATTTATTTCAAATTCCATTTCCTGCCTCTGGCTTCCCGTAAATGTGACCCACTGGGCCTTTCAATTGAAGTTGAGTTGACACAATAATCAAAGGACGGCTGTCATTCCCTCCCATCCTCCTCCTCGTCCTCCAAGTGGGCCGGCTGCTTCTTCTCCTGCAGAGCTCTCATACCTGTCCAAAGAGAAACCTGTCTGAGCCAGACCAATCTTCAGTCTTCACGCTCAGCAAACAGCAGATCATCCTCCACTTTACAAATGTACAAATTCAAAAATCATGACTCCATACTGATTTTTGATCAAGCTGACCTGGCACATGAGGTGGAGAGTTGAGGACCGGTGTGTCTTTTCTGCGCGGCTTCTTCTCCTCCCTCTCCTCCTCTTCCTTCTCTTCCTCCCGCTGGTCTGTCTTGGTGTCTGACTCCCCGAACGCCAGGCTCTCCAGGAGCTCCTTGTCTCTCACTAGTCACGCCAAAATAAACAAAGTCTAGGATTACTTGCAAACATTTAAATGGAGCACAATGCAAATTTGTGACGGAGGTGCGTGTCTGCTCACAGCGTCGTCGCTCCAGCGTCAGGGGGAGATGTTCCGTCTCCATGCTCGGCGTCTCTCCTGGACCAAGGCAGCCTGACCGAGCCTGCAGAGCTCCCAGGTTTAAGAAGCCTGGAGGAGGAGCCTTTGCTCTTCTTCTGCCATTCATTCTCTTCGCCCTCCACTTGAGCAGTGGAGGACGATGGAAATAATTACCATGACAGAGAGCAACACTCAACACACTGCATTTGCAAAAACACACACAACATAATTTCCACCCCTACAATGGTCCTTTTAATCTGATCATTGAATTTAACACTGGAGAGGTTCCTATGTCTCTTCAGAAAGAGATGCATCCACATGGTAAAGCCTTCCAATATGCTGATGATGTAAATGTATTAATACCAGCGAGGATTCACCTAGTGGGAATATTTCATGAGAACATACACACAGACGTGGTTGTGTGAAAATCATCCTTCATGCCAAAATGACGGGGAGTTGAATCGCTGTGAATGCATTTTGTGCGTGATGTGAAATTATTCAAGAGCAAAACACTCCAAGAGGCTCTGATGCTCCGCTCAGACAAAAGCCCTTTTCAAGTCTTGAAGGATGATCTTTTTTTAACCCTGCTACTTGGTCAGTTCAACACCACCGACGGTGTTTTAATAACACGTCAACACAAACGGGTCCATACTGCTGACAGTAAGAGATGTTGTTCAACATTCATTAATTCACTCAAGTGGCATTTAGCATAAAGAACATTGTGGGATCACGAAGCACAGGATGAACTCACGACTTTATGTCTTCAACGTTTTTTTTTTTTTTTTTTTTGATCAGTCATTTCTTAGGGATGTTATTTCAACATAGAGATGCTTTGTAACCAGTACTTAGTATCAGCCAAAGAACACAGAACTTAAAATGAAAATTAAAAGACCAGAAACCTTTAGAATTATGGTGACACTGAATAACATCAGCTTATTTTTTTTTCCTTTTGGTCATGAGACACTAATACTCCAGTGGCATATTTACAAAAGAATCAAAAGTTGAGGATGAGGAGTGCAGAGGTCACATCAGGTCGAGACAGATGGCAGTTTAGAGCTATAGAAAGATCAAACTCAGCTGCTTCCCCTGCAGTCGATGATCTCAGTCGCTAGACAGAGTCGGACCTGGCTGGAGCCGTTCGGGGGAGTCGGATCCAGGAAGTGACTCTCTGGGGTCCTCCTCCGACGGTCCTCTGGAGATGCGGCGTGGCCGCCGGCGTGGCGCCGCGGCAGCAGGCAGCACTGGGTGGCGACGGACCTGCTGGGGGTGCGGCTCCATGTCTCAGCCACAGACACTCTGAGCTGAGAGCAGGACTGAGACTGTTCGTCCAACAGCCGGTGCATCTTCTGTTCCAGGGAAGTATTCATTCATTCCCATGTTTGTTGGACTAGATGTTTGGAGCTAAACGCACCGGTGACGACGTCTCTCACCTGTTTGAGGCTCTCGTCATAGTGGCACACCAGCTCGTTCAGCTGCGTCCGCAGACTTCCTGCCTCCTTTTTCACAGCCTGTCTCAACGCTTCAATGTCCGACAGGTTGCGTCTGTAAGCGCGCGCACACACACACACACACACACACACACACTGGCAGTTACACAGTCGTCATTATTCTCTGAGGAGAGAGAGGCTGCAGGCGAACATTGAAATAGAACTGCAAATTGCAGTCTTAATATATATTTCATGGTGACTTCTGGCTTTGCTAGGCCTACAAACGAGGGAAACTCTGGCTCATCTCTTCTGAGATATCTTAAGTTGGATGAGGCTAAAACAAAACAACAAACCTCTCTCTTGTTTGCTGCTACAGCTGTTATATTTTCCATTAAACATACTCTCACCCTGGACTTCATATACACACATTTTCTTCTGTCATGTTGACTTCCTTGATATTGAATATTTTTTAAATATTGTTTTATTCTGATGGTTGAGGTGCAACAATGCAGAGCAGACCTGAGTCCTCCCACCCACCTGTCCTGCTCAGAGAGCAGCTGGTAGGACTCGGCCTGCTCCTCACACAGTTGCTCCTCCATGCTGCTGAACACGGAGCAGTAGTGGCGCAGACAGCGTGTCATCTCCTGCAGCTCAGCCAGGGAGCTCTGTGGAGGAAACACACAAAAGTGCTCTGCTCAGCCTGGAGGACAGACACCGTGCCGGCAGTTTGCTGTCCCTCACCGAGATCTTTCCCACCTCCTGCTTCTCACTGACACCCTCTTGGTTGCCGTTGGTGCACTGATGGCCACAGACACAGTCCCTCACCGCCGGTGCTGTTTGTCTCCGCCTCCTCCAGACCTTCACGCCGTCTCCACCCCTCCTCCTGTGAACCCCGTCATGGGGCCTCCTTTCTGTACTGTGTGCTGTCCGTGTGGCTGTGTGTCTCTGAATCTGCAGCTCCGTCCACGACTGCACGGCACGAAACGGAGTGGAAGTGTCCAAGGCGAAGAGGCCGGACAGAACAGCGGATTTAGACCTCGCAGCCAAGGGGACGTCTCTTCTGTGGGCAATGTGGGACGAGAGGGACGATGGGAGGGAGCAGCTGGAGAACTTGAGGCTCGGTACGGCTGATGGGAATGTTAAAGGGTTTAGGATGAAGGAGGACGGAGTGTCGGAGAAAAGAGCTGCGTCGTTTTCCACAAACTGCGGCCGAGGTGAGTGACTGGATACATCTGGAGGAGATGCGATGTGTGCAGTATCAGCAGGGTCTTCACAGCCGCTCGGGTCATCGTGCACGGGGGAACAGACGGACACCCGGATGGGTTCAGCCCAGTAGACCAAGCCCTCGGTGTCAGCCTGCTCCAGAACTGCACTCAGCAGCACACCTCCTCCTTCACCTTCTCCTGCAGGACCATCCAGCCAGGAGTCAGTGTCTGGATCACAGCTGCTCTCCTCCGTCACATCCCAGATGCCACTTGGTCTCTGGGTGGGCGTGGCCCAGCGTGGGGCATCAGGTAAATCATGTGGCTTCTGCACTGACGACTGTTTGTCACTTTTTGTGAGCAACTGTGGCTTCTCTTCAGAAATAAATGTGGACGCCTCTGACGGACTGTCGTGGCTCTCTGTGTTTAAATCAGCAGTTTGTGTGACAACATTGTGGTTCACGCTGTTTCCTTCTTGTTTCATATCAGTCTGGAGGTCTGAGTCTTTCTGAGGGTCTGTGATGTCATCCGGCAGGTCCACTTCTGATTGGTACACGGCAGGTGCGATTGGTGGACGACTGTCTGAGCTTTCAACCAGGACTTCATTTGCTGTGTTTTCTGCACTCTGCCTGGGAAAAGGCTTGTTTAGTGGAGGCAACACTGAGGGGGAGCGGAAATTAGTAAAACTATAATAAGCAACAGATGCGGCCGATTGCGGCCGAGCTGACTCCTGACACCCAGCAGCAGAGGCAGGATTTGCCTCTGACGCTCTCCTCATCACTTCTGACTCTGAGGTTGACACATTTCCAGACGGAGAGTCGGACAGAGAAGAAATTTCAGGAAGTGCGGGGAAGCTCGTACAAGGGTGAAGAGTGGAGACGGAATCAGGGACCTTTGGAAAGGCTGCATCTCCATCAGAGTCACCAGGATCAACAGAGGGTGAAGGTGACGATTGATGATTCTCAGTCTTTAACCCACCAATCAGAGCTGCAGGTCTCACTGAGGAAGACGTGATGGCGAGGGAGGGGGAGGAGTCGTGCGACATGAGCGCCGGGATTTCTAAGTAATTCCCGTCAGGACTGGACAGTCGCCGTAGAGGAGGGCGATCAACGCTCAACAGACACCCCAGTGAGGGAGGTGGCGACTCAAGGAGAGCATTGATATCAGCAGGCGAGGTCAGAGAGGAGGAAGAGGAGGAGGAGAGTGTGTGAGGTCGGTAGTCGTGCAGAATGAAAACCCCGACTGAGGACTCGGCTACGGTGAGAACC
The DNA here is from genome assembly GCA_009823395.1 of Thamnaconus septentrionalis. Classification (NCBI taxonomy): domain Eukaryota; kingdom Metazoa; phylum Chordata; class Actinopteri; order Tetraodontiformes; family Monacanthidae; genus Thamnaconus; species Thamnaconus septentrionalis. The sequence goes on from CM020520.1 coordinate 3,121,001, forward strand.
TCCTCCAGGGGTTTTAAAGCAGTCTGCTCTGTTACAACACATCTACAGTCAATCATCTCTTCACCATCAGGTGTGAGTTCTTCTTGGAGAATCTTTGATGGGAGCGAACACGGTGGTGAACCACAGGGAGAGGATCCAGCTGAGGGCAAAGTGCTGTTCTGGGTGTTACTATGACTGAGGGACTTCCTGGCTAGTCGCCTGAACAAGGCGCCGACGTGCCTCCTTCTGGCCAGGGCTTCAGGAGGCAGGTCGCTCCTCTGGGGCGCTCTGAGGAACGCCGTGGTCACCTGCTGGAAAACCTCCACCTGTCTGAAACGACCTTGAGAAGAGCAGCAGAGCATTATCCAAAACACAACAAAACAGAACTGAAAAACTGTCATAATAAAGAGCTGCAGTAAAAAGGAACTTGTATTTAAGACATTTAATAACCACGTACACATACAATTGTTGCTAATCACCGATAGCACTGTTGCAGACTTACAGCCGACGTCGGGATTCTCCAGGTCCAGTCGGTTCCTCTGGGCCTCCAGAAACACCTGCAGGCTCATCCCGTTGGCTTGAGACTGGAAGTTAATGAAACGAGCTGGAATACGCATGGAGAGATCGGACTCATCGCAGCCGAAGCCCAGGTCCAAGAAGAGAGACTCCGGGTCGTCGTTCCACAGGTCGTGCATGTCCATGGCGCCGCCGGCAACAGGCTAGGAGTCATGCAGCAGCAGCAGCGGCGGCGGCAGCAGCAGCAGCAGCAGCATGCCGACAAGCATGTGCAAGTGTTGCAGCGTCAGTCCTGACGGCTCCAAAATGACTTGAGACCCGGAGAGGCTTCACCCTAGCAGGAACAGGACAGCAGTCACTCCATTCATGTCTTATGTGCCAAAGTTGACCAGGCCGCCATCACAACTTTCATATGCTTCTGATACAATTCATGTATTTTTTTCATATTCATCATTACAGTTTTGAATAGTAAAAGTTGTATTTAGGTGGATTTATTGAATATTATGAAAACATATGAAGTTACAGTGAATGAGCAGCAGATTGATGGTGTGAGGGAGGAGCAGCAGCAACAGGATGAGTTTGTTGCTGTGTTTCCATGGTTGTCTTCACTGCTCATTTGCATGGCGTTTGAATGGGTTAACCTCACAGCAGGCAGGTGAGACTCTTATGTAAGGTACAGCAGACTGCTCTACCTAGTCAATGAAGAGATTACCTTTCATTTCTCACATGGAATATATTTTAATCCTGAGAGATTCAGAGTGAATATTTCAATGAAATGACAATGATAAGAAGGAAAAAGACGTGAAGAAAGAAAGTATTTGAACATCAACAAAAGGAAAATTAAAGTTACTCACTTTACTGGAACAGTGATCTTAAGCTTCCAGCTATTTTACACGGAGCGCGCATCAACAGCTCATTCAGCTAAAACTGGTCTAGATTTGTAATTCCTGGCTAAACCATTTATACTAAATTTCAAAAGAAATAAAACAGACAAACTCACGGCTGGGTTTTGAAATGCATAACTGAACGGTGACTGTTCTGAGAGAAGAGACAGAGTTGTTCTTACCTGCGGCTCCTCACGCTTTGCATCTTCCCCTGCAAGCACTTGACTGAGTCAGAGAGTGAGAGAGTGAGATGAGGATGGAGAGAGAGGAGGAGTATCGAATAGATGGCTTCAAGCAAGATGGACGAAAAAATTAATCTAAATAAATAAATAAATAAATAAATAAATAAATAATAATAATAATAATAATAATAATAATAATAATAATAATAATAATAATAATAATAATAATAATAACGACAATGATCCATCAGCATCAGCAGTTTTTATTTGAAATAAATGTTTGTGTCAACCTCTTAGCAGAGACTAAAGAGTGATTACAAATGAGAGTTTGTGCAGGTGTTGCTTTAAAAAAAAACACACACACACACACACACACACACAATTTTAATTATAATTGTGTATATGATATTAAATGAATTCATAATTATTGATTTAGTAAGTAGAGGGCGAACGACCCATGTGTCCACTGGAGGGCGACATAGTGAATTTGCGAGGAAAAGACGCCGAGGAAGAAAAAAACTGTCGCGAGCCCGCAGAACTCCCAGCATGCCCTTGTCCTGCGCAGCGGAGGCGCAGCAGAATCATGGCGGCGTTCAGTAAGTATGTGACGGGGAAGAACTCCTCCATTGCTGCCGGGGTGCTTCTGGCTCTGTACCTGCTGAAAAGGAGAAGACGCTCCCGGGAGAAGGGCAGGTGAGTCAGTCCGAGCGAGTCTCCGTCTGTTTTTGGCCGGATTCGTCACTTTTCCGCAAGTTTGTACCGCGGGTCGCTGGTGTCGATCACCTGCTAGCCTCCACTTTGACAAGTGACACTTGTCTTCCTGCCGCCTCCACCGACTCGGTGCTGTTCCCGAGCCGCAGGTGAGTCTCTGATCTCCGCCTGCTCTGCTCTGGTTTGGTGCTGCGGGTTTGCTCCCCTGAGCCCACAGACGGACGCGTCGAGCTCCATTTGAGCTGCATCAACAACATCGGTTTGCCATTTTGCAGCCTCGGGATGACCACTAACTTTGGGGCTGTTGTGACGTAATCAATCCATTTGAAACGACAAGATTTGAACCGTCGGCAAAGGTTTTGGGTTGGGAAAGACTTCATGCGGTTGAGTTGTGTGACTTATGACAACGTCCCTTCACAATAATTTAAAACCGGTCAATCAGATCGAAGGTTAAACAAACTATTTTCATGCAACAATTCAGTCAAACATTCATGTTTGTCATCAATTATTCCTTCAGCCGTTGACGAAAATTTGCACCCGGGCACATAAAACATCATTTCCTCGTCATAAACATTAAATCTTCACTATTGAGACTGGAATCACGTGACTGTTGTCGTTACAAAACGCCGTCAAGTTGTCAGTCGTGTTCAGGAGTTATTTGCATATCAGGAAATTCAAATGCCTGGTCCGAATTCAAAGACCCTCAGGCTGTAACTGCAACATTGTGAGTCGTTTAACAACAAACTGCTTCTTTTTAAATTCTTTGCTCAAAAAAAGATGTTTACAGTGACGTGATGCTTGTGTTTTGTCATTGTGCTAAACCCAGATATGATCAACCCATTTATCTTCTTCCATTATTATTTGTTCGCAGTAAGAAAATCAGTCCGGATCTGGTTCTCAACACTGAGGTACAGCAGTGACTGCCACTCTTCTTCCTCAACTCCAGACTCGCTCGTTGCCTGCGTGCGGCGTCAGGGCCCTCACGTATTATTTCTCCACACGCAGAAAGATGGCAAGAAGGACCGAGCTGCGGTCGACAGGCTCTTCTTCCTCCGCATCCTGCGGATCATGCGCATCATGGTGCCGGGCTTCTTCTGCAAGGAGGTACGACATGATGGAAGCCGGTCCGCCCGGCGGCTGCCTGGCCGCTGACAGCTGGGCTTGGACAGTGGCGCGGCTCTCTGGGTGGAGGATTGCTTGTGTGGTGGTGATTCATCAGTCTGGTTGAGATGAGCGCGCTGTAAATACGTCTCTGCTGCTCTGTTGCCCTTTAACACAGTTAGTTCAGCTTCACGCACTGTGGTCATTGTCACTCGCCAGTTCACTCGATATGGGCCGAGCGAAGGGCAGGAAGATAAAGGGCTGAACGAACGGCTCTTCCTCTGATTCACTGACTCTCTAACTCTCTCCTCGCCGCAGACTGGATTCCTCCTCCTCATCGCCGCCATGTTGGTGACCAGGACCTACTGTGACGTGTGGATGATCCAGAACGGCACCATGATTGAAAGGTGCGACTCTTGATTTTGCGCAGATAAATATCCCACTTGGATGGATGCAGATGGAGATAAAGGAGTCCCAAGCTCAAGGACTTGACTGATAAAAAAGAGCAGCCTTTCACCTTCTTCTGCACGAGAGGAGCGCCTGTGAGGCCACGCCCCCAAACACCCAGAGCAGTCAAACCTTGGGCGTAATGTTCACGTGTATGCAGATGTGAAAGGCCGACTTAATTTGTCTGCCTTTTCCTCAGACGTGCTCTTATCAGCGCTGCACATGCCCAACACGTGATCATGAAAAGCACAGGCGGTGTGCAAACACGGAGCTTTTCATCCATCGTAAAAGAATCTCAAACACCAATCACGACGTCAGAGTTTGAACAACCTTTTGACAGTTCCAGAGACAGAGTCCATCCAGTTTCTGTCCCGTCGACTGTCTTGTTTATATAAGAGGGCTTGAAATGGAGGAGCGAGCGATGGACAATGCTGCAGGATACTGACGTTGACCCCGTGGTTGATCATTGACAGGCGATAGCGCGTCTCTGGCGCGGTTAGTGATCAAGGTTTTCCAACAGTCGGTGGCAAGGACGTCCGTCTGTGGATTTCAACAGAAACACAGACAATCACAACATCTACAAGCGCAGGCTCACAAGTTGTCATGCGTGACGCAGGCATCTTCTGAATGAAGCAGGATTTAAAGTGTGGAGCAGATTATTGCCGGAGACGACACGCGGCTTCTTTTTTCAACATCCGCTGCTGTTTCAATGATTTATTTTAGTGCAGAGTAAAGAAGAAGAAGAAACACTTAAGTGTGACTTGACAGGAAGCGGCGGCGCAGGTTGCAGACCAACCTGCCTGCATTCCAGACAAATCCCAGTTGAAAGTGTTGTGCAACAACCTGTGCGTCAGACAATTTAATTCGGTTTTTTTTTATAGCTTCCACTGAATCTTTGCTTCTGAAACCCTCTGTTTTTTTAAACACACACACACACACACATGCACGCACACATGCACACGCAGTCAGTCGCACACATCTAGGGCATGGTGACCTTTCAAAATCAAAGTGTGTGAAGGTTCAACGCTGAATAAAATTGATGACTTGAGTTATTGGGGGTTGGGGGAAAGCGATGGTTTATATGGCGGGACTAATCAGCCCAGTGAGCAATAGGTGCAAACGGTAGTCCAAGGTTACTAGTTAGTGGTTGTCCCTGTGCTAGTGTGCTAGCTGGACGCTCTGTTCTGGACAAACTGGCGCCTCCGTGGACACTCAGCAGTCAGAGGCTGCAGGGAGAAACACAGCTGCAACTCTTGAAGTTGTTCTGACTTCCGTTGCAAACGGCTGATGTTAGATCTTGCAGCTGATGTGGTCAATTCTACATATGGCTGCAGTGATGTTTGATCATCTTAAACTCTCTCGTCTTGTTGGCTCGTCTGTTCATCTTTACGCATGTTTTGGTTTGTTTTGGTTTGCAGTGCAATTATCGGTCGGTCGACAAAAGATTTCAAGACCTGCCTGCTCAGCTTTGTCAAATTCATGCCGCTTGTAAGTGTCGTCGTCTTCCTGAACCTTGTCTGCAAAACTTATTTAAAGATCCCATACTATGAAAAATATACTTTATGGTGTTTTTTAATTTTCTGGATGTCTAGTGACTTTTTGCAAAATGAATTGAGTGTGGCTGCTGGATAAAAACTGAACATCTTAAAATGGGTCAAATACGGGATCTTTAAAGCTACATTGAATTGCACACATGTTTGAATAGTTCATTGTAAATCTTTTGTTCTGTCGCCAAACATACCCAGCTTTAAAACCAGACCGGTCACCGTGTTGTTTGACTGACTCCTTCCAGATCGCCTTGGTGAACAACTTCTTGAAGTTGGGTCTGAACGAGCTGAAGCTCAGGTTCCGTGAGCGGCTCACCAAGAAGCTGTACGACGAATACCTGCAGTGAGTAGCGCAGCTGGCTGAGCCGGAGGCTCTGACCGGAGGCTCCCACTCGCCGACGAGCTCCCGGAGTTCCGTCTTCCTGGTTTCTTAACACCACCCTCCCTGCTGCAGGGGCTTCACCTACTACAAGATGGGGAACCTGGATAACCGGATAGCCAACGTAGACCAGCTGCTGACGCAGGACGTGGAGAAGTTCTGCAACAGCGTGGTGGACCTTTACTCCAACCTCAGCAAGGTGCCGTCTCCTCACTGCTGCCCTGGTCACAGTCGTGTCGCAGGTGTCCCACCTGGTCTTGGTGCCGTCAGTGTTTTTGCAGCTCCAGTCGTAACTTTGCTCTCTGTGTCTTGCAGCCTCTGCTGGACATTGGATTGTACATCTTCAAGCTCACCAGTGCCATCGGTGCTCAGGTAGATGGTTCAACTGCGCATCCCCTCCGCACCTTCAGAACTTTGTGCCCTGCTGTCCTGACGGTGTGAAAGCTCCTGGATGGTGTGTGTGTGTGGCCTGCTTCACCACTTGTCGCTGTGTTTTCCTCGCTCCAGGGCCCGACCATCATGATGGCCTACCTGCTCATCTCCGGCCTCTTCCTGACCAGACTGAGGAGACCCATCGGCAAGATGACGGTGACGGAGCAGCGCTACGAGGGCGAGTACCGCTACGTCAACTCTCGCCTCATCACCAACAGGTGAGGCCACGGCTGCAGAACAGCGCCGCCCTGCTGGGCGTGCTGACAGAGTGGAGTGACACTAATGGAGAGCTTCTACCCCTCGATTTCATTCTTTATTTTTCCTTCTAGTGAGGAAATTGCGTTCTACAACGGCAACAGAAGAGAGAAACAGACCATCCACTCCACGTTCAAGAAGCTGGTGGGTCACAGTCGGACTCGCACTGCAGTTGTGCACCTACAGTTGCGCACGAGTCTTCGTTAAAAGCGTGTTCTTGTCACACAGGTGGACCATTTGCACAACTTCATCTTCTTCCGCTTCTCCATGGGGTTTGTGGACAGCATCATTGCCAAATGTGAGTAGCACTGATTGGACAGCTTGAGCGCTGGAGCTTCTGGATAATAAAAGATGCAGTGACGGTGTTGAGGAGAGCGCTGCTTCATCCCTGTGCACCGTCTTTGCTCCTGAGCAGACGTGGCCACTGTGGTGGGCTACCTGGTGGTCAGCAGGCCCTTCCTCAACCTGTCCTACCCCAGATACCTGCACAGCTCACACTCTGAGCTGCTGGAGGTCAGCCAAACACACACACACACACACACACACACTCTCACACTCACACAGCAACCTGCAGAGCCTGATTGGTGAGGTGTGGGCTCCTTGTGCTGCAGGAGTACTACCAGAGCGGCAGGATGCTGCTGAGGATGTCTCAGGCCCTGGGCAGGATCGTGCTGGCTGGCCGAGAGATGACCCGCCTCTCCGGGTGAGTGACACACAGCAGCGAGCCGAGCGGGAAGCTGCACCTCTGAAAAGGAATCGGGTTTCGACCGCTTCGAGTAAAACCTGCGGCTTGCAGCTTCCGACTGGACTGGACGCACTTTGAATCGGGCCAATGCGCTGAATTGTGTTTTGGTTTTTTTGTCCCCCTGAAGGTTCACCGCTCGCATCACCGAACTGATGAAGGTCCTGAAGGAGCTCAACGCTGGGAAGTACGAACGCACCATGGTTTCTCAGCAGGACAACGGTGTGTCCACGTGTGTGTGTGTGTGTGTGTGTGTGTGTGTGTGTGCGCAGGTCAACTCACATTTCTTCCCCCACTTATTTTCATGCCTGTTGTCATCACCCTGAACCCAGACACCACAGAGGCGCTGATACCAGGAAGTGGCAGAGTTATAAACAGAGACAATGTCATCAAGTAAGCTCTCTCTCCTTCTAATGTGAATGTTGGCGTCTTCTCTGCGCCTAATTGATGATGATGACTTTGCACCGGTATCCAACAGGTTTGAACACACCCCCTTAGCCACGCCCAATGGAGACGTCCTGATCAGAGACCTCAGCTTCGAGGTAAAATGTTCACCTCCTTGTTGCCGTTCACAAGTTGTTTTTAGAGTATTTCTCAGTGTTTTATATGTGCACGTGTGATTAGAGAGTAACCTACAAGTATCCTATTATGTCCCATGGCTGTTTTGGTTCTGTGCAGGTGAAATCCGGCACCAACGTTCTCGTCTGTGGACCCAACGGCTGTGGGAAGAGCTCACTGTTCAGAGTCCTCGGGGAGGTGCGAGACACTTGCACAAAGTTTGTGGCAGCCAGGCGCTGGTCTGTAGCCAAGTGATGCTTGATTTCTTTTCTCTTCTTTCCCCCATGAAGCTGTGGCCTCTGTTTGGTGGAAGCCTGACCAAACCTGAGAGGGGAAAACTTTTCTACGTCCCACAGGTTAGAATCCCTCCAGCTCTCGCACTGAAACACTCGTGCACGTTCTGTTCTATTAACACGTCTGTTTTGTGTTTGCACAGAGACCCTACTTGACTCTGGGCTCTCTCAGGGATCAAGTCATCTACCCCGACACTCATGATGAGCAGATGAGGAAGGGCATCTCCGACCAGGCGAGAACCTTTTTCTATTTCTATCAGATCTGTGACTCTTTATGTTGCTACAGCTGTTCATGTTTTGCCGTCTCTGGCTGCAGGTGCTGAGGGAGTACCTGGACAAGGTCCAGCTGGGCCACATCCTGGAGAGGGAGGGCAGCTGGGACTCGGTCCAGGACTGGATGGACGTCCTCAGCGGGGGAGAGAAACAGAGGATGGCTGTGAGGACGAGACACTTGCGCTACAGCGCCCCCTGTTGATTCATCAGAGCAGATGCAGCGATTGTGACTGTGTTGTTTGTGTGGTGTCGTGCAGATGGCCCGCCTCTTCTACCACAAGCCACAGTTTGCCATCCTGGACGAGTGCACCAGCGCAGTGAGCGTAGATGTGGAGGATTACATCTACAGCCACTGCAGGACGGTACGGCTGCACTGCAGACTCATGCTTGGCTTCAAACTGACTTGCAGAGGCCTCCTACTGGCTAGTTTGGCCACAACCACAACCACAGTGTCACAGTATCAATCACTAAAATAGTTAAAGTTAACAAGAACAGAGAAAAAGTCAGATAGATAAATGAGAATAAATGGAAATGGCGCACATCCTTCATCACACAAATACAAGTGAAGACTGCCACCCTGGGCGGTTGCCCACATGGTCTTGCTGACTTGGACCTCGTTTCACTCAAATGTCTTCTCTTCCTTGTGTTTCGCTGTTGCTTCCTGCAGGTGGGCATCACTCTGTTCACAGTGTCTCACAGAAAGTCTCTGTGGAAGCACCATGAGGTAAGAGAGCCACGACTTCTACTTCACAGAGTGTTTTTCAAAAATGCAACTTCTGTTGTTTTCTCTGCAGTTTGTAACCTGTTGTTTTTGACCCGTCTCGCAGTACTACCTGCACATGGACGGGCGGGGGAGCTACGAGTTCAAGCCCATCACGGAGGAGACGGTGGAGTTTGGCTCCTAAGCGAGCTGACTGGTGACTGCAGCCCTAGTGAGCTGACTGGTGCACTAGTGAGCTGGCTGGTGACTGCAGCCCTAGTGAGCTGACTGGTGACTGCAGCACTAGTGAGCTGACTGGTGCACTAGTGAGCTGACTGGTGACTGCAGCACTAGTGAGCTGACTGGTGACTGCAGCACTAGTGAGCTGACTGGTGCACTAGTGTGCTGACTGGTGCACTAGTGAGCTGGCTGGTGACTGCAGCACTAGTGAGCTGGCTGGTGACTGCAGCACTAGTGAGCTGACTGGTGACTGCATGGTGACTGCAGCACTAGTGCTCTGCCTGGCTCTGCTCCTTTAGTCCAGTGCACTCAAGGCAGAAAATGAACGTTTAACTAGAAAACAATTGTTTTAATCACACATAGAAAACCTTTTTTCTTTGTATTATTTATTTCATGTCCAGTTAGTTACTAAGTCATTTTGATTCCGTGAGTTAATTTATACTGCGCGCACAGTCATTTTTCTGCCCCCTACTGTGATGTTACGGTAAGGCAAGGCGTCAGCGTCACTACATTAATCACGTCAGCGCATATGATGACTTGAGGCAATGAGATCACGTCCTGCAGTTAGTGGTGTGATGTACTAAATAGTGTTCTTGTGTTGTTAACAGCGTTAATACGGAGACAAGCAGTTCTCCTCTCTGCCTTATTAAAGCAACAGTTGATCCTGAAATGACTAAACCCTCGATGATGATGATGATGAATGAACTAAAGATGAATACTGTGCCTGGCTGAGCTGTCACTGGTTTTGTTTTTTTATCAATATGGATTTTCTACAACACACTGTAGCCATCCAAACACACTCATACCAGTGGCTGATGTTTCTCCTGCCGTCCTTGGACTGGAGGAAGATTGAAGTGAGTCTCGCTGCGGCGGTGGGATCCACTCAAAGTGCGGCGTGACCTGCGATCACCGCAGGAGCAGTGGCCCGTGGTCACATGACCCGCATGGCGCTGCGCTGGGTGAGAGGGGCGCCGCTGCTGTGTTGAGTGGTGGTGGCTGACTGGAAACACACTGACTCTCACACGAGGAGGAGGAGGAGGAGGTGTTTTTATTGCCAGCAATATGTTTTGCCAAGGCTGCTTTGTTGCCACTGGAAGCCACTGTCTCTGCACTGACACGCTTCCTTCACTGCAAGACTTCACATTCTTTTCTGCTCCTCTACTTTGCCCACGTGTTTGCACATGGAAGGTTTCATATCTTTGGAAAACTTGTACTTTTGTTTCCCCTTTTCTTTATTTTCCCTACATTTCGTGGCAATGAAGTTTGAACAAGTCATCTGTATGGAGTCTGTGTCTGTGTGTGCGGCTTCGTACGCAAACACCAGAGAGGTCAGAGAGAGGAGTCAGCAGACAAAGTGCAATAGAATCAAATGATGCTTCAGTCTCAGCTATTGCCCCTCCTGGAAACCAATTGGCTGGATTCTCTCCTGGACTGAAATAATTCCATGTTGAATAGATGTCTGTGGTGGTGGGTCTGAAATGTTGATGACTTAGTTGTGACCTCACTGAAACACAAGTTGTGACTTTCATGTGTTTGACGTGTCACGTCCTCTCGATTCCTTGGTAATTTCCCAGCAACTACGTTGTTTACCATAACTTTATTATTTTTATTTTTTTGTCAAAGGGGTAAAAAAGAAAAGTATGTGAGCTGGTACGATCATGGTTGTGGTCCGTCTGTCTGTGTGTGTCTGATCTGACTTGGCATTAATAAAACTAAGTACTTGCTAATGGTTAAAACAAGTCAGTCATGCTTGCTGTTTATTATTCAAACTTTGTTTGCGTTCAGATTTTCTGTTTGTCCCTCTCAAACACACACACCCACACACACACACACACACACACACACCCCAAGGCTGCAGCCAGTTTTGTTTTTTTAAGTAAATTCAAATTTAATGATTTATATTGTCAAGCTCTTACACACAACATGAAATCAACCACAACACAACCCATTCAGAGTTATTCACACATTGCCTTGATTCCCAGGTAAACGTGGTTGTGAACCAGACTCAGCAGGTCAGTGTCTCACTAGCTGAGTGCTTATTGGTGAAGCTCTGCTTTTGTCATTCATGAAACCAATGGAAGGACCTGAATGTATTGGCCCCTGTTATAGATGTAACAGTTGTCACCATGAGAATCGTTGCAGAGAGAGCAGAATAAACAGGGCAAATTAGGCGTATTGTGTAGGTCTGCCAAATCTGATTGTAAGGTTGAGAAAAGTTCAAATCTGAAATTTTATGAATCCTTCAAAATGTTCACTGTGTCAAATCTTCCATAGAACCAAAACATAAAACAAACAAACTGGACCAAATCTTTCAAGGAACACACACACACACACACACACACACACACACACACACACACACACACACTCTTAGGGAATAAGACAAACACCAGCAGATTGTTTTTTTAAAAAAAAAGATCCTGGTTAAATATGTTGAAAAGCAAGCTCGTCTTCAAAAAGATAACTAATTATATTACAATAATTTAATGTATAAATATGCATTAAATTCCATTTAAAAAAAAACTATAACTCTGTCAAGTCTCACTTTTACAGCCTATATAAATTTCAAAAATACACTTCCAAAGTCAGACAAAATTGCCAAATTTAAGGCAAAAATAATATTTGTACCTGAGAAAAACCTTCAAAGTCTTTCACATGAGTTAAATCCACCAGCCAATTAAACACTGTGTCTCTGACGCCAATGTGCTATTATTATTATTATTATTATTATTTCTGTGAGACGTTCTGAAAAATTTTCCCCAAAAAAAAAATAAAGCTAAACTATTCCAGTCCCCTGCCAGGTGGTGGCGCTGCTCCTGTGGTCACCAGACGCGGCAGGACTGAGCTCCTCGGTTCATCACCGACGACTCGGGGCAGTTGAAGGCTCGACGAAACTCCTCGTAGTTGCTCATCGCTCCGATCACCCTGCGGAGGAGGAGAGCAACAGCAGCAGGTGAGACTGCAGTCAGGTCGTGTGTGTGTGTGTGTGTGTGTGTGTGTCTCACCTGTACTTGGGTGGACTGTGAGCTCCACTCTGCACTTGGTCCCTGGCTGCTTCTGGTCTGTATGCGTTACACCTCACCTACACAATGCAACAAAGTGTTGACTAGGATTGTGTTTTATTGCCGTGATTGTCATCATCCAGCCGACTTTCTATCAAGGACGCCTGTCAGCTGCCTCGGCAGGAAGCCAGAGTCCTTACGTGTGCGTAGCTGATGAAGAAGAGCTGGTTGTTGTTCAGTTCCACTCCTGGCAGCTGAGGCTCCTCCACGCCGCCCCGCTTGGTTTCCACCCACCGTCTGTACGCCTGCGCACACACACGCCAGCAGGAAACACAAATCAACCCTGACCTTGTTGGACCCACATCTGAAGGAGACTTAAAGGTTCAGTGTAAATAAATTACTTTGATTGTTCTGCGATGATACACTTTTATTAATGTGTTTATGGGCAGTATCTTAAGCTTTTAGCAATTTCAGAATCGTAATTCAAACCAAACATTCCCCACTGGACCTTGACAGATGGTTTAACCAGGGAAATGAAGAACTGGACCCAGGTCCTACCCTGAAAGCCTGTCTGATGCCTCCGTTGTCGGCGATGTTTTCTGCCAGCGTCCTCTTGCCGCGCACCTGCACCACAAACAGCCGGTGAAGCTGAAGCTGTGAATTTCCTCCACACACTTAACTGCCTCAACCGAGCAGCACCGGTCCCGGAGAGACCGTGACGCTGCACGCTGCTCACATTCAGTCCCGCCTCCTCCCAGTGGTAGTTGTTGTACTGCTCGATCATGCACTGGGTCTTCTCGGTGAAGGCCGTCACGGACGAGTTGCTCCACCACTGGTCCAGGTTGCCGTCCTTGTCGTACTTGCGACCTGGTGGTGACACACAAGAGGGCGCCCTTCTGGTTTTCTCCACCTTTTTTTTGCTTTCACCAGTCGCAACTACAACTGTACAGCGGTGTGTTTACCGTTGCTGTCAAAGCCGTGCGTCAGCTCGTGTCCCACTATCACTCCGATGGCACCGTAGCTTAATGATCTGCATGTTGGGGGGAAAAAAGAGCAAGAGTGTCGGTGACCTGTGTGGCTTTGGTGAAGAAGCAGAACCAAGCAGACGGTGCCTCACCTCGGGTAGTCCTGCCCCCAGAAAAAAGGCTTCTGCAGTTCTCCGGCAGGGAATCCTGAGGGAGAAAACCAAGCGGACTGTGTTGTCAACAGGAAGATACCACTGAGATGATACTTCATCAAGTCATCCACCACCGTCTTACTGATCTGGTTGGTGGAGGAGCTGTAGAAGGCGTTGACGGTGGTGGGGTTGGTGAACCATCTGCAAGAGAAAAATATCAAACGCCGTGCATGGACGTCAGCGCCTGTTAACAACCCTGATGGAGGCATGTGCAGGCCTGGGGGGTTTGCTCTCACTCTGTGCGAGGGACGGTCTTTCGCAGCCAGCGGATGTCTGACTGGGAGATGACCTTCAGCGTCTGCATCACGTTGCCGTAGTAGTCCTTCTCACTGAACGACAGCTAAACCGTGCAAAGAAATGAGTGCATTTCTGTTTTTGTTTGTTTTTTTCCGCCTGCTGATTAGGACACCGACGGCAACCTGACTGTGACTAGCGTGCTGCCAGAGTCGACGCATCTACTGCACCTGCTTCAGCTCCTCGTTGAGGTAGGTGTCATTCAGAATGAACTCAGGGTAGCCCACCTTCGCCAGGACCGCATGAGCCTAAAGCAATACAAGTAAAAAAAAAATGTCACTGAACATAAATTCTATCATGTCAATGAGCAATTTAATTGAGCAAAAATATTCAACATCTGCCTTCGGGTGTTGTGGAAGTGCTTCCTCCAGCTTTGGCTTGCATTATCCACAAGGTAAAGACAAGGGCTAAAGATGAGCCCTGAGGTTTGCTGTCGGCTCTTCTTACTTTGTCTACGGCTCTGTTCTTTGTCGGTGGGTCCATCCAGTCATTTTCCTTCTCCAGCATGTCGATGAAAGCCCAGCGGACGCCCTCGATCAGCTCCTCCATCTGGCACATTGGCGACAAGGCAAGTAGACAGAAAACAAACTGACCACTCAGGGACACAAAAGAAAGCCAAAGCAAAAGATGGATGAGTGCAGGTGATGCAGCAGCAACACACCATGTGCTTCTTGTCCTCCTGGAAGTGTGCGTTGACAAAGAGGCGGCCGGTGGCGTAGTAGAGGGAATTCTCCACGTAGTTGACGCACTTGTCCCAGCGGGGCGTCAGAGAGGTGGCTCCAGTGGTCACCTGTGGGAGGGAGAAGGTAGGATGACATCACCGTGTTCATACACACGACTAGACGTCGCTCTCCTTCAAACTGTCACATCTGACTGATGATGATTTTTTTTCAAAGTCACCCGCGCAAAGTCCAGGTATCTGTAGAGGAAGCGTCGGCTCAGAGAGGTGATCCTGGAGAACACCGACCTCCACTGCACGTAGTTGGCAACGGTCCTGGAGACAGAGCGGCCGCATCGTTACGCTGTGCTGTTGTGTGCATGTTGTGCATGTAGCGTCCTCTGGTGGCCGTTGCGCACCTGGCGTCTGTGCCGTCGATGAGCTTGAAGAGTTCCTTGAAGTAGGCCGGAGCTCGGACGATGACGTGCTCGGAGGAGGAGACGGACCTCGCCGGCTCGTCCTTGGACTCCACCACACGCTTGATGAAAGCCAGCCAGTCGAACTGAGTGCACACACAAAAGGTCATCATAAAAGGAGGTACACAATACAAAAAAAATTGCTGTTTCACCTTTTTGCATTACGTGTTTGGCAAAATTAACCCACTTTTGCCTCAAATGGGACATTCAAACAAGCCGTTTTTCATTCGAAATCCTTTTTTTTTTTTTTTTTAAAGTGTGCAGTGTTTTGAATTGATGCACAAACGGATGTTGGTCAGTTTGCTGACTCTGTCTTGTCATTCTGTCAGAATTCACTGTCATCAACACAGTAAAAAGTATCATTTATACTACTTTTGTGGGGGAGGGAATAATGTTGTTCAGTCAAACAGTTTTTTAAAACAATAATCTCACTGAATTTACTGCTTTTCACTCAAAGACAGTGACCTGTGATCAAATGTACAGCAATGTACAATTTGTGTGGTTTGCTTATGTAAATTGCAGCAGGTTGGAAGTCAGAGTTCCTCTCAGCAGCGTGTGTGTGTGTGTGTGTGTGTGTGTGTGTGTGTGTGACAGAGGTGTCTGGCGGCTGACCTCTAGACATGCTGCTGCTGCCTTTTTCTCCCCCACATGGGAAAAGTGAAGGAGGGAATTACAGTGATCACCTCAAAAGTCGTGATTTGAGGCGGACTGAGCGCTGCAGTCTGCACAGCTCAGCGTGGAAAGAAAAGCTGTTTTCGCCACTGACTCGGTGTCTGTGGTTTGACTGGAGGGGAAGCTGGAGCTCATCAGGGCACCGATTAGCTGGAAACAAACCTGTACAGTGACAGACGTACCTGCGGTATGAGGCGCTGCAGGCGGGAGATGGAGTATTTGTTGTACATGTTCTCGCTGGTGCGGTTTTCATAGGGGATCAAGATCTGCAAACACAGTGGCACCAGTCACAGCGACGCACTGAGTGGCAGCAGTTTCAGCGTCTACTGGTGACGCGACAACAACACTCGTACCTGAGCCAGTTTGGTCTCAAAGGCCAGAGCCTTCTCCATGTCGGCCTGGGCGGTTCTCTCCTGGGCGCCAAGCATGGTGGCCACGTCCACCATCAAACTCAGCAGAGCCGTGCGGTACTGCAGAACAAAAATAGCATTTTTCACACATGAGGGATTTCCATCTGTATTCTTCTCATGATGTTCAAAGGAAGTGTGAGGCTGGAACTCACTGCCTGGGCAGAAGAAGTGTTGGTGATGTAGTCTTCTCTGGAGGACAAAGACAAAGAGGCCTGATCCAGCTGTGGAGACACAGTTTGCACCAGTTAGACCACAGCAGATGAAAAAAAAAATCTGGATCTCTCAATGGGACTCATTGTGTCTTCACTTGATAAAATGAGTCACATGAGCCCCAAATGTGAAGGTATGAAGACAACTTCTAAAATATTTGTGTCTGTTATGGATTTATACAACTGTCTAAATCTGGATCCTGACTGGAGTATCTGCTGAGCCACTTCATTTGCAACTATCTTGCAATAAATAAACCCAAAAAAGGCATCTTCAAACGCTGCGAACCTCACCTTGATGATGTAGTGGGAGGAGTTTTTGTCGTCGGGAGAGACGTACAGGCGGATGAGGACACTCTTGCCGTGCTGGTTCCTCATCTCCGCCAGCGTCCTGAGGAGGCTCCACTGCTCCGCCGACCACTGGTGCTCCCTGCCCGGCACGTCGCCCAGAACTGGCCATCGAAACTCGGCCTGTCTCAGCGTCTTCAGCATCGGCTTGGAGTCCACCTTCTCCAGGATGGCTGCCAAAGTTCAGGAGTTTTTTTGCTTGCTTTTTTTTTTTTTTTTACACCCTTTTGATGTTGTTAAAAGGTCAAAAGTGTTGGACTCACTCTCGTTCATGCAGGACAGGTAGAGCATCTTTGCTTTCCTTACTGCCTCCAGTTCGTCAGGAAGCATTGGCGCTTCTAGTAATTCTGAAAAAAAAAAAAATAAATAAATCACACATTATATTCATGCACCTTCACCCCAACCGTGAGTTTAGAAGAACCAAGCCTCGTATTGTTTGTGATGAAACCTTTCAGCCGGATGTCCACGTGCTGCCGCAGCCAGGGGTAGATGCCGTAAGAGGAGGAGTCCTCTGGGATTGGGTTCTCCTTCAACCAGCCGCCGCAGGAGAAGCTGTAGAAGTCCTCGCAGGGGCTGACGGACTGGTCCATTTTACTCACTATCGACCCGGCTGCAGACCAGTGAGTCGTCATGCAATTAATTAATTTAATTAATTAATTAATTAATTAATTAAAAAAGATTTGCTTGTAAAATCCTCACCTGCTTCAATGCATTGTGGGCTCAAGCAAAATTCCTCCTGACTGGACTTTTGAGATACTGGCAGTGAAAACAGGGAGAGCGACGCACACACATCTCATTTGTTGGGTTCAAACAGCATGGCAAACTTTTCTTTGGTATTCTACGTGTGATGTCGATTTCTTGGGAACCTATTTCTGCAACACAAACACTATTTGAATGCGTAATTATGTTTGTGCGCTCACATCTATTTTTATGACCAGGTTTCTGCCCTCAGTGTATGACCGTGCGTATGGACGGGCTGATTGCAGGTTTCTGAGTCGAGTGGTGAACAGAGACGGGCACCATGTCAACACGGGCCATTGACTGAGGCTGGCAGCAGCGCCGATTACTATGGAACATTAAACAGCCAGCAAGCAACTTTCCACGGCCGCTGTCCAAATGACGTCGCGTCACTGGATCCAAGAGATGAGCGGTGACGTCGGACTGAGCAGCGTGGAGCACAGAAAGCTCACCAAGACTTTTTCAAAAAAAAAAATCCCACAGCGTTTTTTTTTTAAGCTGGTGTCGAAACAATGAGTGAACCGGCACCAGAACTCTGGATTTTGTTTTTATGCCTCCGAACTTACAATTTGAGCGTTGCTCAATGCTGTGACATCACCGCATACATACATACACACTACATAATTTTCCCCCCAGACAGCTTAACTTGGATCAAAGCCTGGCTCCCTCGAAAAATACGGTTCACATGCCCCGCCAAAAACTAGACTTTGCATCGTAATTACATCATGCCTTTTCCAAAACGGGCAATCAGAACGCCGCAGATGACGGATGTGAGCGACCGCTTGTTTACACTGGTCCCAGTGTGACCACAGGTTTACTCCATTGACTGTACGCCCTCGAGGGGAGAATGAGGAGCCGCCTGTCTAAGGTCTGGGCAATAATCGCCCTCTGTGATGCTGGTTACAGGGTGCACACAGAGTGCGAGGACGGATTTAGCAGCCAAAATCCCCCTTTTGTGAATGAATAAGTGGAGCGTCGCACAGCTGCACTGCAGCGGGCGGCCTCAGGGGCTGCTGACTGCTCCTGTTGTCTGCTCCTTGTCGGTCGGGGCTGACCTCTCTCGCTGCAGAGCCTCGCTGCTCCTGCTTTATGTTGCGTTTTGTTTTTGTTGCATGGAATGGCTGGCGATGAAATGAGCATCCACTAGAGTGTGAGTGGGGCACTGTTTGCATAACTGGCCACTCCAGTAACACTGCAAGAATGTGCTGCTTTCCTTATCAACTCAAAACAAACAGGGTCAACGCAGTGGTCACCGACGAGAAACAGCAGGAAGTCTCCTGCTGGAGAATCCACTGCTGTAAAACTCCACGTCTGCGTCTCCACTCTGAGTTCAGCTCAGAAACATTGACACTGTGAGCGATGAACTCATTGCTCAACTGCCACGCCGTAATCACTGCTTGGCGTCGTGTGTAATGGCAATGATAACAGCAACGCTTGTCGGAGCTCCCATTACTCCGGCACAGTTGAGAAGGACTTGGGGTGAGTCAGGTTCAGTGCGCGCAAGTGTTTTTGAAACCTTATATGAACCAAAAATAGCGAGACCCAACTCGGCCACAAACCGTTCATAAAGACCAGCGCTCCCACCACCAAGCCTGCGCTGCATATAGGCGACTATCATTTTTGGGGGTGAGTGTGTATCCCCACAGTCAGCCCCCAACAATTCCTTACAGACAGCGATGCCAGTTTTCAACGTAAAGTTAGTTTTATAGTTGGTTTACGTTGTTGTTGTTGTTGTTGTTGTTGTTGACTTACCCACTATAAGTGCCAGCAGCAGCACAGCACACATACAAACACATATGGCCAGTGCAATCTTGTAAAGACGAGGGTTTCCTTTTTCCGCTTTGACCCCAGCAGTTCCCAGATGCTCCAGTTCCATCACTGGCTGCACAACGCAACAAACAAACAAACAACAAAAATAAAACTGTCAAAAGGCCCCCCAAAAAACAAATTATGCAAAATCAAAAATCTCCCGGTAGTCTGGTGGAGGGATGAAGGTAAAAAGCCAGAAAACTAAAATATCACTCAGTGTTTAAAAATCAATCTCTGCTGCAGTGGCATCTTTGCCTGCTCTTCTGTATCCTCAGCAGAGAGAGAGACTTGACTCAGTTGCGCTCCCAGTGTGCTCCACTCTCTCTGTGGCTCTTCTTAACTTGTGCTCAGCTCCTCTCTCAGCTCCGTCCCTCCCTCACAGCTCCTCCTCCTCCTCCCCCTCTCCTACAGCATCACCCCCTGGGACAGCAAGAGAGGCGAGCGGCCTCCCCTCCTCTCTGCCGTGAGGACTGTTTCATGAGAGTCAGCCACTGGAAAGCATCAAACCTCCTGAGTGAGTGAGTGAGTGAGTGAGTGAGTGAGTGAGTGAGTGAGTGAGTGAGTGAGTGAGTGAGTGAGTGAGTGAGTGAGTGAGTGAGTGAGTGAGCGCTTGCCGATGGCTTTGTCACAGGATCAAGGAGCCGATGGAGCGGAACAGAGTGCGCTTGATAATCGCGTCAGCGCCCGGTGCATTAAACTATTGAACGTGTTTCATTGAAGAGATAAAAGTCATTTTGGTTTGAACTAATAAAAACTGTGTTTATTTTGACGCCTTGATAATCTAAGAAATATAATACACACTTCATGAATATGACGAATGGGATAAAACCATATACTGTCTGTTGAATAAAGTACAAAAAAAAAAAAGAAATTATAAAAGTATGGAGGCGAATGAATTTTGCCTGGCGCCTCGCTGCCAGGGTGGAAGGTCTCTCATCATCACCCCATCATCACATCATTGTCACACCTCCAGCCAGGTCTGGCCAGGTGTGACGGCTCCACTCGTGCCTCCGAGCCCACAGTCTCATTCGCTCACACATCTGTGATGTTTTGTTTTTGTTTTATTTATTTTTCCATGACTGGATGACAGTTGCTGTTGTCTCCTGGACCTCGGTGCGGTGAGGAGGCCCAATGTGCTCATTAGAGTTGGAGGCGCAGGCAGCCGTGCCCTTATGGAGGCACACGCACACACGACTTCCTGCGCGGCTGAAAACATCTATTTAAGCTGCAGGCACAATTACCACAAAGCCACTGTTTACCGTTGCTGCTTTAAATGCCTTGTATGTCGTTTTTATTCGCATTGTTTACACGCGAGCCAGACGCCTTCTCTCGACTTTTCACTGCAGCTGTGAGAGATTACACTCTTTATTTGATTTTATTTCTTTAATCTCATTTATGTCTGGTCGTAGTGGGGATTCTTTTCTGGTCTGGTGCACAACTGGAATGACACTTATTGTTATCCTACTAAATTGTCTGAAAATGAGCATTTACAGTATTTATTGGTCTTTTTAAAAGAATCCCACAGATAATGTTGAACTATCCAATGCAACATCCAAGAAGCTGGATAAAAAGCTGTTTGTGTAAATTTCATGACTCCCAAAACAATGAGTCAGTCGACCGTGTAATTTGGCTGGAGTCGCATGTTGTGACTGATTAACCCTGCTCCGCATCGTCTCTCGCTCTATTGCATCAGTATAAATGGGGTGCATGTGTAAAGCAATTGAAATCCAAATCACACATGAAAAGTCTCAGACTCTCAGCGCACCACAGGCTCCAGTCATCTGCATTCTTTCACAATCACTGGATAACAAAATTGTCTGAAACTGCAACAACTTGGACAACTTGCTGACTAAGGCGTCTGCTCTGTGAATACTCAAACATAATTATATATACGTTTTGGAGAGAAGCCTGTGTAAAATTATAAGGCGTATCCACAATACAAGACAATGAAAGCCTAATAAACAACAGACACAATCATCTGGAGTATTTGTGTGGTTGTTTTAGATTTCTCTAAAACGACTGAAAGTGGCCTGGATTTTATGAACAAGAAGCACTGAGTGAAAAAGTATGTTTCGTGTTTATATCGCAATAAAGTGCACAAAGCAAAGGTTTCATGTGTGTGGGAAGAAATAAAGAGATCACTTTCAACCGCCACGCTGCGGTGGTGCCATGCCCAGCAACTCCACCAGGCGGCAACAAGGAGACTCAACGAGCGCTCACTGCGTCTAAACACCGAACAAAGAAGAAGTGCGGGTCCCATTCATCCCGGAAATAACATCGCACCATACCATATCGATCGAGCTTCCATGTCCAGGACGCGGCCGGTGTTGATATGCCGTCTCTCGGGTGCTCCGGACTCCCACCGCGGTTTGCCTTCTGCTGAAGCGGCGCCATGACGGAGGTTGCGTGTTTGACGGCTTCCCGCTGGTAGAGCAGCAACACCCGAGGCGAAGATGATCAGCGTCTCTCTGCTGATGTGCGTGATGGCAGCCTGGTGCGCTGTCTACCTCGCAGACACGCTGCTCAGGGTAAACTTGCACGTCCTTTGTGTTGTCCCGGTGTTTCGTGGCAAACAAACAAAAGTGAGCTAATAAAGATTAGCAGTGGCGGTGAGCTGCTGCTGCTGCTGCTGCTGCTGCTGCTGCTGCTGCTGCTGCTGCTGCTGTTGTTGTTGTTGTTGTTGCTGCTGCTGCTGCTGCTGCTGCTGCTGCTGCTCTCACCGCTCCACTGTTTCCGTCTTCGAGATCAGAATGTGCATTTTTTAAGAACCTGTTTGCCCTGCTCGCTATCCTGCCACCTCCAAACTGCTTCACGCTGCAGATTGCATGGGATTCATTGCATTCTTGGTGTTATGGTGGATTCTTCAGGTTGCAGCAGTCAAGTGTGGATGTTGAAGGAATCCTCGTGGACACCGACTTGATTGCATAAAAACAGGTTTATTACGGAGAAGTCAGAAATGAAACGGGCGTCTAGGAAGCCCGGGGAGATTGCGTGTGCGGATGCGCAGAAGCTCTCGCAGTCTCTGTGAGGACAGTTAGAACATCATCTCCTTATACCCACAGGTCTCGTCATCAGGCGCACACCATGTAAGGAGGACAAAGAAGCAATTATAACATAGAAGGCGAAAGGAAGGGAAAGATACTGGCCAGAGTTGGAATGCGTGTTATCCAAACAGTGGATAGGGAGCAGGGATGCAACCTTCCAAGGGCAGCAGGTCGCCTTGACACAGAAACTGCACTAGCAAGGGCTCTGTTCTCCTAATACAGGCAAAGCTTCAGACACCACAGCATTCAATAAATGAATGAGTAAACAAAAACAACCTGTGAGATATCGACACGGATTCATCATCATGTGGATTGATGCCTATCAGTTTTTTCTTATTTGACCATGAAAGACTTTTTAAAATGTAATTTAATTCTAATGTTCAGTCGCATAAAAACACCGTACCATATGCTTGTGTCTCGCTTCTTTTTTTTTTTTAGGTTGGCATTAATTCTGTGATCTGAACACATTTTTAAAACACCAAATCATCATTATTATTATTATTATTATTATTATTATTATTATTATTATTATTATTATTGCTGCTTGAAGTCATCTCCTTTGTGTCCCTTGCAGTCGTCGCTGACGCACCGAATCAGCTACGAGTCGTGGCTGGCGAGCCGAGGGCTGATGCTGTCCCCCTTCCATGTGCGATGGCAGACCACCATGTTCAACCGGCTGTTTGCACACTGCGCCCGCATCAACCCCCGGGCGCTCTTCCTCTGGTGCGGACCTCTCTGCTTCTCTGCCTAGAAGCAACCTCTTGCTCGCATTTCCTTGGCTTCTGCGCTCAACACTGCACTTCACAAACATCGTCAGTTCTTCTTCGCTACACCTCCAGGCAGACGGTTTTCATTTCTGCTCTTCCTTGCAGGTTCAACAGCGGCCTGCTGTTTGGCATATTTGCCATGTTGGGCTCAGTGGTCCTGCTGGTCCAGACCCTGCAGCAGACGCTGGCTCAAATGACGACAAACAACCCTCGGATGGGAAGCCAGCAAACCCTGCAGGTGGTGGTATGTGGACACCCAGCGGGATCATTTAGCCATGCAATCACCTCACGCTCATGTTATGGCAAAGTGTTGCTTTACAGCAAACATCCTCTTATCTCCATGCGTCAGCTGTTCCCAAGAAGCTGCTTGCTGGTCATTTATCAACCTTGCTTACTTTAAAAATCTTGTTTTTTTTCTCTGTGGTTTTCCTCCTCCAGGTTCCCGGCGTCAACCTCCCCACCAGCCAGCTGGGATACTTCTTCACCGCACTGCTGCTCAGTGGAATCATACACGAACTGGGTCACGCTGTGGCAGCGCTGAGGTGAGACAGTGGCACAGTGGCTCTGTTCCTCTGGTCAGACTCACCACCAGTAGAGGCAAATGTAGTGTCAGGTGCAGCTTCAGGCCCAGGTTGAATATCAAGCTGGTAAAACATATGTTGACTACTCATTGTTAATGTGTTAGTGTGTCAGTGTGTGTTTCCCAGTAGCATTGACTCAGAGGTCTCATATCAAGTTTGCAGCAGCTGCTTCACTCCTCCTGTTGATGACATCATTACAAATAACTTAAAAGAAATGAAATGTTGGCAAGTGTCTGGGAGGCCTGCACTGTCATTTTGTTGTTTGTTATTTGTGCGCACAGGGACTCGACAAGCTGTAAACTGTAATCTGTGGTGACTCTGCCTTTGTTGTGTGCCAGACAAATAGGATATTTTAGGTGGGCTGTGTTATTATATAGAATTAACACACGCCCTAATAGCTGCAGACGTGGATATTTGTCATTTTCTCATTTGAATCTGAAGTCTTAATGAAGTGACAACACTAAATACAGCAGTGTGATGCCAGAATGACCTTTTCAGTTGAGATGTATGAAGAATGTCAATGAAAAGTGTTGTGTTTTGTCTTTGGCCTCGCAGGGAGCAGGTGCGAGTCAATGGCTTCGGCATGTTTGTGTTTGTGGTTTACCCTGGAGCTTTCGTGGACCTGTTCACCACGCACCTCAACCTCATATCACCAGTTCAGCAGCTGCGCATATTTTGTGCCGGTAAAGAGAAAACTACATTTTTCCCCATATATTTGTAAAAATCCTTCATCATTTGCAGAGCAGCGCCTGCCAACAGCTCCAGCTCAAATACTTTTCACTGTGCAATCAGGAAATTAGATTTGAATCGCAGTTTGTCACCCCTGACTGCTGCTGCTGCTTTAACTTCAGTTAAAAAGACGATTGGAACGGTTGGAAAAAAAAAAAAAAAAAAAAAAAAACCTGCGTCAGTTGCATCCCTGATGCAGTTCCGGAGGAATTCCTTGTGGGCGTCGCCCTCTATTCCAACGCTATAATTTCACGCATCGTTGCTGTCAACGCTTATGAATAACAGCTTGGCATGTTTTTATTTATTCTTTTCAACTATTTTTCATGGAGGGGGGAAACCCTTGATGTCGTGGTCTGGCTTCCTCCTCCAGCGGTGAGAACCCCCCCCCCCGGCTGCTTGTGAAAGAATCCTCTGTCTGCTCCGACATAATTGAGGCGACCACAGGATTGGGAGCTTTACTTAGTTCCACTGTGGCCACTGCTGTGCCACAACATAAAACCGTAATCACATGTGGAGGAAGATGCAGAAAGGCCTCACTGGGGGCTTTTCAGCTAGCATGTAAACTCAACTCCAGTTGTGTGTTGGCCTGCTGTCTAGAAGTGGAACGACTTAACATTTTTCCTTTCTTTTTTTCAGGAGTGTGGCACAACTTTGTGCTGTGTGTGGCAGCGCTGGCTCTCCTCTTCCTGATGCCCGTCTTCCTCTTTCCCATGTACTCCACTGGCAACGGGGCTTTGGTCACTGCTGTCATCCCGGTGAGTGCGACGCCGCACAGGTATGAGTTCAACTGGTAGTGCGTGCATTGATTTTATGGAAACTCAGGCAGCCACAAATTCATCATTTTTTCACCGTGAAATAATGAATTCATGCCCAGCCTCAAATTAAGTGTTTCAAGGTGAAGTGTGTAATACTGCGTTGTTTATTTATTGTGTTGTTTTTAGTGCCACAACAGTGTAGTTTCCCAATTTGGGATCACTAAAGTACACCTGTTCTATTCTAATACTTGGAGATTTTGAAGAGGAAACGGCGACATCAAGTGGTTACATTTTAGATTGCACTCTCCCTCCTCCTCCTGAGCTTGACACAAGAGCTACGGTGGCCTGCGGCGGTCACCCAAACCCTGATACCCCCTCCACCTTCTTCTTTGTTGTTTATTTTTTTGGAGCAGTCACCGTAATTCTGAAATGTGCTGTCAGGTGGACCGGATTGTGGAAACGTGGCTCTGGCTTACACACACTGGACCTTTACATTATAACTTGTCGCTGGTTCGAGTCCTGCTGTGATGTTTGTGTGCGCCGCCCTGACCGTCCGTGTGTCTCCCAGGGCTCGGCAGCAGAGGGGCCCCGCGGTTTGTCTGTGGGTGACATCGTGACGGCGCTGGAGGATTGTCCGGTCCGGAGCGTGGAGGACTGGAGCAGCTGCCTCTTCCATCTCTCCCACACACCGCAGACTGGATACTGCGTCCCCACCGCCAGCCTGCAGCCCAGCTGGGCTCACGGTCGACGTGAGTCAGTGGGTGGGGGGTGGGGGGGGGGTCACGCCTTTAATCCATTCATTTCATAATTATAGAAAATATTACAGGCGATGCTGACATCTGACCGGGGTGTTCACTGTGAATTTAATTAGCTCACATTTCATTTCATTTCATTTATTTATTTAGCACTCGTCATAAAATCAACGGTGCAGGGATGAAACGAAGCCCAGTGGTAGAAGTACAGGAGTTCCACCGCTTTCAATAATTACAGTCAACTTACATAAATGAGGATGACAAATAAACTTTGAAAAAACAACAACAAGGAGACACGGAACAAATAATAAATGTTGGACAAGAAAAAAGAAGAAAAAAGAGTGAGTGGGAAGATCTGGATCTTACTGTTCCAGAGCTCAGGGTTAAATTGATGATGTGTAGTACAGGTAAATATAGATGATCAATACCACTGTGTCTACTAATACTGTCAGTGTAGCAGTCAGTGTAACATCTGAAGAGAAAGTAAAGAAGCTTTGAAAACTGTGAGGGAGATCATTGTTCCTGTACACAACCTTGTGAATAAACAGACATCTCTGATGGATATTCAGTTACTGGACTGGTAAGGTAGAATAACAGTGCTGATGGAGTGCATGTGGTTGAACGTGAGATGCACCTGAAACCTCTGTTGGCTCCATCTCTCTCGTAGCTTACAAGCGACTGGACGGGACGATCGACTGCTGCAGCAACAACAGCCTGACGGACCTCTGCTTCTCCTACACAAAGCCTCAGAGCAGGAGCAGCAAAGACGTGGAGGTGACACCAACACACACACACACACACACACACACACACACACACACACAGACTCTAGAACGCTAACACAGCTACAGCTGAAAAGAGGAGCCCGCCGCTGAGTGTGTGTTCTGATATGGTGTCTCTCCATGGGGGGGCAGTACGCCTGCATGCCAGTGCGCAAGGTGGTGACGGGGAAGTGGGTGTGTCGCACCGACGACGACTGCCTGGCTCACACCCACGCCGACAGCGTGTGCGTGACGCCCTCCCTGGAGAACCAGACCCGCTTCATCCGCGTGGTGCACCTGCCCAACATGCACATGCTGTTTGTGGGATACCCGCCGCACCTCCAGTACGCCGGTACGGCTTCACTTTTGTTGCTGCTGGTTAGATGCCAATCAGGAGACGGAGTTGAAGCTGGAGTTTCTTCTCCACTGGCGTGAACAGCAGCACCTCTTGCATTTGTCTTCCTGCAGTGAGCCTGACCAGCTTTGTGCCCCGCTTCCGTTTCCTGCACCTGGACCTGCCCATCTTCCTGGAGACCTTCTGCAAGTATCCTTCCTCTGCTGAACAACCACGTGAATAATGTGATGAAACGACAAATGGTTACATGCTTGCTTTGCCCTGCAAAAGCCATCAGAATTCTTGAAATGCCAACATTTCAGGTTGCACCTTCCATCCGTCTTCCATCGGTGTGCACAACGTGTCGTCCTTTACCCGCCTGACTCTCAGATATGTGGTGTCTCTCTCCGGCGCGCTAGCCGTGGTGAACTCCGTGCCCTGCTTCGCTCTGGACGGCCAGTGGATACTGAACGCCTTCCTGGAGGCCACTCTGGCTTCTGTGGTCACAGACCGTCAGAAGCGCGAGCTGATCGGCTTCTGCTTGCTGCTGGCCGGCAGCGCTCTGCTGGCGGCCAATGTGGCACTGGGCCTTTGGATGGTCACCGCTAGGTAGCCACCGCCGCAAGAGATGAACACCAAAACCAGCGAGTGAGGACTGGGACTTGTTGTTATGGACGGGTGCAGACTGTTAAACAGAACATCGCTGGACAGGAAGCTGTTGGCTGCAGTTGCTGCAACTCTCACCATAACATTATCTTCATCATTAAAAACCATGCTGGTGTGCTCCACTCTGTCTGAAGTCTTTCAAAGGCTGCAGAAAACCTGGTCCCTGTTGTCTTATTTGTGATTGTGTACGATTTTGACAGAGCTCATCGTGACAACGATTGAAACAGCATTTTCTCCGTCTCGGCTTCAGAGGACAATGAGGAGAACCAAAACATTGAAAATTATCAGTGCGTGTGGATGTTTATTTGTTGTGCCACTATCAGAAGTGTCAAAACTGTGGAATAAATACATTTATTTGAAGACCCCTGATACAAAAATGACCATTTTTGTTGTGTTCCTTATTTTGCCACAGAAGCAGTTTAGTGTGACACTGTGCTGCTCAGTGTTAAAATGTTTGTGACAAAATGAGCAACTGTATTTTCAGGTGAATTCCATCAGTGGACGAGGGACTGCGAACCTTTGAAAACTCCTTCTGTCATGAACTTGGTGGGGATGGAAGTGTGATACTAACCATTTGGTGTATTTGTGCAGTTTGGGCTGGAATCCCACCAGACTCACCCCGCCCTGCTCAGCAGGTTCCACTTAATGGCAGCAGGTGACCCTCATCAGCTTGATGAGACGCACCTGTTTCCTGAGTCACTCACCTTTAAAAGACTGGAGTGACACCTCAGTTACCTGTTAAGTTGTTCAGCCGAATGGAGCGGAAGAACCAGCACCGAGCTAGGTGGCTAACTAGCACCGAGCAACTGACTGACTGACTACCTACCTGGCTAGCACCGAGCTAAGTGGCGAACTAGCACCGAGCTACCTCGACACCTGGCTGGCTGTCTCGATAGCAGGCTAGCAGCGGAGCCACCTAGCCTAGCTCGCCACTGACTCGGATGGAGAGAGTACAGAGGTAAGTCACTAAAGAACCATTGGGATGGTTTCATTTGATTTATTCCACTGCGTTGTGTGTTTCGTGCTGCACTAACAGTTCCTGCTCGTGTGTCGTCGGTTCATTCGTAGCCTCTCCAAGCCTCGTTCTGTCGGCGTGGAGCCAAAATGGCTGCCGGCGGCTGTTGGTTCCAAAAGTTTGGCTGAGTTTCGAGGAGTCCGGTAAGATTTAACCGTTTCATAAACTATACCGTGTTAAAGTAATGCAGAGTCTGGCCCGATACTACAGTGAAAGCAAACTGGCCCAAACGTTTGAGCCTTTGCTCAGGTTTAACGTCTGCACAAAAATTAAAATGAACTTTATTGACAAAGTGAGTCGCATCCAAAGGAGTCTCGATGCTTTTTGCACAAATGTTCCTCCAGAGTTAAAATAAAAATAAAGGTTGTTCTCTTCTTGGTGTGTTAATTTTGAATGTTTCAGCCTTTAGTCGGCCAACAACTATTAGAAACATTCCTTGTGCCACATAAAGCTGACTGCCTTTTTTGTGTGGTGCGTTCACGCAGGGAAGCCTTTTGGTTGAGTTGGCAGTGACTGGTGAGTGGCTTCTCCTGCCATGACCAGGCTGTTGGATCCAGTCACATCAGCCAGGGCTCCTTCACTGGCTGGCTCAGCTTCTCTGCTGTGGACTTGACAGATGCAGGCCTCGGTGGAAGGTTCCAGCAAACCCTGAGGAGGAACCCGGTTTCACCTGCTGTCACTCAACCGCTACACATCACACTATATGTAATTACACAACCTGGCCACCAGATGGTAGTGGTCCTAAGAGCGTGAACGGACTCGACTTGTTCTTCGCCCACGTTCTCGCAGTAGAAAGTGGCTGAAGCGGAACCTGAAACATGTTCTTGTTGGTGAGTGTTTATCTTTTCGGCCATCACCGTTTCAGTTAAGTTCAGTAAAGCTGAGAAAATAAATCTTGAGCAGAACTTGGTTGAGAAACTGAGGATTTGAACCAGCAACCGTGGCATGGAGAGGCCATGGTTCCCTCTGAGCTGTCCTTCAGGTGCTCACCACAGTGAGGGAGTCACTGCAGAGAAAGGTGTGGACGTGTTGTCTTCAATGTTTTTCCTCCTGATGTGATGATGGGCACATCAGCCAGAGGGCGCTCTCCTCCCCGTGTTGTGAGTTTACCGTCCAATGAATGCCAGTTTCCCTTTTTACTTGAGTGACTGTCTGGAGAAAAATGTGTCCTGGCCAGAATTGACTTTGACTTGTAAATGTTTATTTATATATTTTTTGAAATGTTGCTGTGCCATCCTGCAAAGCTTCTTTCTTTAGATCAACACAGTTGACCATCTTTGTGTGCATAACTTGTATTCTCCTTGTCCACCACGGGGCCCTGAAGCTTCCGCCACTGTGGCTGGACCTGCAGAACCTGACCACTGCGCTGAAGACGGCAGCGACTCAAGACTTCATCGAAACTGTCTTAAAGATGATTCATTATTCTAGGTTGTGCCTGATTTGTATTTGACCTGGACTTGGTGTTGCATGTATTGTCATCCCCCCCCACTAGAGGATCTGGAGGTGATGATGGTCCACATCCAGAAGGTGTTGAAGCCAGG
This sequence comes from Thamnaconus septentrionalis, assembly GCA_009823395.1. Lineage (NCBI taxonomy): Eukaryota > Metazoa > Chordata > Actinopteri > Tetraodontiformes > Monacanthidae > Thamnaconus > Thamnaconus septentrionalis. The sequence continues at coordinate 3,150,975 of CM020520.1, forward strand.
TGAGACATTGGTCTCCTCCTTGGTTCCAAACTATTCTGTTTCTTTAAATTTATTTCTTTGTCTTGTCACAGAGGCAGTGAGGCCAGAAGACAAGGCCAACATCTTGTTGGTGAGTGTCTCTTTCTTTTCGGCCATCACCGTTTCAGTTAAGTTCAGTAAAGCTGAGAAAATAAATCTTGAACAGAACTTGGTTGGGAAACGGAGGAGATTTGAACCAGCAACCGTGGCATGGAGAGGCCATGGTTCCCTCTGAGCTGTCCTTCAGGTGCTCACCACAGTGAGGACGTGTTGTCTTCAATGTTTTTCCTCCTGATGTGATGATGGGCACATCAGCCAGAGGGCGCTCTCCTCCCCGTGTTGTGAGTTTACCGTCCAATGAATGCCAGGTTCCCTTTTTACTTGAGTGACTGTCTGGAGAAAAATGTGTCCTGGCCAGAATTGACTTTGACTTGTAAATTTATTTATTTTTTTTGAAATGTTGCTGTGTCATCCTGCAAAGCTTCTTTCTTTAGATCAACACAGTTGACCATCTTTGTGTGCATAACTTGTATTCTCCTTGTCCACCAGGGGGCCCTGAAGCTTCCTCCACTGTGGCTGGACCTGCAGAACCTGACCACTGCGCTGAAGACGGCAGCGACTCAAGACTTCATCGAAACTGTCTTAAAGATGATTCATTATTCTAGGTTGTGCCTGATTTGTATTTGACCTGGACTTGGTGTTGCATGTATTGTCTTGCCTGTTGTGTCACCACCCCCCCTAGAGGATCTGGAGGTGATGATGGTCCACATCCAGAAGGTGTTGAAGCCAGGTGAGACATTGGTCTCCTCCTTGGTTCCAAACTTTTTTTCTTTTTTTCTTTTTTTTTTAAAATTTATTTCTTTGTCTTGTCACAGAGGCAGTGAGGCCAGAAGACAAGGCCAGAGTTCCAGGAGGCTGGGCCAACATCTTGTTGGTGAGTATGTCTATCTTTTTTCTTGCACACTTTTTGAGTCTTCAAGCTGAGATTCTAACTCTGCTCTCTTCTCTCCTCATCTCCTCATCAGGTGGCACCGTTGTCTACGGTTCCAATTTAAAGTGGGGAAAGTTGTTTTTTCCCCTTTATTTTTTTTTGCCCCAAAATATGCCTGCCCCTTTGCAATGTTTTCCTCTGCTGCTTGTTTGTTCCTGACTTTATTGCTGTTGAAATAAAGATTTTGAAACACATACTTCTTGTCTGTATTTTGCTTACTTGAGTCATGAGCAGGCCCCTCAGTCCAAATGAGCTGAGAGAAAGGCCCCAAACACTTGGTTGTATTATATAGGGGGCCTCCAGTGTGATGAGGGAGCCCCTATTCTAAGGGTGGTTTTTATACTAAGTGTTGAAGCATGATTTTTTTTTATAAAGTACAAATTGTGTTAAAGAAAAACCTAAGTACTGGAGACTAGAATGCTAAGTCCAAAAATCTGCTAAGTGTTGGAGAATAAAGTACATTGGTCAAAGTGATTTTTTTTTACTAAGTATTTTATCAGCAGAATTTGGACTAAGTGCTAGTTTACAAAATTAGCTAAGTAGTGGAGAGTAAAATACCAAGTACATTTGTCAGAGTGGTAATAAGGCTTTTTTTTTTACTAAGTCCAAATTCTGCTTATCAAATATTAAGTGCCATTTTACAAAATTAGCTAAGTGGTGGAGAGTAAAATACCAAGTCAAAAAGTGCTGCAAAGATTAAACGACAACAGGGGATGCATTGAAACCTTTATTCAACTTTAACAATCCATCACAAGCACTGACAGAAGAGACTTGAGGCCAGCCGTCAGCTTGATGTGCTGCAACACTGGAAATTGAATTCAGAGCACAACATCCAGAATGAAACAAGGAGATCAGAAATAAAATGTACTCACCTTTCAATGGCAAGGTTCCATCATTGTGGTGGCTGCAAAACCTTCAACGCAACAAAATAAGCAACTGCACTGGACATGTGTTGCCATGAAATGGAAATCTGCAGCCGTCAATGCAAACTATTACCTGAGCGACAGAGCCTGCTCCAGAAACACTTCTTCTCCGCCCGAGGTCCAGCTAGCTGGTGAAAGGCGCGTTTTAAAACGTAGAGTTGAAGAAAATGTTCATCAAGTGCGGTGACAAACCTGGTCGCTGCAAAAGTGACGTCCAAATTCCTCCGCTGTTCCAGGGAACCTTGAACATGAACTTGGCAGAAATAAAAGTGTGATGGTCAGGTTCAACTATTACCTGAGCGACAGAGCCTGCTCCAGAAACACTTCAACTCCGGGGCCCATTGGCAAGGCACCAGGTGTCAGCAATCAGTCCGCCACGAGGTCCAGCTAGCTGCTAAATAAAGCAATTGGTGAAACATGCGTTTTAAAACGTAGAGTGGAAGAAAATGTTCATCAAGTGCACAGACACGGAGCGGTGACAAACCTGGTCGCTGCCGCTGCAAAAGCTCAACTCAGCCTACAAAATTAGCTAAGTGGTGGAGAGTAAAACACCAAGTACATTTGTCAAAGTGCTAATAAGGTTTTTTACCAAGTCAAAAAGTGCTGCAAAGATTAAACAAGAACAGCAGATGCATTGAAACCTTCTTTATTCAACTTTAACAATCCATCAAGTGGCTCCAGACATCTTTGGAGTTCCTGTGAAACATGTCAACTGATTGTGATTAGTAGAGCTCACATGACATAACGCTAACCCTAATGCCATACAAGTCTATGGGGGTCGACTTTGTCATCAGGATCCCTCAAGAAGTGCCTGCGCCAAATTTGGGCCTTCTAGCGCGTGAGGAACCCCCAACGTGCACTGGGAACAAGTCTGACTGACGGCAAACTTTTCAAAAAATTTAAACTCCAGAAAATACTCAAATAAATAAAAACGTACTCACCTTTGCACGACAAGGTTCCAATGTTGTGAGTGGGAACAAAGCACCCATGCCTGCTACAGAGTGCGGAGATACGTGGCATTATTCCTGGAGTGGCTGAAATAAACTGGGTGATGCTGAAAGTGTGAAACTCACCACAATAATGGCAGTTTTCTCAGAGCAGCCTCCCTCCGCTCCATGTTCCGGGTTCCGCGTCAGCCACTTTTTACCGAGAGACCGTGGGCGAAGAACAAGTCGAGTCCGTTCACGCTCTTCGGACCACTACCATCTGGTGGCCAGGTTGTGTAATGACATACAGTATAGTAGTTGAGAGACAGCAAGTGAAACAGGGTTTAGCAGAATGACATGGCAAAATGTTCTTCATTTGAAATATCAGAACGTAAACCTCATTAAAATTCACTCTCAATGTTTCAACTTTGTTTCTAATTGTCGTTTGTCCGGGAGGAACATTTGTTTTGTTTTTGTTTGTTTCGCCTTTGGATGTGATTCAACACTTTGTAAATAAAGTACATTTTAATTTCTGTGCAGACATTAAAGCTCAGGCTGACACATTTAATAAAAACGATAACATAACGATGCAAGGAAAAGGTAAACCTGGTCAACAATTAGCCAGTAAATGGGATGGTTGCACCAGTACGCTTTCGCTGGAGTATCAGGCCAGACTGTGCATTCGTTTAAGACGGAACAGTTTCTGTCAAACTGTTCAATCTTACCAGACTCCTCGAAACTCCGCCGAACTTCTGGACCCAACAGCCGCCGGCAGCCATTTTGGCTCCACGCCGAATGACAATACACCACAGTCACTGCTGCACAAAAGACACGACGCAGTCAAAAATAAATAAATAAATAAATAAAACATCCCAGTAGTTCTCTCGTGTCTTACCTCTGTACTCTGACTCTCCATCCGGGTCGGTGGGGAGCTAGGTGGCTCTGCTACTGGCTGCCTGTTAGCCTGCTGTCAAGACAGCCAGCCAGGTGTGGAGGTAGCTCGGTGCTAGATAGCCACTTAGCTCGGTGCTAGCCAAGCAGGTAGGTAGGTAGCCAGTTGCTCGGTGCTAGTTAGCCACTTAGCTCGGTACTGGTTCTTCCGGTCCATCCTGTTGAGCGGCAAAGCAGGAAACTGAGGCGTCGCTCTGGCCCTTTGAAGGTCAGAGTGACTCAGGAAACAGGTGCGTCTCATTCAGCTGATGAGGGTCACCTGCCGCCATTAAGTGGAAACTGCTGAGAAGGACGCCACTATCACATTGTAGAACCCATCGTGGCCCACTCGTCAAGAAGTTTGACTTTGGACAAGATTAGACTGAAGCAAAAAGAGCAGAAAAAAAGAAAGCATAATAATCACGACATCTTGTATTTTTTTTCTTTCAATTTCAGGTTCTTACCTGCTCTTCGTCCCAGAGCGAAGTTCCTCATGTCCACCACAACATTTCTCACGGCTCCTGTTATTCCATACAGACTGGAGGTGTAATGCAGTTGTGCAGCCACAGTGTTGGAACCTCATCATAGAAGGTGATGATGTCCTTTTTTTTCTTTTTTTTCCTTAAACCTACTTGTGTTTCATGCTGGATGTTCTGCTGTGAGTTCCTTCTCCAGTATTGCAGAGCGGCCTCCCTCCACCTTCACACATTCTAAAGTCTTTGTGTCTTTCAGTGCATGTCATGCCCGGACGACTGCATCCAGTTGACAGATTGTTGTATGTTGTGTTGAAGTTTATGAAAATAAACAGAAAGGAGACTTGGGACGCGCTGGCACGTCACACGTTCAGTCACAGTATCAGAGAACATTTATTGATCAGTCACAACACAATAGGCTACACATGCAAAGAGCATCCATTCACAGTTCTACCCAAGCTCAGCGACTCTGGTGTCGCCTTGCAGTCTTCCATGAAAACAAATTATAGGGGGAAAGAAATGTACTATTTTCAATCAATACATTACGTTTGCATTAAGAGTTCTGTGGACATGTGTACAGTGGTAGGTTAAGGCTATAATAATAATAATAATATAATAATAATAGATATATTGTAATAATTCAGATAGTTTGGCAACCAAATTGAAACTCAAAGGTAAAGCAGCCGTCACACTTGCTATCTTATATTCTGAGATTGTCATATAAATCACACCATGACACACACTGACATAAAGAAAAACGTTTGAATTAAAGCATAATAGGATCTTGTGATATGCACCATATAAAAGTATTCATGCACATGTTCCTTGGGTATATAATAAACCATGAACAATATAACGCAGGCTTTCAGTACAAATACTTCAAATAATATAGAAGTCACGTTCTACTCTGATGTAAAAGTCTAGCTTTGGCAACTCTTCTCACTCTTGTAAAGTACCAAATAACTGAGAGTTAGTATCAAATTTAGTTTATATATACAATGGGTAGTTATATAGCATAATGTACTCATTAATGATATGTACCATCGTGTAAACCACTGTGAATCACAGCCATTGTAATCCCTAAAATTGACAATAAACAGTCCCAATTGTCTGTATAGTTATTCAAGAAAAAACAAACAAAAATAAAACACAAAATGAATTTAGGACAACTTTTTAAACCACACTCAACACATTGTTAGCCTGCACTGGCCTGTGTGTAGAAGTCAATATGCTGGGTTGGATTTGGTAGAAAAATATGCTGGTTGAAAAATGGCACGGAAAGCTGGAAGAAGTTTTGCTGGATGGAGCACGTTGGCCAAAACCTCACTCGGCACCGCGTATTCAATTGGCCTCGAGTCCAATCTGCCAAAATGCTCTTCAACTTGCTGATGATATGTATGTTGAGGTAATATATCTATCTATATTTCTTTGAAACAGCGATACTCATATTCTTGTATAAAACACATCACTTCGCTACCACAAATTAAGCCGTTGGTGCTGCTACTGTGCTGAGAGCACCGCTCGACAGAGTGAATTATTCCTTTTCAAGGTTAAACCTCAGCTGCGTCCCAGACAACAGGCTCACTTCACTGCTTGTCTCGTCTTCCGACAGCTTTTTCCAACCAAAATCGGAGGTGGCTGTCGTGTGACCTACCAAGTGTCCCACACTGGCGCACCTGGAGATCACCCACTCTTCAGTACCTCAGTACAGAAGTCACGTCTGTTACCATTTTCAGAAAGGGGAATTCTGAAACGACTCAACTCGATTTTTTTTGTTTCCTTGCTACTCAAAAAACATATTTTTTTATGTCTATGCACCTTTTAGAGAATTTGAATGACTCAGAGAGAAACTAGTAGCGTATCTAAAGTGCCAAAGAGTCTTTTCAAACCACTTGTGTGTCGTGACAGAACTAAACAAACAGGGATCGTAATGCGTCTCCTTACTTCGACCTCCAGGGCCCCGCTGGATAAAGTTGCAACGTCAAACAAGTCTTTGCACGGCCGCTGCAAAACTCGGCCGGCTACAACGTCCCTGACCAAAAGTCTCTTTTGTCGGAGAGCGCACAGACGACAAAGTGGTGCCTAGCTGCAAAGTGCCGCTTCCTGACTGTAAATTGCAGGTTAAGATAAATAAATAAATAAATACATAAAAACCAAAGAAAACCAATGACCTCCCCAATCACCCTTAAATAAATCAAATAAAAATACTAGGCCACTTTGTGAATCCTGTCATTTTTTTTCCCTTTACCTTTTGGATTTGACGGCAGCAGGAAGTCTTGCACAGTTGTCAGTATTTGAGACGCTACAAAGAGAGCTTGTGACGCACGGCGGAGCAAAGTCTCTGGCCGACTCGCCCGGCCGTGGAAGTTCAGTGTGTTTGGCTCTTTGTGAGCTGTGCCCGAGCTGCTATAGCGCTATGGAGCAGTCGCATAGTTTCCCGCTGCACTCTGCCGCTCCTTGTGCTGTAGATATGAGACCGACGCGGACATCAGGACGTTCAGGGGAGGAGCTAAAGATACGGTCGGGGTTTACAGTATACAAAGGTACGGTAAACATATTTCAGTGCAAGTCACAGCATATCTGACTTCATAGCTAGAGAAGGAATGCTAAGCACACTTATGGTTCAAAAACGGTACTTTTGTTGACTATGTGATATCTGTACAGTTAAGAGACAAAATACAAAACATACCTCTAACCCTCTGTTTGTTGTTTTTTTTTTTTCCTTTTTAAAACTCTTTGTAAAATAAATCATCATATATCTATTCAAATTATATTTATATATATATTTATATCATAATGTATAGTGAAGAGTATTTTGTGGCGTAGCACCCTTTTTCTCGACGTACACAGTTTTTTAGAGTGCAAGGAAGTAAACGCTGGCTTTCGCAGCCGTGACGCGATTATTTTTGCTGCAACTTGCAGGTTTCTGCTACACTTTCAACGTTTGGTCTGGGAACCTTTTCAAACACTGTTTTGTTTGTTTCCTTTTGTTTCTTTGACGATGTGAAACTGTTTTCCTTTTTTTTTTTTTTTTTTTTTAGAAAAGGGTTCCCCACTCATCAGGTTCCCCCCTCGCAGTGAGCACAAAGTACACAGTGATTATTCCTACAACACTTGAGAGGTTGTGATTTAGTGTGAACACACCAAAAAAAAAAAAAAATCTCCCTCATGATATTTACACAATGAGATGCTTCTCTCACACGTTGTGAGCCTCTGGGTTTTTTCTTCTTGTGAAAATCTGTGTATTTGAAGCTACATCTTGCCAAAGGTTCCCAGCGGCCGGCGCCGCTAGTCCTTGAAGACAGGCGTGAGCGACGTTCCCTTGTAGAAAATGTTGCGGGCGTTGTCAGGACTGTTGGCTCTCTCCGGAATCAGAATGATATTATTGCCCTTTTTCCTCAGCGTCGACTCGCGGCTGGAGGCCACTGACGGCGTTTCTGAGGCCGACTCCCCCGCCGCCGCCGCCGCCGCCGCCCGACACGGAGGCACCGCCGTCACCCGGGGTCACCCTGATGGTGGAGAGACCCTGTGGCTGGAGTCTGGGCTCCGAGTGGCCGCTGCCCTGGGTGTGCACGGTGACGATGGGCGGCGTGCTGAAGGTGGCGCTGGTGGTCACCACGTGGTTGGCCCGCTTCCTGTCGATGGAACCTTCGCGCAGGGAGTCCGAGCTCTCCGAGTCTCGGTTCAGGTCGTTGAGCTCAAACGACTGCCGTAAAGTCCCTCCTGCTCCTCCTCCTGCTCCTCCTCCTGCTCCCGGACCTCCTCCTGCGACCCCGGTCCCGTGATCCAGCGAGCGCCACCTCCAGGAGCCGCTCCCGTCGGTGGAGGGCGCCTGGATGACGGGCCTGGTGCTGTCGGGGTGGGCCTCCACTCGGACGATGGCTCCGGTGCTGCCCGAGATGCTGCCCGCGGCGCTGCCCAGCGAGCCGATCCCGGCGGCGGTGGTGGCGCCGCGCGCCGAGGTCGTGGTCGGCTCTGGGCGGTAGCGGGCCGAGCCCTGGCAGGCAATGCTGCTCTCGCCCAGGCTCTTGAGTGGGTCTGCAGCAGCCCCTGCTGCTTGGACATGGCCAGAACCTGCATGAGCCTGGGCTGGCCGCCCGGCCCGTTCCCACAGCCCGTCTTCTCTGCCGCCCTCTGCCAGTTGGCCTGGGCGCTGCTGCCCACGCTCAGCATCCCTCGCCGCCGTTGCCGCCGCCCATCCTCGGGTTCGCCGCTGCCGCCGCCGCCGTTGCCGCCGCCGCCGCCGCCGCCCGTTGCCGTTGTAATTCTCGTGAGCCTCCTCGGGATGTGGACCAGCTGCGAGGAGCCGGGCCGGGACTGCAGGGCGATCCGGGCCCCGCCCGTGATGCCGCTGCAGTTGCTGGGCAGGGTGGTGCTGGCGCCAGTGGGCAGCTTGGACATGTAGGCGGCGGCGGCGGCGGCGGCGCCGAAGCCCCGTTGAGGCCGGCGGGTGGCGGCGGCTCGGAGGCGGAGCGCAGCTCCATGCTGCCGTGGTGGTGCGGGTGCAGCGAGGACTGGCCCGACGACGAGTCCACGGAGGAGGAGAAGGAGTCGGGCACCTGCAGGGAGCACTTGTGCCCGCTGTTCTTGCTCTTCCACTGGGACAGCAGCTGCTTGGACCTGCTGGAGTCCATGGAGGCGTGGTGCAGGGTGGCGGCGTGGCGCCGCGCCGCCTCCTCGTACGCCGCCATGGCCTGCGGCGTGTGCACCCGGGGGAGGGTGTGGCTGAAGGTGGCGATGCCGTCCCGGTTGTAGGGGCTGCAGGGGGAGAAGATCTCCACGCCCGAGTGCTTGAGGGCGTCGTCGGGCCTCAGCTGCTGCTGCTGCTGCTGCTGCTGCTGCAGGGCGCGGTGCAGCAGGCCCTCGGAGTGCGAGGTGGGCAGCACGGCGGCGTCGGCGGCGCCCAGGCCGGCCTTCATCTGCAGGTGGTGCAGGACGGCCTCCTGGCTGATGTGCGGCAGGGGGCAGGGCGGGCGGTGCACCACCGGGGGAGGGGCGGCACACGCCTCCTCGCTGGGTTGGAAGTTCCCCACGGCATAGAGTCCCTGAAGGCAGCACACACACACACACACACACACACACAGACAGGAAGTGAGTTCAAAGCCTGAGTGAGTTATCAGCTCATCCATCCTGTTCCAACTCAAAATGCTGCTAAAATGTCTGCTTGTCTGCAGAGCTTCTCCAAGCTGCTGCTGGTGGGGTGGGCGCTTCCTACCAGGTAGACGGCGATGGCGCTGCCCAGCAGGAAGCCCAGGTAGACGTCGACGGCGTGGTTCTTGTACTGGATGATGCGCGTCAGGCCGCAGATGATGGCGCAGATGACGAAGGAGAAGACCAGCAGCGGCTTCAGCAGCTTGGACGAGTCGGTCAGGGTGCTGTTGAAGTACATCTGCAGACAGGGAGACAAGATTTCTGCTGCTGCTGCTGCTGCTGCTGCTGCTGCTAGTGTTGTAGTCCTGGAGATTGGTCTTGGTCTCCAGGTCACTTTTTAAGGGTCTCGTCTCGGTCTCGGTATTTTTGATCAAGAATGGTCAAGACTCAGCCAATGCTGCAATAACAATGGAGAATAATCCAGCTGCTGCCATGTTAGGCTCTGTTTGTGACACCCGTGCTGAAAAGAGAGGTTGCTGACTTGAGTGTAAAAAAGACACTGGTCATTTTTTCTGTCTTGCTGTTATTTTTCTTTGACATCTGAAGTCTCACTTTCGTCTTGGTTTGGAATTCCAAACATCTCGACTGACACCAGCTGCTGCTTCAGCCCACACACGTCCACGACACGCAGAGCAACATCCGTTATTGCTTTTTTCTTTTTTTTGTTGCATTTGTGCACAAAGAGGCTTCATTAGCATCTGCTACATATTTAGCCCGCTGGTGGGAGGACGAAGAGCCGCGTTACTCACCGAGACGTAGACGGCGGCGAAGGAAGCGAGGGTGGCGTGTTGGGACGGGAAGGACTTCCTGCAAGAGACCAGAGCACAGGAATCATCTCGGTGTGCACGTGTGAGTCAGCAGAGGACGACAACTCAACACACACCGCATGTGTGTGAGTGTGTGTGTGTGGTGCTGCTAATTAGCCTGCAGTGAAAACAGTGAAAGTTGGCTCCGTGACCCGAGTGTCTGACGGTGCCGCCTGGACAAACTGTTGGACCGTAATTCATGCGCTGACCCACATACCTTCCACTCACTCTTCAGGGCTTGGAACACGCAGCCTGACTGGATGCGTCTGTTCCTCTTTGCTTGGCTTTGATCCCTAAAGATAATTTAATCATCTGACAGCGGCGCTACGAGTGCTAAGCGATGTCTTTCTTTTTAAGTGCCACTCAGCAAACGGCCAGAGAAACGTGGACGCGCGGCGTCAACATCAGCTGAGCAGCAGCAGCAGCAGCAGCAGCAGCAGCAGCAGCAGCAGCTGGTGCTCGCCAACATGAACCTGTGGCCCAGTTTCCAGCAGAGCTCCAACCGAATGACCTACTTCTGACGGCTCCTCCGACCGTTTGAGCATCTTTTTCCTCCTGACGCTGCAAGTACGTGATTGGCTGCGAGCGTGCGTGCGCTCGGTGCACCAATGCAGTTGTCCATACAGCATGTTTGCGTGTTTGTACGTGTGCGTGCGTGCGTGCGTGTGTGTAGGTGCTGGTGTTGGACAGAGCCCGGGCTTCGACTCTCGCCTTCAAAGCGAGCGTCCCGTCCCCTGCATCTGTGGAGTCATAAAAAAAACATATTTACGTAGGAAGTGTGCAGCGCTCCTGAACGCACTGACCCACTTTAGACACTGAAGGGAGCGGCGTGAGCGCTGCAGCTGTATGATGCACCTCCTACTAAACATACATCCTAGTGAGCCCGCGCTCGGTTGATATAGAACGAGGCCGGCCTCTGAAACACTGGGTGCCGGCTCTCATGTAACCTTCACCTCTACTGTGGATGTTGTTTTTCCCTGCCAGATATGAGACGCTCCAGGCTGCGGTGGTAATTATGAAGATGCTGCTAATCAACAGCCTTTCTCTGGGGCTGGATATCAAGGACAACAAGGGGGCAAACCTCTAAATAAGTTTGGGAATGGCTTCAAGTTTTGAAATGCAAGTTTTTTTGTTTTTTTTTAAAAAAAGTAGAAGAAGGGAAAAAAAGAAGAAAAATGCATTCATTACTTCCAGTCTACACGACTGCATTTCCCATCAGACCGCCAGGGGCTTTCCCATGATGCACCGAGCACTCCTCTCCCTCTGCCTCTCTCGGCGCATTTATGTTTAATTCATGCATGTTACTAATTTGGCTTCCCTTCCCTCCTGAGAGCCGCTCGTCTCACAGGCACCGCCGAGTCTCGCTAGCTGCTCTTTGGGAACTCGGCGGCTGCACTGGACTGTGAGAGCCACCAGGTCCTGCAGCGGGGAGAGAATTCTTGCCGCAGTTTGATGTGAAAAGAGCCACAAAGAACAGAAGAAGTTGAAGGAGGGCAGAACTTCTGGTGTGTTCCTTTTGTTTTCTCATCTCTTTCATCTAATTACAGCTGAATAACCAGATGACTAATAATGTTTGCTAAAAAAAAAAAAAAAAAGTCAAGGTTATTATAGTTCACCAAAGGACTTCTTCAGACCTGAGAGTAGCTGGCAACAGCAGCCTCTCTCTGTCTTACGTCCAGGCTTGGAGGTTTCCGTTCCTCTGCACGAGCAGCCTTGACCTTCTCTAAAGTGTGAGCAAGGCATTTTGTTTTTTGTTTTTTGCAACAGAGAGAGACCTTTTTTCAGGCCACTGGATGCAACTTCCAGAGACTGGGGACCATCCTGCTGAATAATCAGAGTGACACAGCACAGAGGGAGCGGAGCAGCGTCTTCGCCAGGAGGGAAGGGAGGTTATATTTAGAGCCCAGAGACTGCGGTCCAATCTACACGTGCTTCAAAAGCAAGCTCCCCCCCCCCCTCATCTCTGTTTGTTCACTGCATCCTTCCTCTCACCTGCCCTGGTTGATGGCTGCAGGGTCGCCCCCCGAGCAGATGTCCTCCATGATGTAGGGGTTGCGCTCGCAGCTGACGTTCAGCGTGGTGTAGTTGGGCTTGCACACGGTGAGGAAGTAGGGGGCGGGGTAGCCCGTCATCAGCTGGAGGACGTCGGTGATGAGGGCCGTGGCGCACAGGCCGAACGCATGGACGCCTGTGGACGGAGGAGGAGGAGGAGGAGGAAGAGGACAGAAGGCAGGGTGTGGTTAGAGGTCGCATGGCAGGACAAATAGAAAAGGAAAGCAGAAGCAGCAGCGGGACGGACCGATGAAGCGGATGGCTCTACGGATGAAGGAGTTGAAGTTGCAGCCGGCCGCGTTGATGTTGGCCTCGGCTCCGGCGCCGCGGTTCTTCTGGGACAGGCAGCAGAACAGGATGGCCTCTCCCACCATGATCTGCAGCAGGCAAGCACAAGCTCTGAAGCTCTCTCTCTCTCTCTCTCTCTCTCTCTCTCTCTCTCTCTCTCTCTCTCTCTCTCTCTCTCTCTCTCTCTCTCTCTCTCTCTCTCTCTCTCTCTCTCTCTCTCTCTCTCTCTCTCTCTCTCTCTCTCTCTCTGAGTTTACTCACGGTGATGGCAGGCCCGGCGAAGGCCAGGCTGAGCAGCATCAGCAGCGGGATGACCTCGTGGTTGGGGTCGACGTACGGCAGGCTCAGGCTCCGGTCGTGGCAGTTGAAGCCGGACTTGACCGGCTTGAAGATGTCCGTCCACTCCAGGAAGTAGAGGCTGACCACCGAGGAGACCAGGATGGGCAGCTGTTGACGGGCAGAGAGAGGGGAGGGAGGTGGGAGGAGGAGGAGGGGGGTGGTTGCGGGGGAGGTTTTGTGAAGAGCTCATAAAACCGCAGCGTAAAGAGATTCCCAATGAATAAATAAACAGATTAACTGCCAGCTGAAGCTGCAAACTGCCCCCATAAACTTCTGCATGAGTGGCCGAGCTAATTGGACTTTCTAACGGTAACGAAGGCTCGGAAAACAGTTTCCACCAAGCTGCCGGGTCAGCGCCGAGCTGCCGAGGACGATGGAAGACTGAAGGCCTGCGGAGCCGAGAGAGGAACCTGGTTCATCCCCGTCTCTTCACTTTGACAGCTGCCAGTGGTCAAGAAGCTGGTTAACATCTGACTTTGAGGGTTTTCTTCTTCTCTTTTCTCAGGGCCTTGGAAGAGTCAACAGAGAGCAGAAGAAGAAGAGCCCTGAATCAGGGACATTTGGAAGTCACTGGGGTCACTTCTTCTCCAGTCCTACTGAGATGCTCTTGAGTTGGAGCAATGTTTGACGCTCTCAGCCGCTCAGGGGTTCCGAATAACTGCGAGAGCCAATGGGAGCGAGCCAAGACGTTGGCAAAACCCAGAAACCCTGGCAGAGCAAAGCGGCGACACCATCCATCGATTCTCCATCGCAGCTCTGCCAGTGGAGTGACGCACGAGTCTGTGCCAGCTGTGTTTGGGCAAAGGAGGCGGAGTCACAGCCCGGACAAGTGGCCAAGTCATGGCAGGGCCAACACACACACACACACACACACACTCCTGCCACATGTTGTGCAGGAGGCCTCGGTGGAAGCCAGAAGGTCCCTCACAGGACTCAGTCAGGTTCACATGGGCCCCGACCTGCCCCCCAGCCATATGTTGATGCCACCGTATGAACCTCTCGGCTCTCTGCTCGCCATCAGCCGCACTTCGCCCCGCACTTGGACGTGAATGTAGGTCAGCGGCGTCTAACGCTGTGCGGAGGCAGCGGCTCCAGGAGGAATACAGTAACTCCTCGGACTTCAAAGTGGATCTCTGCCGGGTATTTTAAGTCACATCCTGTTATATTCAGGCCGGCGGCGGCTAATCGCGTTCGCCACGCCTCGCTGTCCCCGCGCACATTGCTCGCGACCGCTCCGTTTAGTGGGCGGGCGCCGTGACAGGAGGTGCGCCGGCCGCCATCTGATCAGGAGGAAGACGCCGAGCGCCGCCGCCACGCGCTCTGCTACGTTGCGAGTTCATGCTGAGGTGGCAGATGTTGTGACTGACAGGAATACAAAGAGGTGGAGGTGCAGCAGCAGCGTCTCTGAAATAGAGATTTTCTTCAGGACGCCTTCTTGCTCTGGGGCTGCAGCAGCCAAATGCAAATGTTTATTTTTTTCAATCCATTGTGTTGAATTCTAAAAAAAGAAATTCCATATGCCCACATCCCAGTCGCTATTGAGCTAAGGCTAATGTTAGCGGATGTGTACATTTTGTTGTATTGTTGTGCGTGAAAGTCACATGTTTGAATGTGTTTTTTCTTCCACATAATGTCAGATGATGAAAGGAAGCTTTCAACCCACACAGCTGCAGAAGCACAGCTGGTGAGAACGCAGACAGTCGATCGATGACATAACCATTTCCTGAAGCCGCCTCCCATTCTGCAGGAGCAGATTCCAACCTTGCAAAGGGCCGGGGAGCAGCGGAGGTAGCGGTGACAAACAACTCCTGCTAAATTGCCTCATTAAATGCAGTGTAGCAGAAGCTAAAGTTAGCAGGAAGGAGCGACGGAGCGGCGAGGCAGCAGCGAGCTCCATCTCTGCTGCGCTCCTCCGGGAGACTCCAGCGAGACTCAGTGCCGATGCTCCGCTGGCCTACATCTGCTAACACCCACCGCCTCGCTCCCTTTGTCTCGCCCTCATTCCCTTCGTCTTTGACTCGCTCCCTGCACACTCTAACTGTGTCGCATATTTTACAGTTTGTCTCTCGCGGTGCCTCTTTTTACCCCCTCCATTTGTCAGACAGACTTTGGAGTCTGCTGCTGCTGCTGCTGCTGCTGCTGCTGCTGCTGCTGCTGCTGGAGGGTTTATTTTGGAAACTTTTGTCTCGGTGCTGCGAGTGATAACGTTTGGTAGAAAGTCTCGAAAATCAATGCTGGGAAAAGCTTGAGCCAAATCAGATGATCCTTCATATATTCACATTTAAAACAAATATTACTGCACATTTAAACTTATCCCACTGTAATGAGTGACAGCCACTGCCATGCACCTGCAGAGCCTGGACGCCTGGCCAGTGGAAGGCTTTGCAGGAGCCCTGAGATCCACTCCGCTTTGTGCATTTCTGAGTATTTAACAGCCTCACGCCAGTCGGCGCTCGCAAAAAGCCGCTTTTCCCTCACAGGGAATTAGTGAAATGCTAATCACCGCACTCATCATCCTCTTCCTCTTCCATTACTTGACGTGCTTCCACGCTCTGCGTGCAGGCAACTGGTGCCAGAGCGCCTGAGCCCGACCCCAAAATGCATCTTTGCGAGTTCTGAGCTCCACGTCCCGCCTGCCTGAGTCCGGCTCATAGCAAACTTTGCTGCCGCGCTGCCAGCGGAGCCGCTGATGGGAGAAGGCGGCTTGCAAACACACAAAGCAGCGGGACGGAGCGCAGTGGATGAGCAGTCCATCACCTTAACCGTCCTGGCACCCTGCTGCAACTGCTGCGCTCTCACTCGTACAGGTAGCACAAAGGAATCCATCCCACCAAACAATTAAAAGGCTGCGGCTCCAATTCTCTAATGCCGAACCAACGTCACTTCTTTTTCAATAGCAATTTGCTCATTGAAATCCAATTTTTATCCGCTTCAACGACCAGACTGAATGACTGCAGCCTCAGGAGGCGTGGCAGTTGGCCGGGGGAGGGGGTTTGGGGGGTGTTGGGGGCGTGGCTCCGTAAACAGGCCGTCCAGGATGTTGGAGGGCTGCGCTCCACACGGGGACTCGCCTCAACTTTGCATCCCCGGGGCGAAGCGCCGCGACCCCGCCGCAATTATACATGTGATCTAATCTTTTGTCGTGCCTCACTTTTGTAGATAACAGTTGTTGGGAGCCTCCTCACGCTTTCATTTGTTCCATCTGGGAGGAAAAGCAGCCCGAGGCTCGGCGGCTGAGCCTCGCTGCACTCCGAAAAAGGAGAAGTGGAGCAGCCGCAGCGCAGAGATCTTATCTGCTGCTGCTCCTCAATGTCTGACACGTCGGAGACTCCAATTAAAAAAAAAAAAAAAAAGATTTAAGATTAAAGTGTTTCTGTTTGGGGACTATTTTTCCAGATTGTGGATTTAACACTTTGCAAATAAAACTCCACTGATTGATGCTGAAGGACAACAAATAGAAGTTTCACTGAAAGCTAATATTCCTGCTTAGTGCTCTTTGTCTCCAGGATTTGAATAAATTAGTTTGAGTCCAGTTCTTCTCTGTGCGTGATCACATGATGAATTCCATATTTCTGCGTCTGCCCTCCCTCAGCAGGCCACCACCGGCGGTTGCGTGCTCTCTCCGCCGACAGGCTGTGAAGGAGCTGCCTGGCCGCATTTGGCACCTCCGCCCGTCTCGACTTAAAGTAAAGACGCTAGATTAGACCGAGTGGAACTGAAACACAAACTGAAATACGGTGGTGGGAGTTGAGTGGAGGGTGAGGGGGGAGAGCGGGGGATGTGACTTCAGATCTGCTCTCGCATGGAGACGGTCGTCGCCCCAAGACCCTTCAGACTCCAAATCTGTCGAGTGATGAATTCATTTCATGATTATTATTTTAATCTGCAGCCTGAACACAAATCAGAGATGAGAGAAATGGCGAGCCCGAGGCAGCAAACAGAATGTGTCACAAAGAGAGATGCCACAGAGAAAACGCTCATCGTCCAAAGAAACTTGGAAGACGGTCGGAGGAAACTTCTGGATAAATGCAACAACTGGAAGCGTCGCCGTGCAGCGTCGCTGCGCCGTCCATCCTGAGAGCAACTCTGCACCGAGTCCCACGACACCAAGACAAAAGGCCCAGCCGGAGATTTGGCCCCGACTGATGCCAGCGGGAAGACGGCCAGTAGACTCATTTCCTGATGTTGCATCAGGTGATGTTAACAAGCTAGGGGTGTCTTTTCTTTTTTTCCGCCGTTTTTTTTAAAATGATGATTCCTGATCGCAGCGAGAGACTGAAAACTGTCCGTCCTGCTCTGCCGTATATATAAATATATATATAAATGTCTCCTTGACTGGCGTTTATATTCTTAAAGACTTTGACATCGTTATGGTCAGCGCTCTCAAGCTGCCTCACACACGTCAGGCCCCTCGGGTCAGAGCGGAATGAGGCAGGAAAAAAAGAAAAAAAAGAAAAGACAGATTCAAGATGTTGCACAGAGGGTTTTTCATCCGTCCCACTGAGGGACTTTGGAAAAAAGACCTAAAAATACAGGTGCGTGTTAACCGAGAGGGAGTTCAGCGCCGCCTTTACGCTGGAACCTGCCGTCATCCAGGTCGTGTGTAAGACTGAATCAGTCCTGACTCTGAAGTTCTTCTCTATAAAGAATTCATCACACAGATGAAGAGCACGGGCTTGTTCTCCTCCAGGGAGGAGGGAAACACAGTGATTGACATGCACAGAGGCCTCCCCCACCACACACACACACACACACACACACACACACACACACACACACACACACACACACACACACACACACACACACACACACACACACACACACACACACACACACACACACTGTGACCTAAGGACAAAGAGGAGAGTGAGCTGAGGATGACAGGAGAGCAGGCCACCACCGGCAGCATATGAGCTCAATGGCAAGAGGAGACTGAGCATTGACCTAGTTTGGAGAAAGGGCTCATATAGCTCAATGAGCAGAATTAACTTTTTAGCATTGACCTAGTTTGGAGAAAGGGCTCGCTGCTCTTTGTTTAGAAGAGGGAAAATGCATCGACTGCAGCTCGATGGGCGCAGGCAGCGGCCGCGGCCCCTCAAAGAGCCCCTCGTCATCTCGGCGCCGGCCGTTTAAGACGGAAAGGATAAAGATCCCCCCCCAAAAACATGTGAGTTTAATCAACAGGAAAGGATGCAGCCATTCCCCGGCGCCGTCCGTCACGCAGCATTAGCAGCAACTTTGTGTGATGGCTGTTTATGTCACGCCAGTTTGATTGAAGAGCCACGGGCCAGCGGTGAAGTAGAGCGTGCATAAAGTGCACGGCGGCGGCGGCGGCGGCGGTGAGGGGATGAGGGGGAAACAAGTGACAGTCAGCAGAGGTAGAGAAGCAATCTGGACTCCAAGATTCACAATCCAGGGTCGGCCGCTGTGCCGACCCCTGGATTGTGCTTTTTTTCATTTTGTCATTGCTAACATGCTCCATAATACACCGACTTCAACTTCTTCTCCTCCTCCTAACCCCAAGCCAACCAGCCAGTCTCACCACGGCCGCACCACAGTCTTGTCACCGCTTTCGTGGTTCCTCACCCCAAAGCCCCTGACACACACACACACACACACACACACACACACACACACACACACACACACACACACACACACCAGTTGTTGCTGCAGCCATTTTAAAAACCCACTGAAACGACGTCTAAGTGTGTGTTCCAGGCTTTGATTGTAAGCTGGAAGGAAGGAGGAGTGGTATACACATCAGTGTGTGTGTGTGTGTGTGTGTGTGCGTGTGTGTGCTTCCTCCCTCCACTGACTAACAGATGGGGCCAAACGTTAACACACTGACACCTCGGTAGCAGCTTCTCTCACGGAGCATAAACACATCTGAGAAGAAAGAAAGAAAAAAGAGGAGCGCTCTTCATTTCAATTTGACAGTGAATGTCCTCAAGAACAGGTGGCTAAAACTGAGCAGGTACAATCAGCTAATAGAGAAGCTAGAAGAGCAGCATATTAATCCCCCACTCTGTACCATCCACTTTGACCTACATATGGGAAATAATTGGCTGAAGTCAGAAGGAAGCCCCTGGCTGGTGGATCCCCGCACTGGATCACATCTGCCGGGGCTCCACGAGAGGCGTTCAGATGAATAATTCTCAAGGAAATGATGAATAAAAAAAGACAACCCCCTACCTCCACGAAATAGAAACATGGCAGCAGGCTGACACTGTCCTTGGTCAGGGCTCCCTTCTCCCTGGCAGACATGGTCGGGCCTCGGATCATCCCAATCGGATCCGGTGCGCGTCGACGGGAAGAATGGCTGAGCTCTCCGCGGCGTCCTGTCGGGATCAGGAGCGCTCCATGCCGCGGCGAGAAGCAGGATGCTCGGCCGGTGTAGCAGCAGCGGCAGCAGCAGCGGCAGCAGCAGCGGCAGCCTCCACCGCGGCCCCTCCAGCCCTCCTCTCCTCTCGCCTCGGCTCGGTTCCGCGCCTCCCTCGGAGATGTCTCTCGGTAGCGAAGGGAGCCACACCGTCGGATGGAGCGGGAGCCCTGGAGGAGGAGGAGGAGGAGGAGGAGGCGGTGGATTGTGAGTGAGGAGGGGCGCAGGCGCAGTGTGGCCACGCAGGCGGATGACAGCGACGCGCGGCTCTCAAGCGAGCGGCGACAATGTGGATCTCATTATTATTCCTCTTCCTGTCAGGGAGCCGCTCTTCGACGGAGGGGAGCGCGTCGAGTTCATCAGAGGAGTGAAAGATAAATAAAAAATTACATAAAAGGGAGAGAGAGAGAGAGAGAGAGAGAGAGAGAGAGAGAGAGAGAGAGAGAGAGGTTTGAAAAAAGGACGTTGGCGCGCTCGTCAATAAGCAGACGTTGTTGTTGCTTTAGCAGCTGGCTTTATTATCGCTTCCTTCACTCGAACGGAGGCCTTTCCTCCACCAAGCCCTCAGCCAGAACCGGAGACTCTCTGAGTGTCTGAATAACTCCCAAAACAACTCCAGGAACACGCACTCCCTCTTAATGGGAGCTTAACACGGACATCAATAAGCATACGTCACATCTGGTCACGTGGTTAACTAGCCTACTTTAATTCCGTACAAACCAACGTTATTATTTCCCCCACAAATACTGCTGTCCTGGTGGGGGCGCTATGACAAATCTATTGACGTGAACCTTCAAACTTTCATTTTTTTTTTTTTTTTTTAAAAAATAAAAAATCAGAGCTTAGATAAAGTTTCAAAATATCAATAAGAGAAAGCAGCTTATATTTGTATTATATTCAGACAATTATATAGTTATATCCAATATTCTTAACCTTTTATCCATTTAAAAAAAAAATATATATATATATATTTGAAAATGATCCACTGGCCTTTCAGGTGCAGCACATGCTTGACATGTGAACACAGTGGAGGCTTTCAGTGGTGCTGGAACCTTGAAACTGTGCCACCAGAAGGAGCTTCCTTGAATCTGAGCAACACCCTCGCTGCTGGATTTCCTTTGGAATCCCATTACAGCGCTGGTAAATGGACACCACAGTGTGTGTGTGTGTGTGTGTGTGTGTGTGTGAATAAGACTCCTGTTACTGCAGCTGGAAGTGACACAGATAGTGGCGATGCTGCATTCAAAGTCACTTCGGCCTGCTGAACCAGAAGCGAGTGAGGAGACACATTTTCTGCTGCAAAGTTAAAACAGAGCGTGAGAAATGGGGTCGCTGTATCATTTTTGCTTGGCAGTCAGCAGCAACACGCAACACAAGACAAAGACGACAGCAGAACCGTACTAATTTCCAAACCCAGATTTTTAAAAATATATACTTGAGTGATTCACAACATTGCCAGGATGGAGGATTTTGCAGAATATGGCAGAAAACTGAATTTCAGTGGCTGCAATAAAAACAGACACTCGTGTCCTAGATGAGGCTGTTTTAAAGCCCCCATGACTTCCGTTGATCAAGTGAGAGACAAAGACTCTATTCATTCTCACAACATGTGATGTGTGAGAGTCTCGCTCAAAAAAATGAGTTTTGTATCTAAAAATGTCATCTAATAATTATTACAAACTCAGATTTGTGTCACTCTGGCTAAAAACAAACCCTGCCGTCAACATTTTTGCAGCGAGCACTCAATGTTGCTCTCGCTACCCTCTGCACTCCTCCTTCCCCGACATCACCGAAAGGCATCAGTCAACTCAGCCACAGCGGACCGGCACGAGGTGCGCATGCGTGCCGGCAGCGCAACCCTTCTCATGCGCCACCGTCCAGGATCTTCTGCGTCTCGAAAACAAAAATAAAAGCCAAAAGGCGGCGCAGGGCGGCGCGAACGCGTCGCTGGAGACGCGGTGACGGCGCGCTAGCCAGCAGCTGTCGTGGCGGTTCTTGTCATAACCTGCAAGACCTGGGAGGAGGCGACGGAAACTCCGGGAGCTGTCCAAGGTAGGAGGCTCGAGGCTCCAGGCTCTGCGGGACGTCTGCGGGCTGCAGGTACCACACGTGTGTCACGCGCACGCTGTCCAGCAGTGGGGGCATGCATGCTGAACCCCGGTCAGTGCAAAGAGCAGTCTGAGAATTCTGCAGCAGACTGGGTCAGTTCTCCACTTTGCAGTGTGGACGCTGCTGTGTTTTTCCTTCTGTGTCAGATTCCGAAAGTACAAGACTGAGGCAGTCACACAAATTAGAGGCCGGTAGTCGCAGAAATGTGGAAAAAACAGAAGAAGCTAACTAAATGTATCGATTCGTCTCGAGATAAGAAGATTATCCATCTATTTCCATAGCAGCTTCTTCTTGAACTCGGGGTCACGGGGGTCTGCTGTAGCCTCTCCCAGCTGTCACAGGCCTGCCAAGGCAGCTTATAACAGGATTACAATCAAGCATTTCTCCTGATATAAATGCAGCCATCAGGGCTAAAAGTGGGGCATCTGTCTCGTCCTTCTTTGATTTGCAGCAGATTATTTTTAAACTGTCCTCAAAATGTCAGCGGCACCTTCTACTGCAGAGCGTCACAGAAAACACAAACCCCATGGAGTGATTTCCACAACTGAGAAAAAAAGTTTAGCAAGTAAAAGTTCTAGCAAGTACTAGCAAGCAATGCACGTGCATTCCCCATTTCCACTGGCAGGCTCTGGATTTCCGGAAAATTCTCACTTGTCCACCCTCACACGCTGTATTTTCCCACTTGCCTCTAATTCCTCTCTGCAGTGTATGTGGGTGAATAAATTACGTCAACATGCCGCTCAAGACACCCAGCAGGAAAGAGAGGCGGAAACTGTACAGCTCGCTGGCTGGAGAGGTAAGAAACATTTTTATTCAACTAAAACGGAAATCCAAATACTTTCACCGAGTTTACTGTGTAGTATCGTTTTAACTTGGATAACAACGTTCTGTCGCCATCCAGTGGCCAAACTATTCAACTACACATACCTGCCCAACGTCATCTTTTTCTACCTTTATCAAATTGAGAGGACACGGCTACAGTTTGGCTATGAGTCAGCAAAAGGTGCAAAGAAGTTAAACACACAATACACATGTATATCTTCTATCTGGATCTTATGTGTAAAAACATTTTTTAACATATAAGAGAGTTGATTTTAACTAACTAAAATTCAACATGCAGGTGCAAGTGGATGTTTCCATATTGATCACTAGAGGGCGCGTCCTGCTCACAGAAAATAGGAGCGGATTGAGTTTTTTACTCAAACAAACGCTGTCGACCTAAATTAAAAGCAGAACTGAGACGTTCCTGTGACAATCAGAACCACAATCACAATCACTTGAGTTACTGTCCAGTCCAGATGTACCACAGGCTCCGTCAATTGAAATTGTAATTCCAAACAGTTGCCACTCCGTTCAAATCTATTGAGAGTTGCAGCATCTTATCATGACCTACCGAGGGAAGATGACAGCAACGTCCCGTCGAGCGCACTGCTCAACACTTCAACCCACACTGCATGAATGAATGCATGGATTCTACTGGCTGCTCCACCGGCAATCTACGAACAACAACGGGAAACAAACAGGAAGTAGTTCTTACTTAGGTTATTGGAGGAAATCCCAACTTTTTAAACACGGACACTGCCATCTAGTGTTCATCTGGGTGCAGTACAGGGTGAAAAATTTCCACATTGTGCAAACGTGTAAAAATTCACAGACAGAGCCCACTGTGGCCCCGCCAGTCAGAATGTTTGCCCGTCCCTGGGTCAAACCTTTGCAAATGCACACTGCAAAAGAACCATGCAGTGAACTGTGCATTTAGCAAACAGAACACATAAAGCAATGATGCAGAAGATGCAGACATTTCTCAGTGAGCGTCAGAGCGCCACCTTCTGTCCAGTGGAGCCTCTGTTTTCTGTGGAGCTGGTGAGATGAGTGGATGATGTGTGCAGTGCGGCCCTCATGGTGATGTATGCGGTGGTTTCCCCGAGATTCCCCGCCGCTGCACCTGCATATTCATCATGCTGCCTCTGCCCTCCCCTGCTGGCAGACAGATGGCAGCAACATACAGTGAGTGAGTGCATCTATCTCTGCGGAGGAGGAGGAGGGCGGTTGATTGACTGTGGTTGATGCAGGCAAAGTGATGAATCTGCTCTGACGCAGCAGCTTCACTCCTCACTCTCCCTCAGACCACCCGAGTGGTTAATTGGATTTTTTTAAACTACTTGTGACCCTCATTCAATAATAAACGGGTGTCAACATGTGTGACGGGACAGAGCAGCTGTTACGATCTCTCTCTCTCTCTCTCTCACACACACACACACACACACACACACACACACACACACACACACACACACACACACACACACACACAATGCTTCTTCAAGTGACAAGCCACAGATTGAACTGCGGACAAAGGGTTTTTGTTCTTTGTTAAGAGGGTTAGGAGTCAATGAGTCTGGATCAGGATGCTGATGCTTTGATGGTGCTGCTGATGGTGCATCCAGGAGGACCAGAGTGTGAGGCAGAGAGTTCAGATCAGATCAACTGATCATTTCATTTAGGGCATTTACGAAGCTCCACTATTATTTCCTACTACTGCTCCCCTTGTGGACTTTTCGAGGAACTGCAACCAAAGAATAATGGCGAGGACAAGAGGCTTGCGCTTAGCCGCACTCCTCTCTGGAGGCTTTACAACAGAGGACTCCAGTTTCAACAGTGACGACTTGTCTTCTTTTGCCGCCTCGCAGGAAAACACAGAGTACTCGCTTCAGCTTTTAAAAGTCTGAATTATGAATTTTCCTCTGGAAAAACCGAGTTTGTCACATGAGACGCAGCTTCCATTTAAAACTCTCAGAGTTAGGCGTGCGGAGGTGGAGGAGCCCCCCTCCTCTTCCTCCTGCTTGAACGCCACAAATTATCTTCATTGAGGAACAGAGGGGCCCTGTAGGGGCGGCGGTGGCGTCCTCAACGGCGGCCACTCGTGAGAACGACACAGCATGAAATTTTTATGAAGTGTGACAAGCCGGATCAGCTCAGGCTGAAGATGCCATTTTCAAGTTGTTTAGGGATGTTTTTGCTTTTTCCTCAACCCCCCCCACCCACTCCCACATCCGGAACCATCATCCACTGTATCTGGGAGTCGTGGCCGTGTTGCTGCTCCTTGTGCCTGTTCTAGCAACAGACTGAGCTTGATGTGCGTATCAAAGTGATGTGTCTGCCTCTTAGCTGATGCACTTTTTAAAAAAAAAGAAGTATTTTATTTTTTTCCCCTTCACGCTCGGCTCTCTGATCTATTGACTGTATCTAGGTCGCAGCGCCGCCTGTGGCATCACGGTGCAATAAAACACAATGTAAGCATTTTCTCCTGTTCCACGCGTCTCACATTACAGAGCCAGTCAGTCGGGGGGAGTGTTGATCACTGATGAATCTGACCGAACAAAGCACAGAGCACAGTCTGTCCCGTCTACAACTGGAGTCTTGTGATGCACTGGGGAAAATAAACAGTCATCTCAGTTAATATCTTTACACTGAGAGCAGCTTCTCCCCCATCATGACACTGACCACATGATGGAAAAGTGCAATCTTATCTTGGATCTCCCGTCGTGCGATCCTGGAGATGCAGACGCAGAGAGTTGAGATGTGACTGGTGGGAACGGGTGGGGTTGCAGTGGGGTTGCAGTGGGTTGGGGTGTGGGGGCAGGAGGACGTCCGAGAGGGGTCGTCTGGGTCGCTTGATGATCTTGTGCGTCTTGACAGGAAGTCGGTGGGGCAGAGGGCTGGCGGAGGCCCTGTGGCGGCCGGGATCTGGTCGACGGGAACGACTGGCAGAGCAGGAGCCTTGTTTCCCACGCAGATGGTGGAAACTCTGACGACTTGCATCATCATTTTCAGCCTGGTTTGCAGTCGTCGTAACTAACACATGCATGTAATTGCTTTGCCGCCATGGGACGTTGTTAAGCTCGCGGCTGAGAGCCCCGGTCAGCGGTGCGACTCCGGTAATAACCATCCGTCTGCAGACGAGACTTTAATGATGTGCAGTAGCCTGACCTCACACCTCCTCCTCCACCTCCTCCTTCACTGCGCATGCATCGTTTTCGGTGCAACAGTATTCATCATGTTTCCCCCCCTCCAAATTCAAATGACACTCTGGACACGTTCCGAGATTAAACATTTGATCTGCTGGCTAACCAGCCAATTAGAAAATCCGCGGCCACATAACAGCGTTGGCAGCCGGTCAATAGAGGCCGGCGTACTGCTCATCATGAGTCACAAAGCTTAATTAAGAATCTGCAAAGGCTAATCAATACCTGTAATGGGCGTCTGACACGGCTGGTGTTGAAAGCCGAGCATAATTGGCCCATCAGAATGCAGGCCGTCCACCCGTTCCCAACAAAAACATTCCACCGACAGGAGACAGGACGTCTCCCAGGTTCAGGTCTGCTCACCGCTTCAAGTTCAAGTTTCAATCACTTTTGACTTGGCAGAATCTTGGGGGGGAAAAGAAAAGGATTTGAGCTGTTTTTCCGGTCACCAGTGGCGCTCGTTAAACTGTCTCCTCTGGCCAGATTTCCAGTGCGATCAGCTCGCCGCCGAGCCAAAGAGAAGCTGACATGTTGTTGCGATACATGTTGAAAACACGGCTCTGTGTTCGGGCCCTTTAGAAGTTACTCACGGCGCGTGCATGCACGCAAACGTCCCCGGCTCCCTCGCCAGTCGCCGCTGCTCACCCGCGTCCAAAAATCTCTGTGATCCGTTGTGGCACCAACGCTGTTAGCTGCCTCCTGCATGACCCGCGTGAGTCTGCTCTCATGCAGCAAAAACAAAATGAGGATGAATGGTTAGGAAAGTTGTAAGAGTTGTGCAGAAGAGCGGCAGTGCGACTGGAGGTTTTTATTGTCTGAATCTGCACAAAGCTGCACGGAAGCAGTGGTAAACACAAAGGTGCAATGTTTTTTGTGTCTATTAGCTACAGAAACAGGCGTGCAAACAAAGTTGGCTGAGCTAAGATGAGCGTCTGGCGGGTCCAGAGTCAATAATGTTCTCATGTAACCTGTGAAAGTGTTTGCAGACTGGAAAAAAAGCAAAAACATCATTTAGTTTCTGTGCATCAAAAGCTGTTTTTGTTCTCCTCTCTCTGCCCGGTTTTGCTTCACGGCAGAGAAGATGAGCGTTTTCATCTGATCCACAGTGTGTGTGTGTGTGTGTGTGTGTGTGTGCCCCGTCAACTGCTAGCAGCGCCGCACTGTGCAGCGAGACGCTGGTATTCAGCGGAGAGCAGAGCTCATTAGTCGCTCTCCAGGGAGAAGGCGCAGGACGGCGCTCAGCTGCGCAGAAGACACAAAAGAACAAAAACCTGTAACGCTGCGTCTTTAACCTCTTCCCTGCCTCTCACATCTGCTGTGTGCACCGCTTTTCTTTTTTTTCTCCCACCGCCGAGCGTCTGAAGACGGTGGTTACATGTATTGTCACGCACCCCTCGCTGGGTCACCTGATGTGGAAAGTGTCGTTGAATAAGCCACCAGGTGATTGCTGGGACGGTTAAAAATGCTGCAGCAGGAGGCCATGATTGGGTTTGAGTGGTGAGGTGCATCCATTGGGCCACAGAGCATCCATCCATCCATTCATCCCTCCATCCATCCATCCATCCATCCATCCATTTTCAATACCTGCTTCTTCCTGAGCTCAGGGTCTTGGGGCTCTGCTGGAGCCTCTCCCAGTTGTCATTGGGTGAAGTTAGGGGACAAGTGGCCACTTTATTAGGGTCACATAGAAAGATCAACAACCATTTGCACACACACACACACCTACAGACAATTTAGAGTTTCCAATTCACCTCATATGCATGTTTTTGGATTGCTGGAGGAAGCCGGAGAACATTCACAATATATCAGAGGAGATGGATTTGGACTGACTGGGTCACATGTGCACATATAAATAAATTTGAGACGCCTTTGGTTGTGATTTAGCGCAAATAAAAGTTGACTGATTGATTGAACAAGATTTTTTTTCACTTAAAATGAAATCACAAAACACAAACTCACAAAAAGTGAAACAACCAAAGTTGAGGGGCGGCGACGAGCAGTGAATGAAAATGTCACGCTGACACAGACGACTCGTCCCGGCAGCTGTAAATGAGCTGTTAAAACGCTGCTGATTGCCCTGCAGGTGCACGAGTGCGTCCCGTCTAATTGGCGCCTCATCAGCGGCAGAGACGACGACTCCTGATTGGCCGTGCGGCTGGTGCGGCGGGGGGGGGGGCTACCTGCTTTGCGATTGGCTGAATTGGAGGCGTCTTTCTGCGTGATTGACTGCTCGTCCGTGCGTGTGAGAGCACGAGAGCGCGCACGTGTTAATGTGCGAGGAAAGGAAAAAAAAGACAGTCGACGAGCTGGATTAGCACGTCTCCGTATGCCCAGATTACTGTTAGTGTGCCGTCTTCACAAGTCTATTAATAGTGGAATTTTTTTCCATCTACATATCTTGTCTCACTGCTGCTGTAACCACCACTTTTCATTGGACATGCAATATTCATTGTTTCACATGCTAAAACATGTGCTCAATGCATTTTTAATGACAATTTGCAGTCACAAAAGGCAGCAAAATTCCTTCCTCGGATACAAATTGCTCTTTTCATTATTTTGATTAATATTGTTATGGTCATTATTAATAAACCACTGCAACCCGTTTTAGCCAGAATTTGTGAAAATACACATTTTTGAGGGTCTTTCCTATAAATTAGCAATTTTTTTTTACCCATTTTTTTTTTTTTTAACTTAAAGTCACATCTAAAATAAAAGATCTAGAAAGAACCATTCAATAGATGCTCCTCATTATCGCCCCGTGTTTACACCAGGGATCGACCCTGCGCGCACGCTGTAATTAACCCCTCTCTGATGATGCAATCAGCCGGAAGAAAAAGGGAGTGAAGTCCTAATATTGTGCGTTGCAGGGCGTGATGCCAGCGGCGTGTTGACTTGACCTAGTTAGCATTAAGAGGGGAGAGAGAGGGAGCGAGGGGGACGCAGTGACACGGTGACGGCAGCCATTCGTCAGGGCCGCCACAGCGCCGCCACCTCAGTCGACGCTCACTGCGCCCTGCGTGTCATCATCGGCCGCGCCGCCGTCCCTCCCACATCCACAGTGCTTTATTCCTCTTCCTTTTCCTTCAGGTTTTATTTTCGGGGGAAGAGACAGAGTTGGAAGATGATAAAAGAGAGGAGGCTGTAAACAGAGGGCTAAATACGCCGTTATTTCTTTCCCCCTGGAGGTCTAGAGAGGCTACATCAGTCTGGCATTGAGGAGAAAAGACACTGTGGAGGATGTGAATGGCAGAATATGAGACCTTGAAATGTCAGTTCATCATTTCCATCCAAGCGTCTGTGTGACTATTTTATTCAGTGTTTCCTGTTGACACACACACACACACACACACACACACACACACACACACACACACACACACCCTCATACGTGTTAAGAAAGGGGGGGGGTTGCAGCCTCCTCCTCCTCCTCCTCCTCCTCCTCCTCACACACCCACCGTGTCTCTCTCCTCCCCACTCTCTCTCTCTCTCGCTCTCTCTTTCTGCTGCTGCTCTGTCACACGCACACACACTCCGTCACACTCTCACGGCGGTCGGTTGCAGCAGCAGCAGCAGGCGGAGAGAGATAGCGAGAGGGAGAGAGAGACAGAGAGGAGAGAGAGACAGAGAGGGAGAGAGAGACGAGAGCCTCCGCTGCCGCCGCCGCCACAGAGCGACTCCTTGCGTGCAGCCGAGGCATCATGAGGCGATCAGCTGGAGTCGGTACCGCCGGCGAGGAGGAGCAGGGCTCTGGTTAGAGGAGGGAGGGAGGGAAGGAGGGGTGGTGGTGGGGAGGAGGAGGAGGGTCGAGGGGGGCAGCGAGAGAGAGGGAGGAAATAGCCTGGTTCTAATTAAATGCCTTCCGCTCTCCGTCTGCATCATGCTGTACTTCCAGCTGGTGATCATGGCCGGCACCGTCATGCTGGCCTACTACTTTGAGTACACGGACACCTTCAGCGTGCACGTGCAGGGCTTCTTCTGCTACGACACCGCCTACACCAAGCCCTACCTGGGACCGGAGGACAGCAGCGCCGTGCCGCCCGTGCTGCTCTACGCCGTGGTGGCGGGGCTGCCCACACTGCTGGTGAGTTCACATCCTCGTCCTCATTGCAAAAAAGAAAGAAGACTTCCTCCTCGCAGGCGTCTGCAGGCGGCGCAGGGATGATCTCCGCTCGTCAATCTCTTGATATTCTGCAACAAAAGAAAATAATGTGGTAATTTAACTCATTTGGCAACACTCAACAA
This sequence comes from Thamnaconus septentrionalis, assembly GCA_009823395.1. Classification (NCBI taxonomy): domain Eukaryota; kingdom Metazoa; phylum Chordata; class Actinopteri; order Tetraodontiformes; family Monacanthidae; genus Thamnaconus; species Thamnaconus septentrionalis. The sequence continues at coordinate 3,180,633 of CM020520.1, forward strand.
ATCAAACATTCTTAAAATATTCTGCAAATGTTTGCTGTGAGCCTGTGGATGAACTCTTCTTTTGCTTCTTCAACTTCTTCAAAAAGTCCTGTGCTTAAACCCTGGGTATCTGCTTATCAACCCTGTGTGATGTCATAAAGGGTCCATGTCAGGTTTGTGGAACAGAAAACATCCAGCCAGGTGTTTGTGTTTTCATTAAACATGTGAAAGTTCCAGCAAAGCATCAGGAAGCTAAAAAAAAAAAGCAGGAGGCTGTGAACAGAGGGTTAAATGTTCTGTTTTCTGGAGATCAAGAGATCTTGTTTTCATTTCTTTATTCATTTGTTTTAATTTACCATGCAAGGCTGCTCCTGTTTCCGTAAATAGGCAGAATGTGGGACCTTGAAAAAATCTGGCTGGGTTGTGCTTCTTTTATCTGTGAGTCACCGACTCTCGCCGCACTGTTTCTCCCTTTTTGCAATATTGGACTGATAAGCGGCGGCTGAGTCTGTGAGATAAACCTGAACTGGCTTTCAAGAAACGCAACAGAACCTGGCAAAAAAAAAAAAAAAAAAAGTCCAGCTGCTCAGCGTGCTCACAGCGTGGTTGTATTGCAAAGGAGCCACAGTGGAAGCGGTGATGCGACTCTGCTGACATGAATGACGCCTGGCCCTCATTCAGCAGCCCTGCCATTAGCTCCGTCCATTACAGCAGCCGCGCAATCAGCACATGAATTGCAGCCAGCAGGGGTTCAGCGGAGCTCCAGTGGAGCGGCATGCTGGCTGTTACACGGCACACACACACACACACACACACACACACACACACACACACACACACACACACACACACACACACACACACACAGAATCTCTGAGCAGCAGTTTTACATTTAGCCAGATTTAACGGTGCGACTTTGCTGCCGCCGCCTGGGAGGGTTTCCCTCTTTTGATGGCAGTCTTGACTGAACATGTGACTCCCCCTTCTTGATGTAATTAGTTGCGCCGCTGTCATCCAGACTGGCAGAGTGTGCCAGTGCATGCCGAGGGACGGACGGACTGACGCACACTGTGGGGGATTAAAAAAAGAAAGTCGAGGGCCCTCAAATATTGCATTTTTTTATCTTGACCACTCAGAGTGATTTTCCTGCATTAGTCAGCTTTTACACACACACCCACACACCCATTCATTCGCAGGTGACAGGGTGACATTCAGGTGCCAGCTGCTGGTTCTGACTAGTCTGCAATCTCACAAACCTTCACACGAGCCGAGACGTGTGGGGCAGAAACAGACCCGGGCTGTGACCATTATTTACGAAGCTGTCATAGAAGAGATGCTGTTGATGGAGAAGGGCCAGGCTTTGAAAAAAAAAATGATTTGATTGATTTGCTATGGTGACACGAAAATACAGAAAATTGACTTTTAAACTGACAAAATAATTTGATCCGACTGCCGGCGAGCCAACTGCAGCCTCGTCTGCATCAAGATCGCACTGCGCTGCTGTTTTGACTTGTGCAAATACCCACAATTGTATCGGGGTTGTCTGGCTGGAGCTCAGGTGCGCCCCCTTGTGGGCACGAGAGCACTAGACTCTTTGCTGGATGAAGACGTTCCACAGAGATTGCAGTGTATCTTCGCCGACTGGATTCTTAAACGCTTGTTTATGCGAGTAAGTCGTGCGAGAACGCGCTAGCCTGAGGACTGAACAAGCAAACTTTGAATAAAACAGTCGGCTCAGAGCGCGGCTGGCAGTGAGAGAGCGCCGGCTTCAGCTGCTCTGCAATATGGGCTGTTGTAGAAAGTGTTGATTTCCACGGTTGGGGGGCGTACGCAGGGGATGTAGAGGAGCCACCATTTATAATATGTAATTATAGTTGACCTGCAGCGGTTTATCCTGAGCGCTGGCGAAACCAAACGTGTCATGTTGTGTCTGGTGCGCTGTGTGTTGCGACGCTTGGCCGCTATTTCACAGCACGTGGGGATTATTTAAAGGTCCTGTGTTATGCAAGAGTCACTCTGCTGAGGGTTTACAGCAGCAATACACGGCAGAAAAATAGTCAGACCTGAAAATCTATGAAAAATGTGTCAGTGTTAGCAGGAAGCTGTAAAGCCGGCTGTAAACAGAGGGCTAAATAGAGGATGGATGATGCGGGGGGGGCTGTGTTTCTCATGCAGGGCTGCTGGAGTCTGGGAGTCATTTCAGTGTGAGGGGGGGAGTTTGCCAGGCTCGACTGCTCCTCCCTGTTGCATTTGATGGCCGTGGTGCAGGTTTGCTCCGCTGGTGCGAGGGTGCGAGGGTGAGTGAGGACAGCTGAGTGCAGCTGCAGCACTGAGGACTATGAAACTGTTAGAGCAGCAAACAGGGAGGAGATGCTGGGGGCGCGGGGGTGGGGCAGGGGCGCCATCTGTTGTCTGGATGAATTATTGGGGAAGCGGCCGACTTCCCTCCTGAAAGGGACCCTGAGAAAACGGCGGACCTCCTCTTCATCGCTCAGTGCAGGAGCATTGCAGTTGGGAGGCTGGGTGCTGGGGGATGGGGGGGGCTCTGCCAAGGTGGGCCGCTGCTGCTGGCAAAGCGGCTTGCGGCCTGAGCAGGAGGGGTAAGCAGGTGAAAGCTGCTTAAAGGAGTTCAGCCCGTGCGAGGTCGGAACAGCCGCGGCCGTCAGTCGGCTTCGGGTCGGCTGATCGCTGAAGATGAGCTTCTCCTTTCCCCACACAGGTGCTCACCTGCTCATCAGCCCTATTAGCTCAAAATGCTTCAAAATGCTTCTCCCCACTTGAAAAAAAAGCACTGTATTTTCCACAGACACCCGTCTCACTGGATTAGGTTTTAATTTAATTAGAGAAGCCGAGCTCATCCAGTGAAAAGAAATTTTATCAAGTTGATTGGATTTCTTTTCTCTCTCTACACCACCGGCAGCCCAACCCTGCCTTTTTTTTAATTGAGAGTAAATCAATCCGTCCTCCACTGACATATTATTGTCTGAGCAGAGATCCAGGAGGAGGAGGAGAGCCGCCTTGCTGCTGCTGTACTGCTGCCCTTACCATTGTCTTTTAGAAATTACTGTGCAGCTTTATTAATCACACTGCTGAAATGAATCTTGTGCAACAAAGCCAAGCAAACGTAGCTTTCACACACACACACACACACACACACACACACACACACACACACACACACACACACACACAATTGAGGGGGCGGGGCCCTGTGTTTGTGCTCCGACTGTTGTTGAAGCGGAGCTGAAAGATTGTTGCTCTGAGTCAGATTCCAATAAGCAGGCAGCAAAGATACATATATATATATATATATATATATATATATATATATATATATATATATATATATATATATATATATATATATATATATATATATATATATATATATATACAGATATAATTGCAGAATAAATTTGATTGAATGATTAAAAAATATAGAATTGCAGTCTTTAGCCTTCAGTTCTACAAGTCCAACCCATCTCCAGCGACACATTAAAGGATAATCTCCACCTCAGTCATTCTCCACGACCTCCATCAGGCCGGAGGTCTTGACTGGAGCTAAACAGCCCGACTACTTCAAATTTAGCCGCCTTTATTAATGCACCGTCTGCGCAGATATTACGATCAGTGCTGGATTATGGCTTCCTCTGCACGTGCCGACTGCAGGGGCTCTCCAATATTGCTCTGCGTACGTGTGTGTGTGTGTGTGTGTGTGAAGCAATAAAGGGTGGAGTGTGTGTGTGTGTGTGTGTGTGTGTGTGTGTGTGTGTAGAGGGCAGTTTGAGGTCTCTACGGTTGCAATGGGCCAGGACAGGCTGATCCTCCTGCTCTGTCGCGCTCCAGTGAACCTGCCTGGATCAGCCGGACTAATCGCTCGTCTCATCGCCTACAGCCGAGCACAAATTATTTGCTTCCGTACAAACATTATGACTGGCAGCAACACGTTGGGAGGACGCCTGCTGCTCCTGCTATATTTACCTATTTGCCTCTTGGAGCGCAGCACAATTCAGACCTGACATCTCAACGATGCCTCTTGGCCGTCTTCTTTCTTTATTTATTTCCAATTTGCCTTTTCCGCCTGGCCGCCGCCACTCAGTTTGTCCTTCTCTTCCCCGCAGACGGTGCCATGCATCTTCGTGATGTGCCGAGGCCAGACGCTTTGATTCGTGTCTAAAATTGCTACGCTCCGCTCGGAGCTGTCCCTCCCCACAGTCTCTTTGTGTTGCTGCATTTTCTAAGAGGCCTCTCGAAAAGCTCGGCCGTCAGGTGGCGTCTCCCTTCGACGGCCGCCGTCGCCGGGTCAACTTGAAACGGAGACAAATTGAAGCGCCGAGATTTTGTTGTGAAAGCCTCCGGAGGGCGACGTCGTCTTGGCTGTTGTGTGTTTTTTCTGTCGGGGCTGATGGAGACGGACGACGCAGTAGCGGTGGTGTTTAGGGACCAATGGAGAAGCACATTGTCACTGTGGCTGTGAGCTACAGACGGTGGGAAAGTGGGACAAACGGCCTGTGGCTGTCACAGTGGCCCTGAGGAAGAGGAGGAGGAAGAGGAGGCGGAGGGGAGGGAGACCTTCAGCCAGGGGCGAGGAGTGGCTGCCTCCAAACATAAACAAGCGATGAAGCGATGGACTCTGACCTGATGGTCCTCATCTGAGAAATTCTATAAAACTGAGTTAAATCGTGACTCCACGGCTAAAGTGACTTTTCACTTTACAATTCAGCTCCGGTGTTTGTAAAACTGAGGTGCTGTCGGATCAGGCAGAGTGCTATTCAAACACATCATCAGAGAAAACACCCTCAGCTCAAAGCCGCTGGGAATGCATTGAGGCATCAAAACCATGATACCATCATCATCATCATCATCATCATCATCATCATCATTATGGTGGTGGCAGATGAGGGATTTTCTCAGACACACTGCAGGAAAAAAATAGCTCTCTGGTCTCCACTCTGTTTTCCCCGCTCCTCGGCAGAACCATGGCAACGGCGCCGCCTGGTTGTCAATAAACACTGGAAGACGTCGACGCTCTCATTTTCCCATTTCCTCTGTTTGTGCTGCAGCTGCTGCAGGCGCAGGTCTGTGAAGTCGGCCGATAACGAGCACAATGAGTCGTGGGTAAAGAGGACGTGACACTTAAATGCACCGTGCTGCCTTCAGTGGTGGGGCGTCGTGTGTGTGTTTGTGTGTGTGTGTGGACACTCATCCAGGTGGACACATCCAGGTCAGAGTGGGCTGCTGGTGCAAGTCCCAGTGGGAAGAAGCCTTAATCTGAGGGATTAACTCCTCCTATAGTGAGGTCGTCTAGATGTTACATCCAGAGAGACGTCAGGCGGCGGCCAGCTGATTCCTGCACAGCCTGCAAGGATGCTGCAATCATTTCATCCGCTTTGGTTTCAATCAGACGTCTCATTCAGGTGCAGTTTTGGTGAACAAAATCAGTTTTTCATGCTCTTTTGTGTTTTTTTCTGATTTTCTGGGGCTGAGACAAACCAGGATCAAACGCTCATTTGTCTCCTGGCGGAGTGGAGAAAACAAAACATGTCATCAAAGACCCCCAGAATCCCCACAAGTCTCCCTCAGCCGGGCTACAATCCTCATTTAAACATGACTGCCGAGCGTGTGAAGTAAACACGAGTGTTTTCTGGCTGCATCACATCAAAAGGACTCTGGTCTGTTCAAAATGCTGGCCGGGTGCATCGCCAGCTCGCTCCTTCTCTGCTTAAAAAAAATCCTTTTCAAAAAGCAGTGATCCTCAGTCGATAAATATAAGTCCATGTGATTAAATTCATGACAAAGTTTTCCTGCTAAGCTATGCAAACAAATGTTTCCACCTCTTCTTCTGTCTTTTCCACTCCACTTGCTTGCTTGTTTATTTTTTTCTGTTCCTCTTACGTAACCTCCATCCAATTTAACTTGGCCACAACAAGATTCAGAATAATAATAAAAGAAACGTGTTACATAAGTGAAGATGTTTTAATCAGTGGTTATTCCATCAGTGTTGGAGCAGCAGCAGCAGCAGCAGCTGCCTGCAGTGTCAACACGCTCTGTTAATTATTCATCAGTATTTGATGTTTTTTCTTGCTTGCCAGGATTTTTTTTTTCTTCTTACAATTGTTGAGTAAAAAAATATCAGGACATTTATTTGCGACAAAATTTCTGTCACTCGCGTGTGTCCAATTTGTCTTTCCAGTAACCCCCCTCATCTCCTCCCATACAAGTCTGTTATCCCTGAAAAGCACCAGTGAATTTGAGCAGAAATCGAGAAAAAATAAAGTGTTCTGCCTTTCCCCTTCACACCCACCGCTCTGACCTTCCACTGATGCCTGGTTTGGTTTTTGCTTTGGCTCTGCAAAACGCACCGGACTTGGACTTGGCCGGTTCCAGGTCACACACTCCTGCCGGTGCAGTGCACTTTGTGTGACCAATCCAAAATCAAATCCCAGCCAGCTCAAGCAAGCTGCCACCTTCTGCACAACATATTAACGCACATGAGTCTGAGCGCACAGGAAGCTCAGCAGCGACAACCACGACGCCACTAACACACACAGAAAAAATTGAGAGATGTGTGTCAGACCTTCTGCTGCATCACCAGTGCCAGTCCAGACTGGGCCAGGTGGTGTGTGTGAGGTGAGCCCACACAAGGTGTGATGTGGCTGTTCTGAGCCCCAGACAGCTGTCACACATTAACGTCAGACACACAACGGGTCCAACACAGACACACGCTGGCCAGATGATCGTCCACAAAGGTCGTCTGGGTGCCAAACGCTTCAAGATGGAAGTTTGGTCAAACACAGCAATTCAGAGGGTTTCTGAGTTCTTTGCAGGCTGGTTGGCTGCAGGGGTTGAACCCAGCAGCAGCAGCAGCAGCAGCAGCAGCAGCAGCAGCAGCAGCAGCAGCAGCAGCAGCAGAATAACGCAGAGTTCTGCTGCCTGCAACAAGTGTGCAGCAGATTTTCCTACGAGCTGAACCAGGGGGGAGGAGAGGGGGTGGGCTGACTTCCTCTCCTCCATATGTTCCTGTGCATCACACATCCGTGTCAGTGCAGATGGAGCCCGCTGAGAATCAGTCACACGGGCTGCGAGCTGTGTGACGGAGGGAGAAAAACAAAAACCCTGCCTGACTGAGAAGCCTGCTGAAATGTTTCTCCTTTGTGTTTTTTTCCTCTTCTGATTTCTATTTCTATTTTTTTCCTACCAGATCACCATCACTGAGACGGTGCTGTTCCTGGTCCAGTACACGTCCAAAGAGTTCGACAGGTCTGAGAAGACGGTGGCCACCGGCGACTGCTGTTACCTCAACCCGCTGGTGCGGAGGACCTTCCGGTTCCTCGGTGAGTTCTGGCCCGGAGCGTCCGCCCACTCTGTCCTCACAGCAGATCTGCTCATTGTGGATGACCAACACCAGCGCCCACCCTCATCAGTGTGGCTGCTCCACTGGGTTCCACCACTAGTTTAGCTGGAGGAGGCCGAGTGTGGTGTCCTCTGCTGAGGTTTATTTGTCTGAATCTTCCCTTCAACACAGCTGGTGTAACTGTGCCGCGGCAGCAGCAGCAGCAGGAGTCTGTGCAACACGCTGCCTCCATTAGACATCACGGCTTTAAATATTTAAAAAGACTGAAAAAAAAATGATAAGTCACACATGCCTGAGTGACCTGAGATTAGAACATCCGCACAGATGACAGCCGGCCGTGCGTTTGTGCGACGGCGACATCGTGTAAGATTTATCTGGACCAGCTTCAGCTTCAGTCGCCCTCCTCTTCTGGACACACACACACACACACACACACACACACACACACACTGCTGGGATGTGTGGAGCCCACACATGGTAAAAAAAAAAAGAAAAGGAAAAACCATCCTTGGCTGCTTAAGTGGAGGCGGGAGATAAAGCTGCGGAGGAGGATCATTAGCTCCGCCCCTGACAGGGAATCCCTGCCTTTAGCTTCACCTCCATTCAAACTGCTCCTCAACATCACTCCTGCCCAAAGCTGCTTTCATCCCCAAGAGACTCACTGGAATTAGTTACCGTGTGTAATGTGAGGCCCCGCCGTCGTATCTCCTGCTGGGGGGCGGGCTTATATCTCGGTGTTAATTGATGTCACCGGTGAAGAGTGCCGAGCCGTGACTTTGCGTTAAGGTGAGCGCCGCCTTTTAAAAAGCAGCAGAGGAGGAGGAGGAGGAAGAGGAGGATGAAGGGCTTCAGCTGCCGACTGCAGAGGTGACAGTTGGCAGCTTGAGTGTCCTCTGTCAGGAGAGACATTCACACACACGCCGCAAGGCAAGGACCTCAGCTGAACCGACGCACGAGAGGGAGAAAATTAAACTGCCAAAGTGAGTGAGAGTGAGAGAGAGAGAGAGAGAGAGAGAGAGAGAGAGCGGGCCGAGTGACTGTGAGCGACGTCGAGACTGGAGGAGCAGCAGGAGAGCAGAGGAGGAGGAGGAGTAGGAGGAGGAGGTGGGGACATTCAACCTCGGCTGAGGTGGAGAAGCAAACAGATCATCCCATCCTTTGGGGAGATTCAACAGTTTCTAACTCAGAGAAGTTCTGGGACGAGAGTCAGAATGAGTTAGCGTTAGTTAGCATTAGCATTCTCCTCTGGATCATCCAGATGATTCATTTCACACCTGAAAATGAGCCAAGTGACTCTTGGTTCATTGATTTTATCCAATCGCTGCCGGTCGTTGCTGCAGTGTCACTTCTGTCTGTTTTGTTTTTTTTATTTTCCCAGAATGCTCCACTGTGTCCTGCAGCATTTATGCAGAAGATGAATTTGTGAAGCCAAGCTGCTCCCACAACCCATCTCTTACCTTGGACTTTTTTTTCCTCCCAGAACACGCCGGCGTTCACACGTGACTCCATCCGAGCACATGTTCACATGCACTCGTCTCCACTCGGAGAGCGTCTACATTCCTGCACGCCAGCATCCACGCTCGTCGCCACAGGCCCATAACCCCCCCCCGCCCCCCCCAACCTCCTCCGCCCCCCTCCCGCCTCCTCCTCTTCTCCTCATGTCTGCCGTTGCTCCGCTTAATGACTCAGAGGGCCGCTCCGTGTCGTGTTGTTTGGGGAAGATTAAATTTAGAACACAGCCGAGGGGTCGCGGCACTCTGGCACACTGCTGCTGCAATACCTTTTTTTGTTTTACACTTTGGAAGCTTGTTGCTTGTTGAGCCGCCACGGATTTCGACCACTTTTGCAGACAGACGTCCATCCTTCAGACGGGCCGACGCAACGCAAATCCACAGCCGTGCTCCCACTTCATGGATCGGCAGGAGAGCTGCGGCCCACGTATTCAAACAACAACTCGCCTTGGCAAAATACTGGACTGCGTTTTGTCGGCGATCGCTCAGTCAGAACTCATTTTTTCTGATGGCAGTTTTATGGTAGAATAAACATTTGACCCCAACCGAGAGCACTTCTACATCTTTGATGTCGTCGGTGTCGGGGAGGAGGTGGGGGGGGGGGGGGGACTAACTTCAGGGACGGAGGTGAGAATCAATGTTACAAAGTGCAATCAATCGACTTGAAATAATAATAATAATAAAAATCTCCCAGCCATTTCACAGACAGCGGCGAGGTGAACCAGAGGTGACATCACGACTCCTCCTGTCGTGTGCAGCTGGGCGCCGCATCGCGTTGCGTCTTGTCGCAAGTCATCGGCAGCGTTGCGGCAGATCGGCCCTGTTTTCACGCCTCTGTGGCTGCGACAGCTGCGGCCGCAGGAAAGCTGCCGTCATCTGACAAAAACAAACAAACGAACTAAAATAATGCGGCAAAGGCTGGATCTGATTGGACGAGCCGTGATTCCATCACCGACTCCCTGGGTTTCGCCAATGTGCCTTAAATTGGCCCCTGAAGGCATCGGCATGAGGACAAAGTGTTGGAGGAGTGAGTGCTTCATTAAATGACGTCTTAGTGTCACACTCGGCGGCCGGGACGCTGCCAGCGACGACTGCCGAGAGCCCGCAGCCCTTCTGGAGAAGAGCTTCTCCAGCCGGCCGAGGTTGCGCATCGCACTGCCGCATTGTGGAGGCGCTGGCACCTGATCAAAGGGGAAGAGCACCGCTTCCACTTGGCTCTGGCGCACCATCCGCCGAGGAGAGGGGGGGGAAACGGGAAGAAATCCAGAAAAAAAAGCGGCGGATTACGACAGCGTCTGACGGAGGAAGAAACAAATTCGATTTATGCTCTAATAAGCAATTTTGTCCAACCACCCCCCCCCTCCTGTGTGTGTGTGGTGGTTGGGGATGGGGGGTGCATCCCCGCCCCTTCATTAGAGACTCGCACGCCGCCCACAGTTCCACGTTGACGCCGCAGAAAGTGGGACAGAGTCGGGAGCGGCGCTGTGGCGAGTGACTCACACGGCGCTTGACAAAACCTATTTGACGCTTGTTAAGAAGTGGACCTGTCAGCATCTGGAGCCCTCTCTCTCTCTCTGAGCCCCGCCCCCACCGCCACCGCCAGGCCGCTGAGGGATTAGAATGGAAAGGCAGACGCCGGCGCGTTCGGAGCGGGAACTTTCCAGCTAGAACCAAAATCCATTTACGGAATCACACACACAGATTAAAGGGAAAAAAAAGCTTGATTGGAAACACTTCTGTTACCGCCAGCCACACAACATCAACAGACTCATGCTGCAGTAACCAACATCCATCCAACCCGATCTCTCCCCTCCTGTTAACCCCTCCCCCTCTCCCTCCGCAGGCGTCTACACCTTCGGCCTCTTCACCGTCGACATCTTTGTCAACGCCGGCCAGGTGGTGACGGGCAACCTGGCGCCGTACTTCCTGACGGTGTGCAAGCCAAACTACACGGCGCTGGGCTGCCAGCAGTCGCTGCGCTACATCAGCCACCAGGAGGCGTGCACGGGCAACCAGGACGACATCCTACGTGCTCGCAAGACCTTCCCGTCCAAGGAGGCGGCGCTGAGCGTGTACGCCGCCCTCTACCTGGCTGTAAGCTGCCTTCACCTCAATATCCACTGTGTCTTTACTCAATGTTGTGTGCTGCTGTAAAGCAATGTTGTGTTTTCTTTGAATTGCTAAAACTTGTTGCTGCAGTTTGTTAAAAACAAGCTGCAGCAACAAAGTTTTAATCAATTAAAACAACTCATGATGAGCCCTCGGGTTCACACTTTGAATCTTCCACCAATTCCAACCGAAAAAAGTGTGGAGAATAAAACGGCACAATTGGCAGCGTAATCCTATGGTGAAATTGAAGCACACTTGGTTCTGAGTTAACGATCAGGAGCCAGCTAAAAAACAATGCAGCGTGTGGCTGGATGCTGATTGGAGGAGGTCGGGTGTCTTCGCCCAGTGAGAGTCGCCGCCTCAGTCGACGGTGAAGGACGCCGTTTCAGACTTGACAAGGCGGCGAGATTGATGTCATGAGCGGAACAGCAGAGGACGGCCCACTAAACCCCTCCATAAACGTCCCCGCCCACCACCTCCCTCTTTTTTATGTCCCCTATTCAAAGTGACAAAATACTGATGCAGCCAGCCCCCTGGTGGTCAAACAGGAAGTGCGGCTGAGACAAATCAAGTTGACCCGGGGAGTCTGCGGTCAAATGAAGTGACGCATTAAAAATATATACGGCCTGTGTGTGTGTGTGTGGGTGTGTGTGTCAGTGTGTGTGTGTATATGGTGTAGAAAGGTTAACCAGCAAGGGTTTCCACACGTCTAGAATTGATAGCGCTTGACAGCTCGTAGCTGCTAAAATGACTCACAGGAAGAAATCCCCTTGACCTGCTGAAGGACACACACACACACACACACACGCACACACGCACACACACACACACACGCACGCTACTGGATACTGGAGCAAGACTGCAATGCACACTTAGGATGTTTTGCGATTTCAAACATCTCAGAATGACGATCATCTAGAAACGAGCTCTGGTCGGACAAACAGAGACACGGAAACATCACCACTGTTAACTCTACGGTCTTGATGGATCAAATTTATGAAAATTAGATGGAAAGCATTTATTTTCCCATGTTCAAAGCCCAACAGAGGAACCTGCAGGAGGGACGGATATATTTAGCAACTCCCCCCAAAAAAACGCTGCTCTGCTCCGCGCTGCTCGTCGGCCGGAAAGAATCGTTGCTGACAGATCGAATGGCATCACTACTTATCCAACCAGCATAAAAAAAAGGAAGGAAAGTTGATATAAAATGGAAGCAGACTTGGCAGAGAGGAAGACATGCAGCATCTAAAATCTTCTGAACATGAAGAAAAAAAAAAGGTGTTTGGTCCAACACCTCCGTTAAAGGTCAGACTCAGCTGCGGGGTCGAGGGGCGGGGCCAGACGACTGCGTGCAGCTCGGTCGGGACGCTTTGCTGGCGGAGCATTGACCCGACAGGTCGCGAAGCAAAGTTTAGGAAGGAGAAAGTTCCAGAGAACTTGAGAAAGAAAGCGTGAGCAGCTTTGAAATGGGGTCTGGACGAGGGCTTCTTTGATAATACACCAGTGTCACAAGGTTATTCTCTTTCCTCCCCAATAATTTTTGTTGCAAATTAATTTAAATTGTCAATGAATGAGGACGTTAGTAAATCTCTTCTTTTTTAAACGCTAAAAGTCCAGAGAGGAATGAAAGCCTGGTGCTTTCTTGAGAGTCACGTGCTTGCCAGCCTTGTGTTTAGTCTCTTAGCAACTGATAAGTTCTCCATTCGCTTTATTACGGACACGTTAAAACCTTTCCAGCCAATCAATCAGGCTGGTGACATGGACGAGGAAGTTAAAAACTGGGCTGCGCACGGGTCATTTAACACGGCTCTGCACATCGACACGGCGCACGTGAAGGAGGAAAACATTCATTTGCGTCGCACCAGTGGAAGAACACGACAATCCAGCCCCCCGATGATCCGAGGAGATTGAGAGTAAATGAATTGCGGCGAGGAAGGAGCGGAAACATTTGATCGGCTCCGGGAGGGAGATTGCACGGTGTAATGAGGAAAAATTAGGCCCCTCGGAGGCCAGTCGGCTGCCTCGCAACACAACACGCCAGCCGCCGCAGCCAAAACAGAGAAATTCTGCCGCTTTTATCTTCGCCTGCTGCTCGTCCAGCACGTTTCTCTCACACGAGTGGCCCAATTTTAGCCCCCGACTAGACGCTGAGCTGAAATCTGGGCAGGAAAGTTACAGCATTTCTGCTTTTTGATAGACTGGATACATTTATATATTTTTACACTTTGCACAGCTGCTGCCAGAGACCTGCAGCCAGAGACCACGGTGTCGTCATGTGACTTTCCCTCTGCTTGTTTAAGCAGGATGGTGGTGGTGGTGGGGGCAGGGGGGGCGCGAGGACGGACGGACAGACTGGCGATGTACGGCTCACACTGCTGGCGCTTTGTGGCATTTCAGCCTCGTCCTCCCTCCACAAAATGTTAAACGGTGGCGTAAAGGTCTCGAAAGGTTGCAACGTCTTAAAAACAGGGCGCGCTCCGGTGACTAAGACAGGCTGACGACGGAGGAGGAGGAGGAGGAGGAGAAGGAGGGGGGGTGGAGGAGCAGGAGGAAGAGCCTTTGCTTCATGGCTTCATCCACTGTTTGGAATGGTGCCATTGGGGAATTTCAGTGAACAAGCGCAAGCATGTTTTCTCCTCGACACTGATTGGTCGGTCACACCCTGACCAGCCGCTGGGATCTGGGTCGGAGATCCCAGTAACAGGCTTTTTCCCCGCAGAATGTTTTGCACTAAACTTCAAAGTTTTCTTTTTTTTTCTGTTTGTCTGTTTCATCTGCGTGTCACCCTCAAACTTTTTTCTCTCTCGCTCTCACTCGCTTTTATTTATTTCATTCTGAAGTAGCAGCGGCGGATCTGTAGGGATGATGCCTCTGAATACAGGGGGGGGAAGAAACAGAGAGAGAGAAAGGAACAGCAGGAAATGCCTCCTGGGAGAGATTTAACATATCAGCCCCTATTTACTCACAGTGCCAATGCCTGGTGGCGCTCTCACCGCACACATTTTAATAAAACATCAGGGCGAGGGGGGAAAAAAATGAATATTTTTTAAAAGGCAAACTGAGTGATATACATATTGAAGCGGGGAAGGACGTGTGTGTGTGTGTGTGTGTGTGTGTGTGTGTGTGTGTGTGGAGTCGCTGCTTTTCCAGTGCCGAGTGACACATTTTACTCTCCGACTTCATTTTCACGGTGAAACGAGGCAAACAGCAGCCGACGCTCACCTTCACAATGACGCAGTCATTGTCAGCGAGTGTCACCTGAGGAAACGGCCTCCAAGGGTGGGCGGGTGGTTTAGAAGGGGGCACCGACTGAAAGGAACTATTTCCTATTTGCTATTTCGACGAGGTCTTTGGCAGAACTCCGACACAGAGCTGCGTTTCTTACACGACGATTTCACAAATTACAACTCAACTGGCGCTGCAGCAAATCTCCTCCTGCACTCAGACGAATGGAGCAGAGGATTTCATTTGAAAAACGTGTCCATCCAACATCTTTGTTTTGTTGCCGTCCTCCTCGACAGATGTACGTGACGTGCACGGTGCAGGCCAAGGGCACGCGCCTGGCCAAGCCGGTGCTCTCCCTGGGACTCATGTGTCTGGCCTTCCTCACTGGCCTCAACCGAGTGGCCGAGTACCGCAACCACTGGTCGGACGTCATCGCCGGCTACATCATCGGCACCGCCATCGCCACCTTCCTGGTGAGAGCGCCGCGTTCCTGCGCCTTTTTAACTTGTTCATTTGCACAATGTCTTTTTTTTTTTGAGGCAGATAGACAAAGATAGTAGTAGCCTTTTTTTCAGGGGTCGTTACTGGTGACACTGTCTTATTCCCCCTGTGACCCTGAGTTCAGGAAGAAGCGGGTATTGAAATTGGATGGATGGACTTTCTAAAAGCATCTTTCCCCCCAAACAGCAGCTGCACACACACACACACACACACACACACACACACACACACACACAAAACTGAACGTGCGTCCGCACTGCTTTCCTTGGGTCACTTTAGCATCCGGAGGACCCGACTGTCCAATGAGCCTTTGTGTTTTCTGTGAAAATAACAAACACGGGGCAACGGACCAGTGAGAATGACTCACAAGTGTATATCGATATAGATATTTTTTCTGTTTAAAGTTGCAGCGTCTCGGCTGCCTCAGAGAGAGACGGAGAGTTGCGCTTGTGAAACTTTTCAAGCGCTACAGTGCATGAGAAATAAGATTCCAATAACTTTTCCCCTGCTGTTGTCCACGCTGCAGCGCTGCTACTGCAGCAGCAGCAGCAGCAGCAGCAGCAGCAGCAGCAGCAGCAGCAGCAGCAGCAGCAGGAGAACAGGGTTAGAGATGCAGCAATAAGTGTAGCAGAAAAAATAACATGCACCAGAAATCCACATTAAAGTTCACTTCTGAACTGTCAAAGGAGCATCCTGTTCTTTACAGATATATATATATATATATATATATGTATGTATATGTATCTGCTGTGTTTTCTTTGGCTGGACAGGAAGTGGCTTGGCAGGAAGTGCCAGATTGTATTTGAGAAGCTCAATGAGACAGAGCAACTTGGGAAGCTGGAGAAGTGGTGACGGTCCAGTCTGCTGCTAACAGCTCGTCGTTGCCGCGGCCACTTATCGTGAGTTGGGATCGCGGAAGGCAATTTGTCGCAGGGCAGAGTTTTTGCAGATTAAAAGCGAAGGAAGCCGAGTATGAAATGAGGCACGAATGAACGCGCGCTAATTATGCGTGGCGGAATATACATCAACAAACTGGAGCAGCGGCGATGGACCATCGACCGGCCAGCTTCCCGCAGCTCTCGCCTCTCGCTGCATCAGTGTGAATCAGTGCTGCTGCTGCAACGGCGGAGGGAGATCATTGCAGGTCATTATCTGAACACCGGCTTTGATTACTGCCAACGATGAGTTTGGGCGGCGCTCCAGGCCCGTGGAGCCGTCTGTGTAACACACAGACTGAAAACCATATTTCACCTCTGAACAGGAGGATTCACTGCGAGGTTTAGCAGAGCTGGTTCACCAGCAGCAGCAGCAGCAGCAGCAGAGGGAAGAAAATCTTCCCCTTCTCTTCCTCCACCCTCTCATCCTCTTTGTTCCCGCTGCTTTGGGTCCAGAAAGGATAATATGTGATAAGGTGGCCTCTTCAAACAGATTAGTGTTGCTTAATACACCGTTGCTATCAGCCCTGGTCAGAAACACACTCCTCCCTTGCACTTCCCTCCGCCTCAGCGTCTTTCATCCATTCTCTCCTCCTCTCTTCCTCCCTATAAATAAGCAGCGCTCACTATCAGCCAGGCAGAGCCAATCACAGTGCCCAGACTCACTCCCCCCCCCACACCCCCCCGCACCCCCCCCACTCCTCCCTCCGCTGCTATAATACACGTGCAAATTATCAGTACACGAAGCAGCAGCTGTGTTGGAGACAGTGAAGCCTTTAAAGTGCCTCTAGACAATCTGGGTAATTTATGAGTTGGGGAGATTAACATCGTGGCCCGTGTAGGAACATAAAGCTAAACAAGGAGTTGGTATCGAGACGAAGATCGCAGACAAGATATCCGCTCCAACAGGCTTCGCCTCGCATCCCCTCATTAAAACTAAAGCTTGCAGCAAACTTAATTGCGCTGATCTGTCGAAAGTGAAGTTGGAAAGGACAACAGCTCCTGCAGCATCGTGCAGATGGCTCCTGCCACGCAGGTCACGAAAGTATGAGGCAAAAAAAGAGCGACCTCCGCAGATTTAAACAAAACATATTGTGCAAAGAGCAAAGGTAGAAGTGTGTTTGGTTTTTTTGTTCTGCATGCAGAACTCGACGCACAACCGCCGAATCTGGACGAGAGAAACTCTAAGAACCAAATCTACACTGACGCTTCCAAAAGCTCAAACAGTGTGTGAGAACCTGTGACAGCGCCAGGCTCTCCTGCTGTTCTCCCCCCTGAAACCCCCCAGGCAGTTTCACCGTCCACTGACAATACTGTTGGTCACAGCCAGGAGGGAACACGTCATGCTCTCCTCTCCACTGGCCTGCGTGACTCCCTGCACAAGAGCAGCAAGCTGACTGTCCCTTCCAGTCGCCTCCTCCTCTTCCTCCTCCTCCTCCTTCTCCTCCTTCTCCTCCTCCTCCTCCTCTCCAGCCTCCCAAATTGGCTATTTTTTTTTCATCTTGAGGCCTCTAAGCCATGTTTGGCCCCTTATTAGAGAGGCTCCGGCGACATCCATCACAGATACAGTAGGGCTCCCCCCGGAGGACAAAACCACAGCCGCGCACACATACGTGACCTAGATACTTAGCCTGGTAATCCAGCCCAGCACTTGAAAACCTCAATGCCTGGAATTCAGCTACGCACACATCTGCATCAGGGAGCCGTTTCTACTACACTGTGGGTGTGTGTGTGTGTGTGTGTGTGTGTGTCCGTAATTTAGCTGCGGGCTCATTTCCATTTGTGTGTTTATTAAATCTCCTCCGTCTCTCTCCCTCCCTCCCTCCCTCCCTTCTTCCCTCTCTCGGTGTGTGTGTAGGTGGTGTGTGTGGTGCACAACTTCAAAGGGAAGCTGCTGCTGAGCGAGGACTCGCCGACCGAGGAGCAGCCGCCCAACATGGCCACGCTGCACATCGGCCGGATGGAGAGTCCACTGGAGAAGTACATCGCCTCACAGGTCAGTGGGAGGCGGCAGCAGCGACGGCGGCGGTTTGCTTGATCACGCTGACGACCTTCATGAACGCCCTGCGTTGCAAAACTGAAAGCTAAGGGTGACTGGCTGAGTGGCAGAGAGGAGCTTCAGCCTACGTCTTTAACAATTTTTCAATTTGCCATTGACACAAATGTCTACAATTTGGGAGGCGCACGCATGCATGCATGCATGCAGACACACAACCACCCACTCGGCTGCTGCTGCTGCTGCTCTTGCAGGAGACGGATGATGAAGACGATGAGGAGTCGTGCGACATTAAAGGCCGCCTCCGCGCCTTCCTGCGCTGGCTGCAGGGCCTCGACTGGCTGCAGCGTCTCCGAAACAAAAGGCAAAACAGCGCTGAAGTGGCGTGACACCCAAGTGACGCCACATCTCTGGACACGTCTCAGTCTCAGTCTCAGTCTCAGTCTCAGTTTTACACCTTGGCTCTAGTCCAGCACATCACATCAAAGATTAATAGTGGGAGGAAATGGATGAGTTGACTTTGGTTTCATTTTAATCTGTTGAGATGCTTTCCATCAGTGTGACGGCTTCGCTGTCACTCAGCAATTCCGCAAGCAAGTGGAAAAATAAAGTCAAATTTGACGCTGATTCAGACCAATGGGACGATGTCCAGAGTGTTTGGCTTGCGTGGTTGAAGTGCTGTTTTTCCTCCTCTGGCCTTCTCACACCAGTGAAATCACATTTCTTTACCCCCACATCTCCACAATCCCAAATGTTCTGCTGCAACGGCCGCGTGAACAATTCCTGCAGTGTGTTCTTTTTCCACTTCCTTTCTCTCTTCCGACCTGCCCTCACTAATGATGTGTGCCTGTACACACTGCAAAGCACAGAAAACAAAAAGGCAACTTTCTGGCGATCTGATCATTCATTTCCTGGCCGCCTGCTGAGATCCCGCGCCTTGCTTTGTCTGACACACAGCCCAGAATCTCACACTCTCCGCTCGGCGGAAAAATAGCCCGCTCTAAAAATAGCCGGTGCCCAAAGATGCCTGGAGGCGAGGCAAGCCACGGTGAACAAAATACCAGGGCAGGAAGCAACCTTTGAGTGGGCAAAATAAATAAATAAGTATACGACTCCCACGCTCTTCTTCTGCTCTTTTGTTTTGTCTCCATCGAGAGAGAAAAGACATCGGTGGTCTCGACCGTGTGACATCTGCAGGATCTACAGACCATCATGACAATGATGTCTCACCAAGACGTCACATTATTGATCCATTTTCCATCAACTGCACAGCGTTGCAGGTTAGCTGGAGCCAATCCCGGCTGCATAAATACATACAACCATCGCAGGTGCCACATTCGCCAGTCAGCCTGCGATGCAGAGGCTGGAGAACCTGGAGAACCTGGAGAACCTGGAGAGGACCCACGCAGATGTGCACATCATATTCATTTTTGCAACAGTGCTCAATAGGTCAATAGTACATTTGTCCTAATATTGAATAAAAACTATTGAAATGAATAGTACAAAAGGCTGTTTGAGTGATGAGGCCGGTATCTCACAGCCAGACGTCACACTGGCCCTGATGCATTACAGCAGCAGCACACTTATCCTGCGCTCAGGGTTGCCAGTTGCAGCGCCCAGCTGCTTGAAACGCTGTGTTTCTTCTCGCTGGGTTTGCAGGCATTATGTATAATGATTGCCGACTATCAACAAATCTTTTGAAGCTCAGATGAGGAACTTGACGACCTTGATCTCTTAAATATTCCAGGGGATTTGGGACTGAGGATTAACCTGTGAGAGGCCACTGCATTCACTTTGTTCGTGGAGAGTTGCATATCGGCATCGAGCCTCGATCCGTGGAAGCGACGTCTGTGGCTTCACATTGAGGCCTATTTATGTCCGCATGAAAACGGCGCAGCGGCTTGGCTGTGTGATTGGCTGAGGGTGAGAACCGCCTGGGCCATGAAGAGCGCTTTGCTTCAATGAACCGCCAGCGTGTCCGTTTATAGCGCAGCCCCATAAGGAGCGTCTTTCTAAGATCTTCTGCCTCTCAGAGATGTACAGTAGTTCTAATTGGGGAAGCAGGGGCAGTGAGGGGGAGGGCGGGAGGCGGGGGTGGAGAGGGAGGTGGGGATGGAGGGGGGAGGCGGGAGGCGGGAGGTGTCGGCACTGCGCACTCTGAGCTCACATCTCTACCAAGTCCCTTCGCTTCAAGCTCTGCATCTCACGCTCTGCAGCCAAACCCCTCTCAGAGGCTGGATTAGAGAATCAAAGTCTTCACAGCCGACCAACAACAACAGCCCCCCAACCCCCCTGCCACTTCTCCTCCCCTCCCCCACGGTGGCGTTCCTCCAAAAAGATCCTTTTCCCCTCTACAACTTAAATCCCTTGATATCTGTGAAGGATTTTGCAGATTCGCTAATTGGCGGAAGGACTGTTTCCAAGTCCTGCGTAATTTGGGTTGACGCCCATAAGAGAAGGCGGCCGTGTAAAATCTTCTCACTGTTGACTGACGAAGGCAACAGCTGATTAGTGCCATAAAAAGCAACTTTATCAACATTAAATGCTGTTAAACACCTTTAAATGCTCTCTTCTAAACCAAATACAGACTCACTTCCTGTTTCTCTGATATATTTTCCTTCCTTCCCCAACAGAATCACATCGCCTTCGCTGAGGTCACATGACGTGGAGTCGGCCGTGTGGCAGACCCACTGGACGTCCACGCTCTTCACCGTCCAACCAAATTAGACAGAGGGCAATGCTTCTGACCAGTTTTGTACGTGTGTGTGTGTGTGTGTGTGTGTGTGTGTGTCTGGTCCACGGTATGTTGTTCTATGTTGTCTCTCTGTCCAACCCCCCTCCTGCCCCACCTCCCTCCCCATGCCCTCTGTCCAACCCCCCCCTTCCCATGCCCTCTGTCACAGCTTCACTTACGTATATGAGAGAAAACAAAAGAAAATCCAGAAAAAAGAAAGAGGCGTCACTCAGTCAGTCGGCAGCCTCTGCTCTCTTCACCTATGCACTTGCTCGAAATTCCTTCTCTGACTGCCTGATGTTGGCCTCTGCGAGGGGGAAACCCTCCAGCAGAAATGTTGCACCATGAAAAAGAAGCTTGAAATTGAAAAAAAAATATATGCGATATATAAAATCCAAGAAAAGAACTGGATGCTGTCATCCCACCTCTGCCTCGAGGGGCAGATATTTTCATTTTGCCAACTTATTTTGCAAATCAACGTAAAAAAAAAAAAAAAAAAAAAAAAATCCTGACACTAGTGGCAGGCTGCTGTATAGCATTTAAACTGTAGAAACTGGCCCAAACAATCGTCAGGGGGGCGGGCAGATGTGAAAGTTTGCAAACTTCCACATTTAAAACTTTGATGTTAGCACTAAACTTTTGTTTTGCACTCTCTTACAATCTGACTTCATAGTCATAGGATCATTTATGTCCTCAGAGGACGTAAAGAAGCTCGTCCAAACTTGATCAGGTCAAAGTTCGTGCGTGCAAATCCGCAACTGAGTCGTTTCCTCCTCTTTTTCTCAGAGAAACAAATGAATATATTATTCATATCCCAAAAAAATCAATCATGGACACACGGAGAGGAGAGGGGCCGTCTTCACGCTGGGGTCTGGGGGGGAGGCGGCCTCTGCGGTTATATATCACAGCCAATCAGGGCACAAGCATCTCTGATCATCATCTTGGTTTCAGTGCATCAACATGGAGACAATGAAAAACTGGTTTCAGTTCATGTTTATATGTACAAAAGCATTTTTTATGCCTCAATAGAGACATAACGCTGTTTCTTTTGAATATACGTTTAATATTTGTAGTTCTAGTTAATTAAAACAGTCACATGTTTATTATGGCCTGGTCCTTGGTGTCATAAATGGCTTAATCTTGCATTAATCGATATTTATGTGCAAGCCACAGCCTGTTCTTCCCTCGACTGTTGTTGTTCTTTGTTCCTTTTTTGATGAAAAGCATTTCCATGACACACATTTTGGAATATTATTGGATCGTCAGTGTAAAATATTTGACTGAGTTAGTTAGTTAGCTAGTTAATAATCAACTGCAAAAATAATCAAACTGGCAACCAGACAGCAGAGTGCAGATGCAATCAAATCCAGTCTGCGTGATTCTATGTCCCCTAGTGGTCAATAAAAAGATAATTTAGCTTTAAAATGTTTGGTGATGGATTAATTTTTCTGTTTTCCGAGCAGTTGAAGCGAGTGGCAACATGGACAACGACTAACATGATGCAACTCACGCAGTGCCGGTGCGTCTTTCAGCTGCAAACATGGAAACTAAAATGCTTTTCATTAGTTTCTTCCACTTCCGCTGCTGCACCGAGTCCACCCGACCATGAGCTTTTGTATTTAACCAGCAGGGGGAGGACGGCGGGGACACGGTGAGGTGCACTTCTTCAAATGTCTATTTTTGTAACGGTTGTACGGTATGGCGCTGGCGAGAGGACTGGAGGTGGGAAGGTGCAAAAGCAGAATGGCACTACGGACGAAAAGATAAAAAGCATCAGTCCGTCTCAAACTCCTCTTATAGCAAAACACAACCACTGAGACAAATGACTCGCATTGCTGCTGCTTAAAAACACAGATCAAAAAAGTTCAGGAATCAGCCCATAAAATAGAAAAAAAACTGAGATATTTAAAAGAGAATATAAATATAACTATATATGTATACATCACAAAGAATATATTACTGCTGTATTGCTGTCTATTTTTACTATGACTGTGCACTGTGTGGCTGTTCATAATTAATGGCTCTTCTATTCCACGGAACTGTTATTGCTCCTCGATGTCGGTCGACTCTGAAGAGATCGTTTGATTTCACCGTTTTATACCTTTTTAGTGGATTCGTGACCAACGTTACTCGCGTTGAGATGACATCATACTGCTTCCCACAAATGGATCTTGGCCCCTATGACTCTGTGGCCCTTTCCCTCTGGGTAAACGTTGCACATCCCATCTCTGTTTTAAGTAGTAATTTGTTTTTTCTTCAACAAATGTATCTTCTTTTTTAACTTGAGTTTCAATTGTGACCTTTTACACTGTACAAAATCTAAAGCCTTTTAATAAAAAATAAATGAATGAAGAGAAAACTGGTCCGTCTCTAAACATTGCCTGATTGTCATAATTTCTTCCTCCAAAATAGACGTATACTAATTAGCCATAGCATGCGTGAACAGCAGAGACAGAGCTCGGTGGCGTGCTCTCAGAATAGAGGTGCGAGTGCAAAGCCTCCAGGTCACAACACCATGGCTATCTTAGTGCAGTTTTTTCTCTTTTTTTCAACAGTAATCAGTTTTGTTTAGCGCCGGCGCCTCAGCCGGGGTTCAGTGTGAAACTCATTATCATCTGGTAGAAGGAGATCAGAGGCTCGCAGAGAGGAGAGAGATAAAAGGAAAGTCTCCATGTATAGAAAGTGTGAAGGGAAGAACTTTAATCTGCTCCTGACACCCATCTGTGGGTGTGAGCGCCGCTCCGCTGCTGCCGCTAACACAGGGAGTCTCGCTGCATATCTGACAGAACATCAGACAGAGCGGGAAGTTCTAGAACAGGAAGTTCTGACACGACGACCCAAACGACCTTCCAGACTGAGCACGAAGTGAGCACGAAGCTCCACCACTGCATCACGACTAGGAACGAGAACTTGCGGTGATGCTGAAATATGAAATCTGCTCTTCAAGGCAACATTTTTAAGATGACAACTTCACCGATGAACAATTCCTTGCCGCTGAAGCGTTCTTCTCCAAGTGATCGGCATGAATACAACTCCTCCGTAGCTGCAGCTAAAAACAACCTGATGGATGACGGCCTCTGTCTGCTGTCTGACACTGAGGCTCCTCCCACTGACGTGTGGCGAGCTGAAGGAGGGAAAACAACCAAAAAATGAAAAAGAAAAACCAACAAGAGAGGACCAGCGGGTGCTGTCCGCGGTGCTGAAACAACTCAGACTCAAATCAGAGAATCGGCAGCAGGCAGCAGATGGGAAAATGGCACATCGGTATATCAAGGTGCAGAGAGCAGCAGCAGCAGCAGCAGCAGCAGCAGCAGCAGCAGCAGCAACGGTGGCCTGGAGGTGACGGCAGCCGTGTGTGTCAGACACCTCTCTGCCAAGTGGGGACGGGACTGTGTTGTCCTGCGAGGTGAGGACACATTAATGTCACTTAGGCAGTGTTGTTCCGCTCCGTCCTGTCCAGGCTGGAGGACGACGCACTAACACGCCCAGACAGACGGAGAGCAAACATCATCTTGGTGTCTGCCGGCCTGCCGCTGCAGGAGCAGAGGTGGCACCTTGCGTGGCAGCCGGGGGAGATGGGGGGGAGTGAGGTGGAGGGAGGGGTGAGTTTACTCAGGGGGATTGTTTCGCCTTTTGACGCTCTTTGACGAGGACCAAAGAGATAAAGATCTTTAGTTGAAACTCACAACTGGGCGCTAAATCAACCTCCACCTCCATTACTCGGCCATAAAGCATTTAAAATGACACACCTCTGCTTTCTTTGTTTTTCATTTGAAAATGGACATTTACTGAGTTTCCAAAGACGAGGGTGGAAGACAAAGACACGCGGCGTCCAATAAACTGCTTCAATTCACGAGAGGCCGGCTTTCATACATCACAAAGCGCTGTGCAAGCATCAGAGTGACAGGCTGAACTTTCACACCAGCCTGAAGTTTAAGAGGAGGTAAAACTTCTGAGCGCACAAACTGTCTCATTCAAACCTCCCTCTAATCGCGTACATGAATAAAACCAGCCGACCAAAACCAGGCTGTGGAAACGGGAGGCTGCTAAAACATTTGCCAAGACGAGCTGGTAATTTAGCTCCCGTGGCTCCCAGCCACCGACAGGTTCGTTTCCCCCTAGCCCATTTCCTCCCTCGGAATGAGGAGAGCCGTTGTAACGGTGGGAAATGTGCCGCGCAGGCACTTCCAGCCGATTGGAAGTGGAGTTTCAGAGGCGTGCGGCGCTGCGAAGCTCGCCTCCTCGCCATCGCATTAACTCTGCTGACTGACACTCGCCCCCTTCGGGAGACGTCTGTAATGCTCTTGTTCAGTTCCCAAGATTGGCAGAGGATTAATGTTGTGATCAAAACACGGCCGTGAGTTTACATCCGTTTACACGCACACACTCACTGGTGTCAAATGACAGCCACTCAGTTGGTTCAATCAGCTGCCCTGCTCTGATGACCAGCTGGGTCAGTGGGAGACAATAAACCATCCCAGCCTGTTCTTCTAAAGGCAGATTTTGTCTTTAGATTGAAATAAATGTATTTTAATTTATATCAGCAAGTTCAAAGTCATCTTCCAGTTGCCAGATAAAGAACATGTTCAGTTTTATTAATGTCCATCCCCGTCGGAGGCCCTCAGCTGTCAAGCATCATTAAAATTGATAAGTCCTTCTATCCAGCCGCTCATCCACATTCACAGGGAAGCTTCAGCGGCGCTGCGAGCCCTGTGGCTGATGAGTCACTGCGCTGCAACAACACCACCGCTGTATATCGATCTCAGCAGACGGCTGGCGGACGACTCGCAACTACCCGCACGACGCCCATCCCCAAACAGGCAGCACCTCCGGACGCAGGGCGGTTCGGATTGTCTATCTGCCACCGAGAAAAGAAAAGAGAGAAAAAGCTGATTGAAGAGACAGCGGTGGATTTCCTGAGTGTTTGACTGGGACTCAGTGACGAGGTGGAAACAGGACACTAAGACGCCGGAGCGGCAGGCCTGCACAGCGTCAGCGGCCGGCCGGCCAGCCGCGGTCATTAAGTCGCATTATGTCACGCTGACTGCGAGTCTGGCTCTGCGTGGCCCCCGCGGGGCTCACTGTGTGGGACGAGATGCTCACATGATGTCGGGGACGGAAATAGCCGACGAGGGCATCAGCAGCGTTTTTGGTTGGAAGCGACGTTGCAGAAACGTGGGGTGATTCATTTTTTAAAAGGAGATTTTCTATCATCAGGGAAAAAAAAACCCAAAACAAGATGAGATGTCGGCCGAGGGATGTTGAGCACATGAATTTAGGCAGGCAGGCAGGCAGGCAGGAGGGGGAGGACTGGGGAGTGTTGTCTCGCAGCTCTCAGAGCGTAATAACAAGATCGCAGTATGAATGTTTCATTTACGCCGTCTTTGATACTTTAGGTTTAAAGATTCATTGAACGAGATCAGCACGTGTAGGATGAGAATAAATATTTGATAAGTATTAATGGATAAGGAGGGCACTGCAGCGCGAGAGTCAGCAGTCGCAGGAACAAACAGGCAAAAAGACACAAAACACAGAGACAGAAAACTGAGAGGAGCAGCGAGAACAAACCCCGAAAAATGTGGAGCACTGCAACGCGGAGAGAAAGACAGAAGCAACAATGTCCTTACACTAGACTGGGTTGGCTGAACCAGGGTCAGGTGCAACACATCAGGGTCATCCAGGAAGAGGAAGTAATAGGGAAAGAAGAGGCCGTCACAATAAAACAGAAAATGCAGAAGAGAGAGGTTCCCTGTTCTCAGTCAAGCAGCCTCACATGATTAATTGTGCATTAATAAATAATTAAAAACAAAACAAAACGTGGCAACCTTCCAGAAAACAGCCCGCTTTAGCCCTCTGTTCACAGCCAGCCCCCCTGCTGTGACCCATGCCTGGTTGGCTGCTGTGGGATTCAGCTGAGTGTTCAGTAAAACACAGAGTTTCCTCTGGCAGCAGGCAAGCAGATCATCACCGCCGCTGTGAGATCAGCTTGGAAACAAGGCCCAAAATCTAACCACGGTTTAGTGCTGACAGGATCACGGCACTGTGAGGTTTAGCACGAGGAGAAAAACAACAATGAAACAAAACAAAACAATTATCCATGGCCAGATTTAATGCAGGAGGGAATTCATAATGAAGGCTGTGTGATGGTGGAGAAGATGTAGAAGGATGAAGCTCGTCACCGAGAAGCAACAAAGATCCTGATTGTCACATTCCAGAACGCCGCTGCTCCTTATTGGCGAGCGTGGGAGAAGAAGTGGGGCAAGCATGGTTGAATACATTAATCATGTGAGCATGCACACACACACACACACACACACACACACGTTTACGAGCTGGCTCTGCCTGCTGCCTGCTGGGGATCTGGAGGCTCCTCTCCGCTGGCCCACTTGGAGCTCCTCCACCGCACTCGGCTCCTCATCCTCATGCAGCACCAGGAAACTTTGGCTCCGCTTCACTCTGTGCTTTCGTTTTACACACGTGCACTTGGTGAATTATGAATTCCTCCTCCACCTGGGGGAACCTCCATTAGTCCAGAACCTCTGCCCTGGAGCTCGGAGAAATGAGGCGGCGGTGAGACGCAGCAGATGTGTTGTGTTTGAAGAGGGGCGAGTCCATTGATTATTCATCGAGTGGTTGTGTGCAGTGGGAGATACTCGCTGGCAAGTGGGAATTAGTACCACAAACCAGTCTTCAATAGGAAAACGCTGACGGTTCTGATGTTCCAAATGTGACAGTATTGTGAGTTGATCTGGACCAGGACTGAGGTGAGACTAAACATCTCTGCAAGTGGCTCCGCTGGTGGTGGAGAACAGTGACTGGGATAAGATCAATCCAGCCGCCGCTTTCCAAACATTCTCCGCAGAGATCCAACTGATTCAGGGAACAGCAGGTTGCATTTTAGCTTTTGACTGAGGTCCAATTCCAAAAGCTTGAGCCTCTTGCAAAAAAAGTTCACAGGTCCAAATTTTCTTGTTTTATCCTCAAATGCAACATCAACTAGCAGCAATGCATCAATGTCCCTTTGCATTTCTAGTCACGTCCGTCCCGTCCCACAGCCACACACAGAGTCCGACGGCTCAGAGGTGTTGGTGCGGAGTTGCATCAGGCGGCCGAGAGCAGAAACAGTCAGCCAGTCGAGTCAACTCGTGATGAGTTCAGCCGCAGTGACGCGACGTGAGGTTGAAAAGAAATGAGGATGTTTTGTATGGCAGCTGTGGGGCTCGCCTGCAGCTGCCTGCACACGACAGCGACTGATGACGTCTGTCATCTCGGTGGCAGCGACTCTTCTGAAAAGTGGGTTTTCATTTGCCGACACTGTTCAGATTTCTCGTCTCCATGCAAACACCAGTAGCTGCGTTTCGATGACAGTTTTTCGCAAAATAAAAGCAATATTTTAAAAACCCGTCTGAAAAACCACCTCATGACAGCGCCAAAACCTTTTAGCCATATTTCAGAGGTTTTTCCAAGATTAGCTGTTTCTATCACCAGTTTTTTATTGCCATATTTAGGTTTTGCGCAATTCTAGGGGTCATGGAAACGCAGCTACAGTGATTGTCCCACCGTCCTCCTCGTCCTCCTTCCTCTCCTGCTTTGACTTGCATGCCCCTGATGAAAAGGGCTCCAATCCCTACATCAAGGACGTCCTTTCTTTAAAGAAACTCTTTTCATTTTTAATGTTCTTGAGTGTTGTACGAACCTACTTAGTAGCCGCCCCTGTTCGGCGGCTCCGTCCTCCTCAGGAGAGCAAGAGACAGGAGAAGTCCTTTAGTACCGTCGTTTATTTTCTACGTGAGTGCGTTTGTGTGTATTTAGCTCTGTCATTCATTATTTATTGTATGACTATTCAAACAATAGAAATACATAATTAGAAATATGCGCATTTGCTAAATAAAAATGTTTGCAACCAACGCATTGCCATGACTGTTTTCTTCATTGTGAGAAACAACTGCTCTGCGCTTGGAAAGTGATTAGCATGAACTCAGGCAGTGTTTATGCAAAGGCTCCGCCAGCTCTCACTTCCACCCCGGAGAAATCCTTGTTTGCCTTCCAAAACTGTTTTATGTTGCTCTTTCATGAAGGCAGATCCGTCCTCATGAAAGAGCAATAATGCCTCCACTTGTGGCCGCTGCGCTGAGGATTAGCGCCTCCCTCCTTCCCTCTCGCTCGCACAACTTGGCTCACCGGGGGAGAAAAGCCATGAGAACGTGAGCGTTGTGTACGGAGGAGCCGGAATGCCAGAGAAGTGACTTTGAACTGGAATACCTCCGAGAGACATTTAACGCCTCTCTCCTCGTCCCCGACGCTGCTTTCATGCTGAGAAACAAGACGCCATAACCGCACGTTCTAGTGTTCAGATCCACCTTTATTACTTTATGACAAGGTCTCGAAAAATATTGGTTTTCATGTAGTTTTTATTACATTCGATAAAGCAGAGTGAGAAGAAAAAGGAAAAGGGGTTTAAGACATAAAACATATCAGCTTGATAAAAAAAAAATCAAGTTACAAAGACGCTGTGGCACATTTTCATCATCACGCCTGTAAACATGAATCTTGAGAATCTTTAGAAGCACCCGTTTAAAGCTAGAAACACCCCAGGCTAGTTTATTAAGGCATTATTATTACAGTTATTAATTCCATTTCCTCAATTGCTGACAACCTTTCATGGGATTTTGGCCATGAACAATCAGAAGGTTACGCTTTTTAAGTAATGTGATTCAACTGAAATATTTTTTGCTGTGCACTCTTGACATTAATGGTAAGATACATAAAAACAAGTTATAGAATTAGAACTTCCTGTCAGTCAAACAGCGCCACCTGGACAAATCAAGGCGGCTGGACAAATATTATTTGCACTCAAGAGTTTTGGTAAAAAAAATGTTTTTCTTCCCCCTGAATGAACTTTGGCTGCTGTGTTTTTGTTGTTTTGTGTGTATCCGCTCGTTAAGTTTAAAGCTTTCAAGGACGCTGTCAAACACAGGACAATCACATGACTTCTTTTGACTGATCAGCAGTTGTAGAAGCAGGAGGAGAGAGGCAGACAGAAAGCTCAGTGGACAGTTGAGGCCCAGAAGTGTGATTTTGAGCAGCGGGGATGAGAGGGATCTCAGTCAAAGGGCGGTGTGAGTGAGGCAGCGTCGCGCTTGTTTTGGTCGCACGGAAACGTTGGTTTGCACCAGCGGTCACAGGTTCAGTCCGCTCAAGTCTTCAGTCCAGCTGCGTTCACACAACCGGCGGCCTGCGGGAGGCGCTGGCCGCAGCCGTTTCAGGGGCTTCCTTGGTCGGGGCTCTGCTCTGCGGCTGGCTGGGCTCTCTGAGACAGGAGGAAGGATTCCCACACAGCCAGACACTGAAACACACGGCAGTCCTTCATCGTTAGCGCCGCCGGACGCACCTTTCGCTGCTCTCCCTCCACACTGCAGCTCAGCGTGTTTTTCAAACAGCGTTGCTCTGTCATCGCACGGAGATCAAACGTCTTGAACGAGTGCAGAGATTGTTTTAGAAAGAAGAAAGCGTGTTGCAAAATCTTCTTTTGAAAAGTTATCTTTATCCAGATTTTCTCTCCTTACGAAAACATGAAAGGTTCAGTTTTAGCAGGAGGCTGTTAACACGGGGCTAAACAGGCTGTTTCCTGGATCTCAATTTGCTTTTTTACCCTGATAATAAATCACCTGAGGCTGTTTCACTCAGTCGGGATTAAAAGTAAAGCTCTGATAAAGGATGGAATACGAGGCTGTTCGTCTTTATCCTGCTATTTGTCAGTGAGCTCTTCAAACCACAGCATCATTGTTTTGCTTCTATTTTTGACTCATACACACAGTAATAATTCACTCACTCACACACTCACTCACTCATCCATCCATCCATTCACTCATTCGACATTGGATTGTGTCCCTCTTACATCACAACCCTGCAATCAGTGAAGCTCTTCAGAAGCCTCCTTCACGCCAGGAACCACAATGAGGACTTGAACGCTCATCTGGGAGAAACCACAGCGGCAGGCGAAAAAAACACAAGCCCACACACACAGAGACACACACACAGAAACAACACAAACAGCCTCTCTGCAGGCTCTCCTCTCATTTCTGTCTCTGCGCCGCCTGAACACTCGACTGCGCTCTGTTTTGCAGCTCTGTGATGAAACAGCAGTTAAAATTGGAAGAATTCCCACTGAAAAAAAAAACACTGTTGCAACATCTTCAAACGCGCTGCATCACATCCACCATCCTACAGGGAGCGGGCGCTAAGTTTACTCATCCACTTTGATTAGACATTTGTTTTAATACGTATATTTTCACTTGTTAGATATCAAATCAGCGGGACAAATAAACGTCCGTGTGAAGCTCAGGGGTCTCCTTTGCATCAGAATAACAGTCGTGCGACTGCCATAGAAAGTGAATGTTCCCAACAGTCTCTCCCTCTGCGACTCCCTCGCCATCCTATCAGTGGAGGCTGCCTCTGTCACAGTCCCACTGCGGCTGCCGTGCTCTTGTGTGAGTGTGTGTGAGGCAGGAAGTCTTGCATGGTTACAGGAAGTGACCTGTGCTGACGGCCTCTCTCCTCCCACCTCCTGCGGTGGTGGTGGTGGTGGTGATGAAGAGCAGCCCTGCAGCTCCTCCCCATCTCACCACTGCCAGACAGTTGTGCAGCCTGGGCACAAAGAAACAAAATAAATAAAAAAAATCCTGCATACTGATGCTGCGATTGAATTGCAAATTTGGCGCACAGTGTTTGGCACACACTGGCTTTGCAACGCCCACACACACGCACACGCATACACACACCGATCCACCACAGCAGGGTCTGTGCCAAACACACTGCAGCATATGTGCAGTATCTCCGCCAGTCTGGCTGCATGGCAGCATGACAACAACGCTGGCTCCTAAAAATAACACACCGCAACAATATTGGAGTGTGTGTGTGTGTGTGTGTCTGTTACACACAGTAGTAACACAGTGACCGCATACAGTACGGCACCACGTCTTCAACCAGCGGCGCCGACACGGCTGTCAGCCAGGAGGTCGGGGTTCTGCCTGAAAACCATGGTCCGGACCTCCGGACCTCCGGACCACCGGACCTCCGGACCTCCGACAGTCTGCTGCAGAGAGACTCTGCTCAGTCTTGGGCTGCGTTCAGACCGCAGGTGAATCTGATTCAAATCAGATTCCTTCTCAAATCAGTGGAAGGTGATTGGACGAGCCACCCGTCTATCACATTCAATACAAGCCCCGCCCCATATTTGAGGCTGTAGAAGGAACTGTAGCATTTATAAATCTGCTGCTTTACTCTAATTCAAATTCAGAGTGTTTGCAGTAAGAAGTGACCCCCATCCCCGACCCCACCGCACCCCCTGACCCCACCGCACACCCCGTCCCCTGCGATGGGGGTCAGACTCACTCTGCAGCGCCACCTGGCTGCCGCCGCCTGACGTTGAGGTTGATGCACAGCGACGGCGTGCGAGGCGAAGAGGCAGATCCGCCCCGTCACCCGCTTGGCACCGTCCTCCCCCTGCCCGCCCCCGCCGACACGCCCGCTTAAAGATGCATGCGTCGGGGGAGTCGGCGTGGCAGCCAGACTCATCTCGCTGCAGCTCCGTAAACACAGAGCAGTATTAATATCGGAGAGGCTGGAAGTCTGCTGGCTGCTGGACGCTGAGAGAAGTTGTGGTGCCTCCCCGTGATGACCTTCCCTCTTCCACAGCCCCCCCCCCCCAATCCGTCCCCTGCTGCTGATAAGACCCACCCACTCCTCCGCCCCTCACCGTCCCCCACCTCGCACAACCCCTCTCTCCAAGGATCGGGTGTCTTATTAGATTCTTACGGTTCCATCTCTCCGTCGTCTCCAGCTGCGATAAATCATTCACCGCTGCGGCCGCCCGCCCGCCCCCCCGCACCTGAATAACAATATCAGCGCACAGCAAACAGTGACAGCGGCCTTCTGGGAGCAGGCGGGCGAGCCGGCGACGGGTTATTATTATTTTTATTTGCTCATTGAGCGCTTTGGAATGCCGGCGTGATAAAAGAGGCGATAAGGGGACAGTTACTCAAAATGAGATTAAATCGATTCCTGTTGCAGTTATGACTTGTTTCCATAAAAACGGCTGGAAGCCGGAGGCGGAAAATATTTATTCTGCTTGCACCTTCGGTGTCAACGGCAGGGTGATGCATTCAAAAAACAAAACACACAAAAAAATATTACGGTATATCCCTGAAGGCCAGTGGTGGTTGACACTGCGACGTCTGTTTGAACAATTCTAAAGTTTCCATCGTTCCGTCTTTGGGAGGATCGCCGCTGCTCTTCCATTACTGTGAGCTGCTTATCGTGCAGGGAAAACTGTTCACACTCAGATAAGATGCAGTTATTCACTTTATGGAAAAAAGTTTTCTTCATTTATTTTCAAATCTGATCTGATCTGTCTGGTTTCCATGTTAAGAAACGAAGAGAGAAAAGGTGAGAAGAAAATATATGCAGCCACCAGACTATGCCTGGGACACACACACACACACACACACACACACACACACACACACACACACACACACACACACACACACACACACACACACACACACACACACACACACACACACACACACAGTAGTACACTATGCAATAGGTAAATGTAAGTGTGAGGTCTTTATTTGTTTCATATCTCAGTAGATATCACACTATGTACTTAGCATTGAGTCTATCAATATACTGAGGATATGATAACCTCTACCTTTCCTTCTAAAGGTTCTACTCCACATCTTCTGCGTGTCTGAGCGAGCCGTGAAACAATCAGAGGAAATGCAGGGGTTTTCATTATGCAAATGTTGCGCATATATTTGGAATCTGCTGCTTTCCTCCAGATGGAACGTGCTCTCTGAGGACCGCCAAGTGTGTCAAAAAACAGCAGGTATTTCCAGCGGTAATTACCAGTACGGCAGGGGAAGGGGGAGAGGTTAAAAAAAAAATCAACAAATAAACATCATGCATATGTATGCCGTGGACGAGACTGAATTTGCAATATTAAAAAAAATAAAAATAAAACAAACGAGTTCCCAGTGGCCGAAAAATAGGCGGTGGGATTCAAATGCAATGGCGAGAGATCCTCCTGAACACGTGTGTGTGTGTGTGAACACGTCCATCCGGTGTGTCCGCCACTGCCTTCACGTGTGGCTGTAGGTGTTGTCACATGGGCAGCTCGGTCGTCATGGTGTCAACGTGGCTCCGCGTTTAAATTCTGGCTTTCACACTAACAAGCGTGAAGGGCTCCAACGCCTCACATTCAGAGATGAGCCTTTTGGCGGCTCCTGTGCACGTGATTGGATATGTGCGCGCACACACACACACACACACACACACACACACACACACACACACACACACACACACACACACACACACACACACACACACACACACACACACACACACAGGCAGGCTAAGCGCTCATTAGATATATATTGCACTTCCCCTGCCAGGGTGCATTGTGGCGGCTGATGCTGCTCTCTGAGAGAGAGAGAGAGAGAGAGAGAGAGAGAGAGAGAGAGAGAGACAGAGAGAGCCACTGGAGACAAAACTCAAATATCACACACACACACACACACACACACACACACACACACACACACACACACACACACACACACAACACACACACACACACACACACACACACACATTAGATATATACACACACATGCTGCTCTCACAGAGAGAGAGAGAGAGAGAGAGAGAGAGACACACTGGAGACAAAACTCAAATAACACACACACACACACACACACACACACACACACACACCCCTATTGCACTCTGTCAAAAACAGGAAGGTGCCTCCTAAACTGCTCGCCAACTGAGAGTCACTTTTGGCTCAAAGATGATTTTTTTTTCATTTCTTTGTTTGTTAAATATATATTTAATGGACAGCCGGCTTAAATAACTGCTCTGGGGATGACTCATAGCGCTGAACTCAACTCTGAATGTCAGGATATGAGCGTTAAGCGCATTAAGCAGTGAAGCAGGTCCATAAGATTCAAACGGATCCTTTCAGACCTTCTGATCCAACTGTCGAGAATCACCATCTGTCCATTCAATGTTCTTTCAGACACACACACACACACACACACACACACACACACACACACACACACACACACACACACACAAATGTATATATCAATCTATATATACATGTATATATATTTTTAGGTGCTGATGATTGGGGAAGATCAGGACACTCCAAGAAGCTCCAGCTGACTGCTGAGGGAATGCAAAGCGCTGCTGCCCTCTGCTGGCTGAAAGCCTCCATGAGACAGTGACGAATGAAAGAGCCTCTCCGCTCTGACGGCACTCTCAGGAATCCAGGCTGACTGACTGACTGACTGACTGACTGACTGACTGATGAAAGTGGTAAGGATCCAGACTGTGACAGCTTCATTGTCCTTCCAGCGAGCTCCATTGTTCTTTAAAAAACCTATAATTCCCTGCCGTCTGCGCTCGGCTTTGTTTCTGGGATAAAAGGCTGTCTTGTCCTGGAAAGGTTTTTCCCTCCTACTCTCCTCCATCAGTATGTCCATCCTCTATTCTTGGGCTACACGACGGAGGCGGCAAATGAAACCGAAAGGCGCTCGTGCTGCACTCGGTGGCATTTTGATTTAGAAATTTGGCAAAAAAAAAAAAGAGAAGCTAATCTCACCAAACACAGCTTAGTGAGATTAGCTTTTCTCAGTCTTATTTTCTTTTGAGGAACCCTGCGCTCACCTTCTCATAGTGCTGGATGTTCTTGTCGCTGGCGGTGAGGAGGGCTGATCTGAGGTCAGTCCTCAGGCCGCTCTGCCAGCGGCCCCAGTCCCCCTTCAGAGCGTTGTTGGCCTCCTCCAAGCGCTCCGACAGGCTGTCCACCTCGTCCTCGAGCTGCCGGTCACACACACACACACACACACACAGCAAAGAGTCAGCACTCAGTTCTCAAGCGAGAACACCTGTCATTGGAGTCAATCAGGTGAGAATATAAACAGGCCTGAGGTCAGTTTATCTGCAACTTGGCAGCGTCGGTGTGTTTTAAGGAATAAACTCCAGCGTGGGAGTGAGAGCCAAGGCTAAATATTTAATGAGCAGCACTGTTTGTGATGACTGCTCCTCCATGGGTCCTCCAGGGGCCTTTTATCTCAATAGATGCCACTCAGGACAACTAAAGCTCGACGCATTATCGCAAAAGTGCTGAAGGGTTTGATGTGCAGCTTTGGGTGAAAAGGGGCTGTGAGTTTAATCCGTGCATCTAAATGCCTTTGCCTTCACAAAATAACTTTAATGGACAGCACAGGCGACTATGTGACAGTAAACACCGTATGCAAATGTGTGTGTGTGTGTGTGTGTGTTTGATCATCAGTGAGAGAACAGCCAGTTGAGTGTAGAGTCCAGAGCGCACATGACAAGTGGTGCGACTCTGCGAGCCGCTGTGTTCTCACAGAACTGCTGGGCGCAGGCTGGCCTGGGATCAGCCGTCTGACATTTACACTGACACTGGCATTTACTCCAGTTCAATAACCACAGCGTGCTTAACACAACACACACACTTGCAGCTCAGCAGGCTGTGCTCGTTACTGGGCTAAAAAAAAAATAATCGATGGAGCCACCGTGTGGCGGCGGCGGCGGCTGAGGAGCATCCAAACGTGACTGCAGAAGATGAGACGGTAATGAAGTAAATCATGTTAATGCTGCCTGACATGGAGTCCAGTTTCATGGACGACAAATGACTTTGTATTTGACGCCGACGACGCTTACAATAAGCGTTTTTTTCTGAAAATGTGCTCTGATGGAAACAAAGTGAACAAATAAAAATTGGATTTGAACCTGCTGAGGATGTGAAGACGTCTAAATTTGCTTTGAAATGTATCACGCAACAGCTTGAAAAACTAAAGTTGCCTCAGTTTCCCTCAAAGCAGTACAACACTGCCCCCTGCTGGGATATTTTGTAATGTCACGTCCCCCTGGTTGTGACACATGGTGGCTGAAGATGAAGCCACTGACAAGACAGCAGGGCGACGGTGGTCACGGAATGTGGCCTCCAGCTATATCTGAGTGCGTGACACACACACACACACACACACACACCCTTCAAACTATGTCTATTCAACTTGGCAGATGCGTCTGAGTTCCACGGAAACCAGTGGGTGAGTGGAGGCAAAACGACCTTCACAACAGAAAGAGACGCTTCGTTAAAAACAATCATCTCGGTTCATTAAAAAAACAAAAAGAACAAATGTATAAAAATGAAATCTCACCACTAGATGGCATCATTTCACACACTCTGAACCAAGAATCAACACAAAACACAAGGCTCTATTTGAAATATAGATTTTGGATGTCACACGTGTCTTCATGTGTCATGTGATTAACATGCATGATGCTGTGCAGTGGGTATAAGACAGACGTGGGAACAGGGGAGGGTGTAAACCAGGGCCATCAGTCTCACTGATATCTGATGTGAGATACACGGCCTCACACTGGTTATTTGTTCTTTTCTACAACCCAGATGTTACTAAAACCTGCACACTGGGCCTTCAACTACAACCATGATGTGTTCTTCCTCGCACCTCACACAGTATAATTTGGCTAATACGACCGGCAGGTGGGATTGGTATGGAAACCCAGGGTGTCTGACAATAGCGACGGTTCAAGCTATTTCCATTAGCCTGCGGCGTGAACCCCCGCAGGGAGGAAAATACAGCGCCTTTGTGCCGGCGACGCTGGTGGCCCTCTCGACGGCTTCGAACACACCCAGATTACAAAATAAATTAGCGAAATCAAAGGCTGCGTCATTAGACGAGAGCCGCGCGGAAGCCGGCCGCGTCTCCCGGGCTGCGGCGGCCGCCACTTGGCGCGGCGCCTCGCCGTTTCTCCGCTGGGAGCAGCAACAAAGGCTCAGACGCATCTGACATTTACCTTCTCATTAGTACAGACCTGCTCCCAAGGCTCAGAGCAAGGTTGATATGCACTGCAGAGGCTCTGCTGGACCGAGTTCTAGCTGCTGTGTTGACACAGAACACACACACACACAGACACACAGACACACACACACACACGTGGTGCTCACGAGGGCAAGAACACAATGCAAGTTTGTGCAAAGTCTCTTTGTGCTAATTAAAACCTCACAGATGGATTCTGATACCTGGTGATTGAGGTGGGGGGGACGACGACACAGCTGCAAATTAAACACACACACACACACACACACACACACACACACACACACACACACACACACACACACACACACACACACACACACACACACACACACACACACACACACACACACACACACTGAGCAGCAGCAGACTGGTGTGGAAGCAACAAGTCAGAGTGTCTAAAAATAGCCCTGTCCTTTTACTTTCTGAACTTCCTCCGCCGTCCTTTTGTCTCCTGACATTTTGAAGCAGGTCGCCGTCGGCAGAGAGGATATAGGAATTTTCATTACGGCGCGATTAGCTGCCGGGCTTACAGTGTGAAATAATATTGACAGCTCTTACTCCCAGCGAGGGCGGCAGCGACTCCCAGCCGACAAGCCCAGGTATCTGGATAATCCTCGCAGGAAGCCTGTTTTTCTTTACCCCCTCCTCCCCCCTTCCCAATATGAGCTGAGGTACACCCCCCTCCTCTCCCCCTCCCTCCCCTGCCAGCTCCCTGCTTCACTTTATTAAAACTAATCTCCAGGAAGATGACTGGAGGACACTCAAACACCACGGCTGGCTTAGAGGAAAGCAGGGATGGAGGAGGGGAGCGTGTGTGATCTTTGTGTGTGTGTGTGTGTGTGTGTGTGTGGGTTCACTTACCACCTCCTGGTCGACTTTCCGGGACATCAGGGCCTCGTTTTTGGCCTGAAACTCAGCCTGGATGTTGTCTCTCCGCCTCAGCACAGCCTGGAACCCACCAGGGCAGCGTTTCATTAACATCTTTTCACCAAATAAATCTCATATTAAAGACAAATGAAAAGGCGGGCAGGGGGGATGAAACTTCAAAAGGTCCTAATACGATGCTAAATGTACTTTGTAAATGGTCTGGTCGGCCCCTCGTGATGTCAGGGCAGAAAAATTTTGTTTTTAGGGCTAAACGTTCTGCTTTCTTCAAATCGACAAAAAATTAATTACTTGAGGTGGAAACCATGACACAATCAGCTCTGAAACTGGGTAGATGACTTTAATGCTACAAAATAAAAAGAGCAACGGAAAGGTGTGAAGAAGGAAGAGAGGAAACTTCGAGGAAGCCGTCTTCCCGTTCGTACCTTCACCGTCTCGGCACACAGGACGTACTCGTGCAGGGCCGGGACCAGAACGTCAGACAGGTGCTGGACGTGCTCCTCCGTCTCCTTGCCGCACTGCTCCACGCAGCTGGCCACGCCCCTCAGGGGCTCCTCCAGCGCCTCCTCCAAGTCGGCCCACTGCGTGTAGGTGGGGCCGTACTGCTTCAGCTCCTCCAGGTACTCTGAGGGAGAAGGCAGCGGAAGGATTGGTCAGATCAGAGGACCTCACTTTGCACAGCAAGTGGGAAAAAGGACCGGCAAGTTATTTATTTATTCATTCACCACCGCCCCCTACCTCTCTGCTCCCTGATGATCCTCTGAGTGATCTTGTCGGCCGAGCCGATCTTGTTGCTGAAGTCGTCCACGTAGTCCTGCATGAGCATGAACTCCTCCGGCCGGCCCTTCACGCCGCGCACAGAGTTGGCCACGGCCCTCACCGTCTCCCCCATCCTGCTCAGGAAGCCCGGGCCCTGTTTCCTGTGAGATGACAGCTCCTGCCGGCAGAGACACACGCCAGGGCTTCAGCAAGGCTGCGCATCAGAGTCCCTAGCTGCGTTTCCATCACCCCTAGAACCGCACAAAACCCAAATGTCGCAAGAAAAAAGTGGTAATGGACACAGCCAAACTTGGAAAAACCTCTCAAATATGGCTAAAAGGTTTTGACGCTCTCATGAGGTGGTTTTTCAGACGTATCCACATAGAGGTGTATTGCACAGGTGTCGCTGAAACACTTTTTTGCATTTACACATCAGCGGACGTGACGTACGAGGTCACGTGACCAGTTGACTTCAAGTGAAAATGGCGCGTTACGATTGAACGGAGGAGGAGACGGAATATTTTTCACAAGTAATCAAAGAGAAAAATATTACAACCACTTTTGACAGCAAACAACATAGAAATGCAAAGGAATTATGAAGGGAAATGAGGTGGAAGGGC
This sequence comes from Thamnaconus septentrionalis, assembly GCA_009823395.1. NCBI lineage: Eukaryota > Metazoa > Chordata > Actinopteri > Tetraodontiformes > Monacanthidae > Thamnaconus > Thamnaconus septentrionalis. The sequence goes on from CM020520.1 coordinate 3,220,199, forward strand.
TTTGAAAAGCCGTGGTCTCGCAGGACGAGACGTGTGCTTCACACCATCCAATGGAAACACCTGCAAATCGCAATTGTACTTTGTCGAAATCTTAGTAATATTTTATTTTGCCAAAAACTGTCATGGAAACGCAACTCTTTGCGTGTGTTTGTGTGAGACGGAGAGACAGAAACCTCTGCGGTGAGGAAGAGTTTGAAGTGCTGGCTGTAGGTCAGTGTGGGATGCTCGGAGATCTTGTTGAGGAAGCGGTCCAGGGCCTTCCTCCTGGTCTGGATGAAGTTGTCGTTGAAACGCTCCACCATGCCCTTCATCACAAACTTCTCCGGCAGCGGCTAAACACACACAGCCGGGAGAGCACACGTCAAGCACGCTGGGATGGTATGGCTGGATGCATGATATTTGTACTGCAGTCACGTACGCTGATGATGAGCGTGGGGTGGCTTTCCTCCAGTTTGCTCCGCAGCCACAGGAAGTCCTGGTAGCGCCGCCGCACCTCGTACTCGCTGGCGTCGAACTCACTCCGCGTGGTCTGGTGGGAGGAGCTCACCATCAGAGCCGAGCCGACACACACAACTCTCTGGATCTGGCCCTCGTGTTTAGCCCTGTGTTTACATGGCGGCGCAAACACCTGACTGGGTGTAACATCCTATGTGACGTCACACGGGGCTGATTTTCAAAAAGTGAGATTCTTTATTTATTTTTCCTTTCTTTTCTTTTTTTCTTTTTAACATTCTTAAATCTGGATTATTGCCACCGTGTTACCAGGAATTCATAAGGAAAACATCCCTAAGCAGTCAGAGAGAGTTCAGCCTTGGCCTTGATTTTCTGCAGCTCTCCCAACAATCGGCAGAGATAAGAAGAGCGGCTGAAAGCAAAGCAAGAATGTCATTGCGACGGAGAGCACAGCACCTAAGTGCTGCAGGAGTCTCCCTCCTGACTGAGTGTAGGAAAGAATGTTGAATTGTGAAATCTTGTTGGCCACACACACTGGAAAAGCACTAATCCAGCAGCATTAGGAGGTCTGTTTACATTTTGCCGCAATTGAATTAGGAAGCCATTAGATTTGGTCCCAAACAACGACACTTATTGTGCAGTAAATTGGGTCGGGCCGCCGGGCTGCTTCATCGTCAAAAGCTCACTGTACTGCACTTTTTTTTTTTTTTTTTTTTTAAAAAAGGCCACGTGTTTGTTCTGCAAAACAAGACCGAAGCAAAACGGCGAGGTGCCCACCTTGGTCACGACTCTGTAGGTGATGAAGGTTTCGATGGCGGTGACGTGGCTCTCCGGCTTGTCCACCGTGATGAAAAGGTCTCTGACGCCCAGGTGATGCTCCACATCGTCCTCATCCAGTCTGTACTGGTTGACCATGGAGCCGGGGGAGTTGGGCATGGGACCTCCATCTGTCAGCGATGTGTTCTGGACCAACGAGACAGCGGTGCCACAAAGAGTCATGACCACTTGAAAAGATGCCTGCGGCAATTTCTCACGTTGCAGCGTTTTTGAGTGAGAGTCAAATTGTTTCTCGTTCCTCCGGTTTTTGTACACACACGAGTCACAGTCCGACTGCAGATCCACCCATTCTTTAATAATATATTGAGGTAAAGTGTGACTCATTGCTAGTGACACTCAATAAACTGACATTCTGCACTGTTACAGTGTATTCTAGACACTCAGGGTGCCCATCAAACTGACCAAGTGCTGGAGCAATGCCGCTTCAGAGTCTCAGTGCAAGCAAGGACTCCCTGAAAACACTTGAATCTCTACAAGCACATGTGCCAAATACACAGTGAGCAGAAAACTGCATGGAGTTTGGTTCTAAGGTCAAGCCATCAGCTGACCTAGAAACCTCCTACATGGCCCACGGCTGCAGTTGGTTAGTTGGAAAACGCACGTTTGTGATTAAGTATTGATGTTGCCACGCCGAGTCAAAGACTCTGTCCCAAAGACTCTGTCCCAAAGACTAGCGCTAGCTTCAACAGCTCTCTAGTGACACAGTTTGAGCGAGTTCAAACTGGGGACTGGAACTGGTTACAAACTGAACGCCGTGTGGTGGTGGGCGCTGCGGTTCTCCCATCAGCTGATCTAGCAAACTTCGCCTTTCTTCTACGTCACTGTGTGTGTGTGTGTGGGGGGGGGGGGGACCGCGACGGGTCACCACAGGGAGTGTTGCTTACAGTCTCTCCCCGCACAGCAACGATAACAACACACACACACACACACACACACACACACTCGCGCGCCTATACTGTTGGTGTCGTTTTAGTTGTGTTGCTTCCACCGCTCCAAATCCACGTAGCCACTAGCGGCGATGGGCGACTGAAGCTGCGGGTTCGCGTCGGCTTTCGCTCGGCCTTCTTCGGCTTCCTTCACCTTGCTGAACACCTCCAGGTCTTCGTCCTCGTCCAGGTCCAGCATGTGTTCGGAGAAGTCGGCGGGCACCGTCTGTCCACTCATGGCTCCGAGTCAGGCGACTTTCCCAAAGAAGTGCTGCGCTCATCAGACGGGACCCCGGGAGGCGAACTTCAACCGCAAAACTTCGGAGCAACGCGACACGGTCGGGAGAAAGTTAGCTAGTGCAAAGTAGCACTTCCGGTGGAGGCCTTTCCAAAATAGAATTCGCCCGGGACTTACTAAATCTTCTGATTATGAAGGATTTTATTTCTTTATTTCTTTATTTCACGGATAGTCCCTGGAGATGTCCCACTTCATTTTTAGGGGTTCCATACAAATAAAGACAAACAATGCAAAAATAAAAACAAATTGTGAATGTAAACATTGTCCACAATTTGTCGGAACAAGGACACACACACACTTAAACAATTATCCCCAAAGCCGCCTCTACTCCCCCCTAAACATACACATACAATTACACAGCACATAAGTCCTGTAGAGTACATGAGCAAAGGAGTATGAGAAGTCCTAAAGAAAAAACAAACAAACAATAGTGAGAAAGACGTCTGGAAACAAGAGCAGGATGTCCGAAGTTGTGTAATTATGGATGATTTGAAGATATGAAGAGAAGTAATGGACCGAAATAATTTGAAGAGTACAACGTATTGACGAGAAGTACAGGTTATCTTATCGCCATAATTATTATTTGTAGAAACAAGTCGCAGAATTCCATAGCAGTTCATACATTCCAGTTTGGACCATGGCGAGAGCAGCCGCAGGAGGCCTCTGGGAAGACGAGACGATTGGACGAAACAACTGAAAATAAAAACGCAATTGACTTCCGGTCTGTCTTGGCATACAATTAACTCTTGACGCTCAAGTGTTGAGCGCGCAGATGCGGAAGATCGGAGCGGAATAGCAAAAAAAAAAAAAAAAAAAAAAATCACGGCTTCACCATTCAGTTCAGAGGCGTGTGCACACACGCTCGCGCGCGCGCACACATACACACAGAGAGTGAGAGAGAGAGGAGAGAGCCGTGACTAAAACAAATAAAAAAACCTTGTGACGTCATTTATGAGAGGAACAACTCCTCGACGTAGATGAAGCATATGTACATTACTGTGTCACACACTCAAAACAGCAACAAGTCTAAACACTGAACCAATATGGTCTATTGATTCATTTTTAATTCCATTAAAAGCCCATTTATTTTGAGAAATTGCACCGGTGGAATGTAAATATTTTAGACCTAATGAAATTTCTTACATTGTATATATCTAAAATCAGGCCAAAGAGATGTCGGCCAATCAGGACACTAGAAGCTGCATGCGTGAAGGCGGAAGCGTGACAAACACTTGCAGCGGTGAAGTCACAGCGCTGCTTTTGTTTTCTCTCAAGTCCAGAGCCGGGTTCTCAGTGCTGGACAGCTCGCGGTGCACACACACACACACACACACACACACACACACAGCTGCATGGAAGGCTCATTTGCATAATGAAATCATAATGTGAAAGGCAGTGAGGCTGCGCTGGCCTGCTGCAGCGCCACCAGCTGACTGAGCAGCCGCCAAAAGATGTCACTGTTGCACAAGCCAGGCTCATGTGTCTCATCCCAATATGTTCCCCAGAGCAGTGTATGGTGGCCACACACACACACACACACACACACACACACACACACACACACACACACACACACAGCAGGCTACGTTTCCCACAAGCGCTGCCTGGTGCATCATTCCTTCACTGCTTCTCTGACGAGGAAGAAAAGACATTTTTCCATGGAAAGCGAGACTTTGCTGCGTGAGCCACTATTTTCTCTCGGAGAAAAGAATAAAAGGATCCATTATTTCCCCTTTATCTATTCTTAAAGCAACGCTGCGCAGGTCAATTGCACATGGCAACTTGTAGGAGGACCCAGAGTATTTTCTGAACACCCCCCCTCCCCTGCTTTATTGTATAATTTAAAAAAGAAGAAAGCGATCAATAAGTGTAGTGGGGAAAAAGGGAGTGGGGAAGCTAATAACGCAACCGCTAACAGTATGCACAATGCATTTTCAATTGCGCGCCAACGGCTCACAGCGTATTTTTCTCGTCAATATGTGTTTTGAATGGAGATTTTTGTTGAACTTCAAAAGACACAGAAATCCATACACACGCGTGATTATGGAAGCTTGGTGCATCCAACTTCCTGTTGATAAGCGCATTCAGAGTGCGCTGCAGGTGTTGGCTCCGCCCTGTGACACTGCTGTGTTGTGTTTTTAGAAGGGAGTAATATAAAACGCAACATTTTAGCGGGAGTTGGCAAACAAAGGGTTAAATATACTATGTTTTGGTGATTTGTGTGCGTGTGTGTGTGTGTGTGTGTGTGTGTGTGTGTGTGTCTCCCCAGCAGCGGGCTCCAGCCTCCATCGACCTGCTCCCAGCCGAGCCAAGCTGTGGATGATCAAGTTGTGACGCATCAAATCCCCAAACCGACTGTCAAATTGTGCGTTTTCCCTGAGGGTCGATGCTGTTTTACTCCCCCTCCTCCCCCTCCTCCCGCTCCTCCCCCTCCCTGTACCTCCCCCGTGCCAATGTGTCATCACGGCGCCCGCTCAAACGTAACCAATTATTCCTAATGGACAGCAGATAATCAATAGGCATCGATCGGCGCTCTGCATCCTACAGTAACAAGAGTCTCCGGGTCAGGACCGCCACACACTGGGCGCCGCCATGCACTCGCAGGACCCACATAATTACCTATTCAAGTGCACCGCGGGATACGGGTTCCTTTTATAATTTTTTTTTCTTTTTTTCCGTCCCATCCACTCCCCTGTATTTTTTTGCGCAGCGCCGGTGGCATTACAAACAACATGTCACTCCACTTTTGGCATTTTTGCAATTCAAAACGGCGCCTGAGCGGAATACTGAGGAGCTCAGAGAGGCGTTCCAGCCAGCAGCATTAACATACAGGAAGCCATTATCACATCTGGCCTTTGCATGCAACTAGGAGGCTGCTGCTGCTGCTGCTGCTGCTGCTCTTCTATGTATGTATGTATGTGTGCGTGCGCGCGTTTCATTATGCCTTCCCCCTAATTGTATTTATGCATGGATTTGCGCGCACGTGCAAAGAGCGAGAGAGAGGAAACACACATTGGCTCACTTTGTGTTTCACACGTGCAGTCGCGTGAAGCAGCATGTTTGTATATGGCGTGAGGCTGGATGCACAAGAGTGTGTGTTTGAGTGCAAATTGCACGTGTGTGTGCCGTCCCGCACCTTTCAGATTAGAGGCCTCTGTAATGGTTCTACAAAGGTCAGGGCTTTTCCAGCGGTTGGGATGTAGCGGCAAGACTGTGTTTAAAGGTCACCACGCCACACCACTGCATTATCTCCCTGCCATTTCATACCAGTTTGTCTGTCTGATTGATTTTTTTGTCTTCTCCCTTTTTTCTTTTTTCTTAAATAAAGCTTCATCTCATCCAAAGAGCTCGGCGTCGCTGCTGTCCCGCCGCCTCTGCGGGCCCGGCAGCGATTTGCAAGGTTTTGACGGAAATGAGACGCCCGGGCGAAGGCGACGGACGGCCACCGGCTGAGCGGGTGTAGAAATCAAACGCCACAGCCGGCCGGCGTTAACAGCAGAGCGGTAAAAAAGGGAAAGGGCATCCGTGACAGGGCGCGGTCTGGAAATGGGAAGAATTTAGGACCTTCAAAGGATTGCTGTGAGCCGACTGGTCATGTGACAGGAGCGAGGACCAATGCGGTCATTCGCACTTCTCTTTGACTTTATTTCAAACTGCATGAGGGACACGACGAGCCATCCCACCCACCTGTTTTAAAATAATGTGTCAAACCCAAACGCACGGTGGCCTCACGGCGCTGGTAATGAAGGCTGACCTGGACACTGTGCACCTGCTGCTGCTGCTGCTGCTGCTGCTGCTGCTGCAGACATCCCTCCAACGCCTCGCACTGCATTTAGGCCCCATTGTAGCCGTCTGCCTTTTTTAAAATGCTATGGCATTTGCGGCTGCATTATCATTATGTGGGCATGTCGGCACAGCGCGAGAAACAATGGGCTTCGTTAGGGAGGGAGAGACGTATGAATGTGCAAAGAAAACAAAATCAAAAAAAAAGAAAGAAAAAAAAAGGTGCCTCCACCCCTTCAGCAGAAAAGCCCCTCTGGCCTCCGTGCGCTCCTAATTAGAAGGCAAAGCTTTTTGACGGTAAATTGATTTTTAATTGTTCAGTCCCCGCATTCATCCAGGTGGCCAAGTTCCCCCCATTTAATCTCCCTCTGTTTGTCTCTCCCTTTAAGTGGAACGTGTTCGCTGCCGCCTGCCACGGTTAGCAGCAATTTCCCGAACAAGAGCAATTCATTTGGCATTAGACAGAGACACAGCGAGAGAGAGAGAGAGAGAGAGAGAAGGAGAGAGAGAGAGAGAGAGAGAGAGAGAGAGAGAGAGAGAGAGAGGGGGAGAGGAAGAGAGAGAGAGGGAGGCAGGGAGGGCCGACAAACACCAGAGTTGTGCCCATAATTGTGAGTAATGCTTTTTACTTTCTCCATCCTGGATGTGCTGCAAAAGGAAACAGCGTCCGTGGACGTTTTGCTCCGACCAGGTTTTTCTCCCTGCTTCTGTTTCTTCTGAGTGAGGAGCCACTAAGGTTCCCTGATAACCCATGGATCCTCCTGAATGGTGCGCTGCAAGGCGGCCGTGCACAGATCCCCAAGCTGCATCAGTTTCTTGACAGACGGAGCGACAGCAAAGGATCTGTTTTGTCAATAAAGGTCAACGTATTATAGAGTTGTACACATAGAAAGACTCTCCAGCTCGGCAGTAGCCCTCAGTGTGTGTTCAGCAGGCAGCCGGGAGCAGGCAGCCAGGAGCAGGCAGCCGGGAGCAGGCAGCCGGGAGCAGGCAGCCGGGAGCAGGCAGCCAGGAGCAGGCAGCCAGGAGCAGGCAGCCAGGAGCAGGCCGCACTCGCCGCTTGCAGCTCCAGATTTTATTTTAACTCTGTCATCAGAGGTGGAAAGCCGGTGGGGACGAGGCACCGCGAGGGATCAACAAAGTGACAAAGACACCCTGGGGGGGGGGCTCGTGTTGACACTATTGTTTCCCTAATGCCACTCAGCCTGCCTCCAATCCCTCCATTAGCTCTGCAACTGAAAGCCAAGAGCCGAATCCTCTCGTCCACCTGTGACCTCTAATACCCCCCCGCCACCTCCCGACCCCCCCGACACTCCAATTCCTCTCTGTCTGTCTCAACAATCATCATTGACAAAATGCATTTCAGAAAGTAAAGTCAGAACACACAACCTTCGCACACCCAATTTCTCCTCCCCAAGTGTCTCTATTGTGATCTGCTGATAACATGACATTACTCTTTGTGCAGCCACTGTTGTTGTTGCTGCTATAAATCTCTAATTTCACGAAAGCCTCCAATGTGTGTAAAGCTGCGGAAATTGATGAATTGGTTGCATTGTTTGCTGCAGCCATCACAAGCTGCTGGCTGTAGTGGCAGATTTAAAGCACGGACCAGGACAAGAAGTATAATCATAAAAAACACTGATGCACTTAGATGCACTGATACCTCCGTCATTGTCAGCGTAGTTTATATTACAGTGATCCTTCCTGTTGGTGACAAAGTCTTTGTACCAGCAAGAAAAACTCTGAACAGCCCCGTGGAGCTCCTCAAACGTGACGCTGCTGTATTCAGCCTCCAAAGTTAATTAGTCTGGGCTCCTCCAGCGGCGAGCACTCAGAGCCCGCACGCGCATTTCCAGGGGCCACCTGCTCATTTTGACGTGGCAAGGCGTTTGCAATGTATGCACTCAGCGTGGATGACACGGCATCTGGATGGAACCCCGGACGATGACTTGCTCAAGGGCTCTTCGGCAAGTGGGCTGCCGGGGGACAAGAGATGGAGCGGCGAGCTCGACCACCTGAGCCGCAGAGACGCTCGCTAACGGCGAGGAGTTCAGAAGAAATGTGACTCTTCTTTATTCTTTATTCTCTAGGCAGATCATCAGTAGCTTCCACAGCTGAGGGCCTCATACAATCAAAAAATTGCACAAGCATATAAACATACACTAGCAGGCAAAAGTTTGGACACACCCTCTCATGCAACATGTTAAATAACTCTAAATAAAATATATAACTAAATACGCTCTTAATGAAAGGTGGCTATGTTGAAGAATTTAAATATAAAACGTGTTTATTTTACACTTTTATTTTTTCCTACATAATTCCAAGTGTGTTCATATGTAGTGTACTTTTGATGCCTTCAGTGAGAATCTGCAACAGTCATGAGAATGAAAGAAAAGACATTAAATTCAAAGTGTGTGTTCAAACTTTTGACTGGTAGTGTACATACATACATAGTCCCCAGTACAAAAACCAATATAGTTCACAGAACCTAGAATCGCTGGATCTACATCACTTCAAAACAGTACGAGCATCATTAACTTCTCAGTGTAAAAGACCAACAACTGCAGGAATAAAACTGAGTTAGAAAACTCCAGCCACTGCGAGGCTAAAAAAGGCAAATTGTCATTCTAAAAATGAAATGATAAATCCCAGAGGCCAAACTTTGGGAAACAAAGTGATTGGTGCGCAGCGGGGGAATTATTTTCCTTGTAGAAAAGTTGAAATGAAACTGAAAGGCCCCCAAAGCGCTGCGGTAGCCTCGGGAGTTGCTGCACGCGAGACGACGCACTTGATCGGGTTGGGCGGGTCAGCGCGTCCTTCATTCCCCCGAACGCTCGCTGGAAATAATTAGCAGCTGGGAGAATCATTCACCCCCCCCACCCAACGATTGGTCGTCACCTCTCGGCTCCTTAATGACAAAGCTGTGCATGAACGCACCGGGTGTCGGCTGATAAGACTCGTGCACCGTGTGACTCAACGCCAGCAGACAAGGAGTTGTTTTTTTTCCCCACAGTCTGACACATTGACGGACGGAGTTTAACGACGATGATGGATGCCAATTATTTTAAATTTATGAAAGAGAGGAAGAGATATCTCCATCGAGGAGCACGGCATGCTGGGAGAATAGTGAGGATCATCATCCAAGAGGCCTCGCCGCCCTTGGGCACCACGCTGGATTCCCGCCATTCTCACAGAATGTCTGAAGCAGTTCAGGTCGCGCCTTGTCGTCTGCTGATGGCAGGGCTTTCTTCTTGTGCCTGTGTTTTTTTTAAAAAAGGTTGTGCCTCTCTGCTAACATCAAAGTCGAGGTTGAGGCAGGCCTAATGTGATCACTGAGGCAGCAGAGGCCAGTTCCTCAACTCACTCAACGATGGACTTAACAGAAAATAAGATGTCTCCTTTTTCCTTTTGAGTAACAGGAAGCTGCATGAAGGTGAACACTATCTTCACAGGTGTGCAGTGTTCTGAGAGTCACTGTGGCACGCTGGAATTTTCTCTTTTGTCCTTGTCTTTCTTCCTCCACCTGCGTTCCTCCTGGCACAAAGCCCTTCCCTCACTCAACATCTTCCTCTTCACCTCCTCCTCCTCCTCCTCCTCCTCTTCCCTGCTGTCTCCTTGCTGCTCAGCTCTGCTCCTCTGGCCTTCGAGTGCCTTCCTCTCCGAGTCCTCCTCTTCCGGCTCTTCGTGTCCTTCGGCCTCGCCGTCTTTGTCTCCCTCCATCCTCCCTCTCCTGCGTCCCATCAATCCAAGTCCTCCTAATTAGGAGTGTTGTGCCTGCTGGATGGCTCAAACATCGTTCCTGTTTATTGCAATTAGCGCGGCCATTAACAAACACTTCACAACACCGGGGGGCGCCGCACTCTGCATTATTTATAAATTGGGTGAGGGTGGGTGGGGCCGTGATGAGGAGAGAAGAGAGAAAGAACAGAGTCTTCCCACTTTGTCTTCTGGCCTCCTTCCCTCCACCCTCCTCCTCCTCCTCTTCCTCCTCCCCCACCCTTCAGCGCCATTAGAGAGGCAGCCATTAGTGTCCACACACGGCACTTTTCCCAGTTTCAACCCCCCAGCCCCCATCCTCCCACCATCCTACAGAAAATTGAGAGTAAGTGTCGACGGCTGTTTTGAATCACAAGTGAAACCGAGGTAAACACAGTCCCGCAAATCTCCTTCATTCGCTGGCTTGACGGCCGAAGCCTGTGGCGCTGTTAAAGCCTCTGTCAGCCGACAACAAACCCGCAGGGACAGCTTCGGATGAAAAACGCACACACCAATAAAAAAGTAAAAAATAAAAAAATCAACTGAGGGGGGTAAAAGTTGGAGAAAGCTGAAGCAGAGACAGAACAGGACAAGAAGGACGACTGATTGAAAATCAGATTGAAGGCAGAATCTCCAGAACGATTGAGCAGAAGGGAAATAAGCGTCTCATCCAATCCGAGGAGGCGTTCACAGCCTCCACAGAGGCCAAACCACAACCCAGCAATCGACAGCGACGACACACGATGACGCCATCGTCCACTCGGGCTGCATCGGGCGGAGCGAGGCCCCGCAGTAATCTAGTTGCACTTCAGCAAAATCCGCTGGCGATGACGCAGAGCGGCGGGCAGGAAATGAATCACGGCTCGGCTCTCGTAACAGAGGTTTCCGTTCATTAGATCGCTGCTTACTCAGCAGGATGTTGACTCTCGGTCCACCTCAGTCCACTCCCGCCTTTGTCCTATGGGGTTGTGGGGAGGCACCAAAGTCTGTACAATTGGATCCTGACATGATTTGGCAAAGACGTACGGTATGCAAAGTGCACATGAGCCGATTGTGCAGCATGCTGAGGAAACCGGGATCGATCCTGGGCTGCTACATCTTTTCAGATGTAAAATTCTAATGGGCAATTATCTCAGATGCTTGGAGGAGAGCGGCACGCCGACCGCCCTCTCCCAGCCCCGGCTGAGTGACAGAAAACATTTACCGAGCCAAAAATATTTTTCATGTCAGCTCGGTGGGAGTAAAATCAATGGGGTTTGTGTTTATTGATCGGCTGATTTTATTTTCCAGCCCACCGGTGAGCGGGGGGTTTGGGGGCGGGTGGGGATCTGCCTCCTGGCAGACGCAGCAGAGGCTGATCAATCAGCATGGACCCTGTTAATAAGATAAAAACATATACAGAGGGGGATATCGCATGAATAAACAGGCCCATCCGCGCAGATTAAGGATGACAGGAATACACTGGGAAACGCAGTCGGGCCTTTTCCAGTGAGCATGCCACCTCTTGTCGAGGTCTTCGGGGCGCAGCGCTGCAGAGCAGCTGCTTTGAATGCATCAATGTGCTGCTCACGCTGAGACGCATTCCAGTATTTCACACACGCAACCGTCCCAAAAATAACTTTCGCCAGCTAATGCGCTCCTGGCCACGTCTGCACATTTTAATGAGGCCTCATGCGTTTCTCTGGGATCAATTGTTCTCTTTACTCTCGTCATCGTCTCTTTGCAAGCTTGGCATGTTAAAAACATTGTAGGTGCTTACAGAAAATGTAGAGTGGTCAACTGTAATGACCACTGCAACTCCAACTCCTGCTACATCCCTCTCAGGATGATGATGATGACGATTCACATGTTTAGAAAAGCATATATAAAAAAAGAGAAAATAAACTTCCTGATAGCGGCCGTGGTTGGCCCAGGCACACTCAAGATAAAGAGAGGTCTGGCACTCGGCTGGCATGCTAAAAGGAAATGGATGAAGGTTTATCAGTCTCTTCCGAGGGCTCTGGGTTCCACTCCACTGTTCCCTATGAGCTCGGAGGGCAACGGAGCATCCAGGAGGCCTGAATGATCCACAGACACTCCAGTTATTGAGTGAAAGGGGGCTTGGCAGGGGGAAATATTCCCAGAAAGCCACTTTACTGCCCGCAAATATATATATATATATATATATTTCCCTGATAACAAAACTGAGGTCTAATACCTCCAAATGGAGGATAAGGAAGGGGAGGTGGTCAGGAGGAAGTGGCCGCACCGTGCTGGAAAAAACTAAACTCAAAAAATGAACTGCAGAGAACAACAAACTGTGAGCTTCCTCTGTGGAAAAGCAGAACAACACTTCGACGTTTGGCCTGCGAGTGCGTGTGTGGGTGGTGAGAACGGGGGTCTGGGGGTGGTTGGTAGGACGAAGCCGCCTGGCTGAGCGCGCACGCAAATCTGCATTCGTCTCCTGCTGCGCCGAACACGACTCTGCATCCAACGGCTCTGCTGCGCTGCTTACTTTTTAGTCTGTGTTTCTGAATTGTGTGTTTTCTGTACATCGAGGTTCCGGTCGGGGGCCGTCGACACCAAGTGTGAAGCTTCAGAGCAGCTGCTGTGGCGATAGTGACTGACTGACTGGCTGGCTGGCTGAATGTGAGGCCAGAGTGGTCAGCAGCGACGCTCCGTTATCAAGTCAAAGCCGGCGGCGTCCGCTCCTCGCAACTTACCCAGCTTAAACATCCTAATAAGTGGAGGCAACCTGCTGGCTCGCCGCACGCATCGAGGCTCGACACGTGACCGCGCGCTCTGAACGCGCTAGTTACACGTAACATCACACAAACGCACACAAACGCACACTCGCCGATCTGACAAGGCTTTACCCGCTGCAACCGGCGCCTCCTTGTTGGAAATTAGAGTGCGGACAGCAGGCTAATGATCAATACGCGGCCCCACCGGAGGGACACCAGTGGGGCTCATTAGAAGCTGACATGCGGCACACACACACACACACACACACACGCGCACACGCAGACACGCATCTCCCGGAGGGATTCGCTAATCAAACATTGCGCCGACGCGCCCGCGTTACTCCCACAGCGGCCTAAAAGACAGTAGCAGTGGAGAAACAGAGGAGGCATTTGGCAATCTGCATTTCTGTGTAGAATAACAGCGGGGGGAAGAAAACACTGTCAGAGAGCAGCGGCTGATTAAAGTTCACCCAGTGGGCACCAGAAGGGATCACACGGCGAACGTCTGAAAGGAAAAGGGTCCTGATTCGTGGCAGGAGACGGTTTGAAAAGCAACACACACACACACACACACACACACACACACATGCAAGCGCGCATGTGCACGGAGGGGAAATGTTCAGGCGACTCAGGGACTGAAGGGACACTGTGGACACTTGTGAGCGCTACACAACCGTTGGCCAGAGGCTCAGGGCGGCGCTGCTCTCTTCTCTTCTCATTCATTTTCATTTCAGAGCCATTTCCAGGTCTTTACGTGCATTCAGGAGTCCAGATGTGCAGCCTCACATGATTAATCATCAAAGAAAACCCCCACACATCTCCTGAAAATAGCATTTTCAGCCACTAAGCTGACAACCAATAGTTTTTTTTTTGATGTCAGCTTAGTGATTGAATAAATAAATAAACTTAAAAAAAAAAAAGTTTATTCTTCTGAGATTTTATGGAAAGGATAAAGTCTGGTTGTTGACAGCCTATGATTTTAGAAAATGACATAAATCCACAGACTTTTGTTTAGTACGTGCACGGAATTGTCGTCGTAATAAATTCCGCCCAACAAATAAACACCTCTATAGCTACGGAAGCCTTCTATCTTTACAAAGACACACACACACACACACACACACACACTCACACTCATATATGTCCACATGCACGCAGCAGAGATCACCATTTATGTAGCGTTGTGGATTAGCGCCGCTGCCCTTTGTGGATCTGACATTCACCAATTGGACTTAATTAGCAGTGCTGAGCCGGCGGCTGACCTTTTGTCATGCGAGCTGTCATTGAAAACCTTTCTGTTGACTTGAATGAGGGAATGCTATTTGTTAACGTGATCAGAGATGGGCCGGCTCAGGCCGGTGTGACCAGGAGGCCCGTGCAAAGGTTTAGGGAGCAGATAACCGGCTGATACAGGCGGCCAATTATTCCCTCTTTATGCAATAAAGTCATTTCTTGTTGAGTTTTTCTGTCCAAAGCGAAGCCAACAGGGGTCACTCTCGTGTGAAACGACGTCCGCTAACTTGGCTTGATTGCACAGGGCTGCAGTTACTGTCACTCTCAGACAACTTTGGAAATATGATGATTTCCTCCAAACGGCGCCCTCTGATTTCCCTCTCACTGCTCAGCAGCAGGAGGTGGAACTTTCAACCCCGGCTGAAAATAAATGTCAGCAAGACAAAATGTTACTACTCAGTTTTGATTTGGGAAATTATACTTTATATCTTTTCCATTTTATTTTATTTTGCAACCTAAAATTTGCTGGCTGTGTTCTATTGCGGGGAGCAGGAGCACGCAGCTACATTAGCAAGTTCCATGAGCTGCGCCGGCCAAATGAAAGCTTTATGTCGCCGCGGCCTGGTCGACTAATGCAGCAGGATCAGCCCAGCCCATCTCATTTTGATATTTTTCCCTATACTGCTTAACTGTTTAGCCGCAAAGAATGTTCTCCTCAAAAATCACAATTTAATCACAATCACATCAGTTACATTAGCAATATTCCAATTGCAATAGCAAACTCAGCTGCATTACCATAATGTGAAGTGAGCTGCAATAAGAGTTTCTTCCAAACGAGCCGAGTCCTCGGAGCGCGGCTGATTTATGCAGACAGGTGCTGCCACATATTTATCAATTCCTCGGCAGTGCGGCGGTGACGACTCGCCGTGCCTTTCTTGACAGCGGGTGGCTGCGCTCATCGACGCCGCAAGCGGCTGGCAGACTCCGCAGGCGGAGGGGAGCCAGAGCCACGGCGGCTCATCTCGCCCTGCGACCACAAAAAGAAAGAGACGTTGACTCAATGTGCTCTCCACTTGGATGAGACTCCCCACCCCCCTTCCTCTCATGCCTCCTATTACCGCTGAATTATTTTGCTTGTGTGGACAATTGCCGGACGCGTCGGCCCGGCCTCCTCGGCAAAATCAATCCTGCACGCCTTACCAGCCGGGTTGTTGGGTTTTTTTCAATTTGCACGCCCCGAAAAACAATCTGAAATTAGTAATCACCGCAGCATTGTTCACACCGCTTGACTGCTGTACCTCCTCGCCGCAAGGTTGGCATTACACTGGACTTGCACGGATGCAGGCGCAAGCACGGTTTGCGCACGTGTGTGTGTGTGTGTGTGTGTGTGTGTGTGTGGATTAATTGGGCTGAGAGCAATGCTTTCTGGATAATGCCCCGCATATGGCGGGGAAATGGCACTGTTGACGAGGGCTAGCGTAGCGCTAATATCCGGTCGGAATTTAATTTGGCCTCTAATGATCGAGGCCATTACGGCCGCACGCCGGAGGAGGCTGAGGCACACGCGGCCGCTGTCTTTGCCTCGGACCAGCGGGCTGAAGGCAATAACGTGTTATCATGGCATCAGATGAAGGCAGGGATTGGGAGCGTTAGCGCCGGGGATCGAGGTTAAGGTGGTCAACCGGGCCGAGGGGCCGCATCCAAAAACCAGAACAACTCTTCTCCTAAGAATTCCTTTCTAAAGTCACACGGAATGTGAGCGGCAAATCAATCAAATGATCATAAAAGCCGGCCTATTCTATATTTTTCACTTGGTGATTTATTTTGAAAAGCTCATCCAAAAAAACACCAAGCCTGCTGCAAATGAATGTCCATGTCAAGCTGCAGACGCTTTGTTTTCATCTCAACGGCAGGACGAGAAAGAAAAATGTTGGCGGCCGCGAGCCATTGAGCATTTAAATTTAATCCGTCTTCGACCTTTTGCCATCCAGCGGGCCCGCGCCCTGGAAATGGCAGCGGCGCGTGCAGCTCGGCGGCCGGGGCCTAGCGAGGGCGTGATGGATTGCACCGTTCGACTCTCGCTGCCCTTAATGTCGTTAAGGAGGCAGGATGACCAGCCAGCCGGCCGTCTGCCATCCATCCCACTGCAGACAATTGCTTTGTTAATGCTACAGGAAGGACGCTTGGGCTTTAAGGAATCCCTCAGACTATGAGACGTGGCACACGCACGCACGCACGCACACACGCACACACACACACACACACACACAAAGACTCATATTAACCGCAAGAACCAAGTAAAACTTGTTGCATCGATCATTTTATTTTTTTTTCCTGCAACTTTTTGTTTTGAGTTTTTGAGGAGGAACATCGCAATCAAAGCCGGCCGGACTGATTGCACACAACACTCAGAGGTTCCCTACAATATACAATTTACTTTTCCAATGTTTTCAAACAATAATAATAATGGTAACGATCAGCCATCTCACTGGCCAAGTTAGTGGCCACACCCATGACTATGTGTTCAACAGCGGCCAGCTAAAAGCATCAGACAATTAAACATTTGTGAAAAAGAACTGACACTCTGAAAATTGAAAATTTTAAACGTTTAAAAATATTTTAAAAAGACGAGTCCGACTCTCCGCAGAGACAGCTCCATCAACGAAGCACTGAAACACCTTTCCAGTTTTATTGTGAAAGGGCCTTTCCTTCTCTTCCAGCCATCGTCATGTGACACATACATCCAACAGATGCCACAGCATTGCTGGAGTTTAAAAAAAGCAAAGGAAAGAAAAAGAGAAAATAAATAAGTGTGACTGAGACACCCCGCTGCTCCGCCCGACCCAAAGGATTTCACAGACTCCTCCCACACACCCCCACACCCCCCACCCCCGCACCTCCCGACCCGTATCAAGGACCTGTCAAAAAATTTGTTCCACCTCGATTCATCCGCTGCCCCCCTCCCCCACCCACTTCCTCAGCGAACGCCCGCCTCCTCCTCCTCCTCCTCACTGCTGCTGGGCGCGATAGCCAATCGCTCACGGATAAACGCTGATAATAGGAGCCTGTAAGTAATGAGGGGCCGATCGAGCCGCATCACAGCAGCTCAGGAGCAGAGATTTGGGGGGGGGGTAGAGGGAGAGAGAGAGAGAGAGATAGAGGGGGGAGAGAGTGAGAGAGAGAGGGGGAGAGAGAGAGAGAGAGAGAGAGAGAGAGAGAGAGAGGAGAGAGAGAGAGAGGGAGAGAGAGAGGGAGAGAGAGAGGGGGAGAGAAGGAGTTTGGATATGTGTGTGTGTGTGTGTGTGTGGGGGGAGGGGGGGGGGGTCAAGAGCCTTGACAGTTAATTATCTGGAGTGTATGGCAATCAGAGCGGCAATGAGTGTTTCTGAGCTCCTCTCTGTTATTTGCTCCTTGGAGACGTGTCGTCGAATTCATTCGACAGACAATCTGCTGAAGGCCTCCCCCTCGCTGCTCCTTGCTCCTCTCTCCTCCTCACTCTCCTCCTCCTCGCTGCTCCTCCTCGCTGCTCCTCCCTGCTCGCTTGTGTCCGTCGCCACAAGCAGCCGCTGTGTCTTTTCTTGCTCTCTTCCTCTCTTCACCTTGATGGAAACTCCAGTCCTTAAAAGTGGGGCTTTGGCAAACCAAACATTTCAGCATGGGAGGTTGTCAACAGCGGGCTAAATACCCTGCTGCAGAGCGTTTCCTGCAGAATTGAATCACGCGAGACCGGGATTGAGGGACCGAAGATCCGACGACGACGGCCCTAATCTGGGACTTTTGAAAGGACCGACTGAATTCCTGCACCGTAGTTTATTTCCCCTTTGTTTTTGCCATTATTCTCTGCAGCGCCGCTTCCTCCAAACTCCAGCGGGACTCGGCGGCAGTGTCAGCCATTCAAAAAAAAAAGGAGAGAAAAGAGCCCACTGATCTCCTGAATAACTATCATGCGCCCCGCCGTTCAAACACTCCGACCGCCATACGCGGAGCGATCATCTATCACCCTGCGTCACGCCGTCCCACATCCTGCATAATGCCCGGCGCCGCAGTCGCTGACGGAGGATTGAGAAGCGGGACGGTGGGAGCGCCTGCTGCTTGCTGCAGGCCTGGCTGCCTCTCCCACCGATCGCCCCCGGTCACGGCCCTTCATTTGTTGCTTTTGCTTGGCAGCCACCGCGCGCACACACCCACATGCAAACACACTGATTCTGTGACTTACAGCTACTGGCAGAAGTCAATTGTCTTGGTCCGCGCAAACAGTTTCAAAACAAATAAACCCAGCAGGTTGCCTTCCACTCTTAGCAGCTCTTTCTTCCTTCCTGCTTTCACTGTTCTGGTTCTTATTATTTATTTATTTACTGAGTCAGTTTAACTCTTCCTTCCTGAAACCATCCCTCTCTGCACGTTGGTTTATTCAGAGTTTAACCCCGCGGTGTTTGTTAGCAGGTGAATCTACGATCATCAGCTCCGTGTTGCAGCATTAATGGAGCGCGTGACGATTTACGAGCGTCTGCAGCTTCGCTGAGGAGGTCAGATGTTAGTTGACGCACCGTTTGTGTGGAAAAACGTCCGGCTAATCTTAAATTCCCGCACGCTATATTTGGAGCGTTGTTTTTTTCCTGACTGCAGCGAACGCTGTAAAGATTTACTTGCAACACTCGCGGCACAAATTAATATTTGACTCACACAGAATCTGAAGGGGCGCCAGAGGGTAATTAATCAGAGCAGCCTGAGAGAAGCGGTGGTAAAAAGCAGAACAGAAACCGAGTGCGGAGGAGAAAGAATAAAATAAAAAAACAACAGAGCCCCCACTTGGATAAAAATCGATTTTGACGTCTGGCCATTAAAGCCGCGGCCCTTCCAGCCGCCGTGACCTCCTGCGTGGAGCCGCTTCACCTCTGGACCCGCCAGGACTGACACGGCGCCCAGGTGGGGTCCCGGCTATGCAAATGCACGAGGAGCCGAGGCCAGAGGTCAGCGATTGACAAGCCGCAGCGGAGCGGCCCTGCCTCCGCTCGCAGGCTGCTGCTTGTTAGCGCAACAGCCGAGCTGCTTAGTATTACAGGACGGAGCGCTGTTACTCATTAACAGGCCGTCCACAGGGGGCCCCGCTGAGCCGCCGCTGCAGCCGCCGCCGCCGCCGCCGCCGCCGACTTACTGACAGCCGGCGATAACACACTTGTTTGATTTGTCCCTCGTCGAGGCTCGGCCCGAGAGTTCTTTCATTTTTTTCGTTCTTTCTTTCCATCTATTTTTTCCTTCTAACGGACGTGCAAACCATTTGGATTTAATGCCTCGGACACACGATCCGACCGCTGAATATTTCAGCAGACGCATGTTCCGACACGTCGGCGGCACGCTGTGAGGAGCGATCGTAACGGCGTTTTTTAGGAGCTCATTTTTTTTTCACGGCTAAACGTAAAACATTTCAGATTGGAAATATAAATAGACAACTTGTCTACTCGACAGGACAAAACACCTTTGATATTTTTGAATATTTATATTTTTGTCTCATTTTCATGAAATTTTAAAAAAATCGAACATTTTAAAGTAAAATCCATCTTTTGTGTCTTTTGCTGCAATTTTCAGAAAAAGGTTTGCAACAACAGGCGCGTGCACACACACACACACACACACGACCTTGTGACGCTTCCCTTTCTGAAGCAGGTGTCTTTTGTGAGGACGATGAGACGTTCCTGAGCCTGAACGAACTGAGTGCCCCCCCTCCTCTTGACTTCCTGCAGCTCGCGGTGCATCTGTCACTGCAATTGCATTCTCTTGTCCAATCGGATTTCATCACACTAATGTCGACCTAAACGTCTCAATTCCAAACGAGTCATAAATGTGTGTGTGTGTGTGTGTGCGTGTGAAGCTGTAAAACTATGTATATGCTTTAGGGCTAATGTTGGATATGTACCGTTTAGGTTCATTTAATAATAATAATAAAAAAAGGCAATATATATTTTGCTTTTTTTTTAACATCTTCATGTAAATACTAGAAAAAATGGTGGCGTATATATTTAGAGGGATACTGCAGGGGGGAAATTAAAGATTCACAGAGAGAGAGAGAGAGAGAGAGAGAGAGAGAGAGAGAGAGAGAGAATTATGTTACTTTGTTGCATACATTTCATGAAATCTTTCCTCCAAGCGCCCAGAAAAACCTTTCAAAAAGCAGCTGCTGCAGCTGGACAGTCAGCCGGCAGCGACAGTAACCAGCAGGGGGCAGTACACCGCCACAGAAGAAAACCTGCAACATCAATCCCCCTTCCCCCTCCTCCCCACACACACACACACACACACACACACACTCTCTCTCTCTCTCTCTCCTCAGCTGTGGCTCCTTTGTCTTCTATACATTAACGAAGCATCTCACTGTGAGATAAAAGCCAGTGCGATTTTGCAGCGGATGGTGACGACGTCGGCAGGAGGCGAGAGACTCTGATTCCCCTCCACGCTGCAGATTTGCATGCGTCAAAGGCTGCAAAAACCTAAATGTAAATGCAATTTGCCCTGCTGCCCCACTAAAATTGATGGAAGCCGCTTGAATGACGCTTTTTCTTTTCCTTTTTTTTCCTTATTTATTTGTATTTTTTTACTGCAACCTTTGCATTTGTGTGCTTGACTTTGTTGTGATGTGAAAATGAAACGGCAGAAATAAATAATAATAATAATGATAATAAAAAAAGCCAGGATAAAATGGACTCAATCAATCGCGTCCCTCTTGATATGATTTTTTTCCACCTCTTTGTGCAGCGGGAGAGACTTCCTGTGTGTGGAGTGGCTCTTTTTTGGGGCCTTTCACCGGAGCCTAATGTATAGTGAGAACATGAAAGCTTGTTTGATGTTTGCCAACGTCACGGCTGTTCTGAGAAAAGCGCGGCCGCGGGTATCAGGGTGCAGCTTTCTCTTTCTCTCTCGCCTCTCTTTTTTTTTTTTTTTGTGTTTCCTTTTCCATGCACGAGTGATCCGGACACCCACGGGTGGGGGGAGGGGAGCGGGGGAGGAAATCTTACACTATCTGACTATTATCTGCAGGTTAAAATGGTGGGGTCGCCGATTCCTCAGCCTCAAATAATTTTTAAAGCCTCGCTTAATTGAAAATGTCAGCTGGAAAAAGTCAGGGCCCGTTGCGGCGAGTTAAGAGACCAGTTGGCATTAAGAAGACCTTAAATCAGCCCCCAGGAAATTGGTTTCATCTTTTTTCTCCTCCTCCTCCTCCTCCTCCCACCCACCAGTACAAATAGTTTTTATTCCGCTCTGTGTTTTATTTCCTCCGACTGCAATTATTTATCTGAAAAGAAAAAGAAAATGACATTGAAAGCATCGTACTTCCCTAAAAAAAAGAAAAAATATCTTTGATTTGTTTGGGATATTTTCTTGAAGAAGCCCCCTGGGTGATGGAGGTGAAGAACCACCCCACCCCCCGCCTCCTCGTGTCCTCCCTGAACTCTGAAGTTCACTCAGAACCTTTGTGACTGGACAGAAAGAAACGCGAGCGCTCCGAGTGGAGTGACACTGTGGACAGATCTTCATTTCTTTCATTCTTTTCTTTTTTTTGAGCTTGTGCATGAGCGTGCACGTGAGGGGCGTGAGCGCCCAGCACCTCTCAGTCACTCTCTTCTTTTTTTTCTTCCCCCCATCAGTCCCGAGAAGCCACTCCTCTTTCTTCTGCCTTCTCATCTCCTCTTTTTTCCTCCCCCCTTCATCAGCATCATCATCATCATCATCATCATGACTTCCCCTCCCAACGACAAAAGCGTGTTTTACTGTGTGTGTGTGTGTGTGTGTGTGTGTGTGTGTGTGTGTGTGTGTGTGTGTGCCCAGTAGTGCGTTTAGTATTTTCTGCCGGTGACAAAATGTTTTTTTTTTCTCCATGGCGGCGCTACTTCTCTCTTTCTCTCTCTCCCTCCCTTCTTTACATCTCTCTCTCTCACGCTTCACTCCCTCCTGTCTGCTCACTCTCCCTCCCTCTTTCTCTCTTCCATCCCCGCATCCTGCCTCACCCCACCTTCCTCTCTCTCTCTCTCTCTCTCTCTCTCTCTCTCTCTCTCTCCCTCCTCCTTCGTCCATCCTCCCGCCCCCTGGTCCATCTGTACCTCCGTATCCTCTCTCTCCTCTCCATCACTCTCTCGCGGATGCCACATCACGCCACACGCGCTCTCTCCCCTCTCTCTCTCTCTCTCTCTCTCTCCTCTCCCCCTCTCTCACTCGGCTCGCCGCCGACTGCCGCTTCATTTGCGGCGGCGGCGCAACAACTGGCTTCTTTCCGCGCCGAGAGCGGAGGGGGAAAGGCCGGAGCGGCGGCGGAGGAGACGGGAGAGAGCGGAGAGCCGTCGCCGGGAAGGCGGATGAAGAAAAGTAGAGAGGGACGAGGAAGGGTGGAAGAAAAGGAAAGAGCGCCCCCCCCCTCCCTCCACCTGCCCCCCGCCTCCAGCCGCTGAGAGCGGCAGCCGCAGCACCAGCAGCGCTCACCTCAGCCGCCGCTGGATCCTCCCGCTGCTGCAGGGATCAGCCTGCTCCTCCTCCTCCTCCTCCTCCTGCTTCTCCTCCTCAGGGAGCTGCTTCCTGGAAACTGGGCGGAGGGAGGAGGGAGACCACCGACCTCCCATCCTGCCACGGACACCCCTCCACCTCCCCCACCGCCCCGCTGGCCGCCCGCCCGGCTCCTCCTTTTCCTCCCGCCAGTAAACGGCACCAGGAGGGAAAAGGAGAGAAGAGGAGAGGAGAGGAAGGGAGGAAGGAATAGGAGAGGAGGGAAGAGGAAGGGGAGGGAATTTTGAGAAGAGGCCGTGAGGAGGAGCGGAGGAGAGGCAACACCCTGGTTTTACGGCAGGGGAGGACGGACGGATGGACGGACGGACAGACGGACGGAGGCAGAGGGGTAAGAGGCCACCGAGGCGGACCTGTTGTTTCCACCTTTGTCATTTTTCATTTTTCATTTTTTGTCTTATCTGGAACATTTTTTGGCACTATTTTTTTTTTTTGGTGCGACACAAGGAGTTTTTTCTCTCCGTGTCATTTTTCCACTTTAACGCTGTTTGTCTCTCCGGCTCCAGTGTCTTTTCCATTCCCCGTTGATTCCCCTCCATCTGCACCTCCCCGCTCGCTCGCTCGCTCCCTCCCTCCCCTCCCACCACCGCCGCCGTCCACATCCGTGAGGGAGCTGGCGTGCACTTACGTTACAAACAAGGGAGTCGTGTTGCGGGGATGCGTGTGTGTGTGTGTGTGTGTGTGTGCTGCCACTCCGCTAGAATCCACTGCCAAGATCATGATGTCAAAAAAAAATCTCATTCACCACCCTCTCATTCTGTCTGTTTGTTACTGACAACCTGTGGTACATTGTCACTCTATGCATTGAATCTACGTGTGTGTGTGTGTGTGTGTGTGTGTGTGAGTTGCAGAGGAGGCAAAGAGGAGGTTTGATTTTAGCTGTTGCTCGGCTCTCTGAGTAATCTGATGAGTCTCCGGGGGAGCCTCCGCTGAACAATCAATGCTACTCGGAGCTGGCTGACCTGTCTGTGTGTGTTCGTTTGTGTGCGTATGAGAGAGAGAGAGAGAGAGAGAGAGAGAGAGAGAGAGAGAGAGAGAGAGAGAGAGAGAGAGAGAGAGAGAGAGAGAGAGAGAGAGAGAGAGAGAGAGAGAGAGAGAGAGAGAGAGAGAGAGAGAGAGAGAGAGAGAGAGAGAGAGAGAGAGAGAGAGAGAGAGAGAGAGAGAGAGAGAGAGAGTATTGAGTGTGTTTGAGAGAAAGCGAGACGACCCCTGGCTGAAGCCTTCAGGTTCTGCTTTCCCTCCCTATCAACAGATGGCCTGGGTTGGGCCGGGCTGGTCGAGGATCTGTGTGTGTGTGTGTGTGTGTGTGTGTGTGTTTTGGCTGCGGGTGGTAAATCCCAGCTCTGTGCAGCTGTACTGGTGGATGGGTGGGGGGACAGGCATGTTCTGACTGCATATATGTGCAATGTGTGTGTGTGTGTGTGTGCGAGAGAGAGTGATGCATGGTGATTGATGCATGGTGATTGAGTGTGAGTGTGTATAAAAAGCGTTGACAATGTTTCCCTCCTCATCCGTCTCCATCTTCACCTCCTGGTTTCTTTCACTCGGAGATGTTTGCATCTGTCCGTCAGTTTGCCTTCACCTGCTGTGGAGCCTCTGCAGAGTTTCAATTTTTCATTCACAGCAGACACAGCAGGCTCGGCCCCCCTTTTTTTTCTTTTTTTTTTTTTTACCGCTCAACTTGACCACGAAAAATAACAGTAACAATAATAATAATACTAATGATGATAATGATGATAACCCGTGCAAAGAAATGCTGCGATAATTCTCCCTCTTCCTTCCACTCCTCCCACCTTCCACTTCCCTCTCCTGCCAACGCATCCGGAGAGTAATTGTAAATATTGATCGGGGATAACAAATCAATGGAACGGTTTTGGATTGGCTTAGCTGGAGCGTGCTCTTTGCATGCAGCAGGCTACTTCAATTAGAGAGGAATCGAATAAATTTGCCTCAACTTCCTAATGCATTATTCACGGCCGTCGCTTGCAGCATTTAGGCCCACACTATTATTTTGCAAAAAAAAAAAAAGCAATTATGTGGCGTTATTATTATTATTATTATTATTATTATTATTATTATTATTATTATTATTATTAATAATAATAATAATAATAATAATAATAATAATAATAATAATAATGTGGCATTTAATAATTTGTGTATTAGGTGAGGGTAATTTTTTAGAGGCGGGTGTGTAATTGAGGAGGGCCGGACTGCATCATTTTAAATAATCAAACACAATAGTTGCAGCATATTGCGCTGCCCCCTCTCCCCCCATGTGTTGCCGCAATGGGAGAGAGAGAGAGAGAGAGAGAGAGAGAGAGTGTGTGTGTGTGTGTGTGTGTGTGTGTGTGGGGGGTGTATTGTCACTGTGCAGCCACGGATCCAGGCCCGACCTCCCTAACCTCCGAATCTCCCCTCTGTGTGTGTGTGTGTGTGTGTGTAACCCCTCCTCCTCCTCCTCCTCCTCCTCCTCCCCCTCCTCCCTCTCCTTCAGCCCCTCCCTGCTCTCACTCAGCTGCTCAGGTGGAGGTGTGGAGGTGTGGACGTGGCAGCAGGGGGCGACCACACATCCTCCTGGATGTCGGCTGGATGAGGACGTCCCGGCGGCAGACGCTCCCAGGTAAGGGGGGGGGTCCTGGGAGTGGGCGGGGCAAAGGTTGGGGGAGGGGTCGGGCTGCACCTTGACCACGCTCCAACGTGTCCCCGCCCACCTTGTACTGAGATCCAATCAAGCTAACCTGATTTTATTCCTGCACTTTGTCCAACCCACCCCCACCCACCGCCCGCCCGCCGCCCCTCTGCTCTGGGTAATCCCGCCTCCTCCTCTCGACACACGCCGCCGGCTCGGCCAATGAAATGCCACCGTTGTCAATTTTCTCCTTCGCACAGGAGCCATTGATGAAGCCTCGCCTCAGGGCGGCGGCGGGGCGTCTTCAATCAATGCCACTGCCCCACTTTTCTCTCGATACGTGCATCTGTTTGTTTGTTTGCGTGCGTGTGTGTGTGTATGTGTGTGCGTGAGTGTGTGTGTGTTTTCCCCGCTTCTCCGACCGGGCGGGAGCGATGCTGGAAAGAAGTGGGCTTAAGGTGACGGCGGTGGTGGTGGTAACGGTTCTGATGACGCTGACGATGATGACGATGATGATGATGATGATGATGCATTGGCTGAGCGGCAGTGGCCTCTGGCTTTGGCCCCTCCCCCTGCCTCCTCCCCCCCCTCCCTGTGTTTACTGACAGACTCTCTTCGGTGACGGGTATTCTTGGGTGGATAATACGGATCACGTTGTTATTGCTTAAGAATACGCGTAGTTGAGGAGAGTCCTCTCCCACCCCACCCCACCCCCCCCGCCTCCTCCTCACCCACCCACCGGCACCCACCTCACCACACCTTACCTCACCTCACTAACCGGCAACCCCGAGGAGGACTGCCAGGACGGGTCAAGCCACGCCCCCGCCCCGCCCCGCCCCCTCTTCTGCACCTTCTTTTAAAATGAGAAATAACCTGAGAATCCACCTTGACTGTGATCTGTGCACTCTGTTCCATGTTCACCTCCTGTCTGCTGAGGCCCCCTTGCCCCCCTGTCTCCCCCTTCTGTGTGTCCGTCCATGGGCAGCGTATGTGTGTGTGTGTGTTTGTGTGTGTGTGTGTGTGTTTTGTATCTCGATGTTTTAGTAAAACACTTCCCACTTTGGGGCGAAAAATGCGGTAGAGTTAGCAGAGGCGGTGGAGAAAACCGCACGCGTGCAATGATGGACGCGGCCTTCAGTGACACAGCAGAAACAGCACAAGGTAGCATCCCACTCTGGGCGCTCGCTACATTCACGCACGCACACACACACACACACACACACACAGTGTAATGAGGAAGTAGAGACGGCAACACTCAGAGAGAATTTCCGGAATTACTGTCAGGCGATGGAGTCGTCACTCACGCGCAACATCCGAGAAGATGCAAACCAGAGGAGGAGGCAGCTCCTTGCTCACGTCAGCTGGACCACGTCAGAGTCAGAGTCTGTTCAGCAGCACCAACATCTGGTGCTTTAGCTCAGCGACCGCCACAACAACACCACCTCAAGCCAGGGGGCAGCAACACCGGAGTTAAATTAGTCATACGTTAAGTAAGAAGTAAGTACGCACGCCATTTCATAAAGCTCCCTGTGCAATGGAGATAAATGGGAAAAAAAAAAAGGAAATTCATCTATTACAGTGCATGTGCACAGTTCACGTGCGACAGTCATCTTTAC
The DNA here is from genome assembly GCA_009823395.1 of Thamnaconus septentrionalis. Classification (NCBI taxonomy): domain Eukaryota; kingdom Metazoa; phylum Chordata; class Actinopteri; order Tetraodontiformes; family Monacanthidae; genus Thamnaconus; species Thamnaconus septentrionalis. The sequence goes on from CM020520.1 coordinate 3,247,003, forward strand.
TGTGGAAAACAAAGGCACAGAAATAGAAAGCGAGAATGTGAAAAAACAGGTCAGTTCTGCTGAGTCTAAAATGGCAGCGCAGGATTTAAGACGACAAATTTAAAGCCGCGTGGTGCCAACAGAGGTACATGACTGAGGGACACGCAGCTGGCCAGCCTGCTGGACGCGCTGCTGTGAGACTGTTTGGGTCTGGCTCGGAGGAAGAAGATGAAGGAGAAGAAGAAGAAGAAGAAGAAGGGAAAAAACACCTCTTTGTCTCGTCTGACAGCAAAATCTGATCTTTTCAATGCAATCTGCTGCAGCAGCTTTGTGTTGCAGCGCGAGGCCACACAGGCAGCCGACACGCGACTCACTCAGCAGTCCTTCCATTTTTTTTTTTGTTTGTTGTTGAGCTCGACTGTTGAGCCACAAACAAACAACTAAAATAATAATAATAATAATAATAATAATAAGAGCGCTTTGATTTCACAACGATTGAATTGCAAAACTCGGCCTCCGGCGGGGGGAAACCTCTGGCTCTCACCCCCGGCCTTGTCTTGTCGGCTGAATATTGCAACAGGCGAAGCCCCCCCGTGACACCGACACACAGAGAAAGAGCAGCGCTGCCAGGGACCCCCGAAGCTGCGAGGGCCCCCCGGGGCTCAGGCCGGCTTTGTGGTCAATAATCCCGAGCTTGTTGCCGAGCGGACACAGCTGCAGGCAACATATTCATTAGCCAGGTCAAAAAAAGAAGGAATACGCATTAGGTATGCAAGGGTGAGAATAAAGTTAAAAGCCATAATACTAATACCAACACTAATACCAACACTAATAATAACAATAATGAGAAAAATTGAATATTTCACTTCCAACAACATACACATTTTCTCTTTCTAAATATTCATATTTTTATTATAATTCTAAAAGGTGGGCCCGCAATTAAATATTAATTTAATAATAAGCAACGACAACAATTTTAAAGGCCCAGAGGGTCGGATTGAGAAGCCTGTAAATTCTTGATTCTTGAAATTCTCAGGACAACGAAGCCTGAGCAGGTCCAGCGCAGTGGTTGGTGGAACCATGCAGTTGCCTCCTTGTAAGGTGAGGCCACTTCAGATGAAATATAAAATTAAATATACATATATATATAAACTTACTGGTAGAAAAATAGCACTGATTTGTTTAATTTAGGCAAGTCAACTATTTACTTATTTACTTTTTAAATTTCACTTGACGTCAAGACGCCCCTCCCCCCTCCCCACTCCACCGCTGTTTGATTGATGACTTGAGTTGAATGGATTGATTATTCAAATTGCGGCTGATGATGTTTTCTTTTGGTGGAGTCACGGAATCGATGGGCTGACTCACTCTTCCAGCTCTCATCATGCATGCAATCAGAAAAAGGCCCTTTCACCTTTAAGCATTTCCCTTTCATTTCCTTTTCATTATTTTCTCTCTCTTTTTTGGCCATTGGCTTCTAAGTCACTTGGAACATTTTTAGGCTAAATTAGCTGTATTAAAAATAAAATTATATCCACAATAAATTATAAAATAATAAAAAAACTAAAATATTTATTTATTAATAATAATAATAATAATAATAATAATAATAATAATGATGATGATGATAATAATAATAATAATAATAATAATAATAATAATAAATAAATAAATAATGATATATACAATACAATAAATGAAAGAGCCAAACGACGAGGAGATGATTTTCTCTGAAATTTGCCTCTGAAGAGATAAAAGTGAGGCTCGCGGCCCGTCGTGCATGACGGGGCTATCAGCTGAAGCTATCGCACCTCTTGTTATTCAATCCATGCGGCGCATTTATAATAGAGGCAGAGGCGAGCCGTCGTCGAGACCCCCTCCCCACCCCCCATTACTCCCCCATCACCCCCCCCTATCTCTCTACGCCCCTTTTTTATGCAAATTGTCACTGGGATGACATTTATTGCAGAGACGCTTGCACCACATGTAAAACTGCTGCTGCTGCTGCTGCTGCTGCTGCTGCTGCTGCTGCTGCTGAGCGCACACACACACACACACACACACACACACAGACACGCTGGGAAAACAAAATGTCCACCATAAATACAGACAGCAGTTGCACTGGTGCACAGGAAGGGATGTCGCTCGCTGGAGAGAAACAATTTCCTCCCGACTCAAACCACCCTGGATCGACCGCTTTCTTTTTTCCTTCTTCCTCTTCTTCCTCTTCCTCCCATGAATATGGATCCCCCCCTCACCCCTCTCACCCCTCCCTCCCCTCCCTCTTCATGCCAAAACCTTAACACCCATGTAAAATCCATTTAAACGCGTAATGGGATCAACTTGACTGGCACAGTCGCATCCTCGCACGCACGTCACCTCCCATCGTGGTGCGTTGAAGATGTCCTCGCGCTGATGTAAATCATATTCAACAAGCCTTGCCACCCCCCCCCCCACCCTCCCAACTCCCAACCCCCGCCGCCTCCACCAACTCCTGGACTCCGCTCGTCCAAAGAAAACCTTCCCGGAAGCAATTTGCTTTTAAAAAGGAAGAGAAAAAAAAAGGAGAGAAAGTTAGACCGTGTGATTGCAATTAAGCAAATGGCCTCGGTCGGTCATTACAATTGCAGATTGCGCAGATAACACAGCGACGTGTTTAACACTCGGCTTTAGCTGATAATTACTGCCGGGGCCTCGTCCTCGTGGAAACAAACAAGGCGACGACGAGGCTGAGGAAAAAAAAAGACAGAGAAATATATACACACAAACATGACGAGTGTGTGTGTGGAGGTGGTGTTGAATCTAAAACAGGAGCGTTTGTGGCCTGAGCGCAAAATAAAAGACACACACACACACGCGCACACACACACACACACACACACACACACACTAGGGCCCTGGTGTTTACGTACAGGCTGTGAGTCCTGTGCTCTTCCCACCTTGCTGTTTATTTCATGTGTGTGTGTGTGTGTGTGTGTCCCGACTGTTTTCTTTTTCTGCTGTCGTCCCTCCTTCCTCTCTGTGCTGACGCCATCGCTGCCGTGTGATTATGCATCATGCCAACACTTTCATGCTCACCTCTGCTGACACGCTGATTCATCACACACACCGACAACAAAACGCCTCTGTTTGTTCCCCCACATGCATCCACAATATGCTGAATTAATGCATTATTTTGTAGCTTTTTTTTTCTTTTCCAAAGGGACACTCTCGAAGGCCCAGTGTGTAACATTGAGCAGCAGCATCAAACGGCGATGAATGCAGATTATAAACAATGCCGCTGTCTATTTTTTGTCGTCGTCTTATTTTTTTATTGCAAAGATTTTTAATCAAATAGCATTTTCTGACAAAAAAAACCCACAATTCTTTCAAAATTCCATTTCATGTCAATGGGTCCTTTAAAAATCTTACATACTGGGCCTTCAAAAACAGTTGATGATGTCTTCCTGCTATTGGCTGACTGAAAGGTTTCCTCCAGTCACCTCCGTGCTGTCACGCGATGCCTTTTCTCAAACCTTTTGTACAACTGGTTGTTTGCGCACATAAAAATCCTTTTCCTCTTGTTTTCTTCTCGTTTTTTGTTGTTATTATTGATTCCGATTTATGTTTTTTTTTTGTTTTTACAATTTCTGCCGTCGACTTTGCCGGTAATATCTGCACAGGGACGCGTGTACGATGGCTGCAGTGCTATCGTGAGCGCCGTTTCTCCCCACGTGTGGCTCTGCAGCAGCAGCAGCAGCAGAGCCACGCTGCGGATGTGCGCTCACGTACGCGGCACTGTACTTACGGCAGGCTGATGACGATGATGATGACAGGGAGGAGCGGGTGGGGGAGGGAGGGGGGTGGATGCCTCTCAGTCGCCGCCGTTTCCTCCGTCGAGTGCCTTGTTGTGTCACATGTGGCTGTAAATGCAAGAAATAAACGGTTGTTTTTTTGAAAATCCAAACGTTGAAATGGTGCTTTAATTCACATCACATGCACGGGAAAATGTGTGTATTCATTATGCATATATGAAGAGGCAGCGCATGCTGGAGGCTTGATTTGACTGGCTGCTGGTTTTTTCCAAAGGAAACACGACCTGAGATTCAACAGTGGATTTGGAGCCTTTTTTTTTTTCCCCCTTTACTGTTTGGAGAAGTGAAGACGTCAATATTTTTCAGGACAGCAGTCCAAACATTTTTTTTCCGTCCTTTTTTATTTTTTCATTTCTAAAGATAAACCTCCTGGATGTCACGGAGGCTTTTTTCCCCCAGCCATGGAATGGACGATGCCAAAGATTAAAAGCTAAAAACCCATTTCCATCTCGCCTCGGCCTTTTCAGTGGGAGCTGTTCTCTTTTTATTTTTCTTTGCATGGAGGAAAAAAAGATCAGCTCATCTGGGCTCAGAACTTCAGCTGGTCTTTGTTTTAGGTTCTGCTTCGATGAGGCATCAGTCTAAATCTAATCTGTTTTCTATAAAAATATAACGTATTATTAAATCAATTTGTGCCCCTTTTTTCTGGTTCATAGCTAAAAAAAAATCTAACAAAAAGGCAAATCATCATCTCAGCATATTTGTTTATTTGTTTTGCTTTTGTTTTTGTTTTTTTAAAGATTGCCGACTGCTTTGTTGGCTGCGGCTTTCCCCCAAGTTTTCCCGACAGTCAACATTTCCCCGCCTGCGTCACATTGAAGAATGAAGAGCTTTGTTATTCACACCAGATAACTGATCCACTGTCGGCGCCGTCGAGGCTCTTGTCCTCTTATCGGCACGTGCAGACCACCCATATTACATCCCCCCCGTTTAATTCAGCCCGCTCACACCCGCAGCGTCTTAGCACGCTCTTATCTCTGCTAATCCCGTTAAAACGGCATTAATTAGTATTCTCAAACCAAGTCCACTGTGCTGCAGAATGCATTTCTAAAATACCCCCCTTGACCATTTGTGTTTAATCTGCAAGTTGAAGCCACTGGCCGCACCCCCTCTTAATCCACACCACTGCAAAGGTCAACAGCTGTTTTGAACGCTGCGCTGGGTCAGTCTGCGGCTCTATATCCCTTTATTTAAAGGCGGCGGTGCTGCCGACGGCACGGTGCAGGTGTTCAGCCGCGGAGACCGAGCTCCTCGGCTTGCAGGCTACTCATTATTTATTAAGCGCACTGCTGAGGAGGAATTGACAGTAATGATGGGAGGGGGTGGAGTGAAAGGACTCGGGACTCATTTGGCAGAAACACCACAGGAAATATTCGGCTTTTTGTACCAATTAATTATGCAGCATCTTTGCTTTGGTGCCTTTGCAGACTGTTCTGGCTCTGAAACGGCAAAGAAAGGGAGGAGACTCGGCATCCGTTACACATTCACCATGCATTTCTCTTCCTCTCCAGTCATTAGCTACTAAAGGCCTTCTGTTAAACTTTGTTCAGAGGGTTTTTTTTTTTGGACAAGTTGGTTCGGGCACTGAACAACAGCCAAGAACATGAGGAAATAGTTGTTTTTTTGTTTTTAAACGATCATATTCATCCTATATTTGAATTTAAATCAAATCAGTTCAAGTTCTTCCCCTGTTGCTCTTCTTACAGGGTAGGAAGAGGAATTATTATGGGACTCATTTCAAGAACAATCTGAAATTAAAAAGATTCTGAAGAATTTCTTTTAAAAATGACAATAAAAATAGGAACCAATGGGCCTTAATGAGCGAGTGCCTTTAGTAATAATAATGATAATAGTAATAGTAATAATAGAAAATTTAAAAATATCACCACAATGGTCAAATCTGGATTTTCCCTTTGGAACATATTTCACTAAAATTTAACATTCTGAAAAAAAGGGAAAAATGCAGAGACATTTATAACGTCTTAATGCTAATTTCTAAAGCCATTTTGTTTTGCCTCCCTTCAGGCTTTTTCAACCTTGCTCAATCAAGTCAGACAAAAACACTGCAGTTGCTCGGCAACCCTCCCTAAACAAAACCTATCTTATTGCTTTTTAGAGGTGCCAATATTTTATATTTAAAATCATTTCGGCCACAAATAGTTCCTTATTTAATTATGCAATGGGAAATATCAATCTAGAAGAAAAGGAGAAGGTGTTTCACTCTGGGCACCTCTTGCTTATAGGCCCTTTCATTACTGGGAATTAATTGCATATTAAGGATTCCACCCAAAAGCCCAGAATTTCTCCTGCAGATGCAGCGACTTGGCAGAGGCAGCGCCCTCTTGTTTTCCTTCTCACTGAGTCGTGATAGCGATTCTGCAACCCCACCCACCCGCCCACCCGGCCGGCCGGCCGAGCGAGCGACCAATCAGCAGCGTAATGTGGTTTTCCGCCAACAAGCCCTCTCTGTCTGCAGCATTAATCAATTGCGGTGCATTTCCTCTCTTCCTGAGACAAAACATCCTCTCCTCCTCCTCCTCTTTGTCCAGCTGCCTCCTCCTCCTCCTCCTTCCACTCGGCGCAGTATTGACTCTGCTCATATAACGTCGAAGGCCTCACATTTGCAAATAAAGAGCAGCAATTATAGAATCTTTTGTCCCCTCCCATTTATTTTTATTTATTTATTTATTTATTTATTTATTTATTTGATAGGCCTAAAAAAGGATGGGTTCAGCTGGGCCGTGCTAACAGTATTGCAGCTTTGATAACGGCAGGGTAAGTGGCTGACCTATCAAATATGCACTAGGCACTCATTTAAAGAAGAAACGCTATGAAAGGTATCCACATCGCCGTCTCCCAAAATCTATTTAAAAAGCAATCTATCTGTGGCCGTGGTGGAGATTGCACAGATTGAATGGGGGAGTTGGATCCTCAGCGGGTAGCCCTCTCAATCTCACCGTACAATCCTCCTCCTTCTTTTATCTATTTATTTTTATTTATTTATTTTTTGGTCTCACGGCTCCTCTTAAAATCCCTCCGCTCAGGGCTGCTTATGTGAAGTGTAGAACGAGAAGAAGAAGAAGAAGAAGAAGAAGAAGAAGAAGAAGAAGAAGAAGAAGAAGAAGAAGAAGAAGAAGAAGAAGAAGTGAAAGACAACGTCGGCGTTTCCCTTTTGTAGCGCATGAAATTTAAACACGTAACCCAAGTGAGACGAGTCCATTAGAGAAACACACTGACTTAGATGGAGCTAAAGCCCTGCTTGTTGCCATCTGAGACATTATTAGATTGTTTTAATTTAGGTGTTCAGGAGTGAAGTCTTTGGTACACATTGAAAATTTTTAAAAGGTCTAAAAAAAAGAAAAGAAGAGACTGAGCGACTGGGACAAATCACCACATCACCACGGTCCTGGTCATTATTCTTTCACCTCCATTGTCTTCTTTGCCATGCGGTAAACACTGCACTTCACTCACTCTGCCGTCCCATTTCTCTCCTCAACCACTTTTTCAATTGAAATTTCCAATTTCAAAAGCCCTCAATTCCACTCCAGACTTGAAACTTGTTATCTGCTTGCCTCAAGCAAGGCACAAAGAGTTTGACAAACTTAAAAAATTCAAGGTTCGGCAAAGGCACAAAACGGCCGAGCGGCTGGAAGCAGAGACCCACACAACCAGTAGAGGGCAGACAAACGAGGGTCACGTGCGGACTAATGAGGGTCAGGTGCAGCACATCAGGCTCATTCAAAAAAAAATGAAGGCTGGACTTTGAAAGTGTGGTAAGAAAAAATAAAGGGGAAATGCAGTCTGATGCATCTGGGTCTGGTCACTTGCACAAACAACGATCTGACCAATCACATCGTTGTTTGTAACCCAACTCAAAAACCAACTCACAAAAAAACAACAACTAAGAAAGAACGAAAGAGTCGTAACATGAAGGAAGCACTAAACTAATTACTGAGGACACATTTCATCATTTCTGGAGGGATGGAAGACGATAATGACGCTTGTGGGAAAGCAAATTAAATTCCAAAGGTCAGCAGGAAGGGCTCTCACTTCTCCTCCTACATCTCCGAGACTCCAGTGAAGCCACTGAGTCACCTGGTCAAGTGTCCTTGGCTTCGTTCATCTTCCCCCTTTTCCTGCTGAGGCCACTGACCACCGCTTCGGTTTCTGTCCTTCACTCTTTCTTTTACACTCTCACTCCTACCTGTTCAGTGTGAGTGTGTGTGTGGTGTGTGGAGGGAGGGGCCGGGGGGCATGACTTGTCACTTGAGCCGAACTCGGCAGAGTAAGCACCTGGAAACAGTTTCACTCATTTCTCTGATTCCTGGACATCCACTTCGTGGTGAGTAAGCTGAGGAGGAGCCAGTTTGCAGCTAGAGATTTTTTCAAAGTTGTTTTTACCCTCTAAATCCTCCCAGATGATTCTCCGGTGTGTCTGCGATTTGCTCGACGCAGAGTGGAAGGTAGACGGCGGGGCAGGATGCTCTCCCTGCAGTTCAGCACTCGTCAGGGGAGGCAGGTGGGGAGACTTAATGATTCTTGAAGCAGCACAAGACCAACAAGGAGCTCAATGTGGCGCTAATTCGGGACCCAAAGAACCTCCTCACCCCCCACCCTCCTCCCACCTCGTTTTCAAAGGGATTGATTATTGCAGGGGGCCATCAGATCATCCTGCTCTAATCCCCGCCCTGGCCCCCGCCACACACACACACACACACGGTTCCCAGACGCTGTAAGTCTTGGTCTGCAGTGCAGAAAGGCCACTGGAGGAGCAGAAGGTGGATCAGAGCCGACGGGAGGACGTCCTGATGAGCTGCAGGTGGGCTTGTCTGCACTTCATATCTTTTTTTTTTTTGCTCTTTTCTGAATGTTCCTTCACGTTGACTTTGTCCTTAGCTCGCTGGGCGTCAGGACCACTCTGCTGCCAGACGACATAGAACCCCCCCAGCCCCCCCGACCCCGAATCATCTGTCTCACTTTGTGACGTGAAGACAAACAGATGGGTGGGTGTTTAGTGTGCAGCATTAATTAAGGCTCACGGCAGCTGATGCATCAGATTCACGCCCGACCCGCAATTAAGAGGAAACACTCGAGTCCAAAAGCCGTCGACGTGGCAACCACCCCACCTCCGTCCCCTCCCCCACCCCCCCACCCCCCTCCCCAGGAATCCCAGTCCGTCTCACCGGGCCTCGCCTCACCAGCGTGACATTTCGCCGTGCTTACCGCAGTGTTTATTGTTTATCGTTAGCGGCGCAGAGTCACGGCGCTCCGTAGGACGCTGCAACACAAGAGAGTTCTCACAAGGCAAAGTTTCCCGAGGAAAGCCGCACGCAGCGCACGCCGCCGCCCTCCAGCGAGCGCGCTAATCCATCAAAAGCGCTCGTCCGCCCATTTGTCCAACGTTGCTGCAGATTTCGAGGAAGTTTCATCATCGTGTTGCCGGGGATGCCAAGAGGAGTGGGAGGCCGGCGGCATTCATGAGGGCAGATTCATGAGCGGTTGCAAAACATTCAGCATTTTCCAGACTTTTCAGAAGTTCAGCTCTGAGGTATCTTCAGTGTTGAGATGGTTGCAAAACATTCAGCATCAAATGTTCATCAGTCAAACTTATGAATTAACCTGATTTTATTTATTTATTTGTCAACTTCTGCCCACATTTCCAGCAGCCTTCAGTTCGTTATGGGTCTGCTCAGTGGTGTCGTTCTCCAGTCAAACTTGCTTAGTTTGTAAAAGCCTGCAGCTGTAAATAGTATTCAAGAGAATTAAAGCAAGGCAGTGCACCTCATTTCCTTCAACCAAAAAAAACCCAAAAAGCAACAGCTGTTTGTTTGCTGAAAGTACACTTGGCGTCGTAAAGGATGGCCTCCGTTTGAACGGCAGACAGTTATTAAGTCGTAGCTGATGGAAACACAATATGCCCGGCATATTCAATATCTTCATTAAACAATTAGCTCGCCTCTGTTAAATTGGCCGGCCGGCTAATCTCGTTAAGCCATTTGCCTGAGGACTAATTCTGCGGGAAGGTGATACAATGAGCACGGGGGCCCATTTTTAACAGCATCACTCCCGCTTTCATAAGCAGGGCCTCAGTATTATGTTTGGCAGGAGGAAAGTGGCATTAATAAGATGTAATGTGGGCGTCGAGGAGATATTATATATAATGAGCGTCTATTCTTGTCACATCCTGCTATTTAGAGGCGGCGTGTTTACTCCGACTCCTCCGTCATGTTTCCCAGTACTGTGCTGCCGTCCATCCATCCATCCATCCCTCCATCCGTCTATCTATCCATCCGTCCATCCACCTATCCTCCAGCCTTTACATGATGAATAGTCCCAAAACACAAAAAAATAAATCAGAACTAGACGAACAGAGGGCAGCAGCAGGAGTAGTGGAATCACAAAGGCTGAGTGACCACAGAATTTGGACTTTGGGCATCCCGAACTGTCACTGCACAGTGAGAACCACGGGCCTCTGACCCGGCTGCCAAATCCCAGGTCAGAGCAGCAGCGAGGCAACCGACGCTTCAAACGCAGTCCTCTGCCTTCGTCGCTGCCAATTAGCCTGCGGCTCGACGTGCAGCCGTTTATCTGTGTTTGGCCGCAAGAATCTGATGCTGCAGGCTGCTAGCAGCGCCGCCGCTTGATTGACGACGCCTTGGTATTCAAATGGGGTGTGAAATTCTGTCGTGTCAGACGGCCGTACGCACACATGCAGACACACAGTCTGGAGCTGCAGAAAAAACCCAACAAACAAAAACTGTGCTTTGTATTCAAAGCGCAACGCGGCAAACAGGGAAAACAGGTTTTGAACAAAGTAAATAGTTGGTTGGTGAGCGGGAGTGAGTCGAGCCAGTCTGGAGCAACAAGCGACAGTATGTGAGGTGGTGAGGAAGCAGGGATTCAAGGCATGGCTGCGGGCGATTCTCAGCGCCTCAAGGCCAAGAACAAGAGCGTTGACAGCTGAGAAAACAAGGAACGCAGCCCAGGAAGTGAAAAGAGCGGACAATCTGCTCCAGAATATCAGGGAAAAAAGTCATCACAGGCACTCAAACACCATTTTTTTTGATTATTCCAAGACTGGATTTTTTTTTTTTACAGAATTGATTTATAATTCAGATATGACCGGCACATAACAGAAGCATCTTTTTTTTTTTTTTTTTTGAAAGTTTCATTAAAGAAGGCGACGCAGGACATCTGTTGTGTCTGATATTGATATGCGACTGTTGATTTATAGGCTCAGCTGTGCAACGTGTGCCCCCCCCACCGATGCCACAACGTGAATTCCTTAGAGGCCAGTTATTACATAACATTTAGAAGTAAGTAATTGTTATATCAAGGCAGTAGGCGGCAGTGGCTGGTGATGAATGGAGCTAATATCGCCGGTTCGTCGCTGGCAGCCGCCATATCATTTCCATAAAACAGGGAATGGAGCGGATTATTAGGGCACCGCTCCAGACGTACGGCGTGGAGCCAACGTGACAGTCCTCTATCTCTTAAATGTGTTTTGTGTGTTTGCGCGATTGCATTTATCATGCTAGATATGGTCTCTGCTGTGTGTGTGTGTGTGTGTGGGGGGATTAGAGAGATTTGTTGTTGTGCTGTGTTTTTTCTTAGATTTGTGCTACTGGGGGCAGCGGCAAACACAAGCTTTGGATCTGACCTTTGACCTCTGCAAAGGCGAGAAAAGGCGAGGGGAGCATGAACAAAATGATTTGGAGTTTTGTGTGAGGAAATATAAATGTATATACACACATATAAATGATATATATGTAAATATATGTATATATACATGTACATATATATTTATATAGATATATGTAAATATATACAATTATACACTACCAGTCAAGCAATGTCTTTTCTTTTATTCTCATAACTATCACAGTTTCTCACTGAAGGCATCAAAATTACGTATGAACACACATGGAATTATGTAGGCAACAATAAAAGCATAAAATAAGTCTAAATAAAATCTAAATTAAAATATTTAAATTCTCCAAAATAGCCACCTTTCATGAAAAGCATATTCAGAGTTATTTAACTTGTTTTTCTTTGCTGCGTCATTACATATATCTTGCTCATATATTTGATGTCTTCAGTATCTATCTGCAGTGCGGAAAGTTTTAAAGATAAAAAAATTGCATGAGAAGGTGTGTCCAAACTTTTGACTGGTACACACACATACACGCATATATATGTATGCAAATGTATTTTTATTAAAGGCCCAGTGTTTAAGATTTCAAAGGGGATCAATAAAGGTTCAATGAAGTCGCCGCAAATAAGCAGCTGTCGCGTTTTCATTTACTAATAATAAGCACTCATAGGGAAACCATGATTACGATTCATTGAGGCGACACCAACCTGAGGCTTTGTCGGGTGTCTCGAAGGGGCGGGTGGGGCGAGGAGGCCTCGGAGGGCGGAGCCAAAACCTGGAGGAAGATCTGGAAAGGCCTCTGGTGGCGTGGCCCACCTGTGTGGAGGATCAGAAACACACACGCTTATACACACTGTAAAGACATGACACCTGGCTCACACTCACACACCGTATCTTTCACTCACACCAGGTCACCATTGGCATTTATACCATTTCAAAAAACCAAATACATCAGACATGTTTAGCCTTAATATCAGGAGTGAGAGCATCCAGGAACATTTGCACGATGATGCACTGCACTGCAGCAAAGACTCTCCCGGGTTTGAATCAGGACTCACAACACACAAATTATTGTCAGGAAGTCATCTGGAAAGTGAATTTAGCACAGCGCAGGACCTCAGACAGTTCACTCTAACAGGTTATTTCTCTTCTATTCCGACGGGGGATCCATCTCTTTCCCGCCTTCCCCACATTACAACACACACACACACACACACACACACTGAAGCCCCCAAGACTCCAATAGAGAAAATTTGACGAGGTGAATGAAATTGGGGACGATGCTGCAGGCGCCCAGGAGACACACAAGTGTTTCCTGCTCTCCGCGGCTAAGCCGCCACCCCAGGCGTAGTTCAGAGCTGCGGCTTCATTGTTTACCAGGAGCTGAATCCCTCCTCCCCCACGCCCACCCACCAGTAATAAGCCTCGAACCGCTCGCGGTCCGGCGGCCCTCCGTTGCAGCGCAAATAGCAGCAGCAGCGAGGAAATGCGGCGGGCGCAGAGTGCTGTGTAATGACTGAAAGAGAAGGAGGATTTATCCAAGTGTTTGTGTCTGTGTCAGCGTTTCCAGGAAATCAGTTTTTCAAATCTGTCTTCTGGGCGGACTATCATCCTGTAGCCGCTGTAAGACACGCTAGACACACACACACACACACACACACACACAAAGGCACAGAGAAATCCACAGTGATGCTGATTCCGGGGGTCTGGTTCTGCAACAGAGCCATTCATCACAGATGCAGCTTTTCAGTGCACCGTGCGCACTTCTTTTGTATTGCCTAACTTGGAAAACCTGCACGTATACTAAAAATAAAAAAATAAAATATATATATACATATAAAATATGAATATATTTCACTTTGTATTATTCACAGGGATAGAGGTTTTGCAGGAAAGTATATATATATATATGTAAAACCCTCAATCAATCAGCACTTAGTGTGGAATCCTAATTTCCTGCTGTGTATTTGTGAACGTTTAGGAGCATCAAACAGCTGCTGTCAAGGTTTGATTCCTGGATGCCGTGGCAGTATTTTTTTTTTTTTTATTTTTTTGGATTCCAGGATAAATTGGATGGCTGACTCAACTGTGTCTCCAGAACGGTCCTTCTGATCGTTGATGTCAGCCTCTCGATGATTCAAAAAAAAAAAAAAAAAAAAAAAGGGGGTGGTAGTGGTGGTGGGGAGGGGTGGAGCTTTGTTCAGCGGCGGGCTAATGAGGATGAAAGAGGAACGTGATTCACCAGCTAAAGGAAGAGAATGTGCTGGGGCCACGGAACAAAAACGTCAAACCTTTCATTAGCGTCTTCATTTGGGAGAGCGGTGACAACAGTCGCGCGACCTTTGCTGGCTGAAGATTGGGCACTTAAAAGAGGGAAGTGGGGGGATGTGGGGTGAGGAAGGGGGGGGGCTGGGGTGCTGGATGAATCCTGGGCTGCTGCTCCTGCCGGCGTTGTTGGAAATGGCTCTTGCAATCCCATAATAATAACCATCTTTTGGTGCAATTAAATCATCCATCCACCCCCCCCCTCCCTCCCCTCAGCTCCACTCTCCCTCCCCCCTGTAGCCTTCACCTCCTGTCACACACACACCTCAGTTTTAATATCCAGCCCTGGCTGGGGAGGGAGAAGAGAAAGGAAAAGCCAGAGAGAGGAAGAGAGGACAAGGCAGAACCCTTTGTGCGTGTGTGTGTGTGTGTGTGTGTGTGTGTGTGTGCTTGCATGTGTGCGCGCAGATTAATTAGAATCCTTCTGGACTGCCATTAGAGCTCATTAAAAGGAGCCACAGCCATGCAGGCATCAAACAAAGAGCTGGGACTGAACCCGGTCCAACCCCCCACCACTGTCTCTCTCGCTGGCTGAGTGTGTGTGTGTGTGTGTGTGTGTGTGTGTGTGTGTGTGTGTGTGTGTGTGCATCTACACCTGCATATGTGTTATTCATTTTTCCCCCCCTTACATATGCACACAATAGTCTGTGCATGGTTTAAATCCATGCACAGCTGCATATGTATGTGAACTAACTAACTCAGCTACGACAAAGTGTGTTTCAAGGTGCATATATGCGTGTGTGTGTGTGTGTGTGTGTGTGTGTGTGTGTCATCGTGTGGCTGCTGGGATGAGTATGTAGATGAAGCATTATGTTAATGATATTTTCTCCTCTGGTTTGGCCCTGTGGTCTCCACAGGCCTTGTTAGTATAAATGATGCTCCCACCGCTGGCCAGCCGAGGCTCCGCCGCTCCGCCGCTAAAGGGATGAATTAGGCCTTGGAATCCCTGATCACATCCCCGCTTCGTTTACAGTGCGGGGCCGTCCGGGGACTCCGCATACATTATGATGAGAGCGTTTATGCCTACTTATTAGTAGGTGCCCACCGAATGGGTATGGCTTGACCTATTATGAGCTGGCACAGAGACGAAAAGAAAAAATAAGGCCTCCGGCAAATCAGAATGGAAGAGAAAAACACAAGTAAGGACGGCCTTTGTGGAAATAGAGTTGCTGTTGAAATATGTATTAGATTTGCTCACATGTGTTTGTCTCTCTAACAGTGTTTATGTCTTCAAGGCTTTTTATTTTTGTGGTCGGGCCTAAAAAAAAGCTGTCTGGATTTAAGGTGGACGGTTTCAAAATATTTGCGAGCGCGGTCTTTATTACTATTTATAGTTTTTGCTTGGCCGCTGGTGCTAGGATCGACGCGAGAAACACGACCTCGCCGTTCGCACCAAGTTGCAAGTTCAGCATTGGGCATAAATAAATACAAGTGGGGAACACATACTTTCTGTTACTAAGCAACCGGCACAATAGATATTCAGCTTCTGTTTCCATATGCATGCACAGTAACAGCGGTGGTTGTGTGTGCCGCAGCTCTCTGGGATGGAAGCAGGTTGTTTACAGACTTGGCACCGTTGACCTGTTTTGGCCCTTATTTCACCTCTTGCATTTCTGCCCCTGCATCCAAATTCAGGCCTGAGGTGTCCAGACGGCCGCTGAGACACAGGACACGTGCTCCCTCAAACACCTGGCCCCCATTTGACCCGTTTTCAGGTCTTCATATTTCATCCTGGACTCTGGTGGACCAATTTATCATGCAAAAAAACCTCCCGTGGATGTTAGCGCACAGGTGTTATTTTTATTCAGTTTTGAAAGCCTACTAAGCGAGTGTGTCTGCGAGTATGATTTTTGCCCTGACCCTCTGTGAGGGCATGTTTTAGCGGTTAGCTGGCTCTGTGGCCTGAAGGCAGAACACCCCAGCGAAGCAGAAGGTCCAGATCTGCGTTCCTCGCAGGAACGTGGCTAAATCGCGGCCCATTTCTCACCCCGATGAACACTAAAAACCGTAATGCACACTCTTTATCACCGCCGCCCTCTATATTGCTTCTACTGCTTTTTTCTCTCAGCTCTCCCAGTGAAACTGTGGGCTCCCTTTTGCGCCGCCTCAAACAAGAGCCAGAAAGTCCATAATATCTTCTTTCAGCTGGCTGGCGGTGAATCATTTCAAGAGTCCTCTCTGGCGTTTCAATCAGCGGCTTTTATTTCCCAGGATCAAAGTCACGCAGACGTTTGGGACTTACTTATGATTCGACTCGACAAAATGATCTTCCCCAACAGACTAATGTATTGGTTTATGAACATGTAGGTTGAAATTACGCATCTTAAGCTTTTTTTGGACTTGAATGCAACAAAAAAGGGAGAACGCGTACGTTCCCTCACATCATTTTGTTCTTTGAAAGCTGCAGCGGAGCCCAAAGTCACGAGGCCGAGTGCATGTGAACGGCAGGCAGCGCACGTTCATCAGGGCTCAACGCTGCTCGTGCACCGTTCAGATCTGTCCTGCTACCGCCGAGGGCAAAACTGTTGGGCTTGGGAGCGAATGGACTTAGTGGTGTGGTGCGGCGTGTGTGTTTGTGTGTGCGGTGGTGGTGTGCCAGATTACCTTGCTGAGCAGCATATTGCTGCAAGCCTGCCAGTTAGCAGGGGTTTACGCAGGGCCATTGCCTCTGATTATCTTTAACATCTTGCTGCGTGCGCCGCGATGGGCAGCTGGCACTGATTCAGCCGGACACGCACGCGTGTGCGCGCACACCCGCGTGCAAGACACAGAGAAGTGACAGTAAAAGTATCGGCTGGCCATCGTTGTGCTAAACATTTAAGCACAACGTTTAACAAAGATTTGAATGAAAAATAATTGTTAATTTTTACATGCATGATTTTTTTTCAGGCATGGACACACACACACACACACACACACACACACACACAGAGCAGAGGACATACTCATGGCTTTCTTTTCTCCCCAGCTCGTCACCCTGAGCTCTAAGGTTGCATTTCTCCAGCGGTGATCAGCGCCGACACATCGCACCCTGCCCTCTTCAACTCTTAGACTGGGGCATCAAGCCCAGCAAACATCACCGCCAGCTGCAGGCGTGGCAAAACAAAACAAAATAAAAATATCTGGCTGGTGTTGGCAGGGCCGCCATCGCTGCCATCGCTGCCGCCGCCGTCGGCACCGCTGAAGTGGCGCACAGGTGTCGACTCCCTGTGTGTGAAAGCCAGCAAGGTTTGACACAGAGATCAAGGTGTCCTCTGTGCCGGTGGGCCGCATGAATGCATGCATGACCGTGACTCCGCACTGGTGCCACAGTGTGCACATTTCAGCACGTGTGTGTTTCTGCTGCTTCCACAGTGAGGCCACAGTGGCTCTATGCAGCCTGGCCAGAAGAGCCACTGTGTGACAACGAAACCCAGCCGTCTGCTTCCCGCTGAAAACTATGACGCTCTGAGAGAAGAGCTACATGTGACAGTCGTGTATGGCCACCAGCTCCATGAAGGGCATTCTGGGAAGTCCTTCGCAGCCCCAGGTTGGGAGCCACGCCCCAGGACAATCTCCATTTGGAGGACTACTCAGCACTAATGCTTCACCCCCACCTGGTAATCTGTGCAGGAATCCGGACACCCTGCACCCTGAGTGTGAAGGGCTGAGTGGTCGGACCACAGGTGAGAAGAGATTGGGGCCTTGCTGACTTTTTCATTTCCCACAAGATTGAAGATTCAGAGATCTTACTTCAAAACCCGATGTGATTGTGTATGCAAGGAATAAAGAAAGTGTTAAAAAAGAGAATTTAAAAAGCATCAAGTGGCAGTTAAATAGACGTTTTACAAAAATACAAACATACAAGTAAAAGATTCTAGATAGATTCACAAGTGTCAAGTACGGATGAGGGTGATTGAAGTATTATGTAGTACTATACAATACTATATAACACGCATACACACTGTCATACTAAGGGAATCCTAAAGATCCAGTCGGAATCGCTACATGACCAAATGAGTCAGTCAGTCCCTGACCTCTGACCTCTGACCGTTCTCTCACAATCTCAGGATTGTGTTGCCAAAAGTTCTGACATGAAGTCAACTATCTTCACTTCACCGCCACCGCCCACTAACGAGCGTCAACACACGGACGACGTCCAGGTTTCACCTGCAGCCTCTCCCCCAACGAGGCCCGTTAACGTGTCTCAGGACAATTTACAGCCCTCATCCTGCTTTCACAGCCTGGTGTGCGCGGCAGCCAGCCTGCCACCTGCTCGCTGAAGTAGTCACCAGGTTCAGTATCCTGCCAAAGCTGCCACTGAAGTGAAACGTGCCTGCATGGTAATAATTTATTAAAACCAAGTACGCTTTCCATGAGGGCTCTCAATTTGAACTCTGAGCCTCTGTGTTTTTTTTTTTTTCAAACACACTTCAGAGATGCTCTAAAATCACTTCGGTTGGACAAGAATCTATTAGCAGCGGGTGATACTTTTTGTATTTTTAAAAAAAGTTTCCAAGTGACCTCACACTTCGCCCGCCACAGTGTGCTTCATTCCCGCGCGGCGTCTGCGGAACAACAGGCTGTGAGGTGCTTCAGTGTTTGCTCTTGGCTTTTGTCTTTAATCCTGTTTGGTTCCGACGCGTCGGTGGCGAGCTGCTGCAGTCACGGCGGCTCGTCTAAGTCGGACTAATCTGGCTGGCCTTGTTGTTTTAGCCTGTTTGCTAATTAATGGTGCGCTATGTGTATTTCCCAGCCGGCTGCCTTTACTCTCCGTGTTTTTGTTTTGGGTCTTTTTTTTGTTCTAAGTGCAGCTCCCAGAGGTGTGTGTGGCCGAAGAAATGTTTAAGCGCAGCTCGTCTTGCAGTTTGCATGTCTCAGAAAACGTAAATTACCACATGGATTAAGGCTCTGCTGGCATTTTCTTGTCGACTTGAATGGTTCAGATGTTTAATGGACGGGAAAAAAACTAGGTTACCAATAGGAGCATATCAGCAGCATAGACTGTGGTGGTCATATATACTATATTGTACACTACCAGTCAAAAGTTTGGGCTTACCTATTTCTTCTTCATCTTTACTATTTTCTACACTGCAGATACATCAAATATATGACCAAGATATGCAGAAGTGTTAATTACCTAAATATGTTATATTTATATTTATATTTTATATAAAGGGTGGCTATTCTAGATCAAATAAAATATAAAACTTAGTTATTCCACAAAAACCATTAAATCAGAAGTATTCGTCCAAACTTTGGACTGGTAGTGTATAACCATGTAAAAACGTGAATCTCGTTGGAATTAAAATAAAAGTATCTGTCTCAGTGCACCTAATCAAATACAAATGCTACATTCAGCACCCACCAGTCAAAGGGTGCAGGGATGCAGGTTGTCTCAGAGGCAGAGTCCAGATAAGGACACAGGGTCTCTGAGCTCTCGCAACATTTACATACTTGACCTGGCAGTGTAATAGAAACACCTTCAGATTTTACAACCCGAAGCGTTTGATTTCAAACGTCGATGAGCACAGCTGAGGAAGGAGAAACACCGCCTCTCGCCAGATGATCAAATCAACAAAAAAAAAATCCTGTACGCTGAAAACGGGACATTTTACTGCAGTGGGAAAAAAAAAACAACCTCCTGCTGTGCCCTCCAACTACACTTTATTACCTGTGAAATGAAAGAATTAATCGCAACGATGATGACAGGTGTGTTGCAGAGACAGCCTGGACTTTCCAGCTGGGCGGGAGTCGAACCCACGGCAGGTGAAACTCAGGTTTGCCGACGCCCTGGGGCTGCCGGCGGAAATAAAAAAAAAAAAAAAAAAATCATATTTCCTCCACTCTCCTACTGTGAACAGATTAAAACAAGTTGCTTTTATATGTTGCCACATAGCCTGTGGGATATTAATTGAGGTGCACTAATGTTAGTGGGAACAGCGAGGGGAGGAGCGGCTCAAAACGCTCCCATCTGGACTCTAACAAAACAGCGCTGAAGGAAGCTTTGTTGGCTTTTAATGTTGATATATTTTTTCCCCCCTCTTTTTGTTTGTTTGGATGAAGACTACAGGGAAATAACTTGTCCTATTGTTTTCCGTGGCAGCGCAAACAGGATGATTGCAGGAGGCAGAGGCGGCGCCACGGGGAACAAGCTGCTGCCGCCGCTGCCGCCGCTGCCACCGCTGCTTTTTACTTAGCATTAAGAAAAAGGAAGAAAAAACGTGGGTTTGAAAATGCATAGAAATGGATTTTGTGGTCCAAATTGGCAAAAGTGGAAACAACAAAAGGGGTACGTCTGTGTGTGTCAAAGGCTACAAAGGGAAGTAAAGATACAGATTACACAGCCGACTGAATAAGAATGAAACTTTGCTTATGCAATAGAAACAATCACTGGATGAACTAAGTGTGTCCTACAAGAAATCTTAATGCAGTTTGGAGCTTCTGTCGAACATTTCATGTAATAAATAAGCGCAAAAAAAATTCCAGGAAGTGAAAAGAGAAATTTTTACCCGTCACTTCCTGCCATGTTGCAGAAGGAGGCTCTGGTGATATTTTCCATTATACAAGTTGCTGTTATGTCACCGAAAAACAATAGGCGAGGACAGAAATGCCCACTGCTGACTCCATAAAAATATAAAATGCTTTCCAACACACTCATCCTTTCAAAACAGAGCTGCTCAGGACTGAAGAAATGCCATTTGAGGCAAAATAGGTTTTAGGAACCACAAAAAAAAAAAAAAAAAAATCAAGAAGGTGAGAAAGCAAAGCTATTTTTTCTTTAGCTGTGCCACTGTTTGCCATGAAAGACTGGCTTGTACTGGCTTTGGAGAGGAGAGGGGGGAAGGAGGAGAAAGACAACGAGGATTGCCAGTTCCTTCAGCCTCTTTGAGACGGGATTGTCGACGCCGGGGGGAACGGTGCGTCTTTTCTGCGCACGGTAAGTCGGAACTTCACAAGCACTACAAGCCAGGAGCAAACACACAATTAGAACCGTCGTCACTATCAAGGCAATCCAGAGACGGCGGTGTTTACATTCATGGCAGCTGCTAGCAAGAGTTTAGCGTAACTTAAATCCTGCAGGTTGCAAAAACCCCCTGAAAAAACAGAAAAGAAAACAAACACAGATGAAAAATGGATGAAAAGTAGTGAATTCTGTCAAATCGCGAATAGTGCTCCCTGAGTGAGAGCTCCACACCTGGAGACCTTCCCCATCCTTAAGATTTATGACACCCCAGGAAGTCAACTCGGGCGGCAGGGGCCCTTGTTAGAGATAATATTTTTAATCTCCTCAAAATGAAATAATTGCTTCATTCAGTGTTATGAATGAGGCCCCATTAAGGAGCTGTGTCGGGTTTATGTGTTTCCGGCGAGGCGACGTGAGAGGAGCAAATGCTCCACTCCATCACCGCCACGCGGAGGTAAATGGATCATGTCCCTGACGGTCGGTGGCACTTTATGACGGATTGCTGCTTTAAATGATGTGCAAGTTAAAAGATGGCCGAGGCATTTAGTCATAATTGTGATCTGACAGTTCTGCTTCTTTGTTTGGCCCTTATTTGAATAAATTGCACTGACAGCTTTGTGCTTCTCCTGTTTTGGCATGTACGGCCAGTTTTAATTGAGAGTTTGCTGTGGTTGCGGCAGGAAAAATGCATCTTTCATTACTTTTTGGGGAGCAGCTATCTGGCAAATTAAAGTGCGTCTCTGAAAACCCACCTTTCATTTAATCTGTTTAGCCTCTCTGTCCCTCGAACCAGTTCAACAGACACCTTCGACAGAATTTCATTTGCAACAACCACGCCGGCAGTGGCGGCGGGCGGGAGTGAGAGATGAGTTACCGCTGAAAATCACGCTGTAAAATGATGTAAAGTCGATAAAATGCAAGACAAATCCCATCAAGCCCCTCTACGTGCGGGAGAGAACGGTTACATTTATCCTGACGTGTGTAAAAACTCCTGCAGGAAGATCCAGAGCAGCGCCGTTCCTTTTATCAGCTGTTGCTTCAGACGATAAACGTGCAGCATCTGCATTTCTCCCCCCCGCCCTCCGTCGGCTCCCTCAGCTTCATTCGCATCCATATGCATAGAAATAATCTGTGGGCCGAGTCCCCGGCATGTGTTACTGCTCCACCTCATAATGCGCCCCGCTGTCCTTTGCATAATCACTTTACAGAGCACAAATTCAAATTGGAAGCACTGCCACAGCCAGACTTCCTGTACGCGCCAGGCGACAAAGATCCTCTATATGAAATCAAACTTCCCTCGTGCCTCCTTTCTTGCTGAATTCCGCAACATCATCAACATATCTCTTTGCCAAATTGCCTAAAGGTATACGCCGACGATGCTGCACTGCACGGAGACCACAGGGACTTACTGCATTGTAATGCAATACTGCTGGATATACTGCAGAGAGACATTTGCATGGATGAGGTCAATTTGACAGGCATGTGCAACGCAGGGAGCTTGAGAGAGCTGAGAGTACGGCCCCGGCCTGTGCAGATCCATATCGTGAAGGCGCTCCAACAAATCCCAGCTAAAGTGGAGAAATTCTTCTTCTTTTTTTTCCCTGACTGGTAACCCGAGTGTTTTGCCATCGTGTTGCTTGGAGTGTGTAAGAACAGATGGTTTAAGAGCTGTTGCCGTGTCCAAGGGGAGAGTTTTGCAGGAGGTGCACATGACTGTGAACACTGGCTCCCTACAATATTTTTGTGCATATTTTAAGGTTTGCGCGTGAGAAGAATGAAAAAAGCGATAAGACTTTGTTTGTCGCGGTGCAGTGCACCTATTGGGGGCGCTGTGGAGACACTTCGAGGCTAAAATCCGGTCTGGGTCAGAGCCATCGTGTTTGTGTCTTCATTTAGTAGCCAGCAGGACAGCGAGCGGACAGGAAGGCAGCTCATAATTCACTATAATTACAAGACACCGATCAAGCCAGATATTGATTCTGCGATCGATCCTGATCAACATGTCAGGAGGAAGGAGAGGGAAGCAGAAGTCCACAATCATACTGCAGCGGGTTATTCGCTTTACTCCTTTTGGGTTTTCAACAGCAGTGTTTTTCTTTTTGTTTTGTTTTCATTTTTCACCCCGTGCATCACATGCTGAAAGTGGCAGTTTATTGTAAGTGCAGCTTAAGATGTTGCAGCACAGAACCAGAGCAGCTCTCAGCCGCTGAACGCTGTTTTGGATTCTTTATTTTTATTCTTTAAATCCATTTTCCTCCGGCTTTGGCTCATACAGCCGAGGACAGAGTGTTGACCCCTGCAGCCCCGCCGCTCAATGGCTGCAATCAGCCCAGTCATTATCCTCCAGCCTCATCTGCTGTTCCTGCTTCTGCTTCTTATCTCTCAACAGGCCTCCGTGCATTCAGCCGCACTCTGCGTCTCTCGCCATCAAATGATCAGGACGGAGTAGATGGAAGCTTCATCGACTGAGCCACTCTGGTAAGTGCACCAGGCAGGTCCACAGGTTATATTGCCCGTCAATCTGTTTATGTATAAGATGGAGTTTCACCCATATTACTGCACCAAGAGCATAAACTGGCGGCCACTTCAGATCCACATTTTCCATTTTCAGCATCACAGGGAAGCAATTCTTTCACAATCATACAACCATAACATAATTCCATCTTTCACCCTCTGTTTGCAGACTCCCAACGCTTCGTTGGACCTTCAGGGTGGGGTCAGAGGGCCGAGCCAAAACCTGTCCGAGGATGTTGACGCTAATCTAATTTAAACTAATGTAGTCACTAATAATAGAAAAACAATTCTCATCATCTCAGCCCACATGGAAAAAAATGAAAATAAATAAATAAATAAATAAATAAAGGCAGCAGTGAGTGTTGGAGAACGTGTGAGAATCCTGTTGGCGCGACGGTGGCTGCTGATCGATGGCTGTTATCAGCAGGAACACACACACGCTGGCGCGCACACACACACACACGCACACACACACACACACACACACACACACACACACACACATAAACACAGCAGGATTAGCCACTGGATACATGGATTATTACACACACACACTCACACACAGACACATAAAGACAACCACACTTTTTTTAGGCAAGGGGCACACACACACACACACACACACACACACACACACACACACACACACACTGGCTCTCTCCTTCTTAATCCGCTTCCTCCTCTCAATGGACGCTGCGGCACGCGTGCAGGGGGGAGGTGTGAGTGTCGAGTGTGTGTGTCGAGGGGGATTATAAGCATATAGTTAAGATTTCGTGTCAATAGAAATTCTTTCTAATTCCCACACCCACCCCCCTAAGTTGCCCTCGGAACACATTTCCACGCTGACTAAAGTACAATGGGGAGGGGGAAAAAAATGACAAAGAGGCTCATCTCCCTGCCCGCGGAGCGCACAGATTACTGTACACGCTTGTAATCTACATATTATGCTACCGTAGGCTGCTAAAGGGCTGTTAAATGGTTTTCAGTAGATTAGTCTTTGTGCGCTCTTTAATCCCGTTGTTGCTTCTCATGCGTGCCGCCGTCGGCGTACACACAAGACTGCCAACGTGAAGATTGGAATCTTGTGTAATCACTTGTTTCCATGTGCAGTTTGTTTTCCAGTGCAGCGTGCGGCAGAAGAGCCACGCACACAAAAAAAAACACCTGAGCGGATTCAGAGTATGAACCGTTTTGGAGGCCATCATGTAAAAAATTAATAAATAATGTAACAATGGACTGCGATGAACTGGCGACTTGTCCAGGGTGTCACCCTGCCTTCGCCCTAAGACAGCTGGGATAGGCTCCAGCAGACCCCCGTGACCCTGAATAGGAATAAGCGGGTATAGAAGATGAATGAATGAATGTAACAATGGAGTTCATGGCTCCATAATCAGATCCAATCCAATCCACTTTATTTATATAGCACGGTTTTGACAACACAGGGTTTCCAAAGTGCTGCACAACAAAATATAAGTGGTGGCGATGACCAACGGAGACCAGTGGTGGCGCTTTACTTTAAAAGGCAGCGCCAGGGGGCATAATGGCTCAGATTAATTACACTTATTTTCGATGAAAATTCATAAATCTTACACGACAAGCTAATCTTTGAGTTCCACTCAGTGTCCCCGAGCTGTGAATGCATAAGCAGTTAATACGAGCCAGATGGCACATTTGCCAAGCTCTCGACGTGCACAACATCACGCTGCTTATGATCAAGGAAGAGGGAGATGCTCGTTGTGGCGTTCGCTGGTCGATGCCGACGCCGTTTGGACCAACAGGACTCAGAGTCAGAGCCAAGTTTGCCCAGCCAGTTGTTGCAGACTTTAATTAAAAAGTCTTCATGTTCTATCCAGGTCCTGTTGGCCACTCGGACATCAAAACAAAATTCATCCATTTCGACTTTGTTGACAACCTAATGTCTACCATACAATTCAATAAAACTTCCAATGTAGAAATTAGATCTCATGCAAAACTGAGACTGCAGTCGGCAGAAAGCAAACAAGCAAAAGGGCACGGAGGTCATTCCCGAGGGTCAGCTGTAGATTTTGGATTAATCAGAATAGGTCTCACCTTTCAGAAACCCTCTAATCAAAATCATAGCAGCTGTATCATGTTTAATATGGAGCAACTAACACTTCAGCTTGGCGTTTGAAATCCAACCCCCACCAGACAATTAAAGAAGCTGGGAAGCAAGTCATAATTCAAAAACGAAGAGCGGGCGACAGACATCGGAGCCTCATGCCTATTGATGCGAACAGGGTTATTTTGACATCATATATATGCAGTCGCTCACCAATGCCCTGAAATGTCTTGGCTTGAACTCTGAGCGCTGCACATTTCCCGTGAGGCGGCCACTCTGCCGCCGCCGCCTCGTTCCGCCGTGATAAAGACGCTTCATTTGGGCCGAGTCCACGCGGCTACACAAGGTCAACTGGCAGCGAAATAAATCAACATCCAGGCGCCGACCCCGACTCTAATGTCCTATTATTAGTTTTCAGCTTTACCAAAACCTAATAGTGCGTGCTCACACACACACGTGCGCACACACGTGCGCACACAGGCACGCACGATTCAATCTGGCATGGCTGGTGGCCCGCACCCAGAGAGGCAAGGGAAGCAATAAGTGAGGAAGATTGTTGGTGAAAGATATCCACATTTTTCTCCAAATATTCAATAACGCCACGTCTGCTCCAAGCCGCGCGTATGACAGAATAATTATCAATTTCCATATGATTACGGTATTAGGGTCGGAAACCGCATAACAGAAAACATTTGTTAATGCCCAGTGATTAGATCAAGGCCGCTGTCGCGTGGCGTGTCGCGTGGCGTCGGCAGAATTCGATTCCGGATTCCGCAGACTTGCACGCCGGCTGTAATAATTGAAATAAACAAATAAACAAATAATGGGTGACGTACATGAGAACATGCAGGACACATATGAAAGACCCCGTGCCTGAAATAAATCTGCACTCATAAGCAGAGTGAAAGTCTTGTAACAATCAATGGCGGCTCAGACCCCAGAGTGAGAAACATTGGCATCCATGGAAAAAAAAAGGAAAAGAGGAGAGGCCGCATTCTCGCAAAATGTTTTATTTACAAAAGGCCCGTCGATGCCTTCTGCATTAGATATTGATGGCGTAATGGAAGTGTGATTAGAATAATGAGGCATTATGGTGTGTGACCTTTGCCTAATGCCTTATTGAAGTGCTCTCCAGGATTATCATTTTGCATAATTCATCCAAACAAACACAACGCTGCTGCCGCTGCTGCGACGGAACATTTGGCTCTCATCCCCGGGGTGCATGCAATCAATGGTCACAGAGGAGGCACCATCGCCCTCGCTACGGACACAATTTGGGTCTGTGCGGATTCAGAGATGTCTTACTTTACATCGTCGCTCTCCTGCAGTGAAGCTTCAATCTGGGAATCCAGAATGTAGAATGTAGAACCTAGAATCGAGGGGCAACAATCTAGGAAGGGAGTTCACGCCCCAGAATTACTAATCTTGTGGATTTTTCCGAGGCCTTGCACCAAGAGACTCACCAAGCTCGTGGAGGTAAGTGAGACAATATGTCTCTTTGTAATTTGGGTGAAGTGACCCTTTAATATTTTCTCATAAACGCTCATTGCAGTATCGATCCTGGCCAGGATAAACAGCGCCACACAATCTGTAATCAACAGCGGCCGTTACTTCAGAGACGGATGGCGGCGCTCGGCTCGTCTCATTGATTTCAAAAAGGGCCAATATTGGCTCAATATATCAGCCCAACCTCAGTCCTCCTCATTGTGTGTGTGTGTGTGTGTGTGTGAGTATGTGTGTGTGTGTGTGTGTAAGCCAAAGAGAATCTGTTAATCTCCTTAGCTTCATTAAAACAGATAGCGGCGGATTAGCGGGAGGTGCATGTAAATGAACGTAATTCCAGGAGAAATTGAAACAGCGGCAGAGATAAATATGTCATGAGGGAGAGACAAATATAATCAAAATAGCAATTAATTGAATTCCCCTCACCAAGCGTTGCCTGTTATTTGGCAGAATTACAAGCGGCTACAGTGAGATAATTGGTGGGGCCGATAGTCGGGATTAGCGCTGCGTGTCTCCTTCCTCTTTCCATCCAGCGCGCCCGACTCCACTCTGCCTCCTTCAGCTCGTCTGCCGTCTCATCGCGCACTCGTGCATTTCTGCGGTTTGATGCTGAAACCTCATCCTCAAGTGAAAACATTTGGCTTGTTCACTCCTCCGTTAGCTACCCGAGTCCCAGGCCGCAACATTAAAATTCCAGGAACGGCTCCAAATGTTGAAAAAGTCGAGTTAATATTCGCTTCATGAACGTATTTCTTCTTCTTTGGTTGGTGGGGGCGACTCGGCCGACACTCTGTCTCCCCCTCTTTTCATCTCTTCCTTCTCCTACACCTATCATGTAAATGAAGTTGTTGCATGTTAAATATGTTTTTTTCTCAGTTTAGTGGTGCAGGAGGTTGGACAGAAACGCCACATGTCTGCAAAATGTCAGCGTTTGGAGGCAACACCGCTGTCCTTCCCTGCACTCTCTTTCCTCTCCAGCCTTTTTAGTCAGACAAAGCTCCCAGCGGTCGGCACGCACGCTCCATCCCCCACCTTTTTTTTCTTTTTTCTTTTTTAATGTGCTCTGCACTCTGCACTGATTGTGATGTCCACCTAAACGGCCCCCTGCCGAGGGCGCCAACACACTTTTATGAAGGATGCGGCGTTTCCTTAAAAGCTAATCATGTTAGACATCAAAGAGCGAAGCTGCTGCCTTGATCAGTACACATCAGAAGACACTGCCTGGTGCACAGCCACCGCTCCTCAGGATTAGGGCCCATATGTGTGTGCGTGAGCGTGTGTGTGTGTGTGTGTGTGTGCGGGAGACAGAGCATAACAGTAATTGCAGAAACCGGGCGTTGAAATGCAGTATAATAGAGTCAGAAACATGCACAGATATGTAGCGGAGGAAGGGCTGCGATCAGACACCGGGGCCTCCTTTAAAGCTCACAAAAACATGTACGCTTTGTACAAATACGTGTCAATTTGTCCTGATAAAATGTTTTGCTCGTCTCAACGTCAACCAGCCAATGAACCAAGGAATAAACTTGACAGCACACAGACTACGAAAAAACAGCCGTCTTTTTGACTTGTGAGGAAAAAAAAAGGTGTTTTTAACGCCTGAAAAATCCAAGTTATTGTTGCAGGATTTTGAAACAGAATCTGAGCTCCCATAGGAACTCCTCTGAGCTACAACAGATTCCGCATGAAGGGAGCAAAGTCGGCCTCGCACATACACAATAGCATGCGCACCGAGCCCCACTCCAGGCAAGCTCGTCGGCAGGTATTAATGCTATTTGGACGCATGTGTAACCTCATGAAGCGAACGGCACACACTGCGTCTGCAGCCCTGGCAGTTAATGCTAAATGAGCTGAGGGAGGATCTGCTGACAGTCCTTGACATGCCCTGTTTGCCTGTATTCATCAGGCCTGTGTCAATAAACACCTTCCGCTGCAGAGAAGAGTCAGTTTATAAAGTCGACGGATCAGCACTCTGAAGGATGCGCAACTTTAAAGTCCTCCACACTGGAGCGCAATTTGTTTAATCTCTGCTTGAATGATAGCAGATGCAGAGCACGAGGGAAACGCACGCGCGCACACACACACACACACGCACGCGCTGAGAAGTAATCAAATAAATAATAACTAACTAAATAAATAATAAGAAATGTATTGCAATGACTGCCAGAGTGCATGTACAGCTCAAATTTGAGTTCTTGTGCAGCTTCTCTAAGGCTGTGTCTCAATTTAGGGTCTGCACCCTTCAAAACGAGCGTCCTCAGTCTGAAGGAAGCGTTCTTCGAGGACCCTGGCTTAGAAGGACGAACCAAACCCCGCCTCCCCGTAACCACACGGGATGGTCTAGCCTTCGGCGTATTTCCTCGTTGCGTCACCGCCGTTCCCTCCTGCTGGCCAACCCACGGAAGTGACGTTTTCATAGCATCAAGCTAACCATTGGTTTGCCATCTAACAATGACGTTGGATGTTCAAATAAGTAAAAACCCTACGTTAAAACTGAATATTTTATGTGAAATTTCAACACCTAAATTTATATGAAGTGTCTTTGCCAGTACATGCCGCTAATTTCAGCTGACTTCCCAGGATCCCAGGATGCTTTGCAGCAGCACGCAAAGCATCCTGGGATACATAAGTGCGCGAAGGATAGTAGCGGTGTAGCCTTGGAAATCAGCTAAAACGAGGGCGCATTCCGAGTACGCATTTTGAGCGTCCTAAGGACTTTTGGGAATTGGGACGAGCCTTCGGCGCAGTGCTATGACGCAACTTCCTTTCAAATGCGTACTTCAAGGATGCAGACCCTGAATTGAGACACAGCCCTGGTCTGACAAATCAAGTGAGCACTATAAGGACCCCTGAGGGGCCTGGAGCCTCACTTTGAAAACCAGTTACGTTAGTGGAGTCTTGGTTGAAAGATGTTCTTACGGTGCCAAGCTTTTATTTGACTCTTAAACAAAAAAAAGCAAACAATAAACCCCCATAAATCGTGTGCTGCATTGTCCTTACGCTTCGCCAACACGGCCTGCACAATTTCTAATCAGCTCCAAGCGTTGTAAACACGGCCAGTGCCAAAAAAAACACAGAGGTTCACCTTCTCCTCTTTCTCACTCGCCGTCCGTATTTCACCCGCTTCTCTCATAATAGTCTGGCTCTGCGTGTGTGTTACGGAGCTTTAACTGCCCGAGTTAACAAGGTGAACGCCACTCGGCCACGACCGAGTCACGCAAAATCATAGCGGGGATATTCAAATCCAATCCCCGTAAACCCTCCGCCCAGACGGAGAGTGCGGGAGCATAAATCCAGGCAATAACAGCAACGTGCGGCGGGACCTAAAGTGGTAAATCCTTAAATGATGTTCTCATAGGTGAGCAGTTGACTTCGGGCGGGGCTAGTCAACCCCACTCGGCGAAGACGGAGGGCAACGAGATGAGAAGGAAAGACAAAGACAAGAGGTGGAGACAGTCGTTCTTTTTTTTTTTCATTCTTTCCCTCAAGGACACAAAAAATAAATCAACTGGACTTTGGGATTGTTTTACCTGCCCTGTTCGTAGTGCAAGAACAAGCAGGTTAGGTAGTAGGTGTTCAGAGTTGGGTTGGAGTCCAGCAGATGCCAAGACTCTGGTCAAGGTCGAGATGATTGTCACAACAGCAGTTCACAGTTAATGGCAGCTGGATGTTGGCAGGTAGCCGAGCTGGCAGGCAACAGGCCAAGTGGCTCCAAGATGTTCAGCAAGCGACAGGATGGAGAAGAGGCAAGAAGGGATGGAAGCTGCAAACTAGAGTGTCCAGCTGAAGGTTGTGATAGAATACAACAGAGCATCATCAGCAAACAGCAGAAGCTTCCACTTGACTTTCCAGCCGTCGTCCCTGCAGAATCTGCCACAGAGTTCTTTTTCGGCCAAGACTCAAGATTTAAAATGCAGTTCACACAATGCCGCTAACCTTGAAGAGAGGCACCGTCTGTGTGAACATATTTCAAAGGTCCCACCCCATCCATCCTTCAAACCATGTCCATCATCCCTGCTGTCCCTTGTTTTCCCCCCCTTTTTTAACCTCTGAAGTTTTTTAAAAACACATAAATGAAAGTCGCCGCAGCGACGGCTTGGTGTTTGGTACTGTGTCAGCTTTACAGACAAGCAGGGTCGTTCCTCGTTTTGACCTATTAAAAATTAAAAAGCCCCCAAAAAGTTGAAGTTTCTACTTCAACACACCTTTTAGGACCATCTTCCTGATCTTTCCAAAGAATCGTCCCAGCAGCGATGTGAAGCTAAATGAGTTTTCAACTGGGCTGTTAGGCGGGTTCAAGATTGGAGAGGAAATCTGAAATGTAGAAACTGAAGCTGAAATAATGGCCAAAACCACCACTACTATTTCAAAAAGGAACACTGTGGTACTTTAAAAGGCTTTGCCGATGCCAATTTTTTTTTTTTTTTATGGCAAACTCATTTTTCCACCTCACACACCAATTCACACTCCTCTAATTGGCAACTCTAATCATTTATTTCACTCTAGATAGCTGTTTGCTCCCCTCCCCCACCCCACATAATTAATGTCATTGTCACCGTGTTTGATTTGGAATATTTGAAAGGACGATTTAAATTTTAAGTGTCTCTCCGCCCGTGTCTCCTGCCGGGGCTGAGTCGATAAAGAGCCACGTCTAATTGGTCCGTGAAGTTGACAGTTGGAGCAATTAAGATGACAGGTAAGAGTGTTTAAAGGGGGCTTGTACTCAGTAACCCCCTGCTGTCGGCACTGACAGCTTCCTCTCTGGCCCCTGGCCCAGTGCCGACAACCTCGGCTACACTTTTTTTCTTCATTGGTCTTGGTTCTTGGGTCCCTCTTGCAGGGAGGATTCCTCAAAAAAACGTTTCCTTCAAACACAAAAACTCGCCCGCACTTATGCCACATCTTGGATTAATTTCATGGCAACAGTGTGCCGACTATTCCTTGCAACCTGGTGCGTTCGTGACTGTTGGGACCTCGTCCACCAACAAACCACTGGGCAACTTACAAGCAACAAAAGAGAGACGACGCATGCTGCGGAGGATCTTTCTGCGCGAACGGCGACTCGCTCGGTGCTCAGTGTGCAACGAGGACGAATAAACGGAAGGAGAGGCGAGAGAAACGAGGCGAGGCGAGCCGGAGCAATCATTCAAATGAAAGCCCCTCGGAAGTGTGCACCCTTTATTGAATTCGCAGTTTTCCTCTATTGCAACCTCATCTGCCGTGGCAATAATAGAGCCAATGTTTTAGTTGATTAGCTACCTGCCGCGCCACGGCAATACATAATGCGGTGGAATACACTCATCAACACAATCAAAATGGAACTGATTGTGAGGAGGGAAACAAAAAAAGGAGGACAAGAGGTGAGGCAGGGAGAGGAAAACAGAGGCGGTGAGAGGCGGGGACGGCAAAGGGGTATTTTCCTTAAAGAGAGCAAAAATAAACACAAGAAAGGGGTAAAAAACCGAAGAAATATTAAGAAGGAAGGCGAGGAGTTGAATAAACAACAAACAGCGGCTCTTTGTTGCTGTGTATTGGCGCCTCTTGTCCCTCTGTGTTGCCTGGCTGAATTGCGGTGACCTAGAGCGATTCTTGAACAAATAAGATTGCCTTTGTGTGTGCATTATTTTCTGTTGACATTTGCTAAGCGCTGGAGCTCCTGGCCATGGGAGATAGATGAGGGGCCCTAAAATGTCTCTGTATCTGCCAGGGCCTTTCATGTTACCTTGAGAGCAGCAGTTATATGTGTGTGTGTGTGTGTGTGTGTGTGTAAGAAGAGGGGGTTGGTGTGCAATGTGATTGCCGTTCAGCAGAAATCCACCAGAGCTTTGTTTCTGACAGCTGAAGGTAAAGGTTATTGTGCTGTTTTGTGTTGTTTTTTTCTTTCTTCCACTCCCACCACAGTTGTCTGTTTGTGTTGGCAAGAAAGAGGCATTGAAAAAAAACACAAAAAAAAACAAAAAACAACATAGCACTACTCTCAGTGTATTCACAGAATGTTGGCAGACCTGTGAAGCCACGAGGTGCCACAATCAACGAAGAATTATTGACATATCAGATGAGCAAAGTCTGGGGTTCCTCACTCACTGTTGTCGGCCATTCAGAACACTCGTGCACGCTAACACGTACACGACCGACAGTCGCACTGTTGGGAGCAGCTGGATGTTTGCCATCCTGTTTGAGTTATTGGGCCGTTTCTGAACTCTCTCAGCGTTTTCTGTTGCTGTCTGCTGTCTGCAGAAACGAAGAAAAAACCAAAAAAACACTCAGACTGATGTAATCTCAGCAAGTGAGCTGCCTCGCTAGGTTAAACTTTAAGTTTAGTAACGGAACACAAAAAAGGAAATTAAAAGCTTAATCAGCAGATTGGGATGTAACAGCTGCTCTGTCTTTATCTCACCTCCAGCCTCTGCCTCAGTAATTAGTGTTGTGTCAGCCTGGTAAGTGGTATTAATGGGATGGCGTTATTAGCGGTAAGGCGCAGCTGCACTGCACTGGGACGGCACATTACTTCAGCTGACTCTGGTTTTTTTCTTCTTTTTTTACCCTTCTTTTCTCTTTTGTTTTACTGTCTGCCGCCTCTGCTGCGGATTTTTCCGTGATGTTTCCCCCCCGTTCCCATCTCGCTCATCCCACTTCTCCTCCACTCCCTCTTCCTCTTTGCCATCCCAAGACTAATACGTTCATCTGCTTCGTCGCTTCACACCTCTAAGCACCTTTGCTAACATCTTCCCGCAGCCGTTCTCTCCGTGCACCTCTTTATCCCCTCTCACATTCCACTCAACCTGCAATGTTCCCTCCGTCTCCTAAACAGCTGTTTTCACACTTACACACGCAGGCGCACGTACAAAAAAAAGACACACACAGCTGTTGTCTCATTACGAGGAGGCACATCCATTTTGTTTGAGCATGAATATCTAATTGGCCTGCCTCCTCAATCCAGCCAATTCATCATGCTATATTGGGCCGTTAGCGCTCAGCTACACGCCGCCCTCGTCGGGCCTGCGCAGCCATTAGCGCCACGTCCGCAGTTGTTGCGCAGTGCCGTCGGAGGTGGAGGCGGATCGTCTCGGCACATCTCAGATGTTGCTTCTGTTTTTTACGAGCCGTGTTCAAAGGTGAATAAACAAAAAAGGGTGCTGCTTGTCAGGAGCAGACGAGCTTTACGAGCCAGGGTGGTTTGACGAGACCCGGTGTGATTGGATTTGTGGACGATCTGCATCTGCAAGAGCCAGATGGGGATCAGTCAGACGTGTGAAATGTCACAGGCCGCAGTTCTGCCACCATGTTTTTTAATGCACACTTTGGAGCATTCTGTTGAGACGTCGCTTGAGATGATGTGTCGAGAGGGTTGATACTGAAAACACAGGCAGAATAAGTAAAAATAATTTTGAAGCAGCTGAAGTCAAGTGGCGGCTGCAAGTGGTTTGACTTCCTCCACGTTTACAACGTGCTTGCAAGCCTGCAAGTTGCATAGGGTTAAAAATAATGTCTCCCTTTTTTGCTTTTCTGACAGGAACGTCTCTGGGAATTCAATTTGCTGGCCACGAAGGTCTCCCTAATGCCCCCTCCTCCTGATTAAACCATAGAAAAAAACAACAAAAAAACTTTCCTGTTGAAATGACACCTTTGACCTCCCTGTGTGCTCCTGCAGAGACGCGTCAGCATTCTGGGTCCGTACAGCGAGAAATAAAAATGAAAGGTGTGACGCGAGGCCAGATAACAATCTGGTCCTGGACACGTCGTTCCGCGCTGTTATTGGCTGCGATGGATATCAATATGTGCAGATAGGATCAGTCATTTCGCTTGGCAGACGGATGGAAGCCCCTGCAAAGATCATTCACTTATGACTTTATTGTTTCATACTGCGGGGGAAGGGAAGGAAAAAAAACGGCGAAACACACAAATAAGACCGTGTGTCTGATTTCTGACGGAGAATCTCTGTCTCGATTTTATTAAAGCGCTATAAGCCAGTCAATATAGGTTGTGAAAACCAATATTTAAATAGAGCGCACATGCAATAAATCCGGGCACGCACAGAGTCATATTAATAATAATTGTGCCTTATTTCTTTGCTCCGTTTCCCCTCCCCGCACGCCACAGCCGAAAACCACCGAGTTTGAAAGTGAACAAAAAGTGTCTACTCTCCGTGCCGCGGCGCCGTGCACGCCTGTTAATTTACCGTGCTGGGAGACATTATGGGGCCATTAGAGGCTCTTAAATTGGATCCAAGCAGGAAAGTCATTATCGTCCGCATAAGGAAGATTTCAATTGAGAGCGCTTGGTTCTGATATTTGATATGACGAACATATTAGAGGGAAATGTTGGATCAGATTCTCGGGCCAAGATAATTCTCCGCAGCGCTGTTGGCTTAACTTTATTTCACTTTAATAACAGTTGTGGATTCATTTGTATCTTATTTCCCAGTTGACGCTGTGTCTCATGTTTGTGCCCTTTTAAGCAAAAAGAAATCCAGTGTAGCTCAGCGCCGCCAGAGGGACTACGGCTCGTTTTAGCTTCATTTTTGCATTTTTGTTGCCAGACTTTGTGATTAACTCGCCAGCGTGCACATTCTCCGCTGTGTACCTCTTGCTCAGGAGCTTTCGGCATCAAAGCTGCACGAACCGTTGCTTAAAACTGTAAAAAGTTAAACTCATTTCCGTCACAAAAACGATTTTATTTAAAGAGTAAGTGGCTCTCAGCCAGCAGTATGACTCAACCTCAAATGGCCGGGCTACCTTGTTAACGCTCTGCACACGAGATGGGTGAAATTTCACAAGAACACAGAACTCTCTCACAAGACAAACACATGGAAATACGAGGTGGCAGAAGGGAGAGTCAGAAAATGAATAGAGGCTAATTAAAGCCGGCCAGAGAGAGAAAACTGTAAGAAGGAATGGCCAAAGCTGAAGGAGGAGACTGAGACAATCCCTCCGTTTCCTCCTTTTTTTCCTATGAAAAAGAACTACATTTCAAAGAGGGGAAAAAGAAAATCACACGACGACCGGTCATTTCATTACTTTCCCGATGTATAAAAAAAAGACACAATTACCAGGAGGCCTTGTAGTCTTGCCCTTTTTCTTTTCTTTTTTTTACACCCCCCGCCTCGCTTTTCATCAGTACATCCACCCACCCCACCCCCGTCCTCCTGTTCTTATTATCCGGCCCTATCAAGGTGGCACCGCTTTCTTCTGTCCGGCTTGAATGTGAAAGGTCAGGCCGGTGATCAAGCCGGTAATTAGACAGACCTGGGAAGAGGAACTAGATCACTGCGTGTCACCCTCTTCAAATGAACAGCCGGGGAGCCGGTGTCGCCTTCCAACAGCAGCCCAGCCGCAGATGAAACCTCGGCGCCTTTTTTCCCCCTTTTTTGATTTGAGAGGAAAACGAGAAGAGAGGCAACTCGCCTCCCTCTCTGCCCTTAATCCACTACTAGTGGCTTCTAAGCCTATTAGTGTCGAAAAACTTTAAGACAGAGGGTAAAAGAAGCGGGACCTCTGAGGGAGAGTGAGGGGATGAGGGCAGGCTTTTAATGTCGCGTGAGGGGGGATTGCGTCGTCTTTCATCCCAGTTTTTCTCGCCTCTAATGCGCGTGGGACTCGGGCCGACTCGCCCGCAATTACATAAACAAGGCCGCAATCCGGCGGAAATGTGATGTCACAGCGGGCAAAAAAATCTTGCTCATTGTTGGGATTCGGTATTGTTCCCCGTGATTGCTCCAGCCTGTAATCAGGTAGAAAGGTGCAGGTTCCACTCCACAGTGTTGAAGACAGTTGGAGAGAGTGGAGGGGGAGGCGTTAACAATCAGGCTACATTCATTGGCGCATGAGGCATCTCCTAAGAAAAGAAAGAGGCCTTGGATGGCCAGGTTGACGTCGGAGTGCGCGTTGAAAGCAATAGAGTTTATTGGATGTACTCAACGAAGTACCGCTTGTACAATCAATTCCACCTCCAGAGGGACGGTGACTGCGGTGACCTCAACACTGCTGAGAAGATCTCAGGAAGTGGCAGCAGCAGCAGCAGCAGTAGAGGGGCCACTGTGCACAGTGTGTAGACTGTGCAGCTTCTTACGTGTGTCCCTGATGCACCTCATCAATTTGGCTGATCAGCAGTGATGTCAGTATCTCTGTCTGTCAGTTCTGGTATAGAAAGGACTGCATGAGGTGGCTTCAAATGTTTGGACAGGACTGGACTTGACCTTGGACCTGGATGTGTCCTGGAGTCTGGACTGTGGTGTGAATCTCTGCTTGAGCTCCACACCGAGCCCACGATCTCTAAAACGCGACGCGCTGAGTTTTGCCTGTGACCTAACGTGACCTCCGCTGTTAGCTCCTGCCCTTTGGCTTCAGAGGAGTCAAGCAGAGGAGGAGGAGGAGGAGGGGGGGTCGGGGTTGGGGGGGGATTTGGCTGACGGACGTTCTGAAGCAGGCGCCAAACAAAGAAGCAGACGGCTCTTTCTCTCTTTATGAATCTGTCACGAGAGAAGAGGGGCCCAGTAAATTC
This sequence comes from Thamnaconus septentrionalis, assembly GCA_009823395.1. Lineage (NCBI taxonomy): Eukaryota > Metazoa > Chordata > Actinopteri > Tetraodontiformes > Monacanthidae > Thamnaconus > Thamnaconus septentrionalis. The sequence goes on from CM020520.1 coordinate 3,284,358, forward strand.
AGATTTCATGGCGCAGAGTCTGCCCCCCCACACCCCCCACCCCTCCACCCCCACACCCCTCCCCCTACAGCTGTCGATGCAACGATTCGACTCCTGAACTCCTCTCGCATGTACGCGGCATAATGGCAGCTTTAATTGGAACACTGCTTCGGCCCGCTTGTTATACGATGGCGCGGCGTAACGATGATGGACAGAGGGTGAGGTAATTGAATTTTATCAGACGCCCCGAAAACACGGGCGGTGATTACCAACGCCAAAGATGCATTCTGCCCTACAACGATACAATATGTGCGCCGCTGGATCCGTGATTAGAAATGTTTGCGCGGCCTGGAGAGCGATCAGTCTCGCTAATAGGTTCATCTAGATCCTCGGCACAGGCTCCCACAGCACAAGTAAAACATTTTGCCCGAGGAGTTCATCTTAAAGGTAATATTCATTTAGTTATTCATGAGCCCCACTCACTCGGAGCCCAAACGGCTGCGTGGCACCGCCGTAATATAAACCATCATCCATATCAGAGCAGATGCTGCAGTGCGATACTGAGCCCCTAACTGGAGATCAGACGTTGGTGGCGTCGTCCAAGGACAGCGCTGTGTTTTCCGCCGTTTGGAAGTATTTGAACGCAGCGGTCGCATTGAGGCGCAACTAAGCAACTGGTCCGGCTTCGGGGGTTGTTTGCCTGTGGTGGGAAAACGAGCGCGTGCATCCGGACAAGTTCTACCAAGCAAGCAAGAGGAGACAAAGAGAATCTTTATTCCGCATTACGGAGTGCTTTTTGTGAACTTCTGTCAACACCATTTATGTGTGAGCCATGCGACAGCAGCCGACAAGTGGGAAGTGTGTCTTGGTTGGCCAAACCTCCCGCGGGCGTCTCACCTCTGAGTTGCAAGACTCTTATTTTCTATTTTATTGTCTTTGTCGTGATGCTATGCCACAATGCAATGGGAGTCCTGCGAGGCGGTGGCAGCGGCGTGTGCTGTGGCCCGTTGTACAACCACACACTGTGAACACACAACGACCCCCGGGGAAGTATGCAAATTGACTTGGAACAAATTGCCTGTTTCCCAGAAAAAAACAACGCGAGACGGTCCAGGTGTGAAAAGACCTTTAGTCTCTGTTCCGCAACTGATCAGCCTTTACTGCCCACAATACCTAGTTACCGTTTTCTCACTGTTTCTCTGGATCCACTTCCTGTTTAGCAAGTGGCTGACAGACTGACCCCACCAACAGATTAAAAAAGACAATTAGGCAACAGGCGCAGTCTTCAAAGTTCCCTGCTTGCAAACTTCCACTAACCTATGGATATATATTTTGTTTTTGTTTTGAAATGATCAGTAAATAATGGGAAGAGGTAGTTGAACTCTGATGGTCGTTGTCCAGTGTCTCTGCCCCTCTCCCCCCGCTCCTGCAGATCGTCACCTGTCTCAGCGCCTCCGCCAGCAGGACAGATTATTGGCCCAGCTCTGCTCTTTAGATGATTACAGGTCCATGTGAGCGCCTGTGTGCTGGTCGCTGTTGTTGTTGTTGCTGCAGCTGCTGTTTGTGGTGGTGGTGGTGGTGGTGGAGCAATCTCCACTGAAAGGCCAGCGTCGACCGCGTACGGGACGATCAATACAGAGGGAGGCTGCTTGAAGGTCAGACGCTTTAATGAGAAGGCTCTAATTGCGAATATTCATCTTTTGAATGTTCACCTTTGGGATCAGGTCATCAATTACTCATGCACGCAGACAGAGAGAAGCTGCACACCTGAGCTGCGGTGCTCAGGAAAGAAAAGCCTGAGGACTGTTTATGCATCCAGCGGCTGGTGACAGTCTTCCTTATCTACATTATCATCTTGCACTTCCTGTTTTTATGTTCATCTAAGAACCTTTACCTCCTCCCACTTCCAGCCTTCCCCTCCCCCCCTCCCTGCCATCACAGTATCGACTTGTATTCTTTTTAATTGTGGGCATATGTTGTTTTTCATCCCTCTAATATAAAACAGGACATTCTCTGTGTTTTGTCCTCGTCGTCCTTCCGGTGGAGCAGAGGAGATGACTTTGCGCGCAGGCTGTAATTGTTCCGTCATTACCTTGTTAACATGAATGATTTCTATTGTACTGGGAACAATGGCAGCTGATAACAGCCTGTCTGAAGTGCATTAGAAATTCTGTCCAGGGTCAGAATTTGGACTGGTTCGGCATGGTTCGCAGATCAATTTGGGTTAGCATTAAAAGTTAAAAGCTGCACATGTGACTGGAATAATAAAATAGCCCTTAATTGCAAGAGCCAACGAGGGGGAGGCACATCAGGGAGGAATGAATGATTCCAGGAATTATTCACAGGCTTAAAAAAGATGTTACATGAATGAAAGCCTCCAGTCTCCAAAAAGGAGAATGTCTCGTCTCTAAAATTCTACCCATCAACATCTCTCCTGTTGAGAGACATGGGTTCTGTACTTTCTTCAGTCAGGTAAAATTCAATCCGATTTGAGATTCCAACGATGGGAGCACGTTGGTCCATATGTACCAGGTGTTGAACTCAAATAAACCCTTTTGACGTGAGCAGAGTTTTACTCATGTTGACCACGAGCAGAAGAAGAAAGAAGAAGAATCTGGAATCTCTTCTGGAAACAAACCATGTTGTTGCTGCATGTCTCCAGATATTCCTGCTCCACCTGCGATATCAGCAGCAGCATTCCAAACAGGAAGTCGTGCTGAACCAACGGGTGCATGGAGGCCATGCGGAGTGAACAAAGGTTTTTTTCTTGTCCAAAGTGAAGCCTGTTGTGACTGGACCACACGGGATCAGAACGTTCTGATAAAGGGCGGAAGCATTTTCTTCCTCATTGTTGGTGTAAATATTGCTACAGTTTGTGTGACTACTCTCACGGCGTGGAGGCAGAAGGTTGCTGCAGAGCCCAACACCTTCCCCAAGCGTTCAAGCACTGGCAGCACAGAAGTAGGAACCTACTTGCTGACACATATCTGCTGTCAAGGTAAATCCACGCGTTTCTCCTGCAACAAGCGCAGCCCTTTTAATCCTCTCCGGCATTGTGGGTCTCCAGTCGCCTCTTTGTTCGACTGCTCGGAAAATCTGCAGGCAATTTCCATAACTTTGCTCCTCGCCGAAGTGCCGGGTGCAGGCCGGGGAGGAGGCGGGGGGAAGGGAAAAGTGCCAGGAGACGAAGGCAGAGGGAATCACAGCGAGTGAATAAAGGCAAAATGAAAACAATAAATCTTAAATGCAGAGCCGGCGCTGCCACGCGATATTGTGTCGATTTGCCGCCGTTCAGAGGCAAAATAACTGTTGGTTCTACATTGATCTTAGAGAAGGGAGAAAGCGGCGTCGCCTGGCTGTTTTTATTCAGTGGAGGGAAAAGAAGAAAAAAAAAGAAAAACAAAAATGACGGAAGGAAACGGAGAAAAGGAAAGTCCCACACAATTCATTCTCTCAAAAGAGTTGCGAGACTTTAGATAATGCTAATTAGGCGGCGAGACGCTGACTTCAACCGTCGGGTTAATTTCATCTCTCGCCGCAAAACGGAACGTGAAGCAATTACAATTCCTGGTGAGATGCACGTGTGCAGGAAAAGACAAGACTGCGGCGTAGGCGGCGGTGTGGTGTTGCGTGAGTGTGTATGTGTGCATGCGTGATGACCGCGCGGATGTGAGCGTACGTGTGCATTTCACACGAACATGCACATGCGCCTCACAGTCCTTTTAGAGGCTTTTTAAATGTCATGCTGCCGCTGATGATTGACATGCAAATTTATGGCTGGCAGAGAGGGCTAAATGAGAAGGAAGGTTGAGTGAAGCAGATAAGGGCATTGTTTCCCCGCTATAGGCTTAGGGGAGCTACAGCGGGGATTCATGGGGTTTAAAGAGGAAGTTAACCCCTGCGTTGCCACCGGGGCGCCAAAACATCACTCAAAGTCAAAGGAAGGGACCTCCAGTCGCCAAATTCAAAGGATCCCGCGTCATTAAAAGCCTTGAATTTTCTAATTACCAGGCTCCTGATAACAAAACCGTGCAGCTATGACGCCTCGTCGTGCTGCCAAAAACACACACACTTAGAGAGTGTGAAAGGAAAATAAATAAATAAATAAATAAATAAATAACTTAGAATGCCTTTCACTTTTTGCGAGGGTCTGAAAGTGCCGCCGTTCGATAGCAGATGTTTTGAGTGCAGCTCGGCTAAGAGGTTTTTCATCGATCCGATGGCCGCGTCTCCAAAGGAAGCAGAAAAGATGTTGCTGCTACACTGGGAGAGCAGGATGCAGAGAAAGACATAATAAGCCGATGTGATGAAGGCAAAGAGGAAAAGAGGAACTCCGTGAGCGTGTTTGATCACATGCACACACACACACATTCGCGCACACGTGCACGGGCGTGTGCACGGTCCAGCGGTGTATGCCAATTTGCTCTTACATGCATGTTGTTGAGAGACCATCTGCGGTAAAGAAGAGGCGCGGCAGGAGACTGTGATAACCCCCAGTCCCGACAGAAGGCCTCTTTGTTCCATGTGCCATCATCCTCTTTTGTTTACCGCCGCTTCTCCGTCAGCCGTCCACATAGGAAATCAAACCGCTTCTGCTGAACGGTGCGGAGAGTCCAGCAGCAAGCCTGCTTATTTAGTTTTGCTCACCAGCGGGTTCAATGCTCCAGGGCTTTTTGGTCGGGTGGTGTGAACACGACCCATGAGATTTACAGGCAGCAGGCAGAGGATGTCTTTCCTGTCATGCCCACTAATTTCATGATCGCACGGTTCCTTTTGAGCGGCGTGTCATACAGAGAGAGCAGGCTGACGCTAATCTCCCTGAAAGAAAAAAAAAAAGCCTTTTTAGAAGCCAATGTCGTCCTTTCTGTTTATAACTGCACAAAGGAGCCACAAATTCTGACCTGGCTTCGTAACTCCCCCTTCGGAAACTTTTGAAAAGTGCATTCAATCTCAAGGTCTTTTCTCTCCTGAGCCATCCGTGTCCTCCACCTTGTGTGGGCGTCTTTTTTTTTCCTTTCTCCTCCTCCCTTTGGAGCTGTCCGTCTCCCTCTGACAGGGTTAATGAGATGGCAGGACAAGAGGCCTTCAGCGGCCCCACTGTTCTTTATTTATGTTAAATCTTAATGTACTCACTATGGCGGGCCGATGTTTAACACCGCGCCCTTGGGCTGTTGCCGCGTCTTCATTCAATTCAACGAGGTGCCGGCAGGTCAGAGGAGCGGCAGCTGCTTCCGAGCTTCAGAGACGCAGGAAAGGAGGAGCACGTTGTGATCCGCCGTCCGACTACTCACTCTGCTCTCCACCTCCGTCCGGACAGACAACCATTAATGAGGCTGGATTTATGAGGGGGGTCTCCAGGCCAAAAAAGGAGAACATTCTCATCTGATTTGATGAGTTCAATAAAGTTATCTGTCTTTTATTTAGTTTCTGACGTGCAATGTGACCTGAGAACAAGAATCTATACTGAGCGTTCAAAACGTCCATGCCCACGCTGTGTTTTGCATGCGTGTTGAAGTCTAAGAAAAGGCAAAAAAGCAAAAGTGGTTTGTTATGCAACGTGAATCACAGGAAACTCCTGCACCATGCGTCTGCTCTTGCTACACCATGGTTGGTTCTCAGACTCTGGGCTAGACACAGCAAAATGCATGCAACTATAGCAGCAATCGAGCTAAAAAACAATAACAACAACAACCAGGCAACAAGTCTTTGCGCAACGCAACAACACACAAGGCAGAAGCAGTGATATTTTGCTTTGCCAGTTGGCCTGAAATTGCTTGACCCTTATCCCTGGTAGAGGCTGCCAGTCACTAATGGAAAATGTGTACAGACAACAGAACCCTAACTCAAGGTTACAGTGGGAGGCTGGGGGGAAACGCACTGTGGGCGCAACCGACGAGTTAAGGCGAGCGGCCTTGGCCCAGAGAATTTTATTTTTGGGGGACTGCTGGACCCACCACTTCTCTCCAAAGTTTGTTTTTTCATAAAGTCAAATATGTGCCGTCACAGAAAAAGCGGCTAAACATTTGGGGATTTGCCGACGGTCTCAACTTAAAGCGTGTCACCACATCGCTCTCGTTGTTGTTTGATGACTCTGGTGCACGCACGCTACCTGTTAATGAGGCAATTAGGCTTCCTTGTGTGCACTCGCGAAACAGAAAAAAAGTTCAAACTCATTATATATAGCACATAATACATTACTTCATTAAACACTTAAAAAACATACTTCTTTCAACTTAAGTTTGCCTTCATTTGTCTTGTCGCACTTTTCTGGCTAACTGGGAAACTTTGTGAGAATAAATCTTTGACTTGCAAAATTAGATGGGGAAAAAAAAAAAGTTTGGGCTCCAGAAGCTCGTTTTTCTCAGCCGTTAATGATCTGACAACCACAACTCTGACAACTCCAGCACTCTGCTGCATTTTCACTCGCTGTTAGCCAATCGGCTTCCTTTATTGATACACAAGCAGGAGGTGTGAACGATGTGATGATCCACTGGATGCGAGCATGGACGCTGGTGAACCGCCAGAGACGCCGGCCTCATTGGCTGGTCAACTCCTGCTCCTCCTGTTCTACGACTGCTGCCCGTATAAGTGCAGTATAAGTAAAATTCATCATTATTATTATATTACTATAACAGTCCCCACTGGTGGCTGCCGCAGGTCCTGCGTTGCCTCGTCTGTTCAATCACATGGCATTCAGACTTTGCTGAGGACACACCTCTCCCCTCCCTCCCTCCCTTCTCCTCCTCCTGTGTTTTCCTCTCACACTGGTCGTCCTCAGATCACACTCGCTGAGTGACAACAGGTAATTTGCCATGTTGGCGACAGCTGCCGAATTTCTGAGGCTTGATCCTCCAAACAATGCCGAGAATCTGGCCAAGTTTTTTTTTTTTTTTGGTGGGTGGAGTGGGTTTGTCTCTTTTCTCTCCTCCTACCCCTTCCTTCTCGCTCTCTCTCCCTCCCTCCTACTCTCTCGTCCGCAGTGCCTCGCCTGTAAAAATTGGCAAATTCCCCGCACTTTCACTTAAAATGTCCCCTACTGGAAATGAGAGGCATAAATCACGGCGCCGGCCTGGCACCAACGCGCCCGCTGTGTCACATGAGCTTGAATTTTTTACAACGCGGAGGGAAAGCGGCGGTCCTGTTGACACTTTCCAGCCTGGGAGCTACTGTTAGTCAACCACTCATATCCATTTTTAATGAGCTCTCAGCCATGATATAGTGTAATTTCACCTCCAGGACCCAGCGACGCTATTTACCGCTAACGAGAAACAGCACAGTGCCGGCCAAGTTCCCCCCGATTGGAGCGTTTATGAAATTCGCCGGTTTACGACTCGGACAGGGTGTGTATGTGAGCACGGTGCGTCTTAATATTAAAGCGTGCGCCGCCACCGCAGCTCGCTTTTCTCCAAGCACGCTTAAACGTGTTTGTTTATTTCTTCCTCCTTCTTGTGGCAGCCTCACCACAACTTGTCATTTAGAATATCAATCATCTTTGACCAGAAGCAGCCGCAGCCAAGGTAAAAATGAATTATAGTGCAGGAAGAAGAGTTTTGCTGTTTCCAAGGCAGCCTGATGTTGTTCGGGGCCAATGGTATTAAAGGCACTATTTTTATAAAGAAAAAAACTGTGTGCCGCCGATTTAAATGAATGCACTTTCACACTTCTGAAAAACAGGGCAACGTTCAACAGAGAGACAGAATAGTCTCACTGTTGCACTTATGCATGTTTCCAGTGAGAGATGCGAGGTATAACATCCACTCGGGGCTGTTTTGCAGCATGCAATTAGATGCCTCAGGCCAGTTCGGGTCATGCGTGACTTTCTCGGATAATAAGGACATCAAGTATTTCCAAGTTCTGCTGCCTCTCATCCAGTTATTTGTTTATTTAGCATCACACATTATAATACTTTAAACTTAGGAGAGAGAGGAAGCTGCTGCCGACTCAGACCTGAGGTTCCTCTCAAAGGTTCCAGCCAGTCCTGAAAATCCAACGCGTGGAGAGCGTGTGTGAGAGGCAGACAAAGCCAGCAGAAGTGCTGGAAATTGTGAATCGACTCATTAAAGCCAGATTGAGTCTTCAGAAAACTTAACTGCTCTAAGTGAGCTGAGTCACTTCCTCTGCAGGATGATCAGCGCTGTTGAACTTTCTTATCGGCTGTTCTACTGTTAAGATGACGATCTGAGGCTCCGTAAATCGTCACAATCGCCATCACTGCCTCGTCGTGGTTGTCGTTACCGATTGCAGGACAGCATCAATTTCCAATCGCTCACCAGTCAACTGTGTGAGTCTGACAGCTGGCATTTTGGTCACTGACGCTAACAGCTCCACCTCAGGCAAAAAAAAAAAAAAGCTAGAAAGCAACAGGCCAAAGAGACGGTATTTTCCGCCTCCAACACATTTTAGGAGCTGAGTGCTTTAAACTGGATCGAATAGATGAGACGTTATGAAACACTGACATTGAGAGAGGCGGAAGCTTTAAGGCTAAGAAGAGCCAGGGAGCCCGGTGGAGCCCAGACGGAGCACTCGGTCCGCCGCATCGCTTGTTTGTTTAGTCTCAGGTGGTGAAGCCGACCGTCCTGCGGCTGAAAGGTCTCGGTTCTCGACCTTTGGCCCCTGTGGTCTCTGTCTGCAGGTCGTCAGCGCCGGCGTGCACATGTGCGAACGGTGATGGCTTCTGATGTGCCGGTGGCATCTGGCCAGCGGCGCTCAGATGTGTGCGTAAGGGTGTGTGTGTGTGTGTGTGTGTGTGAGAGTGTGCGCATGAACGGGTCAACGGTGAGTTGTTTTGCAAAGGGTTCCATCAATGAGTTCTATCTTCATTTGGTTCACAACTGAGGCTTTGCTTTGTTTTGTACATGTGCTGACTGACCTATTGGAGAAGGTTTGGCTTAATGCACATCATTGATCTTGGTTTTTATCAACCCGGGCTAAATTTGTTTGATGGTGAAACAGTGATTTTTGTTTGTAACTATCTGGAAAAATTAAATTCCAGTCTCCAGTGGCTACATCAGAGTCTTACAAATGCAGCAACAAGACACCTGAAATGTGGCATTTCATACCCAGTACAGGTAAAATTCTAAAGGACGACTCAAGTAATTGAACCAGTAGAAATGGGGGAAAAAACAAAAACAAAACACATACGTATCTCTTACAGTGGCACATTTTTAAGCGACACGACACAAAGTCAGAAGACGCAATTAGGACCATAACTATGTCCCAGCAGCTGCTCACTTTGCTAATGACTCACGCGGGGGAAGCAGAGGTGAGGCCCTCTGGCGGACGGGTCAGCTGTGGCACGGCAGGTTTCACCCGAGGCGGTTGCAGCTCGGCAAGACACAGCAGTGATAAACCTCCAGGATGGATGAGAGCTTCTGGCAGGAGGCTAAACTGGAGGCTGCAGTTCTGGACTCCAGACAAAAAAAAAAAGACAAGAGAAAAATAAATCAAGAATGTTTTCATGGGAAGAAAAAGACAGAGCAGGAACATAAATTAAGGGCAGACAGACATACGTAATTTTTGAGCACCAAGTAGCGCTTCAGAGTTATCACACGGCGGGCCCGGAACAAAGACGGGGCGACGGAGGAGGCAGATGAAGCGGCGGAGAGTGGAGGGGGGTTTGAGGAATGAAAGAATGGCTCGGAGCTCGGCGAGTGTGTGAAGTGGAGATGAAGGACGGGAGAAGAAGTGGAAGTGAGGAGGCTGGGAGACAAAGAGCTGAACCAAAGGCAACTGACAACTGAGAGGTAGAAGTGTGTGTGCGTGCACACGCAGGCACACGTGCGTGTTGATGGAATGGAGTGGAAGGTGGGCAAAGAGTGGAGGGTTTTATTGAGACGCGTCTTCTGTGCAGGCTCTACCACTCCGCCGCTAAGTCTCCCTCCTCTCTGCCGTTTATTACAAAGGCAGGGACAGCGGTCAGACCCCTGTCTTTTTTGTGTGTGTGTGTGTGTGTGTGTGAGAGAGAGAGATGCCCGGCGCCTCTGCTGGCTAATAAAAGAAGGAGCATGGCTGACGCGTGGAAGTTTTTCACCCGGCAGAATCTTCTCCTGTCACGACGGGAGATGACGTCGGCGGCAAAACGGAGACATGAGGTTTGAGAAGCATCGATACGTGTGACTGGTCAAATTAACTACGAAAGCAATTAGTAAGGGACCGTTTGAAGCAATTAAACGGCTGACATTAGGGGAGCATGAGATCCTAACATTCAATTTGCGAGAGTCTGACATTTTTAATTGTTTTTCTCGAGGAGGGAAAAAGAAAAAACGCAGACAGACTGATGGGAACCGACTGGGATGGATTCAAGTTATGATTTCAATCGAATTGAAACTTTAAATTGAACTTATTCCCGCTTTGAAAGATTCTTTTTAGTTTGGCGTAATATCACCGACGTGTCAGTGTCGGTGTTAAGTCATTTCAAAGTCAACTCTCACCAACTGAAGACCTCAATATGACGTTACATGGAATAAAGACATAACAAAGCCCTGGTCAACAGGTTGCATGTGAGAGTCCACAGAGTGACACTGTCATCAACAATCACTGCAGCACTCTGAAAGGAAAGGAAACAGGTGAAAATGGTGGAATGTAAAAAATCCAAGAAGAATCAATTAGCGGGGCAAAGTCAAGAAATGATCCCGAGTCAAACGGCTCCACTCTTACGCACGTAGTAATTATTATCATTAGTGCTTACGAGCCTTTCATGATCCAATTAATGCTGCATTCTGCCGGTGTCGTGGGGTTTCTCATTTATTCCCACTGTTGATTCCGTTTGCCGGCATTATTAAAAGAAGAAAAAAAATTGTTATAAGCGCAATTAAAGTTCCCACTTTAGGATGTGTTTCAGGCTTAATTTATGTAAATTGCAAACCAGGCCGCGTATGCCACTGAGTAGTCCTGGTCGCGCCGAGTTCAGTCGGTTTGATAAAAGTGCCGGCTGTTGTTTTTCCACCTTCCGCGGCAATGCGATCCTCGGCTACTTTGGAAAAGACAGACAAAAAGACTTGTCTTGCACGGAGCTTTAAATGGCATCAATTACGGCGGGCACGACGTCTTCCTCGGAACATCGTCCATCAGCCACTTTTGTCACGCGCTGCGCCGTCGGTTGGCAAAAACAAGACGCCATGGCAACGCTGGAAATAGCCCCGCCCACACAACCCCTCGCCGTGGTAACCAGTCCGAAAACTGCGAGGTGATTATCTGGTTTGCCAGCCCCTCCCCCCTGCCTCGGCTCTGCAGTTAAGCCCGCCGAACGTCGCTCCCCGCTAATTAAGTTTGTTTATAAGGCAAATTAAGTTTAGGAGGTGCGTGTGTAGGTGTAAGTAACCTTCACAGGGCGCAGACGGGAAGGGGAGGAGACGGAGGCGGGAGCGAGTCGCTCCGTGTGTGCATGCAGGGCCGCACACGTCTGCGAAGCGCCGGAGCCGCTTTATCAAAGGCACGTGATCCAGACAACTGCGCCCGCCTCGCACCCTCATGCCCTCTACTCAGCAAAGCAAAGTTGAACCACTTCACCCCGACTGGATGATAGTGACACACACAATACACAACATTCTGTTCAACATACTTAACACAATACTTTCAAAATCCTGAAGTATTTGATATGCTGGGGGAGTTAAAAGTCATTAAAAAAACCTCTGGGTCCGACATCGAGACATCGCAAGCTCTCAAACTTTGCAGCGTGAACATATTTTGCACAGATGAGCATCAGGAGGTCACACATTTTCCTCCAGGACGACCACAATGAAGACAACTAGCCTCTCCCACAACTCCTTTTGCGTGCTTCTGACGCTCACTTGTCCTCACTTAGCCAGCAGCCCTTTTGTTCAGACGTTGTTAACGTTTGCTCCTTTCATTGTCAGAAGACATTTGCCTCCACCGGCGCCACACATAACAAACACCTGCATCTGAAAGTGCTCCCAGCGGCCGGCTGGTCGGCGCGCGCGTCAGACGACGCTCCCTTCAGTGCTGCTTCCTCACTAATCTTCATTTGGACCACTTAGAGAGATACTTAGTCATCTGCCCCGGTGTCATCTCTGCCTCACAGACAGAGAGGGAGAGCGAGAGAGCGAGAGAGAGCGAGAGAGAGAGAGAGAGCGAGAGAGCAGTCCAGTTCTCTGAGTGCATCAAAAGTGAGTGTCACCGTGGTTTTGTCTCTGCTGCAAGCACACAAACCTGCAGGTGTGTCGTCTGGTGCGAAAACTGAAGTTCTCCCGACAGTAGTTTTCTACTGTGTCCATTGTTTAAGATAAAGTTCCCATCCAGGTAAGGACAGGACAGAGACAAAGACGACTGATCGAAAACAGTGAAAATTCTGAAAATAATTAAATTAATATGAACATGATGAACAGCTTGGAGCAGGCAACCCCAGCAGAGACTGAGGTATAAAACGGAAGGATTCCCTGCTCCCTGTGTTTTGTCTGCACATATTGGATTTGAATATATTCTGTAGATTGCGTGGCATTGTGTTTTTTTTTTTTTTTTTTTAATCTGTTTGGGCCCGTGTACGAAAATTAAATGCAACCATTTGACCGGTGTTGGCCCGAAGGCTTGTCGGCAGCTCGCGATTATAACTTCCACTTCTTCCTCGACAAAAACAACAACGCTGAGCAAAGACAGCAGCCAACCAGGGTAAACACCTCGCACAAATTATACCCAGTGATAAATCGAACGAAAACACACCGTCTGTCTGGCAAATTGAACGCAGGGCTAAAAGCGCAGTCAGTGGTCGAACATCTCGCTCGGCGCTCAGAGGTTCGGCTAGTTTTTAACCCTGCGGTGTCTCTGTTCTTCTTTCAAATGGCACGTGATTGTGTGAATGCTGCAGAGTCAGACGCTGAAGTGGATTCGATGCGTCTCTGAAAATTTTCGGAAAGGTGAAATATCTCAACATTGGTAGGAAGAATGTGGCCTTTCAAGATGCACCAATAAAGATTTGAAGTTAACCATCAAAAGGAGTTTCAGCATAGAAATAATAAGACACAAAGACGCGGTTCTCACAAGCACAGAAAAAAAAAATCACACATCCACACACTGTGAGAGCACACACACTAGAACCTGTGTGTGTCAAGTCTCAGCCCACTCTCTCCGTTTGAGGTCAATTATTTCCTTCAACGTTTTGTGTTGTTTTTTTTTGTAGTTGCTTGTTTTAATTTCCTCCCCATCAGTAAGTTTTTAGCACGTTCCATTAACTTCTTCCTCTAATTGCTTTCATCCCCATCACACGCTCCTTCAGTCTGACGTGCCACATGCTCTGTTTTGTTTAAAAAGCCAAAGTCCAAAAGGAGAGAGAGAGAGAGAGAAAACCAAACTCATAATTAGCGTCGGCCCTGCACCCCGTCGTTCTTCTGAAGAGCTCCAGGAAGCAAAGCGTAACAGTGGTGAGAAGAAAACGGACCGAGGCATAGAGGATGAACTCAGAGAACTCAAGGAACTCGGAGGCGATGATGTGGGTGCAGCAAGACGAGGATGGAAGAAAAACACCGACTAGACTACGTATTGTGCTGCTGGCGGTCAAACGAGGACGACAGTCCGTCAATCAAGCCGAGGCCGAGCTTGAGAAAACGTTGCAAGCTGAGAGGTCGGCGCCTCCCAACCCCCGCCTCCCTGACGTGCATGAGTAAGTGTGCACGTCTCGAGTGATGATTGCAAAATAACCGGAAAAAGAATCCTAACAAGGCAGAAAAGCAGCTCAGAAACAAAGCAAAAAAAATTTAAAAATCGCCAAAGTGATTGTCATTATTGAGGCCTTCCGTCATCTTTTGTAGTTGGAGTCAAATTTTCAAAGCTGGAAAAATGGGCAGGACGTCGGAGATGGTAGGGATTGTAATTTTTGCAAAACCTCCAGCAGGAAATTTCCATAAACGTAATGGGCATGAAGTAGAGAATTGGATTAGAAGATTTATGGAAACAGCAAAAGATGAAAAAAAAAATTCATTCCAATTTGAAAAGAAAAAAAACAAAACAGTTTTATGCTGCGCAGCCTTGAGGTTTTTTTTTCTCTCTTTGGATTCAGATTCAAAATGTGCAAACTGTTGAGTGGAAACAGGTTTGCAGAATAACCTGGACGTGGATTCAGCTGCTGTGAGCTAAGAGGCGACTGTCAGAATGCACTTTTAATCCCGTTTGGCCAACAGTAACAGCAACAGCAACGCCACCTCTTCACCAAAGGGCTGTGTTTAGGATCAGGGAAATCATCTTTGGCTCCTGCTAATACAAAATGGAGCACCACAACCTGCCATAATCCACCCAAGCCTGAAAGGCGGCGCCATAAAAGTGCAATAAAAGCGATATCAGAGGAAAACAGCCTGAAGCTGCAAAATAAAACTAAACACACAGAGACTCTCAGCTCTCTTTTCTTTTTTAGCATCCGAAAAAGGGATTTTTTTTTGCTGTTGTTGGGTGGTGGAGTCATCATGGACTAGAGGGGGTGGAAGAGTGTGTGTGTGTGTGTGTGTGTGTGTGTGCATGCTGACTCAGCAGCACTGTGTTCAGCCTGGTGGGCCGGACTGGACGCTGAGTGCAGAAAGCAATTCTGCTGCAGATTGTCTTTGACGAATGAGCCGTCGCGTTAAATGTTGCACGTGTGGCGGAAAAGAGGTAAAGTTAACGCTTCTTAAAAGTCTTTTTCTGAAATGTTCCTGCATTTTTTTTGTCTGTCTGGACTTTTTCCTGTACTTTGAGTCACGCTTTACTTGCACACGGCACAAAGTAAAAGCTCTCCACCAATACAACCCTGTGGACCAGTCGCAACACGTTTTCACAAGTTTACCAAACACATTTTCAGCAATCGGATCATCAAACCTGAGGTGTCCTCAGTGTCAAACATCATATTACTTTTTGCAAAAAATGCATTTTTCAACACCACAAAATAATAAAACCAATCAACAAATGGTTTGATTAATTGAACAAAAATATATAGAAAACAAAATAAAATAAAATGCAGAATCCTGCAGACGGGAAGATCTTGCATTTGGAAAACACAGCCCACAAGCCGCTCCTGACTTGTGTCACCGCGCTGACACGATGTGTGTTACAGACCCACAGCAACCTGTCAGAGTGCATTTATCTGCAATGTGTTGTGTAGGAGAGCTCGGCACCAGCGGGGTTCCCGACCAAACAGAGCAGGGTGACGAATTGGGACTCGGCGGGACAGAGCCAACGCAGCTGATGGAGAGCTGATGAATGGCCCCGCTGATGTTTGAATATTACACACAACACATCCCTCCCAAACACACACACACAGGCACACACTCGTGAATACAGCTAACGTCGCAGCCAGGGACCCTTATGAGCTAAGACGAGCTTTGTGTGTCCCTTCTCCGTGTTAATGTGCGCCTGCAAACATACGGATGCTTCCTGTAAGTTTTTCCAAATATCATCAAGTGCCATGTGGTTAAAACATGTTTGATGCATGATGCATGTTTTCACATGAAAAAGACTCCGCTCCAACACCGAGCTGTGCCACATTCAAGGAAAGTGCTAGCATGTGGCATACTGGGATTTTTTCTTTTTTTGCGTTCACTGGCGAGACAAAGAGTTTGGAAAATTTCCCATCATTCCTACAGTAATCAAACATTGTGGGAACCTCTCTGTGACCTCTCCCCGTGTTTATTGAGGCTAGATAGTATTTACAGGAATGGAGGAGCGAGCTTTGGTCCGAGGTGAAAGCAAGATCAGCACCTTGGAGAGCTCCCGGACAATTTTCTGCATCGCTGGATCTTTGTCGCGGATTTTTCCCCCGTCTTTTTTTCCACTCCCCCTTCAACCACATCTCTCATCATCTCTCATCATCGCCTTACTCAGTCTATATCTGAGAGGTGTGGTTTCAAATCACAGCCTGGCCCAGAGAGCTAAAAGGAATGTGTGCGACCACAGGAGGAGTGGAGTTCCCCTCCAGGATCGTGAACAAAGACAAAACGGTCACATCACAAAAAGGAAGCAATAGTCATGATACGTCACTGTGTCTCTGCAATTGACCAATTCAAAATATTTGTCGAAAATTTGATTTTTTTTCCACATTTCTCTTTGTTTTCATCTCGGAGGACAGCTCGTTCCCATCTCAATGCTGCGTCGCAGCATCTCAGTCGTCCTGCGGCCCCCCGACTGAGGAGTTGGAAGCTGAACGTTCCCCTTGTAGCCATCCTAACCAGGATGTAATAAATCTCTTCGCTCTCACTGATACACGCCGGAATGTCCTGGCTGATGAATGCCGGCCTTCCTCCCTGCCAAATGCATTCCCTTACAAAGATGAATAGAGGCGAGTGGTGGGCAGAAGAGGTAAGAGACGGAAGAGAGGAGAGAAAAAAGGAAAAAGGAAGGAAAAAGGCCATTTTCAAATGTAGATGGGTTTGACAGAGCGTCTCCAGGCCGGGACAGTGAACAGTGAATGAAATGCATCAAGGAACGTTACATTAACCCCTGAGATGGGGTTGACGGGCGGGAGAGGGAGGGAGGGGGGTAAAGAAAAAGAGAGAATCCCATTTCAGCATCATTTGTCTCGTCTGGTCTCCCGGCCTGTTCAGTCAGGTGAGCTTCCTCACTGTTCCTCTTCTTCACGTTACTCCACCAGCACTTCAGCTGCTCTGAAGCGCACAACTTTTGCTTCATTTGTTTTTACTTTGCTGGCATACTGATTGGGTCGAGATATGGATTATGTGCTTCCAATTGACATTGATTTTATTCATCTGCTTGCAGAGTTTTCAGTTCATTTACATTTTTTAAGTGAGATAATTACAAAAAAATGAAGTCATTGAGAAGTCAAAGATTAATATACTTCAGCACAGTTATGCACCTTTTGTGGCTTCGCCACATGGTGACGGGTGACAGCGTTGTCGGGAAAGACGACGCTTCACTTCAGGTTCACTTCAACGGCAAATGTGAAAGTTTGAGAATAAAACAGCATATAAAAAGATACTTTTATTTTTCAGAAAAGGGAGAAGCAATTACCAGAACCTACTCAAACACATGCTCACCACTGACACACACACACACACGCACACCTACACTGAGTGCACACACACACACACACACACACACACACAAAGGGGTACGTTGTTGTTGTTGTTGTTGTTGTTGCCGTTGTGCTGTTGCCTCAGAGACTGCAGCAGCTGTCAGTGTGTTAGTGCGCGAGATAAAACCAGGAGGCTCGGTGATACAGCAGGGATCTGAAGTGCCAATTAATTAGGATGAAGGAAGAAGAGAATGCGAGCACGCCGCAAACCCACGGCATCAGCACAGATGTGGAAACGCAATGCTTCTTAAACGCGCGGCCTGGGACCGGGGCTGGCTTGCTTTCCGCGCGGAGATACAGATATTTTATCGCGGCGCTTCGTTCCTTGGCAAAAACAACACAGCGTGTTGGCTGCTGGGCTCTGAAGCTAGTACATCTCATAAAACAGCAACATGAAATGATCTAAGGACATCTTTTTTTCTTTTTTTTTTGTTTTGCTCCAGCGAACATCCTGAAAAATCACATTAATTAATGAGGCTTCCAGTTTTAGCCACTGCCAACAGGTGCATTTGTGCAGTAATTACATTACGGCTTATTATCATGAAACGCGCGGCCCGGCAGCGGCGGCATGAATCGCCGGGTTACAGGTTTGCAGAGACTAAATTGAACATTTGTTTCGCTCCACGTTTAAGTGCCTCTGCATTTTTATGCAGGGGGGAGAGAGTTGGGAGGAGGGGGAGGGAAGGAATGGAGGGAATGCACGGCATTAAACTTTGCTAACCACTACAGCCTGCCTCCAAGGCTTTGGCAATACATTAGCCCAGCTTAATTTAAAAAATACCTGCGAGGGAGCCAGTGTGACTGGAGTGGGGGAGCCGACTGTTTGTGCTGCGCCTGCTCGCAGCGCTCATTTATGCAGAGCAAATCCAGTGTGAGGACTTTCAGCCAGAGAAGGGAGAAGCTATTTCCTCTAACCAGGCTTTCCAAAAAATTTGTTCTAAAGTCATCACCGTGATTTGGCTCAGCCCGTCTCCTTGTCTCTTTCTTAGCTAGACTGGGGAAAATGTGTGTGTGTGTGCGAGTGCGTGTGTGTGTGTGTGTGCTCGCTTCAGCTTTAAACCGTTTTCTGTTTTTTGCTTCGGGTCATCCGGAGCTTGATCCCAGACAAGACAATATCTTCCTATTGCACTCTGTGCGATTGGCCTCAGGTGGTGGAGGGACAACCAGCTGACCCGACGCTCACGTGCACGCGCGCACGCGCCCGCTCAGAGCCACGTTCCTTGCAGATGCGCCGTCTTTGTGCAGCCGGATCCAGTGCGAATGGGCGGTGGACACACCAGGGACTCCGGGTGATGTCGGAAGCGTTAAAGATTTGCTGGGAATTTTGCCATCATGTGCGGGCAATGGCCAAATAATCATAATAGCTATTGAGTTTATGAACCAAGTTAGTGTGTCAGATGCGTAGAAATGATTTCATTTATTTCACTGACCCTCCATTGAACCAGCGACCGACTCTCAGTGAACCAGACAAGATGATTAGTGCAAATCTAATTCAACATACAAAAATATAATCGACTGGGCTCAAGGCTGTTGAATCACTTCCATGTAACATCGGGTTCAAAGAAAAAGAAGAAAGAATCAAACATGCCTCAAAAACGCCTTAAAATATCAAAGGCAGGTAACTCACCGTCTCGGCGGAAATTTTCTCTGTCTGTCTGCCTCTTTTCCCTTTTTACTGCACTGGAGTTGAGGGGAGAGAAACGGGAGGAACGTTAATAAATAAATAAATAGCAGAGGCTTGACCTTTTCAAAATGACAGTGGACCAGTCTATAAAACAAGCAGTGGAAGCTGAGGCTCCCACCTCAACAGGCCGAGAGCAGCCTGCCACACTTTCAATCCCCATTAGCTGGTCCAGTTGAATTTACACATGGACACATGGACATCACACACACACACACACACACACACATGCAGAGAGAGAGAGAGAGGGGTGGGGTGAAGGAGGAGACGCTTGGCCCAATCATAAGTGAATCAGTGTATTTCTGTCCCTTGACTGCTGGTGACAGATTGGACCATTACATACTGATGAGAGCTGTGACCGCCTCTCTCTCTTCTGCTCTCCGTCCTTCTTATCTGCTCTGGGCCCAATTTGTTTTTTTTGGTGTTTTTTTTCTTGTTGTTGTTTTTCCAATAGAAAAACGGGGTAGCGGGGGTCCAAACTCGGCCTGGGTCCCAAAACCAAACCACAGCAGTCTGGACTGCAGGTCCAAGTTTCCTTCCGTCTCGTTTAAATCACTCACATTTCTTTTTTGAAACAGGTTTTAATGATTTACCTGAGGATTCTGCAACTCCATTTCTTGAGAGAAGAATAACAAAATGATCAAAATCCTGGCGACTCTAGAAGAGGAGGTGGAGAGAAGAGAGAGGTTAAAAAAAAGAAAACATGCAAAATTCTGCACGATAAAAATAATGAAGGAAAAAACTTTTGTAATGACAGTAAAAACTATCTGAACCCGATGTGAAAAGACGGCTGACCATCCGTGACTCCTCACCTCTGACTTCATACACAAACTTTCAGGTAGACGACCAGACAGCGGCAGTGCGAGGCGCTCTTTGGAGCATTAATTGAATGCCAAGCAGCTGGTCGCTCAATGAATAACATTTATTCACACATTTATTACACATTTTACGGTGAAAAAAGATAATAAAGTAAGAGGCAATCTATCTTTTTCGCTTCTAAAGACGAACCACAGCGGTGAGAGGGCAATCGAGCGCTGAAGGGCGACATTAAAACACCCGTTGATGATGAATTATTAAATATTTAGCATAAAACTTCACTTAAATAGGAATCAATACATGATTAAGTGACTCAATCAGCAAAAAAGGGAAAACTTTAATGCCTCGGGTAGCTGTGGTGCATGACGCGTCCGTGACGACTTCAGTCATGGAGCCAAGGGCGGTGGTGATTTATGCACGGTGATTTATGGGGATTATGCATGGCACTTGTCCATCGCTTGCAGGTACGTTTAAAAAAGTTTATTGGCTTAAAAGCGCTGTGCATTTATAACAATATAATAAAGTGAACAGGGAGGAAACTGTCTTTTCCCCGGCCTACTTCTTCTTCATGCAAGACAGGTTTTTTTTTTTTTTTTTACACCTTTACAAAAATATACCACATCTCTTTGCCTTTCCACCCAGCGACAACACTGCTCTCCTGTGCAGACTGAAGGTGCAACACCCCTCACAGCAATATTCTCACCTCCAGCGACACTCTTCTTACGACTGTACAGAGTTGATTAAGGGCTGCCCTTTGCAGAGGCCTAAAGAGGGTGCACGTTTGGTCCCACACCTCATATTGCAAGACTCCAGCATGGCAGGAACTCCTCTTCCCCCCAGTTCACACTGATTAGATTAGACAAGCTATCCCGGAGTGATCCTTTAATTCCCTCATACCCAAAGACAACAGCAGGGATGAGCGCTGAAAAGGTCAAAAGACGGGAGGCTTTATGATAACTAAAACCTCCCATGCTTTATTATCCTCCTCCTTCCGGCTAATGGATGCACAGAAAACACAGCTTCCATATGGAGGGAGTGAGAGGAGCAGTGCAGAAAAACAAACATTGTTTACATCAGTCAAGAATGTCACTTTGACTCTGGCTGGCTTATATAAATTGCACAGGCAGGATTTATGGTAATATTACCTACTAACAAGACCGAATATTATCACCTTAATTACAAAAAATACCAATAATTTTCACTCGTGCGTATTAATCCACAAAAAAAATGTGGAAAAAACCCCATTACCGAAACATATCAACAGAGGAAAACACACACACACACACACACACACACACACACACACACACACACACACACACCTGTACACGGCGAACCATAATTGCGAGACAACGCCGTCGTACGTCAAAGTGTTTATATCGTGTTCTTCTTCTCCTTCTTCTTCTTCTTCTTCTTCTTTTTTTTTTTACTAATACAACTTGCAGACACCCGGCAAAACTCGCCACTTTCCTCATGTCAGCGAGTCCCATAACACTTCAAACAAAAACGGAAATCAAAGTTGTGCTTCACGAAAACACCATGCTAGCTAACCAAAACAACAGCAACAAGCTAGTAAACGCACAGCCGCGTCAACACCATGTCCAAGCACCAAAAAACAACGAGGAGAAACTACTTTTAACGTACCTGTGGCCCTATTGGGGAGAAGTTCGTATGTCGCTGGACGTAGTTGTCGTCTTGGCTACGCCGTGACGTTTTATTTCTTACTGCGCATGAGCAGGAAAACCACCCGGCGAGTTGGTCAGCACACAGTCGCCCTCTCTAGGCTGAAAGCTATAGTTTCGGCGGGAACTGTTACAATAAAATAACGTAGTAGACGAATAGGTGAATGAATGAATGAATGAATAAGGGGTGTCTGCATAATTGTAAGCAATATAAGGTGTAGCTTTTCCAACCTACTACACTACTGTTGATGGATTGAATTGTTTTCCAAATATTACAGATAACAAAACTATGTACTTGAACAAAATATAAAGCCATAAAACACATTCAAAAAAAACTCAAACAAATCTCTTTCCAAAGATTTTTGGGTTAAGTGGTTAATTCTAACACCCCAGCCGCTGTGAGGAAAATAGAGAATTATCCGCCCTGATCAACTCCACGACCATGGAGAGAAGTTTCTTCCAATTCAGCTTGGAACGGCCTTCCTCAGTCCTGGTCTGCAAGTGAGAAAAAAAAACAAAAAAACTTTTGCATGCTACTAAAATGCCAATAATGTTTAGTGTAAGTTCTATAAGAAAGGTCGTAAAATATGCAGTGTAGGTCGTAGTTTTAGGACAAAACTAGAAAAACTAAAAGCAACAAAAATCTGGAATTCACTCTCCTCGGCCTGAGGCAGCTTCATTTCTCCAGGGCTGAACAATATATCACCAGCACAACTAAAAATGGCAAGAAGCGCCGCTTCTTCGCCTGCACGTTTGTGTGTGTGTTTGTGTGTGTGTGCGCGCGCAAGCTCGTCGTGCACAATTGTTAGTTAGTTCATCAGCCTGTCTTTTTAATTAGCCCGGTGTTTATCACAGCCCCGTGATTGCTTTTGTAATGATGTCACCGGCGCATAATGAGTGAGGCGGCATCACGCTGCGGAACATGACAGGCGCTCAGCCTCCCTCGCCGCGGACACGTTTGACGGGCAGCGAGGGTGAGGGAGAGAGGGGGAGAGTGGGAGGAGATGAGGAGAAAACACCAGCAGGAGGAGGAGGGGAAAAATGTAAATAGAACAGAGGGGCATTATTATAAATGCCAGAGGGCGCGCAGTCACCAATATTCAGCTGTCACAATCTGAAATGTTTCGGGACGGAAGTCTCTGTTCAACCCTCTGTTGTCTGGCGTCGGAACAGCTTTTTTCAATTCATTTATTTATTTACTTTTTTTTGCCTTGCTTCCGAGCACGAGGCTAACCTTGTGGAGGAGCTCATGAATAAAACTGCCACGTGGAAACCTCACCTCGTTCCAATTCTGGGGACTGCGGTGCCTGTTGATTCACCGCCAAGAAATGACACAAAAGGTTCCTGTGCGTTTTAATGACGACGGCTGTATCCGACTGCACACGATCGCGCTGGCAAAACTCACGCAGGGCCTGCGGCCGCGCAACACAAAGCCACAGGCAGAGTGGGCCGACGCACTGCTGTGGGCTTAAATTTGAGGGAAACTGATAAAAGTTTTGAAAAGGCTCAGCTTGGGGGGGTATATTCTGCAAATTTCCGCCTGAGGTTTTTGTCTGCATGCTGCCATTCAGAGCAAATGTCTTTATTAAGATGCCCCAACCTTGAGAGAAAGAGAGCGTGCAGCGGCCTGGACTTAAACGAGAATTTCTGCAGTTGTTCAAACTAACAATAATCACTGGAACATGTTTTAAAGTGGTAGTATTGCAGAAAAATAAAATTCCCCCTTTTTGCTGCTCGCCACCATGTCGTCGGCAGGCACAGCAAAACTCTAATAACTTAATGACCAAGGTGACATTCCCGAGTAAGAAATTGCCGTGTAATTAGCCACATTAGCAATCAGCCTAATGTGCATGTCTCCGGACTGTGGGAGGAAGCTGGAGGAGCTGCAGAGAGACACGCACAGTCACAGGGAGAAGACGCAAGCCTGCACGCAGTAAGGCAGAATTGCACTGTGTTGCTGTTCAGGCTGGGTCGAACCGAACCGACTCCCAGCTGATGGATGTCGAGCCTGGGATGCATGTTGTGCTATGCTGCTGTTTTGACGATTGCATCATTTTAGCTCCTGAAGAGAAAAGCAAGGCCATGAAGTATTCTGCTCATTCCTACCCAGTTTCTGCTGCAGAGTATTGTTGGAGCACATCGGTCGAGTAGATTTCACTCAATATGGGACTTCACCACCACCGCTAAGACTGACAGCTGCTCATTTAATCCCTCCCCCGTCGCTGCAGTTACAGCTGAGAAAGCTGGTACATGCGTTCAGCAGCATCGTGCCGAACCCCAACCCACAGCCGCCTCCGCTCAGCCCTCGCTCCTCGCTCATCCGCTCCACCCCCTCTTCCCCCCGAACCCTCGACGTCGGTAGATGCCAGATAGCCGTCTAATATGCTGTTGCATCTAGACATCGCGGCGCTGATATCCTGGCAAACAGGAATCATATTAGTCTTTATTGTGCTGTGGGAGCTGAGCCGCTGCCTCTCATTGTTCCACAGTCTCCTTTTGAAAGTGGGGGAGAGGGAGGAGGAGAAGGGGAGATTTGAAAAAGAAGTTTTTAATGTCAATATGATTGAGGCAGCAGAGCCTCATTCCTGACTCCACCCCAAAAAACTCTTTTGGTTTTCTTTTTAATATCCTGTTTTCACTATCATTAATCCACAGATACAGTGATCTTTGTCAGTTATTGAGGGAAAAAACATCTTGTTTTCCAACAACAAGAGCGTAATCTTCCTCTGCAAACAAGTGTGGATTTTTTTCCCCCCTCTCATTTCATCAAATAAAGGATTTGGATCACCTGCAAAATAAAAATATACCTGACACTGAAAATAATAATAATAATAATAATAATAATAATGATACTAAAAGAAATCATCAGTTTTGCTGCAGTCACCATTGGAAGCAGGAAGGAGACTTTGTGTGCACCAACAGCGGTCCAAATATCTGATTTACTTGAAATCTCTGGGTGGCAAATCAAAGAAGAGGTTCCTTTGGGGACGTCGGAGGCTGCAGCAGAGCTCACGTGGCAGCCGTTCAGGCTCAACTGGCAGATGTGCGAACTGGAGGGAAGGCTCGGCGGAGCTAAACTCTGGGTGATGAGGTGATACGCATCTCTGTTGTTGCGCATTAATCACACGATGCCGCGTTGGCAGGGTGAACATCCTCCAACTCATGTCATGCAACCATAATTACCGTCAAATAAGAAGTTAGAAAAAATAATGAGGTAAAAAATGCTTCAGGGACGTTGCACGCCGAGATAAATGTCGATATCATCGGCTGAAATCGTGGGGAAAATAAGGGAAAAAATAGTTTACTAGCAAACTACTGGCATTGGAGCGGAAGTTGACGTGTTAAAAAGTGACAGCACTGTGGGCGGAATGGCACGAAGAGAAGCTAAAGGTGAAAAAAAAAAGTGCCGGGGAGTTAGATGTCAACGCTGGTTAAAGTTGAAAATAAGATGTTGAGAAATGAGAAAATGGCAGGACGACGACGTTGACGCAACAAGAAACACACAAGGTCACTGGCTCAACCAAAGACATCAGACGGCTCTGCCCTGTGTTTCTTTTCTCTTGATATTCCAGTGACATATTCAGAGGCAGTTTTTCTGACACCCTTAAATTTTTTTCTCAATCCAAATTACTGTCATTAAGCATTTGCCAGAAAATTTGTGTGTGTGTTTCAAAAGGTTTGGCTGCATCACAGGCACACAAATAAATGGAAATTATTTGCTCCGGTGTTTTTTTTAAATATCTTTTTGCTGAGTGAAGGCACATACAAAAAAACACAGGATCACTTCCCACAAATAAAAGCTGTGCAGGAAGTTTCCTTGGCTTCACTCTTCCCAACGCGTCGCACACATCCTCCACTTCCTCCTCGGCCTCCGACAGCAACATTTTCCCACATGTTGTTCCAATTACCAAACTGTTATATGCCTTGATTGATACGCACGGTGGCAAATGTTCGTGCACTCACCGGTTCCTGTGTGTGTGTGTGTGTGTGTGTGTGTGTGTGTTAGAGAGCAGGCTAATTACAGAACCTCCAGATGAATGTCAGCGTGCGCCGCCGTCAGCGCCGAGCGCAGCATCGTACCTGCGATGGATGGCGACACCGACAGGCCTCGTTAACCTCCGTTCACCGCTTTTTGGGAATGAAGGGGAGGCTTGTCGTTTGTGTGTGTGTGTGGGTGTTTGTTTGTGTGCATCTTTGTGCACATTTGCAATGCAATGCAATTTTCCCTACACGGCAAAACCTTCAGGTTCGGCCGGGCTGGGAAGATGATTTCCATTCAAAAGAAACCTTTGATGAACGTCTCCGAATGGCCCGCTTTGAATGTCTCTGGCAGACGGGATGTCGAGTCACTTTCCAAATGCTCTGCATGAGCTCTTCTCCAGATGGATACCTGGGTCCTGGCTCCAGGACAACACCAGACGGGCCAAATTGGCAAACAAGTAGACAGGAAAAAAAACTGGGTTGAAATTTGAAAAAGTGCTGAAAAAAATACTGAAGCACTTGTTGCTTTAAATTATATTGAATTCTTCTGTTTTGCTGAATTTAGCCCTAATGAATCAAAGCACTGGTTCCAGTTTGAAAAGTGACAACAATAAACGTGGCAGTAAGTCGGCAAAATATGACAAAGACGTCATTAAAATAAAGAGACTGATCACAACGTGCCGCGGATTGACTGACTGGCAGAAAACACGTGTGTGTTATTTATATATGTAAATACACACCTTGCACTCGACTCTGTAACACGTAACTGCTAATTAACGCTGCTAATTAGCTAAGAGTATTAACCGACTTCTATTGTGAAGAGCCGCAGGTCAGAGGTCACACCTGCCGGCAGCTGAGAGAATGGAGCCTCGGAGCCGTCCCATATGTTGGGAATTGATGAAACTACGTGGCGGCGTTCTTATTCATTTTCAACAACTGGTCGTGAATCTCTCATAAACACGGCCAAAGACTTTTATGACTCTCTGTCTCGGTGATGCTTTGTTGATCAACACAGTTCATAGAAAAAGAAGAAGTTCTCTGCTCTTCTCAGTCAGAGCTCTGCACGGCGGAGCAGAAAACCCTCTCTGGATTCACGCCCGGCTGCTGTCGGAGTGCCGGCGAAGAGAGACTCCGAATTTTCCGTCGCTCATGTGTGAAAAAAAGTTTCATCGGGAGGCTTTGGAAAAACTCCGAGGTGACTACCCAACTGATGCGGCAGCAGCGGCGGCGGCGGCAGTTACAGCGACGGCTCTTTACCTTTGAATTGGCGCCGATTATATATTTGCGCACCAAATTAGCCAAACAACAACAACAAGGACGACAACGACGACAACGAGGCCTCGTACTTCAGCGGCTCATATTTACTTAACCGTCAAATTAGTTTGCAGCAGGCTGTGGACTGGGATGAGGGGGTGGAGGAGGGTGGTGGTGGGGGGGCAGGAAAGGCCAAACACTGCAGGCTCATTATCCCTCCGGTTACATGTTTACCGTTTTCTAAAGGCACCTAATTGGTGGATCACAGCACCGTGTGACTACCTCCATCCACGGCTGAGAGGGCACCCGACCGCAGACGCCGGCTCACCGACTGGCTGATTTCATCAAAAGCGGCGCCCACGTTGGTCTTGCGTTTGCCGCAAGTTCAGCCGGCCGTGACTTGGAAATTGGCCGCCGCTCCCGCTGCCGCCGCCGCTGCCGCCGCTGCCGCCGCCACAGTGAGTCACTCGGCTGTTTGTTGCGTTTTTTTCTCTTCCGCGGCGAGTCCCGAGAGACGACTCGAGTGGGGAGCTGTTGGCGATTTGTTTGCGAGTTTGTTTTCTTTTTCTTTTCTTCTCCCGGCATCGCTAGGCAGCGTTTTGAGGCTTTTAAAACTGATTTGCCCGTGAAGACATCGTTACGCAAAATTCTCTTCGGAAAAGTTTCTTTGCTTGTCTCCGCTTGGAGGAAAGTCATCCGTCACCGACACGAGACGTAGAAGAAAATTAAATATAAAGGACGTAACAAACCGAGGCGCGTGTAACGCACATCGGCATGTGTGCCTGAGTACAAAGAACGCAAAGTGTGTGCGGCGTGCGTGTGTGTAGATCACGCAAACAAAAACTGAATGCAAATCCTTCAACTTTCTACCGGTTTCCCTCCGTGCGAGGAGAAGCTGAGGAGGAGATGTGGAGGCGCGAAGGGACGGACCGAACGGCCGCAACCGAAACACAATATCCTTCTTCATTCATCACCGCCCACTTACACTAGACCGCACGCACGCACACACACACGCGCGCACACACACACTCACCCCCTGCGATGGCATTGTTGAGGTCGACAGGGGTGAAAGTTTTCTGCTGCTTGGAAGGGAAGTGGAACCAGGAAGTGTCCACTCTGAGGGGCAGGTGCAGCATCGCTCTGCACAGAGATACTTTCATTAGTCTGGCCTATTTTGGGGTCGTTTGAGTACAAATGAGGAAATAATTGATTTGTGTCTTACAGGCTGAAAGGTCTTCACGATGCAAAAGGAGACGTATAGCTTTAATTCTCCCCTCCTCCCCGTCTCGGCTTGAGTAATCAAATGAAGCTCGAGCAAGAAGAAGCGCGGAGGGAGGGAGGGAGAGGGAGGAGCGCTCGCCCGACTTCATCTGTCTCCTGCAACTGCTTTAAGCTGCTATCAACAACGCTGGGCCCTAATTTGATTGGAGCTCCAATTACCACGCAGTGAATCTTTGCGCTAATGTGATTGTTTTTGACGGGAAATAGAAAAAAAACAAGAAAGAAAGAACAAAGAAGGAGGCACTTTTAATTGTTTCCCCGAACAAATTCTCATGATCTCCGCTGAGGTCACTGTCAGTTACGGTGTGTGCGCATATGTGTGGGTGTGTGTGCGCGTGTGCCTCTCTGAGCCTAGAGTGTGTACAGTGTGTGTGTGGTCAGGCAGAGCAGCGCACACATCATCATTTAATGATGCCTTAGCAAACGCTACATGTACATTCGACAAAGATGAATGATGCTCCTGGCCACTGCAAACTGCCACGCGAGTCGCTCTCTCTCACACACACACACACACACACACACACACACTCACACACACTCTCTGTGTCTCTCTGAAGTCTACAGTTAGTAAGCCGGAGCATCTGGGGTCCGTCGAGGCAGAGAGCAGCGCTATAGGGGCCAAGTCTTTGATTTTGCTGTCACGACTGCTTACAATGATTAATGCCTGGACTTTGGGGCCACTCTGTGTAATTATGGGGACCCACAAGCTGCCCCCAGCGACTTGGCGAGCTGTGATGTCTGCAAATACATATGTGCATTGCGCGTTCTCAGTGAAAAAACAGAAAATGCTGAATTGATTTGCTGAAAAAAGCTAAAAAGGTTTATTTGAATGAAGTTCCCTTGTTTGGGGTTGTTTGGCTGCTTCACTTGCTCCCCCGAGTCTCAGCTGACTGAAACCTCTATTGGCACTGACATACCTGAATGTCAGAGTTGTTGCTATTGTTAAGTCAGGCAGACAGACTGTAGTCCATCATCTTTTGTTTTTGTTCGCGGTCTTATGTCTTGACAAGACGAGAAAACAAAAAAGGTTGACACTCTCTCGAGTATGAAACAGTCACACCTCCATTTGTGAGACGCTGCGAGTCACACCCAAACCTTTCTCTCCTGGTGCACTTTAACCCCCACAAACTTTAACCTCATCCACCTGCCAGGAACGTCTGCGCAACTTGTAAACACTCAAGCGGCTCCGGCTTCAATCCCGCCCCGGTGCTCTTGACAGCAGGGACCATGCTGGCTCTTTGTGCCCGACAAAGGCTGATCCGGCAGCCGGCCCCGTCCTTTCAGCCGGCCCCTGCGATAGTGATCGGCGGCGGTGGGCCGTGCCTGCTGTGAATACCTCACTATTTGATCTGGCATTAGCCGCCTTTCCCCGGCTTTAATATGTAGGATTATCCACTCCTCGCTTTTGTGTAACGCTCTTGACCTCGCCTGATCACCGGAGAGTCAAAGAAATGGAGAAAAAGGGTGGAGGAAGGCGGAGGAGGGGATCGTGGGGATGAGGGACGAGAGAGAGAGAGAGAGAGAGAGAGAGAGAGAGAGAGAGTGGGGGAGGAATTGAAGGATGGAGTAAAGAAGGAAGAGTGCTGCTGAGCCGAGGCAGGCAGGCAGGTCTTTGGGTGGCCAGGAGATGATTTGGTGCGACAAAAACACATCGTTCCATCCTCGGGATTCAACCCTATTGGTCTTCCGTTTTATTTTTATTTCATTTCATTTTTGCCCAATTTAAGTGGCCTTATGACTCCGTCGATTCGCTGGTCGCTCCCCACTTGAGCTGATCTCTGAAGGAAAGAAATATTGGAGGAGCACAAGCCAAGCGAAGGGGTGTTTTTTCCCCTGGATTTGACACGGCATGTCGACAAAGATGGTAATAACAACTATTGTGGCCCTGCAGTTAGCTACACCACACAAATATATATAGACGTGACATCGTCAACTTAATTGGACAATTTACCTGCGTGGGCGCTCGCTGCGGTGTCACACCTTGACACGGCGCGTGACGGCCCGTAATTATTTGTTTCCAACACAATTTTGGGTTCCGTGTGTTACGTTTCATCGCTTGTGCAGGTGTGACGGGTGCGTGGGAGGGTTCCAGCCTCCAGACTGCTACTCTGTAAACTGACATGCAACCTTAAATTGATTCCACAGCTGCACAAAAAATTGTTAACCAAACTTTTTGCAAGAATTTTCTTTTTCTTAATAGCATGCCGGAGTTGAGTCGTGTCCGCCAAGCATCACTTTTGTTCAAAATTGAAGTGCTAGTTGTGAATATATTTTGCACGCGCACACCCATCCCACCCATAAGTGGACAGAAGTTCACTTCATTTTCGGGAAGGTCGCGGATAAATACTCGCAATTCAGCTGGTAAGCTTTGTAAAGTGCTGCATTTTGTGTGCCAAGTTTGAAATATATGAATGGAAGCTCAATTTTTTACTGTAAAAGAAACGTCCTTGGCTCATTCATTCAACTCTACTGAAGCAGACAAATCGGAGGTATGCCGCTTTGTAACAGGGGCGGCAGTTTCCTCAGATTAGCAAGTTTCCTTTTCACAGCTTAGACCCGCAGACCTTCCAAACTAGTTCCAATATGTTGTGAGACTACAAAAACTGCAAATGCCCTGTTGGTCTCTCCCCCCCACCCCAATCTCACATCATTATAGGTTCAGTAATTCCACCTGGAGAGGAAGTGCTCACATTTCTAAAGATCATCCTTGTGTTGGTCTCCCCACCGTTTCTTCCAGGGTTGAAATAACAAAGTAGAGTTCCCCAACATACTGCCATGAGAGTCTCCTTCTACCTTGGCTGGGATCCATTTAACAAGACCACTCACTGCTGCAGGGGTTTACTCCCACCACTTTGCTCTATTTATCATCCAGCACGTAGGTGTAATTATTATATTTAGAGAGCAGAGCCACTGGGACGCCGCTGTGCGCAGACAGGTAGCACGGGTCAAACGAAGAATTACTCAGATGGACACCTGAGGAATGTCTTTGTGGGGCTTTTTTTTTTTGTTGTAGCTATTTTTATTTCTGGAGCTGCTGCACAGACAGTCTGCCATTCATTACTGCGGCTGCTTGCAGGGGAGCTGTCATTCAAGCAGCAGAGAGCTGATGGCTGGACTGGAACCACGATCCCCATCCACAGTCCACTTTGAGCCTAGAATTTCCTCTTTCGATCTTGTCACAGCATTTCTTTTTTGTTTCTAGTGACAAACCCACCTCATGCAAGTCATTCAATAAGTGGCTGTTAAATGCCCGATGATTTTGACAAACACCGGATTCAAATATGTGCCAACTCTACGCAAATGGAACCAAAACAACTCTATTCTGGGGCAACGTGCTCGGCGTCACAGTGTGTGCCAAGGGGAACGGCGCCAACGGCAAAAAGCACGGAAAACCCACCATGAAAACACAAAGGGTGCCGGCAGAGGATGGGAAGTGCAATTTAAAAATAACAAAACAAAACAACGAACAAAACACACTCACACACATAAAGAAAGCAACCACAGATGATTGAATTATGATAAGTGAAAAGGATGAACCCCAATATTTGATATGAACATTTTCCCAGAAAAGCAAGATGTGGTGCAGATGCAAATGTACGCAGACATGAAGTCACAGACGGAGGAATTATGTCCTTGCACAGAACAAAATAATAGTGTCTTGGTGGAAAAACACTCAATGAACACATTTTAAAAACCCACCCAGGGTGAACGGAACGGAAACTTCTTTTGAAATTCTGGACTGTCTGAAGGCATTCCCGTGCTCGCAGATGCTCTCAGCGCCGGCGCTCGCCACTCACGCAGCCATGCGTGCTTTATTACGCCGGCATGACAGCAAAACCAGATTACAAAACTCATTGAAAAAAATATATGTGTGTGGCTCAGATTTTGCCTCTTTTTGACCTCTCCAAAGACAGACGAGTGAGCGCACCATCAACGCGCCAACTGGGTTTCCTCTTAGCCGTCTGCTGCTAATGAGCATCAGCAATATAACGCCTGTGATATCTTCCATTTGCTCCAGCCCGCGCGAGTGCTACTTTGTCAGACCGTGCATGAAAGAGATGTGTTTTTTTCTTTCTTTTTTTCCCTTCCAGATCAGCCTGTGAGTCTATTTCCTTTTTCTCTGCACCTTCAAATTCTCTCTTAATAGAAGCGGGACAAAGAGGCAGGCGCAGCGCTTCCTTGTAAATTAGCAGCCTTTGGATGTGTCTCATTTGAACACAAAAAGCGTGACGCTGTGAGCTCAGGCTCAATATATCCTGCCTGTGTGTGTGTGTGCACGTTTGTGCGTGTGCGAACGTGTGCCGTGTGTGTGTAGCTTTGCCAGCTTCATACCTCCAGGGGGAAATGAGGGTTTGGCGACAAGGAGCATGTCTGTCGCTGCTCTCCAATCCAAGCTCCCTCACAAGGCCCTGGCTCTGTCTATGTACTGAAACAACCTTCAGGTAAGATGCTTTGATATGGTCACTCTACTGCGACAGAAGCTCAATCGGGTAGAAAGCACCAAAATCAAAATTTTGTGTTTGTGTTTAACAACAGAGACAATTCTTTTTGGCTGCCTCCATGATTCTCACTTGCTTAACATGTGAACTCACAAAAGATTGCACAAAACAGAAGCAACTGTGGTACAAGAATAAAAGACTCACCCATACACAGTGTGCTGCATATAAACATAGAACATCTGCCTCCATTGGTCACATTTAATGGACCTGTGGAGGTGAACCTGAATGCGAGTATGCTTATAAACTTGGTGGCAGGTTGGTTTGATTTTGCTTTGCCTGAACCCTGAACTCTGAGGTGGAACATCATCAAGGCTTGTTCTCAGGGACCCCAAAAACCAAGACAACACATTTAACCTTATCTGAAGGGGCCAGTTGTGTTTTTCTTGCACCTAGTTCTTAACCAAGTCTCACTATCCCCTTAAAAGGTAACCTTTACAAGGTTGACAAATAAATAGTTTCGTATTCTGACACATTGAGGTTTTTTAGTTGTTTGGCTTCAACTCAGGTCCACCAAACACGTTTTACACACAGGAGAGAGCCGCCTCTCAATTAGAGTAAAAAGGGGGAAAATGACAGGATGAAGCGTGAAGACACAGTGCTTTTCATTTCTGCAGATTACCCCTCAATATCAGCTGACAGATTAGCTGAGAGAGGCTTGCACAAATAGTCCCAATTGTGGCTGTCTGCAGTGCAAAATGTGTCATTACCTCCAAGCCGAGGGGAGGAGAGATTTGTCCTTCTGCGTTTCAATGTGTGTGTGTGCGTGTGTGTTACAAAAACCTAAAAAAAAAAAAGCAGCATGTAACCCAGAGACTCTTTGCCACCACACCAGAGTTTGTGCAAGTGCGTGATTGTGCGAACGAGAAATGGCTTCAAAATTGTCCTTGAGGCCATCAGGCAGTGCAGTCACGGTTTTCCAGGTGATGTCAGCTCAGCTCAATGGAGACGTGTCATCAGGGGTAGTCATTGGGTTCCTGGTAGCCGAGGTCTCTGAGGGGAGATAACAAGATTCAAGCTGACATGAGAGACGAGTCCGGGGCGGTATTTCCGAGACGAGACCCGCAGATGCAAGAAGGAACTTTCAGAGGGTCAGAGGGGGGAAAGCACAAGGTTTGCAATATATTCCACGGTTCATTTCAGTTCCAATCCTCACTTTGTATAGAGGATGCCATGTACCACCAACCTTATATATGAAGATGGATGCGGGTTGCACACAATGAGACACAGGTCACCCTGAAACTGGAAGTAAATGTCCAGTGAAACTTAAAAATAAATAAATAAAATAAATAGTATCTTTCTGAACGATTTCTTTGCTTCAGAGTCACTTTCCAAGTTTGCAGGTTGAACCCACCTGCAGATCTCCATCCTTGCTTCCTCCAGTCCGTTTACAACCGCTGTGCAAACCCGGTGGTCCTCTTTATCACCTCATTCATTAAAACCCAACACTGCGATATGAAGGAGCAGAGTGCACAACCCAGACTCCCAGTGATTTCCTGCCGAGGCTGCAGCTCAGTGTGAGGCTGCAGGGAGGCTGTGGGATTGACAGAGGAGGAGGAGGAGCCAACGGATGAAACTGGACCTATGATCCAGTTGGGAGGCCACTCGGCAAATACCAGCTCTACGATGTTTTGGATTGTGTTAATAACAGCTGGCATTGCGGCGGATTTGTCCTGATCTTGTAAAATTATAAATATTGATTTTTGTGATTGAAGTCGGGCCGGAAAAGGCAAAGGGAGAGTCCTCGCTTTATTCCAGGAGCCTCAGTTATAGATTCTGGTTCATGAGTGAGTGTGAATCATCGCCGCGTCTGTTCAGTCTCAGAACAAGGACGTGCACTTATCTGCCAAATATTATGATCATTTCTTTTTGGTTTGTTGAGGGTTGTTGAGCCTGTGCACATTGTGGAATTCTGGTTTTTGATTGGATGAGAGGAGGCCAATCCTGGAGTTTTGTCGTGGGTTGACGGGGGATGTGATTAGCAGCAGCAGCAGCTGGAGGGAACAAGGTTGAACTGACCCCAGGTTCAGAGGGACGTGTGTGTCTTCACATTTCCAGCCTTGTTTACTGTGAAATTACGCAATAACGCAACTGGAGAGAGCTCGTCCCAGGGAGGAACATGTTTGTTGCACACTGGCGTTAAATGTGGCCGCTAACCTCAGTCTAACGCAGCTACATTCATAATGGAATACGGCACTAGATGCCATCCGCTGGCCTGCCATCCCTTCTTCTTTGTGTCCAGAGGCTTGTGGACATAACCTGAGGCGGAGATGGAAACGTGCGAGGCAAAATACGAGGCACTTGACCCACATTGCCTCTTGCCGCTGCCACCCGGAGCCCCCGCTTAGGCTCAGAGCGGAAAATGGGGGTGTAGGGGGAGGGGTGTTTGGCCAACTTGACCCATCGTCTCAAAAGCCGCGGCCACTCAGAAGTGCCCAAATATTGGAACAGCAGGAAGCAATCCCAGATTTGGAATGGAACCCGCCTTCAGTTAAATGTTTGCCCAGTCGTGAATTGTTAGGGAGGCGTCGCCAAGCGAGCCAGCGAGCGAGCGAGTGAGCGCAGGGGGGCATTCGGCGCTGGGAAAACTCTGCGAGGGCGACGGCGCAACTGGGCTGGAACAATGCAAGGGGGGAAGGCCAGGGCATTTGGATGATGGAGGGGGAGGTGGCTGGGTGGCGGGGATTTATCGAGCGAGCTCTGAAAGGAAGTGATTCAGCGGAGGACGGATCAGCGGGCAGGCCAAGCGCCGCCACAGAGAGAGATCAGTGAAGCCGCTCGCAGGGCCAGACGTTTGCTGGCCGGCCGCATATGTGCTCTCGTGAGGCGCCAAAAGCCTCCAGGCTGCAGCCCAAAAAAGCCCTCCAACTCATCCCTGAGCAGCCCCCCACCCCTCCACTCTGACAGGGACAAGGGGCTGCAGCCACCTGCGCCACACACACACACACACACACACACACACACAGAAGCCGTTGCCAAAACGCTGCTGTTAACAATTAGGCTTCATTGATGTAGACATATTTCCTGTGAAAATTAACTTACCGGTCTCAGTCATGTGCAAAACAATTTAGCACATCAAAGCTCGAGCAGGGAAGTCATTCCAGAATGTTTGCGGCATTTTGGGGGTTGGGAGGGAGTCTCTTCTCCTTCATGGACAGTAAATGAAACGTTTAATTCATTTTTTTTTTAAAAATAGCACTTGTTACAGGGTAATTTGAATTACATCTCGTGGCCCAGACAGAGAAAACACACACACACACACACACACACACACACACACACACACACACACACACACACACACACAAATGTGCAGGACTTTCAAAGCTCATTTCAAAAGAAAGTCTCAACCAGTATCAATAAATAATACTTTGCCAGTAAATGAGGCAACGGAAAATAATAAATGAGGATTTTTCCTCCTGTGTTGTTTCATCATCTATCTTATTTGCAGTGTCTGTCTGTCGGTATATGGCTGTGTTCCTGAGGTGCTGTAAAAGCTAAGATCACTATAAAATAACATAAATAAATTAAATTTAGTATTATATTATGAACTGGGTAGTATCTATTTTAAAAGAAAGAGGATGAATGATTCTTGGGCAAACCTTGAAATTGAGCCAACTCCAACTACATCTTACATATTTACATGTGTGAAAGTGTCATTTTAACCAGGTGGTGTGTGTCTTTGGACGGCACCAACTATCATCATCAGTCGACAGCAACACACTCTCAGCAGAGCTTGTCAACGAGCTACGTTGCCGGAGTTCACCTCCATGTCACATCCAGGCAAACAGACGGGGACTCGCTTCAGTCGCTGCCAGAGGAAGTCCTCAGACAAACAAGAACAAACAAACAAACAAACAGACAGACAGACCAATGGCGAACACCCCAGACACAGTTTTCCCTCTCGCTTCATTAGCATCTGCGACCAGCGTGCCACCCCCCCCCCCCCCGAATGTTAAAGCCGAGCGGTCAGCCAGTGTGCATTAATCAGAGCAGACGTGCATATCTGAGCCGCTTAATTGCACGGCGGGAAATGTCAGAAAGCAAATGAGTCCAACATGTCAATGTGTTAATTCTGCCATTGATTTCATCGATGCGCCGTTCACTCTCTCAGCTCATTAAAGCTGTCGTGTCAGAAGACACACACACGCGCGCACACACACACACACACACACACACACCGATGACAAATTTCAGACTTTCCCTGACAGTAAAACATCATCACTGTCAGGCAACAGCCCAGAATTGACAACAGTCCTCCCTTCACTCCTTTTGTTGGTTGCACAATAAAACATACAATCCCAGAAATCAGCTGCTTGTGATGTCACAAAGAGCACTGATAACTCAACTGCAACTCAACCCCACTAGACCACCTCGTTTGTCCACTTCCCTAAAAACATGTGGCCTCAGTTTGAGGCGAAAGCTAAAGCCCAGTACTATTGTGGGAGGCTGTCAACAGAGGGCTAAATAAGCTGTTTTCCTACAGAGGCAGAGGGGTATTCGGGATAATGAATCTTGCTAGTTTTGACTCAGAGGAAGATCAACGTGGACACGACGACAAACTATGAGCGTCGCGTCTTTAGCAAGACTAAACCTGCTTCCTTTTCTGCTGCAACGCCGTTGGATTTGCTGCAATTCAGTACTCACAGAAACTTAAAAATCCCACCTTTGCACCTGTGTGTGTGCGCGCGCGCGTGTGTGTGTGCTCAACTCGAACGCATCTGTGAGAGAGAGGGAGTGAGAGAGAAGCGGAGCAGGAGGGGTGGAGACTAACTAGAAATGGAGAAAAAGGGCCAGTTGTCATAGCAACTCTGTTTTTCAGGGAAAGTCACCCATTCATTTCCACGCTGCCGAAGACGAGGCAACACTTAACTCAGTTCTTCACCCTAAGGATAATACTTTAACCCCCACCACCACCACCACCACCAGCCCCGTCCTGTCCCTGCACCTTGCTCGCCCTCACTGGAGTGTCACTCTGAAGAGAGACGTTCCAGCTTTCGGCTGCCACTTCAATCCGCCGGCTTCATTCTCACCCTGTTTCTCCGTTTCCTCCTACCCACCGTCTCCATTTGTCGCTGGCTTTCTCTTTGTGTCTGCCATTGCAAATCGCACCGCTCATGATTAAGAGATCGAGAGAAATGGCGACAATCCTTCCTCCGGCACGCGGTTCGCATGAGACAGTGTGCGCCTCGCCTCGCCTCGGCTCGGCGCTGTGAGATTTAATTGAGTCTGTGAGGGAGAAAGAGAAAGGACTTATTGGTAAGACTTATAAAATGTGCCGATCGCCCCTTCAGAGGCATCGCTCAGAAGCCATTTGATTCCCCCATCGAGAGGGCCATTACCAGCGCGGCACCACTACATCTAATCATCAGCCGCAGGGGTGTGTGGCGGCGGCTGACAGATGGCTCACGGGTGACGGAAAGCGCGGCTTATGGAATTATAATTTCACCTGGAAGAGGAGCGGCCAGGGGGAAACGTTCCCTTCTCAGGCTCGGGCAAGGAAGGATCAAAAGAGCTCGCCTCCGCTCTTGGAGCGTTTTAGCAGAGCGTTCCGTTGGAGAACAGGACGGCGAGCATTGGTCGATTACACCGCTCTTAGCGCCCTGGCTCTCGCATCGGCTGAAGGGCTTTTAGGGCACAGCTGCGGTCTTTGGAGATGTTTTAAATTGAAAGGGTTGGCCAAAAACCAGAGAAAGAAATAAAGAAATAGAGTCAGGACAAGCCAGTATATTCAACACAGGGATTCCACACGGCTTTGCATTCAGCCCCTTGTCTTTACTTTTTATACCCCTTGATGATCAGAAACACTTCAGGAGCTTTATAATCATTCATGTATTTTACATTTGCAATAAACTAATGACCAGAGGAAATATCTACGGCAAGTCCACTGTGTGGCTGAGGGTAAACTATGAAGCATTCAGAGTTTTTCCCTCAATTTTATCCATGAGCCAAAGTGGAGAACGAGCAGCACGTCTTTGCCCTTTTTCAATTTTGAATGAAAAGCAGATGGCAGGCAGATGCGGGCCTGTAAGTGCAACTGAGTTCAATTTTGTGTCCAGGCCCACAATTTAAGCCAAATCATGTAAAATACTACTGGGAAAATATTAAGATAATCAAGTGAAGAGAGGCTGTGTGGATGTTGTGGAGCAGTCAAAGCACTCAGCCAGGTCAAGACCGACTCCCACTGTCACAAAATGACTTTGTGTTTGTGCTGCATTATCAGCCACAAGCCTAATTTATATCTCCCGCACATCCATCAATAGGTAATTATTTGTTGTCCCTGAAACACGGAGGTAGTTCCGGATATGAATTGTATGCATTTGTGTCCTGTGTGCGCTCAGTTGCACACATACACACACTCCAGAGGCCAAATGCTGAGCGAAAGAGAGACAGTTTGGGCTTTTTGCTAAGTTGCTCGAGGACGCTTTTTCACGGAGAGCGCAAACTTGACCTTCCAATCACTGGACTCCCACTCTGCCACCTGAGCCACAATTATGTCCGCTGGTGAAGAGCTTGTTTCTTTTTTTTTTTTTCCAGCAGAAATCTCTGTTGGCTTGGTGCCTAAACAAAAACAAAATGTGAAGATAAAACCAACACTTTGCAAAAAAAAAAAAAAAAGGAGAGAAATATAAATGAATTGTATGTTTTTGGCGAGACGGTGGCGCAGTGGTTAGCGCTGCCGCCTCACAGCAAGAAGGTCGTGGGTTCGATTCCGGGGCCCGGACCTGGGACCTTTCTGTGTGGAGTTTGCATGTTCTCCCCGTGTCTGCGTGGGTTCTCTCCGGGTTCTCCGGCTTCCTCCCACACTCCAAAAACATGCATGTGAGGTCAATTGAACATTCTAAATTGTCCGTAGGTGTGCATGTGAGTGTGAATGGTTGTTTGTCTCTATGTGGCCCTGTGATGAACTGGCGACTTTTCCAGGGTGTCACCCTGCCTTCGCCCTAAGACAGCTGGGATAGGCTCCAGCAGACCCCTGTGACCCTGAGCTCAGGAAGAAGCGGGCATGGAAGATGAATGAATGAATGTATGTTTTTGAATAGCTTTCACTATCATTCTCCAGCAGTGGCATCACACTGGACAGATTTCTGTTAACATTCATTTTGTAAGAAAATGTTGGTCTTGTTGGCTTTGAAAGATTGACAAAAAAAAAACAAAAATTCTGATGATGTGTTATTTTGTATCCTACGTGAATCCTGCCACATTTTAGCACTTGCGCTAGCAACACAATTTGCTGAACTGACCCTCTGTTAACCTCGCAGAGGCAAAATAACTTTCACGCCTGCGTTTCCATTTGGCATTCTTCTGGCATCCACCTTATTCCATAAACTAGGGGTCCCTGGGTGAAGGGCTGGAGTGGTTGCAGACCAAAAGAAAGAAGAGAAAGAACTCGAGCCCTCAGGCTACAGCTTAAAAATCAACAGAAAGCCCGTATTATATCCCAACATAAGGCCGGAACACTTGTACAGCGACCAAATAAGTTTTGAAAATTGAAGTGAGACTCTGCGTTCAGCCCTGCCCACAGGTTCTCTGTGAGACTTTGATTTTTCCTCTATTAGCGATCCCACCTCGGCTGACGTGCCGGGGAGAAGCCTGTCTGTCAGACCTGCAGCCCCTCCCTCGCTCCGACCCCCCGCCACATCCGTTCCCTGGGCCCCGCATGTCAGAATTGATCCTCTCAATCCCAGGTAAGGCACGTCGCAATCACTACCAGGCTTTAACCAAAGATAAGATGAATTAGTGCGCTCATATTGGCAGAAGAAGAAGGAGAAGAAGAAGAAGAAGGCGTCCCCAAACCGATTGAACTGCATCTCTCAATAACAGAACCTTCGTTCCTGTCCGCTCACTTTTAAACTGGGACGTGCTGATCGTTTGGACGCTGCTGGTGTATCTGGAGTCTGAGTGGCGTGTTATTAAAAGCCAAACGATGAATGATCCATATTACTCTCTTAATGAGCCTCTGGCGATTAATTAAAAATTAATCTGATCTTTAGACAAAGTAAAAAAGACAAAGTTTTTTTTTTTTACTCTATTCAGGAGCTGAATGTAGATAATGTATCACCAATGTAGATAATTCACCACCAGGACAAAATACCCTCTTTTATCTAAGCAGTTGTCTGGATTCAAGCTGCGTTTTTCTTCGTTGAACATTTCAGTCCCATAATTGTTCAATAAGTCACAGTCAAATAAAGGCCTCTTCAAATGCGACTGAATGATTGCATTCCCGCCCCCCATACTCCCGCCAAGTAATTCAAGTTGTAAGAGTGCCGCTGGATGATTGATAGGAGAAGGTGAATCGAAATGTAGCCAACAGGTACAAAGTCCTCCAGGGATAAAGTGATTGAATTTGAATTCAGGTTCAAATCTGGGTGAACAAATTTGTCTACTGGAAGTTCTAAATCTTCTCTATTTGCAAATTTTTTTGCCATGTGGGTTTTGCATAGACAAAGTAGGAACTGAAACGAGGCCACGTCTTCGATCACATCGACTCAGCTACACTTGAGGAGGTAGAGCTGTCTTTCATTGCAGCTGAGCACGGTTGAAGTCAGAGCACTTTGATTTACAGCACTGTTTAAAAGGGAATAAAAAAAAACAAAAACAAAACAACAACGTGGGCTGACGGAAGCTTAAATAATTGGATTTGTGCTTGTGCAAGAAACATGTAACGTCCTTGGACGATAAATCTGGAGCAACTCGCCCATGACATGCACTTTAGATTCCAAACGATTAAAAGCCCCGACTGTCATCTCACTGGAGGTGATTGATCGGTGCCTCTGCCGCCGCCGCAGCCGCGTGTGAACCGGTGCATTCACAGCGACGGCACAAATGCAGCGTACTTGTGCTTCTGCGCCGCCTTCAGAAACCAACACATGCGTGTTTACCTTGGCGTGCCACTGAGCGCGGGGCGCTCTGACTCCTGGAGACGGAGCCTCGCCACCACCGTGTGCACGGCTAATGCTGCGTAGGGGAGTGTTGGGAGTGGGGAGAGTGGGGGCGGGTTCTTATTTCTTCTTCTTTTTTTTTTCTCCGAGGCTGCTGTGCAGTCGCTCGTGCAGCCGCTCTGCCTCTGCACTCTGCCATTAAATCGGCTGCGAGAAGCCGAGTGCATGAGCGTGTTGCGACCGCCAGCCAAGTGAAGTTGGACGTTTCATAGCTGGCGCTCCCTGCTTCCCTCCCTCCATCCCTCCCTCCATCCATCCATCCCTCCCTCCATCCATCCCTCCCTTCCAGACGAGGGCTCACATCTTGCCGCTGAGAAGCCATTAAACGGAATCACCCAGTAAATTTAATAATCCACAGAAGATAATACGCAAGCTCGATGTTTGGATGACGCCCCCCTCCCCCTCCTCCCTTCCCCACTTGCACCATCAGCTTTGATTCGGGATTAAATGGAGTGTTTCTCCAGCTCGTCTGCTTTTGTTACTGTCATTCACGTAGTGCGGTGAATGAGTTATTGCATCTCCAGCGCTCCAGGACCATAAAGCCCTGACACAGAGCCGAGCAGCTCCTGGTTTGCCGTGGGTCTTTAGGCAGAACCGGGCTGTGATTTATGACAGAACGCAAATAATTTATGCTGCATTTACGCAGTGGAGGGGGGGCAGACGACCGGCGAGCCAGATGTTGTTTTAGCGGTGGAGAGATGGATGGCAGACTTTAGGTGAGGTTGGCAGAGTTTGTCAGCAGCAATAGCTTAAGAGGACAACGCCTCCCCCAAGTTAAAGCG
Source organism: Thamnaconus septentrionalis (assembly GCA_009823395.1). Lineage (NCBI taxonomy): Eukaryota > Metazoa > Chordata > Actinopteri > Tetraodontiformes > Monacanthidae > Thamnaconus > Thamnaconus septentrionalis. The sequence goes on from CM020520.1 coordinate 3,326,257, forward strand.
ATTTGACCAGGAATTTACAACTCGACGTGAACGTGAACTCCCAAACGTAAGCGGGAAGACACAAAGTCCACAGTCCATCTTGGAAATGGTTGAACAGACTGACGTGTGGGAGGGAATTCAGGTTTAGGGAGGAAAGAAACTCAACAACATGGAGGTGAGCGTGTGGTCAATGTGTCCGATTCGGCATGTCGTAAATAATAAGCCGTTGCCATAGCAACATACACACACTGCCACGCCGCGTGCAACACAGCTTGCTGCAGTTCCATTTGCGTCGCTCATTTGCTCTTCCTCTTTGTCGTCCAGCGGTTGACCTCCCATCTGCTCAAGTCAGCAGCTGCTGGAGTTACAGATCGTCTCTGCCAGAGCAGCCTGGTTTTTCAAGGCACAGACAATGTTGGAGGCTGACCTACCGACCCGAGCGCACAGAGGATGATGTCAAACGTGCAAAAATTCATCCAGCTTTCCGTTTAACACCTTCACCTTCATGAGAATCCAACATTGGGCCCTTCAGATGCAAACGGGAGGCGGGCCATCCGGACCCAGAGAGGTTTCTATACGCAGTATTGAGACCAAACTGCGGATGGACAACGTGTGTGAAATTTCAAAAATGCTTGTTGTCCTTCAAACAAAACCCAACTAAACCTAACAAGACATCAATTAAACGCCCGCTTGAATCCTGCAGCAGGGCAAAAAATCTGTCTCTCAGCCTCGACTGTCATTTTCCCTGAGCGCAGCAGCGTTGTTGCGTGTTTCCTTTGCCAATGCAGGCATGTACACACACACACACGCACGCACACACACAGACACAGCTATTTTCTCTCACGGGTGCCTGTAAAGTTCTTGAGTTATGTTCCGCTCTCTCCCGGAGCTCCCTCAGCTGTAAGACAAAAAGCTAATCAAAGGCTCCTGCCTGCGGGGCAGGTAACCCTGGTATGAACTAAAAGAGAGAGTAATATCGTTCTATCACCGGCTGCCACAAGCCTCCTCCAGACCCTCCTCTCCTCCCCTCCCCCGCCTGGCTCTGAGAAAACATTAGCTCTTGCTGTATGGAAATTGGGGGGGAAAATTTCCTTTTAATGGGCTATTAGCGCAGAGCTCGCTCCCTCGTGCTATCCATCAGGCTTAAGCAACATATTTCACTTCCCCTGGAGGGGCTCGACGCTAACATTTAGTCTAGAGTTGAGGTTAGGGGTTGTTGAAATAATCTTGTGGGTGGGGCAGGGTTTAAATAATAATCGTTTATGGATATCAGAGATTGTCTTTATTGAATGCCCCTTTTAAAATACGAAAGAAGGATCGGAGGGATGAAAAAAATCACAAAAAACCTTCAGAGTGTTCATTTTTGATAATTGATTCAGGTCTAAAAATAAAGAATTAAACTGCAGAAGGAAAAAAAAAGGTTTTTCTTTACATTGCATATCATCAACTTGTCCAATCTTGCCGAACTGAATCTTCAAAATCCACCCAACTGGTTTTAATACACAGATTTTCAAATGCACAGATCAAAACGTGTGTAATCACATTGTAGTTTTGGTCTTTGCCAGTTCCTCGCCACACCCTCTTTACATCCCCTCCCCTGACTTACAAATTAAAAGCCCCTGCGGCTGCTTCCCCAGCCCTCCCAAGCGGGTCGGAGGTGACAAGTAGCCTCCATCAACCTGGCAGTCACCCCGCCGCTATCTCCTCGCCCGCACACACTTGACACGCCGGCTGTGTGCGCACGGGGACATTTACACACCGTGGCAGTAATCTGCGGAAGGTGTGACCCAGTATTGTGTGTCTACTGGGGCTCCCTGTGTGTGTGTGCGTGTGTGTGCGTGTGTGCGCGCGTGCAATACCTGGTGTTAAACTGACAGTAAGCCCTCCTTCCTGGTGCGCCTCCGTCGGCAGCTTGGCCTCAGCGGGCCTCACCCCAACACAACCCTGCCCGAGGCTAATCCTGGTATAACTCTCACTGGTGGTGAAGGCAGACAAACAGACACACACACACACACACACACACACACTTGATCTCTCCCCAACTAATACAGCAACACACAACATGCGGCGAGGATCCTCGGGAGTGAGGTGGGGGTTGAGGATGCACGGAGGCAGCGGTGGCAGGGTTAACACACGTGTGCGTCAGCGCCTTGGACCGCCACTCAACACTTCCTCCATGTGCAGTGCCAAAACCCCCACAGGGTCGAGATTCTGCACACAATATGCACAAATAAACTGGATACGTGCCGCAGCCACTGTGGATTTGACATCGAGCAAAATAGGTTGGAGAGTGTTGCCGTCGCTCCATCGGATTTGACACCCTCAAAGGTACTTTGAGATTATTCAGAGTTCTACGCGCTGGAGCCGAGGACTGATCGCCGACAGGGGCTTTAATGGCACAAGGCCGTGGCTCCAGCTCGGAACAGTCGCAGCGCATCATCTTCAAGTCGTCTTGAAAGTCCATGAGGAGAAGTGAGGCGGCGACGGAGACGAGATGCGAGACGACCCGACGGCACCGTCTGCCGTCTGATTTAGAGGGGCGAAGATACGATGTCCTTCCACTGCTGGGCGCTTCAGCTTGCTGAAAATAAAGCGGCTGCCTGCACGTCTTCACTGAGGCCGGTGCTGAAATGCTGCAAAATTTGTGAAAAAAAAAAAAAAGAAAAGAAAAAAAGTCCATCCATATTCCTTGGAATTCAAGATATTCTTTGAGTGGACAGACAAACTATTTATTCTGATTAAATGCCGTCCGTCTACCTGGCTGATTGTAGTTTTATGCAAATTTATGCAAATGAGGCGAGGAAATGGACCGCTCTGCACAGTCACTGGCAGTCGGTCTGCATGCTTTAAAAAAAAAAAAAGGAAAAAATAAACGTAGAATTAAAAAGGGGTCATTGTGTCTTTGTAATTATTTTTTGGCTCAACCATTATTATAGTTGTTTGAGCATCTGGGTAGAAAAAAAAGAAATTAAAAAAACGAAATTAAAAATAGAATGTGCGAGTGAGCGGGTGACACCAGCATTCTCTAATGCAGCCGATGGAGATGGGATTTGGTTAGGAGGCGCCAATTATGCAAATTGTTTATCACTGGTTTGATAAAAAGGTATTAAAATCACAGGGAGCTCGCACAATCAAGTCCCATTTGACAACAGAAGCCTACCTGTGAACGTTTTTTTCCCTCCGCCTCCCATTTGTAAGTGCCGCTCGCGCGTTTGCAGTGCATTAGCACATTAGCTGATGCCCTGAAAGTCTGAGAGGAACTTTTAATGAGCATAAGAGAGTCATCCGCACCGTCTGGATGATCAGCAATCAGACGAAAGGAGGTCAGAGCTATTAGAACCTTTTGTCTCCCGACGCCAGTTGCTGGAAGGAACGGGCACGCAAGTTGTGGGATAAACAACAGCTGCCTACTGGAGTACAGCGCTGACTGAAGGGAGGCTCCGTCAAGGTTTCGAGAGATCAAAATTGTCTAAATCTTAAATATCATTCAAAGGAACGTGTTCATTTTGTAGAAGGACGCGTGCAGAGGACGAAGAGTTGCCAGTTTGAGAATGTCGCGGCCTGCTGACAAGCCGCAAAGCCAAGGTGAGAAAAAAATCTCCAGATAAACTTTCTGATTTACCAAAGTGTGCACAACATCTCCGCGACTTGCTATTTAACTGCCAGGTGAAACTTACTCTCTGCAATTGCTCGAAAAGTCTTTTTTGTACGTAAAGCCAACATTCTTGTCATGCTACAGAGTTTTTGCTTAAATAAAGTTTTCACCTTGCCTCGCATTCATCCCTGACATTCCTCCAGCTGTCGCCTGTATTGTACTGAACCTGCTGCCCTGTTTGTGTTGGCGTGTCTTTGCCAACCTTGCACACCTTTTCAACTTTTATAACAAAGCAGTCGATCCCTGGGCAGAGCGGCCGAGGGATGACGCTACACCTTCGTCCCTCACGTTAGAAAGGCTACACTGCATGTATGTAGGTGGAGAATGCAGCATAAAGCCTGTAAAGTGCCTATTTATACATATGTGTAGCAGAGTAAATTGCTTCCTACATGTTTGCCTTGTCGAATGAACCGGAGACATCACTTTTGACGCGTGCACACACACACACACACACACACACGCACAAAAGTTAATATTCAGTGATAATGGTAGTTTTGATTGGACTGCCACAGTAAATCTTTTTTTTTGTCTTCACACACTAAACCTTGAGGAAAATATTGGAAAACATTAGTCAACCTCCCGGCAATTACAAGCAGATGCAATTTTACAACTGATTTACTTGTTTTACGCTTGTTGAGTCCGACTAAATTGGCTGCTATTTACTTTGGCAGCGGTGGATTTTTTTTTTTTACTATCACAATATCAAATGCACATATTTATTTATTTGATTATTTTCCTTGTTTTGTTTTCACCCCCGTTCTTGCTCTCGCTCAGGAAGCGGGTGGGAGTCTGGGAGGAACATCTGCCGCTGGCTCTGCCAGGCCGTTGGCGGCTGGAGCTTTTGCCAAAGTCACTCCTCATGACACTAAAATAAATAAATAAATAAATAAAATCTGATGCGGCCAAAGCAGCATGTGACACCACGCGACGATGACTGGAGTGCTGCTTCTTCAATCAAACACCAAACACCAATCAAACCAGACGCACAGAGTATGTGAATGTAAACACGACCTCTTGCCTCCTGCACGTTGCACTGAGAAGATCTTTTCCATGTTAAAGAGCCAATCAGCTCCTGAACGGCTTCTGCAGTTGTTTCCCTCTCCCGAGCGTCGCGCCTGCACAGGGACAGATGCAGCCGTCGGGTCCGTGGCAGCGGCACTTGGCAGCTCCGGCCGCTCTGACAGGCACCTAAACAGGCGTCCCGCAGCACTTGATGGCCCGCCGTCGCCGCCCCTGTCGCCGTGCCCGGTGCTGGGTGCGGTCTGCTGTCCAGTTTGGTGCCAGCTCCATGTGCCCCCGGCAGCTAACAGTTAAACGGTGTGGCTCTGCTCCACGCCAGCAACCCTCTGCCCCTTATGCTCAGTCATATGCCAAATGATCTGCATCAGCTAAGAGTTGAATTTGTTGTTTTTTGTTTGGGAGGCGTATTCATGGCCAGATCTCCTCTCATCAATGTGACGGACAGTGCGCTGCAAAACTGAACTTGACCCAACAGAAATAAGTTCATGCAGCTGACTAGCAGGAAAATTGGATTGAGTACAGAAAATCCACACATTTCTGAAAAATAATAACATCATCGACATAAAAGAGTGTTGCCAGTCGATGGCATGCTGCAGCTACAGAGGCGCAAACATCCAGATGCAGCCTTCGCTTGTTTGCTGAAACGACTTTCAACTGTTTGACTGCGATGTGCAAACCAAGTCTCGGGTCGAAGGCAAAACATGAGCAAGAGCATCGTCTCCCCAAACTCCTGCAGGAGCTGCAGGAGTTGAACTGTTGAACAAGAACGGACATTTGTTTTTAATAAACTAACATTTGTATATAATTCAAACCAGGAGGGGGCAGTGGGGAGGAGGGTGTGAACCGACCTCAACTAAAAGTTGGCCAGTGACTTGGGGCCGGGGAGGATGGAAGTTGTCGCTGCCGCTGCCATCTGTCAGTGTTTCACACTGTTTCCCTGCCAGTCAGCCGCCAACAAAGCCGGCTGGAAGGTCCGACCACCGATGAAATAACTGACTGTGGAGCAAGAACTCATCTACAAAGATAATTCAGAGAAAAAACAAAAAACAAAACTAACCGTAACCCTAAGTAACAGAGAGCATCAATAAAGGCATGGACTCTTTTTGTTCAATTAAAATGTCACAAATGAAATTTATCCACATGTTTCCTGAACAGACTTGAACCCTGAAGAAGTAAACTTTCCTGAGCGTTTCAACTGTGACCAGAATCCTGCTTTATTATTATTATTGTTTATTCTTCACAGTATCAATCCATCTCGCTTCCTGCATGAGGTCCAAACAGGGGACTAACAGCAGTCAGCAGCAGGGCTGTATGGCCTCTGCTCTATACGGCCTCAGCTGGGTGTTATCTAAATTGCCGTGGCGGCGATCCCGACCCACCCTGCACTCTCTCTGAGGACGCCGCTGCCGCAGATTGGCGCTGATGGCGGTGAAAAGAGGGGTGGGGGGGGGAGTCGCTGCTGAGTGCATGTTATGACGGCGCGACGGTCGGGATGCAGGTTGGGAGGGTGGGAGGGCTTTTTGTAAATGGCGCGGACAGATGGAGGGGATTTAACCTCAAATTGGGTGTAATCTGTCCCCTTTTTCTCCAGGGCCAAATAGGACAAAGTGGAGGAAACCACCTCGACTCGACTCGACTCAACTCAACTCGACTCGGCCTGCGAGCTCCTGGCTCGGTATTTTCCGACACGTGGACAAAGCAGAGCGGCGCCTGGTGGCTCTGCTTTATGTTCGCCTCGTGTGAACAAATTGACCATTTCGGGGGGAGTTTTAGGGGAAGTCAGATGAGAGCAAATCCAGTAAAGGACATCTGGGTGACACTTGAGGGGACGATATCGCAGCGTCTGCACTCTGTTTGCCACGCTGCACTTGTCATATTAGACTCTCGTTGCTGGAAAAACTCCTCCGTCGGAGAGTTTTTGAAGAGGCTTTTATTGTTTGTTTGTTTGAAAGTCCCGAGATAACTCAAGCTCCCACTGACGGAAGCCGTTTCTGTTTTTCTTTGCGTTTTCAAGGTGTAGCCCGTGATCCTGCACGGCCCCTCGACGGTGTCAAGCACATTACGCAGCCGTGTGCCATCGGAGTGGACGGACAGAGCCGAGAACCTTTTTCCCCTCCGCTGCTCCAGTCGACTGCCGTGGTCGCGACTGAAACAAAGCCGGTGCGGTTGCCATGGCTTATTGACGTGAAGGAGTGAAAGAGAGGTACTTTATGAGTCTGGTTTAAAAGGCAAAGCCATCGACTGTTCAGTCGATGACAAGAACAAGGCGACCTCGAGGCTCTTTTCATGTAAAAAAGAGAAAACTGAGGTAAATTTCACTTTGCTGTTTTTGCTTGCGAGGATTTTTCCTCTCTCTCTGTCAATTTGGGTGGGAAATCTTGTCAGTGCAGCTAAAAGTATCAAAAAAAGATAAAAGGAGGATTTCACTGATTAATGCTTTTAAAATAAACCCCATTTTCCCGCGGAATCCTTTTCTGAATGAAGAGAGAGAGAGAGAGAGAGAGAGAGAGAGAGAGAGAGAGAGAGAGAGAGTGCGGCATTTGCTTTGACCATACAACAAAAAAATATTTCCCCCCCTGCTGCCTGTGGTCCGGCTGCGTCAATAATTCATCGAGGCGCTTTATCCCTTTCCTCGACATCACCCTCGTCTGCACTCAGCGGTGGGAGCAGGGCTGCCGCAGCTCTGATGCATTCTTAATGCTATTTATGAGTCTTAGTGACAGCGGTGTCGGCGCCGGGGCCGAAGGTCCGGCTGAAAATATTCTGCACACCTCGTCCGCCGGCCAACAAACACTTGTGTTGTTGTTGTTTTGTTTTTTTTACTTTTCAAACTGATTGTTTGTATGAAGTGAACACCGACAAAAGAGCTAAAAACATGCCGCCACGTCGCGGAGCTGCTCGGCTTCTCCCCCTGCTGGTTAATTATCTCCTCCTGCAACCCGTCAACTTTCTCTTCCCACAGACGTCGTCCTGCACCGCAGCAGCAGTGCAGGGGAGAGAATGGCCTTAGCAGGGAGATGGAGGACATTAAATATTGATGAACATTCTCCTGCAGCACCTCAGATATTTCTTTTTTTTTTTTTTTTTGGGCGGCACAACCGACAGAAAAACACCGCTGGGTGGCCGAGGCGCAGAGTTTTTCATTAGTGAAAACTGGATTAACTTTTCTGGGCTGAGGTCACTGTCATACTTTGTGTTTCCACTATTTTGTTGCTCCCTGGGCTGGAGTTACCTGTCGGGGTCCTGTTTGCAAACCACAGCCACAGAGCCCAGAACAAGACATTGGATGATTTGCCACGGATATGAGAGACACAGTTACCATCGCAGAGGCTTCAATAGTCAAACCAGGCAAAATATCAATGCACTGACAGCGACGGACAACAGGAAACTGTCCAGGCAGAATTGAAAGATGACCACAGCCAGCGTGATTAGACTTGACGGCTGCAGGCTCTGCAGGGACACACAAGACAGAGGCTCTCGCGCCGCCACAAATGGCCAGGATGCATCAGGAGCATCAAGCCTTGAGCTGAAAATTGCCACCTCTTCCATTTGCATTTTGATGTGTCCGCCTGGAGGAGGCCCTCAAAACTCTCATTGCGGCTCCATCTTACCGTCTTGCAGCTGCAGCATGCGGGTACGCACTCGCAACACAGCGCCGGGGAAGATACGCTGCGGCCCCAGGCGGCTTGTGAGCAGACAGACCTCGGAAAACAGCAAGAAAGAGGCGGGAAAACCTGCAAGATCTTATATTTGCAGACATTTAACTTTGCCGCATCGATTGGCAAAATCTGCCTCCTCCCATGTTGCAGCCAACCTGCAGTCATTCAATGAAGACCACAGAACCGTAGACGAAGACCAGACCAGAAGCGGCACCTACGGTAATTTGGACACAACCGTTGTCACTGGAGGGATTCGTGTGGGTGTCGCAGTCGCAGCAGTTTTTCTTACAAAACCTGCAAAAAGGAGCGTAAAAAACGTCTCCAAAGGCTGAAGAAATTGTCTTGCTGTCATCCCGACGGTCTGTGGCAAGACTGTAAACACAAATGCAACCTCTGTTTTCCTTTGTTTGCTTGCTGCAGAGTTGTTAGTGCTGTTCTTTCTCATTACTAAGCCCACTGTTGTCACACACACTATCAAATGCGTGGTGATTCTGCGCGTGTGTGGCTGGAATGCAGCGAGGAGAGAAGCAGGGCTGAGATCTCCAGGTGGGTAAGGGGTGAGTAAGGGGTGAGTGGCTGCGGCTCTCAGCCGCATACAGATCAGAGGCGCAGAGACACAGCAGACGGTATGGAAATGTTGGCAGATCTCAGATTTTCCGAGGGCAGCCGAGGAAAATACAAGCGGAATGAAAAATTCCTCTTCCTCCTGTCTGTCTTCTGCAGCGGTTTCTCCTTTTTAAGGGTGGCAGAGAAGTGTAAGCCCCGAATTCCAGGCCTGATTTGGAAGTCTGGAGGTCTTTGCAGTTGCGGTTGGAGGAATGAGAAATGAGCAGGACGTCTGGTTCTGAGGGATGTTAGTGGGAGAGTTGGAGACTCTTTACAGAGGTCAGCAACAAGCACTTACCTCGGCCGACTGATCTGCCATGATTTACCAAATGTTTTGGAGACAGTGTGTACTGCGGCGCACCCCCGCCAGTGGCCCTTTTTGTTCAGTTGCTGATCAGAAGTTTTTTTTTTGCCATTTTTGTTGACATTTGCTGGGTTTCCATGACCGGTAGAATTAGAAAAACTGGTCATGGAAACAGCTGAACTTGGAAAAACCTCTCAAATATGGCGAAAAGGTTGTGAGGTGGTTTTTCACACGTATCCATATATCCAAGTGTCATGGAAACACTTTGTACTTACACGTCAGCGGACGTGAGGTACAGGGTCATGTGACCAGGTCACTGACCAGTGAAAATGGCGTGATTAGATAAAAATATAAGAACCATTCTTGACAGCAAACAAAAGCAAACATAATTCTCATAAATCTCACAGGACGACATTTGACGAGAATTACGGCCGATGCGCTTCGCACCATTCACAGAGGCACAGAGGACACACCTTTTGTATGTTGTTCAATAAATTCAATTCACTTCAATTCTAGTATGGGGGGGGGCAAACAGATGACATGTCCACCTACAAAAAACGAACAAAAAAAACAAATTGATGAATTCTGGAATTCTATTAAGAAGGATTTCTAACGTTGTTTGTTCAATGAGGGACAAACATAGAATCTTTAAGCTTCCATTCAGGTGTATGTGATTACAGGGCAGTGCTGTTCTGCTCCACCATCAACAGCTAATCTGTATTGTCCAATAAATCTGGAGCAAAAAACAGAAAACAAAACAACAGACAGACTCCACCAAAGTCTCTTCACAAAGTTCTGGGAATAATTATAATTTCTCCCGCTTTGGCAACTTTGGCAAACTCCAGTGTTGTTTTTTATGCCGCTGCGTGTTATTCTGAGCTCACCTGCGTCACTGTGTGTAATATAAATAATTGTCACACACAATTAAGGCAGAAATGTCAGCGAGTTTGGTTGTAGCCAAGAAAAGAACCTGCCCCCCCCCGCAGCAGCGGCGTTTCCCAGGTAACGGCACGGCTGCTGAAGAGCCCGACCTTTACTCCCACCTCGCTGTGGCGGCAAGTCCCAAAGTCAGAGTCGACACGTTGTTTTGCTCAAGTTCCAACTTTAATTGTTTGAATCATCTGTTTTCGTTTTCTTTTTGTGATTTTGCGATCATGCTTGGTGGTGTTAGAGGTGGTTAATGAGGGAGTATGCTGCCAAAAGAGCTGAGAGTTAATTCAAGTCTTTCAACAAGCGTCTTAACTGTGATGGAACATTGTTAAAAGTTGTTTCGCCCAGTAACTGCAGCACAGAATGTTTGAGGCGCGTCAGAAGTTTTTTTTTAAGTTGTTTTTCTTGTAAAATTGCGAAGCTGTGCTCATATTTTCTTTTGATTTTTCACCTTTTGATAAAATGGAAGGAAAAAAAAGCAGCTTTGGTTGTATGAATTAAAAGCTCACATTTTAATCAGACTCCACAAAGGCAGCATGAACGAGGATGTGTTTTCATGTCTTTTTATTTCAGTCGGTGTTATTGAATTACTTTATTTTGCTGTGATGAAATACACTTTAAAATGAATAGAGAAATAATTGGGTCAAAGGTAACGAAAAAGAAAAACCCACCTGAGAGCCGTGAGCTGAAGCGGAAACACCTGGCGAGGCAGCGTGCAGGTAATCAGGTCAAACTGCAGCAGTTGTGAAATGTGACTGATTTAAGGCTCCACACCTGGACCAGAGTTCACACCTGCATAACGAGCTCCAGCCGCCAGCTGCACACTGGTCGCCCCATTCCAGGCCAGTTGGTGGGTGGGCTGCTCAGGCCAGAATATTTAAAGGCACCTTTTGTGTGGCGCCGCTCTTATATGCTGAGACCCTCCGCCTAGCCACACTGCCACACTCAAGCCCAGTGGCTGATCTGCTGTAGCTCCTCTTTCACTGAAAAACAGTGGAGAAAAATCTCTTGGTGCATCATCTGCGTCATGAGAACGTTTTTTCTTTTTTTCTTTGTCTCGGTGCATCTGCTGCAGCTTCCTGTTGCTCACAGGAAAAGCCCTGAGCTCTTTGAATATAACACCGTCACACAAGACATGACTGGGGCTCAGCACGATCCAGACCCAGAGCACTTTGAACGTTCAGACTCGAATAATCTAAATGTGAAAGGGTTGAAACTTTGATTCTGAGCTGTTCAGCCTGTTCAACAACTAAAAAAAATCCCTTCAAGAATGATAAAAAAAAACCCCAAAAGATAAAATGGGACCTCCAGTGAACAAACACATTCAATACATAAAGCAGCCGGTTTAAAATAGCGGCAGAGTCAATCGGCGCCCTCGTCAGACTTCCACGGCGGAAAACTGTTTACCGTGCCCCACTATGTCGGGCCGCGGCGACAAACAGCGGAGCCGCGGAGATCGATGAGAGGGAAGTCGATGAAGAGAGAGAGAGAGAGGCCAACATGTGCGCTCAATATGCACAGGGAGACTCTGAGGAGAGGCGCGTGTGTGTGCATATAGTCTGGGTGGGTTTGCGGGGCGATGGAGGGAGGCGCTCGGGTAAAACACTCCGGCAATTTTCATATTCGCGGCGCTCCCAAAATATTCCTCGGCATCGGCGCCGTGTTCAACGTTTCATGCCAACTGAGCCAGAACATCGGTTAGCCACGCTCCGACTAAAGCAGCTCACATCATTTATCGACGCTGCGTACAGACTCCGGGCCGCCGCAGCCGCTTGCTGCGCGACCGGAGCCGGGAGACAGTGGGGCCGCAAACGTAGAGTGCTTGTTGCAGACGTCGCTTCGATGAGCTGAAGCAGCTGAAGCAGGCCGCCATACCTGTCGGCTCGCTCCTTGCTGATTGGCTGTGAGCTCAGGAAGTTTTCAAGTCTTGCACCGAAACTGTGATTTGAATTATGAATCGATTTAGAATTTTGCCTCTTTTTTGGTTTAAATGGACAAAGTCAAGAAAACCAATTGACAAAAGGGTATAAAAGATTTAGACTTAAATCAATAACATTTCTGTCTTGGCACAAATGTAAGAAGCAGGGGTATTTTTCTCTAAAGTCACTGAATATGTCCAGTGTGGCGTCGTGTCCTGATCTCTGAGGCACCGAGAGCAGCAACACTGACCTCATTTTGTCACCGTACCAGCAACTTTAAGTCTTGACTAGATACCGTATTTATTTCTAAAAATATAGTTGTTGTTTTTTTTTTCCCCTGCCCTCCCTCCACTCGTGTTCCAGGTGAGAGGTGCCGTTTGCCTTGTGAATGAGTCATGCGAACCCTCCGGAGCCTCGTGGCAGCCAATGAATGGCGATCTTCAGTAATCCAACACAAGCTTTTTATCCCTCCGAGGCTGCTGAAGGAAAAGAACACACCAAATCCTCTGGCTACTCCCCGCTGTCCTGTTCTCCCATTTCAGCTCGTGTGTGTGTGTGTGTGTGTGTGTGTGTGGAGAGTTTAGAATTATTCAGCAGGGTGTTTGTGAGCGCTATACGTGTAGTGGCTGTAGAAGGAGGAGGACATGGATTTTCTCTCTCTTTTTCTCGTACACACACACACACACACAGACACACAACTAACTGCATCAAAAAAACAGTCAAAACAACTCAAAAATTGAGGCTCAGATATTGATTCTGTGCTTCTGGATTGGTGAGCGTGTCGTCGTCGAGGCGCCGGTTCACAGATTTTACTTTGGAAAAAAAAATAGTTCTGAGTCATCAAAGATGATACGTCGGCGACGGGACCAGGAAGCAATAGAAAGCCCAGTCAGCTGTGAAGCCGCCATTGAATCAGAATATTCATTCATTCATTCATTCATTCATCTTCTATGCCCGCTTATTCCAATTCAGGGTCACGGGGGTCTGCTGGAGCCTATCCCAGCTGTCTTAGGGCGAAGGCAGGGTGTCACCCTGGACAAGTCGCCAGTTCATCGCAGGGCCACATAGAAACAAACAACCATTCACACTCACATGCACACCTACGGACAATTTAGAATGTTCAATTGACCTCACATGCATGTTTCTGGAGTGTGGGAGGAAGCCGGAGAACCCGGAGAGAACCCACGCAGACACGGGGAGAACATGCAAACTCCACACAGAAAGGTCCCAGGTCCGGGCCCCGGAATCGAACCCACGACCTTCTTGCTGTGAGGCGGCAGCGCTAACCACTGCGCCACCGTGTTGGAATCAGAATATATATATATATATATATTTCAAAAAGAGCTTCTGTTTCAACGCTCATTACGTGCCTGTCCTCCATTTAAGCACTGAATTTTTACATTTTTTTTTTTTTTATCTGACCCGTGATGACCTCCAACACTAAGGTGGCCGACGGGAGCTCTGCGAGTGAAGTTCCCCTGAACAGACGCCTCTTCTGCAGGCTTCAGCTGAGCTTGTGGAACCACAAACCAAAACATTCAGCTGCCGCTCAGATTGTTCATCGTGTCCGACTGCACCCCATCTCATCGTGTCTCTGTTTGATCTAACGACCGGGGCAAAGCTTTCAGCACATCGCCACTCATCTAGACGCTGCAGCCCTTCTCTCAAGAAATAAAAAAATAAAATAACTCATCAACAACTTGCTCCTCACGTCTGTCAGCCCTCGTTTGAATCCCGTTTCAATGAGGCAGGAAATCAACTCGTGCTCATTTGCATGAGCTGTCAGCGTCGCTGAGCGAGACGCTGGCTGGCTGGCTGGCTGGCTGGCTCTCCTGCCTGTGACGCCGAGGACAGGCGACACGGCGTGAAACAATGAGCGTCCGCCGAGCCGCCCTGTCAGCCCCGCAGCACAGCCGCACACCTGACTGTAAATAGCAGCCACACAAAACAGGTGTTATGACCTGGACAGGTGTTTGTCGGCGAACCTGTGTGTGTGTGTGTGTGTGTGTGTGCGTGGGTGTGTGTGCGTGTTTGCGGGAGCATGTCTAACTCAATCAAAAGCTCCAGTAGCTCTTCAGGCAGAGCTGCTGTTGTTGAAATAACTGATTTACTGGAGCGATTAAATTCTTCCACCAGCGTATGCACTGTGTGTGTGTGTGTGTGTGTGTGTGTGTGTGTGTGTGTGTGTGTGTGTTGCAGTTTTCCGAGGGTTCACTCAATCATCCATCACCTGCGACATCACACCCAACTCTGAGTGGATCTGACAGAGTTGGAGGGTGAAATGATGCATATTCACCCCCAATCGCCCCGTTTCCGAGGGTGTAAAATTCAGCTGTGGTGACGACTGAGGAAGAGGAGGAAGAATAGGAAGTGGCGGGGGGGGAGCTTTTCTAAACAATTGCAACATCAAATTCTGTGTCTCATTTTGACCACAATGCCATAAATAGTTGAGGTTGGGATTGATCTAAGCATCAATCCTACAATGCATCCTGTTGGTGAAGTTTGATCGTTGTTGCTGAAGCTACAGACAGAATCTCTTTTAATGAGTCACGTTGCTCCATTTGCGAAATAAACCAAATGGACCAATTTGCTTTTTTTTTTTCTTATTGCTAAATATGTTTTCCTGTGTCAGTTCAGGCCCAGTTTCCATCATCACACCCAGGAGACCCAAACCAATTGCTCATTTTGTCGTGGATGTTGTTTGGTGAGGACTTTTAAATCCGACAGGGGAAAAGCAGGGAGAACAAAAAAAAATCGAATCATTAATATTCCTGCTGTTTCCAACAGCTCGGGTAATTTTGGCCCAGAGTGTTGTGTTGCCACTGAGGTTAGATTCCCTGTCTTCACTGACGTACCTGGGACACAAAAAAGACGGACAAAGCAAATCGTTTACTTTCTAGCAAGAGTCCAAACCAAGAAGCGCTGCTACATCACTGCTCACTTATTCACCGGCAGACAAAAGTGAAGGCGCCAGACTACTGGACATACAGTAAACTCAGTGCCCGCCTCTAAATATGCGTGAAAGCGGCCGTGCGTGTGATATTTCCACGCTCCTCTCCTCGGGCGAGGCTTGTCTGCGATTGGTCCTGAGTGGATTAAGAGGCGTCGGAGACGTGGGGCCTGGTGAATGGTGGCGATGGCGGCGGCGCTCCAGGCGCAGTCCCACCTGATAAAGCCGTCTCTCCGACGCGGAGTGGAGTGGAGCAGAGAGGGAGAGAGAGATAGTGGAGGGGGGTGAGAGTGAGCGGTGCCGAGAGGGGGATTAAGATGAAGAAGTGAGACGAAGACGGACAGCGGGAGACGTGAAGAGCTAAACAGGAGAGAGAGAGAGAGAGAGAGAGAGAGAGAGAGAGAGAGAGAGAGAGAGAGAGAGAGAGAGAGAGAGAGAGAGAGAGAGAGAGAGAGAGAGAGAGAGAGAGAGAGAGAGAGAGAGAGAGAGAGAGAGAGAGATTAGGGACGGGAGGGAAGTCCACCGGCTGAACTCCTGCTTCCTCCTCCCTATTGTCCCCCCCCCCCAATCTTAGCTTCGTTCAGTTGCTGTTTTGTCCTTGCGGTGCGTTAGCTTAGCGCCGCAGCTGCAGGCTGGCTCTGTGGCGACTCTGAACACGCAGGGCGACTCTGCCGGCCCTCCAGCCTGGATCTCCGATGAGCATCCACACTTTTCCACCGAGGCCCTGCAACTTTTTTTTTTTTTTTTTTCTTTGCGATTTAAGCATCGAAGCATCGCAACGTGGGAGGAGAAATGAAAAAAAAATCGGCCTTCCTGCAGCGGAACGTTCCGAGCCGGAGCCTCCCTTTGACCTCCGTCCGACTCCCGCTCAAGCTCGACTGCAACATTCCATCCTTCCGCCACCTCTGTGTAAACACACATTTTCTTTGGAGGGGCTATTTTGGAAAAAAACCGTCAAACATGGAAGAGTCAACTGAGTCCGTCCCTGTGCATTACTCATCCCGCCCACCAGCAGCGCTCCTCAGAATTGGAAGTGTGTTCCGCGAGGCAGGCCGGAGCTCATGCTGGGGTCCAGGCTGTGGACGTCGTGGATGGACTTGATTCCCATCTGTCATCTCTATGTATAACGCGGCTGCGTTCCGCCCACAGCTCCAGTCGGGAGCGCGCTCACTGGCGAGTGTCTTTTATTTTATTTTTTCCTTTGCATGCTATGTGCTCGTGACATGCTCACGTGCTGCTGGGACCAGTAATTGAACTCCTTTATTGCAATGTGTCTTGCTCTCTAAGCCGGAAAGTATTTTTCTAAGTTTGCTGCTTCCTTAGCGCCGTGTGCCGAGGGAGTAATCAGTTTTCAGATCAGCATGCAAATTGAATCGCACGCCGTGAATAAATGTGTTTGCTCTTTGTTTGCTTTTTCTACTCCAATGATTTAATATTTTTGCCATTACCGCCTTCACCTGTTCGCCTCGTAAAAAAGATAGCGTGACGCAGGGCCGTCACCAGCGGAGCCCAAAAAGACTCCTCGATTTAATAACCAAACGCTTTTAATTACAGGTTGGAGGAATATTTTTGCCTGATCGGATCAGAGCGCCGTCACTTTAGCCGAGGAAGAGAGAAAAAGCCTTTGTTTGCCTTTACGTTATTTTGTGGTTCGTCAACATATTTATTGGGAAAAGGGAAAAGATGGCGTTGTGTCTCTATTTCAAACTGAATGGAAGTGGTTTTTATTCAGATTTTTTCTTTTTTTTTCTTTTTTAAAGATAAGCAACAAGTGAAGTCTACAGCCAGAGCAATCTGAAGGCTAGGGGTTAGCACGTGTTTGCATATGTTGCGTCAAACGTCAGCACACAGTGTGCAAAGACATTTCAGAAGATCATTTTCAAAGGTCAAAATCGTCTGTAAGTGAAATCGGTCCAATTAGCCCAGAGTTATTCTCGCCCTCCCCCACCTCCCACCTCTTGGATGACATCACTGTGGGACTTGAAGAGCCAGACTGTGGTTGTTTATTGCGCCCCCTGAGCTCAGTGAGAACGTTGCAGCTCCGCTGTGATTCTTGACCCCTGACGGAGGAAACGTCACGCCGGGCGGCGCCACAGCATGAGCTGCGACCTCGTAAAGATGCGGTGGGGGGGGGTCGCGGGGACTCCCCTCCCCCTCCCAACACCCTCTGACAGCCAATCCTCCCTTTACGATCTCACCGGAAAACCCTCCAATCCAACCTCCCGCTGCAAGATGAGTTTTTTTTGGGAGGGTGGATAAAAGTGTGCAGCTTGTTGCTCGCCAACTCGTGAAATGTGTTTGCTTGGCTTCAACTGCCGCCTCTGTGTTTACTTGCGGGAAAAAACACCACCTGGCTGCCGCTTGACGCTGCATCACCTGCCGCTGAATGGGCAGCGGTGGAGGTCGGCGGTGGTGGAGGTGGTGGGGAGGGGGGGGGGTCTCGCTACGGCTGAGGGGAAAATGCCGTCCTGCTCTCTGACATGTGGACTTGTGTCTCTTTTTTTTTTTTTTTTTTTTCACGTCAGTCAGTCAGTCAGTCAGTCAGACTTTCCCTCCCTGCACTTCTCCCGGTCAGGGATTCGCACAAATCTCCCTGTTCTGTACTGCGTCTGTGGACAACAGACGAGGCCGCTGCCGCCGCCTCCTATAAGCTGCTGATGTTTTGGCGGCACGTCGAGCAGCGGAATCCTTCAGAAGATTTACCTCTCTCCCTCGCCCCCTTTTTTTTTGAAGGCTTACCGTGGTGGCGGCTTCAGCCACGGCTCTTTGGGTGACTGCGAGTCTCTGCCACACTTCTTGTTTTCAAATCAGCTTCGCTCAGAATCTCTTCTCTCCCCTGGTTAAAGCATCCGCTGCAGCACGTCTGTTTTGAAAAGAAAAAAAAATCACTCCTTCTGGGTTTTTCTGTATTTCTGCATCCAGGAACTGATATATTTTTTTTGTTTGTTTGTTTTTTTTTACAATACTGGGAGTGAGCTTTTTTTTTTAATTGCTGTCATCACAGTAGCAGGCGCCTGGCCAGCTGAGAGACGAACCGTTCCACTGACAACATGCTTCAGATCCTTCTGAGGAGAAAGGTTAAACAGCACCGGCACGGAACTGGAATATTTGCAAATTGTCTACCTGTCTAAGTGGAGTCCCCTGAGCTGTGTGTGTGCGTGTGTGTGTGTGTGTGTGTGTGTGTGTGTGTGTGTGTGTGTGTGCGTGTGCTCGTGAGACGCCCTGCAGAAGCAGCACAGGGGGAATCTAAACGCATCAGGCCAGATCTCAGGCGGGGCCGAATCAATGAGCGCTGCCACTTTTTTCAGAGACAATAAAATGAAGCCGCTGTCTCAATTGCCTGGAAACTACTTAGAAATTTTCACTTCGATTTATTCGCGGAGAGTCGGGCCACATCAGGGCTAACTGCCAGGAGCCGGGACAGCTGCGAGACGGCGACGTCGTCTTATGACTCCATCTTTTCGGAGCGATGAATAAATGTCGACGCCGGTGGAGGAATAATTCAGGGGTTATTAAAGAGCCGGTGTACACTTCTTCCAGGCGGCCCGTATGGAGCACAAGGACACGTTTGTAAATATGAAAGGTGACTGTGTTTTTCTGTGAGCCAAAATACAATTGACAATGCTCCTATTGGAAAACAAGGCAGTTTCAGGCAAATTCCTCGGCCGTGTGAAACGTTGAAACAGGTGCTTCCCTCCGCTGGCGACGAGTTTGAAGCTGAACGGTTTTGGCGATTGGGTCGAGTCATCGCTCTCTTCTTCCTCCTCTTTTTTTCTTTTTGTTTTTTTTTTGGGGTCCCTTTAGCTGATGGATGGAAATGATGAAAGTTCTGAATCTCCACGCGGTGCCACAACTCGCCTTCACTTCCTGCTGGCCGCCGCTGAGATTCTCCCAGCAGCTGTTCCCTGTGACTCATTTCCACACAAACTATTTGAACTATTGTCTGTCCTCCTCTTGTTAGCGGCCACAGCGTGCAAGGGAGTCGAGAAAAAAAACACACACACACACACACACATACACACACACACATGAAAAACCCCAGCCTTGTCCCCATTTGTCCACACGCTTGGCCACATTAAAATCAGCCGTCGCTCTTTCCATTTTTTTGTCCCCCCTCAAGCCATTAAACTGTTTTTCCGACCCTAACCTATGTGTCCTCCCTGTGATGTATGTGTGTACGTGTTGTTCCACCGCTGATTTGCCACGTTGTTTGTAATGAGAGGCCGCGCGTCGAGGCAGACAGACAGCTCTGTTTCACTAACAGGCCCAGCGGTAACAAGCACTATGCTAATCACAGCCCTAATGAAAGCATAACTCTGGGCCCCATTCGCCGGGAGAATAAATGCCTTCATTTAACTCAGCATGGGGGCTCCGGCGCTGGGAAAATGCAGTTTTTAAATACACAAGCCGCGCGGCACAGCTTGGTTTTTCTCACCCGGGAGAGACAATTTCCTGCGATTGTCAGCGAGAAAGGTGAAACGCCGCGGCCGCATCGGAAAGAGTGCACAAACTGATTTTTTTCCCCCTGTGAGCGAAAGCGTGCCAGGCGGGCCGACGGAAGGGAAACCCTTTGCAGACGCGACGCAGCGGCTTCCTGTCACATTTCAAACACCTGGCGGGTTTTTTTCTTCTTTTTTTGAGGTTCCTCTCGCCGCTAATCCCTCCCTCGACGGCTCGCCGCTCTCGCTCACATCACTGGAGCGGCGCGCCGCCGAGCCGACTGCGGGAGAGACGGCTTCTCCAGATACCTTTTTGTGCTCCTGTTTGATTTCCGGATGATAGGCGCGTCTTATCTCTCGCCCGCTCAGACACTCACCCTCGCTGCGTGCGCCGCCGTGTGTCGTACAGTGGAGTATCGGCGACGGGGGTGCAAAGAGACAAAGATTCCCGCCGCGAGATGCAGATCTGATCGTCGCTCCCTGGAGCGATAAGCCTGCTGAATGGCTTTCGGGGGGCGAGGAGTCTGTGGCGGGTGCACACCAGTGGCTGGGAGCACGTGTGGCTTCCCAGTCTCACTCTCCGGATAAGCCTTATTCCATCTGAGTAACCTCTAATTAAATGAAAGCAATACTTAATGAATGTGGAAGCTCGAGCGGCGGCGGCGCTAGTGTCGTGAGACAGGTTGATTTCTGTTTCCGTTTCTTTCCACCCCCGACATCGAGCACAGCCATGCATTCACCTGCTGAGACTCAGCCAGGATGACTTGGGAGGATTTTCAGTCTCAACTTCTAGGTAGGAGAAGAAGCTGAGAGCCACTGCTGTGCAGGGAAGTTTGTAATTATGTGCAAAATGAATACGTGATTATCAGGTCGTAATGGGAAGGAAAATGGCAAAGTAAAGGTTAATATGAATTTCAATGGTGCAAATATCGAAAATGGTGGGTGTGACACAAACTGCACACCAATCTTGAGGTGCACTTATGCAGAGAACGAATTTTCAAAAGCTGAGATGAAGCAACAGCATTAGCAAGCCAGCTAATGTTGGTATCCATGAGCTGAGCTGACACGCCCCCTCGCCACCGCAGCACCTTTCAGTCAAGCGTCGACGTGCAGTTTGCCTTCATGCCCTGTTAAATTGTCTTCATCTTCTCTGTTCAAGACGAGGTGCACGCTGAAAAAAACCCGATGTCGCCGCTCTCGGCGAGTTGCAGGAAAGCGGGAGCGTGTGCAATTTGGGACGACGCTGCACAATTTGGAGATTAGTGCGGCGTGCAATCAGCGCAGAGTGCACTCAAGGAAGGATCCAATTGGAAGCCAGCTAATGACTCTATAAGTTTTATAGGAGAGTTGAGTCGGATGATTAGGATGGCGGAGAGAGGAATTCCCACGTTTCGCAGCCAAATTATTTCCTTGCCCGCCCAAAATACACAGCCGATCGATCCCAATTTTAGCCGGCGGGAGAGTAATGGGGCACAAAAGAGAGTTCAGTTTCTGATTAACTTGCAGCCGGAGAGGAAGCCTGTGTGAAGAAGACCGGGGCTGAGGGAGGAAGGCTTTGACCGACTGAAATCCTGCAAACTACAGCTGCTGGGGGTCTTTCCTCTGCAGCAGCAGCAACCAATCAGTGGACGAGCGCAGCAGCTCCAGGTTAGTTTCAGATCTATGTTGCATCTACGTGCGTCGCAGGAGACTTCATCCATCACACACCCTGCCCCAGTTTGAACTCCAAACCGCACCTCTCTGAGGTTGACCTCACTTCCTCTTGTTGCCGACGGCAGCATTGTGGCGAATGCGAGTCCTCGCTCCACTCCGCCCCGCAGCATCTGATTGGCTGTCGTGGTGCCGCTCTGTTTCGCTCCCCACCGCAGTGCGAGTCGAAAAGAAAAGCGGGTGCTTTGCAAGCAAATGTTTTAAAATCAATTAGAATCAAATCATCATGAGTGAGGAGTCTTTCAGACCGACTCGTCGGTCTGAAAACATTCCCACATTGTCTCGTCTGTTTGTGGCACTCGTGTAAAAGGCCAAGCATGCCAGTGATGAATGGCACGCTATTCAAAAAGCCGCCGCTTTGTGGGGAAACTTGTTTGTTGTTGCTCTACTTTGAAATAGAACATCAATCATGTGGGGAGTGAAAGGGATTTACACAAGCACAAGTCTTAATCTAATGGTCTGCCGCACAGGGCGATGAAGAAATCGCAATGAAAAAGAAGAGAGGGAGAGAGAGAGAGAGTGAGGGGGAGAAAACAAATTCGACAAAGTCAATTGTCAAAACATTTTTCCTTCTTCGTCTTCTTGTGGCGCCGCCGTCGCTCACGTGTCTCCGCCGGCGGCGGACGGCAGCCAAATGTAAATGCGGGGAAGCGGCGGGCGAGGAGGAAAGCCAAGAAACTGCAGAGGATAAAAAGTATGTAAACTCTTTCAACCATCCAAATTAGAGTTTTTTTCCTTTCTTTTTATCGGATCAAAGGCGCCGGGGCTTTCACAGCGCCACGCGCTCGCAGCTTCTTCTTTCTCCCCCCCCCCGCACAACGCACCACCCGCCGTGTTTATGGCGCGCCTCGCAGCGGTTATGTGCTAATGCCAAATGAGCAGAGGGGAAGGGAGGAGGGCATAAAGGGAAGGAATTAAGCAAGGCTGGGAGGGAGGATATCAGAGGAGTGATAAGTGGAAATAATTCCCTCCTCTGCAGCGCCGCGCCGGCTGACGATGTCAAACTAATTGTCTGTGTGGCTTTAACAATCAAAGGAACTTTTATTCCCCCCCCCCCCCAAAAGCCTCAAAGGAATTCAGGGGGAAGTGCAGAAGAAGTTGGAACCCTCCCCACAGCCCTTTCTCCACCCCCCCCCCCTTGTTATTTAACAGAGCAGAATTGGCGCCGACCCATAGAGTGAGAGTTCTGCACCCTGATCAATACATTATTTATCGCACCTGGCCTGGTAAAATATATTCCACCCTGCTGAAGGATGAACGGGCAACTTCACTTTCAGCATCAAGTTGAGGAGGAGGAGGAGGAGGAGGAGGAGGAGGAGGAGGAGGAGGAGGAGGTCATTGTTCTTTTTGGGGGTTTTTCCTGTGTTTCCTCCTTCCTGCCAGGAGACACTGAGACATAACAAAAACATTGTGGCCGTGACTTTGTGACCAACGTGAGGGCGAAAATTCAGGGTCAGTCGCTGCAGGGTTCAGCACCACGGTCAGTTCCTCTTCTTTTGTGGAGATCCCCCTCCCGAACCTCTGTCTGTCTCACACACACACACACACACACACACACACACACACACACACACACACACACACACACACACACACACACAGAGCCTCTCAGTCAACAAAATAAAGCCGTGTACTTCCTGTTGTAGGGGAGCGAGCTCGGACTGTTGACCTATAGCCACAACAGGCCTTGAGGGGAGCTGTGATCGCTTTTGCTCTTTGAAGGTTGGACTCCGTCTTGATTATACAGCAGGAGGCATTTCACTTCTGTGTAAGGAGAAGCAGTGGGGGAGGGACACACACATGCAGGCACACGCACACCCCTGGGTTAGTCTCCCATGTGCAAGTGAAAGGCAGCTGAAACCTGTTGGCTGATAGTTGCTTCCTGAAGCTTTAAAAGCTGCGGTTTTCGGAATACACCAAAGCTGACCGGGATCCCAGCAGAACAAAGCGATACCGTCAAAACCAAAACAAAGGTGGATCTAAAGGGGGAAAAAACCCAGCAATTTCATCCCAACTGATCTGAACTGCTGCAGAATGTTCGGACTTCCTCACCATCACTTTCGAGAGACCAAGATCTCCAATTTTCCAGCGTGGTGGCTGGTGTGGGTCAGTGTCCGACTGCGTGTGCATTTTATTTGCTCAGGCAGGTGTGAACATCCATGCCACCCCCTGTGTGTGTGTGTGTGTGAGTGAGTGTGTGCGTGTGTGTATCGGTTGCAAAGCCAGTGGATTGCGAGTCTATTCTTGGCGGGCCAGTGTGTCAGGCGTCTGAGATCGGCAGTGACAGCTCACCTGCGGTGCATAGGGCAGCGCTGGCCTGCAGGCAAGACGAGGGGTGAGGAGGGGCCGAAGGAGGAGGGGGAAGCAGAGGGGGGGTGGAGGGGAGAGGGGGCTGGTGGCCGTGACACAAACCCAGCATGACTCGCCCGCACAGACACACACAGCGGGGGTTAACGCGATCACATTACTTACTGCACGGAGGAGGAGGAGGAGGAGGAGGAGGAGGAGGAGGAGGAGGAGGAGGGGAAGGAGGGGAGGGGGGGTTGTTGCTGTCGTTACTGCGGACAGTGCGTCGCCTCTGATGGGAGATAAAAAAAGGAAAAATCCAACAAACTAATTGAATTTCTTCTTCACTTCAGCAGTCTTGTGGGCGGAGCCTCCTGTTCATCTCCACGAGCAGCAGTCAGAATCACCTTCAAGCAGCAGATATTTCCAGAACTTCCTGTAAAGGAGGGAGGAAGCAGGAGAAGTAGAGGGTGGGCTTCTGGTGGAGTTGACTGGCTGAACTGGTTTCTCCTCAGGATGCAGGACCTTCTCTCCTCCTCGCAGTAGCTGGGGAATTAAAGCGCCGCCCGTCAGGGATTCACGGATGAATAATTCACTCTCGCTCCGCGATGGATCGTTGCCGCTTCAGACCAGGTCTGGCAGCGGGGAGAAGGACTGGAGAAAGAATCGCTGGGCCAGTATTGGGAATTTTTTGCGTGCGGTCGACGGCTGCCTCTGGATCAGGACGGTAACGGCGTGAGAGCGGCTGTGTGAGTCCGTGCACTCAGTCGGCTTCATGTTTCTCAGTGTGACGCTCACTTTCTCCGAGCCTTTCCGGGGCCTCCCGGATCTCCGCTTGTCCGCTTGTGTGCGAAACCCCGCTGCTGGCCACTGTGGCAACCAAATGGCACGCACACACACACGAACACGCCGAGCCGGCACGCCTGACCGGATCCCGGCCAGATCACAGCAGCGTGATGCACAATCCTGCCGGATCACCAGGTAGACAGACCGGCGAGGAGCCGGGGAAAATGGCTTGATGATGGCCAGGGGAGAATCAAGAGGCGGTGGAAGGAATCAAAACAGGCAGAGCGTGAGGAAAAGAGCCAGCTGGAGGGAGAGAAAGGGGGGAGAAGTTTGAGGAGGAGGAGGAGGGGAAAAGGAAGAAGGAGGAACCTAAATAGCCATTTGTCCCTCCTGCTGCCTGGCGGGCCAGCGGCGCTAATGAAGACTTCAGAGCAGACGGACGGCGTGGCGCTGCAGGAGGCCGGAAGCCCAGGGAGGAAAACATAGGGGAGGGAAGGCCATGATGAAACAAGAGTGGCTGAAGGCTCGGCTCCAGCCGCGGCTGCAGCAGTGCAAACGGGCAGCTGGCTTTGTGCGCTCGCCTGCTAACAGCGTGTTCCTGCGGCGAGGCCTGCGCCAGGCAGCAGGCTGCCAAAGAAAGAAAGAGAGCAAAAAAACAGCAGCGGGTGGAAATGTAAAACATGGAACTTGGAGCTGTTATTATCTATTATTTATTCAGCAAGTGAGCGGCTACATTCTGGCAGTGGGGTTTACACACGTGAGCACGAAAAGGCTTTTCCCTGGCAGATATTTTATTGCTTTGCTTTTATTTCTGACCCTCTTTGGTGGGACAGCAGCACCGCAGCAAATCTGACTGTTCTTCGAAGAATAGCGACAGATAGTTCGTCTGGATAGTTCTTCCAATTCAGGGCTTCTTTTCCAGATGGATACGGTTAATAATAAATCCGTGCACGAGTGCCAACGCCATGATGCTCCGAAAAAGACAGTTTGCTGAGAATTGGATGCATTTTCCCGTTAAAAGAATGAGAAGAAAAAAAAGTAGCTTTTCTCAGTCTGCACAATTTTACGCTTTAAGTTTAACTACAGTGGGTGGTGGTGGAAACCAGCTGCACCAGCAGCAACAAACCTGATCAGCCTCGAACCTGACAGTCTTGTCGTCTCGTCTCCAGCTGGACGCAGGAAAGTAAAAAGCTTGAATTTGTCCACTCTCGGCCCGGGCGGAGGGTGTTTAAAAAGAACCGACTCTCCTCCTCCGTCAGCCGCCGCTGCTACCTGGTGGGCGTGCTGACAAGCAGAGAAAGCGATGGGGCCCTGAGACTCTCTGGGGCCTGATAGGAGTCGATCTAATGAAACAGCCCGTAGAGGAGGAGGGAGGCCAGACAGCGGCGGCAATAACTGTACATCTTGTCCGCTGGCCGGGGCTAATCGGGCCGGCGGCCAGGATATTGCGGGAGGATCCGCCGAGGTCTTCCGATAACGGCCCCTGTGTTGCACCACCGCACTCTTCTTCTTCTTCCTCTTCTTCTTCTTCAGTTCAGTAGGTGGCGCATGTGTTCAGTGGCGTAAAAGCCGAGTTGGTCACCAGGGACACAGATCACTTTGAGAGATCGTCGGCAAAGTGAAATATGGACACAAACGGGGAGCCTCAACATGTTTAATGCATGGAGAAGAGTCATTAAAATGCAACAACACATTTTATCCTGATATTTATATATTTGGTGCAGCCTGTTTGTTTTAGAGTTTTTGTTCACACCACGACTGATCCAAATTTGTTGATTTGCACACTACGGTCTTCTCTTTACCCTTGTTGTTGTTGTTTGTTTCCTTCTTTAATTGTTGGGTCCTCAGAGCTCCTCCTCTCCTGACTGTTGGCGGCTGGGCTCCAGTGCAGGCTGAGGACGCTGACAGGACCGGAGCCGCCTGTTCTGACAGACGACGAGCAGCAACGGCGGGACCCCCCACCTCCACCTCCACCACTTCCACCACCTCCACCACCTTCCCACCACGGCTGCATAATTCACGAAGGCAGATGTACAAGGGCGGGTTTATTAGCTCGCCCCGTGCGACGCCGCTCCGCTGATTTACAGTTTAAGGAAGCGGGCAGAACAAACAGCACGCGCAAAAACAAATCAAACCAGTGACGGCAGCGAGAGAGAGAGAGAGAGAGAGAGAGAGCGAGAGAGAGAGCGAGAGAGAAAAGGAGGTGACGACAGGAAGGAAGAGGGGGGAAAAAAAAAGAGAAACCGCAACGGCCAATTAGCAGATGTTGAGGTGATTGTTCGCGACACAGAGGCAAAGTCGGAATTCCGGGTCGGGAGAGGCGTCACCTCCGCTACCTCTCATTACAGCCAGACGGATCTGGGTGAAGTTTGCAGCGGCTAAGAGCTATTAGGCAGCGAGGAGGCGAGGCCATCAGGGCGGGACACGGGCGTCGGGACGGCATCATCTTAATGAGAGCCTTTCTGAGCCTTAATGAGCACCGCCACCACTGCCGCCGCCAAACGTCTCTCTTCCCACTGGATGTCCGGCCCCTCTTCCAGGATTGGCCGCCGGCGCTGGTCGACGACGGAGCAGCGTTGAGATGCTCCGTAATGGGAGGGGCTGGAGGGGCTGTCAGAGAGGTGGGGGTGGGGGGAGGTGGCGGCTAAGGAAAACAGTGAAGGGATTAGGTGGTGGTGGTGAGGGGCGGAGTCTCCTCTCTGAATGTCTCGGCTTTAAATTAATGAGGAGGCTGAGCGCACAACGATAAATTTAGCTTTTCATGTTTAATTACGCCACGACTGCGGTAGTTCGCCCAGGATAAATCGCACAATTATTATGCTGCTCAGCCCCTCGCCCGTGTTGTGTTCCTCCCTTCCTTCTGCTACACCCCCCCACCACCACCACCACCACCATCTATTTGTTGTTGTTGCTTATTCATAAGTTGATGTCTTTTTCCTTAATGGTGCCCCGTGCGTGCGAGGAAATAAAAGAGGCCCTAATTCTTCCACAGCGAGAGGAGACGTAGGATGCAGCCAAAAGTGAGGCGGCGGCAGGCGGCGGGCAGCAAGGGTCTTTTCCTCACAGTGAGCTCTTTGTGCACTTATGGAGGGAGACACTAGCGGGGAAGGACCTGCTCGCTCCAGTGGCAGAGAGCGATTCTCCTAGATTTCAAGGGGAGTCCATCTGATAATTGCTTGCATCATCTTCTTCTTCTTCTACTGCGTGAATGTGGACATGGTCGGGTGACCACGTCTGACTGTGCACAATATGGGACCTTTTCAAACTACCCGGTAAATAGTGGAATTGCCAGCAATTCCGCCGCTGGCTGATGTTTGAAATGTGCTTTGTTGTCGGGAGGTTGTCACACTCGCCATCGGCGCCGTACGAGGGAATTGCTGTCAGGCTGCCGCGCCGCAACGTGCGATACAAATATTTTCCCAGCCGATCGTATTCCACATCACTCACTTTTACACCCCAGACAGGCGCCGGCTCCTCCCCTCACGCTAATTCAAGCGAGCCGCCGATGCAAATAGTGGCACCTGCTCGTGCAGCGACGCCGCAACCCAGCGACCATCTGGATCCCGCGGGCCTCCGGTGCCGTGCAGCACCAGCAGCAGATGCAACTGAGACGGAAACTGTGATACAGTTGGTGTGAAATGCCAGGATGCAGGTGCTCCCGCCATGTAAATCCCACCCGCACCCCAAAATCTGTGCTAATCCCAGATTAGGCTCCAAATGCCAGATGAGCTGCTTCTCCTCAGACAGACCCACTGTTGCCCCCCCCCCCGTCCCAAGCGCCGCCACCACCACCACCACCAGCACCACAACCAGCACCACCACCACAGCACCAGGCCGGCTGGCCTCTCTGGGATGTGATGAGAACGACACCCAGCATTTTCCTCTGAAACCAAGCAGAAGTTGTTTTAAAGGGACAGCATGCACACAAATGAATTTCCCCCCAACCAACCCAACAAGGCCCCCTGCCTCTGCATGGAGTAAATCTCCAGGAAGCATTTCCAAAAGATAGTCTGCAGTGTCACCGTCACTGACGCTGCTGCATCAAACCCGTCATTTGGCCTCGACCTGGCTGCTCTGGGAGCAGCTTGACGGCTCTCACTTCCCTGGTTGATCAATTTAAAAGCATCCGGCCGCCGTCTTCCTGCCCTGCGCAGCGGGAATATAATTGCTTGTCCCTCAACCGTTTCTCAGGTGTGTGTGTGTGTCTGTGTCTGTGTGTGTGTATACGTGTCCTTTTTTCAGTCCCACTCTTATTGACAACAAATGTTCACAGGTGCTTGTTAGACTACAGCCCTGTCCTTATTTTTATTTTCTATTTTTTCTTTCTTTCTGTCATCTTCTTTTTTTGGGGGGGGGGGGGGGGCGACAAACGACAAATCAGTGTTGATGCGTTTGACGAGCTTGGTCTCACCCAATTTCCTTCGGCCAATTTTGAGATTTGTACTTTCAAATGAATTCGGGGACCCCTGTGTGAGCTGGCTGATTGCATTTCCACAGAGCCTCAGTGGCATGTTGTGCCTGAGATCAACTTGGCATCCTGGCATGAAGGCAATTTCCATAAAACGCACAACTACCCTCGCGCCTCTCAGTGTGTACTACACGGAGTAACACGCCAGTGCGCAAATTAACACTAGCACTTTCCCGTCTCTCCCACTCTCCCTCGCTCTCTCTCTCTCTCTCACACACACACACTTGTGGTGCACACACAGCCGACGTGTCCAAGGCGTCTTGGCCGCGCTCGCCTCAATCCTCTCCATCAATATGCTAATCTGGGAGGGATTAGTGAGCCAGGGGTAACTTCTCAACTTAAACACAGACGGCGAGGAAAAGCGCCGAGGGTTAAGAGGTGCTTACAGTCGCACAAACAGGCACTTGCACTCACCTCCACACACACACACACACACAGGTGACACACACACAGGCAGAAGCACGGGGAATAATATTACTCTGGATGTGCGTTGCCTTTGCCAGACTGCTGATGTTGATGGATTTCAAGGCAAACACGTTCACGCCACCTGCACTGTTTTGGTTCTTTGGCAGTCTGGTTGGCCATCATCTTCCACAACCACTGATCTTTTCGAAGCTAATTACTTGTGCTCACATATATACATACATAGACTTCTGCACAGTCTTGACTGTCAAAGAAGGCAGAGGTGCAGAGCTAAGCTGCTGAAAAAAAACCCACGACCATCTTCAACGTCTAGCATCATACGTTACGATTTTTGCAAACTACTCGAGAGCTCTCTGTGAAAATGAGCAGATTTTCTTAATTTTCCATTTGTGCGCAGGGATCTGCATCGTGTCGGCGTTCCGTTGCGGAAGTCTGTGTCCTCGGGCAGCAAACAGCAGGTTTACGGCCGATGGGGAGCTTAGCGGCACATTATGAACATGTCTCTTGCACACAGCGCAGTTGTTGTTGCCGCCTGCTGACATGATAATACATTCAATAACATGGCTTTCAGATTTTTATCTTTTTTTTCCTCTACCCTAATACAATCAACAATTTTCTTTTCTTCTCTTTTTTTCTTCTCCTTCCAAATGTTGCATCGTTTTCGCTGCCAAACAATAGAGCCCCATTTCCAGACGAGCTGCTGAGTGCTTGCGGTGATGCTGTCGCATTCAGCATCGGCGCCGCTGCAAGTGTAGAAGCGCCAGATAAGAGACAAAAAAAGGGAATAAAAGAGAAAGGAAAGAATAAATACTCAAGTGGGATACCTCGCTGGCAGAATCCATTTGGAGTGCGCAAGCAATTGCTGCTCATTGACACGGCAATGTCTTAAGCCTGGCTGGTGAATGAATATTTTTGCAAATATATTGCATGATTTTACAGTAGAGGGCCTGCAGCAGATGCAAACACGGCGAAGAGGAGGAAGAAGACGAGGAGGGAAAAGCAAGACAATAATCGGGGAGTGGAGCACAGAGCGTGACTGAGATCAGCTCTTATTTCACTTTTGGGAGGGTTGGGGGGGGCAGGACAATTTTTTTAATATCACGTACAGGATGCTGCACAACAGTAGTGGAGAGGGTGGGGATGAGGGGCGATAAAACTTACACTCTGCAGAGACTGCGACGAAATGTTTTTGCACAATGCAGGAGGACTCTGAAAAAGAAGGCACAGTTAGTTTCCCTTTGCGCCGTCGCTGCTGCTACTGCCGCCCGTCGCTGCTGCTACTGCCGCCGCCGTCGCTGCTGCTGCTACTGCTGCCGCTACTGCTGCCGTTGTCGTCTCCAAACAACGCAGCAAACGAAACGCACACAAAAAAACTTTGGCAGACACGTCGTTCGCCTTTCAGTGAAGAGTTTCTGTGTAACTCAAAGCTTATTAGCTCGTCAAAGGTGTCCGCCGCCTAACGTCTTCCCCTCCCCCCTAACACCCCTGCACACACACACACACACACACACACACACACACACACACACACACACACACACACACTCGCCAGGCTCAAACTGTCAATGTTAGCAGAGAGGATCTCATTAATTTTTCGGTGGACGAGGAACGGTGGCCGCAGCTCTAGAGTAAACAGCGCGACTTTAATAATAATGGGCTGATGGCTGGAGGGCTCTTTAGTCTCCCGCCGTCCCCCCGGAGAACAAGGTGAGGCGAAAAGAGTTAAAAAAAAAGAGTGAAAGAGAGAAAAAAAGAGCTCAATTCTCAATGAAATCGCTGCAAGAAATTTGCATTCTCTGTGTTTTGGACTTGCCATCAGATGCTGGGTGGCGACTCCATCGCCCAGCAAACAAACTAATGTATTAACATGAACATGAATCTCAATTTGAGCAAACAGACTTTTTTTCAATCTGCAAGGAAAAAAAATTGCCGCCATTTGGACCCAATTTTTTTTTTTTTTAGAATTGAAATACTTTCTGCAGAAAAAAAAGTCTCTCAAAGTCATTGTTCATCCACTGGAAGTCTCTGTGGAGATCCCAGGTCAACGCATATATTACACCGCTCAAATAAATGTCCCCTGTAATCTATCAGGGGCGCCGGCGACGGAGTCGACTGGGCCGCGTGTGTTTTATCAGCCCGGTAATTGTTCATGTTGACACGCATTGTCTTCCAGAGGATGGGATGGTGAGAGGCAGCCCGCCTTATTAATGGCTTCTAATAAAGACTGGCATTCATCAGGCATGATATAGCACTGTCACACACACACACACACGCACACACAAACATGGGCAAGATGTAGAACCTTCTAGTCTTATTTCTTGGCCAATGACGACATTCTGTTATACCTGAAAGTGACAAAGCTGCAAATGTGTTCTCGTCCGTCTATAGATCCATCCATCCATCCACCCATCCATCCATCCATCTATCCAGCTGCATGCTGCTTGTACCACTGTGCTCAAGGTGTTTTTCCCTTCATCTTCTTCTCCTGCTTCATTCTTTGAGGAATACAAAGAACGGTCATTGTGCGACCTGTGCCGTCTCCTTCCTCAGAGACGCTGCGGCTGAATGGGAACATTGCTGGAGTGTCCTTGAAATTGCGTTGGCTCAGCTGCGCGCTCTCTTTCCTTTCAATAAATGGGCCGTTTTCGCACTGCGGCGCCCGGACGGCAAACAGGATAAATTATTTATGGCTGTGATGAATAGTTATCCCAATATAATATCATGCTGCCTGTTGATTTTCATACATGTATAATGGAGGCGGCAGTAGGGGGAGTGGCTGCTGGAGGAGGAAGAGGGAAGATGAGGAGGAGGAGGAGGAGGAGGAGGACTCGAACTCCCTGGCCTCTGCTGTTGGGACCTCAGACTGTCCCTGTAGGCATTCTTATAGCAGCATTTTGAAAGCCACTCACCTCAGCTGCCTGACTCTCTTTGACGAGGCCGCCTTGAAAATCATGAATCTCCCGTTACCTCATCGGCTGCCCCTCATGTCCTCGTCCTCAGCTTATTTTACCAGACGCCACCCTCTTGTTTTCACATTTTATTTAATACTACTCGTTATTATTCATTTGTATGATTTTCCATCCGCTCAGCCCTGCTGTTCCTCGCCTCCGCCATCCAGTGCGAGTGGAGCTGGATGGAGGAGAAAACGGGGCTAAAACACCCGGATTTTAAACCAGAGACTTCAGAACTGAGCTGCTGTAGCTCTCCGTGGTCCTGATCCTGATAGCACCATGCAGCATCTCCGTGGTTCTGATCCTGCTAGCACCATGGAGAGTTGTTGTAACTCTCCGTGGTTCTGATCCTGCTAGCACCATGGAGAGTTGTTGTAACTCTCCGTGGTTCTGATCCTTCTAGCACCATGCAGCATCTCCGTGGTTCTGATCCTGCTAGCACCATGGAGAGCTGTTGTAACTCTCCGTGGTTCTGATCCTTCTAGCACCATGGAGAGCTGCCGTAACTCTCCGTTGTCCTGATCCTTCTTGCACCATGCAGCATCTCCGTGGTTCTGATCCTGCTAGCACCGTGGAGAGCTGTTGTAACTCTCCGTGGCCCTGATCCTGATAGCACCATGGAGAGCTGCTGTAACTCTCCATGGTCCTGATCCTTCTAGCACCATGGAGAGCTGCTGTAGTTCTGTGGTTCTGATCCTGATCCACCGCCTTTTTCATTTTACTTGATTTTACGTCTCATTTTACACTACACTAATTTTATATTTTAAAAAAAAGCAACAACAACTCGTGGATGTCGTGCTGGTCATGTCCCTGTATTCCAAAGGAACAGAAGAGGCCTCATCTCACCTACCAAACAAATAGAATGAAAGGGAATAAAAAAAAATGAAACAAAAGATGAGTTGGGAAAAATCATTAATTAGTTAGGTGCAATAATTGCCTTCAGAACAACATCCCTGCTACTCACATGCTCAACCTGCTCTGCCCTGCCAGTCCAGCAGCCAATTATCCAGGAACAATCAGGGGAAACTCAAACGCTAACAAGTTCTCTCTAACACAACAACAACAACAGCAACAACATTGATGTTGTGCTCATGTTGAGCCATTTTCTTCCTCCATCTTTTCATTTCTTCACCCCTCCCCCACTTCTCGCCAATCGAACTTTCCTCGCCTCGCCCCCATACCTCTCAGGACCAAAGTAATTACAATGAAGGGGGGCTGGGAGGGATAATGGATGTTTATGCGGTGCAAGTGAAATGCCCCCATGATTCTCCTTGTGACGAGCGCCACGCCGCCTAACAAGCACGAGGACGGCGGTGGACATGCGGGGAGCGCAGCGCCTCCGTCAGCATTAAGGCCGACACGCCGGTCAGCGGGAGAGCGCCAGCGCTCATAATGAAGAGAGACGAACGTGGCGCCGTCCATTGATTGGTGGCACGAGGCCTCTCCCGCCAATTTGCTGAGTCCCACTCAGCCTCGTTTCCTCTTCTCTCGGCTACATCCTCTTCTCCTCCCTGCTTATACGGTGACGTCAGTCAAGGTGTCCCATTTGTGTTCCCTCTGAGATGCTCCAAGCCTCAATGCTCCTGTCTTGCTTTTGTGAATTTTGTCCAAGTATGGGACTGAGTTCCAACCTGATAAAGGTCCCATTTTTAACATTGAACAAACTGTGATGCATCATGTACTGTACATCCAGGACCACCCTTTCTAACCACACTGTGCAGACAGCGGAGTGTCTCCTCCAAGAGACTGAGAAGGCTTTGTTGCCGGAAGGAAACTTGAAGAGATCCTCCCTGCTTGAGCCATCACCACCCTCTAGAACTCTGGAACTCTTGCCCTCTGTGTGACAGACAGTAACATTCTGGTCTTTTTCTGGACTGTTTTCTTTCATTAACTGTTTTTTCTCAGCATGAAATTAATCACTTCAAACCAAGTTACCCAACACTTCAACGTAAACAGCGTTCAACCTATTTGGCAGCTTTCTTTTCTTTTTTTTTTTGCCTGGCCCTTTGTAAATTGTCCTCTGTTTTCTACTTGACATCAACTAAGTGGTGGTTTATGACCTCAGCTGTAGATGACCACTAGGGGGCAAGAAGACAACCCTCCTCTTTAATTAACTTCTGCACTGTACAAAGCCAACCTTTGTGTGACAGTGTGCGAGTGAGTCACACTTGTCTTGTTGTGCTTGTGTGCTGCCTGCTGTCTCCTTGTCTCCGCCCTCTGCACTCTGTCAGCTCCTTCCACACTCCACACCTGCTCTGCGTTGCCAAACCAGACTCACCTGGTTCCCATCAGCTCGTTGCTGCCACCTCGCCACTGTTTGAGCAGAAATCAAACCTTCTTTATTCTTATTTCTTGGCGGTCTGAGGTTCTCGTCTCTGTCTGCACAGTTTAAACTGTTTTTTCTTTAAACCTGAACTCACAAGCAGTTTTGCTGTCTGCCTTGTTAAAACTAAATGTTGCCAATTTCTTGGGTTCCACTGCAAAACTTGCCAGATTTAAAGGCCCAATGTGCAAGATTTAGTTGTATCTCGAGGGGCGGGGAAAACACTGCAATGAGTTTCATTAAACTAGGTTTCTAAATGCCCCTCTTGTTTCCAAATATTTATTTTCCCAGCTGTGATTTCAGCAGTGAGCAGAACCTGTATGCAAACACAAATTCCTATAGAATAAATTCTGAATTCCATATTTCTGCCATTTCACACCTTTATTTCACTTCATCTCTTGGGAGTAGTTTTATCAATCAAAAAAAACAAAACAGAAACTCATTCATCAACGAGCTGGTTTTGACATCAGACATCAAACTCCTGACAACTTCCTACAGTAGGCTGCCCCCCGACCCACCCCTCCAGCCCCCCTCCAGCCTGGCCGGCACCTCACGATAATCTCCACGCCTAATCTGGCAAATCAATGTCAATTACACACTGATTATGTTTCACCAGCCCGAGCATTTGTCTTGATTTGGGAGCTACCTGAGTGTGGAAATCAGCAATCCGTGGACGTGCCGCTGGATATCAGGGATGCGGGTGGCAACCTCTGGGTGAGTGGGTGGGGGAGGGGCCCGCAGTGGCACGGCACAGTATTGTAACTTCAAAAGGTCATGTTTGACTGTTTCTGCATCATTAGATATGAAGACTAGTCCTGATTTACTGGGAAAACACCGAAAGGTCAAGCGTGACCGTTTCTCCTGCCTCGACCCGCTGGCTCTCTCTCTCTCTCTCTCTCTCTCCCTCTCTCTCTCTCTCTCACTCTCTCTCTCCCTCTCGGGGTCGCCGCCATTCTCGTGGGTTCCATGTCACACTGAGAAGACAAAATGGCAGCAGCCAAAGGGGCCTCGGCGATGTATGCCCGGACACACACACACACACACACACTTGTGCATACACACACTTGAGCAGGCACAGCAGGTGGCTGTCTGAATGATGTCCAGGCGTCACTTTGCTTTTGTGTTGCCATTTCTTGTGCAGCGCGTCGACTGGCTCTCAGTCCGACGGCGAGGCTAAAAATACTGGCCGCCTGGTTCAAGTGGAGGCCTGTTTTTTTTCCCTTCTTTTTGTTCTATTTAAAATCTATCCTCCAGCTGTATTAACTGTGCTCATGGAGCTCTGGTGACCTTGCAAAGTGCAAATAAAAATCAGGGTGAAACATAAAACATGATTTGAAAAACACAGAATCCAAAGAGCCGCAAAGTCTGTTCACTCGGAGCACTTCTGTCGGCTTTCATTTCGTCTGTTATCGTCGTTTTATATTATTTTTATTTTTATGATGCCGCCACTGACGTTGCAGCCCTGCCATGTGGCCGCCATTAGAATTAAAGGAAATGAAAGTCATCATTCTAAAACGGTCATTGTCACTGCCACCCGCGTGCTTCCTCGTTTTTTCCAACCTGCTAAGTTTCTGTCGTATGAAGCTGCAACAGTTTTGGCAGTGAACAGAATAAAGACATCAGCGCTGGATTAGAAGGTGCAGGATTTTCATTACTGCAGAATCTTTTTCTTTTTTGGAAGGTAAGGGTGACGACTGGCCCATGGGACGATTTTTTTTTCACTTTTAAGCTTCATGCAGGCAGGCAGGCAGGCAGGCAGGCAGGCAGGCCAGAGGCCCCCATGAGGAGAGCAGGCCTGTTTAATGTCCAGCCGAACAGGGAAATGTAATGAAGAAAATGAGATTTAGCAATGGGGAGGGGTGGGCGGGGTTGAGGGAGGGTGGAAGAGGAAGGGGGAGGGGTTGGGGGACGGTCTGCAGAGCTCTTGAATTGCAAATCGGCCTTAAAGTGGCAGTCCACCCAAAGCTGAGATTTCACCCATTCACTGCTTTTGGTGGCATTTGCTAAATTCACTCAACAAGTTTCACGGAACGCGATGACACCCGGTGGTTTGAACGCTCCACTGTTTTCGTCTGAACACTATCGGTGTGTTTTGAACGACTCACAGCTAATTGTGGTCAGCCGCGAATTGACCAGGACGAATACATTAAACCCCAGTCTGTCACATCATCCCTTAATTCATCATCAAAGACACAAAAAATGCAGCGCATATCCAGTCAACGGGGCGTCAAGCAGGAAGTGGCAAAAATAAAAATAACACGGCTGGTGACAAATGCGACCAATTAAAGCGCCGTTGATCCCGGCAGCCGTACACTTCGAGCCGCCCGCGTGAACGTTTTTTTGTTCGCATGCTCGTGTGACAGGAGGCGTGTGACGGCGCTGAGCGAGGGAGCTGTGACACCTGGCGTGTCAGAAAACAGAGGAAGCTGCTGCCGACTTGAACTGACAAACATTCCTCCTGGCAGAAGGTTTCATCTGTGTCTAATTGATTTTAAGGGGTGAATGTGGCTTTTCATCTGTTTTCTTTTGTTTTTTCCTGTCGGCGGATCACATCACTTGACAACCACCAACAATTACCAATAGTCGGGCTCTGTTGTCTCTGCCAAGGACTCCTGT
Source organism: Thamnaconus septentrionalis (assembly GCA_009823395.1). Lineage (NCBI taxonomy): Eukaryota > Metazoa > Chordata > Actinopteri > Tetraodontiformes > Monacanthidae > Thamnaconus > Thamnaconus septentrionalis. Next base: position 3,363,281 of record CM020520.1, read on the forward strand.
TGGGGACGAGAATGTTTGAGAGTTGAAATGGCTTTTTTTTCTCCAGCCAGTCTCTTGAAATCATGCAAATTTGTTTCCAGATTCTTTTTTTCCATGACAAACAAAGCCGCTGCGGCGTGTTTGGGTTTTGGTAGCTGCCCTTGCTTTCCTGAATGCTTTTTGTTGACACCACAGCAGTTGCATGGGGATGTTTTTCTATCGTCACTATTTATTTATTGTAGATTCGAGGACACAGTCGTCGTTGGCTTCCGCCGTGTTGGCATGAGGATTTGCGGGCGGAAAATTCCTCTTCTTTTGTCAACCGGACTTTAAATTCCGACCTGTGTCAGAGGAGGCGCAAACATTTCCTCCGCATTTTGACGGAATGAAAAAAAAGAGAGAAACATGGCAAAGTGAGAGCACACTGGCAGAATGCAGGGATCAAGAGGGCAGCAAATGTTTACTCCTGCATTCGGGGGCGGGGGCAAGGGGGAGGCGGCTAGATAATTAGAATGACATTTAGCGCGAGGCAACGCTCTCCAGCTGTGTCGTCCGCTGGCTGTTCGTTTGGCGGCACATCATTAAATATCAACATGGCAGCGCTGATATAAATCAACATGGCCGCGGCCGTGAACCCCGAGGAGTCAAACGGAGGCTCGGCGGCGCTCGGCGGCGGTGGGCGGAGAGTCGGCAGCAACCTTCGCGCTGGCAAATGAGGTGAAAGCGGTTGCGCTTAGCGCTAAGGATGCTGGTGACCGTGCCCCCCCAAACCCTCCCCACCCCCAGCTCAAGCGGTGCCAAAGGAAGAATCCAGGAGGTCACATGAGCAGGTCGCTGCAGCGCCCACCACCACCACCACTGCTGCATTCTGGGCCGCGGTGGGACTTAATGAGTGGCAACAGTGGGCCGCTAGTGACGTCCCAATGTATGTGCTGCCATTAGCTGAGTGCAGAACCGGGCCGGGGGGGCACCGTGACATGACGTGAACCCCACCCCCCCTCCTCCTTTCATTTCCCTCCCTCTTGAATTAATGGAAGCCGGGAGAGACGCAGGGATGTGGCGCCGGCTGCGTCGTATTTAAATGACGCCCTGAGCCCTTTATCCAGTGGGGGGGTCAGTGGGGGTTGGTGGGGGGAGAACATGGCATTAACGTGAGGGGCCAAGCAACGGCGTATGTTTTCGAATTAATGCAGTGAGAGGGGGGAGGTGTGGGGGGGTATTGATTCCCCCCACGACTCTGACTCTGGAATGAAGCCAGCGAGTCGGAGCTGAGCTCATTAGACCCCGGCTCCACAACAGAAACACACCGAGATAAAAAGGTAGGCGGTGGTTGCAGGGGGGGGGAGTGTAGGTTTAAAAAAAAAAAAATAATTAAAAGTCCAGACTCAATAAGAGCCTGCGGAACTCCGGTCACGTACGGTGGCGTCTCAAGGCTGAGCAGCAGCAGCAGCAGCAGCAGCAGCAGCAGCAGTGATGTCCAACGTGAAGCGCAGCTACAGCTACAGCTTCTCCCTGGTGGAGTCGGCCGGGAGGGGAGGGGCGACCTGGGCTGTAGCCTCGGGGTGCGAGATGCACCGAGGGATCCTACCAGGAAGCCTGTTGAGGTTATTTACATGTAGTGCGGAGCCAGAGGCCTCAGTCAGGCTCTGCATGATTTCTCTGCACTCCCCTCATCCAGAGGTGTTGACTTTTTTCCATTTTTGTTCTTCTCTTCTTACCACTGGCGAGAGATAAATGCTCGCAGTTACTTTTAAGTAGGCAGGGGAAATAAAAGGATGAAAATGAAAATGATCTGCAAGGGGGTTTCTTATAAATATTTCATTCGCTGAACGTTTCCAAAATCTACAGGTTTTGTCCTGTAGAAGCGTAAAAGAAACTGCCGGTGTAAAAAAAGATTCACTATCAAGAAAGAAATAAACGGGTCAAGACTAGCAGTGTGTGCAATACCACCACAGTGCCTCTAGGGCTCCGAACCTTCCCAGACACATATGTCTTTTTAACACCTGGCTGTTTTGGTTCTGTGGCTACAGGTGTCTTTGCTTTTTTTTCCTTGCACACATCCCTCTGAGAGGCACAGAAAGACATGAAACGTCGCTGCCGTGTGTGCGTCAAAGCCGCCCTGCGATCCTCTGCGCGACTTTAGACGCAGCGGCGCTGCAGCCCGGGAGGTGGGAGTCGGTAGTGGCGGCACGGAACGAACGCTGTGTCGGGCTCCAAGGTTTTTCACTCTCATTACGGCCGAGATTTGTGCAGAGCCGACTCGTTTGAAAAGAGCACATCAATGAACGTTGTTGTCATGGTTTCCTTTGTCGGAGGCCTTGCTGGAAGGAAGGAGTCACTTTGGAACGCTGTGTACTTGCGCTGGGGAAGAAAGCGTGTGTGAGTCGCACGTGTGTGTGTGTGTGTGTGTGTGTGCGTGCCTGTGTGCCTGTGAGTGTGTGTCACGTACGAGGGGTGAGGAGAGGACAGAGGCTCCTTGGCAGAGCCAATGAAAGCTTTGCTAACCTTTCGACTGAGGCGGGGAACAGGGACACAAAAAGGGAGGAAAACGTTGCCTGTTTGAAGTTCTGTCCGACTGTTAGCGGATTTCATCTTCCCGAAGCCTCCGCTCTCCTTCCCTCCTTCCGCTTCCCGCCACCGCCGCTGCCACCGTTGCTATAGGAACCGCTGCCTTTTTACTGGCTGGGGAAGGATCCCGATCCAACTAACCCCGGTGCCTTGGAAGTCGGCGAACAAATGACGAGACATCATGTCGTGTTGTGATTTTGGTATGAAAGGGGGAGGAGGAAAAAGACTTTTTTCTGAGGGCTGCAGCATCTCTCTGCGTGTCTTCAGTGGTGTCCGGCGGCCTCAGTAGAGTTTGAAAGTGATGGGCCTGACTTGGCAAAACAAATCATTTCAAACGGTGCACCGCATCCGTCAACAGCCGCTGACAGTTACGACTCACTTTCAGCCAGCAGGTTCGACTTGGACTCTAATTCCAAGTTGTTTTTTGTGTGTGTGGCGAGGGGATATTGTTGTTGCTTTTTTGCAAAGGCCAAAAAAAAAAGAGAGATGATTTTATTCACAATCACAAGGGAAGACCTTGGAGGGGCCTCCACTTCCAGATCTTTCCAAACCTGCCACTCTCTCTCTTATTTCCAAAGGATTGTGTGTGCGATCGACACTCATGTTGCTCGCTAGCTTGCGGTAATGTATCAGGTGACATGTATCAGGAGACAAGCGCCTTGACATGTGTCAAGAGTTGAGCGTTAGATGGACATAACAGAGAGAATCCGGTAATATTTCAAACTAAAATTGTTCAGACTCAGATAATGAATGAAACCAAATGACCCACGGACCGGCACCGGTCCGCGGCCCGCTGGTTGGGGACCTCTAGTTTAGGGTAATCTTGTCTTCCAGTCAAAGTCTGACACTGACTCACCCGTGCCACAACATGACAAAACTGAAAACAAGAGATCCGCTCGCCGGCTAAGTGTTGGGAAGCGATGGAAAGTTGCTCCGCCGACGCCGACGGCGGCAGGACTGGAAACTCTTTGGCCAAACTCTCCGGATGCGGCGGCCATTTATCAGGCCGACTGTAATGAACAAAAGCACTATCAGGGAACTTTTTGTTCGCCGCTCAATACCGTATCTGTCCTCTGTCACTATCTAGTTAGCGGCGCTCTGAGGGATCGCCCTGCCTGACATTTGGGACCCGTCAGATGCGGTGATGGATGATTGGGGGGTGATGAGGGGGGGTCGGGTGGTGGTGGTGGTGGTGGGTGGGGTGGTCGTGTGAAGCACCTAAACGCTCTGGTCTCTCGGCAGCCGGGGACGTTTCATTCAGCACCACTCAGCTTCAGTTCAGATGAGTTCAGCTGTTGTCCCAGCGTGGAGGACAGAAGTGCTTCGGTCTTTGTAACTACACAATAAACGGAGAGACGCTGATGCAATAACTGACAAGAGGATCACTCGGCCTCCTTAAAGTCTCCCACACGTGACGCTTTAGCGCAGCGGCCAATAAACCGGGTGCATGCGCTGATGGAGCTTTCATTTTTAAAGAGGCGTCATAAAGATGATATGATGGTGTGGATCTGCAGCGCAGTCACAAAATATACATGCATATATATATTAATATATGTGTGCGTATCACAAAATCATTGTGCAAACAGCTTTACAGACTCACTGCTGCTTCTCTCTATGAGAGACGCTCGACATCGCAGTGCTGTTACAGCTCCTGTTGTGAAATGTGGAGGAACTATTTTTCTACATTTTGCTTCATAACAGACATATTTCACAAATGCTCTCAAAATGGCACGTCGAACTGACAAAGGCCTCCCTCATTGCACGGAAACGTCCAAGCGACCCGTCATTATTCTTGACTTGCGTCCGTCTGGATGAAGATTTTTCCTCTGGTGTCGCTGCAGGATTAATCACCAGCCTGCTTCTCCGTCCTTGTCTGATCTGGTGAGATCATCTCTGTTGATTTGGACGCCGCACCACAACAGCAGCGGCGGTGGGTGATGGATCACCTGCGGTGGGCGCTAATGAGCTTCCTTAATCCACAGGTCGTCTTTATTGTTCGCCGCCTCCCTTTGTTGGCTGATTTGTGGGAAGTGACGCCAGCGCCGAACAGGACTTTCTCTCAGCGTTGACGTTGGACTTCTCGGAGGATTTTCAGGATGTTTTTGGAATCTTGAATGAAACAGAAACACACACACGCGCGCCACAGATACACACATTAAGCCCCCCCCACACACACACACACACACACACACACACACCCGGCCCCCTATGTTAGCTGGTGTAATAGCACGGCAGGTCTGGTGAGAAGAAGCTTTACCATGCATGAGTGGCGGGCTCGCCGCCTCAACCTTTTTACATTCACAAAGCCAATTCCCCCGACCGCCATATCTCCGACACTCACTCTCTCTCTCTCTCACTCACACACACACACACACACACACACACACACACACACACACACACACACACACAGCTCACCGCTTCCGTAGCTTCTCCTCTCTGATTGCAATTAGTGAATTATGCACTTGGACTTTGGCCAGCTATGCAGGATTAAATTATTCATAAATGTTAATAGGCGATTTCTCCTGCCGCCCCCCCATCCCACCCAACCCCACCCCACCCCTCCAACCGAGGGCCCGGGCTCATACAACCCATGCCGGAGTGATAATATTGACCTTTTCATTGGGGCATGTTATTAGAAGCTGCTCTCTATTAAAACAAATGATGACATTGTCTGCGAAGCGCAATACAATAAGTCATTTCAAAGGGATTACTTCAGCTTCCGCCCCGGCGAGAGCAAGAGTAAACTCAATACGAGCTGGGGGAGGAGGGAGTGGGGAGGGGGGGGGCGAGGGGGGGGTCGGACTAAAATGAACAATGACGGATGAAGCAAACAGTAGCCGAGGGCCGGAAGGAAGGAAAAAAAGTGGAGTAAAAGACAACAACAGGCGAGTGGCGCCGTGCGGGTCACATGACGTGTTCAGCTCACTTGGCTCTGCGTGTGGATACATTTGCAGTCTGAAGAAACCTGGAGAACAATGTTGGTCTACGCCCACAAATGGACTGCGTGATGATCCTGCCTGATGAATATTGCAGAATAGCGCAGAGTTTCTTCAGTCGACTCGACGATTCGGTTGTTTTGGTTTTTTTAAGCTCACGATTTAACGCAACACAGGTTGACAAAGTGGCGTGAAAGCTCCGCCACGCTCTCCACTTTTTCTTTTCTCCTGCACACACACACGCTGAGACAGACAGTGACAGTGACAGCAGCTGCTCATGGCTGGTTGGCTCCGACGACCAGCTGGCTGTTCTGTTCCCGCTCCGCCGAGCGCCCGTCGCTTGGTGGCTGCGCCCGAGTGTCGCCGTCTCCCCCACTTCCTGCGCGGCAGGAAGTAGACGCGCCTGATCTCAGTCAGTCAGTGTGAGGGGAGGATGACTGGAGTCGGACCGTCGGGCCGATGACACAGAAGTCACACGAAGCGACCGGAGTGAGTCATTGACTGCCTGCAAAAGAAAATAGGGAGGGCGTTTAGTTAACTTGATTTTTTAATTTTCTTTGAATGTTTTCCTCACTCGAGGTGGAGGTTTCCTTCCTTCAGCGGTTTGTCACGGCTCTTGGCTCGCTCCGCGTGTCCCCTCCTTCCCACCCTTCCCGTCCGTCCGTCCGTCCAGGTTTTCTGGCCGTGTGTTTCCTGCGATGAAACCCTTTGACAGCCTTGGTATTTGGCGCTGAGCTCATCCAGCCGCGTCTGGTGGCAAGTGGGCAACCCTCCAGGATCATCCCCGCTGAGCAGGCCTGCCTGCCTGCCTGCCTGGGTGAAATGAAATTAGGGAAGACATGATGGCACAGTCATCCTTTCCCCACCCACAGGCTGATTGCATTAGCCCGGCATAAACTCGATTTGGTACTTTTCTATGGCCACTGGAGAGGAATTGATTTGGATTTGGCCTAACTGGCTCAGCCACATGTCCTGGGCCGACAGCAGCGATCTGGGAGGAGCGTTTGGGTCGGCGGCGGTTCTGCAGGTGGTGCGGTTGGAGGCTCACCATCAGGCAGCGACTCTGTGAAAACTGACAGATCAAGTTTTCAATATTGCGACTGCGGAGGCAAGTCAGACCTGTCCGCTGCATTGACGCTCCACTCATAACACTGAGCACATTTTCATACCCGAGCAATAAGAGCAGCGGCTTCGCCTGCCTGGATATGCATACATCTATATATCTATGTTTTAATGTATAAAATATGCATGATAATAATATATGGTGGAATTGAAAGACCATAAATAAGTCTGCACAGTGTTGTTGATGCGGTGCACCGTGCACGCCGCTCCCACAGGGTCAGGCGGGTCCTGCTGCTGCTGCTGCTGCTGCTGCTGCTGCTGCTGCAGCCTCCAGCGTGCGGAAGAAGAGTGATGCATGGCACTAATGGCGGGTTTAATTGGAGAGAACGGCGTGCGGCGTCCTCGTGGGGCCTCTTCCACTACCATGATGCACTACCTTTTTATGCGCGAACACACACTGGCCTCTGCACACCTCTGAATGGTTAAACAATTAATAGGCCCCTGATATGTTTTACTTTGGAGGTGCAGTTAATACACTTTAGATGCGAGTCGCTTAATGAAACAGTTCTTTATGCTGATGACTGTGTAATGCATTTGAATGTATGTATGTATTCTGGCCTTTTCTTTCTGGTTAGAATTAGATGCGATTGAAATGCCGATGTCGTGCACGGAAAGACACGGAAGCACATCACAAACACAAAATAATTTTTGCGCCGCCCAGCACAGCGCAGCGCAGTGCAACGCAGCGCAGGAAGATGTTTCAACTCTGTGAACCTGTGATCAAAGTATTGTCCCAAGGATGTGACAAAGTCATTCTTCCCTGGCGGGGAGGCTTCAAAGAGGACCTCGGCAGGAAGGAAGGGGCTGCGGCGGCTTCAGCCTCCCCACAAAAGACACCAACCTGCTTTTTTTTTTCTCTCTTTTTTTTCTGAAAATGGCCTCCTGCCCAGAGCAATTACACTGATAGAAGGAGTCGTTCTGCATCAGCCGTCACCTCTAATCCAGCCTCTGACGACTCTGGATGCTGGATGTTGTTCAGGCCACATCAGAAAAAAAAAAAAAAAAAATCCAAACCAGGTTGACCAACTTTAAAGCGTCGACTGGACTGTGCTGTGGATGATGAGCTTTTACCTAAACACTGAAACAGAGGCGGTGCCGTGAGGAGGCTCGGCCTTGAAGACCTTACGTTCTTTCCATATATATGCCTGCAAGCACCCTCCAAGTCTTTGGACCACCGAGGAGAGTCAAGCAATGCAGCCTGCAGAAAACACAGCAAAGAAATAAAGAGAGGGGAAGGAGAAGAATGAACGTTATGAAAATAAACAACAGCAATTTACCCTAAAGTGCAATTATACAATAACTCTCTCTGCTCAGTAATGATGGATTATCTAAGATGTGTGAATTTATTTTTGCATAAACAGGAAGCAGGTAGTCATATATAAGATGTAGAGCCCACACGCACATACAGAAATGCTGTTTTTGTTGTTTGGTTTTTTTTACAGTCGCTCGCGATCACAAACCCGTGCATCCTCTCTGCCGCCTCTACAGGATCAGGGGGGCGAGGCAGAGCGTCCCAGACACCCTCCTCACCAGCAGCGCCATCCGCGATATCTAATCCTTCCAGCTCAGTCTGGGTCTTCTCAACTGCAACAAGCAGGGAAGCAATTCCGAGTGGAGCCGGCCCAGACAGGAGAATCACAAACAGGATGTGAATCACTGTGAAGCCCCAAACATCCGACATCCGACCCCCTGTGGGAGTGAGTTTGGCATTGCTGCGGCGGGAAAATAAAAATCTATATTTACTGTATATATCTAAGGATGCAGTCACTAGTTTGGGGCCAAGGAGTGGGTTAAAACACATTTGCAATTTCAGAATTTGGATGTGCGTGTCGGCAGTGTGTGACGGCCAACACATTGGAATAAAAAGGAACCAATTTGCCAAACAACAAGCGTGAATCCCTCTGGAGTCCCAGAGTCCTCGGCGAAGCGTCGAGCGGCCGGCTGGGACAGACGGACGGACGGACAGACGAACTTAGGACCGACTGCCGGCGCACATTTGCAGAGCAAATGATCCCTGACAACACAACAAGTCCCAAATCAACAAAAACACATGCCGGAGAGTCCGGCGCACGTTCAGATGTGGAGGGTTTTTACTGTGTTTTTTTTTGGTGCTACATGCTTTGTTGCAGTAATTAGGAGCCCAGAGTGAAACGTTCACAGCACAGTCTGGTGCAACACATTAAGCCTAATTACACGGGGTTATGTGTGAAAATAGTTTTCCCTGCAGAGGTACACAAGCCGCATTCGACAAACCCGACAACGTGCACTTTCATTCTGTCTGAACCAGCTCGTCGGTTAATTTCGAGAGCGCAGCAAAAATTACAAACGGCCTCCATACTTGACTCAGACTTGACATTTAAACTAGAAATTGGCTTTGAGAGAAATGAAAAAAGGTCTCGTAAGCAATTCTGCCACCAAGACCAGAGAGGGTAAAAAATGACAGAACGCACGGCACGACTTCTCAACAACCTCCACATCCCGGCCCCAGCTCTGCCTGGAGCTGATGTATTTCTGCCTCTTGGAGAATCAAGAAAATATTCAGATTCTGAACAGATTCTGGGTAGGAACCCGATCAGTCATTGGACACAACCATGAAGTAGGAAAGGGTTGAAGATGGTGCAGCTGCACTGGAGGACACGGCTGATGAGTAAGGTGAGGTCAGTCATTAAATGGATGAAGACCAGGGCCACGGTCCGGCTCGGTTCCTGAGGATCCACGTGATCCTCGATCGTGGCCGATGGTCCTTCAAACTGAGCAACAGCGAAGGCTGCGTTCCTCAGCTGCTTCAAGCCGCCGTGTTGCATCCGATGTGATGTAACCGACCGTCAAACGCACCCTGAAAGGATGCACCTCCTGAGGAGATGAGAAGCAGAAGAGGAAACAAAGAGGTCACAGTGCTGTGAATGAAGCGTGTCACATGAGTAAGAGTCTTCTGCCTTCCCATTGGTCCTCGTCACGATACACTAAACCCTGACCAGCCGGAGTGTCATCGTCTGCCACCAAATAACGTGATAATCGACCTGATTTTGTGTAACGTGATCCCGGCGGGCGCATCCGTGTGCAGCTTATATTGATATTCATGGGAATTTGCGCTCGCCGCACTGTTTGTTTGCGTAATGGTGCGGCCAAAATTGTCCTCGGCGAGGCGCGGGGCCTCCTCGCTTCACGCCGTGATATTTCAGCCGGGCGGCGACCATCAAACAAACTCATCACACTCGCAGACAATGATAAGTCTTTGTTGTTTCACATTTCTTTCAAGGCCCCGTGTGTGAAGGGCATCCTAACACACAAACACACACACACACACAGGCACTGAGTGGGGGAGTGGGGGAGGTTGACTCATTGGAAGCACGCTGCCTGTTGTAATTATAGAAGGTCATGGTTTTGCATGGACAAGCAGCCAAAGCCTGAGCCCGTCGCTTTGTATCGTTATGCTAATCCACCTCCATGATTACTGTGGCCTGGCTTATGCCTCAATAGAATAGTGTGACATGTGTGTTTGCGTGCACGTGCGTGCGCTCGTGCGGCCCTCAGCCCAAGGTCTCGCCGTCGCCTGAATGGGAAATCGCGGATCTCCTTTGAGCGCCGCGCAGGCGCCCTGCTATCCATGATGATGTCAGAGTTCCCTGCAAGGCCGTTCTTTTTCCAAAGGTGCATGTTGAAGAATCACGGCATTGGCAAAATTTGACAAAACGGGAAAATTTGTTGACCTCTACCTGATGGAATCCTGAGCTGTGTGGCAGACAGGAGGCGTCAGTGACACTCTGCAAAAGATCACAGTAACAGTAAGACCTCCTTTAGTCCACCCAATGTTAATACACCTCATGTTACCCTCAATAAGACACTAAGGTGCGAGAATCCATGGACAACCACACCAAAGTGTACAAAGCCATCATTGAAATGTAGTTGACCCTCCCCCGTCATAAGCCCCTCCCCCCCACTCCCTGCTGCCCTTCTCCCCCCTTTGCAATGACAGTGATTCTATTGCGCTGCCTGCTGACCAACCCGCCGCCGTGGCAGCGGCGTCACCCAACCCCACCCCCACCCCGCTGCACCCCACCTCCGCCTCCCCCTTCCTCACCCGGCAGCAGAACATCATCTGTTGTGACATTATTAAAAATGGTCGCTAGCGACTCGGAATGCAAATACACGGAGCGGCGTAATAGATAGCATCACGCATCATTGCCCCGGAGAGAGAGCCGGAGTGCGAGAACAGAGGGGGAGAGGAAGGCGGCGAAGGGGGAGGCGGGGGAGAGGGGGTGAGGAGTGGCGGCGGCGGGGGGGGAGTAGTGTATATGAGCGGCGGCGTTGCCTCGGCAGCGTGGTTTGAATTTGCATGTTATCAGGCGCGGGATGTCTCCATCAAAATGTCAGACTGGGCCCACGGTCTGTCACCGCTGATTTATAATAAAAGCAATAAGTTAAAGTTTGGCCTTTTCATGGAAAGGAATACTCGCACAGTGGCAGTTTTGCTGCAACCCCCTCCCCACCCTCTCCCCCCCCTTTTTTTTTTTTTTTTTTTTCAAATGTCACAACTCAAAGCCGCCACAGGGGCAGTTTTAGCATCGCACTCTGGCGACTGGCAGCTAACTAACCCCGATTACACAACACCGCTGTTGTTGGGGAGCGACGACAGCGAACGCCTGGGAGGCTTTTCCACGAAAACCTCCTGTTCCAAATCTGGCAAAAGGAAATGCGTCTATTAATAACAACAACACATTCGGAAAGGGGTTGCCGCTCGTATTGTCTCATCCATGGTCCGGAACTCCGGGTCTCGTTCTTGCAGGCCTGCAGAACACTGGCACTTGACACAGCGAGGTCTTGCAGAAAACCGCCGGCCGTCGACAGAAGCAATCGTGACCCTGGGCGGCCGTCAAGCCACTGCTCGCCTCCCATTGGCCGGGCCCTCTGCAGGAACATCTTGCCTCTTAGCGTGCGTGGATGCCGGCGTAAAGCAGATGTCAGTAAAGTGGTCCCTCGGTGGGCGAGGTTGATGAAAACTAATGGAAGTGGTTACCTCACCAGGAAAATGGAGCACTCGGCGGCGCTGGTGCAGTCCATTTGTAGCGAGAGCGAGCAGGTGGCTTGACTGGAACTGTGTGTGTGTGTGTGTGTGTGTGTGTGTGTGTGTGTGTGTGTGTGGGTCGGGGGTGGATGGATCCGGGTGAGTGTTTACTCCCTTGGCCCGACCCTGTGGTGCGCTCGGCAGGCGGAGGGAAAACACTGGAATGCCACTTAGAAGTTTTGGACGCAAGTCCATTTGTTGTTTCCTTCCAACCTGGTCCAAGTGTCTCACTCACATTCAGCTCCTGCCATTTTCAAATGTTCTGCCTTCAAGTGAGTGCAAACAAAGACAACAACACTATTTTTTTTGTGATACACGTCAAGTCAGAGAATTCCTGCGATTCCAGACTCAAGGTGGAGCCACGTGTCTGGATGCCACACTGGAAGAATTCTGCTCTCCCTTGCAAACTCCAACTAGTCAAACTAAAAATCGAGCAACTTTGAAGCAAAAAAAAACGACATTAACTGCACATCAAACCAGCTGAAAACTGAGAAACAGAGCCCCGTATACCAGCACATGATTTCAAATTAAAATATTGTGTTGACTTAATGAAAGTGTGTTTCTAATAGCTGGGTTGTTGGTGAAGATCATCTCCTCCCACCAGGTTACAAGCCACCACACAAAGCCAGAGCAGAAAGTCACAGAAACACAGTGTGTGTATGTAGAAAATGGAAGGAGCACTCAAGTGTAGTAATACAAATATAAGTGTGTGTGTGTGTGTGTGTGTGTGTGTGTGTGTGTGTGTGTGTGTGTGTGTGTGTAGCATGCTGTCTTCTCTGCTGTGTGAACCCCTCAGTCTCCCTCTGCCTTTATGTCTACTGTTCTGTTTTTGGCGGTTTTATTTTATTTATTTTTTTTGCTGGTGTGTGTGTGTGTGTGTGTGTGTGTGTGTGTGTGTGTGTGTGTGTGCTGCAGGCTTAGTGGAGTGGAGATGGCCAATGTAGTGTGGAAAGAGCTGCAGTCAATGGCGCTGAGTCAATGACCCTGGAGCCGGGGGAGGGGCCTGCAGCGAGATTCTTGCCGAGTACCTGAGCGCCGCTGGAGGCCGCCGCCCACTGCACGCCCTGCTAATCCCGCTCCGCTGGCGGCTCTGGACTGGAAGATGGAAAACGGCCGGGGCCGGAGATTCAATAATGTTTCCTTCCCTTTTCCTTTCCTCATTAATAATCATTTTTTTGTGTGTGTGACAGGAGGTCAGAGGGAAACGCTCCTCCCGCCTCAAATAAAGAAAATCTTTTCTGTCGGTTTGTTTCTTGACGCCGACGCAAAGTTGAGATGAAGATAAATTGCTTTTGGAAAAGATGTGAGTGAATGGGCCTCTTGAGTTGCCCCTGCCGCCTCATTGAAAGCAGAATCTGCAGGAACCTTTTACAAAATGTTCAAAGAATAAACAGCTTTTGTTGGACTATTTCCACAAACGTTTTTTTTTTTTTGCATGATGATGATGATTTGGTTAAACAAATGTGGAGGCTCGTCGCAGCCTTGGGCACTCATGTCATTCATTTATTTATTTTAGCCTTTTTCAAGAACGAGCACAGGGAAAAAGTATCCGGGATACAGGCTGCATTTTTGCACGAGGAGGAAAGTGGGAGCGAGGCGGCTATTTGTTCCCCCGTCACCCCTCGCAGAGCAGCAGTGGCTGATGGGAAAGCAGACAGAAGGAGCGAGAGCCGGAGGAGAAGATGATGTGTGTCGTGCTGCTTGATCCATCCCTCCCTGCAGGCGCACGGTGTGCCACAGGGATTACTCCCTCTCCCCACCACATTCTCCCTTTTTACCCCTCCACTCCCTCCTACTGCCTCCCCCACCTCCTCCCCCGCCCCCTCCTCCTCGTAAACACAGAGCCAAACGCTCGACACGTCTCCGAGCTCCGTCCGTGGCGGCCGCGTCGCTGGGAGGAAGCACTTAAGCTGCACAGCTCCGCCCCTGTGAGGCGTGACGAGCGGCGGGGGGGCATTAGACACACTATTTACCACATGAGGGGCGGCAGACGTGTGCAGAACGCAGCTCAGCCTCGCTGGTGGCCGCCGTGCTTCCTCACACGCACTTCATCTTCTTCTTCTTCTTCGTCTTTAATTGATCTTGACTTCCTTGAGGGGAAACGGTGACTTTTCTCAAAGCCCGGAATGAAACGTGGCTATAAATTTCCAAGAGGTCAAACAGCGTGTGGGCACCGCCACCAACCTAAATACAGTCGGTGAGTCAGACTGAGTGAGTCGGTGTGGCGGAACAGAACAGAACGCTCCAATATTGCAGGTTGATCGCCCTGAAAGGCTCGTCGGTGACGTTGCCGAAAAAAAGCAGCAGGGCAAGATTTCGAAAAGTTCTCTAAGCTGATAGTTGTGGTTTATCAATGTTCTTGTAACAATAATCTGCATCTGCAAGCTGTCAGTGATCTTCCCAGAACGGAGAACAAGAGTCTCCCAGTGGAAGCGACTCGATAAGGAGTGCTTACATTCTGAACTGAGGGCCGAGCGTGAATCACGGCAGGCTGATAAAGAACGAGGACGAGTGTTTGTTCCTCTGGAAACCTTCCCGTTCCTTCGCTCACCCATTTATCCTCGTCCATTTTCATCATTCATTGATGGAATAGAATTTTTTTGTCTCCGTCACTCTCGCCGCTCATCCATCTGTCCCCCACTCCTCCACCCTGCCGCCCCCTGACAGAACAAAGACGACGCCGCGTCTGAACGGGCGGGAGATAAAAACAAACAGAACAAATGTGCTGCTGCCTCCTCCGCCAGCGCCATCACGCGTATTCCTCAATCTACGATAAAGTCACAGAAAGGAATCCCTCTCCCCGGAAGCCTTCCATATCTCCCTCCTTTCCAGAGTCGGCTGGGCTCAAGCACACAAAGAGAATAAATTGTTGCCGGTCCATGTGGGAGCCGCAGCTTTGAAAATTCACACTCTGCAAAACGCTGAGCTGCCTGGGGAGAAGCAGGTAATTTTACTATAAAGAGGGGGAAGAAACATCTTGATGCGTTCCTGATGCTGCAGATACAAAGACTTCCTCTCTTCCGCAGCGCTAAAGTCCACTGCGCACACTAAACAGCTGCTCTGCCTTCTTATTTTTCCAGGACCTTTTTATGTCTTCCCAGAATTTCCCCTTGACTTCAGGAGTAAAGTTGTCGCTCCAACCGTCTGCTTAGCCAGTGCGGTTCATGCTTTCGCTCTTCATTGCGGTTCCTTGTTTTTTAAATGTTGTTTTTCCTCCTACAATTACTGCCTCACTGTTGCCCGTGTTGCCTGCTGATGAACCAAAGTCACTATCAGATGGTTGGTTTTGCATGAACTAGCAGACAAGAAACTATTTTCTACTTACTTCACTGTGAAAAACTCCCAGCAGCAGCAGCAGCAGCAGCAGCAGCACCAGCAGCACCAGCGGGTCACAAGCTGCTCTGCTCTTTTGCCAGACTATTAAATATCCGACTGGTTTCATGGCTTCTTAAAAAATAACACTGCTCCAAAAAGAGAAAATCCTGCCTGTGCTCGCTGCCAAGAGCCGGGATGAGGAAGACGCTGCCTGCGATTCGAGAAAGTCGTCTCATTTGCAGCCGCAGCCTCCCGGACTCACCTTCCTCTCCTTGTCACACAGTCCGGATGGTAATTGTGTGGCTAATTACACACGTAAACACAGTCTCTCTCTCTCACACACACACACACACACACACACACACACACACACACAGGTGATGAGCCGGAGAAGGGGACATGCACATACCTGAGGCGAACCTTCTTGTTACTTGGATACATGCGGCCTCAGCCGCCGAGGCTGTTTGGCTCCTTTTCCTTTGAATTTGAGAAGGAGGAAAGGTTTCAGACGCACGTGGACGTCGTGCACGGCACAAAACAATCTCTGAATGCATGGAAATGTTGTTTCAGACACTGCGCTCCTTCTCGGCTCTCCAATGAATGAAAAAAACGTTTGACGGTCAGAGGGGCCGAGGTTTCAAAAAACAGATTGAGCCTGTGGATAAAAAAAAAAAAGAAAATGTAAATAAAGATTCTGAGTCCAGCCAGCAGCCTGGATTTGTGACTCACTCGCAACTGCAATCGAATTTGTACCCAGAAACCTTCAGCACGCAGTCACTGTATGTTGGAGACTGGTCGAGCGTCGCAGCCGACTGTGTTCAGTCGATTGAGATGTTATTTTTTAGTTTCTTTTAACCTACAAACAACAGAGTGAATGACGAGAAAGCGTCCAGGCTGGTTTTGTCTTTTTTTTGTCTATTTTAATTTTTTTTTTAACCTGTGATTCATTTCCTGAATGTTTCCCTCCTGCCCTGTGTTCTACTCCCCCCTCCCCTCCGCTGACTCTCTTGCCCCTGCAAACAGCATTTGCATCATGTTTTGGCAGCTCACCACAGAGCTCAGCGTCCGTCTCAGGTCTGCCTTGTTATCTTCCGGCGCTATCATCATCGCCGTGGTTGGAGCCCAACTCCCCGCTCAGCGCATTTCATCTCAGCCGCCAGCTGCTCCCTGCACGACCTCCACGTAATATCCACTCCGCCCGGACCGGCTCCAGCCTCCCCATGCAAATGATGAATGTTTTACTACTCCGTCGAGTGGCGCGTCGAGTGGCGCCGGTGTTTTCGCTGGACGCTGGGAGGTGGCGCACCGCAGGGGCGGCTCTCCGGGTCAGGGGCGGAGAGCCGCAGAGAGCTCCAGCGCATCTGGAGGGGGGGAATCACGCTGAAGCCTGATGAAGCTTCCTGGCCGCTTCCAGCGCAGCTCTGCACGTCAGGCTGATAATGACTGGACGGGCGGCGACGGCGGAGGACAAAGACCGAAGCGGAGGGCGCTGCAGACGACGGGACGTCCGTGTCGTCGTCACGATAACAGAGGAGGAAGAGGAAGGAAGGGCCGGGATGAAATGTGTGTTGATGACGGAGGGAAAAATTAATATATAATATACAATGTGTTCCCTGTTCCACCAGACGTGTGCGAGGTTTCCAAGCGCTGCTGCGCACCACAGACGCTTTCAGTGTAAAGTGAGAATAAGGCTGAGAACCTTCCTCCATGGCAGGTTGTGTGCATCCTGCAGTAACACAAACTGGTCACAGTCCATTTAAAAGCCTGGCCGTCCTCTGTGACCTCTGTGACCTGCAGAAGACGATTGAAGAGAGGAGATTTCTGTACATTTCGGGAGGGAAAGAGTCGATGCGCTGTCAATATTTATTTGTGGCGCCGTTGGCGTGAGGCGGCTCCGCGGCGGCTCTGCAGCGGCTCAGCGGCGCCGCTTCCCCTCAGTAAACCCAGTCGTCATCATTATAAACTCTGTTTGAGCAGAGCCGCTCGCTCTCTGTTGATTCTGCTCGCGCAGCATTAGCGCAGCTCCTTGATGTCTCCGCTGCAGAGCGAGCCGTCATTTCGGGGCAGCCGGCTCCATAATATACTGTTTACTGTCGGCATTTAGCTGCAGGGAAAAAGAACAATCTAATGAATGTCCTCTTATTGTAGTGCGTCTCCACCGAGCTCGGAGAAAATGCTGAAGTATCAGCTTTGCAGGACTTTTTTTTTATTTGTGCTTTAAACCTAAAAGGCCAAATATTTGTGACGTTTATTCACCCATTTCTTCTTCACGTTTCACATTATGCACCAGTCACTTTATTTTGTTTGTTTTTTTAAATAAAAGTTACCTCTGTCGGCAGCAAACATTCCACACCGTTTTGGGAAAATTCAATTTCAACAGTTCTCTTTTTTTCCAGAAAACCCGGGGAGAAGTGGAAAAAAAAAGGGGGGGGGGGGGGAAACCAATTTGCATATCTAAATACATTTGTAAAATAGCCTGCTAGCCGAGTAATTACACCAAATTAGATGCGTTTATGATCAAAGCCTAGTGCGCCCCAGAGGACCAGCACAAGCGTCTTCCATTAGGAGCCTCGGCCTCCGCCTGCTTTCACTTTGCTTGTGAAGAAGAAAATGAATTTAATCGTCCTCACCATCATTATTATCATCATCCTCATCATCATCAGCATCACCATCATCATTTTGATCATCATCGTCGTTGTCGTGCTGCCGTTTGCTCTCCTGAGTCTCCTGTTTGCTCTAATTTCCACGCTGCTGTACAGCATGCAAACATCAAAACCTGAGGAAGTCTCACAAAGCCGACCGTTTGCTGATTAAAGCAAAAGAAAAAAGCCATGTTTCTGAGCCATGTTTCATCATAAATCTGGCCGCTGATGTGCCGCCTGTTATTTTTAGATGCTTCCCGGTTGATAACAAGCATGTAAATGTTTGGTTTCCTTCCAGTGCGGCGGAGGGAGAGCCAGGCCAACACCCCACCCACCACCACCACCCCCTCGTACACATTCCTCTGGTTAAATCATCCCAATTAGCCAACAAACAGCCGACGACGTCTCCGGGGAACACGATCCCTGCAGGAGGGCCGGATGAAATGAGTCAGACTGAGCTGCCGAGCTTGTGTTCCTCACACAAGAAGAAGAAGGAGGAGGAGAAGAAGGAGAAGAAGAAGAAAGGAGAGTGATTTGAGGGGGTGGGGGGGGGGTGGAACAACACATTTCTCCTTTTCAGAGTCTTTGATTTCCAGCGGATACTTATTTAATGGCTGTTCTTCTCCACACCTTTGCGACTGCGTGTGGGGATCTGAATTCTGAACATTCCCACATCTCGCCGCTCGCCGTGTTCGCGCGGCTCCGAAGTCGCACCTGACGCATAATGAGGGTCTCCTCACTCAGCCGCCCACCAATCACGCGCTGCCGGTGTCGCAGCGCCGAAGCCCAAAGAGCTCTTTTAATATCTTATTTTAACCCAAACTCCCGTAATTTCAGGCATTTGTTCCGCTTGACTCTGCGATGCGATGGGTGTCATCACGAGGAGGCGCAGACTCAACATTTAGAGACTAATACATCAAGCGGCCCTGCAGAAATTCACCCCTCGCTTTTTCCTGCTTCTTCTTCTTCTTCTTTTTTTAATATCGCATATTTAACGGCTTTAATCACGGAACCTTCCTCTTTCGGAGTGCGTCGAATGGAGTTTAGTCAAAGTTTAATCAGGAACACTTCACCTCCCCCTCTTATTGGCATTCTCCATCCACTAATTTGCTTCTTCTGCTGCTTCTTCTTTAGCTTTAAAGTTAAGGATTGAAATTGAAGCGATCCATCTGCCAGATGAAGGCGAAGAGAGATTTCTGGGTTCTTTTTGTCCTTTTGGATCAAACGGTACGGGATATGATTTTAGATTAACAGACAACACACTTCCCCAACCTCAAACACCCACCCATCTACACACACACCTCATGGGATCTTCATTACCTGGTCTCACGGGGGAAACGGGTGCAAGCGTCACAACAGAGCAACAAATGGTTGGTGGTGAAACTCACTCACTGCTCAGCCGGCTGTGAACAAAACGAAACAAAATGTTGGGTTGTAAGTAGGAGCCGCCGCTAATTAAATACATTTGAATGTTTAGGAATTATTGTTTTTAATCGCATTAAAAACAAGGAGCGTCGCAGCTCAGTTCAGAAAGTTGCCGCTCATAATTATCTCTGCGGCTCCACCAACCAACAGGTGCTCGGAGGGATAACTCAGCGCTGGCGCGTCCCTGTTTTTTATTTTTTTGACAGAGAAAGCTAAAAAAAAAAAAATTAAGAAGAATAAACATTCATTAGAGAGGAAAATGCGTTGATTCTTTGGAGGGATTTAAAGAGCCAAATCCTGGGCAACAGGAAATTGAAAATCCAGTCACACCATCGTGCAGTAACCTTTCGAGCGGCCACCTCTCCCTCTGATCAATCCCCTGCTCTAATATTCCCTTTGCAGCTTCATTAGCACAATGCATTCTTCATTTAATTTCTCACAAAGCCCCTGAGAGAATACACCCCCCCACACACACACACACACACACACACACACCCCAGGGCCGTAATAAAGGCACCCGAGCATGTGCCTGAAATAAACTCACTAACCAGCGCCAATTAGGCCGGCGTTGAGCTTTGGACTCTGTCGGCGAGCGGACCTTGTTAAGACATCACCAAGCGAGCGCAGAAGCAGCGAGCGCCGCACTTTTTGGTTTTTCCCGCCGCTGCTATTTTCTTTCTTTATTTTATTTTTGCTGTTGTCACAGCGGAGGCATCTTGGGGGCTTCGATGCTGAGCGCCGGAGCCCAGTTCAGCTAATTACACCGCGCATTAAAGTGCTTAGGACGAGCCAGTGGAAACTGTGGGTAACTCCGGCATCGGTGCCGACGCTGCAAGAAACTATTCAAATGTAGTGTTCAGAAAAATATCGTTTTTTTGCATCAGTGGGCCTGTTCCTATAGAAAAAAGACAAAAACAATAAAAAAAAAAAAGAACACACAAGTCCAATCACACGACAAAACTGACCTGAGACTCACACGTTGCTAATGGCACACACACACACACACACACACACACACACACACACACACACACTCTCCCGTCCAGCAGGGTGTCAACCAGCCCCGGCAGCACGAGGCGCCGCCGTGCATCCGATGCGGCGCCGATAATAAAGCGCCAGGTATCCGCATCGCAGCCACCGATCCAATTAGAAGAGCGGCAGCGCCGAGATGGAGAGAAATATTAAAATGCGATAATATCGCCGCCGTCTGCTGCCTGTGTGGCTGCCTCACTAACCCCCCACCCCTCCGCCACCGCCACTCACCTCTCTGTGGCGGCGGCGGCGGGGGAAGGTACATATCCTGACTCTAAGACACAGGAAATTAAACTTGTTTTTCCTTCCCCTGATAGTTCCTGCCGGGAGATTAGATCACCATGGTGAACTCACCCTCTGATGTCAGACTGTCCCTCGGAGGCCACCGTAGGGGCCGCGTGTCTCTCCTGCCAATAATCACCCCATTAAAATGAATGATTGTGCCCAGACCGTGTACTGTACATAATCGTCAATTAGCCGGCGGCGTGGAGATGGCACCTCCACTAACCTCCGAGAGGCTGCCGGAGCCTCATTACGCCGAGTGTGACTCACTCATGATCACAGCCCGTCTCTGGGCAATAATGGGAATTGAAACATCAGCTTCGTGGTCATGAGAGTGGCGAGCGAGTGAGCGAGGGAGCGAGCGGCCAAATGGACTGCGTGCGGCGTCGCCCCGGCGCCGCGATCACGGCGACGAGCCCGGGGTTTTTTCCTGAGGTTCGGTTTGTCTTCGGGGTTTTTTTCTTAAATAACGAGACAATTAGAAAACTGCGGAGGGAGGGGTCAGAGGGGTCGCGGCGTGCACCGACTGCTCCGCCGCATTTTGCTGCTGCCTGGCTTCGTCATCAATCATGCATGCGGATTTAATTGCTTAAAGGGACAGTCCGCCAACCGCTGCTGAAGTTCACCTAGCGGCTGCTGAGAGCTGCGTGGACTGAAGCTCTGGTGGCACCTTCTGAGGTGCAGCGAGCTTCTCTGGAGACCACCGGCGGCCACTCCACGCTGTCCAGCACGTGGCGCTTGCGTTGCGTCCCATGCAGCACGTGCTGTCTGCTGGACTCGGCAGCGCGGTCCGACTCGGAACGTCGAGGTGGTTTTTCATCGCGTGAGAAGAGAGAAATGTTCAACGCTCGTCAGCTCCTTGATGTTTGCTCCCTCAGAAGTTCCGGTGGAGCAGCAGCAGCTGCAACATCTCCGTCTCCTCAGGAACGACAAACCAAGACGCCGCTCTCACCCGACTTTTAACAAGGTGTGAAAAAGTCGCTTCCTCCGACCGAGACGTGATTTTTAGGAAAAATAAACTCTAATACGAGGAAAAGTGTCCCCGTCATCGCCGTGACCGCCGCTGCTTTTTAACTAGACGCCCTTTTGTCTCTGCACTCGGCGGTAATATTTCACACTTTTTCCTCTTTGTTTTGTTTGTTTTCCAAAGCTCCCCACTTTAATGCCGAGTCTGAGTCTGACTCTCATTTGTTCCGCTCGTGTCGCCTCCCCGGATCCACTAAATGGCAACGGCTTTTTTGTATTTAGAAGTGCGCGGGAGCGACAGCTCGCACATTAACGGCCAGTAACTCTGACTGATTGCACTCTTGGATTCACTCCTCCGTGAGTTCCTTTTCGTATTCCTCCCTCTCTGTGTAGGAGGGCTCTCCAGGGGTTTATCTCTCAGGAAAAAAGATCACGAGACTCTCTAGCATCAACTTGGACATCGACTACAGTTTCAGCGCGCGGGCAGCAAGAACAACATGCAGTGGAATGACTAAATGCAGTATAATAGAGGGTGGAGAATTTAGCATCAGAGTGGCAAAATGTTGAGAGCGTCGAGGCAGAAGAGAGGATGTTGTTACTGTGTCGAGATTTAACGCCGTAAACTCCCCCCTAACCCCCCACTTCTTCCACTGGTAGCCGAGACTCCGGCGGTAATTAGATTTTTAGAGAAAATATTTCACGCTTGGACTCACACAGTGAGTTCCAATTGTGCCGAGAAGCACTGCAGTTTAGTTTAGTTTTGTTTGTTGTTTTTTTCTGTATTTTTTTTTCCCTCTTGTGGGACATTTTCTTGTTGTTTCCTCACAACACAAAGCAGCAAAACATGATCCTGAGTCTCCTTATTGGTGCTGCAACCCTGTTAGCGGCTGTCAGTCGAGGATCATTTGCTCCAAGGAGGAAGATCTCGCTGTCGTGCCAGTTTTGGAAAAATTCCTTTAGGGGAAACAAGATCTCACCTGTTTGGTTTTCCAACCCAGTGTTTGTCTTCCTTCCTTTGCATCTTATAAAAACAGATCAGTGTGCTTTTTCCTTCAATCAATCACTGCCAAACTCAACCTTTACTTGTTGAGCACCGGATCAGGCCTTGTGCTGCGCCAGTGTTTACAGCCTGACGCAGATCGTCAGGGCGCTCTCAGCGGCGGCGGTGGGCGTGTTCGCCGGGAGGACGGAGACGGGATAAGGTCACATGATAATCAAGCGCACGCCATTCGGATCAGACTGACAGCTCAGGTATTGGAGACGGGCGTCGCTGCTGATAAGGACTGTGCGATGACAAGCAGCTGGGTGTGTGTGTGTGTGTGTGTGTGTGTTTGTGTGTGTGTGTGGTGGGCGAGTAGCGGGGAGGTGATGCTGGGGAGAAATTACCAACAGGGACCCTGCTGCACCTCGGCGGTCAAAACACTGGAGAGGAAAACGGTAATAAAATAATGAAGATGTGCGAGGCAGGCGGAGCGAAAAATAAAAAAATAAAATAAATCATCAGGAAGCAGCGCAATAAGCTCCAGTTCTCGAAAGTGTAATTTCAAGAAATAAACTTAGAAACAGAAAGTGGAGAGCGAGGGAGGGGAGGGGAGGAGGGAGGGGGGGAGTTAATAGGCTCCTTTATGGCCTAACCCAGTTACTTTAGACGACGCTTGGTTCACTTACCTAAAAAGCTCTCACGTAATTTATTCAAGTCAGCCACGGGGGGGAGGTGGATCAGGGGGTGGCTTAGGGGAGGGGGTCATTTGCATATAGATAAAAGTCAGTTTAATATAGTAAATTGCCTTTTTTTTATACGGCAATCTGGTAGATTTGGTTTTAATCTCCCAATAAATGTCTGGCTGTGTGTTTTTCTCTGCCTACCAGTGGTGAGTGCGAGCAGGAAGCAGCAGCAGCGGTGGTGACGGAGGTGGTGGGTGGCGGCGGCCAGGATGGAGATATCACACAGGAAAAGGTTCCCCCATTCGTTTTGCCGCCTCGCCTTTAATTAATAGATTATGTACACATGCACACTCCTGTCAGTCTCCCCCCCCAGCTTCCCATTACCACCGTGACCCCTCTTTCCGCCGCCTGCCAACCCCTCACGCACGCACACACACACACACACAGGCACAGGGGAACACACACACACACACACACACACACACACACACACAAAGACGCACAAACACATCAGGCGCTTGTGGAGATTGATGAATGGGCGTCGGCAGTGTCGGCAGCACCGCGGCCTCGGAGAAGAAAACGTGCAGGATGAGTCCGATCAATTGAGGGAAGTCCACAGCAGCACCGTGACTGCAGAGTCAAGAAAGCAGAAAGAAAGAAGTTCCCAGGGCGAGAGAGAGAGAGAGAGAGAGAGAGAGAGAGAGAGAGAGAGAGAGAGAGAGAGGACTCTCCCTCGGCGGCGGCCCCAACCTGCAGTCAACCAACCGGACCGATAAATGTCAAAGAATGTCTGGAAGGACGGATGTGAGCCGAGCAGGTAGAACTTTGCCCTCTTAGTTTGTTTGTCAGGAAATTGGAGTGGAGAGTGAAGAGTGAGGGGCAGAGCACTTTTTGTTGGGGTTGTTGGTGTTTGGCAAAAATGCTGCTTCCCAGTGACCAGTGTTTGACTTTTTGATCCATCTCCATCTGTTTTTCCTCTTTGAATTTTTCCACCGACCGAATCCTGAGACTGCTGAGCGCCACAAACACAACTGGTCCTCTGCGTCTGGAAGTGACAGACAGCACGGCCGTCCAATCACCTCGCTCTCTTTGGGTTCCTCAGCGGACGAGCATCACGAAGCTGCAGGTGGTCCGGCTGGTTCCTCACTCTCCCCTTCTGATCAGACGCCTCCTGATCCGCATCCTCACTGAGGTGGCGGAGGAGGAGGAGGAGGAGGGGGGAAGGAGGAGGAGGAGGGGGAGGGGACAAGAGAGAAATGCCCGGGTGATAATGTACTCGCAGCGATAACGGTTGTACACCTTGATGATCAATGTAAGCCATAAAAACGGCACGGTGACATCAAGGAGTGATAAATCTCCTGAGCCCCCTCGGCGGAGCGCCAGACATAAAAGCCGGCAGCTGCGGGATTTCACGGCCGTCTCCGGGATCCAGCGCTCACCTCGGGGGCGCACACTCACACTCACACTCACGCTCACGCTCACGCTCACACTCGCACTCGCACTCACACACCCTATGTCCAGCGGCGACGCTTGAGATGAACGAACCATGTCCTAAATTACCATGTAATTTTTTTTTTTTTTTTTTTACCTCAGAAGGTGGGGTGCACGTCTCAGATGCAGCCAAGAGCATCAGCAGACCTCATGGCGCGGAGGGAAAGCCTACTACACTTCCCCAAGTGTGACAAATCCAATTAGTACAGCCTGGCGTGTCAGAGTGGAAGTCTGGTGGACATCTCACTCCTCTGGCTGGGTGACGCAGATTGGCAGGAAGATAAAAAAAAAAAATAGAAAAGACAGAAAGAACAGAATCTGCTGTGACAGTGACTGGCTTCAAACCTGGCCCACGCTGATGGATGCAGGTCTCTGTCTGAAGCTCAGTGATGTCATGTTTTTTTACTGCAAACCCTCCATGTAAAAAAAAGTCATATTATATTTTATTTTCATTGTATTTCTTTGTTTTGGAAGGTTTTGTGCTCCTTTGTGATTGGTGATTGCTCCCTCTAGCCCCGCCCCCTTTTAATGACCTGCCATGCACGTCACCTGGTCCTGATTGGCCTGCCCTCTACATAAACCCCGGCTCCAGCCAGACTCCTCTGAATGACTGTTGTGCGTCTCGCATGTGTCAGAATTATTTATCCTTCGCTTCTTGCTGTGGGCCTCAAGACAAAACACAAAAACAACTAAAAAAAACATCAGCTCTGGTTCAGTTGAACTCAGAAGTGGTCAATGTTTTTTTTTCCCCCACTCAAAAAAAGCAGCTGTATTGGTCTGCAAATATGCTGCATTTTTCTTTTCTTTCCTGGTATCCCAACTCCAGTCCCAGTTCTACCAGTATGATCTGGAAACCCAATGTTGCTGCCGACTTCTCTTTATTTCAGTCCCACAAAGATAATTTTTATCTTTTTTTTTTTTTTCTTCTGTAATCCTCAAAAAGCAGCGTTGTCAAACTTGACTTGTCCACTTTTCAATGCTGGCCATTCTCAGGCTGAGTGGGTCAAAAGTCACAAAGCATTACGAGGCGGTAAAAGTGTCATTTAGCCGCCCTCATAAAACACCTGGACGCTGCGGCAAATCATAAAATAAAGGGGGGACTCGGTCTGCGCTCAGAGCAGACGGAGGAAGAGAGACCAAGCGGAATCAATAGTGTCATTATGAGCTCTGTGTAAGACTGAATTAGATGCCATACAGCCTGGAGGTTAAAAAGGGAATTTGATATGTCTGAGCATTCGGGGGCTGTGCGGTTGTGTGTGTGCACCATCAATCTGTTTGTGCTCCTGTTGTTGTTGTTGGCTCCTGGATTTGCTCTTGTCTGTCGGCGCAGGGAGATGTTGTCATTGGGTAAAGTTCTTCATGTGCATCAGGGAGGGGAGCCAAGACTCTGACCACAGCTGCGGTGTGTCAGCCAATTAGCACCACACACACCCACACAGGTGAAAACAATCACCCTTGATTAGAGATGATCTCATTCAAGCCTCTTTTTCAGATTTAGCTGAAACTGCCTCTCACCTTTTCTTACCAATGTTCTCAATACAGCGATTGACTGATGGTTTTTCTATTCTTATTTCGGTGCGTGGAAATGAAGCTCGACTCAGTGGAGATAAACACCAGAGCGATGGCCTGGAATGGGTCGTGGCCCCTGGGGGGTCGTGTGGTCGGCTGCATGAGACTGAGGAGCAGAGCAGAGCAGAGCAGCATGCAAATCCTGACGCCGACGTCTCCCCGTGTTAACGCTTCCTGCGGGTGGGGCAACATCCCCTCGCTCTTAATATTTCAGCACGTCAGAAACTGACAAGCAAGCTGTTGGCTGGCTTGGCTGTTCTTCTCTGAGGGCCCCGCGGCAAGGCGTGCGGTTGTGTCTCCACCTCCACCATCCACCCTCCGCACCTCCTTTTCCTCTCCTCCTTTTAAGAGAGAAGGGAATCTAGAGATGGGCGGAGAGGAAAGAACATCTCCTCCAACATGCCGCAGCCTGAAGCCCAGGAGGCCGAATGTACTGACTGCATTCAGACGTGTTAACATTTTGTGGAATGAACGCAGCGTCCGCGCTTCCTTTAACACGCGCCTTCAGGGAGGAAGGACACAAGAGACACGGGAGGAGATGCTTCTTGCCTTGTGTGTGTGTGCATGTGGGTGTGTGTGTTTATATATACATATATATACATATACATATACATGTTTTTCCTATAAAGTTTTTTAAATGCAAGGAAGGTTTTCTAAAGCTCAGCACGGTGCCCACTGGCCTGTAGATTCTCACCAGTTTCTTGCTCATCCACTTCTCCCTGTTGTGAGATGTTGGAAGTCATTTGGTTTCCAACATGGAGAAATGAGAAAGAGGAGAATGTGAGCGAAAGGTGATGTCTCGCCACGCATTGCGTTTTATTTCATGTCTTTTTTTTCCTGAAAGTAACATGAAAAACAGCAACAACAAAAAAAACCATTTGAATGATGGTAGTTTTGCCACTAGATGGCAGTATAGGCAACATGCCACAAGGTGACTGTAATAAAAAGGTAGAAGAAATGCAACAAAAGACGTAGTCGCCATGGCAACGTCAAACGTTCGACCGTTTGATAATTGTCGTCTGCAACTTTCTCCAAGTCGTGTCGTTGCTGTGACAAACGAGAAGCGCCACAAATATCAGACGGTGGACTTATTAACCAGATGCTTTCTGTACAGTTTCCATCCGTCTGAATCCCCCAGTGTGCAGCAGTCTAGTAAATTTACCCGCTTACATTTCACCATGTAGGCCTTTAATTGGATTTATTAGGATGAACTGTGTGTTTGCTGTCTGTTGGCGGTATTGGAGCCGGTGGAATCTGATCCGCAGACTTTTGAGGTTGAAGAGCACCAATGGGGGGGGGTGGGGGGGGGACGCCTGTGGGGAGTTGAACGCACACCAGATGAGTGTTGGCCCCAACATCTATGAGCTGAGTGATGGAGGGCAGCATCACAGCGTCTGCGCCGGTGATGCATCAGTCAGACGAGCTATTGATTGGCTCTGCCTTGATACATCATGTCATCTTTGTTTAGGTCCAGGACGCAAGCACTTCCATTTAAAAGCTCAAAGAATAAAAGGCCTCCTTTCTTTCCGAAAGCGGCCGGGCGATGATTGATCAGGTCATCGGCCCCGGGTCCCAGGGCCAGAGCGCCATCTTCATCAGACGCACACATGACAGCAAGTCCATCAACGCAAAGTCACGCCGACGGGACCCGGCTCCCCTGATGGAGCAAACGGCTGCTTACATCAACACATCGGCAGCAACTTTATCATTTTTAGTCATTTGGAGCCGGACACAAATTGAACCTCTGCGGTGGTGTGTAATCATCAGAGGTTTGGAGGCCTGCAGGGTCCTTTGTGGAGTGTCTGTGTGGTTATTATGGGGTTGTTCTTTCTTTCGCACAGGGAAGAAACCGCTATACATCTGGTGAAGGACACTCAAAGCTTTGAATAATTAGGGAATATTTTTTTTTTTTAATAGGACGATTTAGAGAAATGGCAACACAAAAGTGTCAAACGAGGTATTTGCGCAACATTTCACTATTTGCGCCCTCTGTGCCGCCTCTGTGTAACTGCATGATTTCAGTCCTTAATGGACACGTCTCTCGGGATCTTTGATTGATGGCGACGGCGCTTTGAGGTCGGCGCCACGATTGTACACAAACATATAGGTGAGCCACGCATCGGCGCTCGCGACAGCCTGCTCTCGCTGATGGCGGCGGTCCTGGCCGGCTCCAAAACACACACGGTCTTATCAGTTCGCCGCTGCAATTACTGGAAACACGTCGCACAAATGGGCACTTGACGACTCGCTAATAACTCACATATGGCTGCTGGAGAGGATGGGGGGAGAGGGAGGGAGGGAGGGAGGCGGGTGTTGTTTGTTTGTCCACAGGATGGAGGCGTCGTCGAGGTCGAAAGCTGCTCGCTGGACGCAAACAACATCGTGTGCAAAGAGGAAAAGCAGCTCTGGTTCTGATCGACGCTCCAAAGTGTTTGGCTGGCTGGTTGTGGGTCCACGTGAGGTTCAGGGATTTGTCCTTTGACCTGGAAGTAAATGATAATCAAGCCCACTAATACAGTGTACTGATTCATTGATTTTGGTGCATGGTATTAACACAGACGGCACATTTTCTCTGAACTTTTCTCTTTTTTTGTGCGAGAACTCTGGAACTCCTGTGCCACAGAACCAGCCCCCCCTCTTTTTTTTTTTTTTTTTTGTTTCCTCTGCAGTGTGATTACACTTGTATTAATTATTTATTGATTAATTTCTGGGTCGGGTCCGGCGCAGAGAACAGGCTGACGGCGTCACACGGTTCAGCTGCCTGTCTTTATTTCCCGGGGAGCGATTGGAGGGCTGCGCTAGTTGTGCAATTAATAGCCGACATTACGTCTCAACTGCAGTCCAGAGGCTGATTGACGGACGCTTAAAGGCTGAGGAACGTGCCGCCTGTGCTCTGTGTTTAAGATCCTGTTGCCACGGTTACAGAAGTATGATGAGCACTATGGAGCGAGCGCATGCTGGGGAGGAGGTGGAAAGAAAAGGCCCATTCTGTGCATTGTAACATGGAAAAATTACATGTTGGCTGCGTCTATGAGTGGAGAGCGTTTTTGTCGGCTGCGGCACAAGTGCCGTGTTGACATGTAAAAATACTTGACGTGTGTCCAAAAAGCCCGACGTGCTCTCTCTGCAACCTACCATGACTCATTCTTGCAAATTGTGTTCGACGGCTGGAGGTCATTTAATGCCAAGTCCCTGGGATTTTACCCTGCATGTAGACTGGTCACACCCACCAAGCGCTTAAACTGGCTGGATGGCACTCCTCTGCTGCCAGCAGAGCCAGTTGGTGGCAGTGCAGGAGCCTTCACTGCTGTTCGCTGCTCCTCCATTAATGAGGGAACATCCCGCTGGGATCAAACTGAGCAGGCGGCAGCGGCAGCTGCAGCGGCAGCAGCAGCGGCAGCAGCCAACACTGAGGACGGCGGCTCGCAGCAGCAACCTTGTTTTTGTCACATGCAGCCAAAAGTTCATGCACCTTTGTCTTATGAAGGCCTCTGATTGGTCCGGTAACATTCTACACAACCACACAGAGGGAGTTCTGGAAAAACAACACTTCCAGCACCAACAGCCAAACTTCCAATCGGACAAAACTTGACTTTGAAATAAATTGGCAGCGGCGTGAAATAATGAACGCAGAGGCTGCCGTGTCAGTCAAAAGGTGCGAGAGCGAGAAAGTGTGGACCAGGTTGTGAGGGGAGCGAGGGGCCCGTGGAGACTGATTAGAAAACAGCCAAGGAGCAGCGGAGAGCAGCGCAACACATCAGAGGGACAGGCTGTGTCATTTGGCAGGGCGGGAAACGCAGACACACACACACACACACACACACACACACTTCCTGCCCTGTGAATTAGGAGAATCAGAGGGCTCGATCTGCCTTATTAGAGCTTGTTTTCAAGCAGCGCCAAAATGAATCCCTCTTCTTGGCTTCCTGCCCACCCTGGGACTGATGGCGGCTTTGGATTGGCAGAGGGGGACGGAGAAGACAGAGAAGAAAAGACAGAGGAGGTGAAGGAAGAGCTACAGAACAGTTTTATTAGGCATGCTACAGACGAAATGCAAGAGTACACGAGAGAGACTGAGAGGGAAAACTCAAAAGCAAAAAAAAAAGAAAGCAAAAAAAGCAGAAAACCAAGTCGCACCACCTGTTTTGTTAGAAAATAAGTCATTTTTTAATTGTGCCTCTTCAGGACGTTACCAAAACCTCACATTGGAGCTGTATAAAAGTCTTGACTTTGCAGAAAAAATATACATAACTTTTACTTCTGAGCAAAAGGCCTCATACAAGAGGTCCTGCTGGGTATTTTTTTTTTTAAAGAGAATTTTCAGCACTTATCCTTAATTGTGACATTTTCAAATGTTAGTGTGGTAAACATTTTGTAAAGGAACACTAAAGGCACGGAAACTTTGGTCCAACTTAGCAGCCCTCTCTAGTCAACTGTCACATGACAATGAAATTCACAGTGGATTCGTCTTTCGACTGCCTCCACAGCATGCAACACTTTGTTTTTTTTCTCATGAGATCCTATTGTAACAATACATGCAAAGCAAAAACCATTGTCACAGACAATTACACCTCACGGCTAGTGGAAAAAAAAAAAGCTTCCAAAAAGCACGGAATAAAGGAATACTTTGCCACGCTGTGAAGTGACGGCACAGAAAATCAGAAGTTGCGGGGGGGGGGGAATTGTTGCCAAGAAGGTATTCGTGGAATAAAAGGAATTCAAGTAAAAGTTAAAAAAAAAAAAAAAACTTGTACGTCACATCTGAGGGAATTTTTATCTCCCAAGGCTTCACCACGGAAAGAAAAATCAAACTAATCATCCAAAACAAAACAACCTGAAGAGCTACACCTGCTTGATGAAGGGTTACAGACGCAAAGTGTGGCAAAACAACTGAACGGCTGGCGTTCTAATGAACCTCCAGACAGGATCCAGAAGCAGCGTCAGCGCCCTGACATTACGGAACATGGCCCGGCTGTAGAAACAGTTGAATTCTGTCGAGTAAGGCACATTATTACTGAACGTTGTTTTTATCCCACTGAATCAAGAATTACACATCGATCTACATCAAACTATGGTACAGGTGGACAATCAATCATGTCGACATTTCTGCGTGACATAAAAATACAGAGGTAAAGAGCATCCAGTTGCCGTGTTCTCTTAAAAAACAAGCAAACAGACAGACAGACAGACAGACGAGGTCTCCAGAGTCTCTCCAGGAATGACGGTATAAACAGAAGCCAGACGACAATCTGATTGGACTCTTGTGCCGCCCTCCCTCCCCGGCGTCCAGATGTCCGGGTCGGTGTGTGTGTGTGTGTGTGTGTGTGTGTGTGTGTGTGTGTCTCCCGATGCCTCAAATGGTGGACTTGGAGAAGGAGACTCTCAGGTGCTGGTTGCCTCCCATGTTGTAGTTGTGGAGATCGATGAGGGCCTGGGTGGCCTCCTCCACCGTGGACATCTGGATCAGAGCCATTTTATGGTCCCTGGAAAGCACCACAGGGCAGCAGCAGTAGACGTTAGTGGGGTGGGGGGTGGGGGGGCATGGGAGGGGTTGCGTGAAGCTCTGATACGTACTGAAAAAACTTGAAGGCTTTGACGGTGCCGCCAGTGTTGGAGAAGAGCAGCCGCAGGTCTTCCTCCGACACATCTTGCCTGTCAAAATAAAAGACACATCACACACGTTTCCTGTAGATATACAGGAATGACATACAGATGTAGATATATCACAGAAGCGTCCCGAGACTTACGGGACGTTGGAGAGGTGCAGGGTGGCCGACGGGGGGAAGATGTTCTGGAAGTTCTTCGAGCCGGGTTTCTTGAAGCGGTGGAGCGGCGAGTTGGCGTAGTCCTTGGTCAAGCCCTGGTCGTCCAGGCCGTCCCGAGGCAGCGCCACCGTCTGGTGTTTGGACAGCGTCACGCGGATGATCTTTCCGTACATCTTCTGGCCGTTCAGGTGGCTCATGGCTTCAGATGCACAAAGGAGAAATCAGGTCCGTGACGGAGAAGAGAAAAAACAGCTTAACATTTTCAAACACTGTCTGGGTTTTTATACACGGCTCGTAAAAAGTGCAGCAGCGGCTACTTTGAGAGAAGCCACCTTCGCTCCTGCAGAAAGGACAATCCACTTACCCAGCTGAGCCTGGTTGGCGTCAGACATCTGAATGAGGGCGCTGTCCTTTTTATTGTAAAGGATTTTCACCCTCTGGACATCACCGTACACTCCTGCATGAGAGCCGCAGGCGGGCGGGCAGGTAGGCAGGCAGGCAGGCGAGAGGGGAGAGAGCGAGGTGGGAGACAAAGCAGACAGTTAGGAAAACAAAAACACAAAGTTAGCATTGGAGACAAGGATATTTAAGGACAAGAGAAAACATGAGAGGAGAGAAGAGAGGAAAGGAGAGCACACAGGAGAAATTTAGGAGAGAGAGAGAGAGAGAGAGAGAGAGAGAGAGAGAGAGAGAGAGAGAGAGAGAGAGAGAGAGAGAGAGAGACCCTCTAAACAGATGAGTTATCAGGCTGTGTCACATGGCTCAAATGAAAATACACTGCATGCAAAATAAAGGATAAACTAATCGTGCATTAGCAGATTACTGTGTGGTGACGTTTAGAGCATAAAGTCATGATCATAAACCCAGCCCAGTGAGACAATGGGGGCCAAAAAATGTGTGAAAGATTATCATACAGCCTTCTGTGTGCATTCAAGTGTAATATTATAGATTCAAAGTGTAATCATGACAAATTCCTCATACTGAGTAGAAACTGAACAAAAAGACAGGAGATAAAAAGCCAGAGAGAGAGAGAGAGAGAGAGAGAGAGAGAGAGAGAGAGAGAGAGAGAGAGCTAACGATAACATACCGAAGAGGGTAAACAGACTTTGGGGCGTAACCATCTTTAGAGGGAGAGAAGAGCAACAAGCAGCGTGAGACAGGTAGAGAGGTAGAAGAGTCGGAGCGGAGCGGAGGTAGAGATGGACAGATCGATCCAGAGCGGAGGTAGGTAGGAGGAATGGTGGTTTTTTTGTTTTCCCCCCGGAGAGTGATGGAGGTGGTGGGTCATGGAGGAGGGGAGGCAGGCGGCGGGAGAGGAGAGCCATGGAGAGGGGGGGAGGGAGGGGGGGAGGAGAGGGGGATTACAAATCCCATGTCATCACATGGAGGGGGGAGGGAGGGAGGATGTATGGAAAGGGGGAGGGAGGGAGAGAGAGAGAGATGGGAGGGTAAACAGGGAGGCAAATGCATCGGGGGAGGGGTAAAAAAAAAAAAATCAAAAGTGAGGAGGGGGGAGGGACAAAAAAATAAAATACAGGTCAGTACACTGGAATAATGCAGGTAGTTTGGTCAGAGATAATGGCTTGGATCAATGTCGTCTTTAGTCAAAATACAGCAAATAACTTGCGCCAAAATGTCTTTCACCCTGGACAAGCAAAAAGGGTAAAGGTACATCCATGTCAAAATCATAATAATAATCAAAATCAAAATCAACAGCAATATAAAGTCAGAACCATGGGGTAAAACACAGCATGCAGCAACCCAGAAGATCAACTGTGGGTTTTTTTTTGTTTGTTTTTTTTTTTTTTGGCAAAAGGAGCGTGAGAAGCTGGAGGGTTAGTTCAGTGGAGACACCATGCAGATACACTATGTCGGTGGCTTGGTTGGACTCGGCATGCGAGAGTTGATGCCAAGGCCGCGCCAAGGGGGCGTGGCCTTGGCTCAAGTCTGGGAGTGGCTGGAGGAGACGCGCAGTATCTCCACATCAGGAGGCCTCCTGAGATTTAAATAACAGAGATACTGCCGCAGGCTCCAGGGTGATGCACCCATTCACAGCCACAGAGAGACACACACACACACTCACACACACACACACACACACACACACAGGAGACAAATCAGATCTGGAGTCATTGTTTTTTGTTTTTTTTCTTAAAAAATAAAGGAGGGCGGGGCACAGTAGAGGAACAGGGAGAAAAGACAGCGAGCGGCAAGTGTTTAAGAGAGGCAGGTGTTTGTTCCCCAGAGAATCAGGTTAGGAGACCACAGAATGGTTTCATATGAGCTGTTCATATGAGCTGAGGAGTGGTGAAGACAGCTTAGAGAGAGAAGCAGAAGAGAGACAGTTAGGCCACTTCCAAACAGTCCGACAAGAGGTGGTGGTGGTGGTGGTGGTGGGTGGGGGCTCGGGCAGGACACTGGTGGAGGAGGGTGGGGGGTGGGGGGTGATGGAGTGGTGGGAGTAACGGCAACACCCGCTCATATCAAGTGGAAGTGGGCAGAAACCAAATGAAAATAATCATTAAAAAAAACTCAGCGAGGCCTTGAGCGTGTAGGAGAAATCCAGCATGAGATTAGACCAGGAGGAGGAGGAGGAGGAGGAGGAGGAGGAGGAGGAGGAGGAGGAGAGGAGGCCACTGATTGTCTTTCTGAGGTGGAATCTCACTGCCGCCTGGAGCCGCTTGCAATCTCAGCCTGCCTGCGCTGCAAATAACACTAACATTTGCAGATTGTCTGCAGGAGAGGATGAGTTTGGTTTTCTTTTTCAGAAGACCAAAGATTGTGATTATCCAAAAGGAATTTTTGCTCGGCAATCAGAAGTGACAGATTTAGTCTATTACAAAAAAAAAAAGCTTCATTCAAATCTTTGCTCTTTCTCTGGCCTGAGCCACAACCAAAAGAAAAAGTCGTCAAAAGAAAAACAAAAGGATGACGGTGGTGAGCAGGAGAGGTGGGTTAAAGCCTCAGAAGGTCCATCTGACTGTGTGAGCGCCGCGCACCAGCGCGTGGAGTTGTGTTACTGACCTCGTCGTTCAGGTTGCTGACCAACAGCACCCCGTTGGCCCCCGTCTGTCCGGCTAAGGCCACTCTCCCCGCAGCAGCAGCGGCCGCCGCCGCCGCGCTCAGAGGGTTCAGGGCTCCTGGCGGGAAGTAGAACAAGACAATCATGGAGTGGAGCGCAGACATCCCGCCCAACCACGGCCGTCACAAACACCACGGAGCAATGTTGTCCACAACTGGCCAAAATAAGGGATGATCTTGATAACTGGCAAACGCAGCCCGGTCAAGAAATTGATTTATGGAACGAATGCGGCGGCTGCAGCAGCAGCAGCAAGGGGAATAAAATAAATAGGAAAAAAAAAAGTCATGTACCTGGTATCTTACCGAGGAGGGAGTTGGAGTCTTTGCTGAAGGCGGCCGCCATGGAGGTGTCGATGCTGGGCTGGCCGTCGCCGGCGGGCAGCTCGGGTCGCGTGTAGTCGCGACTCTTGTCGTTGTTGTACTTGACATTCAGGTTGACCAGCTTGGAGAAATCGATCCGCAGCGTGCAGCAGGAATTGTAGATGTTCTGGCCGTCCAGCGCCTGGACCAAGGAGGGGAGGAACGACGCAGGAAAAGGAAAAAAAAAAAACAGACAAACTGTGTTTATTTGATGCGATGAGCGTGATTACATTCCACTAATAGCTTTAAATTAGTGACGATAATAGCAGCGCCATCGTTGTTTGTCAGGCAAATTGTTTCCTACCAGTTTGGCCTGCTGTGCGTTGACGGAATCGCTGAACTGCAGCAGAGCCTGGAACTGATTGTTCTTTGTGAATGTGATTATCTTCATGACTGTACCAAACTTGGAGAAAATCTGTCGAAACAAACAAACAAACAAACAAACCAAATCATTCAAAGTCCAGTGTTCAAGCAGCGGACGGATGAGTCATGTGACGGTCGAGCCGCGGGCGCTCCACCTGCTGCAGCACGTCCAGGGTGACGGGGTAGAACATGTTGTCGATGATGATGCGCAGCACCGGGCTGGAGGCTGCAGCCAGAGCCTCCTGCACGTCAGAGCTGGGCGAGCCGCCCGACTGGACGGCCGACACGGCCTGCAGCACCGCCTGGGTCCGCTGGGGAGGGGGTGGGGCATGTACATTATTCACCGCGTGTGTTCACACGATGCCTCCCACAGAGACGACACCACCAACCTGATTGCCAGCATCAGTTTTGAGCTCTTTGTGATTGGAATACTGGATGTAGACGGGAACGTTGCGGACGTGAGGCGTGACGGTTGCGTAGTAGTTGACCATGGTGATGGCCGCCTCCTCCGTCGACATCTCTAGAAAAGCCTGCGGGGGGGGAAATGAAAAGGAGCTCAGAGGAACACGTGGTGCGAGAACCGTTCGTCCAGTTTGACGATCTGTATGTAACGACATAGTCAAGACCGCACCGACTGAGACCAGGACTAGAGAGCATCGGGACCGAGACCAGACCAAGACCAAGACTTTATATATCAAAGAAAAATAACAGCAAAACAGAAAAGAAATGACCGGAACCTTTTTTTAAATTCAAGTTTGCTTCTAAACCGAACAGCAACATTATTTTCAGTTCAGACTCGTCCGCTGCGTCCGAGGCCTCACACTCACCTGGTTCTTCCCCTTCAGCGTGAGGATGTTGGTGACTTTCCCAAAGGGCAACCCCAGCGCGATGACTTCCGTCTCCGACGCCTCGTTGGGCAGCTTCCTGATGTGAAGCACCCGTGACGGCGGCGCCTCCTCCACCCTCAACTTCTTACTGTCGCTGCCATTGGACGCCCCGTCTAGAGCGGAAACAGGGGTTCGCCGCAGTCAGAGCCAGTCCCTGCTATCGCTTCACGTGACAGAACTAACATGAAGCTTCCCCTGGCTGAAGAATTTTAGGTACGTGTAACGAAATGGAGGCACTACCAATGACGTAGGAGCACGAATTCAAAAACTAATGTTGCCAGGAGTAAATCCATTTAAAAGCCATGAATGCAACCTATAAAGCCGTGTTTAATTGTGCATTAAAAACAACAATCTTCCAGTGTAAATCTGGTCATTTAAGAGGCCTGATGTTGTTTTACTGACACCCTATAAATAAAACCCATCCAAGAATCATTATCTCACTTTATTAGACACCTCCCTGTGGGGACATTTGTCTGACTGGGGGCGTTGTGTAGCCGCGGCAGATTGGGACTTTGATTAAAAACAGAAAAACCTGCTGTATGCCGTTGACGCCGTTTGGGTTTTTCTGGCTGCTGATGGAGTGACTCTATTCAGGCTTGGTGGTACTGTACACTCAGACCTCTTTCACACTGCTGTAATCCTGCAATTTTCTTCCAGTTTCATGTTTTGGGAACATGCACTTAAGCACAATGGTCCCATGCTGGGCTGTGTGGGTGAGCGCCTACTGAGGAGTGCGAGGCTGCCGAGACGTTAAACCGCACCAAGGTGGAATTAAATCAACAGCAGCAGCCTGTTACCGTGAACAAAACACCTGCTGATCCCTCCTCCTTCCCAACGCAGTGTGTCACTACTTCACTTCAGACACCGCCATGCAAACTCCACCAAGCCCCTCCCCTCATCAGGGGTGGTCGGAACGAACTCACCGCTGATACTGCTCATGCCAGAGTTGGGACTGTTGTACATACTCAGCTCGTCCGATCCTCTCTGTGGAGGAAAAAAAAAAGAAGACAGTCAGCGGTGAAACGATTTTCAATTTCCCAGACGAGCCTTACAGACAAAGATGAAACGGCAGTCTCAAAAGACGCTTCAGAGTAACACAGACGGAGAGCCGGCGAGTAAAGAGACAAAAAACGCCATCAGAGTGCCGGGACTCGTCTCTTTTCTGGTCAAGGTTTAATCTTGCCGCATTTAAGACGTCAGGAAATGTCATCTTATCCCAAGTCAGACCTGCTCCCCAGAGGTTTGCCCGAGCAGACAGGCAAACCTCCCGCTCTTAAATCTGACTGATGGGATGAACGGGCGCCTGGCAAGGGAGCCATTGCACACACACAACTTTGGAACAGCTTGGGACAACCTTGTTTCCTCATTTTGGTCTGACGGCACTTCAACCTACTATTTATTCCACCACTGACATTCTTTATGGCGACGATAAAGTAAACGGTGCAGGCTCTGTTACAGCGAAATGACCAGAATACATTTACCAACTGAATTAAAGTTGTCCAAAGTGCTAAATTGCGAGGGCACGAGGCGCACGCTAGAAAGATAAAAGAAAACATTCATTTCTACCAATAGCTTTTGGTCAATGACAGAATAGCTCATTAACGAGGCAGACCCAGGTGATTTGTCAAAGGTACAACAAGGAAAAGGCAGAAAACTCACCTTCACTCCAACTGCAACATCACCGATTCTGAAAAAGAAACATTCGTTGTTGACATCAGGCCACAAATCAAATAATAGCAAATGTCTGTTTGTCAGAACATCCTCACTACAATAAACAACCAAAACATCATTCACTATTTATAATTTCCTTAAATCAATGTCCTGAAACTTGTGATATCCTCTAATCGATCAAAAATCAATTATTCACCACTATTCGCATGTGTTACACCGATATAGGAACCGGAAGTGGCATCAGGATACGTACTTCCGACCGATGTGTGTTGAGCCGCTTTGTTGTATTATTGTCTGTTGTTTTTGAGGTTCAACCGAGTCAAATTAATCAAAGTGTGTTTCCGTGTTTCAAACACACACACACACACACACACAGCAGCAGCAGCAGCAATGTCGCAGAACCCTTCGGGAGGGTTGCCAGGTCAGGTCTCGCTATATTATGATGGTGAATCTGTCCGTTCCGTTGGGGGCTCATCTATGATTCATCACATTTTCCAGTAACGTCATGCTTTATTCAGGACGCGACCACAACCAGAAAAATTCCAACAACACACAGCCATCACATGTTTATTCTTTTAAATAGCAGGCACAATGATATTTGAATATCGACGGCGAGCAGCGTTGAGAGTTGGACTCCTAAGTTGTCCTTTAGCATCGCTGAACTTGAAACCGGGACTGTTGTGTTTGATCAGAGGGGCAGAGAAAAAGACCAGACTTCCCAACGGAATGCATATTGTGTTGTAATTTAAGAAATAAAAGCATCCCGTCGACAAGACGCCGACTCGTGTTACTTAACCATTCGTTAATTGGTAACAACGCATGATGATGATGATGATGATGATGATGATGATGATGAACACTAGCTGGCGGTTCACACAATGTATCCGCTAATCCCACAAAAAGAACTCTGCACAATTTGCACGCAAACACACGTCCCTATGAGCACGCCAGTGCAAACTTGTATCAACTATTCCAACACCTAACAGGGCGATCGAGCGCGAAACAAAGCTGCGGACGGAATAAACAAGTGTCCGTCAGTCTGTTAGCTCAGCTGTGCTAACATGCTAACGCCAGCAGAGAGATCGCGTGGCTATGGAAACACGAGCGTTCCGAGCGCTTCCTCCTCCTCCTCGGCTGTTGCAGGAACAAAGTAACGCGTTCAGGGACATATAGGGGTGCCGGCGGCTCTGCTGGGATCAGAGATGAACATTACCCGTCCATTTCTGTCGAGGTTCTCTCGGTGTCTCCGCTTGCTCGCTCGCTCGCTCGCTCGCCTCGCTCTCGTTGTCACCCCCAGCCTACACGGACGCTCCGCGCGCACACTCACGAGAGCAAAATGGAGGCGGCGGAACCAAGCGAGACGAAGCCGCGGCGGAAATGGACGAAAAGTTCCGAAGCCACTGTGCGCACTTTGTGACCTCACTGGCCTTCGTTTACAGGCGGGAATGTTGAGCAAGGTGATAATGACCCCAAAAAAAAAAAAATGCAACTCGCGTTTATAGAATAGAATAGAATACAATAGAATAGCACTTTATTGATTCCCCAAGGGGAGAAATTCATTTATTTTGGTGCATTTATAAGCTTTGAAATTTAACAAGGTCGAACCATTGTTTTTAGGAGCTCAACCAACGTGAGTTTACATGGGAAATAAGCGTACGTTCAAGGCAACTCAGAAATGCAGGACAAACCCTATCCCGTATCGATTGAAAACGGACCGCACCATTTCATTGTCAACTACGGGACGATTCTGTATTTTAAGGGACGGTTGGCAACTCTATATTTCTGTGTTGTTTTCTTGGCATTAATAAGTCATAACTGTAGTAATTATAGGTTAACAGTGCTAATAGAGACAAGAGATTTTGCATGCTACTTTTTCGCTGTACAAGTGGAACATGATTAGATTGTTTGTGACATTATTCTAAGTCTCTTTCACCAGTGCAATTGTCTCTGGGTTTTTCACAGTGTTTCATAATGAAAAGGACATTCTAATGTTTCATAGCATGAGATGGGCGACGCAGACCATGCAGACATCTACGCCTTCTTGATACACAATGACAGCATTTCCAGAAAGGGAGTCACACTTACTAACACCCTGTTCATTTTTGTGGTTTACTTGTGTATGCTGGGCAGTTAAGGACTCCCTCTGCATGAAAGAGGAGACAGATTTGAAAAAAAAAAAAATAGGGCAGTTTTGCATAATGATTAATCTTGACAGACATACGTCATGCTCCCAGGCTCCTGACAGCGTCACGCCCTAGGTGAAATTAACGCCTAACTGCTTATCTTAAAGGACCTGGGATTTAATTAAAAATGACATTTCCCCAAAGACTTGCTCTTCTGAGGCTGCCATGTTGAAATTAGCTGATGAGGGGCCCTCTGAGCGAGAGGGAAATAAGCAAACCGTCAAACGCTCAGCAACACACTGCCGATTATCAGTCTTGCTCGCTGCTCAGGAAATAACAGTGGACTGACATCCTGCACGTCGCCTGCTGCAGCGCGGATACAAGCCACATTGTTATTAACAAGAAGGAGGGGGAGGGTCAAAAAAAAAAAAACAGGCCTGTCAAATGTGATATGGAAACAAACAATGCGAGTGGCCAAGTCGGGGAATAGGTTGGTGAAATGAGCTCTTAAGTCACCACAGACACATTTTGCCACATGACAAAGGTGTACTTTAGGGACTTGATATTCCCCCTGTTTTGTAATGAGTGCCACTCAAATTCTCAACAGAATTACACAAAAATGACTCGGGATTTGCTTCAATACACGCTAGACTCAGCGTGCAGGGCCCGCAGGGATCTGGGCGGCTCCGCTGCAGTTGTTGCAGAGCCACTAAAATTGTCCTGTCTTGCAGCAGCTGTTGAAAAATCTCTACCGCCGATTTGGCAACACTGATCCAATTTCAGGCTGTAACTCATGTCTGTGCATACATATTTCATTCACACTGCCCTACTGCTCATTGCAGACCATTGTAGATGATTATACAATGAGGTACAATGACACAGGAGGGGGCCGTGTGTAGCTACAGCTGATCTGACCACAACCATTTTCAGCCCGCCAGGACTTGTACATCTAGTACAATGACATAAACACTGGGTATTTGGGCTGTATTTGCTGCTTTTTGAAATGCGTGTCATTGTGTACGTCTCTGTCTGTCTGTCTCTCGCAAAAGGACGCTGGCGTTCATCTCAACGTTGACAAGCGTTGTCACCCCGAGGTGTCACTAAAGAGCAGAACTGTGACAGGCTCAGTCAGAGGTGATGTCATCACGGTGCGACCCGCGAGGACGAGGGCAGCCCCCTCCCCCTCACGGCGGATGTGTGATGGCGGTTGTCACTGCCAATAACACCCGCCTGACTTCAATCATCCGCACGGGTGTTGACTTGCGAGTTGACGTCGTTGCCGCTGCTCCCAACGGTGACTGGCTGGGCGGCAGCCACCACGGCAGAGCTTCCACCGTGTAGCCGGCGTGCAGTCCGTGCTCAGCCTGGCAATTTAGCTCTGCGCATTTTTGAAATGGAAACATTTAAACAGAGGACGGTCACGTCATCAAATGTCATTTGTGTCACGGCAACAGGCAGCGAGATAAAATGTCATCTTGTCGGAGAATGAATATTTCTACCGGGTCAGAGAACCCATTTATTAAAAAACCATGGCGCCGCGGCACCTCGGCGCTAAAGAGACAGTATTCCCTGTCATGTTCCACAGTGACCCTTGAGTCTGACATTTTGATTTCCCCTCATTTTGTCCTTTCCACTTTTCTCCCTGAGTGACGGCGGGTGTGCCTGCGCATGTGTGTGTGTGTGTGTGTGTGTGCGCACGCCTCTTTAAGGGTGCAGGCGCACTTCTAGAGTCGGCCGGACTAAAGAAGGCGACGAGGAGAGCGGTGGGAACGCTGCGACGGCTGCACAGACCGAGAACGTCTTCGCTGCCGCCGTGCGGCCGAGCTGCCGCTTCTCCCGCGGCACCGCCTCTCAACTCAGACCGTTTGCGGCCTGGACTGAAAAACTCCTCTTTTCAAAGTGTGATTCAGTTCCATCCATCATCTGCCGGCAAACGGCAGCTGTATAGGAAGGATGTTGAAGATCGCAAGCATCCACAGACGGCTGTACGCCGCAGAATGTGGGTTCCGTGTGCTTTGACACGGCGCTGAATGACTGATGATGTGGGAGTGACCTGCGTCGATGCCCTCTGCAGGGGAGAAATGAATCTTTGAGCTTCAGGATGAACAGTAGCTGCTGTAAGCTGCTGTATCAATGTTGGAGCAGATTGGAGGAGATGCTCTTATTGACCTTTTTTTTTTTTTCTTCCTGTTGCGCTGCTCAGACTGCTTGATGCAGGAAAGTTTGTGCTCTGGGGTGAGGGTTGGATCTTCCCAACGTGGCATCATGCAATGAGTTTCCACTGTTGCCGTGGAATAGCTGTGTTGCACCAACAGCATCATGTACAGTGAGACACTAACAGATGCATTATGCCACACATCTGCTGCATTATTATTGAAACTCTTGAATTTCGCTGGTGATTATAAAGACGTATTGATTTTCAACGGGCCAGCACCGGCCGTTCCCGCGTGTCTCCACGGGGCCGGCAGCTCGGAGTGAGACGTCTCTTTTGTCTCCACACTGTACCGGATCAATGTGCCGAGACCCAGGCAGCGGCTTCAATATTCTCCCCCGCTCTCTTTCCAATTTGGTGAACAATTGGAGACATCATTCTCCAGTTGTCTTCACGCGGAGCAGCTGTCAATGGGGACGTTGGTTTATGCACTGGCTGCTCGACCGCATTTGTATTGCGAGTGCATGCAGGCCCTCCGGGTGCTGAGCAGCGCTGGACACACTCCTGAGTGATGCAGCGGCTGAATACCAAGCTGCGAAAGTATTTTTTTTAGAGTGCACATGGATTGAATCTTTGGTGAAAAATCAAATAAAGGACTTTCATGCCCCAACACCCCCATGCGTGCCCAACCAAACTCTGATCTGCTTATTGCCATTTTTAAAAGGCTGTTAAACAAGGTGCGTATAAACGTGATGAGATTACTCCTGCGCTTAAAACAAAAAACAAAAAAACAAAATACAAAATAAATGTCTGATGGATTCGCAATTTGGCAGAAATC
This sequence comes from Thamnaconus septentrionalis, assembly GCA_009823395.1. Lineage (NCBI taxonomy): Eukaryota > Metazoa > Chordata > Actinopteri > Tetraodontiformes > Monacanthidae > Thamnaconus > Thamnaconus septentrionalis. Next base: position 3,406,581 of record CM020520.1, read on the forward strand.
AGAGGATCCTCAATGTCGGAAAAAGTTCCTCTGCATTTGTTGGATCCCCAAAGCCGTTTGAGGCTCCGCGAGGAAAACACTGAGTGCTTTATGATTATATCATCTAGACCTTTTTTTCTTCTTTTTTTTGCTTAAACCATAATAAGTGTTTCTTCCATTTGCTGCTGCTTGTGGAACTTAATTGACAACCGCCGGGTTGGAGACCATGCAGTCGCCATTAAAGAGAAATGTTAATAATATTGTACGGAAAGTGGTCCTCATAAAGGCATATCAGTGAGATAATAAGTGCATGATGATAATTAGAACTGTAAGATATCATAAAAACAATGAACAAAAATTAGTACGCTTTATAGGAAGGCTGTTTAGTTAATGGTACAATATTAAACTCAATGGGATTTTCTGAAGCTGCTGATGATACTTTGGCAAAGTTGATCTCAGCCTCTAATGCTCTTATAATCTGCTGGTGAGACATCACAGTGCACTTAAAAAATAATGTTCCTGCCGTTTCTTCTGCTTCTTAACAAGTGAAAAAAAAAAAAATGTCAGGATGCTTCAATGCACTTTCTGAAAAAAAAGTACTGAAAGTGTTTTTCTAGCAGTCAGATCGGCACTGCATCACATTACCAGCAAACTGTGTGATGTGCTACGTCCTAAAAAAACAAGAAGCTGTGTTGTGATTTCCAGGTTTAGTGCTTGTGTCAGTGTCCAGTCGTCGCCACTGTGCACGTCTCCCTGCACCTGGAGTGCCTGCGCGCTGGCCTGTCCAGTTTCCTATCCGTCCTATTTGTTTTTATTTTTCATTAGGTTGTTTACTGGTGCAGCTGAATCCTGAGCAGTCAGGGCCAGTGAACGAAATGTGTCGGAGGACCAGTTGGCCGTATTAGGATCCACACTTTTCCCTCCAAATTTGATCCAATTTCTGTAATTCCTCCTGTTTTGTCTCCCTGAGATCCCTCCCATCACGTTCCCGCTCGCAGTGCCGAGGGCTTATGGAGTAATAAAATCACTCGCCTGCCTACATAACAGCCGCCCCGCCTCGCTGACAATCCCTTCGCACTGATGTGGGCCGCAGCCATTGGCACAGCTGCGGCACCCAGGGTGCCTCATCAGTATGAGGACGGGGGAGGGAGCGAAGCTGTTCCCATCATGACAGCCCGTTGAATCTCAGCTGACGCACTAGGAGCGTTTCCCTCTGCCAACTGGTGCATATTCAGTCCAGGTCCGTGCTCCGTGTCGGCTCCCGCTAGCCCCTTAGCACGCTGCAGTGGCAGGCGTGAGAGTGGCACACAGAGCCCCGGGTCAGTCATTAGCACTGTATATTCTCCGAGTGCTCCAGGTTCCCTCCATAATAACACATGTGGGCGTGTTCGGCAGCTTGGAAGCCGCAGCCGTCGGTTGGGGCGGGTTCAGTGGTTCACTCGCTGCCCACTGGGATAAATGCACACAACAACTGCACAAAACAGGAATCAAGGATGGTGGTAAACGTTTCGCTCGCTTTGCCTCAATTTTCTTCCACACTGATGGAGCGGCTAATCTTGAAGCACAACAATTTGGACTGTGGTCGTGGGAAGTCATGCTGTGCAAAAGCAGGGAGGGGTAGAGTGGCACCAGTTGTACTGTCTTGCACGTCGCACTTCCATGCCTCTGGATGTCTGTGGAGACAAGTGATCCTCTTCATTCTACGAGCAGTTCAAATTCACTCTCAGTCGTGTGTCCCACCTGTGGAGCCTAAAAGCACGACGGGCGAAAGTTCTGGCGAGTTTGGTTAAGTTTCCTTGTGTCATGTTTCCAAGCCAGTGGCCTCAGTATCGACTGCGTCGGGCAATAGCAGAGTTTTCCTCCAGTGTTACAACCTCTGACCTGCCGTGGCTCATGCAGCCAGTGGCCACGCTCGCTCCACTCGGTGAAAGCGTTGAGTGCTGCAGGGTTGTTTTTTTTTTTTGTTGGAGCCAGAGGCGGAGCGGTGAGGGCCTTCAGAGGAGCCTCTCTGTACCGACGGAGGCTAGATGAGGCCACTGACCCTTCATTCAATGCCGCAATCACAGCGAGCGCTGCACTGAAATAACCAATCCACCGTGTGACCCGGGGCTCGTTTCGCTCAACTGAAGCCGCCTCTTTTACATAGAGGAGATTTTATGTGTTTAAGTGGGAGAACACACGTAACACAAAATTCCCTCAGTAAAACGTGGCGCACAACCCACAATTCAGCAGCAGCAGGATGAATAACTGAACTGGTCTTCAGGCAGATTCACCTCCATGTGCAAAAATGCTAAACTATTTATTTTGCCTCTTTAGTTTTTATGCTGAGGTGCTACATGTGTTCTTGCTCATACATGAAGGCACAAGTCTGTAAACCTGCAAGTCTGTCATTAGATAGATAGAGGCCCCGATGGGAACACAATGGGGAGCGCTGCATCACCTGTCCTTGGTGCGGAAATTCAGCACCATGGACAGCAACCCACCTCCTCTCCTGAGGGGAAACAGGAAGTTGAGTGCTGGGATTTCTAATCCAATTAGAAGTTGTTGTTCACGACACATTATTTGCGATTTGTCACCCTGGCCATGTGCAATGCACTCTGGGAAATACCACATAGTGCAGCCACAGTGGGTCTTTGTTTCAAGGGCTACTTGGCACCAACACTTCAGATGGAATCCACACACCTGCACCTGAACGTGAACGCGCAAAAACTCTCATCAGAACTATAAAACCTCGATCGAGTGGACGCCGAGCACGGAGCGCAACTTCAGACGGCGCCGTGTGGTGTGGAGTCACAGCAGTGAACTGCAAGAGTAACGAAAAGTTTTGGATTTGATTCACTTTGCAAGAACCCACACAATTACAGGAACTGTAAGGCATCATTAAGCAAATGCCAGGATGTTAATTATAGCATCTCCTCATTTGATTCTCTTTCTGATCGTCGGCGAGGCTTATTGACGATCTAATATTTAATCAAACCGCCTCTTACCTCCACGTTCCCAGCGCTCAGTAAGTCCTGTGTTTGAGTTGCCGGTGCTGTCTCAGTCGACGGCCCGATAATGACATTTTCTTTGTGTGTTTAAGCTTATGATCTACTCTGAGTGGGTTTTTCATCTCCAGCAGCCTGCCTTAGTGTGTCAGCACACTTTTACCGTCACCCTTTCCTTCATTATTTGATTACCTTTATCGGCGATAAAAGGAGACTTGGCTGTACAGTGAGGTAGCCAATATACCTCCGTAATTCAATTTGATCGCACTGAAACGCCCCTCAGCTGAGTCCTCGGAGGGCTCCAGCTTCTCCTCCTCCAACCACGTCAGTCTGGGGAGAAGTTGCACACGCACACACGCGCACACACACACACACACACACACACACACACACACACACGTGTACGGCGTATTAATAATCATCAGGCTCATTTCCGCGTGTTCTCTCTGCAGGTGCGTCCAAATGTCAATTGAGAAATCGTCAGGGCAACTACAAATTGGAGGTTCTGAATTCCTGGACGCGCAGATCTCCATACGTTAATGAGTTGCGAAGGCTGAAAGTGAATAATGCCAGAAAGAATTCCTGCAGCAGGCAGGCCGAGAGGATGGAGGGTCCAGGGAGCGTGTTGGACGAGAGGAGGGGAACTGACATGCATAAACATTTCTCACAGTTCTGGGCACTGGCGCTGCACTTGGCTCCTCTCTAGATGTAATATATTCTAATGGAGATCACACCGAAGACGGATGGATCCAAACCAAGCTGAGGGGATTTTCACAAACTGTCTTGCCATTATAAATATATATAGATAAATAAGTGTAATTGGTTAAGAAGCAGGCGAGCTTCCCTGTTAAACACGTCGGAAAGTGCAATTTGCATCTCCACCCGAGGGTGCTTTCTTTGCCGCCGCGCCTGTTGTTTGGGATCCTTCATTTGAATTTGAAGGCAGCGCCACCCGAACCCCCCGAGCAGCCGTTCCAGACACCGGTGGCAACATGCCACTGGAGCTTTCTGCCTGCCGCTCCTCCTGCCGGCGCCATTAGCCAGCCTCACCTAACAAATGTCTTCTCGTGCCGCCGCTCCTCCTCCGGTTAAGAGCCTCCCAAGGCTAACGCTCTGCACCTGCAGACCATTACACCTGTCAGGGTGTAAATTCTGCACTAAACACTGCCTTAAAAGTACTTGGCTTGACACTAAACTGCAACTGATGGCACCCTGTCCATCTGTTTTGTTTTCTGTTGTTTTTCAGACCACAGTTTACTGTGCCAGAAGTTTTTTGTTCTTTTTTTAATGCTGTATTTGCCACTAAATCAAAAAACACAGAGAGAGAGCATCAGAGGTGTAACTGCTAATGTGGCCTTTTATGGCTTAAAGGACTGGTTTAATGCAAAATCCCCCCTTTTGTCTTCACGCAATAATCCATCCCAGAAGTCTTCATCCTTCCCTCTTCAGCTTTGAATGCTACACTTTTCACACATCACCCTGTTAGGATGTCACAAAAGGTCTTTCCCCAGGTTAGTGGCAGCACCCAATAACACGTGTTGGCTCCGCCCTCTCAGACCACCATTTTTATTGTCCTGCAGTCGGGCCAATAAGTACACAAAGCTAAAACCTCGGCTGTAAACAGAGGGTAAAATATGCTGTTGAATCTCTTGTGTTGGGACGATTACTGCAAGGCTGCTCCACTGGAGTCTAGGATTCAAGAATTTTGGAGAATATATTTCAGACATCATGCTGGAGGAAGCGATGGAAAATTCCTCATCCTTTCTGCTCATTATGGCAGAGTGACACGAAGCTTAACTGAATCACAGAAAATCAATGCGCTCTTTGGTGACAAACAGCTGACACAGATTTCTCCCTGGATTAATCTCCTGCTTTCCTCTCACTGCTCTGCCGACCGTCTACCCCGCTCAGGCCGAGAGGGACGGTTTGACCAGGCACCGTTTCTCTCGTTCAAGCCTGACATTTCACTTATTGATAATTTGCGTGGGGGAGAAAAAAAAATTGTCCGGCGTGCGACTCAAATTAGCGCCGTGGAAAGTAATCACAATTTACATCCTTTTTTAAAAGGGCAGCAGGCTGAAGAGAAACGGCCGGCGGCTCCGAATGGATATAAAGCATGTGGTGTCTTCTTCTGGCTCTGCTGAACAACACTTTCACTTTTGGAGGTAGTGGTATTCACACAGGGCTAACTAAACACAAAGGAAGATTGATAGATAATAAACAATAACTTGAACGCTATTCAAAACATCTGAAATCCCAGCAGCGTTTCCCTCCTCGCGTCTGAGCGCCGTTACCACCGTGCGGCGTTTGGTTGCAGCACGCAGGCAGCCAGTCGGCAGTCAGTCGGCAGCCAGTCGGCGGGCAGGCGGCCAGCACACCGAGTCCTCCGCCGCTCCTTTTACATTTCAGTCTGCCGCTGTGCAGAGAGCAATAAATCACGTCTCCGTCCCTCCTCAGAAGGCCGCAGACACTTTAATCATCTCGTATTCTTGTGTGTTTAGCCATAATAATTTGGCTCTATCATGCAAGGACAGTCCTGCCGGTGATTTATGTGGTTGCGAGTGCGAGAGACGGTGGGGGAGAGAGACAGTGGGGTGAGAGGGGGGAGGAAGGCGAGTCGGAACGTGGCCACGCTGCCTCTGCTGCCTCTGCTGCTGCCGCCGCTGCCGCCGCCGCTGCTGCCGCTGCCGCCACTGCTTGTTTTTCGCTTCCTGCAATCTTTCATCCCAGTGTCTATGTTATATCTGTTCATTTCCTCCCTGCTGTGTCTACCCATGCAGGCGTCCATATATTGCTCTTTATTAATGCTGGAAGGAGGCTGGAGCAAGACGGAAGCGGAACAAAGTTGATTTTCTGGTCAGGTTTTTTTTTATTTTCCTTCATCTTCCTCTTCTTTTTCTTCTTTCTCTTATCAGCACGCTACAGTGTGCCGCGTCACCGAAAGACAATGAAATTCACCCTGGGGAAGGGGAGGAAAAAATGTGTCGCTTGAATGCAAATTTAAGTGACGCCGTCCTTTAAGAAAATCTTAAATTAAATCAAGAAAATACAACCGGCTTGTTGAGGCCAACCTGTCCCACCCGTCCCACCCCATGGTCCAGTCATCTCCGCACTTTGCCTGCAAGCTGAATTGACTTTGTTTGAACCAACCTTATTTCTGGAAAAAATGAGTGACTCTGGCCTTTTTCACATTTTTATTTCTTGCTTTCCATCACATCAAACATCCAACAAAGCAAGAAGCTGTAAACAGAAGGTTCAATATGACGTATTCTGGAAATCTGCAGAGTTTCCAGGGATAATTTATCGTGTGATGTTGCTCCATAGGAGTCAGGGATTAAAAATAAAGATTAAAAAAAAAAGACTGGCTCAACATCACTCTCGACAGACAGCGTCTTGCTCCCATCGGGCGCCGTGATCAAAGCTTCTCCGCTGGAGTCTGGGACAGAAGCTGAAGATGGGACTGGGGACAGCTCAAAGCTCTTGTTAAAGACAGAATGCGTCCTAGTGGGAGAACAAACTCACAAAGAGCCTAATCCAGATGGTCCAAGGGAAAAAACTCTAGAGTATTAGGTTGAGGGTTTAAAGAATTGGATTTTTAAAGCCGATTCTATACATTTAAAACAGCACACTACGAACTAAACCCCACGGCTTCTTAATTCTAAGACACTGGGGCTGCCTATTGAAGCGCGGAGTCGAGCGTCAATGCTACTTTTGCAAACGCGCTTGCAGGCCGCCACCTCTTCAAATCAGATTTTCAGCGAGTGCGGAGATCCAATGAATATGAAAACAGGCTCATGGTGTAAGAATGAAGCTCAAACAGGCAACCAGAGAAACAAGAGGGAGGCAGGAAGTCAGACATCAAGCGCATATACAATCATTTGACAAAACTTTTTTTTTTTTTCTCTCTCTCATCCCCCTCGGGACCAAAAACACCTATTTGATTTAATGTTAGGGCCACCAAATTTGTTTTGCACTGGAAAAAAATTAGAAAAATATGTATTTATGGGTGTGTTTGTGGAAAGTCTGTTTTCCCTCCTCTCCATGAAAAGGCAGCGTCCCGAGCCAGCGAGAGGAAGAGGATCTGTTGTAGCGACCAGATGCTGCAATCTGCTGTAATGCGCCTGGAACAGGTGACGTCTCACCTCTCAGTGACAGCGAGTGAAAGAGAAAGAGAGGGGGGTGGGGGTAGTAGCAGGGATTGAAGAGCAATCACAGAAATGTCATATTTGCATATCTCAAAAATACATCACAGGACAGCCATAAAGGGGCCTGTGAACACGGTTTTGCATATTGAGAGAAATTTCCGCCGCCTTGTTTTTTGTTTTTTTTCCACCAGAGCCCCCCACACCCACCCTCCCTCTCTCCGAGAGCTCCGGCTCTGTTTATGTGTAATTCTAGCAGGAAGATAAAGGTTTCACTGGAATGGAGGGAATCGTATCGCTGGCGCTGGCGGAACTAAGAGCACAAGACACTCTTTTTCATAAAAAAACAACAACAAAACACACACACACACACACACACACACACAGAGACATGCTGCTGTATACAAAGATGTATAACATGCACCAGTAAAACCAAGTGATTAGGATCGATGCGTTATCAAGCTCCAGATCAGATTTTGCTAAAGTGAGCAAAAGGTTGCAGTGTGTAACCGCTTTATTCACATTTTTATTTTTCATCCATGTTGCCATTGGAGCAGGCTCGCATGAATATTTCCATCTAAAAAAATAAATAAATAAATGAATAAATGCAATGCGTTGAGTTCCAAATCGTGCCGTACTCTGAAGCTCGGTGCTGGTGGACCTCAGTTCTGTTTGAAACTGATGATTGAAACCTGAGCAGGCTGGATTTATACGGTCAGAGAAAAAAATGTTCAATTTTAAGAACCACATTTTGCAGGCGGCCCTCGACCTCCTCGCGCCTCGGTTCGCCCTCTGGTCTGGTCCGATTGATGCGGCTGCTGCCAGTCGCTCAATTAGTGCTCAGCGAGACGCTGCCGAAGCCGTCACCAAACAATGGGCCCGTCTTGTTTTGATTCAATTAAAGCCGAATAGTTAATTACAGCGTGCCAGCGTTTGGCGCGGCGCTGGCTGTTTGTGATTGGTGAGCCAGGGGGACGCTGAGTGGCTGGCAGGCGGAGGAGCCCGCTTGGCTCTCTCCGTTGCCCCCCCTCCCCCGCCTCCCCGGCCTCACCTGGCTGTTTACTGGCAGGACGAGAACGACGACGCCCCAAAAGATGGAATTCAAAGATTTAAGGCGAGCGTGATGATGTCCCCTGTCTCTGAGCAGGACAATCGGATTTCTTCACTTTGAAACCGCGTTCAGAGTCTGCAGTCTATCCCTCAAACGCAGCCGGCTGATTGGTCCGCTCACTCCTGGTTCTGCGGAGAACCATTTCAGATCTGATTATCGCAGCGTTTCTGCGCCGTTTCCACAGCAGCGGCCCTTTAAATGGGACGGACGTTTCCAGGTTGAACTCCAGCAGAAAACAGCCGGAGCCTGGAGAGCATCTTCCCTGAGTGGAACTGAAACAAAGAGGTCTGAGCCAATGAGATGCAATAAATTCCCTGCCAGTTTTTGTTGTTGTTGTTGTTTTTCTTAACAGTCGTGTGCATACGCCTCAATACGCTGAGCTGGTTCGCCTTCGCTGCAACTTCTGCCATGAATACAAATCAGATTTCCTGCGCAGACAAATAAATGAACGCTCGGTTTAGCTGAGTGGCCTTTCACAGGGGCCCGCTGCCCTTTTTGGTTTTTATTCCTTCTATCTCTTCCCGTTTTATTTCCACAATTTCCTCCGTTTTTTGAAATGTCAGCCGTCCTCCGCACGCTGTTTATCTCGCCATCTAATTTCTGTCACGGGGTGAGCGGCGGACGGCAGGCGGACGGCAGGCGGGCGGCGGGCGGGCGGCTCGCCGGCGCTCTGATTATTTATTTGTTTTCTTTATGGAGTGGTTAAAGCGGCCGTGCCCTTATTGGGCAGTTTGAACAATGTTCCGGCCGCGCTCTGCCATCCCTCACTCGGTGACTTTTAGGAGCTTATGACGGATGGTTCCGCCCCGCCCGGCGCCTCCTCCACATTAAAGCCAGAGTGCTGCCGCTGGAAGTGGGCCTGTAATGCACAAATAACCGGCAGCCATTTCAAAATAAATGCACAGCTGCGGCAGCGGGACGCGGCAGACCTCTGGGTGAACCCCCTGAATGGAGCCTTCTGTTTCCTATTTAGCCCGTACCTGCGATCCGTCATGCGGGCCGGCTGCTCCTCTGACTCCGGAGGGGCTGAACTGGAGGCGGGAGGTCACGGCTGCACAGCGGTTTGCACATTAAAAGACTTTTATTATCCCAATTTGTGACACATTGTCACTTTTTTCATCCGCTATCAATGGTCTTATTAGTGTGCATTGTGTTTGTGCCTATGTGTGTGTGTGTGTGTGTGTGTGTGTGTGTGTTGGCAAGACCCCCGGGTGTGAGAGCGAGCGGGAGACTTTGGTGGATATATTTTCTCAAAACTCATCGCCAGTGTTCACATTTGGTGCTCGGCCAGATCCGGGACGTCGGCCATCCACAGTTTTTCTCCCTCACCAAAAAGTATTCTGCTGTGCTGAGCGATCGGAGGGTTTTCACTCTCGGCAAAGACGTGTTCCTTCTCGGCAAACCTTTGGCGCAGTGCTGAATATGCACGAGTTTGTCGGCGGCCTCGGCGAAGAAACTGTGGTGTAACGAGGCAGGTCGCAGCTCTCGCTGTTTTTTCCCCCTCTGTCTGTATTTCATCTTTGCATGATTAATGAACCAGTTTGCATGAACGCTGTTGTCATTGTTTTTTAAGAGACATGACGACGCAACAGTCACGATTGGTCGAACAAGAGCAGCAACATGGCTTCAAGTCCATCGCAGCCGAATCCTCAATATTAAATTCACGTTAACTCTATTACACCCTCGATCCTGGTGATCCATCTCAATATTGATTTAGCTCTTTACAATCTCTGGTGCAACAGTTTTCCCACTATTTCTCTAGAGGTGAAAAATGGATGTTCTACCGGACGATTCTCCCGAGGCTGTGCAGCAGTTTGGATTCAGTGACTTTTTCAATTTAAACATAAACACGTAAGGCGGAGAAATCAGCTGGAAATATGAATGGAAATTACCTGGCACAAATCTGCAAAACAACGGCGTCCTGGAGCACGATTACTGGCAACACAGAAGCAAGAAAGAAAAGTTTACAAATGAATGGCACCGAGTTCAACAAGTTTGGATCATTTATTGTGAAGAAATAATAATAACAACAATAAAAAATAATATTATTAATCACACAGTAGCAGTGGTGGTAGTAGTAATAAAGGTTGTCTGGAACAAATTCCGACAAACGAAGCGTGGCGGAAAACAAAACACTGGTGAGTGGCATTTGTGGACCTGCGCAGATTGACATTTAAATGTTACCAGTGCTCCAGCAGGGGGGTGCGGGTGGGGTGGTGGGTGGGGAGGGTGTGTGGGGGTGTAAACGCTGCGACATGCGTGTCGTCCCCGCAGCTGCAGAAACTCTCTCCCCGTCAAAACCACGAGTGCACGAGTCTGACGCGGCGGCGCCCCCTGTGAACACACTTTAGTGGGTTTTTTTTGCCTCGCACTCCTCCGACCCACAGAGAGCTGCGTGTGTGTGTGTGTGTGTGAAAGAGCGAGTGAGAGAGAGAGAGAGAGCCTTTATTTATGACGATATTTAAGATGTGAGCCTCCCTGGCATCTCTGGCGGCGCTGTGAGGAATACATTTTCCCTGGCACGCACGCCTCCGTTCCAGCCTCTCACCAATGTATTCATCCCAGCAACTGTTAACATCCCCTGCAGGCACCGAGCGGAAGGTTGAGATGTGATTCTGTCTTATTTATTTTATTTATTTTTTTATTATTTTTCCTTTTTTTTTTTCCCTTTCTTCAACAAAGACTCTGGGCCCTCGCCGAACCCCCCCCCCCCCCACCACCACCACCCCTCCCCTTTCCTCCTTGTCCTGCAGTTACTGCTAAACACTTTCTAAGACGGTATTAATGTGATTCTTTATCGACTGCCAGTGTTCTGAATCCATTATCAATTTCCAGGCCAAAAATGAAAATTATTACAAAAACTATGCAAACGTGCAGATTTCAAGCAGCCTCCTATCTTTTATATTATTTATTTACTGGCTCTGATCGTGGATTTGGGGTCATGTGTGTGTGCCGCTGCTTCTGCTTGACGTTGTTTGGCTGCACGCTGGAAACTGAAGCCTGACAGTGAATTCCAGTGGGACGATGCAGAACAGCTGGCTGGGGCTGGAGCTGCAGCAGTCGGTCGCCCTGCAGGTTCACAGACACTTGGACGGTGAAACCGTTTGACTTGGACTCTGGATTTATTTTGCTTCAGTATGATTTGCTCCACGGTCTCCGCCCCCTCTCCCATCCCTCCAGTGTGATCAGCAGATCCGCCCTCCTGAGCCTGGACCTGCTGTGATTAGCTGCCCTCTGCTAACGAGCCACACCTGCACCTCGTTGTCTCTTCCAGCCAGTCCAGCTCCAGGCTGCTTGCCTGAACCTGCCAGTCTGTTGCGTTAGTTCTGGCAGGTTCATGTCGTCAAGCCCTAATTGGGTCTTGTCCAATCCAATCAAGGGTCACCTGACTTCCTCACAGCTTCCCATTGGACAACTTCTTTCACCGCGCCCTTTATAAAGCCGCCCTCAACTCAGCTTCTTCTTCTGCTTCCTTTGCCTGGTGATCAAAAGTGCCGACTGACTTTAGTCTTCTGAGCCCTTTTACCAACTCAAGACCAGGGATTTGGACTCAAACCACCCGCGGTGCTTCCGTGTCTTGATTTCAACAAACTATCCACAAATCCAAACTTTGCGTTGGAAAAAAAAAAAATTCACACCAAAGTCTAAATGGAAGTATATAAATCCCACAGCGTCGTGTCCGCAGGAAAGGCGCTGGTGTGTCAGCGGGGCGTCCCGGTCCTTTCACAGCTCCTCCCACGGGCTGTTAAACTCTCCTTGGCCTCGACTCGTCTTCCGTCCGGGAGGAGACGGAGAGCCGCCGAGGGAGACGAGAGTCTGGAAGCTCTGTCTGCGCTTCCCCGCACCGGCTCATCCCTCTCATCTCCCCTAAAGCTCCCCGCCAGCGGTGGAGGCAATATTTTGTGACAGAGCCTCTCAGACCACTAGGCACCCAGAGGCACCTCTGGGAGTCGTCTCGCCCTCTCATCCTCCCTGCGTCTACCTCTCACTCTCCCTCTCTACTCTCTGCTGCCGCTGCCGCAGCTGCTGCCCTGGCAGATGAACGCACACGCACGCACACACGCACACACACACACACACGATTTCACATTTGCAAAGAAGCATTCCCATATGCACGTTCCATCCGCACTCTACCAACCTCCTGGCAGCACACACACACGCCAAATCATTCACTCTGTAGACACACACTGTAGACACACACACGCCAGTACCTCACGAGCACGCACGCGTGCACACACACACACACACACACACACACACACACACTACCTTGGACAAAAGCCAATTTGACTTTATTCTGCTGTTCTTCACAGGGGCAGCTGACAACAGAGGAATCAGAGTGAAGCGTATGTTAAACACACACACACATGCACACACACACTCAAGATATACACACGTACACACACACCCTTTACCCAGGAGACTGGGGTTCGCATCCAATTTGGAATTTCAGACTTTTGGTCGCATCTTAGGAAAAATGTCATTTGAAAAAAGAAAAGAAAATAGATGTGCAGATCTGTGCAGGTCAGGCTGACACAGTGTTGTGTGTGGAATTTCATTCTGCTTATGTTATAATGCAGCAGGTTCCAGTTCCAGCGTTTCAACATGATGGCTTTTTAATGAAGTTTCCTGAAGCAGCAGTTCTGAGCAGGCGACTCTCATGTTTGGACGTGTTTTCCCTTTAAGCTGCTGCACTTCAATCAGCACTTTGTTTCTAATGCTGCTGGGTGTGTGGACATGGTGGAGCTGATGTGGTGGACGTGCACCAGATGACTCTCAACCTGCCTCCTGGACTGATTCGTCCCCCGACGACCCTCGGCTTTGCTCTGTTTGTTTGTCCAGACTCTCCTCCAGAGCTCGGTGTCGATACTCACTCCCAATCAAGTCAGAGCTTCGCCCGCTTTGTTTTGCAGCGGGCAAAACATGTTTCTTATTTATTTTTCCCCCTTTATTTTATATTCAGGCGTCGCTGTATATCCGCCCTGGACCTCTGTAATGGAGTCAAAGAGAGGTTTAAGGGGGAGATTTGTGCAGGATCTTCAAAGCGGCTCTGCCTAAGTCACCCACAGCGCAGCGCCGCTCTGTGATCCAGACGGCGCTGCAGCAACACGGCTCTCCTAAATAATGCGGTTATGGTGCCAAATCCCATTACCCGGCTGCTGGGAGACGTGGAAATGCACAGAGGTGTTGATTTGCTGTCAAAGGTGAGCGGCGAGGCTGTGCAATTTTCACCTTTGTCGACACTCACCGAGGGGGAGCGCCGGCCGCTAAATTTATTTGGAGGCTCCGGTGCAGCCTGGAAGTAACGGGAGGCTTCTGGCAGGAAGGAACAAATGATGGGAGGAGGAAAAGAAAAAAACACCCGGAATGGCTCGAGCCAAAGTGTTGGGTTACACGTGTGGTTGCATTCACCCAAGAGATTTTGTTCGCTCCTGGAAAAGCACGTGGAGGCTTTTAAGAGCGTATCTGGCGAGGAGCGAGCGAGGAGACGCTGGAGGACTGGAGCGCTCCGCAGCAGACTGGCAGGAAGACCTGCGGCCCCCCCGATGCTGCAGCAGAGGTCCGCTGAAGAGAAGCAACCCTGTTCAGACACCATTCCTGGGGATTAATTACTCCTAATTACTATTTCCTAATTTGAAAGCCGATCTTGTCCCCCTCCTCCTCTTCCTCCTCCTCCTCGCTTTAATTCCGGCCCGGGGACGCCGCCTGTTATCCGACACACTCGACGCCGGTGGTCTGATAACTGAGGCACCGCCGCTCGGAGAAAATTCCTCAGGGTTCCCGCTCGTTTTCACATCCTTTACTTCCTATTTGTGCCACTTCCCCGGAGTCCCTCTGTACAGTGTTTAATTTCAGACAGTTGACTTGGTTCCATCCGGGGAATTACCATGCACGTTTTATTTGTACAGACAGTACAGTGCCAGTGCCAGTGAGGTTCTGCTTTAGGCTGGTTACTTTCAGCTAAGCAGCTGTGTTTCTTTGCTTTCCGCTGTTGAATGCAGCCGTTTCCTTGAGTCAGAGTGGCCTGGTGCGTCGCAAAACCCATTCCTTCGCCGAGGCCAAACATCCGGCCGCGGCTTGGCTGTCGATTTGAAAATTCCAAGCATAAAATGAAGTTTGTGGCAAACAGTGTTGCATAAGCCCACAGCTGCCTGCAAAGATGTGGCCAAGTGATTGAGGCCAGAGCTCAGAGACAGAGTCTCTCTGTCTACAAGCCTTTAAGAATGCTCTCTGAGATAATGTGACTGTAAATGATGAAGATCCATATAGAAAGATAAAGAAATTCTAATTGCCTATTACGGATGAAGAGCAGCTTTATGTTTAGTCAAGGAGTCAGGCTTTGTTACATCAAACATGAATCAAAGCAAACTCCTTCTGCGCCTCCTCCAGAGCCCAGATTAAAACGACGTGTCGCTACCACAGGATGTGGATTGTGACTTTTAACGGAGCCTTAATATCTTCCACCACCTCCGGCTGCTGCTGCTGCTGCTGCTGCTGCTGCTGCTGCCGCTGCTCAACGACAGGAGAGTGGAGGCCACCAGGGATCCGGGAGGAGTGGAGGTGGCGTGTGTGTGTGTGTGTGTGTGTGTGTGCGCGCGAGCGCCTCAGATGATTTAAATGATTGTCGTGGGGCTGACGTCTGCTGCAGTCATATTAAACAACAGCTTGTCTGCAGAAATAAGCTGCAGGGCTATTGGTTTACTCTTCATCTCCTTCCCCCAGCTCCTGCCTCTACACACATTTGCTCTGTGTGTGAGTGTGTGTGCATGTGTTTGTGTGTGTGTGTGTGTGTGTGTGCGCACACACACCCAGGAACAATACACTAACTGTGTGTATGAATCTGTGGATATTCCATGAACGATCTGGGTTTTATTGTTGCCAGTTTTATTTTTGTCATCTTACATTTTTTTTGTGTGTGTCCATGTTGCTCAGCGCCGTCTTTTTGTTGTCGTTTTTTTTTTTCTTGTTGCTTTCTCTTTCTGTTTATGTGTGTGCATGAGTGTATGGGCTTTTTTCCAAATACACACACAGTGTCTCCCATGTGCCCAGCTATTGATTTAGAAATGACCGGCCTGCTCACTCACACCATCTGCTCCGCTAAGGAAGAGCGACGGCGAGGCAGCGGAACAGTGAATGAGACGTTCCCGCAGTCCCTCTCCATCACAGAGGAGCCCCGGCCGTGAAGGACGGCACGGGGCGGCGGCGCTATCCTCGGCTCCCCCCGGTGGGCTGGTGGAGAGGTGGTGGGGTCGGCCGGCCAGGTCACCTGGAGGGAGGAACTGCAACAGAAGCAGCTCTGGATTTGGAAAGCCGGCTTTGGAACCGTCCTGCGTTCGCTCTGAACAGCGGCAGTCCTGCCTGGACTTTGCATACCTGGAAGCAACTTCGACCATCTTGTCATTTAATGTCTATAAATGAACAAATAAATGAATAAATAAATCCAGTTTTGGACATGGAAGATGTAACAGTGGCCAACATGTTACAGATTTATTTTGTCTAATCCTGCCCGAAGCCCAAACGACTGTTTCTCCTCGTTTTGGGCTGCCCACCCTTCCCTCTCTCTCTCTCTCTCTCTCTCTCTCTCTCTTATACGAGTGGCCTTGTCTGAGGCCATCATAAACTCTCCCTAAAATATGATAAAAGAGCTTTATAAAACAAGGGGATTTAGAAAATACAAGGCCCGCAGCTTCGGCTCCTTGCTCAGTAGCTTTAAGAGACACCCCCCCCCCCCCCCCCCACCACCACCACCACCACCACCCTCCCACCGACCCCCTGCAGACACGCCGGCGTCGTGCCTTTAAACATTGCAGCTCCCCTACATCAGTGTAATCCAGGGCGTAAACTGCAGCGCGGCGGTATTCAGGTTGGGCCCCTCTGGAAACGTGAGCCATATTTCTTTTTGATGCAGGAGCCTGCGGGCGGCGCTGCAACGCCTTGTCTGCCCCCCCCCGATTCTCCCCGCTCTCATCCCCCCACATGTTGTCTGCATCGGCGTCCGCGCGAGCATCTGCGCAAACGCAGGGCTGCGGCTGCGGCTGCGGCTCCGTCCCGCCTCTGACAGGCCGCGCTGAATATTGCATGGCTCCCGTGGCATCGGCCGTTAAAAAACTGGAAGGTGCGCGCCTGCATGCAATATTCATCCGGTTGCGGCCCTGCGCCACGAGCCTCGCATTCTGCACACAACAACAACCGGCGGAGGAGCTGTGGCGGCGGCGGCGGTGCTGATGTTGATGATGATGATGATGAAAATGAAGACGCGCTGCTGGTGAGGCCACGGCGAGGCTCCCGACGTGTGGAGGTGGAACGCAAAAGAGGCAAAAGAAAAGAAAGAGAGAGAAACCTTGTGGCGGAAAGCAACGCGTGCCGTGTTTGTTTGCTCTTCATCTCCTGCTTTTATTCCCTCCTCTTCCCCCTTCTCCTCCTCCTCCTCTTCCTCCTTCCTCCCCCGGCGGACGCCTCTGTACAGCTTGTTATCCGCTGGCGTGAGGCGGAGTGTGACAATGTGATAATCCATGCCGATGTGTGCCACTGACCCTGTGATGTGCTGAAAGACCTGCCTGCCTCCGTGGGTGTGCAGCCGTCGCTGCGTCTTCGCTCCTTTTTGCCACCGCTTGGATTGTTTGTTCCTCGACCCTGCGTGCGTGCGTGCGTGCGTGTGTGCGTGCGTGCACTTGTGTGTTTGTCCATGAGTATGCATCCTGATGCGCGGCCGTACCCGGGCGCCTTTTTTTTTTTGCCTGCCGCTTATCAGGCGCGCAGGGCGATGCATATGTTGCTTCAATCACCGGGGATGTGAGGGGAGCTCACCGTTTGATATCCAGTGGAAGCGGCCGCGCCAGACTTTCACATTTAGCACGGTTCACACACAAGCATGCACACACACACACACACACACACACACACACACACACACACACACGCCAAGGTCTGGCTGTTATCATTACGGCGTGACTCGGTAGGAGACGGGAGGAGAGCAAAGGGAAGAGAGGAGGAAACCACTCCAGTCCGTCAAACACGTCGGCTCTCCGGCACAGCGGTTGCTTCTCACTCGGCTGCCTTAATTATTTTTCCCGTCTTTTCTTTGCAGAAACACCTTTGGCGTTTTGATCCTCCTCTGGCCGCGTGAACCTGTCACTTCCTCGTCTTTCTTCACTCCCCAAGTGCCTTGGAGCAACTGGTTGGAATGGGAGCACATGTTGCTGTTTGTTTGGAAGCAACACATGCGTGGTTATTACTTCCAGTAAACTGGGGGCACCAGATTTAGCCTGAAAAAAACTAAGAATGAATGAAGACTGATGTTAATGACGATAATCCACCAATATCCATGTTTTCAGCCTCTCTTTTGAAAGTGCTGTTCCAAAATTGGCCTCACAAACCCCAAAACGTCTACACTAATGGATCTCGTCAGACTTGATTTGCTTCTGTATATTTCAGGTGAGAGAAGTGAAGCCCAGAAACCAGCGAAGAAGAGAAAGGATGAGAGAATATGTAACAGAAACGTGGTGACGGAGAAACATCTCCTCTTCTATCTTTGGTCTGCTTCCTGAATCCTAAGTAAAGGTATTATAGCGTTGGACTGGTGCCAAGCGTGTGCACGTGCACGCACACACTGGCACGCACACACTTGCTTGCGCTCACTCCTCTCCCACACACACACACTCTCTCTCTGTCTCTCTCACATGCTCACTTTTCTTTAATTCTCGCCAGGAGTGTATAGTCAGAGCTCCCTCTGCTGGATTGAAGTCTAACTACACCAGTTCAGTGTGACTTCTCCTACACATCACGTGCACCCAGACCAGCAGCAGCAGCAGCAGCAGCAGCAGCAGCAGCAGCAGCGTCGTCATCAACGTACTCGGCTGAACTTCAGAGCAAAAACCTTTAAATGAAATCCCATAATATCTTCACAGTCGATTGTGTGAGCTTGTGTGCGTGCGTGTGTATGTCCAAGAGTGCGTGCCAGCGTGCACGGCGTTCAACTCAAGCACAGGTTTGTTTTTTTTCACTGTCTGTTTCATTCCTCCGCTGAGATGCTGGAGTGACGCTGCAGAAGGATGTCCATGCAGGCAGTCTCAGAGTGATTCTCACTCACGTCACTTCAACTGGGATCTCAAGAAGTGGAAATATTTCCAGGAGAAGATCAGGCGGAACTGCTGATGCTCGCGTTAAAAAAGAAAGAAGTCATCGTGCACACTCTGAGGCACAGAGTGAAGCACAACACAATGACATGATGTCTTGGTGGCCCCTCACTGCTCTGCAGGGTCCAGGTAGGTCCCTCTATTATGCTGCACACTTGTCGAGGGGCCCTGAACACAGACAAACTCCAGGCCGGCTCGGATAATTTCACGTTTCAGATGCTCGACAGATGCTCAGATATCCACGCAAGATCACATTAATGAATTTTCATTAGTTTCGCCCACAAAGGTGGGGAGGAGGAGGAGGAGGAGGAGGAAGAGGAGGAAAAGAACATCACAGATGAGGATTTAGAGTCAGGCTTAGACGCTGAGGCAACAGTTGCCGAAGTGATTTGGAACAAAGAGGAGCTGAACTTGTTTTGTCAGGGAAGCAGCAGCAGGAGCCTCCAGGCTGCTGCTGGTGCACTGGGAGGGAGGGAGCAGAGCCACTGGTTCTGATGGGTTCAGACTGGACTGCTGGTTGGCTTCCGAACTCCACAGAGGAGATGGTCAACCTGCGATGGTGGAGCTCTCTCAGACAGTGTTTCAGCCAAATGAAGACGGATGATTTTCAGCTTCAGCTTTTCTTGCCGCTGCCTTCTAGAAATCACACCTCACACCTTCTCTGGGTGATAAGCAAAGCTCTAGAACACTTTGAACCTTTTTAAAAAATAAAATTATTGAGGTCACATCACCCAAGTGACTGTGGAAATTCTGCACAACAACACAACAACATTTTTCATCAAGTGTCTTCTTACTATTATTATTGCTACAGCTTTGTTTTCTCTGGCTTCAGTGATCACACTGACTTCAGATATTTTGGTACCAAGCAGAAGCAGCTGCGTCAGGCGGTGACTCGCCGTCCTGGTGTCACGTCGTGACGACACATCACGCAAGGCTTCCCTCGCACGACGTGTTGATTAGCGGCAGCCTGCGGGGTCAGCGAGCCACCCGGCCCGTCCTATTCTGGGAAGTTCTTTTCTTTTTTTTTCCCCTGGGTGCGGAGGGGAAGACTTTCACACTCCCCGAGGCTGCTAGTGGTCTTGCACGGTCATGAAAAGTCTGTGAAAGTATGTTTGCTGGATGAAAGCAGACGAGTAGAGTACAAAAAAGAAGAAGAGAAAAAAGAAAAGCACTTTCCTGAGGGCTGCCTGAGGGAGAGAAACAGTGGCGGCCGACTGAAAGGATGAGATTGATGAAGGCGGCCCTGAGGTGACCACGCCTGTTTGGGCTGGCGTCACCAGAACACACACGCACACACACACACACACACACACAGTGAATCTTCGTCTGGGGTGACGCAGCTTGTTTTGATCGGAGGAACAAACCGAGAGGCTCCACAAAAAAAAGGAGGCGGTGTATTGTTGTTATTATTATTAACTGTGGGTTTGCAATAAAGATCAGACCTCCGCCCAAAATGCACAAACCAGACCCCCACACAAACAGCCTCCAGCCTTTTCTGCAGAGATCTGTCGCCGAGCAGAACCAGCTATTGACGATCCAGACTGACCACAACTTTGCTTTTTTTCCAGACTTGACATGCCGGACACAAACCAGACGAGGAAACGCAGGCCTGCACAACACCGCCGTCGCATCTGTTTTGTTGCACAAACAAACCAAAAATAACTTTTTCACATCTGATGTTGTCGTTTGTTTGCTGGTGGCGAGGACGATTCAGCTTCATCACTGAAGCCGCGTTAATCCAGTTTTTGCTCCTTCCTCCTTTCCAGTCATCTTCTAAGGGATCTTTTCCTGATGGACGTGTCAAATACATTTTTGCAGCTTTTCTTTTTTTTCGTTTAAAAAAGTACCACATCTCAAAAACACAATCATCAAAGAGCGGCTGAGTGGGGCTTCACTGTGGTTGAAAGGTCGGGATGACAACTCTGCATTGATGAATCCTGCATCTGTGATTAGCACGACTGCCGTGAGGCGCAATTAAATCGCAAAGCCTCGTTGTGCCGCGGATAAAGTCTGGGAGACGAGCTGGGGGACAGCTTTTATGGGATCATAACAGCCCAGAACCAAGAGCATCACGCCGGAGAAAACAGTCGAACAAATGATCGGACGGATGTTCAGGCATTAAAACGCCACATTGCATGAAAACAAAGTGATCAGGGCTCGGCACATCCATTCTGGCCTTCGCTACAAGACCACCCCAGAACATCAGAACATCAGGCTTTAATTAAAGTTTGTGCTTTTCACCCCCTCCCCACCCAACCAAGCCTCTCTCTCTCTCTCTCTCTCTCTCTCTCTCCTCGTGTACCAGTGAAATTAGGCTGACGTGCAGTCTGGAGGTTTTGTCTGTTTGACAAGACGCCTGTCTTGGAATGGTAAATATGCCCATATGTGTTATTTATCTCCCATATTAGTGCCGCTCTCTTCACTCACGCTGACAATTTAATTATAGATTAATCAAGACTGGTAAATCATACACAAATTAAACTAAATGGAACTGTCAGAGGATTGGCTCTGATGGGGGTTGGGGGGAAGGGACACACACACACACACACACACACACACACAATCCCTCTGCGACACTCCGACAAAACGCTGTATTATGCTATTTTTATTTTATTTTATTTTTTCACATTTTCCCTTTTCTGTCTTTGACTTTTATTAGAGTGGAGACACACACACACACACACACACACACACACGCGGACGTGCGTGCAAGGAACATGAGGAGGAGACGGCAACGGGCGAGAGGAGTGGGCTCAGATTTATGTTTGGAGGCGGTGACGGCGAGATGGACGAGCGTCTGACCAGTGGGCAGCTGGAAACGGCCGAGCCGCCCTTTATGGCCGCGGCGGAGAAAATGAGAGGCGCTGGCGCAGCCATCCATCAGCGCCGTTTAGTGGCTCGTCGGGGCCAGTAAATGCTCCTGCCAGCGTGTGTGTGTGTGTGTGTGTGTGTGTGTGTGTGTGTGTGCTAAAGCGAACATTAGACCATTTCCACCACCGCCACACACACACACACACACACACAGAGACACAAACCAACCCCTCCTCCCCCACCACTCACACACCATCTTAATGGGACTGTGAGGTTGCGAGGTGAAAGGCGGAGCTCCGTCCAGGCCCAGGATGGATCTGCTGCGGCGGGGACGGCCGCTGATCCACCACAGAAGAAGAGTGAAACCGCGGCAGGCGGATTTCTATGCTGGCTGCAGCTCGCGGCGAGGCGATGGAGTCAAGCTGCTCTCCGCTGCCACCGAACACTTACTCTTCTCGGATAATGTTCACCCCCCACCGCCACCACCAGAGGACCAACAATCAGCCTCCGACTGTCAGGCCTTTGTGAGACCACCTGGAGAAGGAGGGAAGGAGTCACGCAGTGCAGCCGAGGAGGCCGGAGATGAGCGCCAGAGGCGTAGTGATACCTGAGCTGTAAACCGGTTGGTTTGCTTTAACATTTCATAGTCCCAAGATCGATGGTAGGTTCACTGGAAAAGACGGTGATTTGCTTTAAGATTCATCGAACCAGACAACTTCCCCTGCACAGTCTTGTAAGCACCACCGACATCAGTCATCAGGACATTGCTGGAAAGTTTCATCATTTCAGATCTCGCATGACAACCTAATTCATGGTACTGAAATATATGAAGCTAAAGTCTTCTGGATCTGCCAGGAAACGGCCTGTCCTGTAAATCTTTCCAATCAAAAATTGATGACGAGAGTTTTGATTTGTTTCCTACCGGGTTAAAAATTCAAGACGCATGCAAATTGGACTTTTAAGACTCGGAAGCGATGAGATGTGAAGATGTAAGAATTCCAGAACCAGTGTCTGGTTTATGCATGCTTTTCAAACAGGTTTTACCCTGTAAATGTGTTTTTCAATTTTATATGTGTCTGGTCCAGCTTTGGGGTCGAGGGCCTGAAATGGACACATTGAATCCTCATGTAAAAAAAAAAAGAAAAAGATCCAAACGCCTGAGATTTTTCTTTTATCCTTTTTCTCTTTCCTTTTCTTTTCTTTTTTAATCTGGAACTCAGTGTAGAAGAGCCAGAGTCCCTCTGACACGGGAATAAAGCAGTGGAGGAGGCGAGGGCGGTGAAGGGGGGGGGCGGCGGGGGTGGACCGACTGAGTGTCGGCGTGATTGACTGGCTCAGCTGATGTGCAGTCAGTTATTTTTTGCCCTGTCGGAGACCCTTGTTCCACTAATAGTGCAATCTGTTCACGCTGGCTGTGGCCCTGATCAATAGAGATATTAGCAAACCCGCTGCTCTGATCGCCGGCGACGACCCGGAGCAGGCGGCTGGCGCACGGCGCCGCGGCGCCGCAGGAAGGCTTATTGCCTGATGGTGGGGGATGGAGACAGTGGAGTGGCAACTTTTCTGATTTAAACTGAGTGTCCTTCACAATGGACGCATTATTCTCCGACTTAATCCTGCGCCGCGTGACGCTGGAAAAGAAGAGAAAGAAAAAGCATCTTCCGACCGACAGAGGGTTTCTTTTTTTCCTCCCCCCTGAGCCGCCGCCGCCGTGGCAGCAGCAGCAGCCGTTTCTCCACCACTTGTTGTCATGGGGATGTAATCGACGGTCCTGCCGCCGCCGCCGCCGCTGCTGCTGCTGCACCGACCTCAAACCTCTTGACGCTGCTCATCAGTCTGCCCTCACATTCACGTTTGACAGTCACAATTGCATTTTGTGCCACGCAGGAACATTTTTTTCCCGCTTGAACTCTTCATTAAACTGGGGTCCCGCTTAATTCACTTTAAACATGTACAGCGTGGAATCTTGCAAAGATTCTGACCTCCACTTCCTGCTCTCAGAGGGAAAGAAGCAGTCAAAGTCTGACGCCGCGTTTGTCATTAAATTGAGCCTCTCACCCTTAATCAGCCGCGTCGGAGGAAATAGCACGGAGACAAAAAAAAAAGTAGCAGAGTTCACGCACTGCAGCCGAATTAAATGGTTACGGGGCTGAAACGCGAATTATCTCGCTGCTAATTACTCACTCGTGCTGGAAATGCAGGGAAAGCGACTCATCCGATGATAAAGTTGACACTTAAAGTGGCAACAAGATGATTAACACCACAGGATGGCAAATTAGACAGCTTGATGAGGAGATGATTAACGTGACTTAAGCAAAGGATGGAAACAGGCGCTCCTGTTAGCCGCTCCTGCAGGTTTAAGTGCGACTGCGACTGATAATGAAACTGAAAACAGATATAGAATCTTGCCTTGTCTACTGCACCACTCTGCAGTATTTTCAATGAAATGTTTTAGAAAATGAAAATTGGCCTCCTCTGGATGCAATTGCATTAAACGTGGTTAAAGGTGCTGTTCATCAAAAGGGATAAAAACAGAAATAAAGTAAAACAGAAGGGAAAAAACTGATCAGACAAAAGCTGCTGCGTCTATTGGGGGGGGGGAACAAAACATGTAATTAAAAAAAGACTTGATTAGGTAACCTTCAGGGTGTGTGTGTGTGTGTGTGTGTGTGTGTGTGTGTGTGTGTGTGTGTGTGTGTGTGTGACCTCCTCAGCTGTTGGGATTGCAGGCACACCTGTGGCTCGTTCCTCTGGCTCTGCTCATCAAGCCTCGGCTGTATATCAAGCGGCTCTGCACGCTGCTCTTGTTCACTCTCACCCTGAGTGGTGTCAAGTTGTCTCACTCTAGTTGCAAGTGTGTGTGTGTGTGTTTTTTTTTTCCCTTGTTTTGTTTTTGCTGTTGCTGTTTGGCTGATCCTACTGCCGGCCAGATGTGCATTAAGGATAAAGTATCTTCAATGAGATGTGAGTTGGATAAAAGATCTTTCAAGCAGCTCTGAAGGCAGAACGAGTTTGATGAAGATTTGAAATTCAAAAACTCCTGTTCAAACGTCATCACCGACAGCTGCCGTGACGTAACACCTTCACTTACATGTTTACATCTCAACACAAATGTGCATGGGCCAAAAAAAACCCCAACTTGCAAGTAACGTGTGATTTTAATGAGTCCGTGACGTCTTGACGCCTCATTTTTGCTCCTTTTTTTTTTGTTTATCTTCCGTTGCTTCTTGACAAATAAGAGACGTGAAGGCGGCAGCAGCCCACCAAGTTGTCTGCAGCGCCGTCGCCCTGCCCTTCCAAAGCTAATAAAGCAATAAACTTAATTTACCCTTAATGCAATCACATCTATTCAAATCTAATCCTATCTCATGGACCCTAATTGGATCTAGTGGTTCATGTTACACCCTCGGGCTGCCTGGTTGTCATGGTGACGTGTGTGTGTGTGTGTGTGTGTGTGTGTGGCGGATACTTCCAGTCCCGGGGGTGGGTGGTTGGATGGGAGAGGGGGGAGACACATTGCGTTGAGCGGCTTTAAAGACCTTCTGTCCAACATGCGCCTGCAGTCATGTCTGCTGCAAAACGAAGGACACGGCAGGACGCAGGATGATCGCGGCCGTGAGGGGAGACGTGCAAAGAGCAAACGGACTCACATAAACACAACCAGACCACACCACGGAGCAAACGTCTCCCACATTCATAGGAATTTATTTCAAGCTTATCAGTCAGGGAGAAATGAATCCCTGTCTTTTGCGTTCAAAGCAAACCAATAAGGTTTCCTCACCTCCAGTTTAGCCAGTTGAAAAGGTCCTTCCTGTCCATAGGGAAGACACTCGGTACTCATCAGTTCAGAGTGAGCGGCCATTGGCGCCACAGTGTTGTTCACGAGATAGCGGCAGCTTCCCATTGACGTCACCGCCCGAGCCCGCCTGTGGTTGCTGCGTTTTTTATCCTCGGAAGATTCCGATTGGTCCCACAATACTAAAAGTCACTCATATGTGAGCTTCTCAAGTCGGCGCTTCAAGAGTTCAGACTTGAAATGTCAGCGATCCGGCTGCCTTGCAAGCTGTTGCATAAATGGAAAAGGTTGCAGCCCCTGGGTGCACGGAGTGGTTTCCAAAGTCGCCACCATTGCAAAAAGGACTCGGAATGTTGATCTGAAATCACGTGGCAACAAGCGTCAGTTCTGATTCTCTGAGGACTACCACGTAAAAAAAAGCCAAAATCAAATCAACCTGGAGGTGAACACGGTGTGTAGACGTGTCGACGCTTTTTTGCCTCCTGCAGTGCGGAGTCAATCTGGTGCCGCTGTGCACGGTAGACATGCGCAGGGTAACGTTTTACGGGGAAATGCGCTAAAACTTTACGAGTCGCACGAGCAGTGTGTAACTCTGGAGACGGTCGCCAAGCAGATGGGATTGGCCTCACGCACACCATCACCATCCAATCAACGTCAACGCAGCGCTACAAATTAACAACACGAACCCGGGGCTCACGTTCGCCTTATTCTTCTTTTTTTTTTTTTCGTGCCAGTGTGAAATTAGGTTTTCCATACGTTCAGGTTATTCTCATTACAAATATTAATTTCTCACTTCCTCTGCCATGCCGATCGTCAGTAATTCCGCACTGCGGAGAAGATCCTCCTGAAACAATTTTAGGTGAGATTTAAATCTGCTGAGGGTCACCAGCACCTCGGCACGCCGGGCGCCCTGAAAGCCAGCGCCTCTCTTTATGCACCTCTTCACCGTGAAAGTACGTCTCCAGCCTTGTAAATAATTTAAGTTTCAATATGATGTATTTAATTCTACTCAGAAAAAGGCCATGAAATTGTAATAACATTTGCATAATTGTCCATTAATTATACATTCAGGTTTTTTAATGAGTTAAGCAGCCTCTTTTTTCATTCTTTTTTGGAGGCAGAGGATCCAGCCTGCCGTGCCAGAGGAGGTCAGTGGGTAATACATCAGGCAGAGGCAGGCCTGAAATCTGAGAAGGGGGTCGTGCGGGTTCATCCGGGAGGTGCTGGAGGGGAAAAGATCGCATGTGCGAAAAACACACGCTTCCCTGAAGCAGTGGAGCACAAAGTGGGCGATGGCTGGTGGAGAACTGCGGAGAGTCAGACAGTGATGGTTTGTCATGTCCTGGTCTGCGAGGGCATGCACCTGGCCGTGTCCAAACATCCAGAAGGTTGGTTTGATTGCTCCAGCAGCACCAAAGACCTTCATTAGCCTGCCTTTGCGCCGAGCGAAGAGCTAAATGTGGAAGGTGACTGGGCGGAGCTTCAAAATCACATCTGGTTCATCCTGGACATCAGCCACGCCCACAGCGTTTCCACAAACTCTGGCCCTTCTGTTCTTGTTGTGTTGATATGGGAAGTGGCATCTTCTCCTGATAAAACTGCTGCTGCTGCTGTTTACTGCTCCTTGCCCAAACGTCTGCTGCTGAGGGAAAGCCGCTTGTGAAATCCTCTGAAAATTGTCATTGGTATCGGCGGATGAGTCAGCCGGGAAGCTTGAGCCACAAGATTCTGTGCAGTCTCAGTTGACCTGATGAATTCAAAGCCTTTTATTTTACATCCAGCAGTTTTCAGTACAAACGGCCCGTGTCATTACTGAAGTTTTGGACTGGAGCTATATACTGTAGATATTAATATATATATTCTATACGAAGATACTGGTTTCACTTCATTCTTGTATGTCAACTTGCTTTGACCCGACGCTGCAAACATAATGAGGCGGCACCATGCGGGGACGAATGCTTTCATGGATTTTAAGCTTTGCTCAGTCGTATAATATCTCGGCCTCATTAGACGCTCCCGTCTCACCCGCCGCATCATGCCTGTGATGCTGAAACAGCGAGGGTGGCGGCGAGATGAGAGCCCCGCCGCTGCCGGCTTAATCTATAGGAGCCGGCTGACTGTTCCGCTCCTTCTCTACGTTTTCCAGTCGATATTGTCTGTCTGAAAAATAAAGATGGTGCTACAGGCCAACGTATTGACACCCAAAGGCTGCGGTGTCTTCATTAGAGAG
This sequence comes from Thamnaconus septentrionalis, assembly GCA_009823395.1. NCBI lineage: Eukaryota > Metazoa > Chordata > Actinopteri > Tetraodontiformes > Monacanthidae > Thamnaconus > Thamnaconus septentrionalis. Next base: position 3,433,773 of record CM020520.1, read on the forward strand.
CAGGCGTGCACACACGTTGAAGGCGTGTGTCTGTCTGGACTCAGCTGTCCAACGTCACGTCAACCTCGGACCGGTCCAAACGAGCCTTCAGTAACAGTCAGAGGGCAAAGATCTCGTGAAAAGATCCAAACAAGGGAAGATAAAGAGTTAGCAAATGTCTTTTAGTTTCTCTTTCTCACGTTCAAGGTCCAAATTTGAAGTAAACCGCCACGACGTCTGACGACAATGCGCCTTAAAACACTCATTTGTGATAAAAACAGACGGCTAGCTTACACTCATTCTTCATCACACGCCTCATTGCAGCAGGCAAGCGAGAAAAAAGGAAACCAGCCTGGAGTCCCAGTGAAGGCACAGGTGCTTAACCACAGACGGCCGAGAGGACACTTCTCCTGCTTTATTATGCATTTCTGGAGGAGAAACTGCACGCCGGCTAATTCAAAGATGCGGCTCCGGGGCTCAATTTGAGGCGACGCAATCGGCAAAACATGGGAAACATGTGGAGCAAAAACAGTGCAAACAAATGGAGCCATCTGAGCAAACGGGGGATAAAGCGTGTCTGTTCTGTGCATGTGAGGCTTGTGAATGTTGCACTCAAAGGGCCTTCCAAAGAGTGTTGTGTCTTGTTTTTTTGTGTGTGTTGCGAGATAACCAAGGCCTGCTGGGACTGCAAAATTTAACACATATATTTTGCCCTCGCACGCGTCCCATCGATCACGGCACCGCGGAGTAAAGAGCGCGTCGCGCTCTTAGTGCTCCTCTGCCTTTGCTTTTTTTTTTCACCTATTCAGCAGAGGAAATGACTTAAAATGGGCCTGAGGGGTTCGGCGGAGAGCGCCGGCCCGGCCGCCAGACGGTTGTATAACGTATGAACCAATATGTCCTCGCATACAAGTGTGCTTAAATTATTCAGCAGCCACAAACAAGCGGCGACGCTCGTCCGCGTTTGCTCACATTTCACCCGGACGGCCACGTGCAAAATGTGCTCGCCAGGCTTGACAGCCGACGGAGAGCCGTGACTGAGAACCCGCACACCCGCCCCTCCCCCCCGACCGCCGCCTCAACTGCTGCCAGCTTTGGTTTATGATGAGCGGGAAGGGGAGCAGCAATGATGATGATCATGATGATGATCGCAGCGTCATCAACAAAAGCGCAGAGAATTTTGTGGCGTTTGTAGTTGTGCAACATCTGACGGGCGAAATCTTTCTCTCTACTGCCGACTAGTTGCGGAGCGTTTGATTAAAGGTCCCGCTAGGTGGAAAAATTAAGCCGTGATGCAGGAGGAGTTTTTCCTTTCCATCCCCGTTTTCCATCACAGCTTCATTTTTTTCCGAAGCGCCAGTCCTGCGGCCAACGGGAGGGACGAACCGCCTGTGGAGCGTCGGTTGTGCATTGAGAGAGAGGGGCAGCAACCCATCTATCATCCATCGTGAAAGAAAACTGCAGTCATGGCTGTGAGCGAAGAATTAAGTTCTTTGTTGACCTTGGATGAGGCAGTTTAACAAAACAATCTCCTCTCCCGCTCAGCCTTGCCGCCACCGCCCTCATCAAGGCGGTGGGTGAAGGTGGGTGGGGGGGTCTGTGCTCCGTAGTCATGGAGATGGATCTCTCGTCTTTATAATTCACTTTTTCGAATGTAAGCGTGCAAGGTCATGGCGGTACGCGGCGCAGACGCACACATATCCACACAAATTAACAGAGCCGGCGAGTGCAAAACTCACAAATGGAAAAGAATCTGTTGGAGGAAGCGTGGGCTGAAGCAATCAAGGATGAGGTTGGGCGGCTTCCTGTTTCAGCCAACACACACCAGGACCAAGTTGTTTCCATGTCTTCCATCGAGGCGGCAGCAGCAGCAGCAGCAGCAGCAGCAGCAGCAGCAGCAGCAGCAGCTGTTTTCGCCCATGTTTGTGATCGAGATGAGTTCCTATTTAAAAAGGACGATTCCTGCAACATCGAGGGAGTTGAACCTGCATGATGGCACACACACAGCGACTCGAGGGTCGACCGGCTGTTCCTGGAAACCGTTACTGAACAGGTGTAAGTCTTAAAATTCTGAAATCTAAATCTGAATCCAAACAATGTGTAACACGAGCTATGATGTAAACGGTTGAAGTTTTGCATCAAAATACAATTTTATTACGAATGCTATTAATGACTTTATGAAACAAGGTCAGGTGTCCTGACATGAGCTTTGACTTAAAATTTTAATTTCTCTTAATTTTGCTGTCAGCTTGTTTGTGTTTGGGAGCTTCAGCCAGCCTTCTTTGGGCTGAGAGAAAACACAGCAGTCAAAGACAGAGAAGTGCCTTTACATTATACGTACAAACCGTCACGGCTCACAGTACGCATTCCTAGCGCATTCACACAACAACAACAACAAAAAGATGTAATATTTCTTTAAGGGAGGTCATTGCAAAGTTTGCAGGCGCTGTGGGCAGCGGCAGCTGCTCGGCCAGGCGGAGGAGTTAATGTGTCTGTGACACCAGAGGGGCCTGGAAAGCCTCCTCCCTCCCACTTGTTTATCTGCCACATCTCCATTTGGTGTATTACACTACTGTTCACTGATATCCAGCGGGCCCCGGGCCTCCGGCCAGCAGGCCAATAACACCTGGACCGTTCCTCAGACCGGCCGGGACAGATGCCCTGAGCGGCAAACGTCGATGCATCAACGTCAGCCCTGCAGCGCACGGTGACGCTCTGATTGTTTGAGCAGGATTAAGAGGCCAGAGGCTGGTGTGTGTGTGTGCGTGTGTGTGTTGTGCACGCGAGTGTGAGAGACAGCGCAACACAGCCGGAGGCCTGGATGTGGAGCGAGGCAGCTGATTGGAGGTCATCTGTCTTATCAGCTGCTGAGTGCTGCCTGGATGTTAGAGCCAGGATGAGGGTGAGGGTGAGACAGGAGGGATAAGTGTGTGTGTGTGTGTGTGTGTGTGTGACCACGTTGGTCTGCACTGGCTGTTACTCAATTGGGACCTTCTTCTTCTTCTTCTTCTTCCTCCATCTCAGCTGGGTGAGATCTACATGATCTTCATTTCCTGGTAAACATCTTGAATCTGCTTTGAATGAAAAGCATCTTGCAGTGATCACACAGCAGCTTAAAAGACACAGATCGGAGTCGCTCGTCCTCAAGCCCCTCGTTGACCCGCTGCTGCTGCTGCTGCTGCTGCTGCTGCTGCTGCTGCTGCTGCTGCTGCGTCTCTCAGCCTCCACGCGACAACCTTTCCTCAAATGCTGCGCCAATAAAGAAGCCATTTGGGTTTGATGGACGAAATAAAACGGCGACTCCTGTTATTCCTTTCCAGATGACCCCTTTTTTGTGTTTTACAGCCCCCTGATATAACTTTGGGAGGTTCAGACGGTGTTTATGGGCGGTGCAGATTTATGATGGGAGGGGTCGAGGTGGTGGGCGTGCGGTTGAATTGGCTCTTCTTTTTTTTTTATGACGGCGACGGCCACATCGCTCAAAGTCGTCCGCCGCTAGTTAAGGAGATCGCAGAGCGTCGGCCAAATTACACAGGTAGGAGTCGAGGTGTAAGTGCCACACTGGAGGATGGGTGGGGGGGTGCTAAACGGTCTATTTGGCAGCTCTATACAAACATTGACGCTGCGAATGGCACAGATGAAGAGGGAGAATTAATCAACGGTGAGCAAATGCACAGGAACGCACCTGGGAAAAAGAAGACAATGGATGACATTGGCGTTTTCTTTCTTCTTGAAGAGGTCACGCCAATAAAAGTGTTTAGCAGGGAGGTGCAGTGTTTGGCATCACCATAGGGATTCATGAGTTAGCAGTGGGGGACAGGTCCAAGTCACGCACGCCAAAGCAGCATCGTTTTGATTGGCTCTCTCTGACTGGACCACTGCTGTTTCACCACACGCTGCTTCCTTTAATTCCTTCTTTCACTTCTATTTGCATTCACGTCTCCGCCATTAAAATGTCACAAAGGTTTAAAGCCAAGCAAGCGCCAATGATGAACTCCTGGTCAACGTGATCTCACCGCTTTGTCCGTCGCTTGGACCTGCAACTGCTGGCTGTGTCCTCGGGGCCACTGGCCGCCGTAAAGCTCGCCATATTTTACATAAAGCGCAAGCAGCCTCCTCCTCCTCCTCCTCCTCTTCCTCCTCCCCCTCCTACACCTCCTCTCCCACCACCACCTCCTCCTCCTCGACAGTGGCGGCGGCACGGCAACAGCTTTATGTCTTCTCCTCGCCGTTGCAAACGATAGCAGGTGGGTGGGGAGTTGTAATCAAAGGCAGACAGGCCTCGTAAAGTCAACAAGCGGCTTTATCTGAGGTCCGGCCCATATTGTTCGGGGATCAGACAGGCGCTGCGCAGGCCGCCGCCGTCGTCAATCATCCAGGATTCAGTGGCCGCGGGGGGGATTAACCAGCTCGCCGGGGTTTGGAAAGCGCACACACGCACACTTGCTCGCTCGCTCGCACTCACGTGCGTGTCATGACTAGCGTGCAAGTGCAAAGAAGTGTGAAAGCACTAATGAAGAGCTCGGCATCTGCAAGGGAAATGTTGCTCAGTTTTTAGGCTTTGCAGCTGCAAAGATATTAATGTTTTGCAGGGAAAGAGTCACAGCAGGGAAGCAGGGATGCCAAAATGTCCATGCAAAGTTTTTTTGAGCGTTACAAGAGTGCTGCAGAAAGCACAATGTCACACACTTTTCCAACACCTGTAGCTCAAGCTGGGCGCTTTGTTTGTTGTTGTTCTTGTTTTTTTTAACTTTCTTTTCTGTGATTTCGCCGTCGTTGTAACGAGATGATGTTTCTTCTCTAAGATATAACTGAGGGGAAACGGAGCGACTAGGAGTGCGGGTCCGGTGATCGTCAGCTCTCTCTCTGTGTCAGTTATGAGGGGACAATGCGACACAATGCGACCTCTGAAATAAAAGCATTTCCTTGACTTTTACACTGTTCCAGTTTACACCTTCCTCAGAGTCGGCGAGGTCTAGTGTCAAACGACAACTTGAGAAGATAAAAATCAGGTCCAGGTGCGTTGCCTACTTTCATCCCCTGCAGTGGTGGAACGCTGGTGGTTTCAGTTGCTTTCGTGACTTTCTTTTGGACATTTACTTTGCATTTACTTTCAGGACTCGAAAGACAAACATCACATTGTTCACCACCATAAATAAGGTCTTGACGAGCCGAGATGCGAGTCTGCTTCGCTCTTCAACCTCGCCGTGGCGTGCGGGGGTGCGCTCCGCTCTCTAACAGCCAATTAAGCCACGAGACAAAGAGCAGAAAACGAGGAACCGAAGCCCGTCAGCTGTAATGATCCCTAATTGCCGGTTAACGTGGAGACTCTCGTCTCCTCCGTCCGTCCGTCCGTCCGTCCGTCCCTCCCTCCCCCGGCCGACTTCGCAGATCTAATTCGCAGATCAGGCCGCGGACCTGCTCACCACTTTATTACGGGACTTTTCACGTCTCCAGTTTGTGAGTGGGTGAGAACGTCTTTGGATGAGACAAGTCAGTAGCCATATCAAAAGGCGCGAGGCTGGACCTCGAATGGACCGCAGCACACTGACGCCCATCTGGTCCCTCTGTTGAGCCTTCAAAACTGAACAGCATCAGCATCAGTTTCCTCCCTCCCTTTCTGTCTGACTGACCTTCAAACCTCTCTGGCTTTAGACACATTGAAATCAGAGGCCATGTACCTATTTTTACTGGACTGTTCAGTGTTTTTTGGGCCCTCAAGGTTTTGTACGAGGCTCACTGAGATTTCAGCCCTCAAAGTGACAGTATTCCAATGTGGATTTGTCTTTTCTTTTTTTTTTCCCATTAAAAGAAAAGTCTCTTCCGTTTCTTTTTTGGCTCCAACACAAACAGACTGAAAATTCTTTTTTTTGTTTTTGTTTTTTTCAGTTCAAAAAGTCACAAAACCTTGCACACAAATGTGTGCTCTACATCTGCAACGTGGAGAGGCGCTGGCTTGAGCTCGAGCAATAAGGGACAATGAAGCGTCCCTTATTGCAGCAACAGCGACTGGTGTCCTTCTCAAACAAAGTGATGAAAACACACATTTCCTGCAGATGTGGCGCTCGTGATGCACGGTCTGATGCACGTCACGTGCTTATGAAGTGTTAATGTGACGATAAGTGCGACATTCGGAAACACACTGAACACTGACCTCTCCTGGAAGGAATAAAAGAGCATTGTGGTGATTTTATCCGGCACGGTGGAAGCCGAGGCTGCAGCCTCCATTTCATTCTGTCGTGTCTTTCTGTGGTTCCACCTAATTAGGTTCTCAGTCGCCGACAAGCGTCCGGCGGCGCCGCAGCCCGGACTCCAGCTTCATCAATGCGGCTATTTTCTCAGCGAGCCGAGACGACAGAGACCTTCTGATCAAGCCAATACTAATGACATAGCTCCAAATTAAGACGGCACTTTATCCAATAGCCGTCCTCATATGGCTCACATCTAGCCCAGGGCCCTTTAATTTAGAGACCCATAATGGCCGCCCCTCTGTGGGAAGCGAGCAGGAGCCACCGTTGGGAGGGGAGAGACTCCGGAAGAGCTTGATGGTTCCATTTTAAAGGGGACGACGGAGGCAGGCACAGCGGTCGCAGCCGACAAACAAGATTCCTGTTGATCATGTGACACTTTGAGGCAGCGAGATTGCACCAGACCTTTCATTTATTTATTTTTTTATTTTTTTTCCTCAATGTGATCCTAATCCAATCGACGCCGCTGAGATAAGTTATTACAGTCGGTTAAAGAAAAAGAAAAAGGCCTGAAGCAAGCAGGACGCCGTCGGAAGCTGAACTCAGAAACGAGCTGCTAGTTATCTCAGTTTGTTTGCAGACTGGTTGGCATAGAGACCAGATCGCTCATCGTGCTCCACTTTTCGAGGAAGCTGAGCTCCCGATCATGCACTGTCAGTCATGTTCCACTGGAGCCCAGACTGGAGAACAATGGTCTGTCTATCTATGCAGTGGATAGGATGTGGGCCGCTGCCTTATCCTCTGCTTCCTGTAGGTAGAAGGTAAAACCCTGGCAAACTGTCCTCCTGCTCAGTGCTGGTGGGAAATGAGGAGCATCCACTGTTCACTGCTGCTGCTGCTGCTGCTGCTGAAATGGAGCATTTTAGAGGCTAATGTCCCATCTAACCACCAGGCATCATCTCCCACCTCCTCCCTTTTCTCCCAACGCCCCCTCCTTTGCTTTTTTCCCCTTATTTCTTTTTCTTTCTTTTTTTCCTTGCAAGTACGCTACAAGTATGTCAGTACGCTTGGCAGGTTTCCCCACTGTGATCCACTGCCACCTTTTAATAAATTCTCTGTTTCCTGATGAGGCTAAAAGGGATGGAAGGAGTCTGGAAAGGGGGAGGCGGAGTAGGAGGAGGAGGAGGAGGAGGAGGAGGAGGAGGAGGAGGAGGAGGACGAGGAGGAGGAGCGTCTGCAGAGGTGGACCGAGGGGGGAGCGAGATAAACGGTCAGGCCAGGAAAGTCCGAGGGTGGAGGTTTGGTTGGATGATGATGATGATGATGATGATGATGAATAAAGAAAATAAGAAAAGTGGCAGCTAACAAAAGAGACTCTGCAAGCCGCCGTCTCAGCCGCCTCCTCTTCCTCTTCTTTCTCTGGGATCATCAAGCCGCAGCGTGGCAACATTTCAGGGTTGGCTGCTTATCGGAGAGCTGTCTGCCCACGTAGAGGCAGCACTTTCTCAGCTTTCTACCAAACACGCTGGACAGGAAAGTATCTGACAGCTGCGGCTTCGTCTTCTCCCACCAGTTCTTTATGTTAACTATGTGAGCAACTTTTTTGTTTGTTTTTTTAGAAGGCGCTGACCAATCGGAGGTCTTGTACTGTTGGAAAAATGCCACAAAATATTTAAAAACTCGCTTATAATTGGCTGGATAAGGCTCAGCGGATCCCTCATGCAACTTCTTTTGTTTTGTATTTTGCAAGCGGTCATGATTCAGTGGCTTCCTCGGCTTCGTCAGCTTGTTTTCTCAGCACGTTGACCACAGATGTTCTTTGCCGTGCAGCTCTGGGGCCGAGTCAAACCCTCACGTCACATCTCAGGGATCCACAGCTTCCACCTTTGCTCCTCCAACTGCTTTTCCCCGACTCGGCGCCAGTGTTCATGCAGCGTGTTCTTTGGTCTCATTGGCCATCAGGAGGTGAAGCCATTTCCCCAAACGGGGGAGGATGGATGGCGTGACCTCTGCTTCCTCCCTCTGTTTGGTCCTGAGGTGACGGAAGAGCAACTATAGCTTCCTGCCTGTAATGTGTTTGGAGTTGTGCGGAGGGAAGGGGGAGATTGTGTGGCGCTCACAAGACTGATACAGCCTGACTGGGGGCCACCGTGGGCCTTCATATTTTATTGAAGCCATCATCTTGAGTTGAGTAAACACATTAGAGTCTACATTATTAATTCCAATTTCTCCCGGACCCTGTTTGTTCACTTCCCAAACCCCGTGTGGCTAAGGTCAAATCCCCCTTCTACGGGGGAGGGTGGGGGTGTGCGTCAGGGTCCAGAGCGGGAGGGTCACAGACGGGGTGACGGGGGTTAAACGCAAACTGTTACAGGAGGGAGATGCAGGAGAATTGACAAGATCTTATGCACTATACTACACTATACCATACTATACTATATTATATATATACTGCGTCTTTGTGACTCTGATGGCGATTTGAAGAAGAAGATAAAGGAAAAATTTGTACGGGGATCTGGTAAAAATCCCAAGATTCATTATATTTTGCTTTGTTTTCTGAAAACTATAATGAGGTCATTCAATTTTGAATTCAATAAAATGTACAGTACCACTAATGTATCCAGCAAAGTCATTGTGTTTATTCCATAGTGAGGCAGCTGTATGCAGTGTGTGTGTGTGTGTGTGTGTGTGTGTTGATTCGTGGTGATAAATCCAGTGAGATAGTGTCTGTGTGCGTCACGGCGCAGTTAATCCCGTCCCACCTCCTCAGCTCCTTTTAAAAAGCTCTGCACTGCAGCTCCCTGTTGCCAAACCCAAATGAATCACTCACAATTAATTACCCTGTGAGTGTCAAGAGAGTCTGGACACAGACGCACGCATGCACACACACACACGCAGACCTGGTCCCACCGCCCCCACTAAGCCAGCCCCAGCAGAGCCTGTCTAACAGCAGTGGGTCTAATCTCTCGTCGTGGGTCCTGGATCAGCCGTGTCCGGCTCGGAGGGGATCCTGCTGTTTGTCCCGGTCAGCTGGGAACCAGTGGCCAAACCCCTAACCCCCCCCCCCACTATCGCTCAGCGTGGGCGGATCTGCCTGTGGAGATGAGACATCAGATGACGGTGAGGCCGACCCACCTGCCTCCTGAATTCGTCTCAGCAGAATCTCTTGGACGTTCAAGCGCCGCTGCCACGCTGCAAGCACTGATGCTCAGTTAACATTGAGGAAATTAATGACTTGAGGGGCAAAGTACCAGTGTTCATCTGTGTTATTGCTGGTTTTGAAATATAAAAAGAGATACAAGTTCTTTGGAACCATCGGAGGACTCCACTGGAGGAGGATTGTGGTGGAGGATATTTTCCTGACTGGTCCAGACGCTGTGGGTGGTCACCACTGGTCTGTGCTGCCGAACAAAGGGCAAACTGCAGCAGCCGTTCATCTCGCACAGACTGTGGTTGTGTTAGCTAACCATGTTCCTGCGTGTTCAACTCATTCCCACTTTTATTATTTTTTTCAAAGGTAGCTCATTTGTCAGCATTTGAATGTGAGAAATTCCGGCTGCATGTGCGAGGTCACAGGACCCGGAAAACAGCCGACTTCACATTATTACCACAGCAGAGAAAACCAACGCTGGCCTCGACCACATGCAGCGTCAGCTGACATTTAACGTTTAATATCTGCCGCCGCCGCCGCCGCCGCTGAGCCAGGCCGAGCGCTTTCTGGCCGACAATATCTGACTCACGCCGCTGAGCCGCTACCAGCAGCGGCGCTGATGTGCCCAGCTTCTAGTGGCTGTGCTCCCGCGGTTGGACTGAGATGAATTTTTAATGACACTCACGGGAAAAGTGAGTCACGGGGTCAACAATAATAGGATGCAACAGCGTAGCAACAACACAAAAGGGGAACATAATGAATGATAAGTATGGATGACGCACGGTGTTCTGAGGGGGCCTGCAGAATGAGAGCAGCAGAGCATAATAGCTCTAAAATTAAACGTCTGTGTGATATACCTGATTTATACCGAGTTATTATCATATCAAGATGTTTTGGAATATATGCAGATGTGTCTGCGTCTGTTTTCGACTCAAGCTGTGCTCATAACGCACAACTCAGCGTGGGCACGCTATAAAAAAGCAGAACAGAAAAAAAAAAAAAACACACTAGCCAAGAGGGATGGAGGGGGGTTAAAATGATTTATTCTTTTGTGTCTGACTCGTCCACCAACAACAAATTAAAAGGAAAAAAAAAACAAGGATAGAAGAAAAGAGGATGAGGGGGAAAACGAGTGTTGGACATGCAGCACCTCAGGCTGAGGGAGACGTGCAATTTGTGCATGTGCTTTGAATACAGAGCAGTGTGGACACAAAACACTCACACACGCACACGTGCACCCACACACACACACAGACCGGCCTCAGAGGGATGCATGTTCATTACCTTTGGAGCTGTTCTGAGGTCAGCATCCAGGCTGGCAAATGAAGCGATCAATGTCCCCCCTAATGAAACCCTCCTGTCTTTTCTCTCCCGACCGTCCTGCCTATGTTGTTTTTAAACCTGAGCGCGGTTCACCGGAGGTGGGAGCGCACGTTTCACACGTCTCCAGGAAGATGTTGTTTTTTTTTTTTTTCATTGTTCTATTTTTTTCAGGGCTGAGGAGAGAGGAGGCTCTTCAAATAAAAGCCCAGAAGTGATGAAACTGGTGTCCAAGACTGTGCAGGTCTTCCTTCCTGTCGACCAGCCATGGGCAAACTACGACCCGGGGGCCATATGCGGCCCGTTAAGCTTTTGAATCCGGCCCGTTGGACTTAAGGAAATTATATTAATAGCAAGTCAGTCTGTTTTCAGTGTTTTTAGAGTCCTGCCCTGCTGTCGACACCTACATCAGAGTCCCAAACAGAGAGCTGCAGAGAGTCGTGTTGACATGATGATGAACTTTCTGAACAACTTTCACTCCACGTCCTCGCCACCAAGCTTTTTTTTTAATTGACACATCGCTCTCACAGCCAGTGTTACACTGAAGACACCACTGGCGCTCCACTGAAACAAAACTCTGTGTTTTTTCTCTCCATCTCTCTGTGCTTTATAGAACGCACAGAGGCAACGTGCCGGATCGTCCGGCGTTTCGATCAAGTCATCGGCGGAGACGCCCTGAGCCACCTCTGCAGCGGCGCACAGGGGACAGACGCACACTGGCTGGGTGTAGCCGAGCAACGGCGGCAGGCGGAGCACAGCGTGAGAGTGGAGCGCAATAAAGCCATTTGGCGTGAAGGCAGTCATTATCCTCATCTCATCCACAAAAGGCAGTTGCGCCCTCGATGATTATGTCTTAATGTCACATGGTTTAAGAGCAGGAAGCACCGCAGGCAGCGGCAGCATAAAAAGTCTGGTCATATCAGAACTTGTTGCAACTTTTTTTTTCTCCATATCACCACACAGGAAGAGCGAGTGTGACTGTAACATCATTGCTTTCTTTCTGCTTTCTTTTTTTAATCACTCGATTGTTTATTGCGGCAGCAGGGGAAAGATTGAGGACTGGCAGGATATGAAAATCACAGGCAGCTGCAGACATCCACCGATGGGCTTGCCATGCTGTCAATACTCTTGTTTTTTTGGGGTTTTTTTGTGTTTTTGTTTTTGCCATTGCCTGCATTTCAGTGCAGTTTTACTGGCTTTTATGGACTCTGAAGCTAATAAGTTGGCTTCAGTTTAAAACCTGCTTGGGGTGTTTAGTGTTTGATGGACTTTAGAGAAAAGAGGTCGCTGCGCTTCCGACAAAAGTCAAGTCGACGGTGGCAAAGTGTAACTCTCTGGGTTCAAAGTGGTGAAATTTAATGTGACCTGAAATTTAATTACCTAGACTGGTGACCGAAAACATCTAAAACAATACAAGGGGCACAGGTGGATTCCTGAAGTGACAGCGAGATTCCAGCACCACGGACAGAGACGCATGTCACGGCTTCTAATCAGTATTTCTTTGTTGGTTTAGTTTTGTTTTTTAAATGTGATTTTTACACAATGTTGTATGTAGAACATGTTTCCCCAGAGACTTATCATTAATATGGACTATACAAAAAAAAAAAGGCGTTTATTTCCTTGTTTTTGTTGTTGTAGAATTTTGAGGAAAAATCCATCAAATGTTTTGTCGTCCCGTCTGCTTCCACCACAGTTGGTTCCGCCCTCTGATACTCCCACACTGTCAACGCCGCATATGGGGACATCAGTGGAGAAAAAAAAACAGGAGAGGAGTTGAGGAGCAGCGAGGCTTCTCTCGACAGACTTTACAGACAGAAGCTAGTAACCGTTTTTTCTTTTTTTTTTTTTTGCTTGAGCGGCACAGTTGAAAAAAAAAAAGAGTGTGAAGGGAGTGAAAAATATGTCCAGATTGTGACACTGGTGATGGGTCCTGCTTTTCCTGCATGAGAAACAGCAATTAGTGGTCAAAAAAAAAAGAAAGGTTGCTGTGGCTACATGGCATTTTCAAAAACGCAACATACACAATTCTGGTGTTGAACAGTCCAGAGGATTAATGGGCCGTCCATCCTTATGTCCCTAAATGCAGTTTAATCAGAAGTGTCACACATGGGGTGCGTGTTGCTCAGTGAACTCGCTTTGTAAGAGCTGGATGTTGAAAATCAGCTTTTGCTGGGCAGTTGGCTTGAAGCTGAGGGGCCGGCACACAATCATTAAAATGTAAAACAAAATCCCTCAGTGGAGCTGAATGGAGCGAGACCCTGCCTTCAAAATAAAGTGAATAATCCTAGAAATATCCATGCACCCGTCCGCTGCTGGTCTGTTTAACCTTTTTCTTTCTCCCCCTCTTTGCTCCTGTTGTCTTTTGCATGTGTTGTGCTAATAATCCCCCACAATGGAGCCGCCGCCGTATATCCACCTAAACAAAGAAGCAGCCTCCGAAGAATTACTGCAGCATCTCGCCCAAAGCCTCGCCTTCTTCCCCTGCTCCCTTCCCCCGCCGTCTCATTGGCGCTACCTCCGCCCACGCTCCTTATATTTCTGCCCGAGACTCAAACACGCAGCCGTTATTTATTTTCTTGTTGGAGATTCATTACTCGGCGGTAGCTGGCGCACTTTGAATGGTCGGTGTGGGCTTAATAAATTCAGGCTCCCTTCTCCCACCTACTCTACGCCGCTCTGCACCCGTGTGTGTGTGTGTGTGTGTGTGTGTGTGTGTGTGTGTGCTGCTTGGGGGTCTCTAGCTTTTGGAGGAGAGATTTGTGAAACTGAGCACCGCGGGTTTGTGTTTGTTAAAGGACTAACACGCTCTGTATTGACCCTTTGCAGGCAGACCTGCAGACAACCTACTCAGCAGCCAGCCCACTCCACACACAATTTGCCCCAGCTTCATTTGTCCAAACCTGACATCAGTGCAGCATGTGCCTCGTTTTATGAGCCGCACCCCCACCCGGCCCCAGTCGGTCCTCCTGACCAGATGGAACATCTCCAACATCCTTTCAAGATCATTAGCGGTCGTCAATATGGTTTGTGGCACGTTTTCTGGCCATTGGATGCCACTAAGATCTCACACACTGGGCCCCTGAGTTCAGGTCAGGGACCAGGATGAGGAAGCCTAGCAAGGCTCCGGACTCGGTGGGTTTTGAGAGTGTTGTTGACACTCGGCCAGTTGTCTCGTCGCCCTTGTTCCGTTTGGCCGGTCCATTCACAAGCAGCATAAAACGTGTGTGTGCTCAACCTTCCAAATGCTGAGGGTCAGAGGTCAAAGAGGCAGCGGTGCCAGAACCATGAGCTACTGGGAGCGTCCAGTCTCCACCCCGATGAGCCCTCTGCTCAGCCTGCAGCGCTGTGTTTGCTGAGGCTGTTGGGATTGTTCAGCTCCTGGCAGACGGAGCAACTTTTATGGAGATGATCTCCTTCCCCGCTGGTCTGCGGCAAAGCAGCGTTTTTGTGTCTCTCTGCGGCTGCGCCGGCTGCAGCGGGTCTCCCCTTCGCCTCCTGCTGCACAAACACCAGGGAGACGCAGCTCCACTCAAAATAGCGTCGGAACGACGCTGCTGTAATAACTGATTCCCGGACTTCCTGGCGGTTGGTGCTGAAATACAGAAGAAGCAAATTTGCTCTGAGAGGAAGTGAAGTAAACTTACTTTTCAATTTTGAGGTGGAACTGCAGAAGGAAAAAAAAAATCTTTATTCAGGGGGAGAAATGTCGGAGACTGAACACTTTCTATTACATTTCTGTGGCTCAAATAATAGTCAAACTTTATTCCCAGGCCCACTTAGGTGGCTTATTTCAACATTTGTATTGCTTTTTGGTTTGTTTTGGCTTTATTTTATGGGTTGTAGCCCCTCACACATTGTTCTCCTGCTTCTGCCAATCTGCAGCACTGGTTTTCATGTTTTTAGAGGAGAAAAGGTGGGTTTTTTTTGGTTTTTTTAAAAGGAGATCAACGTGAGCGCTGCTCCATCTTTTTGTGGAAACACATTTACATGAAGTGAAACCTCTCAACCTCTGCGAGCACATCGTCTCTTAATCTGGTGCAGCATTCAGCCGGAGATGAATGAATGGCCCCCGTGTTGCTTCTCTGCTCCCTGTGTGTGTGTGTGTGTGTGTGTGTGTGTGTGTGTGTTTGCGCCAGTGAATGGGGAGTAGACGCCTCAGGCCTCTTTGCCGTAACAGCTTTTAAAACAAAACAGCAACAACAGCGGCGGCAGCAGCGGATCAATACCAGGCATCGCCGGCGTTGTTGTGAGAGGGAGACGGAGGAGAAGAGGGAGGAAGTTCTCTTTACCTTCATTTGTATTCATGTTTATATTTGTGCTGTTTGTTTTTGGTCTAACTCTTCCTTTGCAACTCGTCGGAGTGCCACATGTGTATATTCATGCAAACATAATACAACCCTGATTTTCTTTGTCTGTGCACAAAGTTGGTTTGCAAGACGACTCCTCAGTTGCATTCGTGGGAGAAAGAGAAACAGAAACAACCAGGATGGGAACTCTTGTTCTCGTGCCACCGCAGTGATTTCCTTGAACGCGACCACGCGGCGAAGTTCGACTCAGTGTTTTGACAACACGCCTCGCAGCTCGGGGTCTCCGTTGTTCGGAAAAATCAAAACCGTTGCAGCGGAGTTTGATGAAATGCCCAGTTATATTTGGTTTCACAAAGACAAACAAATGCCAGTGAGCAGCAGCAGCAGCAGCAGCAGCAAACACGCTCGGACAAAGAGCCAGCATCACAAACACTCGTGTTCCGCTCCAGTGTAACAAATATGCAGCGTTCCGAGCGTGCCAAGATACACAGAGCCGGGATCACAGGGACTGGGAAGACTGGAAACACTGGTCTGACCCTGTCAGGGCTTCGCTGGGCCACTTCCATGTGGTTTCTACAAGCGTTGCTCTCGAAAACACACAAACATGCTTTGGAAAGCGTCGGTTTGGACAAAATAATCCTCAAAATGCTAATTTGTTTTTGAATATTTTAGATGCTTGTATGTTTTCATACCTTTTAAAAAGATTAATAGCATGATGAATAAATTTGTCAAGTTTTGCCAAGTAATTCAATTCAATTCATCCAGACTGACATTTAACAGGCACAACAATCCTCCCGCACTGCTCTTCAGGTGAAGCCAAGGCGGACAATCTTCCAGCCCAGATAAAAATCTTCAGCGAAGCATCGACAATTATGAATAATTCCATTCTGTTCATGTTACAGGAGGAAGAAAAAAAGAACTCCCTCTGGCTTCTAAAAGCAAGAAACGTACATTTTCTCAAGATACTTACCTCTTCAAATGAAAGGAGAGTCGAGACCCTGCTCAGCAACATCAGGAAGGTTTAAAGGGCAGGAAAATTAAAAACTTTGAAAGGTGCTGAATGTGTTCTTGCCCAAAAAGAACTTAACATGAAGCAGCCAAGCCTCTTTGTCAATGACCCTGAACGTGTGCAAAAGAAATTTCTGCGTTTGAATGTGCGAACTGCTGAACCCTGATTATTCAAAGTTGGAGGCCTGTTTCTGCAAACACTGAAAGCAGAGCGGCAGCAGAGGCACACATGTTTTGTGGGCTTAGAGGTACGACTTAATAAGCTTGTTTGCCTCCTGTTTAAATGGCTTCGGAAAAAATATATATTCATATATATACTGAATACAAGACTGAATTATGATGTGAGTGTTGCCATTTGATTTTCCACAATGTTTGTGATAAAAGCTCGAAGTCAAATCAAGGCTTTGGCAACCCAAGTAAAAGCTCGCGACTAACAAAGGTCATGGTCAACAGACTGTGCACTGATTAATTTTCCTGATCAGCTCAACAGATGAAGTGGTAAATCCAGCACCGTGTGTCTTTGCACCTCACTCGTCCACTCAGCGTAAATCTGAACACCGCAATTTTCCTTTTCTGTCCAGCAAAGTCTGATTCTTGGGCGCAGACAGGAGAAAAGAAAACGGCTCTTGGCAGCGTATCAGGGCAGCAGCAGGAGGCTTACAGATGTTGTATAATTTATTTCTCTTTTTTTGTGCGATAAGATCAGGTTCTGCCACTTGTATTGATTTTTAATGGACAGAAAGGAAGCGCAGATGCCGTTTCTGATAGGCCGGCCTGTCTGCGTTGCCTTTCACTGCAGGGTCGGCTCGTCGAGCACCACTGCTTCTGCCAAAAGTGAACAGAGTGGAAGTGATGGCAGCCAGAAAAAGAAAAGAAAATCTGAGAAATAAAAAATATATATATAAAAAAAATACTGACTGGTCAGATCAGTAAAAGATCAGTGAATGAAAAATTAATGACAATTATTAATTGTGCAATAAGTGAATGGATCCTTGAGACATTGTTGGCTCTGGAATAAAATCTGGAATTAAATAATGCAAACAAAAATATATGAGGCGGGAGGAGGAGGATGTGGAGGAGTCGGCTGGGACTGTGGACGAGGGATGAGACGGGGGGTTGTGCAGTGCAATGGTTGCCGTGTCCTTGCATTTGTACCGCAACTCGAGCGGAGAGAAAGTGGAACAACAGGGGAGGAGGACGGAGCTGCAGCAGCATCTGACTTCAGAATTGAATTGACGAGATGAGATTGAACTTCACACTGTAATTTTGGCACTTTTTGAATCGTGTTCTTCTTTTTTTCCCTCAAGGTTGCCCTATTGAAGCTGCTTTTTAAAATGTTGTTGTGTTTATCTCGTCTTTCATTGTTGCAACAGTTTCCTCAGCGAGAGAACTCTGTCCTTCTCCCAAAGTGCATTCTTTTATCGTTATTTTTCAGCTGTCCGTCCAGATGCTTCTGTTGGGGGAAAAAAAAGCAATAAAAATATGAAAGGAGCGCCGCCGTGGACTGACAAGGTCTAAACTCACCAGGAGCTGGAGCTATGGAACAGAACACTGATGGCACTGCGTGCTTTTCATGACACAGTGCAGCCTTGCCAATGCAGCTGGATACGACCGTCTTGAAAAAAGACAATTGACAGCATCTGGAAGCCGCTGGAAACCTCAGCAGAGGACAAAAAGCAGGAAAAACAGGTGGGCCAGGAAGTTGAGCTGTTACTGAAAAGGTGAATGAGTTTCTCCAGGTTTGTCTCAAACGTTCCTCTCCACTGTTGCTGAGATGGAAATAATCCCTTCAGCAAGTTCCTCTGCGGCACCTCTGTCCCCTCAGTGACTGACTGGACCAGAACTGGGCTGGACCGGTTTTGTAGGGTCGACGCTTTTGGCTGACCGCAGTGGTCTGCTCGGCCTCTGGGCGGAGCTAACCTCCCCTCCGCCTCCAGCCCGTCAGCCCCGTCAGAGTTGGAGTTCATTGTGGAACAATGCAAATCCGTTTTCGGGAGACCATCTGCACCGTCTGCTTCCTCGCTCTGCTTTTTTTTCAATCTCTTTCTCTCCTCTCTCCCTCTGTCTTCCCAGCAGCTGTATGGAGGGGGCGGGCAGGGCGCTCACAGGCAGACAGACAGACAGACCGAGCAGATGGCTCGCACACTACTGGGTTCCAATTAATCCCTGGCTTTCGCCGCAACTCGGCGTAACCTGCACTCACTGGCCCAATCATGGAGCGACACCCAAACCCATATGGCCGGGAGACTCGCACAGGTGGCAGTTTGTCGCCCGGCAGGCTGCCAGAGTGAGTCGACACACTGACGACGCTCGCCAAGGTACCCTTGTCTGTGTGTGTGTGTGTGTGCGTGTGTGTGTGTGTGTGTGTGCTTGCAAAAAAAAATTACAGAGACTCACACACGATTCGAGTTCTGTGCGATTTCACTCGGGCACAAATTGTGCCTGAACTTGTAAATAATAATGATGAAAATTCCCATTTTTGTATTATTACTTTAAAAATGTGAGTGTAGCATGAGAAAAGCAACTGCTTTGATAGGAAGAGCTAAAAACAGTGAGTCCTGCATTTCTTCTTCAGGCTGAAGCCACTGAGCGCTCCACCTGCTCACCTGACCCACTAAACGTGTATAAAATTCTGACGTGCAGTTTATTATGCTTCACTCTAAGCAGAAAATAGGTGGTGAGGACCAGGGGAGCCAACAACATGGACTGCCAGGGGCAATGAAACTGCTTTATCGTGCTGATGATAATATTTGTGAGGCGACCAGTGTTTTACACTGGTTGCATCGGGTACGCTAACAGCCAGTAGTGGACATCCAGGTTCAGAATGGCACGAACACCGGGCGGAATACTCATTCAATACTTGAATGCATTATTCCATTTTAGTCTGTGAATATTAGCTGTTGGAGTGCGTCTACATCTGTCTACAGCTGTGCAATCCTCCTTTGCTTCCTTCTTCTGTTCTTCTCTTCCTTGCTGCCTGCTAATGGCCGGCCCAGACTCTCTGCGCTCTACACTGAGAGGGCCAGCACTGCAGTCAGTCACAATCGCTTGTGTACATATATATATATATATATATATATATATATATATATATATATATATATATATATATACCTACAAGGATGACCTAGCAGGCCTGCTTTGGCAGAGAAGCCTGCAAAACAACCCTCCCACCACACACACGACCGAGGTCGCCAGGCACCGCTCGTCAACTGCACACTGCCGACTGTGAGCCTGAGGTCAACCTGCTCGGAAAACACTTTTGAGAATGGACAGAGCCAATGTGCTTACACACACACACACACACACACACACACACACACACACACACTGCAGGAGATGGCTTCCCTTTAGGCAAGTCCAATTATCTGCAGTATTGAATTCACAACCACATTAGCAGCGGACTGTGCACCTGACCCCGTTCACTGGGCTGAGAGTGTCGCATTGGGAGGCTGGGAGGCTGCCCCTCCCCCTACCCCCAAACTCACCCCTCCCACCCCCCCCCCCCCTCCAGTTTCCCAGAATGCAATCAGAAGAACCCGTGAGCCTGCGCCTGCGCCTGCGCCCTCCCTTCCAACAGGAAGTGACAGAAAAAGGCAGCGAGGTCACGTGACCGCACTTTTATGAGCATCCGGTGGAAGATTTCACGTTTCATTCGAGAAGCACCTGCTTAGCAGCACTGCCACACTAATGGAGGCACCAAAAACCAAAACAAAAAACTGTTGTGGCAGCCGAATAATCACAGGAGGCTGAAACACTGAAGATCCATCAGGGAGAAAACAAACCAAACAAACAAGGTAACTTGGAAGAAGTTGCGACCAAAGTAAGAACAATTAGAAGGTTCCGACCTTCAAGTCTGAAAGCCGAATGAACACCTCCAGTGTTTCCAGCTCCACTCTAATTGGAACACTTTTCCAGTTAGAGAACTTGTCAGAATTACACGCCACGAGAAATTATATCTTCCACTTGTGTTTTGTTGTGAAGGGTCTATTTTTACTCGCGCGCCTTTTTGCCCACACGCAACTCAGCCGAGCTCCGCCGCCACCGCTCGCAGGTGACGACTTACTAATTGCCTTAACTTTCCTCCGTGGGTGTGAAGATTGTATTTTCGGCTCGCGGCCGCGGACTCAAGTGACAGTGGCCAGTTTGAAAAGATTCGCCAAATATAGAATTACACACACACACACACACACACACACACACACACACACACACACACACCTCGGAACCCTCTGTCTGCATTCCCAGCATGCCGATGTGCCCGGCTGATAGATCGCACAGTGAAGACGGATCAAAGATTTGGGCCTTCATCACACGGCGGCTCGCAGGGCGCAAGATAAAGGGACAGCAGCGCGTGTGTGTGTGTGTGTGTGTGTGCATGTGTGTGTGCATGTGCAGATGCAAGAACTGTGTGTGATCAAACGGTGGTGAATGTTGCTTAGCGTCTTATTTTTCGGCTAAATGGAAACGCCGCGTGAGAACAATGTTTGTCAGCGGATGTGTGCATGCAGAACAAAGGGGACGCGGGCGGCCTGCTGCCACATGATCAGAAGGTGGGACAGAAAAAGTAGCCGGCGTTGAAAAAAAAAAAAAAAAATCCTATATAAATATATAATGGTACAGGAAAAGGTGGAACGCCGCTGGGCAACAGAAAGAAACCGGAGGAATAAGAGAGATGAAGAGGACAGCGGTGGAAAAAAGGCGGTAAATATATAAATTAAGGAGAGCCGACAAATGAAAGATATGACGGAGGGAGAGATGCGACACGTCGCGCCCGGGACGAATCCCAATGAGCACATTAGGACAGACTCCCAAATTAGGCTGCGCGGAAAAAAAAAAACTTTTGCTCCAAAAGCGCCGTGTTCTGAGACCCCCGGCTGAAACTTCCGGCAGCAAAGTAGTGAAAAACTTTTTGGAGGAAGACGACGTCCGTTTTTTCTCCTCCTCGACAAATTCACCTCGACTTTACCGTCAAAACCCGGCGTGGGAGGACGAGAAAAAAGCAGTGAGGTGAGGTGGGAAAGATGCAGGGGAGGGAAGAGAAACCGAAACAGCCAAAGCAGCGCGTCGTTTGTCTGCAGTCTCCCTGCGTGTTCATTTCCTCCCACCACAGCACGGAGCGCCGTGAGCGATGACATCAGCGGGTGAGCGCACGGAGGCGTTTGGGGGCGGAGCTTACGATGAGGTGAGGCCCTCGGGAAAGTTGTGTTACAGCCTCTGAGGCCGTACACGTTCATTTATTTTTATATATTGCACTCCTTTCATGATAGTGAATCTATACATAGATCCCACACCTGCTGCGAGAGCCCACAGGTGCAGCCAATCACAGTCCAGGCCTGCAGCAGGTGAGCAGCAGGCTTGTGTGAACCAGCCAATCAGCAGTGGAGAGCTGAGGAGCTCCATTGTGAACTGCAACCAAACCCTCTGTTGGCGTCGCAACCTCCATGTTGACCTAGTTTTTCTCCACGGCTGATTGACACACCTGCTCCCAGTCTGCAATCAACACACCTGGAGCTCATCCCCGCAATCAGCTGCAGCTCTCTGAAGCTCCAGCTCAGCACTCACTCTTTGCCACATCGTCTTCTCACACATGCAAGTCTTTCCAGCACTGATCTCCGGACTGGTTGCCGACCCAGGTTGTCCTGGTACCTGCCTGCCTGCCTGCCTGCCTGCCTGCCTGCCTGCCTGCCTGCCTGTTCACCTGCCTGCCTGCCTGCCTGCCTGGTTACCGCTCGTTCTGCCATTGATCCCGTCTCTCCGCCTGGTCCCTGGAGTTCTGATCCCTCACCTGACCCGGACTTGGTCTCAGCCTGCTCCTCTGATTGCTATGAGTAGCATCTGCAACCGAGCGTAGTGTTCTGCAGCCGTTTTGTTACTGGTTCCCGTCCCGTCAACGGCCGTGTGAGTGTCTGCATATTTTATTTATGCCAAGTCGTGGGTTCCACTTGTTCTAAGTTTGTTTTTTTTGTTTGTTTTTTTTTTTTCTTTAACTGGAAAGTTTCAGTTTGAATTTCAGCCTTTTTTGTTCATTTGCTCAGGAGTACTGTGGTTCAGTGCATTGATCATTGTTTTGGCATACAGTTTTCTCTCCCCTTTATTCCAATACAATTAGCATTGACACCCCTCAGTCGCTGGACCATTTGAGTCCTCGTTGGGGATTTTTTTTAAAAATGAAGCCCTTCATTTCTGTTTGCCAATTTTCTCTTTGCTAATTGCGATGCCTTGTTGGTGTTGCAGCGACCAGAGTCTTTTGATTTTTATCGATTTCGATCCCATTCGTGACTGATTGCAGCACGTGGTGGGACTACTAGCTTGTCACTGCCAAAGCAGCTGTATCCCAAAGTCCAGCGAATGTTTTCCCACTGATTCAGCATCAAGGTCCACCCAAGCAAAACATTTGACTTTCAACAATTAGGCTCCGGAAGTCATTACGGAAGAATGGCTTCCATCCAGAACACAACATTCCAGCAACATGAAACCCAGTGTGTCTCCCAGAGAGCGCTGACTTCTCAGAAAGGAACCACAAACAAAAACCAACCGTGATGTTCTGAAGATAGAAAGTGGGAAGAGTAATCACGCCCTCCAACTGGCGGTCTCCCTCTTCCCTCTTCGGCCCCGCGGGACACACACGAACAGGAGCCGAGGAGAGACGTGTAATTCAAATTTCTTAAGAGAAAAGAAAAGCCATATTAGGATTTGAGAGAGCCGAGCCGCCGCCTCCCCAACCAGTGGCTCAGTCTAACGAAGCTCCCGGGAGACGTAGGATCCCGACACCCGTCAGAAATAGCTGTGGCTTTCTGAGGAAGCGTGCGGGGTGAGCGCCGTTGTTAGCACCTGCCCTCCGCTTGACGCTGCTGGAAAAAAGAAAAAGTCGCTTTCAAGCCACAAAGAAAAAAGTATTTTTGATGGAAAGGTGGGCCACAATAATGAGTTTGTCACTTTCTCTTTTTTTTTTCTTTTCCCCCCACTGCACCTTTTGTGAGGAACGGGGAGCGACGATGAACAAGCGACAACTTCATTATACATATTGATGAAAGCGCCTCTGACAGCAAGAGCAAGGTGGAACGCCTCCCCGCGTCTGCTGCTGCACTCCCGAGTATTATCGCAGCTTTTGCAGCGGAGGAAAATAAAGCAGTCGGTTAAAAGAAAAAAACAGCCAAAGGGGTCAATGAGAAAAAATGCAAACGTTTCCACCGCAGCCGAGAGGGATTTCTGGGTGAGTTTTGGAGGCCTGTTGATGTTTGGGTGACTGCAGGGGCTGCTGGGAGGGAAGGATATCAGCCAGGATCAAGTGATGCTGGGCCGCACGCCTCTGATGTCAAGGGTGAGCAGGAGGGATAAAGATCTTTCTTTTCTAAGAAGGCGCCACATAAAAAAAAAAAAAAGATGAGTTCTCCACAAGGGACTTTGTCTGTCAACTATAAAAGAAGGTCATCAACGCTCCAATCAATGAAAATGCTGCATTGTACTGCGCAAAGTCCAGGAGAAATAACTAAGAGGAAGGTGGCGAGGACCTGATGGCCGGCTGACGCCTCAGATTCCCAGCAAGCTTGAAAATAGAACATTCCCTCTGGATCTCAGAGTCCTCTAGAAGAGGTCTGGAGAACAACCGCTCCTCTGCACTGGAGCTCCATCACTGGTGATGCTGAACAGTCCGTCGTCCCAGGAGTCAGTAAAGAGAAAACGCCCGCAGCGATCAAGTCACAATGAAATTTCAGGCTTTTGCTTCTTGAAGACAAAAGTTGGAAGATGTGCAACCTCACAGCGGACATGACAGGGAGTCACACGTTTTACTTTTTTTTTCTTTACAAAAGACACTCTATTTATTCTCAAGAGTAGAGAGAGAGATAGTTTGGAGGTGTGTATGTGTAATTGTGGCTCAGCAGCTGCAGCAGGTTTGAATTGACCTTTCGCAGTGTGACTGTTCAACAGAGCGCAGTGTCAGTTGTGTGTGTGTGTGTGTGTGCTGTCGGGGTGAAGCGCGTCACACGTCTCGCGGCTCGTCCGCATCGCGCTCCTGGAGCTGAGCGCCGGGCGGCCGAGCTCACAGCGTCCATTACGGTGCCTTCAGGGACTCGCGGTGTCTCGGTGGAAGCGGCCGACTCTTGATGGGCGACATTAGTGGCAGGCAACACGTCATTACATGAGCGTTTATACATTATCACCCACTTAAGAAGACCCCATAGGACCAAACTGCATAGCGTGGGCCATTTACACACCCACCGTCAGCCTGCGCCTCACACAGGATCCTGGTGTGTGTGTGTGTGTGTGTGTGTGTGTGTGTGTGTGTGTGTGTGTGTGTGTGTGTGTGTGTGTGTGTGTGTGTGTGTGTGCATGTATAAGTGTGTATGGGGGGTGCATGTTTGCACATATGCTCTGAGCCTAATAGTCCATCTGACACATGCCTGATGGTGATGTTCAGAAATAACCATCAAAATGACCCTCGCTCCTTCTCTTTATGGCGTCAAACACACACACACTCACACACACACACACTCACAGCGCTCTGTTCCATCTCCTCCCTCCCTCTGTCTCTGTCTCTCTCTCTCTCTCTCTCTCATTTATGATTCCTTCTTCGTTCCCTCATTCAGTTTTTTTATTATTATTTTGCAGCCACGCCTCCCCATATGCACGCTCACCATGTTTACCGGTGAAGGGGATGAGCGCTTTTAGCATATGCTACGCCGAGTTAGTGGCCCGGTCCACGACAGGGTGTGAGAGAGAGAGAGAGAGAGAGAGAGAGAGAGAGAGACTTCCTTTTTCCATGAAGATCCAAACACTCCTGATTCTGAGCCTTACAGGAGGGACACAGTGTGGATGGCAGCAGGATGCAAGTCTGTTCAAAAACCAGTGATTCTTTTATTTTATTTTTTGTCCAAGTGTTGCGTCTCATTACGATTCTGCTGGATTTGATTTGCAGCAGCAGCTCACTTGACAGATTGTTTGGATTTGGAATTTGGCACCATTGTGACATTTGAAGGTGCAGGACATTTTGAGATGTTGGGACAAGTTGTGCCCAGTGTGTGGTGAACAGTTTGGAGGAGGAGGAAATTCAGCTGGAACTGTGTTTTAAAAAAAAAAAAAGAAAAGAAAAGAAATAACAAAAAACATCAGAAAAATGTCTAAAATCAAGATCGAACCCCTGTGACAGCGCCACCTGGGGGACACTGATTCAGGAGCCAAACTGTTGACTCGCACCTCGGGCTTCGGAGCGTCTTTTCCTGGCGCGTCTTGGACTTCCTCTCAGAGTTGTCCGACTGGAGGCTCTGCCGGACGAACACAGGCCGGACGAACACGGACGGCGTCCTTCAATCGCCGACTCCATTAAAAACACGTCAGTCGAGAGCGGACGGACGTGACACGCCGAGCGAGCCGCGCGCTTGCAAATAAAGTTGTCAGTCAACAAGATTACAGAGACCCTGGGTGCTATTGCAGGGAGGGGTTTGGGGACAGTGGGGGGCGGGGGGGGCCGCTGCCCATGTGACTCGCTCAGTGTTTCCCAGACATCCGGAGTGACGCCGGGTGACGCCCCTGTAATGTTTCTCTGGATATTCTCCGCCGTTATTGCTGCTGGCTGCCGAGTGACCCTGCTTTATTACACACACACACACACCCAGACTCCCTCCCTGCAACACTCCTCCTCCTCCTCCTCCTCTTCTCCTTCTCCTTCTTCGCTCCTTATTGTCTGTTTCAGTCTCTCAAAGTCTCACTCACAGAAATGAGCGTGAGATTGGCCCCGAGTGGCTCCTCGGCACTGACGGAGAGCATGTTTGAGAAATGAGGCGGCGGACAAAGGCAAGGGACGGCGGCGACAGTGGCGACAGCGGCGACGGGGTGGTGGCAGCAGGGGGGGTGTTCCATTTCTGAGCTCCTGCGAGTTGCTCTGCGGCGCCGCACGCTGAGCCTGGCGGGAGGACGGAGCGGCGGCGGGAGGAAAGGCCGGGAGAGGCAATAAACACTTTGTGAAATTGATGTGGAAGGAGGAAATTTAGGCAGCGCCGGCAGCCTGGTATAATTTATTTGCTGACTGTTTGAAAAAAAGGGTTATAAAAATGAAATGTTTTTCAACTCCTTTCGGATATTGATTTTTTTTTTTTTTTCCCCCTCCATTTGGTGCGTAAGCGGCCGGGCTTGCCGTGTTTTTCCGGTTTTACCTGTTTGTTGGAGATAAGTTGTTTTTTTTTTTTCTTCTCCGCGTGTTGCAGCGCGGATTTGGAAAAAAAGATGACATGCAGACGGATGAAGGACGTCGGCAAATGCGGTTCCACTTCCTCTCCCTCTAATTGCAGGCCAGGTGCGGAGGAGTGTCAGTCAGAGGTTGAACCTCTCGCTGACAACCTCTTTTACCGTCTCTCGGTCCGTCCGCCTCGCCACAATACTCCTCTACCCCACCATGACAGGCCGCGTCCTAACGCCGTGATTGATTACAGATGTGCAAAAAAAAAATCAAATTGTGCCGACGTCTCTGCGGCCGACTTCTGTCATTGTCGCCGTCCGTCAGCCGGGGCAGCAGCGGGAAAGCTTTGAATCTAAAGTTATGGATGCAAAACATGGATTTCCTCTGCGGTTGCTCTGAAGATTCATCAGTCTGATGCGGTTAGCGGCTCCGCAGCAGCAGCAGCCGTCAGTCTCGCTCGCGATCCCGAGCGTCTGGTCCAGAAATACTGGACGGCTCCGCTCGCGGTAAACGGTGTGTTTTGACTCAAATCTCTGAGTGAAAAACAGGAATGAAAAATAACCGGGGATGGCAAACAGAATTGTAAAAAAACCACAAGACGAAACAGACAGAAACAAACAGAAACAGAAACGATGGCAGATCCTGAGCACGGCAGCAGCAGTTAAATGGTAACGATGGTAACGGTGGAATATTAATTCTCCATTAGAACACCTTCAATGAAAGCCACCCCTTTTTCTTCTCATTAAGTGTCTCCATAAACTTCAGGTCTGGAGTCGGCGGGACTGTAATTTCTGTGATTACTGTCTCATCTGAGCTCTGCATCTGGCCCCACTTAACCTCGCGACAGGGTCGTGGCGATGACATCATACAGGGTTTAAATTAATGCACTTGTCGGGGAGTAAAAACACCGCTGGGCTCACACGAATTATTCATTCTTATATTTATTTATCGTCGTTGTGGTAATTGCTTTGGAGCAGCACAGTACCGTCAGATAATCCTTAATTTTTCACTTACAATGCAGGACAGCAGAGGGCAGTTTTTAGAGGGAGGAAAATGATGCGTTTTGTCTGGCTAATGTTGGTGATCTTACGGGGAAACGGCCTCATTGTCGCCGCCGCCGCAACTTTTTTTCCCTCCCTTCCCTCCGTCTCTTTTGGCGGTGATTAAAAGGACTGTGGAAACAGAGTGCGGCAGCCTCGGAGAGCCGCGCCGCTCCTAATCTGCGGAGGTTTTGCTGCCCGCAGAGATCGCTAACACAAACACGAATTTGCTAATTAGCTCAAACATGGGAGTCTGTGTCGATAATTAGGGCAAGGGGGGAAGGACGCAAATTAGTGGCCCAGCGAAGTGACAAAGAACCGCGGCGACGACAGGCCGCTCGACCTGCCTCCCTCCCTTCCACCCACCCCACCCCTCCCCGTGGCTCCGCCCCGCTGGCGCCGCACGAGGGCGAGACGTTAATGAAGTCACGGCCGCGTCTCGCTGAACAGGCAGCCGGCTTGAAAAGAGAAGGCGAGACGGCGGCGCCACACTTTGAGCTCGGCGCCTCAAGGAGGAGGAAGAGGCACCGTCCTGCCAAACTGGCCACCATCATGAATCCAATTTGTCCTCTTGGATTGGCCTGAAAGGAGGTTGGTCCAATCACATTCCAAGCTGTGCTGCCCACCTGCCCTTTCTGAAAATGCTTCCTGTGATCTCTTTACTGGATGGATGCGTCATTCAAAGGCTCGGGGATGGTGTTCCATCTGTCGTGCACGACTCTCCATGCGGTCGACCTTCCCATCGCATCTCATGTTCCTAATGCATTTTTTTTTTTTTTTATTATTGTTGTTGGGATTTTTTTTCAGTTTTTGTTAAAGTCGAAAGACAAAATTTAAAGTGATTCTGCATACACGACCAGTCAACAGTTTTCCACTCACCATATGAATTGAATGTCTTTTCTTTCGTTCTCATTATTGACTGCACTGTCAATTGACTATTGACATTGCAGTTTCTCACTGAAGGCATCAACACACATGGAACACACATGGAATTATGTGGGAAACCATGAAAGTTTAAAAACACGTTTTATATTTAAATTCTTCAAAAGCCACCTTTCATAAAAATGATCCGCTCTTGGCTGAGTTATTTAACGCGATTCTTTGCTGCATAATTTCATATATCTTGCTCAAATTTTTGATGTCTTCAGTATCTATCTGCAGTGTAGAAAGTTGGAAAGATAAAAAATGCATGACTTTTGACTGCTAGTGTAAATGTGAAGTACTACAGCTCACCGTAGTCATTCCATCCTGCAGCTTTATCAGGATTTTGCCAGAATGGACACACACGCACACGCACACGCACGCAGCCGCACACACACACACACACACACACACACACACACGCCCCTCATCTGGT
The DNA here is from genome assembly GCA_009823395.1 of Thamnaconus septentrionalis. Lineage (NCBI taxonomy): Eukaryota > Metazoa > Chordata > Actinopteri > Tetraodontiformes > Monacanthidae > Thamnaconus > Thamnaconus septentrionalis. The sequence goes on from CM020520.1 coordinate 3,462,300, forward strand.
TTGTCTTTCGATACAAACAGCATTGTGCGAGTCCCCGGCGTCCCGGCCTCATCGATAGCTCTCCTTGTCTCCGTCTACGTGAGTGCCTTTAACGAGCCAGCTGGCCGGCCGGCGCCGCCTCTGCTCGGGCGGAATAACAGGATGCGGGACGAAACATCTTTGCAGCGATTAGCGTGTCTGATATATAATTTCACCCTGGCCTCGTCGCTTTACAAGCTGCAGGAGGAGGGGAGCTACAGAAAAACCCAGTCCTAGTTGAGCCTGGATGGAGGCTGTTAACCGCTGGCCACAGGTGCCTGCAGGCCCCACTCCCCCCAGTGCAGTGTGTAATGAGAGGTAACACCTGCCATACATGATAGGCGTGTGTGTGTGTGTGTGTGTTATATGCATTAGTGGTTGACAGCTCAATGCAATTTGGACAATATAATTAGCAGAGCCGGACAGCTGCTGAAGAGACCGACTGTTTATGCACCTCACGGGGGCTTCACTGGGGTGCTGCTTCCGCAGCATTCTTTATTTGAATAAAATAAAGAATGCTGCGGAAGCCGATGCGTGCATCTTCCAATGGTACCGGCGGTTCTGTTTCTGACCAACATCTCAATAAACCAACGGAATGAGTCCTTGAAGGCAACACGGACCGTTTGCATCAGCCAGCAAACTTTTCATTTTGTCAGGTGGACTTTTTGTTTTGCACCATCGGATGAAAAAAATTGAGTGCTTTGTTTTTTCCAATGTGCTGGTGTTTTGCAGAGTTCGACCTCTGGAGGAGGGGTCGGGCAAAATGGTTTTCAGTATAAAAGCACCGAAAAGAGGTTTGTTTTAATCTCTTGTCATCTGTTTTGCAGGTGCGCTGCGGCGCTCGTTGTGTTTACTGCTGATTAAAACGCTGGTTAGGTCAGTCGAGATAATCAGCCGGGGCCTTGTTCCACAAGTTGGTCATCAAACAGCACATTTTGCAGCCACACCAGTGGCAACGAAAACACCAGACGCACGTTTACGCTTCATCAGCTCCTTTTGTTCTGAGAACTTAGAGTAACTAATCTGAGGTTTAGTATTATCATTTGTCTCCTACTTTTGGTGGTATGAGTGAAACTCTCGGCCGAGGGGCTGCAGCCACGTCAGTACCGTGGGCTTCAGATGGACCACCGGCACCTCGGATCTGAAATCTTCTCTCTTTTTTGAAGAACATACGTGTCAAAGAGCCAAAGAGAACTGGACATATTGATTTGTGGCCCCGGACAGAAAAGAAGAAAAACACAAAAACAAACCCTGTGTGGAGAAAGTGGACAGACAGAGGAGGAGTGTCCTCTTTATAGCAACACAAAGCTCTTTGGCCACTGACGGAGGAGCTTCACTGATGAAGGGCGCAGCAGAAACTCAGCTGACCGACGGAGCGACATCCAACTGAGTACAGACAGAGAAAGAAAATGATAGAAATTTTACCCCAAGTCATGTTGTGTCCCACCGTGTTGGACTCTCTAGAGGGGACTTTCTTCTTCTTCTTCTTCTTCTTCTTCTTCTTCTTCTCCTTCTCCTTCTCCTCCTCCTCCTCCTCCTCCTCTTCCTCCTTCGTCTGCCACTTTTCTGAACAGTGAACTGCAAACATTCGGACGAGAAAGCAACTCAGACACAAACTTTATTTGTGTTGTGTAGTACGTTGAGTGTGGGTTTGTGTGTGTGTGTGTGTGGTCAACACATTTGAACCCGTCCAAGTGCAGCACATTGAGACATAGGGAGGCTGTGAACGGCGAATGGTGTCACAATGTTGACATTGTCGCCATGGAAACGACACTGTATCAACTATCAGTTATTTAGCTTTTTTTTCTTTTTTTTTTTTTTTAAATCCTATCCTGTCTGAAACTGTCACATGCATTTTTTTTGCCACTCTGCGTCCAGACCCCGAGTGGCCAGCGAGCGGCGTTCCGACTCCTCCATCAGCGGCCTAATCGAGGACTCGCCGACTCGCCGGCTCGGCTTTCAGCCGCTCCCGCGCTGCCGATCGGCGGCCGTCGTCGCATGCATCGCAGATGAGCCCGGCGAGCAGCGGGGCCTATTTGGAATCAATGGGGTCACAACTGTGGCGTAAATAGACGGAAAATTGGGCCGCTCGCTGGGGGCCTGGAGGAGCGAGTGGCCTACATCAATAGCGCTGAGCCCGAGTGGAAGACGGGGGGCGCTCTCCAAAAGCCCGGCCTCCAAATTGAATTTCGTGGATAGATAGATGGGAAAATGAAAACATTGATAAACCTCAATGAGCCACGCGAAAGCGTCGAATATGTCAATGTTTCTCTCTCTCTCTCTCTCTCTCTCTCTCTCCCCACGTCGGGCAGGATGGGCAGGGATGGGTTCTGAAAGCCGGCACGCCCGGAAGCTGTGTGTGCTGTACACTGTGTTCCATCCGAGCCGCCAAATTGGCAGATGGAAGATGATGGATGCCGCTTGTTAAGAGCGCGCGGCCCTAATGCTCAGCGCCCGGGAAAAACAGTTGGAGAGGCGGCGGCGGCGGGAATCTCGCAGGGCGCGGCGGAGGCCAGTGGAACAGCGGGGGAGCGTCGCAATTGGCTGCATACAATCACCTCTTTAGGTGCAATTTGAGGGCGGGAGAAGGGCTAGTGAATAATTTATGTGGCGACCAGGCTTTACAGTAGAGGAAATAGAAAACATCGTTCCGTCTTCCCTGCGAATGTTTTATTCATCTGCGGCCGTTTTTTGTTTTGTTCAGTTTGTTGTTGGCAGTGGAGGCTGCGCTGATGACGGGAGTCAAGCTCCTCCCGCTTTTCCCAAATGGAGGCGAGCGGGTCGTCGTACCGCCGCGCGCCGCGTACGTGCGCGTCACTGCGGCCCGAGCGGCGTGATGAGTCTATTGTTTTGAAAAGTGAGCAGCTCCATTTTCAGACACAACAAACGTCCACGGATTTTACTTTATTTATTTCTTGAATGTAGAATCTGTCGCTGCCAATTTCTTCAGCGGGATCACGGTGAAAGCTCCCGAGAAAGTTATAGTCTTACAAAATAAGAGAGAATTTAATTGATTTAGTCTTAAGAGGGAATTAGCGCTGAACTGCCGCTACTCGCAGGAGACGGATTAAAGGGAGAAGTGAAGGACTCGCAGGCCGTGAAGATGTGGACCTTGAGATAAGATTATTTTTTAATCTTCCGCCAGGGTTGTCATCTTTCATTTAGTTCCTTTGGCTGTTATTTTATTTAACTAGCTTCTCTACTGCCGAGCCCTCGTTGCCACTGCACCTTACAAAACACGCAAATCAACTATTTCAAAGCAACCTGTGTGTTTTTTCTTTTCTTTATTCATCCATCTGCACCACTTTGGATTTTTGGTATTTGTTTTTTTACGCAAACGTTGTCATCTTCCTCTTTAATATCTAAAAGTATTTTGAAAGACCTTGAAGAACCTCTTCTGTAGTACCTGAACCTGTTAATTTATTTAATTTTTTTGTCAAGGCCTTGAGGAACCCTAAGAAGCAATGGATCATTTATTTTTCCGACTTTGTTTTTGCTTCTGAATAACTCCCAGATTTAAAAATAAATAAATAAATAAAAAAAAAAAAACTGTTTGAAAGAATTGTAGAAAGTAAAACTGCTTCCTCTGTTTTCACATGAAGCCCGTTGAAGACGAAGCGGCCGCTGCTGAACGCACACGCTGGTGGCGAGTGAGATGGAAAGGAGAAAAGAGAAAGAAATAAAGAAATAAATGAATAGGAGAGCAGGAGCAGGAGCAGGAGCGTCTTTGCCGAGGGATAAATCATCTTCCCATAAACCTGCGCACAATCTCACCTGTCTGCAACCAGAGGTATCACTCCTCCGGCTTGCCAAAGGAAACAATGCCTATTTAATGCACTTTTCAGACTTGGAAGGCCCGTCCATAATTTACACACTCAACGCTTTACAATAGGAGTCATCAATCAGACTCTTAAGTCCTCCCAGTGGTTCTGGGCTGGATGTAAACAGTATTACAGGGAGGGGAGGGAGGAAGTTCTAATCTGTCTGGCCGCTCGTCTCCATGTCTGCGTCCCCCGCATCCCCAACTGTCCGCCAGCTAATTGGGGTAATTAATTTGTGTGACCTACAGTCGCTTCCCGCTCCGGCTGCAGCCCCGCCCGGCCGTCGCTGGAGTGTGAAATCAATTCACTGCTAATCACTGGAGGTGGGTGTCTGTCGGCTGGGTCTGGGGAGCCGGTGGACGCCGGAGATAAAAGTAGCTCCTAATTCACTGGCGAGCGGCGGAGGGTGGGCGGGGGGGGTGATGGGGTGGTTCCGCTCCACGGAGCCGCCGTGGTCCAACTCAGCCGGCGACAGTGTGCAGCGTGAAAATGCTCCTGAACCTTCTAAACTCCAAACATTTGGATGCATTTCAAGATTTTCTGTTGAATTTACTTTCAGAGTCGCTGTCTGACATTGTTTGCCTCTGATTGTGAGTGAAGCGTTCGAGGGCCTCCAGTCTCCAGCGCTCTTCCAGTGTCTTTGGGCAAGCTGACGGAGAGGAGCCGGTCTCAGGTCGCTGACGCTGGAGGCTCGTGCACGATTGTGACCTCAAAGGAGAAAAGAAACAAAAGCCTAAATAGCATCATTTTGTGTTTCCAACAGTGATAAAAATACGAGGGCATGTTTTTTTCCCCCTTTGTTTCCACTTGAGCTGTTTTTCAATTGTTTCGACGAGTGCTTCACATTCCCCAAAGCGACGAGATGCAAAGAAGCAGCGCGGAACACTCTTCTTTGTGACTGCTGTTACACATACAGACTTTTTTTTTTCTTTTCTTTTTTTGATCAAATTTCCATTTGGCGGCGTGAAATCAGCCTCCTGGCGCGCTGTGACTCAGAGGCTTTTCCACCAATCTAAAACCTGGAGAGGTTCAAACCGGGGAGGTCAGAGATAATGACTGTGAAACGCTCCAAATCATGCTCTCGCTGGATGTGAAAAATATGGACAGTGCCCTCGGCGGGGCAGTTATTTAGCTTGAAAACACCAGAGAGCTCCTCTCAATCAGCGGCAGGCCGGACAGCATGTTAAGTTCCCTGAAATATTACCGCAACACTTTGTTTTTGCAAACACAAAACAAACGTCTGGGTTTTTGGGGGTGAAATTGGCTCACGGTTGCAGGAGTTTGGAGCATTTTCAGAAAAATAAGGAAAATCTTTGCCTTGAAGGGGCCACTCTGTCCTCAAAATTTGCTCAGTATGTGTTTTTTGTGTGTTTCCTTCTTTGCGACGACGACAACAACAACAACAAAAAAAGAATGACATCAAAGAGAGAGCGGAGGAGGACGGAGAGTGACGGTCGGAGGGAACACAGAGTAATGAAGGGACGAGCTTCAGCGCTCAGTGTCGCGACCCTCCCTTACAGGAAATGACCAGGTGACACTGACATGACTGACCTTTCTCCCGACTGTTTCTCTGCCTCCCCGTCGCTGCGCTGAAAGGTCAGCAAAAGAGAGGAGGAGAGGAAGGCGGAAGCTTCACATCATCTTCCTGATCTCGACCTAAAGTGGACATAAATAACTTCAAAGCACGTCATGCGTGTTGCGGCTGCAAGCGGCGCATTGAGTGCCTCGCAGTTACCAGTTCTGCAGGCACTTGCTTCACGGTGGAACTATTTTGAAAGTATAAAAACAGAATTTCAGTTGACTGGAAGGAGAGGAAAAGGTCACAGATTCATGTCGTGATGAGTTATGGATCAGTCGCCAGTTGATCACATGACTGTCTGACTCTGGATGCTGCAGGATAGCAGCAGAGTCGAGTCCATGGACGAGGAGGAGGAGGAGTTCAGAGTGAAGCATCACACCTGGAAGATGCTGTATTCTCAAAGGACGTGTCTATTTCTCGGACCACTGCAGTGGCATCAGCCCGGGACCAACGGCGGTATCAGTCTGATCGATATCTGGACCAATCAGCCCATCCCTCGTTTGTACTGAACGTCTAAAATCTATTTGTGATGTTTGGCTCCTGGTGCACCGGCCGACGTCACCGCCTCCTTTCAACTGGAGGAGGCGCAAGAAAAAAAGAAGTCCGAGATGAGGTCGAGGCATGTTGCTGTCACGGGTCTCGCCGATGACCGCGGCGCCCCCTGCGGTGCCACCCCGGCCTATCAGCTGCACCCTCCGGGGCGCCTGAGGGATGCTGGATGCCACTTTAACCACAGGTATCCACTGCCTTCTTCTAAATCACACCATCAATAGGCAGTCTCTAACGCTGTAAAGCAAGCGCACGCACACACACTCACACACACAAACCCACACACGCAGCGAGGCCCCAGGCCATTCTATTAGTATGCAGACAGTGGATCTCATTTTAAGCGGGGATTTCGCTCGCCATCCTTGAGACCCGAGGCCGCCAGTGGCGCTGCGGTCCGGCGCCACGCTTTCCGTGCGTCTCTTTGTGTGCACGCCCTGCGAGTGTGAGTCGCAGGTCAGCAGCAGCAGCGCTGTTGTCCAGGTGACTGCGGGGTCGCACGCGCTGCGGGAGGCTGCGGACTCCAAGACTGGAGACCCTCCACTGAGTCGGAGGAGGCAGCTGCACTGCAGCCACAGATTGCTGTCAGATTTTACTTCAGGATTGTTGAGATTTGAAGAGCAGATCCTTGCAGAGGAGCTCCAGCTTGAACAGTTTATTCAACACTTGTTAGCATCCATTGTAAAAGGAGGCTTCCTGCAACATTTGGTTGTTGCTTCGTCGTTCCCCCTGAAATGTCTACAACACTTGTACAAGGCTGCTCCTGCAGCGTTTTAATTTAATGAGGAAAAAAAAAAAAACAGTGGGAGTGACTGGTGCATCCCGCAAGCAAGCGAATTCTCGGACTCCGAGGCTCCACTGTCGTTTTGCACGACGCTGGCGGAGCGAACGGCGCTCCTCCTGGACGGCGGCGAGCGCAGGCGCTTGAACAGAAGCATCGGTGAAGGGAGAGTCAGGGTGATCATGGTGATCAGAGTGTCGGAGTGATCAGGATTGTCGGGGTGTTCAGGGTGGGCGGGGCAGAGCAGGGTGATCAGGGTGGGCGGGGGGCTGAGCAGGGCAGAGCTCGATTCACGCCCACTTCCTACCTCGCCACACATCCATTACACCAGGTGTCCGCGGCTCCCTGTTGCCTTTTGTTATGCATATGAGAGCTATTATGTATGGTGGATGGTGGAGACAGCGGAGGCACCAGGGGGGGAGGGGGGGAGGGGGGAGGGGGGAGGGGGGAGAGCGTGTCGGGGAGGAGGGGGTGTGATAAGGTTTTAATAGTTATTGCGTGTTTGACAGGAGGGAGGCCTATTTCCCTGGAGGACGGTCCTTGGTGCCACTCTGGCCCCTCCCCCTCCCCATTCCCCTTATCCCCCTCCCCCCTCCTCCCCTGTTGCTCCATTATCTCACCCTTTTTCTCCACTTGATATTAAGACAACAGGGAGGATTACGCCGAGGCAGCGACGGGGGAGAAAGCAAAAAGCAATTTGACCGGAAAGAGGGATAAAGTGCGGAGGAGGAGGAGGAGGCAGGGGGGGGCGCGGGGGATCAGGTGTAGCGCTGAGTGCCGGGGTCTGAACCCTTCCCCCGCTTCCTGGTCTGGCAACATGTTGCAGCGCCTGTAAATAATAATAATAAAACCCTGATTTGATGGTTTGACCCTCTGCTGCGGAGCGGCTGCTGGTCGCTGGTCTGCCGCCGTCGATCCAACATGCAACACTTCTGCGCTGAATGCATGAGTGGGTGTTTCCACAGACAGAACAGGACAAATTTCCACGCAGTTTTTTTTTTTTTCCTCCTTCCACAGACTGCACCTCATTATGCTGCACAGAGACGCTGTTTTGCTTTCTGTATAAACCTCTTTTGTTATAATCTGCAGATGATTCGTCGACGGCTGACAATAAAGGCCGCCGCTTCTATTATCTGGCAACCTTGAGGATATTCATTGTTTGTGCATTTCAACTACTGTGTCCCCCCACCCCACCCCACCCCCCCTCAATTCACCCCCACTTGAGTCAAGGCTGTGCATTCATCCACAAACGCGGGAGCTGCAGTCCAGGCTACCAACGTCTCTCTGAACTCTCTGCACTCTCACCTGCGGCGCTGAGTGGCGTCGCACCTGCGATAAAAACTGAGACTCTGATGAGAGTTGGACTGCGGATTAGTCTGCGGTGCGACAGGCTTTTTTGTTTTGGCAGTTTTTTAGAGCCTCGCACATCGACGCGGCTAAACTGATACGCTTCCATCAAAATCCCATCTGCAGCGAAAACTTTTGCACAAGCCACGAGATTAGATTCAAGTCGGGAGGATAAAGCTCCTTTTTCCGTCATCTCGACTTATTTTAAATGCCTCTCTGTATTTTATCACAAGTTCCTCTCAATCAAAAGCCACAGCTGAACAGGTCGGGAAAGTAGACAAACAGGCGGGCTAATAAACTGGCAGCGAGAGGCAGCGGCCAGAGAGCCGTCGGCCCTGATTGTCAGACTCTTAGCGCTGATGCCCTTTACCTCCTCCCTGCCGTCCGTCCTTAATGAAAAGCTTGCGGCCGGGCGCCGCTCCGGATCCATCAGCTGGAGGCGAGTCCAGGCTGGCTGGCCGGCCGGCGGCCGATGCTGATCAATAACCTGCAGAGACGACGAGCAGAGCCACGGACTCTCAGGGCTTAATGGAAGGGAATGGGACCCGGAGTGGAAAAAGAGCGGAGGTGTGATTTTAAAGGCCGGCCTGCTAATATTGGCCGAGAGAGAAAAGCCTCGGAGGAGTTTGGGAGCAGAGAATTAGGTTTAAATGCGAGTGCGGGGTCGCCAGGGGTTGCTGGTTGTGGCATTATAGGTTTTGACCCGCATCACACAGCCTGTTTTTGTTCCAAACGCCCCTCCCACCACACACACACACACACACACTGCGTGTGTTCTGTGGAAAAAGTGAACATACAAGAAAAGTCACCGCGAGACGCCGTGACGTCCTGCAGCCGCGCAGCCCTTGCTGAAAACTTTGTTTGCAACTTACAGAGAGTTTTGTGTTGATCCTATCAGGCACATTGTCCCCATTTTGCCAATTTCAGTTTGTAGGATTTCACAGTTAATGGAAACACGACTGCTGCTGCTGCTGCTGCTGCTGCTGCTGCTGCTGCTGCTGCTGAGTGAGTGGAAAGGTGCAAAGGTCTTAAACCCACTTTGTCCTGCCTGCTTTCTGTTGTTGTTTTTTATATATTTCAGCAGAGTTTTGCTTTCTGAGTGGTTTCAGGTTTAGTGTTACAATTAGCATTAGTGTCACAGTCTTGAAACAAGCTGATTTTTTTTTACATTGATGAAGAAAGTAATTGCAGCCGGAATAAAACAGAGCATTTTTTGCAGCCTAAATAATGTGGATGAGGAGCCAGAGTATTTTATCTCCCTACTCAACCTTTGTGTCTGTTACTCTTACTGCTGTGTTTGGAAAGAGACGTGATGAGGCACCAGCCAGACTCGGCTGCACTAATCCGGAGACGTCCAGCATCGACGAGAGCCCCAATTAAAAATGCCCGATGCTGACCCGCTGTACCATTCCTGGCTGAAAACCTCATGAGTTGAGGTCCGACAAGAAGAAAAAAAGAAAGAAAACGTCTACCGACTTGATTTAATGGAGAGCGTGGCACCTAAAAAAAACAAATCATGCCACTGACTGCACAGAAGTTCCTCCGCAGCCTTCAGAAAACAAGATTTCTGACCAGTTCCAAGATACGAGACTTTTCCTTTTCTCCCCTCAAACACTGGAAACTGCAGCTGGGCGCAGCTGGAAGGCTGAAAGTTGGAGGAAGAGAAGTCAGTCGTCCTCCAGCAGCTCTGTTCGTCAAAATAAGAGACTGTTTTGAATTGAATGTTGGTCGGGGGAAAAATCGTGAAGCTCAGGACACATGAGTGATGGTTTAATATGTTTAAGATGCACAGAATGTCTTTTTGTTGCTTTATTGGGCGTGTGAGACGCTGACGGAGCGGCTTCACGTGCGCTTCCCGTGCCAGGCACACTCACTTTTCCAGAAGACGGAGTGCGGCAGAGACTTTGGAGACTCTCCTCCTAAAATAGCCCGCTTTCATAGCCGGGCTAATGGTCCCACACTTGAGAACGGCGCCACCTCTCTGCCTCTCTCTGCGCCTCTCTGAAGGATCTCAGCCACGCTGGAAATTTGACAGTGACATTACAGTTTATTGTCCGCCAGCGTCTCAGTCTCTTGTATTCCATTTGTCTGGCTTAACGGAGTAATTCAAACATATTAAAGTGAGACGGATCGATGTGCGGAGTTTAATGACGCCGCAGCGAGTGTGGAGGCGCACACCGGCGGCGACAGGCTGCAGGTGGCGACAAACAACAACAACGTTTGGCACATTACAGCAAACAAGGGACCACTTGGAGGTGTGGGGTTTTTTTTTATGCAAAACAATTTCTGAAGAGTGGTTTTGGCGACTCTGTCGTTGCTTTTTTTGATTTTCTCTCAGCAGTAGTTGTGTGTGTCTTTCTGAGGGCCAGTTCTCTCATCTCGTCCCTGCAGCTTCTCGACCCTCGCCTCTGATCACTGGGGGGGTGGGGGACCATCCAAATAAGCAGTACAGGGACGGACATGACGTGAGCTCAATGGATATTAGTGCTTTTTATTATTATCTGGTGCTGCAGGACGAGCCTTGAAACAGAGAGACAACAACGATGGCTGCTGTTTTAAAATCTTTCTCAACCTTCTGACAAAGAACCTTGCAGCTCCGTCGGCCCGCCGGCCTGGAAAATCGTTACAAATCTGGAAACCTGACACCAAAAACGTGCAACATGAAGAGAAGCAGGAAGTGGACGAGGAAAATTGGATTTGGCCCCGACCGGATAAATGCGGCTCTGATGATGAGAAAAAAATAAGGCGAGTTTTCTCTCCGCTCTTCAGTCTTCCTGTTCCTCCTCCTCCTCCTCCGACCTCCTGCTTCAGACATTTGGTTTGTTTTCTAAACTTGGAATTTATTTCCAGCTTTTGATTGCCTTCCAGGATGGACGGAGCTGCTTTTTGACTCTGACCCTGCCTCTGCATCCCATAAGCCATCCGTTTAATAGGTCTGATTAAATTGTACCAGCTCTGCCCTCAGCGTCTGTGTTTGGGTCATGGTGACATTATGACTTTTTTTTTCAATAGCTAAGGTACTGTTTTAGTTTGGAGAACTATTCTGGACCCCAATGTCGTCATCACCAGGAAGCTGCTGAGGCAAACAAACAAGACTATTGTTAAATGGAACTTGCTGTATATTGAAATGAAACAAAACAAAAATCGCAGCACATCAAAAGTGCTTCACAAAAAAAATTTCACCCACGTGCAACTTCTTATGCAGACTGCAGTTTGATGTCAAGGGTGTGAGAAGCCGGGAGGTGGCAGTGTAACTTCTGGGCCAATCAGAATTATTACTGCACGGCAGATCTGGACGTCATCCAACAGCCTGTGGAGAGACTTTGCTGGTTTTTTCTGCCGTTTATCTGCTGCTGCTTCTGCAGATCAGATCACGTAAAGTTTTCTCACCAAAGATATTGTCAAAAGACAGGGAGGAACAAAAAAAAAAAAGAAAAAAAAATTGCTTCTCTGTATAGACACTTTTAATCCACTTTTTTTGGATTCACAGAACGAAAGAAAAAAGACTGGAAATATCTGTCCAATCTGCATCACCTGGTGAGTCAGATGCTCCGCCCCTGACGACCTCCAGCTGCGTCTCATCGCTGGGTCATTTTTTAACCACAGTTCTTTGCTTTCTTTCTGTTTCAACCACAAGTTGTTGCCATGCAAAGGCTGCTGCGACTGTGCCTGCGTGTCTCTGCTCTGCTTCAGAGTCACACAGCCTGGGTCAAGATGGTATCGTGTTACGGATGCAGCAGCAGCAGCACGTGTTGTGGAGGAAGGAAAGCGAATCAAATTTGGCCTTTTTTTCTTCCTTGATTATCATCCAAGCCCCAAACAACAAGAGCAGCACCCTGAAACCTGGAGCAGAATCCAATGCAAATATGAAAACAGTGACAGGATGGATTCAATCTGCAAAAAAAAAAAAAGGTCATCTGCATCACTGCTACCCCGGACAAAACACCTCTTTGTGGAATAAGATTAAAGCTACGAGAGAGAGCCTAACAGGAAGCCTCGCTGCTGCTGCTGCTGCTGCTGCTGCAATTGAAGCCGGGACTTTTTGTCTCTTTGGAGGAAGCGGCAGCATTGATCGGCGAGCCCTCCAGTCAGAGCTCACCAAATGCCAAAAACAAACACAATATTCGCACGCGGCAGCGGAGCGAGCTCTTTTTCCAAACAGAGCAGCCTCACGCGCCGTGACCTTCTCCCGGCGTGTCACACGGCGCGGCCGCGTGCGGAACAGAGAGGGGAAGAAAGAAACAATGCCATTCCTCACCGCCGCCTCTTCACGGAGAGAAAGCGTACAGGTTGAGTCGCGCTCAGTTGATATTTTTAGGCTCAGGCTTCTCTGAAGGTCCCATGTTTTGCTAAAATTAAAATATACAATATAATAATCTGTGACTTCATCTTGTCGGTGACCTCGCCAGGAAGGAGAAAAGTCTTTTTTTTTTTTTCTTTCAGCTTCACTTTTCGATTGAAATTCGCCCTTGTGGAAATCAGCCCTCTGTGATGTCACGAACTGGACCTCTCAGTCGGAGGAGTAGCTTCAACACTCGGAGGCCGCAGTGTTTGAACACGCAAAGCGCTAAGAGTTCCAACAGGAGAACGTAAATGCAACAAAATAACCCCGCCTTGTTCTTGTGGTGTGGAACATTGGGCAGAGCCCCAGCGTGGACTCCACTCCAGCACGTACAGAACGTCCTCAACTCATTCTCTCATGTCCGTGCTTATTTATTTAATTGTTTCTCTTTCTATTTTCTTTCTGGATTCCATAAGTCGGTTTTGCAAAAGCCCACTCAAACACGTTTCAAAGTCCTTAGGTCACGGAGGTCCTTCTTTTCTTTTCTTTTTTTCTTCCCGGAGCACTTTGCAGAGTTCTAATCCATGGCCACTTAAAAAAGCTGCGTTTCATCCTTGACCTTGGCAAACAGCCGCTGAAAAGAAAACTTGTGATATGATTCGGAGCCTGCAGGCAGCGCTCATTCATGATGTGGCTTTTCTTGTTTGAAACTCAAAGACGCTCTTCCAGGGCTGCAGCTTCTCCCGTCCTGTTGCGTCGCTGCTCGCCAGATTCCTTTCAATCAAGGAAACCAAAAAAAGGAATTGATTCATGGCTCTCAGCTCAGCCAGTTAGCACTAGCAGCAACAAGTTAGCATTTCTGTTGGCAACCTCGTGGAAAAAATGCTGAATAATTCCTGTTAAAATCCACAAAAAAAACAGGCCGGCTGACCATTGGTGTGTACTTATTTGGTTACATTCACAAATATTGAGAGGTGCATGTGTTGGCAAATCAAATGTGTATTTCAATGTGTATCAATTTAAACCGCTGAATTTTTATTTTCAAGCACCGAAGAAACACAAACATGAGCAGCATCAGTGAAAGAGAGTCGCTCTTGAAAGAAGCACAGGCTTGGCGTTAGGTACACACACACACACACACACACACACACACACACACACACACACACACACACACACAGATGGATCTCATGCATGCATGTTGTTCACGTGTGAGATGACAAACATATGGTGACACAGAGGTTATCCTTCAGTGAGAAAACGTGGGCTGCACTCCACACACTATCCATTCAGCACATACACACGGTGTGTGTGTGTGTGTGTGTGTGTGTGTGTGTGTGTGTGTGTGTGTGTGTGTGTGTGTGTGTGACGCATACGTGTTGCAGTGTTATTTAAAGAAGTCCAATTAAATATAATGCCCAACATAATCTCTGGCCCTTCTTTCATTAACTTGCGATTGTGTAGCGAGGCAGGCGAGGTGAGTATTGACAGGGACCGCCCATGCCTCTGGGGCTCCAGCCCGGCCAGCGCCGCTGCAAAGAGCAACAGCAGCCTCTACTGGCAGCAGAGGAACCTGCGGCGGCGGCGGCGGCAGGAGAACCTTTAATTGGGCCAGAATCATCTCCAGTCAGGGTCAAACACCAAGCGCTGTGTCAAAGGATAATTATGACTCCTGTCAGCTGGCTCCTGTTGCAAATGTTGCTTTGTTAATTGTTGTGTTTTTGTGAAGGCTTCAGGAAGTCCTGCCTGCCTGCTGGCACTGACGGGGTTGTAATGCCGCTGGATGGAACACTAGGACCAAGGAGCCGGCGGCTTCAGTGGACACGCTGGTCAGTGCTGTGATGTCACACAGACAAGAGAAGCTTCCTTCGCTTTGTTGGTGAGTTTTCATGATCTCCGCATGGTTTCAAGGCAGAGTTCACCTCAGGTTCCTGAAACCACACAATCCCTTTGCATCCTGACAACAAACAGTCAGAAAAGTCCATTCTTGAACACATTTGAAAACTGGCCCTTTGTGATGTCACAAAATGCACTGATGTCGCTCCCTTTTACAGGAAGCTGTAAACAGAGGGCTAAGTATACTGTTTTCTGGGGACACAGAGAGTTTAGTTTTCTTGTGTAATGAAAAAAGCGCTTTCATTTTTTTGACATTGTATTTTCCCCATTGTGATTGGTTTTTAATTTGAATATATATACACATGCATATATACATTTATATACATATATATATATATATATATATATATATATATATATATATATATATATATATATATATATATATATATATATATTCACAGATTTATTTGGCAACATCAAATATGTGTGCACGGCCTCAGAGGAGTCTATGCATCACCTGCTTCTCCAACAACCATTTAACCAGGCATCAAAGTGCGCCGGGGAAAAAGAAGAAGTTTGTGCAAAACTTCAGGAATGCAAACCAGAGTCTTGCAGGAAAGGCAATAACGCTCGTAACACTCATTATTCCTTGGCAAAAGCTCCACTTGTAAACTCTGACTGCTCTGACCCGCAGCAGCGTATTTTACCTCGGGGCCTCTGACACCGACTACAACACTGGTGTTTTTTCCTCCAAAATGGGAGGTTCACCTGGAGCACGCTCAGCTGGCCATAATTTGGTTTAGTTTATGTGCTGTCGTATCTTTGACTTTTAGTGTTTTTTCTCTCTGCCTCCTTTTTTCCTCAGGCGCATGCATCAGTATTCAATTTACACTGTTGTATAATCAATTAAGCATATTGCAATGCATCTGAGGTGAACCTGCAGGAGAAACAGTGCAGGGCTCGGCTCCTTGGAAATAGTCTTGTTAACGCAGAATAAATCCCAGATTTACTTTCTTTTTTTAAGCAGAAAAGCAAAATAAATACATTTCTATTTCCAAATGTTTTTGTTTTTTTTAACTACCAGCCGATTGTGTCCTTTCACACAACATCCTACATGCTTGCAGAGCCAAACGTTGGTGTCTCTAACAGTCTAGTTTCATTTTCCAGCCAAGCTTTCATGTCCGTATCAAAGCTCCTCATCAAAAATGAACGAGCCTCACCTCTCCAAAAAAAACA
The DNA here is from genome assembly GCA_009823395.1 of Thamnaconus septentrionalis. NCBI lineage: Eukaryota > Metazoa > Chordata > Actinopteri > Tetraodontiformes > Monacanthidae > Thamnaconus > Thamnaconus septentrionalis. The sequence goes on from CM020520.1 coordinate 3,477,749, forward strand.
AAAGTTCAGAATTCCAGCGAGGTAGAAACACCCCCCACACACACACACACACACACACACACACACACACACCTCCCTCATTGAAATGTGAAGCATGGACGAGAGCAATAAGGCTGTGACACAGCGCAGCAGGAAAATAATATTAATGAAGACCTGCGAGAGAGAGGAGTGAGGGAACGGGATGCCGAGGCCTGGTTCAGCCTGGCTCAGCCTGGCTCAGCCTGGTTCAGCCCGCTCCCACTGACCCTGCTGGAAGTGGGGGAGGAATCAGCAGAGCTTCAGCCTCCAACAGCTCCACACTTCCCAAACAGGGGAGAAGACGACAAGGAGGAGGTGGAGGAGGAGCTGCCATTCAAATCCACTCCAGCGCCGCTTTCCACATTTATTCACGTCGCATCCGCAGCGATTCATCGCAACCCGGGCCTTGTATTTGCAGCGTTGGCCTTTCTTTTCATCGCTTTCATTGGCTTGTCAACAGAGCGAGCGAGAAATCCAGGGACTGCAGTTCAGAGGAGGTCCAGCGGGCGGAGGTCCAGCGGCTGAAGTGCATTGTGGGATGGAAACTCCATCTGGTGCGCCTTGAGGTCGGAGGGATGGAAACTCCTGCGTGGGTCAGCGGCCGCGGCTGAAGGGGGCGTGTCTTTGAAACGAGACGGCCGTGTGACGTCATCGGCCAATGAAAAGCAGCCGTTTGAGGGCTGCAGCAGCATGAAGAGCACACGGAGGGGAGCGTGTGCAAAAACGTGTGGCTACAGCTACGCCGTGAGGATGAACTCACCAGCTTACCTGATGGTACCCAAGACGAGAGCGAGACCCTTCAGAAGTGGCCTGGAGACCAGGATCCACCTCCAGGGACCCTGAGCCCGCCGGTTTATTGAAGAGAAAAAATAGAAATTAGTCGAAGATAACAGAGTGAAAATCGTCAGCCTGCTGCGCTGCTGCTGTCACCGCCTCATTATGGAATCCAACGAGCAGAGCCATAGCCCCCCCCCTCCCCTCCATCCTCCCCAAACTCCCCCCACCCCCACCCCCTTCTGATTTAATTGCAACGCTGTGCACTTTCGTCACGAACACAACCGTCCCCGCTTAATAGCGGCGGCGTTTTCCGTTTCTCCGCCTTGATTCGTGAGGCGCGTGGCGCAGAATGCTGATGGGCTCATGCGGCAGAAATTAGGAGCGTGCACGGCGGCTGATGTGGGGGCGAGCCTCTGGGGGTGGGGGGGCGGGGGCAACGTAGGCAGGGGTGTCGCCCAGGTGCAGGTGGGGAAATGTGTCCCGGTAGAGGGTGGGGTCTGCCCGGCTTCCTGGTGGCCATGCAGTGACAACCCCAAACCCCTTGACCTTGCCCCTGACCTTGACCCTGGCCGTGACCCCAAGACATTTTATTTGGTGAAGAGACAAACATTTTCACTCGGAAGTGCTGATCCATGACGGCCCATCACAAAAGACACGAGCCAACTGAAGAGTCACTGTTTATCTCCCGTCACCTGCCCGACCCCCCCCCCACCCCCCAACCCCCACCTCCCCTCTCCCCCTCCCCTCTGGTCCTCAGCTTTTCCAGCTGAATTTCACCAGCAAACAGCTCTTCTTCTTTTTTTTTCTTTTTTTTAGTATAGTTTGATTCCCCGAAATTGGATTTTAATGAATTCCGCAATGAATAACCAAGCAAGAAATTATTTTCCAATATCCTCCCCTGATATTCCACCATCCCTCTGTATTAGTGGAATTAATACTTGAAGCGTGCTGGAGACGCCGCATCAGGTGATGCAGGATTTGATTAGGAGTTTGAAGTTTTGAGCAAATCAGGTGTCGGGTGGGAAGGGGGGGGCGGGGGGGGGGTGTGCAGTCATGTTTTCTTTTTTATTCTTTAATGGGGGGTGGGTGGGGGGGCTGGGGGGGGGTGAGAGAAATCCCTCCCAGGCAGCGGCAGAGAATACTAAATCGCTCCAGTTTGATTAGCATAGCGGGCAAGTGGCTTTTGCCATTCCCTCTCATGTCTGAGGCACTTTGTGTGCTTCCACTGCACGCTCGTCCGTCCGTCCGTCCGTCCATCCGTCCGTCTTTGATGCTATGGGGGAGGACATGTTGCATTTGCACTGCGTTAAGGGTCGACTGAATCACTTCTATTGTTGCAGCCCCCCTTCTTTCTTTCAAAAGGTATTGCTGCATGATTGTGCGCCAGTCTGGTGTGACAAGATAAAAGCCAAGTGGGCCGCATACAAATAGGAAATAAAGTGCCTAATGCACACGGCTGGCTGGTGCCACACAAGGCGAGGACACATGCGACCATGATGATGATGACGATGATGATGCAAGCTGGACGCAGGACCGAGGTGAGGCAGGCGGCTCTGCTTGGGACTCCTCCCCCCCCACCTCCACCTTCACCTCCACCACCTCCCACCCAGAACACTTCATCCTATCGATGCAGTTTGATGGATGTCGCCGCTGCCTTCGCGTCATTGCGCTCTTTCTTCTCTCTCTCTCTCTCTCTCTCTCTCTCTCTCACTCTGTCACTCTCTCTCACACAGAGATAATCACTCCATCAGCCGCAATTCTCTTCATCCCCACGACAAAAACAAAGCGGCGGGAGGCTGAGGGTGGCCTCGGCTATCTCGCCCCACTTCTCTCACCGCCTCTTCCTCCTCATCAAGGATGAGCGTCTTTTTTTTTTGTTGTCTTGCTGTTGTGAATGGACGGCCGGGCTGAATGCGGCCGCTCATCACGCATGTATAGGCAGAGAACAAGAGGTCACGGAGACACGAAACGGAGGAGGTTGCAGTTAGAGTTTGAAAAGAAGAGTCGTGTGTAGAGTGCGTGTCCAACCTGACCCCACGCTGTTGAACGTCTAATTATTGGAGCTGTCAGGGGGGAGGAGTAGGAGAAAGAGGAAGAGGAGGAGGAGGTGGAGGAGGAGGATCAGGAGAGAGTTTGAGGTGAAAAAGATCAACTCAGCCCAGATCAACTTTTTCAGATCAGCAGGATGCATCTTTTACAGGTTTCCCACCAATAATCAAACCACTCACCCATCACCTTCACTTGTCCCCCCTCCTAGACTCCTCCCACCCTGACCACCAACCTCAGTGGAAAGACCCACCACACACACACACACACACACACACACGTCCGCTCCAGGCAGTATCAAGTGAGATTAAGTGACTTTGTAAGTCATCAAGGCCATGTCTTGTAATATTGATCGGGTATAGTGGGTGAAATAGGGTGATCATTGAAGAAGTAATTATAAAGGGCCCCGGCCCGGGCCTTCCTCCGCGCTGTTTATCGGCACGCTCATTAAAAGACATTGGCAGGCAGATGGGGGAGGGGTTTGTGGCAGCACACACACACACACACACACACACACACACACACACACACACACACACACACACACACACGCACGCACACAACAGGTCACGGCTCCCAGACGTGCGATAAGCGCTTGTGCTCCAAATTGGAGGAGGACTGATTACATCCCGGAGGAGAAGCGTGATGAAGCTCCCGGCTCCATCCGGCCTGTCGGCTCCCATTTCATCTGGCAGTCCATCTCTTTTAGCCTCCCTCCATCAGCGCTCGGTTAACTCTGCCTTCAAAGTGTCTGCCGCCGCGTTTGGACAGCGGTCTTCTGACGCCGGTAATTAATCTCTCGGCTTTTTAAAAGCGAGACTCTGCAAGACGCCTGTTAATTGCTCCGACTGTTTCGGAGGCTCAGCCGGGATTAAAACGGTGACTGTGCACACTTTGCCGTGCGGGGACGGCAGGCAGAGTTCCAGCACCAGCCAGCCGGGCGGGACGCAGCTGGATGGGCTCAGTGATCAGACACTCATAGAGCAATAGATCCATAGATCCAGGTCAGACACCCAACTGGCTTTGCTTTAGGTGGATTGTTTGACCAGTTGATGGCAGTGCATCTTGCATCGGTTTCTTCACCTTCAGGTCAAACTTGTGATGACAAAAAAAACAAGCTTGCTCCATGGCGGTGGTCCAATTATCCCAGCAAACTCCTGCCTCCCGCTGCCAAGCGCCATGCTGCTGGTTTTTGTCCTTCACTTCAGCAAATGAGCAAAGTGGAGGATGGATGCTAAGACAAAACACTCATTTTTTGCTTCTTAATATTTGTTTCAGCCATTTTTTCCTTTATGTTATGTTTTTTCTGTTTTGTTCCGTGCCTGTTCGGCCAAATGGAGGCTTTGTTGTTTAAAAAAATTAAAGAATTAAAAAAATAGACTTGTTAAATAAAGTGTCTGTAAACCTTTTGAGATGCCAGCTGGTCCAACATCACCAGAAAATCTAATTTAACCATTAGGGAGAAAAACACAACATTCACCCCAAAAGCTGTCTTGCTTAACGTTCTGATTGGCTGATGTATTTCTGATGCATCATGGGAGTTACAGATGCATGATGGGAAGGGACACTGCTCCACATGCTCAGTGGTTCTGCCTCATACGGAAGTAAACCCAGAAGCCACTTTCCAGGAGGTTGACCTTTGCCCCAGGTGAGTCCTTCCATTGAACTGAATGGGTGCTGGCTCAGGTGATTAGAATCTGTGTGTGGTTCAGTGTTGTCAGCCTGATCGCTGCTCCTCCAGACACCGCTGGTAATCTGTCAACGGTTCAGCCCGTGCGCCTGCATGGATCACTATTAAGTATCAATGAAAAATGAATGAGGATCTGAGTGAAAAATACATGATGCGCGTTTAAGAATTCAAACACCGGCTGCCTGGCAGGATGTTTGGCTCAGAGCGCTGCTGCTGCTGCTGCTGCTGCTGCTGCTGCTGCTGCTGCTGCTGCTGCTGCTGCTGCTGCTGCTGCTGCTGCTGCTGCTGTGTGGTGTCTGCACTTTACATTTATTCAGGCAAACTCCTCTGTTTGTTTGGCCTTTTGTTGAGCTTTAAAGACACCTTTTCACTTTCTCATTCTGGCAAAAAAAAAAAAAAAACTGACGCTGGCTTAAAGAGCTCACGCTGCACAGTGAGAAGGAAACGTAAATCTGGTTTTATCACATCTTCTGCAACAGGATGAGGCGGACGAGACGGCTTTTTATAGAGTCAATGACTTCATGTTTCACTCCTCCAGGAATAATCCTGCTGCCTGATACTTTGCACATCATAAACTGATGATTTGTCGCTGCACACAACAGGGCCAGCGTGCAGTCAGTCAGAGAGTCTTCTGAGAAGGGATGGAGCTCCGCAGCTCCAGTCCTCCAGGCCCTGCTCTGCTCTCTCCAGAGTGTCCGGGTAGCCACTCCGCTATTTTCAGCTCTGCTTTACAGACGGCTCCATGGATTTTCAAACTGTCACTCAAGCTTTTGCAGCTGAGTAGGTCGTGTTGCAGGTCACTATGCTTCCTTTGATGCCCAATGAAAACTTTATCTGATTATACTTACGGGCTCCTCTTTTTGGGCGTGTGTGTTCTGTGCCCGCTCAGTGGCACCGTGGGAACCAAAAAGCTGATTGATGTGTAGTCGCTGGTGAGGCTCTCATTGCTTTTTGAATTGGCGCTGCGGCATCGGAGCGGCTGAGCCGAAGCCACGTGTTGATAAAGAGCGGACAGCACAACGGCTTTGGCAGAAACATTTTTGAGACTTTGACACTTGATTGCACGCTCACAGCGATGAGCGGACGAGGCGGCGCGGCTTCTCTCTGCAGCGGGACGGCTGGCGGCGGAGGCGGCGGCCATCTCGCTGCACACAAACCGTTTGAAAGGAGGCACTTTGGTATGGAAATGGAGCAGATCCCATAAATATCTGTCTCCCCCGCAGAATGCCAGGGGCTGTTTGGACATCTGCTGTGTCCCGTGCAGCTCTCCGGCCTCGGCCAGGTACGACATGGGAAATCAACATGCACGCATTGGTTTTGGGGCAACAACAAGCAGGCGGCCCCGCGGTCGGCCCGCGCTGCGGTGCGTTCCGAAGGAGACGTCCAACCAAAGGAGAAAATGCAGCGAGCTCGATGCGCCTCTGACCTGCAGGTAGCCGGCTGGCCGGCTAATTACAGCCGTCATGTTGAGAAGTTATGCTTGTTTTTTATGAGACACACAGACGCATGGGGTGTGCGATTAATTCATTGTGGACTGACTGATCTTCTCAAAGCCGTTTGTGGGAGTTTGGCAAGACAGAGGAGAAGGATTCCAGAGCAGCAGCAGCAGCAGCAGCAGCAGCAGCAGCAGCATGAGCTCGGCAACATCTCAAGGTGGGCGTACTGAGCATGCTCCACAGCGAGCTGCCCTTTGACCTGCGGGTCAGAGAGCAGGAGCAGCACAGCAGGCAGAGAAGCCTGCTAACAGAAACTAGTGAGAGGAAACTGAATGGAGAGAAAGTGCTCGGGCAAAGACCCACGCATCGTCTCGATGCCAGTTCGCTCCATCGCCAACCTGAAGCTTTGGCCTGTTGGCTAATAAGTCAACTGGAAAAGTTGCACAGCGAGTCTGATCTCCTCGCCGAGCAGAAAGCTGCCTCTCGACAGAGAGCTGTTCGGACTGCAAGAGTGCGTGTCGCCATTCCTCCCGCACACTGCAGCCAGATCGCCCTCGGATAACAAAATTTGTATCTCTCGCCTACAGAATTTGCATGCGCACGAGGATTTTTCTATTTATAGTGCCCGGGCTGCACGGCAGTTTGGAGGCATGTCATGTTTTTCGCCTCCCTCGCTGCTCCATCCACCTACATGCGCCACCCGCTAGCCGATCAGACAAGTCAGCCCAGCAAAACAGCGCAGGCACCCCCCGACCTGGAACGGGAGAGGACCCAGTTGGCCGAGTGCGGGGGCATCGGCGGAGCACGGCGAGGAATTACCTGGAGCAGAAGTAAAGGTTTGGAGGTGATTTTGACAGCCTGGAACGCCGAGGCCAAGCTCACCTCGGCTTTGTCCAGGCACCATACCATCAATACTCCAGAAAAAGGCTTTTTGTCTGTGTGGCCTCGCACACACAGCTGCTGTGCACTAACATGTAAAAAAAAAGAGAGGGAAAAATCTCCACTCCAGTCTTGCTGGTGCAGCTGCTGACGGCCTTGTCGCCCGTGCATCTGCGTCTGCAGGAGGGTTATGAGGGCAAAGACGCAGAGAGTTTACATGTATAATACAGTAAGTGTGCTCGTGCTGCGCTGTCTACTTTCAGGTCTGCGTCTCAGTAATTCCCCTGCAGCCAAAGAAATAGACAAAAACTGACACAGTCACCCCTGCTGGGCAGATTGGCTGGGGGGATTAATGACTGTTGGACGAACCTGTAGAACCATAAATGTTAATTTTAGGGCAATACCCCCCTCTAGCGGTCTGTTTTAAATATACAGGGGCTGGGATGACCATGGTGCTTTTAAATCACATCCAAATTTAAATGGCTCTAAATATGAACTAATTAATACATGAATGTGACAGATGTGTCACTCGTGGCCCTGCCCTCCGCAAGCAGCACTGTGTTGTACTTGCATTTTTTTTTCTTTAATTTAACTTCCACCTCGATGTCAATCATTGACCTCTCGGAACACTGTCGACATTTCATCTTGCTTTAGTTTGCAACGCTTTTTTTTTTTTTTAGCTGTAATGTTGACTTACATCCACAGAGCGGTGCTGAAGTACATCAATTGTACTGGCCTACATTCCCGATGGCACGTAAACAGAAGTGAATAACTACACATATGTGATTCATGACATTCTTTGAGCCACAAACTTCCCATTGAATGTTCAGAGAGAACAGCTTTATTGATAGCACAGCTGAGCAGCAGTAAAATCATTTATATATATACATATATATAATATAGCAGTTATTTTCCGGGATCAATAGTCATCGGTTATTCTTGAAACATTAAATAAAACACAAATCAGATTGTGAAATAAAAAAGTCACAACAGTTGTGAAGCTGCTGCTGATGCTGCTGATGCTGCAGAGGAACCATGCAAACTGACAAAAAAAAAACCAGGCGTACAGGATTAACTCACTTCACGGCATCATGATCAACAGAGAAGCAATACAGTACACGATGCACGCTGCAATAACAGAGTGGCGGCATTTAAACTCCAGTCAGAAGATCCAAGAGGAAAAAGTCAGGATGGACTGATGAAAGTTCACACGGCCCATCTGACAGAGTTGCAGCTCGAGCCACCAGTCCACATCCCTTCTCCCAGGAGTCGTTGCTCCTTCTGGCTCCTTCACCGCACCTCTAGAGAGGCGTGCGACGAGCAGCCGTCGCATTCACAGTCCCAGTGTGTGCATCGTCCACAGTTCCACAATGACCTATGAGTGTGTGTGTGTGTGTGTGTGTGTGTGTGTGTGAGACTGAGTGGTGTGTGTCTAGGAGGTCCAGCGCCACCAGGCCACCTTCATGCGGTCCCACACGGCGCCCAGAGAGTCGAAGGCCGGGCGCACGTCCAGGATGGAGAACTGGTAGGTGTCCTTGTCGATCTCTCCGTCGTAGTAGTCGATGACGTAGCGCACCTCCTTCCCGCAGCGGTCCACGATCCAGTCGTGGCGGTCGAACGGCAGCTCGTAGCTGAGGAGCAGGAGGAGGAGGAGGAGGAGGAGGAGTTTGATAACCAAGTCAACGCCTTCAAGGCAGAAAATGCAATGCTAAACGGACTCACCCCATCCAGTTGCGGAAGCGGGCCCTGGGGGAGAACTCCTTGGCTTTCCCACCAAACCTCTTCAAGGTCGGCCCGCATGGACATTCACTGCAGGACAACGCGGGACATCAGACAGGACGCTCAGAAGTACGTTTATCATCATCATCATCATCATCACTATAACCATCAAAACACAACTTGTATTATTACAGTGTGATTTCAGAGTGTTTTTACTGCTCTTGCTGTTTCTTTACTGTGAGTGGTGTGTTTGTTGAATTGTGCACATTTGACTTTGACAGTGCACCCACAGAGCACGGCAGGTGAACTCACCCTGCGTGCATGGCCTCCCACTTCAGGATCTCCTGCCAGGCCTGCTCGTTGTTCTTGTTGTGGATTTTAATGATGTTGCTCATGTCGTCGGCAGCGAGCTCATCGTCTCGCCAGCGCCACCTGCGGCAGAGAGCAGAAGCTCGTTCAGCACAGATTCAGCAGCAGAGTTGCAGGGTCTGCAGCCGCATGTGTTGTTTTCTTAAATGCCCCTGAATAACCCTGAAGATTCTGCGCTGGCTGTCTTGGACCTGAAAGTAATCCAATGAGGCCTGAACAATTTGGACCCACCCCTTCCGCAGCATGGCGTTCCAGAACATCTGCTCCGACGGGTACACCCAGTTCTTTTCGGTGTTGTGACGGGGGATGGTGGACTCCTCTCTGGCGGTGGGCAGCTCAAAGGGTTGGTCTGGCGCTGGCATCTGGTTTGGAGGAGGCATCTGCACAGGGAGGCAAGTGAAGAGAATTCAACCGGCCAGTCGCAGCCTGAGACGCCAGTGGTGAGGCAGCTTTGGCACACTGGTGGTTGTTGTTGTCAAGCACACCAGGCAGGCTGCACTTACCATATTTGCTGGGTCAATGTCACTGTTGTCTGCCGCAGCTTTCATGGGACAACCGACAAACTCGTAGGCCCGGTTCTGGTGGGCGGGCCCTGCCTCTGCCTGGTGCATGGGGTATTCTGCCGGTGGAGACGCTGCGGGAAGCAACATCCGTCAGTCAGTCGCCTCAAAGTATTGTGGTAACTGAACGATGACGAGGTGCGAGAGCACGGGGGGGGGGCTTTACCTGGTGCAGGCTCGGACTGATGCATGGGACACCCGGACGGTGGTGACGCTGCAGGAAACAAAATGTGTGAGCTTCCTCAAAGTAATGTGGCTATCAGACGTGGTTGACGTGAGAGAAATCTCACCTGGTGCAGGCTTGGACTGATGCATGGGACACCCCGACGGTGGAGACGCTACTGGAGACAAAGCACTTTGTTTATATCAAAATAATCCTGTGTGACATGAACCAGCGGGACGCAACAGCACCGTTACCTTTGGCAGGCTGCGGCTCTTGGTGCATGGGGCAGCCCTGAGGCGGAGCTGCCACCATGGCCTCCGCTTGGACTGAAGGAGCAGGCGAGGAGGACAAGGAGGCTCCCATCCTGCGGGGTCAAAATCACACATCCATGATCACAGCTCAGACAACACTGCCGAAAGCAGAGGAATCTGTGGCTGTAATATGCAGCAACACTCCTGAAGCCATGTTATAAATGGGTGCTTTTGTTTATAGGCTCCGTTGTACATGTTCCCATTTATTTTCAGAAGACACATAACACTAATAATAACACAAAGGGTGGCTAAGCAGAGATTTTTTTTGCACAGTTTTAAGTAATGCAAGTATTATTATAAATGGGAGTTCAGTGTGAGGCTAGAGACGTACACAACCGGTCACACCGTCTCATGCAAGTTTTTTTTTTTTTTTTAATCTTTACAACTTTCTACACTGCAGATAGATACTGAAGACATCAAATATATGAGCAAGATATATTAAATTATACAGACACGTTAAATTTAAAATTGAAATATAATACGTGTTTCAGTTCGATTACACTTTCATTGTTTACTACATAATTCCATGTGTGTTCATACGTAGTTTTGATGCCAATGTCAACAGTCATGAGAATGAACGAAAGGACATTAAATTCATAAGGTGTGTCCATATTTATGACTTCTGGTGTATATTGTCGTTGCATCGTCTTGAGCAAAGTACTTTATGTGGTCCTTGAAGGTCAATAAAGGCGACAACAAATCTTGTAACCATGTTAGCATGTTCCTAGCAACGCCGACTTGGATCAACTAGGAGACTTGGAACAAAGTCGCCCAGCTGAAGGACAAAAGGGGCAACTTCTCGATTCCAGAAAATATCACAAAGTCAAACGAGAGAGGGACAAATGTGGTGAATGTGATCGTTAGCACGACGTGAAAATTACCATTAGCTCTATGAAAGGATCACGTTTGGCTCGTTACCTCGTGTAACCTCGGGGTAACAGCACCGGTACAGCACCGACGGTCCAGGCGAACCCGGTGGCACTCGCACAGGCAGATAACAGACTGGCTGCTGACGATCTCCGATAAACACTGCTATTCAAAGTAAGTCCGACATTTGCACAACGCGTGGAAATAAATAGATCGAGGGGAGAAACAACAAGCAGCAGCAGCAGCAGCAGCAGCAGTTATCTGCCGGCGTCTATGCTAACGTTAGCCGCGATGCTAGCCGTCCTCTTGGCTTTAAAAGCCCTTCTTACAGTGGAACGGCACGGACTACTGAGGCTACAGTTTGTTCTAGGTTTTCCAAGTGATGACATTGTTTAAAGGGTTGAGAAATGAGCGACTCACCCGGTGGCTGGACTGAGCACGGAGGGTTACGCAGACTACAGGTTAATATCCCAATGTCAACGTGCAGCAGGACAGTCGAGTGTTACCCAAAAGTTGAGGTTGCGCAACTGCGTCATCTGCCTTACGTCGTCACATACGTCATCACGCTGATTTTAGAACGGCCCAGTTGCCATATATAAATGAAAACGTGCATATAAGTAAAGTAAATGCGTTTAAATAGTCGGTGTATTTCTGTGATGATAATGAAATAATGGAAATATGTCATAATGTGATTAATCATCTAATCTGCGCATTAGCGTGAGGTAAAATAATACTTTCGTCTCATGTTGATATTCTTAGTTTTGTAAAACGGTCGCTAGATGGCGCCAAAACACCGTTTTGTAATTGTTCTCGACTGCGTTTCGGGAACATTCTGGTGGTCTTCATGCGAGGAGAAGAAAGTTAGTTGTTATTCGCCCCCCTCCCTCCCTGTTGGTTTTTATGTTCGCTGGACTACTGCATGTTGTCTTTCTGACTTTTACCGGGGGGGGGGGACTCACCCAGCTACATTCACTGCTGCTACAATAGACCAGACGGGTGTCCTACTTAATACGGTTTGAGTCAGTGATTCAGTCGCCTTTCCTATTTCTCCTCACGCACCAATTGCCTGTCTGCTGTTATTAAACATCCGAGTCTATATAATTGAACATGGGTAAGCATTGCTGAAGCTTTTAATCACACCTTCGGCCCCTTCCTGTCCGTAAAGCCATTTTAAACATAGACTGAACCAGTGAAATCCTGCAGACTGCAATTAATGGAGGGCGAGGGGGCGGGGGGGGGGGGTCTCTCAGTTGCTGTTACCATGTTGAACATGTTGCAGGAGAAAAAGGTTTTCTAGCATCTGATGAAGCTTGGTTATTGTCTCCCTGTTGTAGCAAAGGTCTTTGACCAATTCAATCTGCAGTGTAAAATTAACAACAACAACAATACCAGCTGAGCACCAAAACAGCCAGTTGTGTCCATATCTCTGTATTATGTCTTGCAATGTGAGTGGTTCAACCTATTTATACTTTTAATTTATATTTATTTATATCCTTCCCCGCTCCCCCACTGTGGTTTCACCCTCCCAAAGTTAGCTGCAAATTATAGTTTGGGTGCAGCCGGCGGCGGAGGTCGGTCCAGGACGGGGGTTTGGCTGGGATGCACCAGTGCAGCATCTCAGCAACACTCACTCACCCTCACTGCTACACGATGAGCAACGTTGATGCGCCAACACAGATCTTAAAATTCTGAGACTGAGAAAATAGTTGTTGTTTTTTTGTTGTTGTTTTTTTAAATGGCGTAGAGGACAACTTTTAGATATGAGCAGCGTCTGGCCTGGCCCTTCCAGCCGTGGCTTTTATACATGACCCCACCCAGAGGGCAGACTGTTAGTGGTTAGCGTGGCCTCTTTTTATACACGTTTTCCGAGGGAGGCTATAGACTCTGCGGCGAGATGTATTTTCTGCTGCAGACGATGCGTTTAACAGACGCAGCGGCGTTGATGTAATCCGCTGTGAGGAGGCTGAAAACGTCTGATCAGCATCGTCGCAGCAGTGCCAACACGTCTCACACAGCTCAGTTGCCGTCACGAAAATTCACCTTTAGTGAGGCAAATCAGCGTTTGAGTGCGCGTGTGTGTGTCCGAAGAAGGTGTTCGAGATGCAATTTGTTGTGACCGCCCACTGTCAAATGAGAATGTTGAAGTACAGGGAAGACTCTTCTCTGAGGATTAAATAGAGAGAGGCTTTCACAGTCAGGCTTGACGAAGCAACAAAGAGGCGTTATATTTGAATGCCAACTGCATTAGCTCACCCCTAGTGATGTCACAGCAGGTGTTTTGGTTTGAGGGCCTGGGTTGTTGTGATATGAATTTGTGAAATTAAAAAATGGTTGTCTGTATTTTACATCATTCGTCATTCATTGAATTATTTTTTATTTGCTAAATCTGCTCGTTTGCTGTGTGACGCAGCAACATCTGATTGGCTGAAGAGCTGTTGGACAGATCCTAAATACCGTGTGAAAAATGTTTCTATCATTGACGTGTTTCGTGTTATATGACCTCATTTGTTTCCTTTTTAAAACGTGCCGTCCCAAATGTTCAAAAAAAATCATCTGGAAAATCAAAACTAAGGACATTGTAGCTCGTATGAGCTCTGGCAGGATCTAAGAAGGAGAAGGAAATCCCCTGCAGCAGCTTATCGTGTCATTTGCCCATGACTGCCTATAATTATGACGGTGCAGGGTCTCAATAAAAGAGCCTTGCGGAAAGACGGAAATGTTTGTCATGTCACAGCGCCGTCCGGTGAGAGTTGACGTTTGTTTTGTTTCACATGGAGAGGCAGAAACACGGAGCAGCCCAACAAATTGAGCCACTAATTGAAGCGTCCTGAACATCAAATCAGCAGCTTTGTCACTCCTGTATGTGTGTGTGTGTGTGTGTGTGTGTGTGTGTGCGTGTGAAAAAACTTTGCGGAAACACAGACTGATGCCACAGGCTCAAGTCAAGAACAGGAAGTGGAATTTGGGGAGCACCTCGGTTCCAGATATCCAGCAAAACCCAGTTCAATGACCCAGTTCTGGTCCATTCATCGACATCCTGAAACTACCAATTACACAACAGCCGTGTTGTGGTCTGTGTGTGTGTGTGTGTGTGGGGGGGGGGTGGGTCCGTGTGTGTGTGTGTGTTTCACGATAACACTGCTGGCCACATTTGGCTCACATATGGCTGTAAAGGTGCACCCCCACCCAGCACCAGCACCCCACCCACTAACGCTCTGCATGACTGCCCCTGCCCCCTACACACACACACACAGAGAGCGAGAGAGAGAGAGAGAGAGAGAGAGAGAGAGAGAGAGAGAGAGAGAGAGAGAGAGAGAGAGAGAGAGAGAGAGAGAGAGAGAGAGAGAGAGAGACCTCTATCTTGGGTTGAGAGATGCTCCAAACAGCAGAGACGCCACACACACCTCCATGCACTCTTCTCCTCAATGGGCCGCTGCTGCTCTGTGGCTGCTGCTGTTTTCCTTCCCTGCTCCACGTTCGCTGCTCGCTCTGTCAGACGCGGCGCCTGGAATCCAAGCAAACAGTCAAAGCCCCAGTCAAGGAGGATTTACTGGCTAACAATGGCCAACCATATGTTCCCATTCCCCATCCATCAGAGCCGACACCAAAACACTGGCAGGGCCTTCATCCTCTCTGGCTGGATGCACTTCTTAATGTATGTGTGTTGCATGTGTGTGTGTGTGTGTGTGTGTGTGTGTGTGTGTATACATGTGTCACTTCAGTCATGCAGCTAGCAGGCACACACACACACACACACACACACACGCACACACACGTCCCACATGGAAAGGCTTGTGTGAACCTGACAGCTGTTGTTTGCTTTGGGAAATTCAGAGTTTCCATTCACACTGTTACAGTAACCTGTGTGTGTGTGTGTGTGTGTGTGTGTGTGTGTGTGTGTGTGTGTGTGTGTGTGTGTGTGTGTGTGTGTGTGTGTGTAGGGGTGTGCGTCCACACACCGATAAGTGGTGAAAAGTTGTGCAACGTTGCCTGCGGGACGGCGCAAAAGCATTGAGAGTTGTCTTCAAGCGCGCACGCACACACACACACACACACACACACACACACACACACACACACACACACACAGCTGTACTGTTTAATCACCTTCACTTCAGAGGTGTGAATGGAGGGGGCCACGCATCGACAATGACGGCGGAGATGCTCGGCGACGAGGGCAGGTGAGGCTCCTCCCACCGCGGTGGAGCCGACAAGCCTTCACTCGCCAGCATGTGGGCTAGCCGGCTGTGTGCGTGTGTGTGTGTGTGGGGGGGGCTGTCAGCTGATGAGCCCAGCCTGCTGAGGTCAGATCTTCAGCAATGCGACTGTGAAAACATGGAAGCTTTTTCTTTCTTTTCTTTCAGTTTTGCCCACCGTGCCGTTCCAGAGGCCCTCCTCAACAACACCTCTGTTTATTCAAGGGCCTGAGTGTGATGTGAGATAGTGAGCCCTGTTATTGGGATAAAAGAGGCGTTTGGAGTTCAGGCGTCATTTCCCAGATGACCTCATCATCCACTTGGAATGGAAGGTGTGAAGCTCCACGACCTCACGCTGTGTCCCAAAGGTAATATTTTTCCTCTGCTTTGCGTTTGCTGCTGAATGATCTGCTTTCTGCTGTTGATGTTTCTTCTTAAACGTTTCCACAGTCGTCCACGTAAACGGGCACAATCTCATCTCTCCAGCGGAGGACTGTACGGCTATGCAATTACTGACCATGAAACATCTGCTCGGTGGAGACGTGAGACGGTCCTGGATGGAAAACAACAACAGCGATTGATTGAAAGCGTCCGGGCTACATCTGCTGCGACAAATATGGCTTTATGCCGGCGCTGCGAGGCCTGGGGTGGTGGGCGAGGGGGTCATACTGTAGGTTCCAACGGCAAAACAAGAAAGTCTCTCTTCAACGGGGGCCTTTCTTCTCCTCGGCAGCTGCCCACAGAGCTGCCACTGTCTGCTTGAAAGATCTGTGTCCACATATGGATTGTGGCAGTTTAGGAAATCAGCGAGAGAGAGAGAGAGAGAGAGAGAGAGAGAGATACAGAATCAATACACAGCACAGTGCAAGGAAGGGAATTGACGTTCATATAGCAGTGGAATAAGTACCAAAAATATGTCTGCAGCCAGTCACATTCACTGGGAGTGGTCCAGTCGTGCATGGAGCATCAAACATTTCAATTTAGAGAGTCAAAAGTAGGTCCGTTAAAGGGAATTTAAACTGTTTATTTGCCACTAGGATGATTTAACAGGCGGTATATCTTATGGTAAATAGTTTTCAGATTAAGTGAGTAAAGTAACTTGTTTGTTTTAAGATGTAACTAGTACTGATTTTATTTTATTTTATTTTTTAAAGAAGTTAAAAATAAAATATTTGAAAACTGTCAGTGAGCAGGATGTGTGTCAACAGTTTCCTCCTGTTGACTTGAGTGTGTCTGTGCCAATAAATGATTCTTTCTCCTCTCTCACTCACTGGCCCCCTCAGTGTGATGCGGCCCCGCGGGGGCCCAAAGTGCTGACTCCAGCTCCCAACATCCTCGTCATTCACGACCTTTAACCCCCCACAAAAGAGGACGTCTCCGCTGTACAGAGATTTCCCTGCTGTCTGACAGCCCAGCGGCACAAAGAGCCGCCTGGCCCTGTTGACACGGGCATTAGCGAGGACAAAGAGGGGACAGACTGCGGCTCCCTCCTGGAAAACAACACTTCCTGTCACTGGATGAATGTATTGGAGAAATCACTGTTTTCTGTCCAATCTGCACGGCTGTCTTTGGTGATCGCCGGCTCGTGGTTACTATCTGTTAGTATCATCTAGTTGAGTTTGCACCAACCAACCATGATCTATTTATGCATTTTGCCTTCTCCTTGTTTTCTTCTCTTTTAGATCTGCTTGATTTCTTGTAATTTTTTTGTACCCCAAATTTTTGATTTACTTATAGTTTTTCTTTGAGTTTTCTGAAAAGCACTATGCATTATTATTATTATTATTATTATTATTATTATTATTATTATTATTATTATTATTGTGACGTTTTCGTGTTCGTCAGGAACCAGGCGTTGTTGCGGGTTTGACAGTTGCTTTATTTAAGCTCCGAACTTTGTTAACACAACAATCTCAACCGGAGACGAAACATGTCCCTCACTCAACTTCCTCCAACCTGTGTGCCCGCCCCTTTTCCCATGAACCCCCTGCACCTCCTTAAAGGGTCCTTACACAGACCCCAATGACTGTAACACATGCTGACACACTTCAAGAACGTTACACTGCCCCCCCCACAGTCAGTTCCTCGCCCCCGAGGGAACAACAAAGTCTCTGAAACGGGGAGGCAACTGGCGGCGCCTCCTAGGCCGCACAGGGTTGCCAGAAGGAGACATGGGCCCCACCAGCTGATCAACTGGTCCCCCTGCTGGGCACGACAGTCCATTCAGTGGTCCCACGTCCACAGGCACAGGAGGGGGCTGAGGGTGTTCCTCCACAAAGGAGGGCAGGGGCGTCCCGCGATATGGAGCAAGCCTGTCCCTGTGCAGAACCACTCTTCTGCCCCTTGGTGGTAACTGCACCCGATAAACAACCTCCCCACCCGCCTCCAACACCCTGCAAGGCCCCACCCAGTTGCTGTCTAACCCGGACAGCGCCCTTTTTCCTTTTTGGACTGAACACCCACACCAGCTCACCAGCATTGAAATGCCTCCCTTTTGTTGTAGTGTCGTAGTTTCTCTTCTGGCGCATGCCTGCCTTCGCCAGTTGGTCCCCAGCGAAGGTGTGTGCAGACTCCATTCGGTCCTGCAGCTTTCTGGCATAGTCCAGGCCAGGCATCGCAACTGGAGTCTCTGGAGGCACCCCAAAGGCCAGTTCCGCTGGTGTACGCAGCTCCCTGCCCAACATCAGCAGCGCAGGCGTACAGGCAGTGGAGTCCTGCACAGCTGACCGATAGGCCATGAGAATGAGGGGCAGGTGTACATCCCAGTCACGCTGATGCTCCGCAGTAAGAATGGACAGTTGTTGGGCCAGGGTTCTGTTGAACCTTTCCACTAGGCCATCGCTTTGTGGGTGAAGTGGGGTGGTGCGTGTTTTCTGCATACCCAAGCGCTCACACATGGCAGCAAAAACCCGAGACTCAAAATTTCTGCCCTGGTCACTGTGTATCGTGACAGCAGCGCCGAACCGGCTAAACACCCCCTCCACCAAGACATCTGCTATGGTCTCTGCCTCCTGGTCTGGAATGGCAAATGCCTCCGGCCACTTCGTAAAATAGTCCATTACTGCCAGAACATAGCGGTTCCCCCGCTCTGTGCGAGGAAAGGGGCCCATGATGTCTACAGCCACCCTTTCCATTGGTGCGCCTGCAGGCTGCTGCTGGAGCTGTGCACGTGACTGGTCCAGAGGCCCTTTGTGAGAGGAACAGGCATCGCAACTGCGGCAGAAGTTCTCCACATCCCTTCGCTGCAGGCCCCAGTAGAAACTCTGGCGCAGACGGCGGAGGGTCTTGGTAATGCCGAAGTGTCCCGAACCAACGCTCCCATGGCAAGCCTCCAGCACCGCTGTCCTCAGTCCCGTAGGAACCACAACTTGCCACCGGTTCTCCCCCGTAGATGGGTCTCTCCATGCTCGCTGCAGCACCCCCTCCTTCAGCCGTAGCGACTCGAATTTGGCCCACAGTCCCTTTGTTGCGATGGAGAGCCCCGTGATGTTGTCCCACGGCGGCCTCCCCCCACATTCGAGCCACTGCAGCACCGGCTGCAGCTCATGGTCATTCTCCTGATGCATCCTCCAGTTGGGTGCCTCCATCACCTGCAGCAGTCTGCATGAGGGCTGGGCTGGGTTCTCGAGCTGTGTGAGCTCCTTTTCTATCTGCTCCCTCCTCTCGCAGTAGCGGCAGCCCTCCGCAGCACATGGCCGACGAGACAGCGCATCTGCATTAGTGTGCTGTGTGCCTGCCCTGTGTGCCACAGAGAAGTTGAAGGACTGCAGTTCCTCCAACCACCGGGCCACCTGTCCCTCCGGCTCTTTGAATGACATCAGCCACTGAAGGGCAGCATGATCAGATCTTACAACAAAGGATGCTCCACACAGGTAATACTTAAAGTGTCTGACAGCCCTCACTACAGCCAGGAGTTCCCGCCGAGTGACACAGTAGCGCCGCTCACTTTTGCTGAGGACCCGGCTAAAGTAGGCCACCACCTTCTCCCCCTCTGGACCTGCCTGCGACAACACAGCCCCAATCCCCACATTACTGGCGTCTGTATCCAGGACAAAAGGCAGTTTGGGGTCGGGTGGAGAGAGAACAGGGGTTCAGTTAGGCCCTCCGGGCGTCAAACGCCTGCTGACACTCTGGTCCCCAGCTGAACACACAGCCCTTCTGTAGCAGCTGGAAAAGTGGGGCCGCAATTGAGGAGAACCCCCGGACAAACCTTCTGTAATAGGAGGCCAGACCCAGGAAGCTCTTCAGTTGGGTCTGGTCTGCCGGGGTGGGCCAATCTTTAATGGCACTGGTCTTCTCCTCCAGCGTGCCGATGCCGTCAAGGCAAAGCTTGTGGCCGAGGAACTCCACCTCTCTCCGCAGGAAGTGGCACTTGTCAGGGTGCAGCTTCAAGCCTGCAGCTGCCACCCTTCCCAGTACCAGTCGAAGGGAATCCAGGGCCTCCCCACACGATCCCCCGTGGACGAGGAGATCATCTAAGTAGACAAGGCACTGCTGACGTGGGACTCCATCCAAGACACTGTCCATCAACCTTTCAAAAGTGGCTGGAGCATTACAAAGTCCAAAACTAAGGACCTTGAACTGCCACAACCCTCTGTTGGTGCAGAACGCTGTCTTTGGCCTTGACTCCAGCGACAGCGGGACCTGCCAGTACCCACTCCGAAGATCCAGAGTGGAGAACCAGGAGGACCCCGCTACCAAGTCCAGGGACTCGTCAATTCTGGGGAGAGGATAGGAGTCCTTTCTGGTGACCTTGTTTAGCGGCCTGTAGTCCACACAAAACCGCATCCGTGTGTTGTTCTTTTTGGGAACCATCACCACCGCAGATGCCCATGGACTGTTAGAAGGTTCGATAATACCGGCATTTACCATCCCTCTAGCTCTCTGTCAGCCGCCTCCTGATGGGCCAAGGGAAGGCGCCGTGGTCGCACCCTGACGGGTGAGCACCGCCAGTGTCAATATGGTGTTCCACCATGTGCGTCAACCCCACCTCAGACTCATTAAGGGCGAAGATGTCTTTGAACTCGAGCAGTACCTCCCAGAGTTTGTCCTGCTGCTCTTGGGTTAACCCCTCACAGTTCTTAGCCCAAATGCCCCTCACCGCAGAGATCGCGCCTTCTTCTCCCCCTCCCAGGCGACTCGTTTCGCAGCTGAGTGGTGGCATTGGTGGTGTTGGCTACGGCCACGGCTGGTCCCACATGCTCTGAGCTGGAAGTCAAACGCACGCATTTCCCCCCTGGAAGGTCAATGTGCCCTTCCCCAAGTCCAGGATGCAGCCCACAGTGCGTAGGAAATCCAGGCCGAGGATGCACTTGTCCTGTACATCCGCGACCCATGCAGCAAAAAAAGAACAGTCTGGGCCCCACCCTGAACCGGAGCACACACCCCCACCATCGGCGCCAGGTCACCAGTCACTGTCTTCAGGTGCACAGTCGTCGCTTCCATAGAAGCCCCTCAGGAACCATGTCAGGCCGGACAAGCGTAGCATTGGACCCGTGTCCACCAGGGCCGTGCACAATGTCCCCTCCACAGTCACTGGAACATGGCAAAAGTCACCTACGTGTGTCCAGCCCACGGCGATGACTTGGTTTGGCGGAGATGATAACGGCGCACGAGCAGTTGATGTCAGGGCCGCGTACTCTCACCTACACGGGCCCTGGTCGTTTCCCTGCTGTGTTGCAAACCTTGGGCACTGTAGGAGCAGGTGTCCGGGCTGTCCGCACCCCAACAGTTCTGCGTGCGGCGTCGGGGACGTGTGTGTGAGGCCCCATCGGCAGGGCAGCCACTTGTCCTGACTCTCGTCGTCCTCCTGGGCCCCAGCCTGACCACCAGGCACCGACACCGCTCTCACAACAGGCGGATCCTCAGTCACACCAACCTCTCGGCTCAGCATCTCTCTCTCCACCGCCAGCTCCAAGGCTTCGTTCATCGTGGTAGGGCGGGCAAGCAGCGTGTGAATCCGGAGCTCTGTGGGGTTGAGTGCCTGCAGGAACTGATCCCTCGCAAGCTCCACCTGCACTGCTGGTGGCATGGTGTTGTAGGCTCGCTTGCACATGTACTCAATGTCATTGGCGAGAACAGGAAGAGGCTCACCAGGTCGCCTGCGCCTGTTGTGGAATTCAGACCGCAATAACGCAGACTGCCCGTACTGTCCAAAACGTCTTTGGAGTGCCCCCACCAGGCGCCGTAGTCAACCCTCTCCTCCCGACCAAGCAGCAGCAGACATGAAGCAGCATCTTCGGTCAGGCACAGGGCGAGTTGGAGTGCTCTGTGTTTAGCATCCCAACCCGCAGCATCTGCTAACAGTTCAAACTGGGCAATGAAAACCTCCCACGCTGTTTTGCCATTGAATTTCGGCGTCTTTACGTTCACTGCAGTCACCTGACACGCAGCGGCGGCACTCTCGCCGACATGACGCGGTGCTACTGATGCACCAGAACTGGGACCGCGGTGGGAATGCTTAGCCCCGTCTCCCGCCGAGCCAGGAGAAAACCCGGCCTCAGCCGCGAGCTGCCTTGCCGTCTCCCTTATACGGCGCGCAGGGTCCGGCCGCCGCGGCACATCCACCTCCGCTTCCTCCTTCTCCCTCTTAACTTTCACGTCCATCGTCAGCGATGCCAGCGATAGCAGTCGACAGCCTCACCCCCGGTGCTGGTTCGAGCAAGTCACTTCTGACACCAGTGTGACGTTTTCGTGTTCGTCAGGAACCAGGCGTTGTTGCGGGTTTGACAGTTGCTTTATTTAAGCTCCGAACTTTGTTAACACAACAATCTCAACCGGAGACGAAACATGTCCCTCACTCAACTTCCTCCAACCTGTGTGCCCGCCCCTTTTCCCATGAACCCCCTGCACCTCCTTAAAGGGTCCTTACACAGACCCCAATGACTGTAACACATGCTGACACACTTCAAGAACGTTACATTATTATTATTATTATTATTATTACTCGATTGGACAGCAGGTTGGGGCAACTTTTTTTTTTTTTTTTCAATAACGCCAAATACGATGAAAATGATGAGAGTGTTAAAAATGATTAAGTCTTCCATTCTGCAGTTATTTACTGACCCTGATTGCAGGGTCTGTCACCACCTTTGCACTGACCTCGGTCCCGGTTTGCCCCCTTTTGCGCATGTGCGCCACGGTCCGTATGCGCGAAAGCCGGGGTGGAAAAGGGGGTGTCTGTGGACTGAGAGAGAGAGAGAGAGTGTGTGTGTGAGAGAGAGAGGTTGTCCGTGGATCCATGGAGCGTGTCACCTTCCTTCAGTCTTCTCGTCCACGATGCGCTTTAGGATCCCAATAAGATGCGCGCCTGTGTCCACATAGCTTTGCTGCTCGCCGTCACCTCCTGCTGCCAGCTGCTCCGGGCTCAGGGTAAGTCACAACTTCCCAACTCTGCATAGAACTTTCCTCCCCCACCCCCCCATCCTCGCTTCCTCCACGCGTGGAAAAAGTGCGTGGAAAAGTGGCGGAGATCACTCGGATTCTCGGCCTCACGGTAGTCAGTTTGTTGTTCGAGGCTACCCACGCCGATGCGGCTGACAGATCCGTGGCGCCCCCCACCTCAAACTTTCCTCACGCCTATCACTAAAGTGACGTTTCGGCGCGGACAGACTGTGGATCCGCTCTTTTCTCCTCCCGCATGATTTGTCCCTGAAGAGTGAAAGCATCCCGAGAGATTCCGCCGGGTTGGTGATCAACTATTCCCTAAAATGTGTAGTTTAAAGTTGCTACCGCCCACCGCGGAGTGGCTGTGGGAATAACGGGAAAGAGTCGAGCAACGTGAGAGGGGTGGGGGTGGAATGCTAGAACAATGTCGGCGTTTATTCCGAGCCAAATGAAATAATGTGTGATGCACACAGGGAAAGTGTTCGCAGTGATTGGGTTTGTTTTTATGTTTTATTTGGACAAAAACGTAGTTTCCTGGAACGAGCCGACGGGGTTAATATCCCGTGTGAGGATCTCGTCAGAGGGGGAGCGTGTTGTAAAGAGGCTCTTTTGAAGTTCCTCGGCACAGCTGTGGCGCACTTTCCTAGCAGAAACACACACAGCCAGGCGGAGATGTGAAGCAGCGGCACTTGGAGATGGTTTTTGTGAAGGTGGTGGTCGCTTCAGTTTGTTCCTCCTCCTCCTCCGGTGATTGGAATGAGAAGGAGGCAGAGTTGACATAACGGACCCGAAAGAGAAGTCCAAAAAAAAAAAAAGAAGGGGTGAAAAAGTGGGCTGTGGCCATCATCGCAAACGTCATAAACAGTTTGAAAGCTGCTCCGCTTTGGTTTGGAGTAAATGAACAACATGTTGAAGAATAGTCGTTATGTCACTGGAAGACTGTGGTTTGTCATCTGTCCACAGTGTTTCCTCCTCTTTGACCTATGAATTGTCTCAGTTTGGACTTCAGCAGAGGAAAACTCGGCTGCAACTTACCACACAGTGTCAGTGCCCTTAATGACATCACAAAGAGCTGATGTGTTGTGCGTGGCGCAGTGCATGGAACGACAGACACAAAACACTAGGAAGGTCGATTTAATTTGAATATTCTTTGAAATCTGACGGCGCCAAAGGGTCAAATCGTGACCTTTCTGTGGAGCAGTCATGCCTGGTGGCAGTTCTGGGGCTCCTCTAACCTGTCTGCCACCTCATGAGACGCATATTGTAGCGGCTGATTGTCTCTTCAGTCTGTCTCACTGATCCTGAAGGAGAATGAAGCAGTTTAACCACATTAGCAGAGCAGCGCACCAGCAAAACAAAGGTGCAAATGGACGTCGTGTTAGTTTGTCAAGGTGCTAATTAATTCAGTGCTCTCACTTGTTAATGACTTGACTTGACTTTAATGAGTCAACACGGAGCTGCCGCCTCACACTCGGCCACCACCTTCTTCGGGTCACATCTGCACGGAGCGGCCAGGCGTCCCGTCCCATCGCACAGCTTAGTTTTGCTTTATCACTCTTTGACATCGTTGCTCGCTTCCCTCGTGCGTCACATGACTAACTGCAGGCTCTCGGGGTTCTGAAGGTCACCTTCTAAATTGCTCTAACGTGCCGGTGGGTCGCTCTTTGATGCCCGGGGGTCCACATGGGTGCAGGATGTGGATTTGCTCCAGCTAAACATCACTTTGTCATGTTTTGTTTTGTTTGGTTTTTTCTTCTCGCTCCTCCGCCGCCCCCTCGCTTATACATCTGCCAGTGACATGAAAGCAAGGCAGCGCTCAGATCCTCATTTGGGGTGCACATTGTCTTCCAACAGGCTTGTGGCAGCAATCAAGCTCTGCTCTGGGAGTTTTTTTTTTTAGTTGCCGTCGGATTGAAGTGGCTGAGATCAGCTGCGTTTGCCGCTCCGGAAGATATCATCCGCAACCATGCTCTTCCTCTGCTTACTTTACCAAGGAATTCCATGCATTTCTAACCCCCACGTCCATCCCTCCTCCACACACACACACACACACACACACACACGATGCTTTAGTCAAACGTCCTTTCTGAGAGTTCTCTCACGTTGCGATGCAGAGGGCTCGCCATGAGAGAGTGCATCTGGAACCAATTTGGACTCCTCAAAGCCGGGGGAGGGGGAGGGGAGAGCAGGGGAGAGACTGGTAGACCCCCTCTCTTCTTCTTCTTCTTCTTCTTCTTCTTCTTCTTCTTCTATACCTTCTCCCTCCACGTCCACCCTGAGCAGGCACAGCGCTCCGTCCCATAAGCCTAATTACAGTTCTCCTCAACGTGAGACCAAACTGCTGCGTGCACGGCTGAGCACAGCACCATATAGATGTCGCTGAATTGGCTATGAAAATGTGTTGGGTTTTTTTGTTTACTTTTTCCCCAGACAGTGGAACGTCCCTTTTGTTTTTTTTAGGGCTAAATATAACAGGAAGAAAAACATTGCCACAATTGGTTTGTTTGTTTTTTTTTCCAATGTTGCTGTTGGTTTCCGGTTTCTCATTTAGAGTATTTCAGTCCGGCATTGACTTGGACGGCTAAACTGGCCTCCTTACCTCCCGTGCTGGCAGTTCAAAGCGAGCTGCAAGCCGGACGGGGCAGACGGCCTCGTCATAGTTGAGGTTTACACTCCGAGCAGCGCGGAGCTCACACTTCCAGGACAGGAAAGGCTCTCAGAGCAGAGCAGAGCAGAGCAGCAGCTGCAGCTGCAGGAACTTCAAAATAAAGTGCATTTACTTTGCAGCGAGTTACAGAATCAGCTTGTCCTCGACAAAGTCGGGGAAGCTGCTGAACATCTGGTTCAATTTTAAGGGTTGTTGGCGGCTAGCTGCAGCTACCTGGCCACATGTTCTGTTAGTTGAACTAAAGTATCGGAGAAAGTTGGCTAGGTTGTGAAAAACTGCTTTCTTAAAGGCCAAAAACATCCTGTGGAGTTGTTTATATTTTGTGTGTGTGTGTGTGTGAATTTGCTCCCGAGTTTAAATAAAACACCCACAAAAGAAGAATTGTGATTTCTTCAGCTGCTTGGCTCAAATTGCTTCTCCCTATTTTTCCTTTGTCTTCTGGGAGGGCTTGTGCTGCTGCTGCTGCTGCTGCTGCTGCTGCTGCTGCTGCTGCTGCTGTCATTGCTTCCTGGTTTCAGCACAGCTTCATCTGATGTCGCCCTCGAAACAAATTGGAAACTTTATCAGTGGGCAGTTGAATAAACAGATTTTCAGTGTGATCCAGCTGCCATGCAGTCTCACCCAGAGTGAGACGCCATGTTTTGTTTTTTTTCTTGCTCTCCCTGCTGAGAAATGGACCTCCTCCGCTCGGGCCTCTGCAGTGTGTAAATCTTCTGAGTGCCTCTTGTCTCATACGGTGTTTAAACAGGCCTTTTTACAAAGTGATGACACAAGGTGCGAAGTGACACCCCGCTCTCCCCCCACACACACACACACACACACACACACACACACACTGCACATGTCAACATCACATCAGCCGGAATATTTCTTGTAAAAGATTCAAAATTCCTGTTGCGGCTGTTACGTAATTGTGCGTTAACATGGGTTGAAACGCTGAAGGGAGATGTGCTCCCACTGTCTGTCCACTGGCAGGGCTCATGCTGCAGTCAACCCCACCGCAGCCAAGGAGGGAATAATCTTCTTCGCAGGGATGCAAAACATCAGTCGCATTTCTCATTTTTTCTTTATTTTCATTTTATTCACGGGGTCGATGCAAAGTTCTGCGTGATTGTGGAAAGCCATTGGAAACTTGAAAAGACTCCCCACATATTGTTTGCATTTTCGGTCATATGAATCAGGTTTTTCCCCCCTTGTGCAGGAATGAATGACAGTGACTGACTAACCGCAGTCACGTTAGGCCCGGTTGAGCCTGAGTGAAGGCAACTTTTCACAAGGAATCTTGTCTTGTGCCTGTGTTTGAACGCAGCGCCGCCTGCCAGATTCCCACGCTGCAGATCCGATTTGTGTCGTGTCGTGAAGTATTTCTACAAATCTGCGGCTCGGTCTCGCCTGTTTAGTCATCGACCAGACGGTTTCTTATCACTTGACGCACACAAGGAGGCTTCAGCTGTCAGGGATTATTCACTTTCTCCTGTTTGTGACAACCAGCACTGAGAAAAAGACATTTTTCAGTGTGTTTTTACTGAACATATTTTCTGTTTTTGTCACTGATAAGCACTGTACAGTTTTTCCATTACGCTTGACTGAACTTGGATATGTCTTTCAAACATTTATCCATCTCCATGACCTAAACTCCCTAAAAACTCTGGCACTTCTGTTTCTACTTTTTTTTGAAATGAAAGCAGCATCAGCCAGTTGGAACCAGCTGATCCTTCAAACGTCCATTAATCTCCCAGCCGTCATGTGTGTATTATTTGTCCTGGACTCCAGTGGAACAGCCCTGCAGCAATCAGTATATATTTAGCCCTCTGGTTGCGTTCTCCTCCTCGAATGCTGATTGTATCATCCTGCTAACTCTCACACTTTGCTGCGCCCTTTGTGACATCATCACACGTGTGCTGTGTTGTGGGGCACAGTGTCGGCAAAGTGGGGCGAGCGGAGGAAGTGAAGGACGGACTTTGCCCCTTATCTGGGGCCTTCAGTTCGCCAACACATCTCTCTTCCCGTGCGTTGGTGAAATTAATTTTGCAAAACGCTGGGCCCTGCAGCTAAGATTTCATACATCATAAAAAGTCATGAGAGAAGTGTTCTATTTGTGCCAGGTCTGTGCAAGGAAAAAAAAACAGTTTCGGCCTCTTTTATCCTCTGTCTTGGGTTAAACTGGGTCACAGTTCCTCGGGCAGGAACTGCGTCCCGTTGTTCGGAGGCGTCTGGATCACCTGACTGACTGGCTGACTAGCTGGCTGACTGGCTGACTGCCTGGCTGACTGACTGACTGACTGACTGGCTGGCTGACTGGCTGACTGACTGACTGGCTGGCTGACTGGCTGACTGGCTGGCTGGCTGGCTGAGTGTTGGCCGAGTGGCTGAATGGTCTGGCTGTGGGTAAATCCCACTCTCCACTCTGGTTCTCCTCCCTCCTTCTGGCCTGGGTCTGCAGGACCCTGCGTGCTTGTGTGTGTGTGTGTGTGTGTGTGTGTGTGCGTGTGTGCGTGCACGTGCCTCATTATGTCGTGTCCAATTTGAAGCCACGGGATGCAGCCGCTCAGGTCTGCGTCGGCCTTTGATTCCGCTAATTGAATATGAAATGAAGGGGGCCGGACAGAGCCGGCCGCCTGCAGGTGTGCGTCTGTCTGTCTGTCTGTCTGTCTGTCTGTGTAGCATCTGCTGCTCACACGGCAGCGTCCAGGCTTCTGCTGCTGCTGCTGCTGCTGCTGCACAGCTTCTTGTGCGCACGTGTTCCATTCAGCGCACTCTTTTTTTTTTAATCTTATGACAAAAAAAACAAATGACGGCACGTTGGAAAATGTTGACGTGTATGTTTTCAAGTTTGCGTGCTCATTTTTGCGGCTCACAAACAAACGAGTTCCTCCTTAATCGGCCATTCATCACGGCAAAAACAAAAAAATCAATCTTGCCCAACCGGCTCTTAATTTTTTGGATTGATTTGCTGTCGAGAGCAATCTCGCCACCACAAGTGGCGTGAAAATGCAGACTTTTATTGAATTTCTGCCTCAAACTGTGCACAAGTGTCTCGGCGCACGCAAACGGGTTGAGGTTCTTCCAGCCTTCAGTTCTCTGATGGCGTCGCCGGCCAGGAATTTCGACTGCTGATGCCAACTGCCGTCCGCAAACTTTGTGGCAGTAAAAGTGGACGGGGACGCAGTCGCACGGAGTGACTTGCTGCTGAAACACCGTCGTCAGTCGCTCGTTCCCGAGTGGAAACACATTTCAGCAGAGGCGATGGTCGACTCGTCACGGCCCTGCCCCCGTGACTCATGATTTCAACACTTTTTTTATGATTGTTACACCAAATTGGACACTCAGCCTTGCAAGGTTTTGCGCATTTTGCGGCAGCAGAGCGGGATTTTATTCCTGGAACCTGGACATGCAGCCGTGCGGCCTCCTCCTCCTCCTCCTCCTCCTCCTCCTTCCTCGGCCCAGTCGGTCCCATATAATGCTGAAGGCACGTCTCAATTAATCAATGCACAGGAAGTGGCCTTTGACTTGCAAGCATTAACCCCGGCCCACAGAGTCTGCGGCGGCTCTGAGGAATGTTGGAGGGAGACTCTCTGCTCCAAGCATTCTGCACACTGGTCCCGCTGACGTTCACCTTGCTGAGGGAGGGAACAGAAAACCAACTGCTGAGGCCAAGATCTGCTGCCCTCGCACCTCTGGCTTCCTGCTGGGCTCTCTGCTTCAGCTCAAGCCAAGCCGTTCCGACTGCGTTTAGAAAAGCTTCTCCGTCTAAATGCAAGGCCTAAAAAAATCAAAATCAAAACAACATTTGTGGGAGGATGTTTGCTTGATCTGCTGAACGTCTCTAAACTACACCAAACTACAGACTCAGTGATCCAATCGTCTTGCTGGGTCCGTCAGTCGTAGCATAACTCAAAGAGCTGCTTCAAAGGAAAAGGCGTTTGTTGAAAGCTGCCAACCAACCGTGGGGGGACAAAAGCAAAAGATTGAATGGTGCCGACTTTTATTGATTGTGCCACTTTAGTTAAAAGGGAAACAAACCCTGATATTTAGGGTTTGGACATTCCGGCCTTTTCATAGCTACTTTGACTTGACATGTGTTGTGCCAAGAATCCTGACAGTGGGCTTCCTCGCTCACCACAACAGGGTTTCAATCTTTTTTTTCACGTTGCTAAATCATCATCATCCGACACTCATGAACACAAAACCAGATTTTCCATCTGAAAAACCACCGATTCTGGCCTCTTCTTCAAATACCCTCCAACTGCAGGAGAAGCCACGCCCTTGTGTCCACTTCACCACTTCACACACACACACACACACACACACACACACTCACATACATCCTGGAAACTGGCTGGCAGGAAACCCAGAGTAATGTTACATCTCCTCAGAGGTGGGGGAGGGGTTGGGGGGGTGCGGGCACAGCTGGCTCCCAGTCTTGAGTGTGGCGGCTATTTTGCGGCGTGTTTGTCATAACTGGAATAGTGCTTATTATTGTTGAAGTGGGCCAGGCCAGTGGCCCTGCTGCCTGCCTGCCGCTGCTGCAGAGGCAGGAGACTAGTGGAGCGCTGCACACGGCGTCTCGCCTGTCTGCCTGCCTGTCTGTCTGTCTGTCTGCCTGCCTGCCTGCCTGTCTGTCTGCCTGTCTGCCTGTCTGTCTGTCTGTCTGCGCGCTGCGTCCGTCGCACGACAAGAAACTCGGCGTCTCCTCCGAGAGTTGCCCTGAGATCTGTGCGTTTCAGAAAAGGATATAAAGTATTTTCCCCATATTTTGCTGCCCACATGTGAAACAGTTCCAAACCTACTTGTGCATTGTGTGCAGTAAATGGCGCACAAGTCGCGCAGCCGAGAGGGAGGAAACCAGATGAGCGTCGCTGTCGTCGTGGGAATGGACGCTGACGCCGGAAGCGGCTGATGTTACATTCATGAGACTTCGGGCGATCGCGATATTAAATCAATCAGGGTGGCGGTCGACTGAATAAGTGATGGCTGTGAATCACGTCATGCAGAGTAGCTGACTTTTGGTTGTTATTTTTTTGTTTTCATTGTTGAGTTGGTGAAGCGTCTTGATGAACTGATGCTGTGGACTCTGTTCTCTCCGACTGGGAGAAGAACATAAACCATAATGGCCACTTTGTGAGAATTGCTTGATTGACGACTCTGGGTGTGACTTCAGATTTTTGAATGTCATCACATTAACTGGCATGTAAATTAATGCGGCCGCTGATGTCGTAAGACTGTCGACACTCACTGCAAGACTGCAAAGTCGGCTTTTGATTTTTTTCTGCGTGATGGAGACGACCAAAGGAGACAATTTACCTTCCAATGATTCCAGTGTTTTGAGGTTACTGCCCTCCAACCCCTCCAACCCCTCCAACCCCCAGCCACCCAACTCCCCAACTGTTGGGCCAAATGTTGCTCCCTGTGTGAGTTCTCGGACATCATGGAGAGAAAAAACCCTCACTACAGGAACTGAGGTGTGTGAAAGTGTGTGTCGGCGTCTTTCATGACCAGCTGGCTTCATTTCTTTTAACTGTTGTTTTTTTTTTTTTTTTCAAAATACAGAAATGAACAAGTTTCCCAGTTAGAGCAGAACCTTGTGGGAGAGTCAACCTTCAAACTCTCACCACTGACGTAGGAATTTAATTTTTCTTCTGGCATCTTGGGGTTTTTTTGGACTGCGGTGATTCGGAGTTTAGCGCCACAGTTGTAATCAGAGTCTCTTTCTGCTTCTCCGCTGGCCTTCACAAACCAAAGCTCCAAACAAATGACCCCCGAGGAATCCTTCACGCAGCATAGCGGGACCGCCATGCAGCACTTGGCAAAATGGCAAACAGTGCACTCCAATTTCTGCAGCCTCAGATGTATTTCGCAGTCAGTCGGATGTAACAGACTTCTTTTTCTATGATCTACTCAGTCGTGCGCGTTTTGTTGCTGCCGTCTGTGTGATGCAGAATGTTGCAAGTGAGAATGCGACAGCGTCACTCTGCTGGGTTTGCCACACGGAGGAGTGCAGTACCACGACACTTTGCCTCCGCGTTGGAGCGACCGGAGTGCAACAATGTGTCCCAGATGGGGGGAGTCGCTGGTTCCTGTTGTGTGCAGAACCAGAATGGGGCCAGCGCTCATTAGCGGCCCGCCGGCGGGGGCCCGGGGAACTGTACAGCAGAGAACAGTCATCCGCTCAGCCCCGCCCCTCAAATTATTATGTCACCTGCCATTGTTTGGTAAAGCTCTTTCTGTGTGTGTGTGTGTGTGTGTGTGTGTGAGAGAGAGAGAGAGAGAGAGAAAGATACTGAGAGAGCTCCTGTCCATTTATTCTGGCTTCATTCAGTCGGCCCGGAGCCGGAGCAGATTAAAACATAAAAAGCTGGAGGAAACTTTTCAGCGCGGCTCCACAGAGGAGAGCAGCAGGTCCATCAGGCCGTCCGAGCTCCCACAGGAGAAAAATATGTGTCGAGTGTCAAGGCCATTGATGGTGTGCAGAAGATGCATTCTGCACTCCTTTAACTGCCTGCTGCAACAGTCAGAGTTCTCCTGGCCTGCGTGTCTTTGTCTTCAGTGAAAGCAGATGCACTGCACTGCACTGCACTGCACTGCACCAGGCCCAGCCAGTCGGCACGTCCCTTTCATTTACCCCTCTGTTTTCTTTTCGGAACGGATTATCTTCCTTTGTTTTCTCAGAGGCTCCAGTTATTTTTGTTGCTTTCTTGTCAAGATTTTGAGGAGAAGGAACCTTGTTTTCTTAAGATAGCGAGGTAATTAAGTTTGGTGGAGGGTTCTGTCACGTTTGATGCTGATTGATGGGCGACGCCCTGATGACAAAAGGCAGACGCTCCATTTGCTTTGTGCTTCAAAAATGCTTCAAAGTGCGCCGGGGCCCAGTCCCAAATAAATAAGTGAA
Source organism: Thamnaconus septentrionalis (assembly GCA_009823395.1). Lineage (NCBI taxonomy): Eukaryota > Metazoa > Chordata > Actinopteri > Tetraodontiformes > Monacanthidae > Thamnaconus > Thamnaconus septentrionalis. The sequence continues at coordinate 3,509,723 of CM020520.1, forward strand.
TGTTAGAGCACTAACAGCTGCCAGGTGTCGGTAGGAAAACGAAGAGTTGTTTGTTTTTTTTTCTGTTTATTTTTTTTTAGATCTCACGTTACATGGTGGCGGCATCTCAGGAAAAGTAAAGACATCATTATCATAGGAAAGCAAACAAACAATTAAAAAGAATCCTCCTTGAAACCTATTTTGCTGCCCTCTTGTGGACATAATTCCATTCTGCAGAAACATCCTGAGACTGCACAGATACAAAGTATATATTTGAAAGGAATTAACTTAAAATGAAAAAAAAAAATAATCTTGCGTATTCAAACAAAAGATCTGCCCTGACTTGCAGCAGGAGACTCTCAAAGTGAATTCCACCATGGACTTGCACACATGTGCTCTCTGTCTTTGAGTGCGTCCAATCTGGACCAGAGTGATGGAATCCAGAGAGCACAGGCACCCTTCAGGAGAAGGTGCTCGCCTCCCCTGATACGCAGGCGTTGTGGTTTTGATCAGCCGGTGTCAGCAGGATCGAGCTCCTCCTGCAGCAGCTGCGGGGCTGAAATGAGTGTTTTTCAAATTGTCTTTATCATTTAAAACAGCTCAGCTTCCCATTTAACAGCACTTGAGCCTGGTTTTGTTTGTGGAGACAATTTCATCCTTTTATACTTTTGGTCTTTTTAATGTTTTTCAACATGATGAGTTTTTCATATACGTGAACCTCTGAAACGTGGCACATTTCATCTGCTGATCCAAACTAACTCAGCGCCTCCTGTCTGCAGATCCGTCCTGTTGCCAACATGCCGCAGAGTTCTCATCCTGTAAAGAAGCCTGCGACCAGGTAGGAACACACACACACTCATGCACACGTGCACACTGGCACACAGGCCCCCTCCTCAGCCCATTACGGCCGGCCGGTGAAAAGCAGTTCCTCTGAAGGAGCCGTGTAAAGTTTTTTTTGTCTCTGGTCTCTTTGAAGTGCAGAACAAAAAGTTGTGTCCCAGCCGCTTTCAATTAGGAGCAGGTGATGCTCTTTCCCTCGCTCTCTCTCTCTCTGTCCCACTACCTCTCTCTCTCTCGCTCTCTCACGAGCGAGATGTGAAAGGAAGCGGCCGAGGGTTCGAGACCCCCTCCTCCTATTCCTCCTCCTCCTCCTCCTCTTCTCCTCCACCCCTGCTTTTGAAGTGGCCGAACGCTGGAGCGGCGGCGGCTGAATGGAACTCGTCGAGCTCTTACAGCTTGACATCAACGCTCGGCCGGCCAAAGGGAGGAGAGTGGGGAGAGAGATTTAGCACAACAATAACGGTGACAGATATGTTCGGAACAATAATAAACCTCCGTGAACATCTGAGAAGACGGAAGAAAGAAAACCAGGCGGACGAGACGAAATCGATGGAGCGGGAGGAGGGGGGCGGGGGGGGATAATTACCCTTAAGGAGTATAAAAGCCTTAAAATGCCCTTCAGTGTGTGTGTGTGTGTGTGTGTGTCACCCAATGGTTGTATTCACCAGCAGAACCCTTTTAGCTCTAATGGGAGCCAGTCTGAAAATAGGTCTTGACGTTAAACCGTCCGATATTTTTCTTGGAAACAACCTCACCAGCCTTCACAGGAAAAAAAAAAGACTCTTCCGGCTCTGAAACAACCATCACGGGTGACGTCAAAACACATTTCAAATTGTCTCACTAATTCTTTTTCTTCTCCTTTCAACGGTCCTGCAGCTGGCTATGATAAAGAGCGAGTCCCGTCTGAAGCATCTCCTGCAGCGCCTACCCAGCTACTGTCCAGAGTCCATGGTGAGTGGCTCCAAAGTGCCCCCACTGGGACACCGGCTGATAGGGTGCCATGTGTAATCATGTATTTCAGAGCCAAAACAAAGAACAAACAGTTTGAGCCACTTCTGGTGGTGCTAGTGGTGGCAGCAGTGAGGAGGTCCAGGGGCAGAGGCGCTGCATTGATACAGGAAGTGAGCTGGTGGAGGACTGGGGCACCTGGGTAAACCACACCGTATCTCACACACACGCACACACACTGGCGGGGGCTCAGGCCTTCCTCCCACCGCGGCTAATTACAAAGCAGGCAGCCGCTTTGGTTCTGCTCTGGTCTCCCGACCAGCAGCATCTCGACCAGCCGCACCAGTAATTAGACCTGGCCACACACTGGTACCCTGCGTTCAGCGACGACACCCGTCGCCACTCCGGCCTCCCTCTGTTTGATCTCCTCCAGTTAACGTCGCTGCAGTCCAGTGTGGTTTTTGCTCCTTCATTCTGGTGCCGCTGAATGAGCTTCGCAAGTGCTGCAGTTCCCTGTTTAGTTTTGAAGCTTCGCCGCCGTCCGTCTTTGTTCTTCCTGCCCGTGTTGCCTTGTGTTGTTTTCATTTCCTCCGGCTGGTTAAACAAGAGAAGCACAAGAAACACGTCGGCGCAATTGAAACACTGTGTTGTTTCTGTCACACTTTTCGAGGTCACAGAAGAGGAATATGCCTCTTTCTCACACTCGGTGAAGCTGTAGATTCTTCTCAGTCTCACTCAGCAGAAGAGGATGGAAACATGGTGCTGTGATGTCAAGGAGCCTCTGATTGTGACTGGAGGGGGGATGATTTCATTGGTCAGAACAAGCAGTACTCCAACACAGAGGATGAAAGACGTTTGTGGTCCTTTTGTTGCAGTATCCGATCACTTGTTTGATCATTAATAAACTGGCATGCCAGTCCAAGGCTAGAGCTTTAGAAGTTCAGCTCTTTTGGTCTCTGTGGATGGAAAATAAAAACCACTCAGGCACCATGAACACGGAGGAGTCTGGTTGCTGGCACAGCCGGCCAGCAACCAAAGAAATCTCCTTTAATCGCAGCAGTTTGTTTTCTGACATGTTCAGCTTTTTGGTCTGGTTTGTTGCTCTCAACATTTAGAAAAGAGTCACAGGTTGCTGCTCCAGACTGTCAACAGCTCTCCTGCTGCTCCGACACAGACTCTTGGACTCTTTGGCTCTTTGACTCCTTGACTCTGTCTCATCTTTGGCTCCGTCAGCCTCTCAAGGGTTGCATCCAGCGGAGATCTTCAGCATTCTGCGTCAGTATCAGAGCAGGAAGCTTGTGCAGACCAGACCTTGTAGCCGAGGTGCAAGATCTGGCCACATGTGGTTGTTCTTGTTGCTGTTGGACCAGAATAAAGGTTCTTTTTTTTTTTTTTTGATTGATGCGCCAGATACATGATGCAGAGACAGAGATGAAGAGACCCGTCTCTCTCCGCAGCACTCTCAGCTTGAAAGTCAGGGAGAAAAGAAAACAACAAGTAAACAGAGACTCGCTAAGATCTCCGTCTCTGGTCATCCAAACATTATTTCTCCTGTCAAGTTTTTTTTTTGTTTTTTGTTTTCCTTCTTTCTTTTTCTTTTTGTTCGCCTGAGTCGTGGCCTCTGCCGCCTCATTGCAAATCATGTTTATGCTCGGCAGTGACACACCGTCCCTCCTCGCCGTGCCCTCGTAAATGGCAGCGACGCACCGCCGACAGCGGCCTTTGTTGGCCTGCCAGCAAGCGGCGTGTTAGCGCTGACTTGCGTTCCAAACAAAAAGCGCCGAGGGTCAGTAAATCAGCGGAGCGGCAAATAGATGTTGCAGTGCCGTCCCCGTCGCTCTCTCCCCGTCATCCCCAAGACTCCTAAACCCTGAGAGCCACAAAGTGGACGACTGTAGCTGACCCCAGGCCTTTTTACCCTGGTGTGGTTTCACTCGCATGATGACGTGACTGCAGCCACAGGATCGTCTAAAAACAACAACAACTGCTTGTAAAAGAAAAGAGGCAGCGCCAGCGTGCGAGTTTCCTGCCAGCAGATGTGCAGCACATGAAGGCAAAAATGTCAACACCATGTTTTGTTTCCTTCTCTCCGTCCGCAGAACGAACTTTGGTTGTGCATCAACTCCACCCTACCAGGTAAGACCTCCTGTGTGTGTGTGTGTGTGTGTGTGTGTGTGTGTGTGTGTGTGTGTTAGTGCTAAAGTCTTTGTGATCCTGCCAGACAGTCGCATCACAATTCTGGCAGATGCGCCTTGAAAGACTCAAAAAATAAATCAGAATCCGTTTTCCAAGCTGGTTAAAATGTGAGCGGACCAATCGCAGCCTTTGCTGGGGGACGGAGCCGCAGCGTGGGTTTTGTGGTGGTGATTGAAACAGGAAGCTACTGCCGGCTTGTAAACTCATGGCGGCCACACTTGACATGCTCCACTGACCAGCTGTTTTTCTCCAGGCTTGTTTTTTCCCAGACAGATAAGTGAAATAAAATCCACGGATATGTGAAATCATATCTTGTTTCTTGGGAGCCGGTGTGTCATGTCAACCCGGTTAAAGGCTCTTGCCGCGTGTCGAAAAGACACGACAGATAATGTTGAAGGATTTACCTCCTCCATTTCGCTCCGGTTTCCTTTAAATCTCTCTTTTTTTTCCTCTCACTCTCTTAAGTCCTCGTCAGGGTTCAACAGCTGAATGGGATTACAGTGCGATTAGAATTGTAGGGGAAGATCAGGGCATTTTGACCCAGAGAGCTGACACGAGACGTGACGTTCAGCCAAAGCTGGCATGAGAACAAGAAAGGGGGGAGCGGAGCAGCTCCAGCTGTGAGCAGCGGCGGCCCTGAGCCGAGCCGACAGCCGGCGGCGGATCAAAGGCCCTCCGTCCCGCCGCCGGTGCCCAGGACAAATCTACCTGTCAGCGCCGTGACGGCCTCCACATCGTAAAATATGTTTTTTCCCGTCAGGCTCCGCCCCCTCATGGCCCCACATGCTTGAATGGCAAAGTGGATTTTTGTGTGATAGTGTTTGAATTTCTTCACAGCTGAATTAAAAGACAGAAACGGCACAATGATGATGTTAAAGCGTCGGGTGTGTTGGATTTGTTCGCAGGAGTGTCTAGGAAGTCTGACGGGTGGGTGGGGCTTGGCTGCTGCGAGCTGGCCATCTCAGCCGAGTGTCGCAGGGAATGCAGGCAGGTGAGGCATCGGCGGAAAAACAACACGTGCGCATCCACTTTTCTTTTAATCTGTGAGATTTGGCTCGACACAAACACCTGCTTCCATCCTCCTCGTCTGCAGGCCTCGTCTAAAAATGACATCACGAAAGTTTGCAAGAAAGTCACAGAGGTGAGGTTGCAAATGTTCAATTATTATTTAAAAACTTGTTTAGGCGCCACCTTGTGGCTCACCAGCAGGATGACAGCTAACCGAGGGCTTTCTCTCACTGTTTCAGAACTCTCTGTACGGCTGCATCACCAAGAATGAAAGTAAGTTGTTCCAAGAGGGGACGTGAGGGAAGAGTGTCCTCACCTTGCCTCATCCTCTTCCTAACCTTGCCTCGTCTTCGCCTTGCCTCGTTTTACCTCGTCTCACCTTGCGGCCGCTCCTCTCCTGCAGTGGGCTCGACGTGCTGCAGCTACGCCGGCCGCCACACCACCTGCCGGGAGTACTGCCAGGCCATCTTCAGGACCGACTCCACGCCCACCGTGTCGCAGATCAATGCCGTCCAGCAGTACTGCCAGAGCCACAGCGCGCAGCTCCTCAACTGCGTCAGCAACTTCACCAAGTCCTACCCCATCCGCAGCCCCATCGACAGTAGGCTCACCCTCCCGCCTCTCTCTTTACTTCCTTCCCTCTCATCACTTCTCCTTCCATTCCCTCCTTCCTTCCTGTTCTCCACCTCCTCATTTCCTTCCTTCTTTTCTCTCCTTTTCCTGTCTCTTGTCACCACTCACCCATTGTTCCCCTTCCTCCTCTCTTCTTGCTCTTTTTTTTTTTACTTTTCCTCTCCATTTCCTGTCATTTTCTCTCCTCTGCTGTTGTGAGGAGTGAGGAGTGAGCGGTGCAGTGTCATTCTCTCAGGTATCTTGAGCTAGAAGAAAAGATGTCCAGGCTGAGTGAGCAAAAAAACAATTTTTTTTTAAAGTCATGTTTCCCACGAAGCAGCCCAGTTTAAGAGCAGCCCAGGTGACTTGTAAAATCCGAACCGGTGGTGCGTCAGAAATTCAATTTAACTTGCTAATCATGCTTCTATCCTGCCAGGCCTGTACTGCTGCGACCGGGCCGAGGCGCCGCACTGCCAGGAGTCCTGCCGCCGAATCCTCCGCACCATGTCCACCGAGCACGAGATCATGGAGGGTCTGATCGAGGAATGCGGTTCCCAGCCCCTCCCCCAGGACCCCATGTGGCAGTGCTTCCTGGAGAGCTCGCACCCGCCGTCCCCGCCCGAGGAGGAGACGCCGCACCCGGCCAAGATGGACTGTGCCAAGCTGCACTGTTGCTCCAAGGCCAACACCACCGTGTGCAGGTAGGGGCTCGTCTCTCTGCGCTCTCGGCCGCTCTGGGGGGGAAACAGCCACAGGTTGAGAGAAACGGTGCCCCGCCCTCCTTGCTGCCCAACAGGGAAATGTGCCGGGAGATCAGCACCAACTGGGGCAGCCAGACGTTGCAGGACTTTGACCAGCTGTGCGAGTACAACCCGGTGGAGTCGGAGCTCATCAACTGCCTGGCGGACGTCAGGGAGCCGTGTCAGCTGGGCTGCAAGGGCCTGTCCTACTGCACCAACTTCAACAACAGGTCACACACACACACACTCGTCCGCACTCACACGCTGTCTGCTGTTTCACTCTGATGTGTGATTTAATTGGCACATTCTCCCTGGGTCTCCTGGGTCTCCTGGGTCTCCCTGGGTCTGTCTGGGTCTGTCTGGGTCGGCCTGGGTCGGCCTGGGTCTGCCTGGGTCTGTCTGGGTCTGTCTGGGTCTGTCTGGATCGGCCTGGATCTGCCTGGATCTGCCTGGGTCGGCCTGGTTCTGCCTGGGTCTCCCTGGGTTCTCTGCAGCTTCTCTGGCTTCCTCCCACAGCCCAAAACCATGCACGTCAGGCAAATTGCCAGCTCTAAATTCTCTGTAGGTGTGTGTGAGTGTGTGTGTGTGAATGGTTGTTTGTTTTTTCAATGTGGCCGTGCGATGACTCATGCAGGTTACACCCAGTGTCGCCCTATGACACCAGGGATGGGCTCCAGCAAACCCCTGTGAGTGCGGGAGAAACCGGATGAAGAGGATGGATGGATGGATGGATGGATGGATGGATGGATGGATGGATGATGGATGGATGATGGATGGATGGATGGATGGATGGATGGATGATGGATGATGGATGGATGATGGATGGACGACTGAACTGCCTTTTCTTTCATGGGATGCAAAGATATGATCAAAGTTGAAAAGTTCAAAGACTAAAGGAGAAAAAAATAGAAAGGAAAAAAAGGAGTCAATTTTTCCCTGTTGCACCCATTCCGCCGCCCTTTTATTTGGTCTCCTTTGAACATCTGTGTGAAATTGCGAGAGGCACCGAAAGGGAAAACAAAGAAACAGATTTATATTGAACCCAGGTTGACGCAGGAGTTCCCAGGGCCCCGGCTTATTTTACACACTGTCTGCAGATGGGGCCAAAGGCCAAATGGAGTGGCTTCAAAGGCTGCACATACACACAAACACACACACATACTCAATCACACACACACACAGACGCACACATTTTGCCCCAGACACAAAAACATGACACTTGTTGTGCGGCTAAATTTGACCAGAAGAAAGTTTTTTGTCCTTTTAATCTCACACAAAGAGAAATGTTTTTGTTAAATCGCACACAGCGGTGTAGCTGGCGCTCGTGCTGTGGCATTGTGGGAGATAAAGTCCACAAACTGGGTCTGGTGCCTCTGCCTTGCCTTTAAAGGGCCCCTGGAAGGGCCTGCGTGGCTTATCTGGTCCCCCCTAAGGGCTTCAAACTCCAGGTTGTTTAGTCGGGAGCAGCGTGGAGGCCAAACACAGGTCCTGGGGTTGCCGAACACCGGGGTCACTTTGCTTCCCAGAATGCAATGCAAACATTTAGCAGAACCCTGCAGCCAGCACAACAACTCCTCACTCCTGACTCCAGTTCCAAACCCGGTGACTCCGAGAGCAACTCGCTCACTCCGTCTACACGCCGTGTGCTCGCTGAATGATTCTTCGCTTTGCTAATTTCCTGCTGACCTTCCTCTGAAAAGGCTGTTCTGAGTCGAGCAGAGTAAATAGCCAGCGTGTTCCGCCGTATACACCACTCATGCCGCACTTTCCTTTTCAGGTTCCAATCCTTTTCAGAACTCGTACAAAGTCAGACACAGACCCAGCCAGCAAGGATGCTTGAGAAGCCTGATATAAATGTTTGGGTTTTGTTTGTCTTTTTTGGAAAATCTCACTTTATCTGCTGTACCTTGTATCTGCAAGAATGTTACATGCGCTTTCATAGCAAAGTCCTGAGCAAAGGGAGAGCTTTCCTGCAGGGCAAGCTCCCTGTAATATTTTCTCTTTTTTGAGGCTCCCTGCGTTTTTGCAATGGTTGTTATTTTTTATCAGCAGAACTGGAGCACCTGGTCTTCAATATGTACCGTCGTCCTTCATCTTCAGCTCTGCGCCGCAAATTTGTTTGAAGCATTTGCAACAGCAATGAGAGTGATTTGACATTTTTTTCACTTTTTTCCTCCTCCCTGGAGCCGTCCGTCTCTCTCTCTCTCTCTCGCTCTGTACCGCTCTCTCCTTCAAACGGCGCCATTAGGGCGACTCAGTGGAGGCCAAACCCAGCAGTCTCACATCAAACGTATTTCCCGCCGTGCTGCAAAAGAAAAACAATCTGGCCTCCGTCGTCCGAGTGTCGCGGCAATAATCCGAAACAACTTTGGTATTTTCTTACGTGACTCTTACGTGACTTATTACTTGTGTGTGTGTGTGTGTGTGTGTGTGTGTGTGTGTGTGTGTGTGTGTGTGTGCGTGTGTGTGTGTGTGTGTGTGTGTGTGTGTGTGCGTGTGTGTGTGTGTGTGTGTGTGCGTGTATTTGTGTGTGCGCAGGCCAACTGAGCTGTTCCGCAGCTGCAACATGCAGTCTGACCAGGGCGCCATGAGCGACATCAGGCTGTGGTCCAATGGCACCATCAAGATGCCTTTCATGAACATCCCAGTGCTGGACATCAGGAAGTGTCTGCCAGACATGTGGAAGGCCGTGGCCTGCTCGCTGCAGATCAAACCGTGTCACAGCAAGTTCACGGGGAGCGTTATCTGCAAGTGCGTCAGGAAGCAATGTGTTGTGACACTTTATTAATTGATTTTCTTTGATTTTTGATTTGATTGAGGTGTCTTTGGCTGTGATTTAGGGCTTTATACGTAAAAGTCGATTGATTGATTGATTGATTGATTGATTTTACTCTGAACTTCTTTGCCTGGTCCGCAGGTCAGACTGCGTGGACATCTTGACCCAGTGCGGCGACAGGAAGCGCTTCCATGAGGGCATGACGCCGGAGAGGCTGTGCGACATGCTGTCGCCCATCGACGACCCTGAACGCTGCATCCCGCTGCGCAGATACCTCAGTGAGTGGACAGCCACGCACGTCTGCTTGACATGCATCCCTTGGCCACCAGGGGGCAAAGAAACACAGGCACAGGCAGTCTCCCATACATTTGTGACATGTTGCATTTACCAGCGCTCTCCTTTAGCACAGCTGTTCCCCTCTGCATGTGCACCGGATGCTTCTGCAAGATATAATCACTGCCACATGATACTTATTCAGATTGCAAGAAAATTCACAGGTGCAATATTTTCTTCGACTCCAGTGTGTGTCATGTTGTCAGTGCTGTCAGTTTATCTTGAGGCACGACGGATGAGACGCAGCAGCAGTCTATATGCTCTCCTATACGCTCCTGAGCCGACACCTTTACATGTGAAAAGGTCCCAGTCGCTCATTTTCTCAAGCCAAACCTGTGAATTTTAATTCCAGCTCCCAGTTCTGTAAACAGCAACATCGTGGAGGAGGTGGTCCACCCGTGCAACCCCAACCCCTGCCCCAGCAACCACCTGTGCCAGGTCAACCGAAAGGGCTGCTTCGACGAAATCAACTGCCAGCCGTTTGTCTGCGTGCCAGGTGCAGCCCCCACCCTGCTCCTGCGCCTGCACCTGCACCTGCACCTGCACCTGCACCTGCTCCTGCACCTGCACCTGCACCTACACCTGCCATGCATGCATGCAGCGCTCTGACTCTGACTGCGTGTGTCCTCCAGGCTGCAAGATGTGCGAGGCCTCCGAGTACCTGGTGCAGCAGGAAGCTCGCGTCCAGGTGCCCACCCGCGCCGGACCCGCCGGCTGCTATGAGGTGTGCACCTGCGGCCCCAGTGGCCGCCTGGAGAACTGCGTGGAGATGCCCTGCGTGGACACCAGCAAGCACAGAAGCACAGGACAGAGGAAGAGTAAGTCAGACCCCCGCCGACGCCCACCGCCTGGGTGGAAAATCAGTCCTGTTCTCTGTTTGATGTGGAAAAAAACGGTCTCAGTGAGCGGCGGGAGGAGAAGGTCACGTCGGACCAATGAGCTGACACCCCAGCAGGGTCCGTGTCTGATAAGTCAGTGGATTCATCACTAGTGTCAAGTGCTGTTTCCATCACACTGGGCGGTGAGCGCTGAGGCTGACTGTCGTGCATGTCTTCCCCCAGTCAGTGGCTCCCTGCTGTCTAGCTGCATTGCTGTTATTGTGGTGGAAAAAAAACGACGATTGAAGAATCAAACCACACACACGCTCTTAGAATTATTTTCCCTCCAACTCCACATCTTTCCAGCTTTTTTGGTCAGGTTTTTTTAATTTGTTTTTGTAAGCACTTCTAATGAGAACCGGGCCACTCGGCTCTTACTGCACTGGATTTCCTGCACTCGTCAACCCAACAAGTCAAAGCTGGTTTGCGGTTGCGTAAGAGCAGCAATATTTCTCTCATTCTTTTCCTCTAATTTTTCTATTTTTCTCCAAAGAGGCTCGGCTGTCTTTAGTCAGTTTCTACTAAACCATGCCGTTTCAGGTGACTTTCCGGGAGCTGATTGGCTGCTTCCCAGCCCCCTAATCACAGAAGGCTAAGAACGTTAAGCTTGGTTAGATGAATAAGTCACAATCCACTCAATTCACATTCAGCCAGTTTATGTTGGGAAAGGGCGCTTGCTGGCAGCGAGGTCAGACGTGACGAGCATTGCAGAACTGGTGGCGGCCACCAGGAGCCACCGCAGCATCAGCAGCAAGGAGGGGAAACAAAGAGCAAATCAGGTTTGTGACCAAACGGACTGCAACCGGTGAGCCAGACTGATCGAAATGCCTGCTAATGCAAAACCCAGAATGGTAATTTATGAAAAACAAAATCCAAAGCCCAGGCCAGAATTAAAAACGGGAGCTTATGTGTCTGCCAGACACTGTTCCTATTTAAATTCCATTTACCTGATGCATTTATTTCCGGCCAGCCCCATTAAGCATTTTTTTTATTTCCATGAAATGGGTCCAAAATCAAAGGCTGCTGGCAAATTAAAAGGCCAAACGAGACTCTTCAGGCAGTTTTTGCACCCAAAGAACTTTCAGTCTGTACCAGCCAAAACAAACTAACGAGGTAAATAATCAGCTCCACGATCTGACTGGCTAATCGGGACAGAAGGAACAAGGGATCTCCACCAGAACCGCACTCTATTGTTGTTGTTGTTATTGTTATTGTTGTTGACGACACCATCTGCTCCACGCGGCGCTGCCTTGGCTGCGGCAGCCACCGCCAGCGCTTCACCGGTGCTCCTTGTTTGCATGTCTGCCCATCCGGTCCATATTGGACATGACTTGGAGTGCATCTATCGCATGTATTACTGTTGAATTCATTAGTTAATGATATTGAAAGATCATTTAATAAATCTGTTTTTGTTCCTCAAAGCTCAGAACAGGCCAATAAATAGAAGACACGACCCGAGGCGGCTTTTATCATTATTTTTTTACTTTTGCGCTATTCGCCTTTGAAGGTCTGTGATTCATTCACTTATATTTAAACCAGACAAAATCAAATGAGTAGGATTTCACATTGTGCAAAAAAAAAAAGCCCTCACTCTCACCTGGACCTTCCTCCCTAATTTTCCGTATCTTGTGCTCCACCTTCAGGTCTCTCCTGCAGCTGTCCGGACCGCTTCGTCCCCGTGTGCGCCACCAACGGGCGGACCTATCCCAGCGCCTGCGTGGCCCGCTGCCTGGGCTTCAAGGACCACCAGTTTGTCTTCGGCCTGTGTCGCCTCAGCAACCCGTGCGCCGGCAAACCCTGCCAGAGGAACCAAAGGTAGGACCAGGTGGAGCCACGCCGTCCAGGAGAAACTCTGTGGCCTCCGTCCTTTTCCTTGCCTTCTCTCTCCTGACGCCCTTTGGTCCGAGTGGCAGCCGGGTTGTTGTTGCAGGTGCCGCTGGTTCTGGCGCTGCGAGGGTCCCGAACAGTGGGGAACGGTTGTTGTTGTTTTTTTTCTCCCTCGGATCATCCGCAACTTTGCACAGCTTTTTGTTAGCTTTTGCTTACTGACAGCACGGAGACGCAGCGAGAGAAGTTTCCATCGCACTTGATCCATCAAATCTATCCTTCAACCTTTGTTTGCGGGTCCCTTAGTGCGCGACGTGGCAGAGGTGAACTTGAGCGCAACAGGAAGTCGTCTTCGGCAGACAGCAAACAAATGACTTTGAATGGAAGATGAGATTTGAAGGGACTGGATGGGTGGACGAGTCCGCCGCAGTCCAGAGTCGTCTCTGCTTAAAGTCTAAACACACACATGCACGTACAAGTAAAGGCCATAATGAGCGGAGAGTGGTTGCCGTGGCAACACAGCAAGGTTTCTCCTGCGTTCTGACTGAGGAATGGCTCATCCGCTGCAGCCCTTTGTCCAGGTTTCTTTGCATACGTCATGTGCTGCAGAACCAGGACGGCAGCCACTTTAATAACTGTCCTTCTCTCTTTTTCCCCTATTTTTTATTTCTAAACCAGATGCGTCCCCAAGTACCGCGTCTGTCTGAGCGACTCGTCGGACTGCCCGCAGTACGAGTGCGTGGGCCGCCCGGCGCCCTGCGACAAGAACAGCGTGGAGCCAGTGTGTGACACCAACGGCCTGGTGCACCTGAGCCTGTGCCACCTGCAGCAGGCGGGGAAGACCCTGGCCTACATGGGCCACTGCCAGGTGAGGTGGGCGGGGCTTCTGTTGACTGCGACTGTTTCTGTGTCACACGGTTCTGCTGCTGCAAGAACCTGAGGGGTTTTTTTAAGTCCGATTTATGAGCACATGATCCAGAAAACTGATTGCCGGGTCAGACCTTCCGCATGACTGGACGAGAGCAAAAACAAGGGGGGCCACATGGGGCGGAGCCAAGACTTGGCTCGCTGTGTGGTCACCAAGCTAACCTGGTCTGGTGTGGTCCTCCCAGGACGCCTGCAGGAAACCTCAGCAGGTCTGCGGCCACAACGGCGAGACCTACAACACGGTGTGCGACGCCTTCTCCGACCGCGTGACCGTGGACTACGTGGGCCCCTGTCACGCCGTGGGGCCCCTCACTGACGCGGCCCCTGACTCTGCCTGCAGCCTGGTGCCCTGCCCTCCGCTCTCCTCCCCGGGCTGCCAGCCCATCACCCCACCCGGTCAGTGCCGTGATGCCGTGGAGCCATTGTGGATGTTGAGCCGCTGCCTCCTTGGTGGGTGTGTCTGCAGTCTAGACTGGCTCCTCACCTCTCCATGGTTCTCTTTTCTCTTTGTCAGGAGCCTGCTGTCCCATCTGTGCCAGCATGCTGCAGATCCTCTGGAACAAAGAGCTGATGAACACCTTCTCAAAGGTATGAGAAGCTCAAAGCTCATTTTCCTCCTTCAGGCATTTACAAAGATGTCCTGGAGGGAGGAAAAACTTTGAATACACCAAACTTAAGCAGAATATAAATTCGCTATTTGCAAAAAATAACTCTTTACTAAAGAGAAAAGGCTTTGAAATGTGGACTGGATGATATCGAGCTGAACGGCATCCTTCTATCAGTTTCCCATGTTTGTTTCTGCATCAGCAGCATAATTACTGTAAATGCCGCAGCTGGCAGCGGTTTTGATGTTGTGGGTGATTGATGTGCATCCAGAGGAGGCAGAGAGGTGTTCCACATTCCTCCCCCTCTCCTTCCTCTCCTCCGCCCCCTCCCTCCCTGGAGCTTCCCTGGAAAACGAGCCCCGAAGCCAGCAAAGTCAGTCGACGCCTAAATGCCGACATGTTAGCAGCTGATAAGTCCCAGCGGCATCTCATCCTGATCAGCTTAATTGCCCAACAAAGCCTCTTTGGCTGTTAGTCAACTTGGCCGCCGATCCCTCAGCTCAGCGGCGTTGAGCCTGTTAATGCCAAGCACAAGCGGAGCTGATCTGATCCACAGCTGCCCAGAAATATGAGATTATGAGTCGGGCCGCGGTTGCAGCAGCGGGGGCCGGACTGTGCGGCCCGCCGGCAGGCCGAACCTCCAGCAGCAGGAGGCTCTCACAGCACCGTGTTAATCATTCATGACCCTGAACTGGTCTCTATTCAAATATATCCCACATACTATAAGAACAATGATATCACAATATCTTGGTAAGAATATTATTATATAACAGACAGAAGGGCAGATGGATGGATGGATGCACAGTTGTGTATCTGTTCCACTGTTATCGTCAGCATGATTCAAAACTGATCAAATATGTATGAAAAAAAGAGCTGCTCAGCGCTGGGCTACTTTGCATTTAATCACCGTGCAGGTTTTTTGGGGGGGTTTTTTTGCCTGCACCTCCTGCTAATTAGCAGTCCAACCTCCAGATGTGACAGTGAATTTAAGGAAATGTCTGAGGAAGCAGCGGAAGAGTGATAAATGCTTGTGTCACTTGCTCTGCCTCACCTCGCCGGTGTTTGTCCTCTTATTCTGCGGACTGAGCAGAGGAAGAGAAAAGCACTCGGAGGGAAGTTCAAAATGGAAAGAATCGCCAAAGGCAAAACAACCATCCTCGCAAGTTGCACTGTCCAATGTGTCCGGTCTTCCAAGGCTTCTGTTAATGGGCTTCTTCGTTCCTCCTGCTTTTCATCTGCTGAAAAATATATTTATATATATACCAACCAATATTGTCTGTAACCCTTTGCTTGCAGCTTAATAAGAACCAGCCGGTGACGGTGCACAACGTCCTGCAAATCCTGCGGCTGCACATCTCGGTGCCTCAGTGCGACGTCTTTGGCTACCTGAGCATCGACCACGAGCTGGTGGTCCTGTTCGCTCCCGTGGACCAGCAGCCCACGCCCATGCAGGTAACACACGCACACACGCACACACACACACACGGAGCTGTGCCCTCTGAATATTAAAAATTCATGCGGATGTTTTCCCAAATTTGCCGAGGGAGTTTTTGCATTGCTTTGTATTTTGCCTGATGGGAGTGGAGAGCAGGAGTTCTTTCATGCTCGGCACTGTGCTTACTTACTGCTGGTGAACATGAGTATTCATGCCACCACAAGGTAAACAAGTGGGAGGGACACACTCTTCCATCTGTTCCAGTTCACCACTTTCTTTACCATCACTGCCTGAACCAAAATATAAAATAGCAAAAATATTTTTTCCGTACAAAATACACATGACCAAAATATGACCAGAGCCTCTTTCACTCCCCGAGCTCATTACAAAGGATGCACTCCCTCACGGCAGAGCATGGCTCTCAGCAAAGTTTTCTCTGTGGCTAAACCCACTGCTGAATGAGTGAGTGTTTCAAACGGATAAAAGGTGACCGTGGAAGCTTTTTCTGTTCAAGATGTCTGAAAAAGTGTATTTTTTTCCATCAACCGCTTTGATGCATTGAAAGGTGTGCACCTGTTGGTCGTCGTTACAAAAAGGAACTTGGTTCAATGACGACGCTGGGACACGTGGGTTTGGGCTGTTTCTGTCTTTGACCGTGAGAGCGCGGAAGCAACTGAGAAATAAGAACCTCTCAAAGATTTACTGGGAGCAACATCAGAGGGGCCTTGGATTCGCTGGATAAAAAGGCGTAATGGCCTGACTTTTTTTACGCAGACTTTAAAACTGGGCTTCTTGTCGTTGATCTCATCCCACTTCATCTTTCAAGTTTGCTTTTTGCTTCTTTCTTCTTCTCATAATCCTGCGACAGGACACGCAGGTGTCCACTCTGGCTTTATTTTGGGTTTTTTTTTTAATCATCGTCGTTGCATTGAGCCATGTGTGTTTGCCGCCGCTGCTCACTTCTTCTAAAACACTGTGTTCCACTTGCACACACATCCACACGAGCAGAGTGTCAGCAAACGAGAAGGACAACAGTTCACACACTGAAGACTCTTGATCTGCGAGTTCTCCTTCTCCCTGAAGTCAAATCTCAATCTGGATTTTGTATGAAACTCCTCTAAAGTCCAGTCACTCTGTCTTATGAGTTCACTGTGCACCTTTTAATCAAAGTTTTGTTTTTGTTGCTGTTGTTTTTGTTGTTTTTTCACTAGGAGCAGCAAAAAATTGCTCATTCGAAGCAAGAAGGAGAAGAGGCTGCTAGCGATGTTTAAAATCTTTGCACAGTTATGATGTGGAACAACAAGATTGCAGTTAATTATAGCAAATGGCATAAAAGATAACCTTTACCATGAATGGTGGCTGGCTTCTGGTTCTATTTTGTTGCCATAGCGATGAAGGGCTGCACTCCACAGCGACCTTGAGCGGTGTTATCTTCACACAGCCAAAGGGATTCAGACAGGGATCTGATTGGTCGGTTTGTTGCCCCACAGCAGAAGGCTATAGCCATTTTGAACATTCAATGAAGTGAATGTTTCGCACGTTTGCAGCCTCTGAATTTGGCCCATCACAAAAGATTTCCAAGATATAATGATAACTAAATTTAGTGAGTTCCATAAAAGCACAGCAAAAATATTTCTTATTGATCCAGTGCAGAGGGACAAGCAGTGTGGAAAATAAAGTCTTTCTGACAGAATTTCAAATTGTAACATCAGAAGAAGACATTGAGGCAAAGTTCCTGGATTCTCTTTGAATTGTTTCTTTGAGTTTTAAACCCTACTCTTGAAAGCCCAGCTGTCTGAGTGCAATAGTTATAAAACACGAGCACGGCCCAGCGAGCCGCTTTTATCTGAACAGCAGTGAGGGATTGATGTTATGTTATGTTGCATTTTGCCCGTGGCTGAAGCAGGGGGTCAACTTTGTTTACAGCCTCGGAGAGGACAAGTGATCTACTCCCTGTTGACATTGTGCACGATGTAAAAATAACAACAACAACAACAGCAATAAGTAATGCCGAGTCTTTGAGCTCGTCTTTGTTCCCTCTGGTCCTGACAGGGATGGTGTGAGGTTATTGTAATGAGGAGCCGTTTAGTGTGTCACCCAGTAATTGGGTTAAAAAAAGACGCTGGATCTGGAGCTGAGACGTCTGCGGGCTGGAGTTTTCACAACAATCCAATCTAATCTTGGCACAGAATCAGTTCATGCCCGACAGCGTCCGACAGGGAGCCGAGGGTCCGACTGCGAGCAGCCGGAGAACCGCAGGATGAAACGTGTGTGGAAAAGAAAGGAGGAATCAATTGGTGTGGAAGGAGGAGGCAGAGATGAAGCAGTGATTCTCACAGTCAGCACAGCTCCAACTGAACAGCGCTGCGACTTCACCGTCTTTGAGGAATAGAATAAAAAGGCAGGTTGAGAAGATCCAAATTTGTCAGTTGTTGAAAATACAGATAGAAATTGAAACAAACTGCCACCTGCTCACTATGTGGCACTTGGGAACCGTGAAGCAAGACAGTGACAGTTCTGTATAATTGAACGAAAACACGCTTTTTAGAAATGAAGAGAAATAAACTGAAGCCTTGAAAAAGACTTAGTGTTTCTCACAATGAACTTTTTGAATAAGAAAACGGAGATGGCTCGAGAGAAAGAGTTGCCATTGGATTTGGAGAGTCGGCTCCTCTTTTATTTAGGGCAAAAAGGAGGACGGTGTGAACCTGGAGCCCTTTGTTTTTCTCCAGAAAACCTTCTGCTCTGCATTGAGAGTCCAGCTCAGATAGACCTGCACGTCCATGAACGCCACAGTCACGACACACAACCCCTCGAGCTTTGGCTTTTATTGCGAGAGACGAGCTGGAATGGCAGCTTGAATTCCTGCCGGATAATGAAATGGCCGTGAACACAGCTGGACCTTTGCCCTCTGACTTTCGTTCCCTCTTCTCCAGGTGGAGGCCTGCAGCAAGGAGGCGGAAAAGATCAACTCCCTCATCAACCACGCCAGCCCCACCCTCATGTCCTACGTCCCCCTCTCGGCCTTCCTCGCCTCCGAGATCCGGACCCCCTCCGTCCTGTCGGCGGCGGGCTGGCCGCCCTCGCCGTCACCCCCGGTGCTGGGCTTCCTCCTGGCCTTCCTCCTCCTCGCTGCCGTCTTCCAGCGCCTCTGAGCTCCCGCTACCCCTGCCCCCTTCCCTCCCGGACTCGCCTCCAAGCTGCCGAGTCCTCCAAAGTGCTTCCAAAGGGTCTCCAGGTCGCCGAGGACGACCACCACAATGACGACGAGGACCAAGCAGCCACGTCTCCCCGACAATCTTGCAAATTGACTCAAGTGCGTGTTGAACAATCAAGGCGGTGAAAAAGCTTTTGAATAAGGAAAAGCTTTTATGGACAGTGTTATTCAGTTGATGCGTTTGCTAAGTGTGTGTGTGTGTGTGTGTGTGTGTGTGTGTGTGTGTGTGTGTGTGTGTGTCGATACTCGCTGTGTTTGCGTGAGCCTTGCAAGTAAGACAGACAAGGACGAAAAAACTTTTTTCTGTCTGGCAGCAGATCGTCTTACAAACCAGTCCCTCTGTTTGTCTCTCTCTCTCACAATACACACACGCACGCACGCACGCACGCACGCACGCACGCACGCACGCACGCACGCTATTTATACGCACCTGAGCACAGAGATTGGCGTCATCACCTCCAGACTCCTGGGGTCACTTTGGCTTTTTGTCCTTGAGCTTTGCGGTTTGCAGACAGTGTTCGCGACAGTGTGAGTGTGTGCACTGAGTGTGTGCACGCACCAGCGGAGCTCCACCCGCCTCTGAACCTCTGACCTCAGCAGTGTTAGTGCCTGAGCCCGCTCAGACCGAGCTAATCCAGCCTCCCACGGCCGGTGGTGACTACTGGCCAAACACACAAAAGAGTCCAAAAGTCAACCGGAGCGCGAGAAAACATGAAGGCAATGCAGGTTGTGTTGATAAAATAGTTTAACACAACTGTGAAAGTCAGATTTTTTTATAGCGATGTACAATCTTCAGAAATATCATGAAAGCCATTTCTTGCCTTTTGATGTCATCAGTAGGGGATTGTCAGCTCAAAGCAGGATTTCAGATCTTTTAAGGTCTCACTTCTCTCAGAAGAATTCACGAAGCCAAAAGCAGCACAGCTATAGTTGTGTATTTCACCCGTGTTTCACTTCTCTCAATCACCTGATGCTAAAAGTGGCTGTAGTGTCTCATTTATGGGTCAGTTTTCGCTGATTTGCTCCTGGGTTTGTGGCTAAGGTGTGGCGTCGTCATCGAGCCATGTGTTCCTCTGTCAGGAGAACCAAAGCCCCCCGTGAGCACCACCACTGTGGCAGGTTCTGGTACGAGGATGTCCTGCAGTGGCCGTCTGTCAGTGTGGGAGGCCAGTAGTTCCCAGAGGTTTTTTTGACTATCATTTTGGATCAGTAAAGAAGGGACCCTCCGTGGCCGAGCACATTCGACCAGAAGCCATTTGATTTAAAACGACAATCAGCTGGTCATTACCCACAATCCACTGTGGGTGGCGACCGCTCCCACTGTATGTCCCAGAGTACAGTGTCTGACATGAAGTATTAGATGAGATTTCAAAGGAAAACCTCTATATATTTGTTATGAAATGTCTCTATATTTGATATGTATGTTGATCACCTTTGTGCCATGTATAAAACAACAAAAGAAAAAAAAAAGATGTTTTTATTTGCATGATGACAATTATGAAGTTTTGTTGTTGTTGTTGATGTTGTTGTAACTACAGAATGTATTATATTGTGTGTGTGTGTGTGTGTGTGTGTCTCTGCCGTCACAGCACAACACGTCTCAGTTTCTAACAGTATTATTGTGCTTGGCAGCTCTGTATCAGGAAGTCACCATGATGGATCTATTATTGTTATTATTATTATTATTATTATTATTATTATCATTATCATTATTATTATATTTTTATAAATTAGGCTAACATGAATTTCGTTTCTTTTTAAAATGTTTTACACATTCTCTGTAAATAAGTTGAACAAGAAGTAAAAGATCATCGCTTTAAATTGAATTTTTGAAATTGATATAAGAAGGTGAATATTGTGTGTGTGTGTGTGTGTGTGTGTGTGTGTGTGTGTGTGTGTGTGTGCGTGTGTGTGTTGGATCTAACTGAGGACAATCACTTTGAAGTCTTTACTGTTTGCAAAGTGCCATTTGAAAAAGGTTGAAGAAGAAGCAGAGGATGTTGCCGCAGCAGAGGTTTGCTGTTTTGAACGCAGCTGTTTTCAAGCAATCAGAGAATAATTGAGGTGGAGGCAAAACATTAATTAGATGGAGTTTAGCTGCTAATTCACACCAACTGAAAATGAGTGGCAAAAAAAATACATGGCGACGTGGCTCCCCTGTCGTGGACTTTAGCCTTCCAGTATTTATCCAACAAATCCACCATGATTCCACCTCCGCCATCTAGATATGTATCTTCTCATTAAGCTAATTAGTAAACGTAAACCTTCTTATTGTTTGTTGCTTGTTTTACTTCTTTGTACAATTTGAGTTTTCCTTTCTGCTATAATTTTTATTTTTTATTTTGTATCACTGTGTTTGCCTCTATGAAAGTGCCATAAATTAAAGTTAATAATTGGAAGGAAAGCAAAATAAACTTTGAGTCTATTTTATTCTTAAATGAGCTTATTTACATATTACTCTGAGCTATTTCCTGGTAAAAAATAACGAGATGAGCACAATTTTAATACAAATCCAGACTGGTTGAACTGAAGTGGACAAGTTTTACATCAATTCCAGACACAGTTTTTAACAAAAGTAAATATTTCCCATTTGACCCGTGATCTTTACGGTGTATTGGCATGTTTATTTCCATGTCCTGCACTAGTATGACCACCAGGTGGCCCCACACACTCCTCGGTCATGACCATGAGACTGGAGAAGAAGACCAACTTGTTTGGGGACCATCTTTGCTTTGTCACCTTTTCCTGTAAGCATGGTGGTTCAAATTTCGTATAAATTAAAAAACAATAATAACAATAATGATAATGCCAACGACTAAAGTGTCCTGTCTTGTGTGTTGTTGCAGACAATGCAGTAGTGCCTGATCCTGCACCTTGTGATGACAATGATCCTGCCTTCATCTTGAAAAGCAGAAGGAGCAGGCAGTAGTTCCAAAACAGACAGACAAAAGCTTTCATGACCCAAACAAAGCGGCGAGTCATGGAGGCAACGGGGCAAACAGAGCATGGTCCATGTTTGCAGAGGTAAGCCACACGCCTGCAGTGTTTGGTGAGGACAAAGTCCAACTCTGAAGTGTTGCATCCCTGAGCACTGTGATCAAGGTCCAAGTTAAAATTAAATGCGAGGCATTGATGTTCTATTTTTGGACAGTCAAAGTGATAAAGAGGCAAACTCAGCAGGGGAATGAAGAGCAAGAGAACTGCCATTATGAATCAAACTCTAAAGGATGACTTAAAAAAAATATTCTTTTTGTTTGCAGATTTAACCATTGAGCGATAGCCATCATTTATGGTTTCTGATGGTCTGGGATGATACGTCACCACCGTGGCTCTTAGAATGGCTGTTTTATCATGGAACCTTGGGGGACATCAGTACGGCAGTGTTACATATACAGGAGCTGAAAGGACTCGATAAAAGACCAGAAAGACACCAACTTCATAAATAAAGTGATAGGATTCAGGAAACTGTTGTGGCATCACACACACACACACACACACACAAAAGAGTTTGATAAGAAGTTGTGGAAGGTCAGAGCGGCTCATTTTCAACTCAGTGTTGGCCTTGGAGGCTCTGGCCTTGAAGGATGTGGACAGGACGTGTGGACAGGACGTGTGGACTGCACACACACACACACATACGGAAATCTGTAAATGTTACTGAATAAGTGTGCTGTCGTGTCAGGGAAGCAAAATAAGCGAGAACATGTGAAGCCATGAGAGAACATTTATTCTCGAGAAATCTACATTAAAAAAGATTTAAATGTGAGTGTTTTCCTCTTAAATTGAAACTAATTGTTCCAAAGATCACTTGTCCTTGGTGCCTTTGTTTACCAAAGTCTCCCCGTCTCTTATTGTTGTTGTTTGCAGCCGGTCATCTCACCTGGATCTCAGCTGAAACGATGCTAACCGGACCAGAGCTTGGCCAGACTGACGTATAAGACTCCAATTCTGAAACGTCAGCAATCTGGCGGCGGCGCGGCAGTGTTGAAGACAACGTGCTGCAGCATGTCCCCTGGCGGAGAGCATCACATCACACCATGCGTTGAGGCGGCTGCAGGGACACAAGTGAGCCTCTACTCTTATCAGCCCCCTTGGAGTCTTGTCTCTGCAGGAAGCAAAACAAAGCCTGGCTACAGATCTCCTCCGCTAGCACACGGCCAGCGTGTCGTGCCTTCTTTATTTGCTCTCGCTGTTCCCACGGACTTCATCTGGGCTGGGAGGACAACCATTTTTCCACTCCCAGATAACGGGGGCCGTGATTTATGGGCACTGCGCGCACCTGCTG
Source organism: Thamnaconus septentrionalis (assembly GCA_009823395.1). NCBI lineage: Eukaryota > Metazoa > Chordata > Actinopteri > Tetraodontiformes > Monacanthidae > Thamnaconus > Thamnaconus septentrionalis. Next base: position 3,532,329 of record CM020520.1, read on the forward strand.
CTGGCTTTTTCCAGCGCCTTCTCTGCAGACTGGTCACCATGCGTGACCCAACGACTCCATGGGCACCGGGAGCACAACGAGTTCTTCCTGGTAGCCTGGCAGGATCACTGATCTGCAGTTTAAAACATTGTTTCTTGACTGCATTTCTTTCATGCATCCATCTGGTAAAGAGCATTTAGATGATAAATAAACCTTTTTTGAGCCCGTTAAAACGGACAAACAGATCAAGCATGCAAGCATGGCAGGCCTGCATCTGCTCACTCAGCACTTGTATGATATTCCAGGTAGTTGAGTTTCCATTTGGCTCCTGACGTCCAGGTCTGACCTCGCCGAGGATGTTTTCGACAATGCAGTCACTCACGCACATGGACAGATTGACGTGAAGGGCAATGGAAGGCTCTGCTGTAGCCGCATTGCACTGCAGCTTTCAATGGCTGTCTTGCAAAAATAAATGGATGAACAAATGAGATTGCAGCATCCAGGGGTTCAAAGCAGCTGTCAGTAGCAGTCCTTCTCGCTCTTGTTCCTCCTCCTTCCTTGGCCACATTTGGCATGGAATCCAAAGTTTTAAGATGATGATTTTAAGATTGACTGTAAATGCTGTTGCTTTCACATTGACAAGATCAGACCTTGACAGAAAAGGTTTACCAGAAACATGAAGTTTTACTTTTTCATGGAGTATTTAATGTAAAAAGTGTCAGTAAATCAAGACTTCTACAGGCTTATCAAACTTCCAACATTCACATTGTGATGGGTTTCATGGCCATGGCCAGAGTTATGTAAGACAAAGCCATCCACTTTTAACTGTTTTAGATGTTTTCTTGCTCTGTTATACCATCCAAATCTGAAATATATGTTTATGCCACTGTCAACAAGCGAGTCAATTTGGCATCGAATGACGTTTAGAAGACTCGCGGCCAGCTCATTATGCAGGAACAGCCCCGCAATAAAGTTGCTGGAGCTGAAAAGTGCCCTGGAAACGGAACAAGTAAAAAATGAAAACCGTCATTAATGAACATGCAGCATCCTTCTGTCCTCTAGCTGGTCTGGTCAGCGCCAGGCGCCGTGCATACTAAACTCTGCTATCATTCCCGATCCCACGCCGCTGTCCTCCAGCCGTCACTGTGTTAAATTCCCACCCTACTTCATCATCGCCTGCCCACACAGCTGCTCCGCCGGCCCAGCCACTCACTGCAACATCTGATGCAAAGGTTCTGCGGCTATCCATTAATACTCGCCGTCGCCTGTTTATCACTTTAACTTTGACTGAAGTTATATATCATCATGATATATCCTTCATTTTAACACCCTGCTCACACACTTGTGCGATTAAATGTTGAAGCGCAGTCGGGGTGAGCGAGGGCTCCAGGGCTAATGAAAAAGCACCTCAGGCAGCGCATGACGTCTCCTTGAATGATCGTGCCAAATGGAAGTGATTGAGTATAGCAGACAGGTCAATACTGCGACCTTTGACCCCTCCCACCTCAACGAATATTCAGCTACTTCTGAGGATTATGAAGCAAAAAAATGGATTTCTTTGTTTGTTTCTCTCTATCTATCTATCTCTCTCTTCTGTGTGTGTGTGTGTGTGTGTGTGTGTGTGTGTGTGTGTGTGTGTGTGTGTGTGTGTGTGTGTGTGAACATTGCAGGGCTCCAGTTGGACATCAAATAACAGCCTGTCATCAATCTCTGTCAGACACAGGGACGAGGGCGGGTGAATATGAGTTAGTGAGGGAGTGAGGGAGGCAGTGTGTGCATCAGAGCTATAGGTGGACACAAGGCGGCTCAAGTGTGTGTTTGTGTGTTTGTGTGTGTCTGAGAGTGTAATGGTGGAACAACTGTCGATAATGGAGACAGCCAGAACAAAGGCAGAGTTGCTGGCTTGACATCAATTTTCTTTGTCTTTATTTCAGACGATGCAGTTTTATTGAAAGCAACAACTCTAATACTATCATTATTTGTTGCATTTTAACAAAGTATCAGTTTTGTTATTATGTACAGTATCCTTGAGTCACAAATACAGTGTGAAAGAAAAATTCCACTGATCAATAACAGACGATTAGCATTGGTTATAATCATTGATTATAGTTTGTGGCACTAAAATATTTGGCAATGTACATTAATCTCCCTGACAGACTGACAGACACAACACTCTGTTACTCTATCAGGGCATCTGGTTCAGGGAAAAGGGGCAGAGAGGAAACTATCTGTCTTGTCTACTATTGTTATTATGATACGACCACTCTGTCGGTCATGATGGTGGTGACAAATAATACTTGACAAACTCAGTTTGAGCTACTTTCAGTATATTTGCTTTGTGTATTTAAACTTGAAAAGATGTGCAGAGACATCAACAGGTTTTGGCTTCAAACGCAAAGTACAGTTTTGTCATTGAGGCTGTAAGACTGCACATTTTTGACACGTCACATGCAGTGCACATATTTTTAAAAGTGTTTATTAAAAATGTAACACACTTGGGCCGCTAACAAAAGCAACATGCAGTGCGTTCCTATTAAATAAATCATGCAACAGCGCCTCATTAATTTTTGAATCTGTCCTTTCACTGAATAGCAACCGTGTTTGTTTACAGCAGCGAGACGGTCGCTACAATGGGGCGGGGTGTGGCGGATGCCTCGGACCAATCAGCGTCGCCCCTCACGGAGGCGAGCGCTGAGGAGGCGGGACCTAGGCGGCAATGAGCCAATCGCCCAGCGCTCGCCTTGCCTGAGCTGGGGAGAAGTTAGCAGCGAGCTGCCAGTCTGCTCCGTAGCCACGATGGTTGCACTACCATGCCTTCTGTGCGTCCTCCTGTTTTGGACGAGGATAGAAGAAAACAGCGGTAAGTGTCCCTGAAGCGGACAGCTCCGTCTCTTTCCCAGCGTGTCTTCTGCCGAGTTGTTATCTCGCGTCCCGTTATCCGAGCCGGAGGGCTTCTTTGTCCAAGAAGCCCGAAGAAGCGGAGTGTGTGTAACTAAGATGGCGCAGGGTCGGCGGCCAGCCTTCTGCTGCCTGTCTGAGGAATGTTTATTGTCTGGTGCTGGAGGGGGGGAACAGGAGGGGAGCAGGGATCGAAAAGTCAGGAGCTTTTGAAGGGGCCGAAGGGCAGTCACTCGGCACCGGTGCCGGGAAAATATCTGCTCGCTGCTTCTTCTTCTTTTTTCCGCTTCATCCCCGCCGACAAAGATCGACCAAGTCCCGGCAGGAAGAGTCCTCCAAGTTGGGAGCATCACCCGACTGGATGTTGTCTTTTGTTTTATTACTTTCTGCCACGTTCGTGTGGTCTTACTCGACTGCGTCGCTTTTCTACTTCCTTCCCCCGTGACTGGTTGGCCGGCTGGCAGCGGTGGGCTCGGTGTGTTGTTGACTCGCTCGCAGAAGTTTGTGTTGCCGCGTGACCGTTATCTCGGTCCACTTTGCTGTGCTTGTCATCACCGCCGAAGGCTTTGACACAACCACCGGCACCACCGCCCCGGAGCCAGCTGGACTTCAGAGAGAGGGAGAGAGAAAGGAAGCGCTTCTTATGGCTTCACGCGTTTGTTGTTCTTTCTTTCAGCAACCCAGTTACACAAAAAAAACCTCACTTCCCCCTCCAGCCGTCAACTTTTAGAAACCTCGGTTGTGATCTGGCGTTGTGTGATTAGCCGCCAGCAGTAGCAGCTCCCTGCACACAGATGCTAACGTTATTTTTTATTTAACGCTCGCTTCTCCTCCAAACGCACAGGTTCAACATCCATACACCCATCACGTTTTCTTCTTCTTCTTCTTCCTATTCCGCGATTCCCACGCGTTTGTTTCTCTTAATAAACACTGACATTAGCGCCCTTAAGGTCAATCAAACGGCACCGACGCACCCACACGCGGCTCTCAAATGTCCCCGCGCGGTCGTGTCAGCGCCAGGCAGCCTGGCATGTGAATCAAATCCAGCTGTAACACCGTCCGATGTTTGCGGGGAGGATGCATTTGACACCCAAGACCTTCCCATCGGAACAAGGCTGGATGGAGTCTTGGCTGTGTGTGTGTGTGTGTGTGTGTGTGTGTGTGTGTGTGTGTGTGTGTGTGTGTGTGTGTGTGTGTGTGTGTGTGTGTGTGTGTGTGTGAATGGACGCTTTGCGCTCATTGAATTTAGCAGCAGTCGACCCTTTAATGCACTGAATGCAATTTTCCAGCGCCTCCGTCGAAACGAGGAACCGCTGCAGCGACCACAACCCGCGAGATTCATAGTTTGATTTGCAAGGTGTGCACGATCCCAGTTTCATCTTTGTCTCTGTGTGTAGAGCATTTTGGAAAGAAAGAAAAATGATAAATAAGCTCGATCCTGATGTGGCGGTGGAGGATCTGCTGCTGGATGCTCAAAAAGCCCGTGGTGTTATTGTGTTTCTGACTCGTGCATTTTCTTTGTGTGACATTCCTTTGTGTGTGTGTGTGTGTGTGTGTAAAGAGGGGGGAGAGACAGAGAGAGGGATGGGGGTGCTGGATGGTGAGTGGAGGAGAGGAGCAGGCTCTCCAATTCTACACGCACACAAAATGTATTCGGGAAGCCGCCCGTGTCCTCACGTACCCCGTTTCTCCCCCTCCCCGCCTGCCTGCCTCGGATGCTGGGCCATTTTTTTTTTTATTAAATTGATATGTTGGCTCGGGGACACGCACAAGAAGGGTGGGAATTCCGCTCCCTTTGTCCGGCAATGGGATTGTCATGGCATGGGTCCACAGCTTGAGCGGCATCATTTGCATCAGAATAGAGTCCCAATATTTTAGAGGCGAGATAATCGCAGCCAGCAGGTCGGCGAGGAGGGGGGAAAAAATGGAGGAGGGAAGCGGGAATGAGTGCTGTGGCGTGCTCCAGTTGTTGGCTGGGGTTACATCACTGCCAGCGCTGCTGCACGTCGGGGTTTACATGCCACCTACACACATCCTCTTCGTCTCGCTTTCCTGTTCTTTCCTGGAGGACCACACCCCTGCAGCTCCACGCTCGCTGAAGCAGCGGCGCTCGGCAGCGCATACAAATCATCCGCCCAAATCAGCGTTTGAGGCGGCGGGCTAAATTGTGACAGTGTCACTACTGCTCCTGTCACCGCCCTCCACCCCCCCCCAAACCCCCGCCACTTGTTTTCACACCCTTCATGCACTTGCGGTGATGGCGGCTCTCCTCGACCCCTTCAGCCCGAGACGTAAAGGCACAACGTTGTGCGGTGTGTAGCACCCAGTACAAAGGATTAAATGCTGGTCTCGTTGCTGCCTGGCTTTTCTTTAGAAGCCCATTGCCGACGGTTCTGTTTCCAGAGTTGGGTCAAGGTCCGGCCAGTTTGTTACGGTGGCCCCTTCCTCCTTCCTCGTCTCCTCTCACATTAGCACAGGAATGCCACATCCTGTCCCCTCAATCTCTAGAAACTGATGTGCGAAGGATGAGGGGGGGATTAGCAGAGGGTTTTCGCTCAGAGCAACTCCTCGACGAACCAGCTGGGAGGAGGGAGAGGTGGTGGAGGAGGAGGGGAAGGGCGAGAACTGTTTGATTAACAGTTGCTGCCGCTGGCTCAAGAGTGAGCCAAATAAGCTGCCTCAAATTTGAAAATAACTCCATTAACCTGGTGGGCTTTTTGACTACAACATTTCCAATTCATAGAATTCAAGGTTTTTGGATGAAACTGAATACTTGAAAATGTCAGTTCGAAATTAATTAATTGAACTATAAAGTCAGTATAGCTGTGAAAACGAGGAAGATTCCAAACTGCAGCTTATTGAAAGTGTTGCTAGTGCTGCATTGCTGCTCTTTTAAGCGGCGCAGAATTGGATGTGCTGGTGGAGGATTTAAAGACTCCAAGAAAACACCAAAACACCAACTGAGTATTCACATTGCTGGATTTCTGTGTGTGTGTGTGTGTGTGTGTGTGTGTGTGTGTGTGTGTGTGTGTGTGTGTGTGTGGCGACAGTTGCAGCATTGCTTCCTCTTCTTGCAGAGTTCAGCAGATGTGTTGCAGTTTTATTCACCTTGGCTCTGCGCCGTAAAACAAAATCCCCGCGAGGCAACCTGATCGATATTTTGCACTTTCTTTTATCGGCTCCCCGTTCCTCGCCTCCTCTCTGGCTGCTGGCCTTGGGGAGGGGCTGGGCTGGTGGTGTTGTTTCTGGTCCTCCCCCTGGTGGTTGCTGTGTTGCTGCCTGCCGCTGTTGGTACCAGAAGTAGAGGAATGCCAAGCATGTGGGTGACCTTGGCCGCCCGTTGTCCTGGCCCAAGGAACCACGACTAATTTGAGATGTTGTAGTGGTGCCAGTGGCCACTGGATTGAAAGGCACCCACTCGTTAATGAATGGGCCCCCCTCACTCTGCCATCTTTATTGGGAAGCCGGCGGATCGCAGCTCCTGCTGCTGATTTGTTTTGTTGTTGGGGTTTTTTTTTTAAGTGCGTGTGTCAAAAGATGTATTTTTTTTTGTTGAAAAAACAAAGTGGGAACAGGGAAATAGAATTTTCAACAATCTGTCGTGCACTGAAAACTAAGCCGAGGTGACAGAGAGGCTGTAAACATCAAGCGCGGTGCATGGCAGGTATGAATCTGACACGCAATCTTGTTTCCTGGTGCAAAAATAGAAAGAAAAGATATTTATATTCTGGCATCTGGCTTCAGAAGTGCCGTGTGACTGCGGCAGGAGCCCGCGAAGGTGCAGCGAGACGGCCAGTCGTCTAAATGCGGGTAGCGAGCTGTAATGGCCTGTAATAACCGGGCCGTGTTGTCGTACGTAGGACGAGGGGGCAGCCACCGGAGCAGCCGAGCAGACAGTCAGCCAGTTCAGTCTGAGCAGCGGCGGTGGGGTGAGTCAGCTGCTTGAAACCACTCCCCTCTCAGGCCTGCGCTGACTCCCGCCCCCTGATGGCTTCCCTGGCCACTTTTTAACTCCCACCAGCCGCTGCTCTCCCCCCCTGCCGTGCGTGGAAGCCCAAAGAAGTGTAATAATTATCTTTGAAGTGAGCGCTCTTACACGGCGGCGGCAATACTAGCAGGCGGCCATTCAGAGGCATCGGCCGCAACTGTAACAAAGAAAAACACTTTGCTAGAAGCGTTCAAAATGATGGCCGATGAAGTTGCTCACCCAGTGCAGACGCCGAAGAAGTTTTTGCTGCAGTACCTTGATTGGCCACTGGGAATGCCGCCATATTGCCAGTTTGGTATCCAGTTCTTCTAACTCATCCATGATCTAACTACACAGAGGTGCAATAACAGAGGGCCTGATGGTGAAACAGACCACAGGTCAGCATGATTAACTTTATTGCAATGCTCACACACATTCATGTGTTGTTTTGTTTTCTTGGGAAGCAGCGTTTCACACTAATCTCCGTCTTCCTGGGTGGGGCTGGGGGGTCTACCTGTAGCACACTGTTGAGGGGCACACTCTGCCAAACGGGGCTTTGTGGGTATTACCAGGAAGCAGAGCAGCACAGACAGCTGCGTCCTGTCTGCTTAGCCTGCTTATTAATAGAGACGTGCTTTGTGGCTGGAGGAACTCGAAGCAGACATCTGGAAGATGAGGATTCATTTTCTGCTGCACCCGCCAACCCCCACCCCAACCCACTCTTCCTCGATGATGATGATGATGTGTTCCGTGGACTAGTTGGTTGTCTGTCTGGGCGGGCGGAGGCAGCTGCCGGCGTCCACAGGCTGGCCGACCTCTGGGGTCAAACTGCTGCATATTCATCAGCAGACAGCTGTGCGACTCCCAGCCCAGCTCCCCAGCTCTGGGTCAGTAAACCACACCTTGTGACTGTGGTGGTGCCGAGACCAAAGTGCTGCCTCAGCTTTGTCTCATCCTTTGTGGCGGAGCAGCCTGATGGACACGACGCTCGTGTTGTTGGCGCGGCGGTTTGTGTTTCTGTCAGCAGATATTTGGTGTGTGGAGTGAGTCGTGCCGCTCGGTGTGACTCTCTCTCTCTCTCTCTCTCTCTCTCTCTCTCTCTCTCTCTCTCTCTCCATCTCTCTCTCTCTCCCCATCTCTGTCTCCATCTCTACCCAGCTGATGATGTTTGCAAAGTTAGAAATCGTGTCTGAAGGATTTCACCTCTTTTTAATTTATTTTGCGAAATTTTTCGCAAAATAAAAGCCATATTTCTAAAAGTTTAATTGTGGGTGATTTGCAGGTGTTTCCGTTGAATGGTGTGAAGCGCAGGAGCCGTAATTCTCATCAAATTTCATGTGCTTCTGTTTGTTTGCTGTCCAGAATGGTTGTTATATTTTTCTCTTTGATTACTTGTGAAAAATATTCTGTCTCCTCCTCCGTTCAATGATAACGCACCATTTTCACTGGTCAGTGAACTGGTCACGTGACCCAGCTGACGTGTAAATGCCAAAAAAATGTTTCAGTGACACTTTTGCGATTTACCTCTATATGGATACATGTGAAAAACCACCTCATGAGAGCGTCAAAGCCTTTAAGGAGGTTTTCCAAGTTCAGGCGTGTCCATGACCTGTTTTTTATTGCGAGATTTAGGTTTTGCGCAATTCTAGGGGTCATGGGAACGCAGCTAGAGTCTCTTACACAAGCATGAAATCTCCACGTTTTGCTCCCGGTTTGAAAAAAAATGCAAAACTATCACAGCGTCTTGCTGTCTTGTGCCGGGGGATCCATGCGACTGGCGAGAAAACAAATCTTCCCCTTTCTCCTGGAAAACGGGGGGATTTCAGTGAGACAATGACAAACTCTACAGTCGACCAAAACATCCTGTTTTGATGTTTCACATCCGCAGTCGTGGGGTTTTGCGTAAATATCAAGCGTTGTGAGTCAGGATGCCGACGTTGTTCGGCGAGGTGGTCCCGTTGTCGGGCCCGGCTCTGCTCCTCGGGCCTGGCTGTCCAAACGTGGCGGCTGCAGTGCAGTTTGAGTGGCAGGAGTCCAGCTCGGACCGTCCGCGCCGTGCAAACAGTTCAGCAGGGCAGATAGGAGCCCCTGTGCTTTGCCTGTGCTGTTTGAACGAAGGGGGAGGGTGGTCTGCGCCTGGGACAGAGGGGCCCCTTCGCTGCCACACACACACACACGCACCGACAGAAGGCACATCTGGTGGTGGTGGACAAAGAGTCAGCCATAATGTTGCTGGATGGGGCGGGTGAGGCCGTGACCTGTGGGAAAGACCCGGGGGGCCGAGGGGTCCCTCTTGAATGAAGAGGGTGTCTCACACACACACACACACACACACACACAGGTTGTGGTGGGTGGGGGCAGGGCTCCATGTGTCCTGCTCAACATGCTGACCGTGCACTTTAACGAGAGCCTGTTAAACATTTCTTGATGTAAAGTATCGCTGGTGTGGTGTCGCCGCAGCGGCGCCTTTGATTCTGTCGCTCGAGGTGATGAATCACTTTGTATCAAGCGTTGAATCTTTGTTATTATTTTTCAGTTTAGTGTTTTTTTCTTTAGTGGTTGTTGTAGTTTGCCCTTGTTAGTTGCACAGCTCAGCTGTCTGGAGCTGGAAGTCGGTACGTAAACAGCGTCCCCACCCCCCGCCCTCCGCCCTCCGCCCTGTCTATCAGGGGAAATTGTTTTTGATGAGAAATGAAAAAGTTGCAGCAAAAATGTCTCTTTGTTTTCCTCCATCCACCCAGCGGTGTTTGGTAATGGGAAGAAACCCAGTCAGTCTGGCTGGTCTGTGCTCTGCTCCTCTTCAAACCTTCTCCCTGCAGGATGGGTTGAGACGGCTTGTTCAAGTGTGGATGTGCTTTTTGCTCTGAGGGAGAACAATCAAAGTGCATCGTGTCAAACTTAAGACCGTCTCTCATATCTACGGCCACTTTGTTCCAGGAAATGTTCTCCCTGTTGGCAGGCAGCGCCTTCCTTTGCCCGACTCGACTCCACTTTTAATTTTTGACTTTTTATTATTTCTTTTTTTGCTTCATTGAAATTCTATTACAATCCGACAGGCAGGACTCGTGTCCCTCCAGTGAAATCTCTGATGATGGTGTTTTTCATAGCCGTGAACTGTGCATGTTCTGGCATGAGGGAGAAGGATGACGTCGTCTCGTTGGTCATAGAAAAGAAGAAGTCTTTTAATAAAGTCTGCGCTGATGAGTCAAATTCAGGCCGTGGCTGAACTACCCCGAGCCTTTACACTCTTTCATGTCCTTTTAAACACTTTACTGTTCATCCTCACTTCCACCACACGCTCACTCTTCTCCGCCCCTGCCACAAATCTCCCTCTTCCTCGTTTGTCTTCTCTGCCGCAGAGCCTGAGCACCAGTCAGCACATAATTCAATTTCTGCTCTTCGCCATTAGGAGTGTGTGTGTGTGTGTGTGTGTGTGTGTGTGTGTGTGTGTGTGTGTGTGTGTGTGTGTGTGTGTGTGTGTGTGTGTGTGTGTGTGTGTGTGTGTGTGTGTGTGTGTGTGTGTGTGTGTGTGTGTGTGTGTGTGTGTGTGTGTGTGTTTTCCCCAGGTATGCGGAAAACCGCATTGTTTGGTGTAGGGCTCTTGGAATTGCGTTGCCATTGATTTGTGCAATATAAAGCTGTTTCCTTTATCTGCTTCTCTCCTCCGTCCCTCCCTCCGTCCCTCCTCCCCTCTGTTACAACTGGATGTATTAGATTAAAGCCGTCCTCCCTTTTCATTGGAGCTTCTCCTGGGGTTTTCTCTGCACGCTGCGCTGAAGCCTCGCCGCCGCCGCCGCTGCTGCCGCTGCACCACTTTGTCTCTCCTCTCTCCACGCCGTTTAGTCTCCCTCGGTGTCGGCGCCATCATTAATTCAGCGCCGGCCGTGTTGTTGCCGAGGGGCAGCGGCTTCGCTCGCTGTGCCTTTGGATGTTTCCTCGCGGCATCCAGACAAACTATTGAAAACGTCCGGCCTCGGAGAAGCCTGGTGGTTATCTGTGCAGCTCCCTTTGAGTAAACGAAGCAGCGATCCATTAGGCTGTAAGTGCAGTTAATTGAAGAGTTGGTGGCAGCGGCAAAAAAAAAAAAAAAAGCAAAACACTTCGACGATGCTTCCGCTCCCTAATTATGAGACTTTCTGTCTCTTTTCTTAAATAGCCGTGACTGAAAAGTAGGAATGTTTTGGTTGAAGACCATCAGTCAGAATCTGAATCAACTGCAGATATCAGGCTGCTCAGTAACCTTCAAGGTGAGGTGCGATGCCATATGGTTGGATGCCAGTAGTTGCAGAGAGACGGTCGCTTCAACACTTTTCATCAGCGCTCTGCAGAGACACTGAACCTGCTCGCCTTCCTCTTGTGATGTCTTTTCAATGTATTCCAGCGTCCAAGGACCCACATTCTGCTTTCACAGCGTAATGCTAATTGTTGAACAGCCTCTGCTTTGTTCGCAGGACATTTTTCAGCCACTCAGACTTTTCATCCGGGAACGTCTCCAGCGCCGCTGCCGCCATTTGTGTTTCGCACATGTTTTTTTTTTTTTTTTTTTTTTCGCTGGTCCTCTGGCGCGGCGCAGCATGGTGTGTGTTTGTTTAACCCTGGCAGGAGGGAGAGCCACTCATCATTTATACATCCAGTTTCTCTTCTGCTCCTCGGGATGGGAGGGGGCGGGGCTCCGCTCAGGCATGTGGTGCAGATGGTGGCAGCGCCAGTCTTCTGTATACTTGATTAAATTTTCAACGTTTTCAGATGTGAGATAATGAAGCTTATATAAAGTCTGCCAACTGCTGAGTCTCCTGCCTGCTGACCTGCCTGTGTAGGTAGCCGTCGTGTGTGTGTGTGTGTGTCTATGAATGTGTGCTTCAGAGGTCTACTTTACTGCACAGACTATTCCAGTATTTACGGCCGTCCTTGACTGGGTGATGCAGACACAGTTTAAAGTGCACGTGGAAGATCCACTTTTAATCGCTTCCTCCTCCTGTTGAAGGGTGCTGGCTGGAAGAGAGGCTCCAGTGCCAGGAGAAGTGCGGTGAATTATTAATCCCCAGTCTAATTTCTTACATGCAGCCTGTGTGTGTGTGTGTGTGTGTGTGTGTGTGTGTGTGTGTGGAAGCCCCAGCCTCTGGGTCTCTCACACAAGCCCTGTATTCCCCCCCGTACGTAAAGCGGCGGGGAGTAAACTACGCCGGGGATTCTGATAGCACTAATGAAAAGAGTGGAAGGGGAATCCAGCTGGGCCAGATTAAAGAATAATTTGATTTAAATTCGCTGTGCAGGCCAGTCGTTGGCACCTCCTGAAAAAGAATATCTGAAGGCTTTTTTATTAGGAACGCAGTTGTTTCCTTTGCTGCAACAAAACTGCGACCGTCTCTAATGAATACAGAATGAATGCTGTGCGACGCCTCCGTCATCCATCCCCACCTCGTCAGCGGCTGCAAAACCCTGCAGTTGGTTCTTATTTGCCCAGATAAAAGTTGCATCACAGCGGTGCAGGAAGCAGCAGTGGATGGTCAAACTCATCAGGTGGTCTCCAGTTGTTATTATCCATCCACTCACACACACACCTATTCCTCACATGCATGTTTTTGGAGTGTGTGAGGAAGCTGGAGAACCTGGAGAGAACCCAGCAGACACAGGGAGAACCTGCAAACTCCACACAGAAAGGTCCCAGGCCCGGAATGGAACCCACAACCTTCTTGCTGTGAGGCGGCAGCGCCAACTACTGCAACACCCCTTTTTTTTTTGGTTAAGATGACTTGCAGCTGTAGGGTGTCAGTACCAGCTGCCTCCCACCAGTCAGTGGCAGCTGCCACAGCGGCAGACGCCTCCAGCGCCGCCGCCGCCGTGCTGCTGTTTGGCCACAGGAGTTAATGGGCGTGATTGCTTGTGTTTGTTTTCCGCTCAGCAGCCCGGCGCTGACTCACGCGCCGCGTGTCGACTCCAAGACGCCGTCTGCGTCTGTCGGGCCGCTCACCACTTCCTGCTTCTTCTTCACACACTGTCTCACGACGCCGGCGGAGGTCTGGTCGGGCCATCGCAGCCGCGCTTGCGTGTCACAACCTGCGCACGTTACATCTGAGGATCTGTGTGTGTGTGTGTGTGTTTGTGTTGACTGTTGACTGTTGTTGGGAGTCGGCCTGTTGTTCCTGCTGCAGTGGAGCAGCTTCTTCCTCTGCTGCTGCTGGCCTATTGTTGTTTTTTTTATGCTGCTAAGAAGCGACTGAAGCACAAGTTCCCTTCTTTTAAAATGAAAAGAGAAACCCAAGATGGCATGCGGGCGCGTGGGTGTGTTTTCATATCGTCTAGACGTGTTTCATGTGACACACACATGCACACGAAGGACTGACGGACTTCTTCTTCCTCTCAGGCCGAGCCAGCTGCTTTTGATTTGATTGTCTGTTGTCAAGTCAACTGAGGCCATTTCTCCTTTTTTTTCCACACACGCTCACAAACTGTTGTCTGGAATACACTGACAGACCATTCCAAGAATTCCTCTGTGTGTGTGTGTGTGTGAGAGATGGCCTCTTATTGCATTAAACACACCGGGGGCCGGGGGGGGCAGTGATGGGGACATACTGTGTCTCCAGCCTGTTGTTGAACTCGCCACAGCTGAAAGAAAGCTCACCGCTCAAGTGTTTTGCTTCCTCTGCTTGTGAAACGTGCGTATTTGACGGAACATATCTGTGGTTTTCGCACTTTGCCCACAACATGTGCAGCCAGCTGTTGCTTCCTCTCCCGTCAGGAGGACGGCAGTTTTCTTCTCTTCACCCAAACCTCAGCATTGTTCCTGAAGCCTCCTGAAGTCACGGCCGCCCACAGCTGAGGCCTCTCTGTGTTGTGAAGGCCGCTGCTGTCAGCAACTTTGCCCAACAGGCGGCCACTCGGCGTCCCGTTAATTATTCAGCGGCGGCTTGGTCTGGTGCTGCTCTCACCCGGTCGGTTGGAGCCGATGCGTTTCTGAGCTGTTCCGTGATACCAGATTCTCCGTCCGCCAGCGGGTCCAATGGTTTATTCATAGCGCTTCTCGTCGGCAATACTAACAATGTAAGACCTGCTGAGGAGCCTCACTGGCTCGCCACAGTGCAAGAGGTGCATGCAACACTGATACGATGTGAGCTGCAAAAAAAAAAAACAACTGAAAAAAATGATAAGTCAATTCAAATTGTATGAATAAGGATTTTACTGAGACTGTGCATGAAGAGCTTCTGGGTTTTTCATCTTGGCACCACCAGAACGTCTCACAACAACAGTGAAGAGGTCCAGCAGAAGGTGTTGTGAGCTGTGCGGGTCGCCACTAGTGGTCCCGGTGCTGCTGACCAGGCGGAGCGCTCTTCTCACACGTCCTGGGCTAAAGTGCACAACACCTGGTGGTTCCTGCAGGCCTCCTCAGTGCTGGTGCAGACTCATAAGTCTGGGATAATTCCACAAATCCAGCCAGAGAACGACGTCCTGTCAGAGAGGGGGAAAAATGTAATGATTTTGGAGAATTAATGAAGAGAATAATTTCAGCGTCATTTCATAACAGTTGCTGCTAATAGCCATGGCTGGATACCTCGGAGCGTTTCCTTTTTAATAAGAAAGTTGATGGAGATCAGGAGATGGATGGCTGTGTTAATTAGAAGTTGGGCAGATTGGTTCACTTGGAATTAATCATCAAGTGACTGTTGACAGTCAGTCTGGCCGTCCACTGTTTTTTGCCCTTTGATATCACAAATTCATGTATTTGACCGTTGCTGTATTCTTCAGACAACTTTCTTTTTTTTTTCCTATTGGATTCGTGAGAAAAAAGAAAAAAGTTTAAGCCGTGACGGCGACTAAACTTTTCCCAAAATTAAATCTAATCTGGGTTCAGATCTGGATTGACTGGAAGGAATGACTGTGTGTGTGTGTGTGTGTGTGTGTGTGTGTGTGTGTGTGTGTGTGTGTGTGTGTGTGTGTGTGTGTGTGTGTGTGTGTGTGTGTGTGTGTGTGTGTGTGTGTGTGTGTGTGTGTGTGTCCGTCTTGTCTCTTTCCTGCTCAATACTAAACAGTCTGGAAGCCTGTGTGTGTGTGTGTGTCTGCATGTGTGACTGTGTGTGTACACAAACAGTTTTTGCAGTGATGTAACGTCTGGCAACCCCCCCCCCCGGGGAAAACTTCTGGCAGTGAAGCCAAAAAAATCAAGCAGTTATTATAATTGTTTTATTCTTGTCACTATTGTCCGTAGTTCTGCGTTGTTGTTGTTTTTTTTTTTAACTTGTTTTTAACTAAGATAAGATGTAAAATTTCTCAGGTGGCTGACTGCAGGAAAAACACAGCGTTACGCTGGATGTTGAGTCTTCAGATTTTTTTGTTAAGGTGTGAATCACTGAGGTGAAAGGAGTGTCTGCCAGCGTGTCTCTGCAAACCCTCAGTGAGGGAGTGGGTTTTCTGAAGGGCTCACCGCTGCTCTCCCATACACATGGTTTCATTCCTCCTCTCGTCACGGCAGAATATGTATTGAACATTTAGCTCATTTATTGAACTACTTCTGAACTGTTGTTGTTTTGTTTTTTTCATCCCATCCAGCTCAACTGCAAGGCGAGAAAAAAGCATGCAGTGATTTGGAGCTTATATTTTCTACACATAGTTTTTATGGGTGAGCCAGGTGTGAGCGCACACATGGGTGACTTTAAAAGTAGACATCAGCTGAGAGTAAACAATCAATCAATCAATCAATCAATCAATCTATCAAATATAGGCAACAAAGAACTGCAGTGTGGTTCAAAAACAAGAATCAATCAGCCGTTGATTCCAACCAACCTCTCCCCCCCTCTCTCTCTCCTGCAGCCCTCCAGTGTTTCTGCGACCGCTGCGCCAACTCCAGCTGCATCACCGACGGCGTCTGCTTCGTCGCCGTCAGCAAGAGCGGCAGCCGCCTGACGCCAGAAAAGCGCCAGTGCGTGGCTGAGGAGGAGCTGATACCGCGGGACCGGCCCTTCATCTGCGCCAAGTCGGCCAAGCATGACAGCGGCATCTACCCCATCTGCTGCACCGTGGACTTCTGCAACAAGGAGCCCGACCTCACGGGTTTCAACGGTAAGGAGGCCAGTGTGGAATATTTGGCTTGATTTAGAAATTTTTTTTTTATTGGGAGAATCTGAACATATTGCCCATAAATACATGAATAACAATGTATTGTAAGTAATTTGGTTGGAACAGGTTTCATATACACTTCCAGTCAAAAGTTTGGACACACCTGTTTCCTCTTTATCTTGACTACTTCCTACACTGTAGATACATACTGAAGACATCAAATACATTACCATGTTGCAAAAAAAAAAAAATGCTAAATATGTTATGTTATATAGATTTTATCTGTAGGGTGACTATTCTAGATCATCTAAAATATACAATTTGTTTGAGTTATTTCACACTTGATTTTGTTTAACACATGTTCCACATGTGTTCATTCATAGTTTTGATGCCTTGAGTAACAATCTACAATGTCAGTTGCCATGAAAATGAAAGAAAAACCATTCAATCAGATGTATGTGTCCAAACCTGTGACTGGTAGTGTATAAGAATAAACATATAGCGAGGGTCTTTGTCCCAGTGAGCTGCCGTCTTGCATATTTCTTAGGAAGCCCGGTGTGGACAATTCAGCGTGTTTCATAATTAGGATGACTGCTCAACCAACCATGAACCAACAAAGAAGAAGGTGGTCAAGGTATCCAGGTTTGGGTGCGCAGGCCACCGTAGTTCACTGCTAATCTTGGGAGGGGGAGCGAGAGTGAATTACACTGCAATCTAAAATGTAGCCACTTGGTGCTGCTGTTTCTTCCTCAGAATCTCCAGGTTTTACACACTTAACCTTTCAGACCCTTGATGAAAAGCCGTGACAGCGCCCTCTACCTGTGTGTTTCCCCTCTGCAGACCCGACCACGGCGCCGCCGCCGCTCGGCCCCGTGGCCATCGCCGCCATGATCGCCGGCCCCGTCTGCGTCCTCTGCCTGCTGCTCGTCGTCGCCTTCTACATCTGCCACAACCACAGGGGCCTGGGGGCCGGCGGCGCGGGGCCCCACCACCACCACCACCACAGGGTGCCCAACGAGGAGGACCCCCACATGGACCACCCCTTCATCACTGTGGGGACCACGCTGAAAGACCTCATCTACGACATGACCACCTCAGGATCTGGATCAGGTAGCCAGCTGTCCGTCCGCCTCTGCTGTTTGCTGCGCTTTGTTCCGGTGGAAAAGGACATTCTGTATTTGAGCTAAAAACTCAGCAGGAGGCCAGAAACAGAGGGCTAAATAATCCACTTTAATGGAGATGGATGGAGATTTGTTGATCATTAATCAGGCATGCATCAAGGATGAACACCTGAACAAGGCCACAATATGGGACCTTGAACAAGTCAAAATGGAACGCAGCCCACTTCCAGATACACTACCATGAATTTAATCTAATGAGTGTTGACATTGCAGTTTCTCACTGAAGGCATCAAAACTACGCATGAACACAAATGGAATTATGTAGGAAACAATAAAAGTGTCAAATGACTCAAACACCTCAAAATAGCCACCTTTCATAAAAAGCATATTTAACGTGTTTTTCTGTACTGCATAAGTTCCTATATCTTGCTCATACATTCGATGTCTTCAGTATCTAGCTGCACTGTAGAGAGTTGTAAAGATTTAAAAAATAAAAAAAAAAAAAATCTTTTGACTGGTCAAAAAAAAAAAATGAATTCCCCATCAGGGAGTGACAGCGAGCTCACTGATTTGTTTTCCTCTCCCTCCTCCCGCCTCCTCCCAGGGCTGCCGCTGCTGGTCCAGAGGACCATCGCCAGGACCATCATCCTCCAGGAGAGCATAGGCAAGGGCCGCTTTGGCGAGGTGTGGCGCGGCAAGTGGCGCGGGGAGGAAGTGGCGGTGAAGATCTTCTCCTCCCGCGAGGAGCGCTCCTGGTTCCGCGAGGCCGAGATCTACCAGACGGTGATGCTGCGGCACGAGAACATTCTGGGCTTCATCGCCGCCGACAACAAAGGTGAGAAGCGGCAACGCGCCGCCTTGGCTGATGGGGCAGGTTTCCCTACACTACTGCAGCCGAGCCGGGAGCGGCTGGAGCAGCAGCAGCAGCAGCAGCAGCAGCAGCAGCAGCAGCAGCAGCAGCAGCAGCAGCTCTGTGCAGCTTGTAGTCAGTCTGCTAGACAGTGTGGGGGAGTGACGCCTCACTCTGAGGGCCAAGCACACATTACCACACAGTCTCGCCGCTCTGGCACACACACACTCACACGTAATGGAAGTGCTCCTGCACAGAGACACGCAAGCTGCGTTTCCATGACAGTTTTTCCCGAAAAAATGTCCACAAAGTACAGTTGTGATTTGCAGGTGTTTCCATTGAACCGTGTGAAGCGCAGAAGCTCTAATTCTCATTCTCAAGTTTTTTCTTGCCATATTTAGGTTTTGCACAATTCTAGGGGTGATGGAAACACAGCGACAGACTCTCTCCCACTCCCCCTCCCCTTCGACCCCCCCCTCCTGACCCTCCCTGTCTGGTGTCTTGCAGATAACGGGACGTGGACTCAGCTGTGGCTGGTGTCCGACTACCACGAGCACGGCTCGCTCTTCGACTACCTGAACCGCTACACCGTGACGGTGGAGGGCATGATCAAGCTCAGCCTGTCCACCGCCAGCGGCCTGGCCCACCTCCACATGGAGATCGTGGGCACGCAAGGTGAGAGCGCCACCCCCGGGCTTCGGCTGATTTATTGATATCAAAATACATCAATCTGCTCAGCGGGATAATTAAATGGGATGAAGGGTGTCTGGAGATCTTTGGAAAACCTGCCGTGCCGCTGCCATGTTCAAAGACACTGTGGTGGAGAAGCGAAAGTGCTTATTAATGGCCCCTTTCAAAGAAAATTGAGGTCTGTTTATTAATGGCACACAGCCATGACTACTAGTCATCATTCAGAAAGTGGATTTCCCACATGGTTTCCACAGGGCAAAGTCATCTCAGTAGGAAACGCCCCAAGCCAGAATTCAAATTTCTGTATTTTAATGGCAGAGTCTGAAATCCATTTTCATTGCGACCTGAATTAGCATTTAGTTAACGCTGCATGTTGCGCAGTGAACAACTGTGTGTGTGTGTGTGTGTGTGTGTGTGTGTGTGTGTGTGTGTGTGTGTGTGTGTGTGTGTGTGTGTGTGTGTGTGTGTGTGTGTGTGTGTGTGTGTGTGTGTGTGTGTGTGTGTCATAAATCGCTGTGTTGTGCAGCGTCGACAGCGGCGGTCGGTGTCAGACCTCCGCTGGGACGCCAGTGTGACATCGCCGCTGCCTCAGAACCGCTGTTTCTCATGCAAATGGAACCATAATTAGGGAATGCAAATCGGGCTTTAATTCTGGCTTTTAAAGACGTGCTGGTGCTCTGCTTTCCCTTCTGAAAAATGTCATCTAAAAAGACCCTGAACCGCTGAGAGGAGGCGTTTGTGCTGGGTCTCTGCCTCAGACTGGACGGACTCTGGATTTCCTCGCTGAGGTCGTGACTACCGCACAACGTGTCACACATAGTCTTTTGTTCACTCTGGACTTGTTTCCCCTCTCCAGGAAAGCCCGCCATCGCCCACAGAGACCTGAAGTCCAAGAACATTCTGGTGAAGAAGAACGGCACCTGCTGCATTGCCGACCTGGGCCTGGCCGTGCGCCACGACTCGGCCACCGACACCATCGACATCGCTCCCAACCACAGAGTGGGAACCAAGAGGTGACTGCCGGCTTTCTGTTGCTTCTTTCCACAAAATCACTGTCGTCCTCCTCAAGATGCCGACGGACGGCTGTTGACGACGACCGCTCCTTCCTTCCTTCCTTCCTTCCTTCCTTCCGTCCTTCCTTCCTTCCTTCCTTCCTTCCTTCCTTCCTTCCTTCTTTCCTTCCTTCCTTCCTTCCTTCCTTCCTTCCTTCCTTCCTTCCTTCCTTCCTTCCTTCCTCCTTCCTTCCTCCCTCCTTCCTTCCTTCCTTCCTTCCTTCCTTCCTTCCTTCCTTCCTTCCTTCCTTCCTTCCTTCGGTGACCCTTTCACAGCTTTATTCTTCCCTCCACCTGCTGCTGAGTGCAGTGAGCCGCTCTCAGGGCCAGGTGTGATGACATTCACTCCTCTTATTGTTCCCATAGTGACACGAGCACTCTTCCTGCTTTCATGCCTGTGCACCAGCAATTTTCTTTTTATTTATTAGTGTATTTTTCATTTGCACTCGGTAAAGCAAGCTGCACGCTGACAGACTGGCAGCAGCAGCAGCAGCTTTGTGGTGAACTGCTGCTGCTGCTGCTCTGAGGACTATTGAACAGTGGTGACTGACGCCCCCCCCAGGCCGCCCCTGCACTCCTCCGACTCCCTCGCTCCCTCTCTCCTCCAACTGGAGACGCCTCAGCAGAATCAGGACTTGCCGTGTGTGTGTGTTTTGTGAGATGTGCGTTTGTTTCTCGCCCGGCCGGTGCAGCAATCCAGCAGTTGTCCGTGATCGGTGTCTTTGCAGGTGTTTACATACTGTGACAGTTTGCAGTAAGGAGTGCCCTGGTGTGTGAGGTGAAAAAAATAACTGGATAGAGAGAGAGAGAGAGAGAGAGAGAGAGAGATAGAGAGAAAGAGAGAGAGAGAGAGACAGAGAGAGAGGGAGATGATTTTGAAGCCTTTTTCAAAGACCAACCAGTGGGAAAGAAAAGATCAGACTCGTTTTTTTATATAAATGCATTTTTTTTTTTTCCTGGGAATGAATCGATTTGGTGGGCAGATCCCCCGCCCGGCTGTGTCGGGCAGTGGTGAAGGTGAACTGGCAGCTGCTGGCGTGGGCGCGTGGGCGCGTGGCCCCGAGGGGGCGTCGCTGGATGTTTGCGAATGTTCTCACCTCCTTGGAATGAGAGAAGCTCCTCCGTCCTCGACCACCGCGCCGCACACGCAGTGACTCAGCGGGTCGCAGCAGGGCAGCAGCGGCTGCAGACTCCAGGTTTGGCAGGTGCACGCTGACGATGTGTTGCGACCGTCTTCATTGTTGTGTGTGCGCGTACGCAGCAGATGAAGATTAGCGTCAACGTTTCTTTTTATTCTGGACTCGGGAGCGTCTTCGTTCTCCCTGCGCCGGCTCAATAAGAGCCCACACTCTTTCAAATAGACCTTCATTTATTTATGTCCTAGCAGGTCTCTCTGTGTGTCTCCCTCCAGACACATTGTGTGTGTGTGTGTGTGTGTGTGTGTGTTTCTCTTCAGTTGTACCCTTTTCTCTGAAGATTTTCTCTTTTGAAAAACTCAAGGAAAAGATTTTCTGAAGGCAACGCCTTCGTTTTTGTGCGTTTGATCTCATTTTGTGTGTGTGTGTGCGCGCGCGTGCGTGTGCACGTGCAGCTGTTGCATTGCCTCGTCTCCGACGGCAACAGCAGGCAGACACAATCAAAGTTGAGTTTGGGTTTGAGTCTTTTCAACAAACTTCTCCCTTTGGGAAGAAAGAAACTGGAGCTTTCCTAGCGGAACCCGCGGACACGAGGAGGACGCCACAATCCTCACTTTCCCAGCACACCGAGTCACTGAGCGGTCGGAAGCAGACGTGCAGTTCCGGCCATTAGCTTTTTGCACAACATCTGGTGGTCAGTCAGCTGACTTTCTGACTCGCTGTAAATTGGAAGAAGCTTTGGAGCAAAACTCCTGCGGTTGCCTGGCAACTGCTTCCTGTCAACTGCTTCCTGTCAACTGCTTCCTGTCAACTTTTTAACCAGTAAAGTGCTTGTTTGGATTTGCCTCCTCTTGACCCCCATCTCTCTCTCTCTCTCTGTCTGTCTCTCTTCTCTCTCTCTCTCTCTCTCTCTCTCTGTCTCTCTCTCTGTCTCTTTCTCTTTCTCTTCTCCCTCTCTCTCTCTCTCTCTCTCTCTCTCACACACACTGAGAAACAGTGGTAAAAAAGCAATTTTCCTTATAGCAATTTTTTTTATTTCTCCCTCAGTCACAGGAACCAAATGCAGCAGTCAATGCGTCACTGCCACAGTCCTCGCAAAAATATTTATAAATGTTGTTCTTTGTTGAAATGTTGATATTTTCAGTCTCTTCCTGCTGGCAAGCTGGCAGCTGCTGAATAGAAACTTCATGAATTATTTGAGGGGCGCTGGTTCCTCTCAGGCGCCGCCATTCAAAGATATTTGCTCGCACTCTTGAATCCGTTGCATTACACATTCATGTCAGTGAGTCAGTGAGTCAATGAGTCAATGAGTCGGGCGCCTGCAGACTCGGCCAGTATGGATTCATGTTGTGGAGCTGTTGGGACGATGATTGATAAAGTCTGAATGTGAGGGAGACCAATGCTCTCCATCTTCTGCCCCCCCCCCCACACACAGGTACATGGCACCAGAGGTCCTGGACGACTCCATAAACATGAAACACTTTGAGTCGTTCAAACGAGCCGACATCTACGCCATGGGCCTGGTGTTCTGGGAGATCGCCAGCCGCTGCTCCATGGGAGGTGAGTGACCAGCAGTGGTGAGGGTGGGGAGGTGGTGGTGCTCGGGGTGGTGTCATCGATCGCTCACTGCCCCCCCGCCCCCCTCTGTGTGTGCGCCAGGCATCCACGAGGACTACCAGCTGCCCTACTACGACCTGGTGCAGTCCGACCCCTCGGTGGAGGAGATGAGGAAGGTGGTGTGCGAGCAGAAGCTGCGGCCCAACATTCCCAACCGCTGGCAGAGCTGCGAGGTCGGTGAACCACACACACACACACACACACACACACACGAGCTCCACCGAGACAGAGTGTGAAATTATTTCTTTTACAGATCATTCTTTCACTGCTTAAAAATCTTTTGAAACTCGCCGATTGTGCGACTCAAGTCTCGCTGTCTCCGCACATTCCTCCTCGTCCTCCTCCTCGTCAGAGATTTAAAGGCATCGCGCCGAAGCAACAGCCGTGGATGGTTTTTCAGAAGGAGTGGCGGCGGCGTTCTTCAATAACTCTGACCTCATTCAGCAGGGCCGCCGTATGAGTTGCAATGTATTTAACATGTCCCAGCGCGAGGCGTGCTTGCTGGCATTGAGGACGCAAATTGGATCCGACGGCAGCCTCTTCCTCCCCGCTGCAAATTATCACTGCTCGCAAAGACTCTTTTACTAGCTGCCAACCACGCTGCCCACACAGGCAAACTCACACACACTCTCACACACACACACACACACACACACAAGTATTTCCTGCTGATTGCGTGGAGTTGACGGTGCGATGCCGAGATCCGGTTTCACTGTCTGGTCTTGGCGCTGAACTCCCAGGTAGCAGCGCAGCAGCAGCAGCAGAGAGGCAGCGGTGCCGACGCTGGCTGAGCCGCAGCAGCAGCAGCAGCAGCAGACGGACCGACGAGTTCAGCAGGTTTAAACCCGCCGGGACCTTCAGAGGCTGCGCTTCTAATTAACATTATCTTGTCTGAGTGACTGCTTAGAGTTTGGCTGCTTTCCAGCCGCATCTACTTGCAGCAGGAGTTGCCGGAAGAGGTCTTTTAGAAATAACAATGGACAACATTTCCCTTTATGTTTTGTACACTTGGACTGTGCAGGAAGATTAGATTCAGAGTTGTCAATGGCAGCCATGCCAGCGAGAGCAGACGGTGTTTTAGTTTCATCTTTCACGGATTTGCAGCAGCGCGAGGTTTAGAAAGTCCTTCAGTCGAGAAGCGGCGCAGCAGTCGGATCTTTTCCCAAAGTGGAAAGTTTGCCCGAGGTCGAGGTGATGATTTCAACTGGGGCTCTCGACGCTCATTTCTGCTCCGCTTCATCGAGTGAAAGGCAGCTGAACAATACGGCAGAAAAGAACAAAGCTGAGCAGATCGGTGGGATCCAGCATTCCGCCGTGCTTGCACGCTGACCACAGACTACACCTCTGTTTGCTCTTCTTCTTCTTTTTTTTAACGTGTTCCCTCCGTCAGCCGAGCCGGCGGCAGATGGATGTGTTTCTCCTTGATGTCAGGCTGCCCCTGTGCTGTGACACTTTGCACTAACCGCCGCCTCCTCTCTGCCTTGCAGGCCTTGAGGGTGATGGCCAAGATTATGAGGGAGTGCTGGTACGCCAACAGCGCCGCCCGCCTCACGGCCCTGCGGATCAAGAAGACGCTGTCGCAGCTCAGCCAGCAGGAGGGAATCAAGATGTAGACGCAGCAACCAAACCCCACACGCACCTCTTGACTCGCATCCATATCACACACACACACACACACACACACACACACCATGTATACCGTCTCTCCGCACCCTCAGCCATCGCTTCTCCCTCTCCCTCCGAGGGAAGTGAAGACTTTTTTTCCTTCCTCCTCCTCTTCTTTCTTCATTTTTTTTTTTTTTGTATTATTTTCAATTCTTTTCGCCATATCATTGATGGATTCAGATTGACCGGTCGAGTCCAGCTGGGCCTCGGAGAGAGTGATTGGTGGATGGATCCATGAGGGATGGTTGTGCCTGAACGGGATGAGAGAGGATTTCAAGGATGGAGCTGCTGCTGCAGCGGCTGCTCACCGTCTTTCATCTTCCTGACAAGGAAAACGTTTCTGAAACACACACACACACACACACACACACACACACACACACGGCGCTCAGACTGCCGTCAGGTGCACCGCAGGCTTGGCAGGGAGTCATCCGGCTCGTTTGCACGTCAGCGTTTCATTCCTCGCTTTGGAAGACGAGGAACTCTTGAGCAGGGCTGCAAGTTGCTGCGCCGCACATCCAGACACTACAGAGAGAGAGAGAGAGAGAGAGAGAGAGAGAGAGAGAGATGATGAGAAAGCCGTCGTGTTAGACAGCTGAGATGAAGCTGTTCTACACCACGCGTCTGTCAGGAAAGGAAGAACACGGGGGTCAAAGTTCACAAATGAGCGCGCTGCCCTGAAAACAGTTTATTGCGTTAAAAAAAAAAAAGCCCAGTTGGGTGAATTTAGATCACAGGACGACGGCCTTGTGACTGTAGCTTCAGCTGCTCTGAAAACCTGAAAACCAGAAAAATCCAGAGTGTCGGATGCGCGGCGGCTTGCAGCCCTGCTCTTGACACTGGAGGTTGTCACTCGTTGCTGGAAGCAGAAGCTCTTTGGTTTCCTCCACCCACAGTTTTGCACCTTTAATTTCATCTTGGTTGCTGTCTTCTTTCCCCCTCTCTCCATTTTTGGGAGGGAGTCACGCAGGTCAGTTTAATTTATTATGGTTTGTTTTGTTTTTTTTAATATATTTTTCTATCCGGCGGTAGGAGTTTTTTTTTTTTTTTTGTTTTGTTTTAACTTCTCTTTTGCAATACATATTGGACTTGGAAAAACCTCATTCATCTTTTTTGGCAAACATGCTGCAACATATGCAATATTGGATAGATAAATGTGTCTATTTTCTATACTCTGCTCTGCTAAACCACAAAACGGCAAGAACGACGACACCGGAAACAAGGATGCCAACAGTCAGCTGCCGCCAATCAGCTGCCACCAATCAGCTGCCACCAATCAGCTGCCACCATGCCTTCAAAGCCAGCTGTAACCAGAAAGTGCCAGTGCTTGGAAAAAAAGAAGAAGAAAAAAAAAAAAAAGAAACCCAGCTCCTCCATCGCGTGCGGCGCCGTGGCGCCCCGAGTGCACGAGTCCTGGCAGGGGTGCGGGGGGGGGGGGCAAGGAGCCACGCCGAGCGCACAGCCAGCTCGTACTATGCACGCCCCCTAGAGCCAGGCGGCGTCACGGCGGCCAGGGGCGGAGCCTCTCTGGTGCCATCTCGTCTGAACACCCGAAAACCACCTCAGCAGCATCTCATTGTACGGCTTCCCGGTGGACAGAGTCTGGAAAACTGAGCTCGAGCGCGGCCCACTGCGACTCTCTAGGGGTTTTTTTTTTTGGTTTTTGGTTTTTGGTTGGACAAATGACGCAAAGAAAAACAAAACAAACGACAAAAAATAAGCTAAATGCAGCATTTGAAAAAGAGACACAGTGAACTACTTCTCAGCATTAACGATGTTGCCCTATAAATGTTGACTTGTGCATTTCTGGGTTTTTCCTCTTCTTCTTCTTCTTCTTCTACACTTTTTGCATCTGCTCGACCGTTCACTTTTTCTCCTTTGTAGGATAATCAACAACAAAAAAAAACCCAGATACATTCATCTGGAGTATAGCAAACATATTTTACTAAGCCATAGGTTGTTTTTTTCTTTGATTTTCTTTTGTTCCCAGGTGATGTGTGATTCTGGCAAGGTCTTTTTTCTACTAGAATGTACATTGACGAAAAACAAAAAAAAAAAAGAGGCAAAAACGTGCGTGAAACTTCAGCTTAGCAAGCCTTAAGGGACCAACGCATAAGAGTCAGGATCTACTCTTATTCCTACTATTTTATTTTAGATTTTTTTTTAATGTACTTTTTAATGAAAATAAAAGACATATATAAGTGAATATATAAATATATAATTGATTACTATCTTAAAAGTAGTGTCGATATCCTTTTGAAAAGACAGAAAGATATATGTAGCACCTGATTTAACAGTTTGTTCCAGTCACTCAGTCAGTGTTCAGTGTCCTGTTGCCAAAACTGCCGCACAGCTAAACCCTGTTTGATCTGCTTGTTGGTCTTTTTCAAGCTCGGCTTTACCCAAACTCAAACTCAGCGCTTTGCCGCCTTTGGGCAAAGTGAAAAGAGGAATAATCGCATCCAGCGAGAACCCCGGCCGGGTCCGAGCGGCGGTGGACGGACGCAGGCTTTCTTGATTGTTCAGCCGTAAGTGCACTTGGGAGCCAGCGCAGCGTTTACCTGTGTGGCACTTTGGACATCTTTCTCTTTTGTTTTTGGTGCTGTTTTCTTTCCTGTCTTGCGTTTCTTTTCTGAATGGATACGTGTTCTATTTATGTGCTGCTACTCGGCTGTCTATCTTGCTCTCCGAGACGAGGTGAGAGCTGCCATTGGATGTAAATATCCTCAGATTTCCTGAGTCCATCGTTTGCTTTTTCTTTTTGTTTTTTTCTCCTGTGCCATGTGTGTTAGACACCAGCTCTGGAAGTGCAGCGAGGCCGCACCACCGCCACACTGTGTGTGTGTGTGTGATAGATAGAGAGAGGGTGAGAGAGAGAGAGAGGGACAAATACCTCCCACTTCCATGGACTCTGGTTCTGGAGAAACGGTGCCAACTTTTCCGAGAGGCTCACAGTCAGTGCTTGACCCCTGTGCGTGGAGTCCACAGGATGGCGGATGACATGCAGGGTTTCTGTTATGGGCTGTGTCTCAGTTCAGGGTCTGCATCCTTGGAAGGAAGCGTCCTCCCAGCTGACAAGGACGAACCAAGCCCCGCCTCCCCGGTAACCACACGGGACGGTCGAGCCTTCGGCATATTTCCTGGCTGCGTCACCGCCGTTCCCTCCTGCTGGCCAACCCCGGAAGTGACGTTTTTCTAGCATCGCGCTAACCTTTGGTTTACCATCTAACGATGGCGTTGGATGATCAAATAAGTGAAAATCCTACATTAAAACTGAATATTTTATGTGAAATTTCAATACTTAAATTTATACGTTGTGTTTTTGCCGCTAATTTCAGCTGACTTCCCAGGATGCTTTGCAGCAGCACGCAAAGGATAGTAGCGGTGTAGCCTTGGAATCGGCTAAAACAAGGGCGCATTTGGAGAGCGCATTTGGAGGGCGCATTTGGAGCGTCCTTTGGACTTTTGGGAATTGGGAGGAGCCTTCGCGCAGTGCTATGACGCAACTTCCTTTCAAACGCAGCCTTCGAAGGGTGCAGACCCTGAATTGAGACACAGCCCTGGTGTTTCTGTCCTTGTCCGGTCCACCCTCTGGATGAGCCTGCAGCAACTGATGAGGTCACGAAGGGAGCCCAAAATCCGAAAAAAAAAAAAAGAGAAGCCAAAGTTGTGGTCGAGAGGAACGCTGATGAGAACGCAGCCTCCTTCAAAGTCAAGCAAAACAATGTTTGGGTTGAGAGTGATTGATTGTTCTGGGATTCAGTATTCTTGTTTCTAATTGGCAGAAGTGATCTGACATTGGCACGCCAGTGGAGAGACGCCTGCTCAGTTGCTGCAAGCTTCTGTTCTTCAAATTGTTTTTGGAAAGACGGCCAAACAGAAAAGCAAAGAAAAGAGAAGGCAGCGCAGCTCCATTGTTCTGGAGCCTTGTAAATATCTTGCTGAGTGAAAACAAAGAGAGGGAGGGAGAGGGGGGGGGCGGGGGGGGGGGATGTTGGACGCGGGACTCGATGTGGAGATCTCATCGCCTCTCTCTCTCTCTCTCTCACCTGCTGGGACTCTGGGCGATCGAGACTGTACAGGACGTTTCATGGTTTCTGTTTTTGGTTTTGTTTTTCTTGTCATTCTCTGGGACTTCAGCAACAACAAAAGAAACTCAACTCGACCGCACCTCTGGTATGATGCCTCTTCTAGGACAACCTTCATTTTGTCTTAAACTCACCAGCAGCCTTGTACTTTTTTCTTTTCTTTTTTTTGTTCTTTCCACAGCCCAAGATGACTTAACTGTAAAAAAGAAAAAGAAGTGTTTGCACCCCGCCCCCCTCCTCCCCCCCACCCCTGCTCTCGGAGTCTCTGTGTCCTCCTTGCTGTCTTGCATTATGATTGTTTTCTTCCTCTCTCTCGTCAAGCCTCTCTGTTCATCCTCAGATATCTTCCCAGCTACAAAGGCCACACTCGCCGCTCGCTCGCAAAGTCTCGTCTCCTCTTGTGCCCCCCCCCCCCCCCCGCCCCTACAGTGTTTGTCTTCTTTTTACAAGGCACGCGCTCGCAGGTGCACGTCCAGCTGTGCAGTTTCGGCTGAGAAATATCGAAGAATAAAAAAACGTTCGCTTTGGTCTTTGTTGCTAGATTTGCTCTGGTTTTCTGTTGTTGGGACAAGTGAAGACGTAGAGGTGCTTCCTGCTTGGACGACTGGAGTCGACGGTCGACGCTGTCGAGCAGCTCACGCCTTCACGTCTTGGCTGAGCAAAAGAAAGTAAGAGGAAAAATGCAGCAGCATTTGATTAGCAGTAATTCATAGTTGCGGTCGTCCGGCTACATACTAAGCCAGTGGCAATCTGATCCCCGCACCCCCGCCTCCCCGCCCCCCCCCCCCTCTCTCACACACACACACACACACACACAAAACCACCGTCAAAAGCATTTTGCATCACCAAGGCCGCATTCCAAACACGAGCGAAGGCCGACGGTGAAGCGGCAGCGCAGCGCAGCCGTTCTGTGACTCAAAGGCAAACAGATGCCTGCTGCTGCTGCTGCTGCTGCTGCTGCTGCTGCTGCTGCTGATGATGATGATGTCACTCAGTCACTCAGTGTCGGGTCAAATATGCAAAGATTGGAGGAGGCCCCTTTATTTCCTGTTCCCTCTCTTTTTTTGTTTGTCTTTTCCCTGAGAGGTGCAAACTATGCCAGCAGCTGGACGGCGTGGCCGCGCTGGCACGCTGAGTCAACCCCTGCAGCTGTGAATGTATCCGCCCTTTCAGCGTCTCCCCACCAATGTGAGCGTGCACGCAGGCGCACACACACACACACACACACACACACGTTCGTGTTGTCTCTCAGAAGGTCGCGGCAGCAACTTTGGCGAGCCTGACGCGCCGCCACACGGGTTTTTTTAAATTTTTTTTTCCTCTCTTGTTATGCAACAGCCGGGCCGGTGGTGCTGGCCCACTCAGTCCCTCTGGATCACACAGGTTCCTCAACCCTAACCCACCTATGCTATTACGATCCACGCACTGTGATCAGGAAGGTGGGAGCGGCGGCGGGTTCGAGCCGCTCTGTGCTCCACGCAACCGCAAAAATGTCCTTTGAGTGGTGGTTGGTTCTTTGCGTCACTTCAAACAGTTTACCTCTCGGGTCTCGGCGCCGCGGTGTGGCCTTTGCAGCCTGAAGGGAAACAAAAAGCTTTATCGTGTTTTTTTCCTTTTTTAAAAAAAAAAAAAAAAACAAAAAAATTGGTGCCGGACTTTGACGAGATTTCTCTGTTTTCTTCTTCCCCGCCTGTGTAATTGTGTGTCTGCATAGATGTCTGCTTTATAGATGCCATCCAAAAGATAAGAAGTATCTTTTTTTCAAAAAAAGAATGACTAACGTATTAAAAAGATCGCTTAATCTTAAAAGAAAATACCTCTTTTGAAAAAGACCAATGTGTTTTACCTCACTGTATATATCTATTCTCAATTTGTTTACTCCAAGTTTGCAATTTCTCTTTTGTTTCTATGAAATGCTTAAAAGGTTGAAGAGAATAATTTGCTTTTCAGTGGTACTTTCTTTTTTTTTCTTTTCTTTTCTTGGTCTGATGGCAGTGTAATTGTGTTTGTGTTGTTTCCGAGCGGTGCACTGTTTCTCTTTTTACCGTGCTCTGTAAATGATCTGTGGGTTGTGTTCCGCATAAGCTGTACAGTCTAGGCGCTTTACGATTACGTGTCCAAGCCCCCTTCTGAGCTCTGGTACAAAAATGCCTTGTTCAATATGTTCTTTTATCCGTGATTTTAAAAAACAACAACAAAAACATTAAAAAACAAAAAACAAAAACAAGTCAAAGTAAAGTGGAGGTGCAGGAAGTGAGGGGACGGACTGGAAGGCATAATATTATAATCTTGACTTTTTTTTTTTATATAGTGTGTACAGATGAATGAGAGATCAACATAGGAACTAGAGGAGTGACACGTTAACTTCTAACATAGCTGGAGTAGAAATGGTGTGAATAAAGAACGTTTCAGTACAAAATGTGTTTCCTCTGATTTGTGCTTCCAAATCTTTTTCCACTTCCCCCTGGCGTGACCACATGAGTTTGACCGGATTAAGCAGGGTTGTGTTGCGGCTGATCGAGTTGTAATAACAGGGGTTGTCGTCATGTCACATCACCACAGCTGATTTCACTGATGAAGTGCAGCCTGCTGACAACGATGATTTTCAAGCCCTGTGCTGTTCCCTCCCTTCTCATTTCACACTCAGAATAACGCTTTGGCCTTCATCTTTTTTTTTTTCACTTGATGAAATCTTTTTTGGGCTTTTTGATGCTATTTTGGCATCTAACACACACTTCTGGTTGGTTGTCTTTTTCTCCACCTCAAGGCAAACTTATATCAAAAAAATCTAATAATAATTCAAAGCAGAGTTTGCATGCCGTCATGTTCCTTGAACGGGAAGATTTTAGATTGCAGCTCGTCAGTGAAACACATGTAGCAGCACCGTTTTGACACTAGGTGGCGACATTTCACCACGCTCGAAAGAGCAGTCGGTCAAAAGTGGTACAAGATGGCCTGTTTCTTGTCACTCTGACCTTTAAAAACGCCCAAGTGACGACTTAATTTCCTGTTTGTATGATTAGATTATATTTGATAATAATTTTAAAAGACATTTTCATTCTATTATTTATTTATTTGCATTTTTCTCTTTTATTTTCTATTTTCTGCGACCACCCGGCAGTCATTACAGAAAAAACAACATGTTGTGGTTGTTGTTGTTGTTTGTTGTTTTTAACCCGCTTTTGCATTCTACCTCCATCTCATGTTTAACTATGATAGGACAATTATCTCGGTGAAGGTGGGGATGATTTAAATGTATTTATTTTTTTTACCTTTTGTTTGTCTTTTGACATACAATAGTACATTGTTTGTTTGTTTTTTGACCCAATGAGATTTTGCATTCTATCCCGAGTTTTTTTTTTTCCCGGGCCAAAAGTCCCAAATGAGTGATTACCTTTCAAGAAACAAATTTACGGTGTAATTGGCCACCAGAGGGCAGTCGTCCCAAAAAGCATAAATTGACTCGACTTCTTCGTCAAACTCTTCCGCTCGATCCAAAGTGTCTGAAAGTAGGCCACGAAACATCGAGAGGAGGCTGATAAGAGAAAACTGGAATTATTGTTGTGAGTGTCACGCTTTCATCCCCACCAAGTTCATGACGGAAGGAGTGTTAAAGGTTCACTGGAACAGTGGAAGAATGTGGACGTCGCTGAGTTGAGCTTTTCCAGTGGAAGCCAGCAGGTTCGTCACTGCGCCTGATGAACATTTTCTTCCACTCTTAGTTTTAAAACGCACGTTTCACCAATTGCTTTTTATCGTTGCGTTATTTAGCAGCTGAGTTCTAGAGCTAGCTAGCAGCTAGCGGGACCTCGTGGCGGACTGATTGCTAATTGCTGACACCTGGTGCTCTCTGCCAATTGGCTCCAGGCGGAGCAGAAACCCGGATTGAGCGTCGAGACACGGAGGTGAAGGCTGTTTCTGGAGCAGGCTCCGTCGCTCAGGTAGTAGTTGACACTGACGGCTGCTTCTAACGCAGTACATTTTCTTTGCAGGCTCCACACAGGTTGCTACAGGACACAGTGACGGAGTTCCAGAGCTGCTCGCTGAAGAGCATAAATCGACTCGACTTCTTCGTCGAACCCTTTCGCTGGGTCCAAAGTGGCTGAAAGTAGGACACTGAGCAGATAAAACTGGCATTATTGTGGTGAGTATCACACTTTAATCTCCAAGTTCATTGCAGAAGGAGTTTTAAAGGTTCGCTGGAACAGCGGAACAATGTGGACGTCGCTGAGTTGAGCTTTTGCAGCGGCAGCGACCAGGTTTGTCACCGCTCCGTGTCTGTGCACTTGATGAACATTTTCTTCAACTCTACGTTTTAAAACGCACGTTTCACCAATTGCTTTTTATCGTTGCGTTATTTAGCAGCTGAGGTCTAGAGCTAGCTAGCAGCTAGCGGGACCTCGCGGCGGACTGATTGCTAATTGCTGACACCTGGTGCTCTCTGCCAATGGGCTCCAGACGGAGCAGAAACCCGGAGGTGAAGGCTGTTTCTGGAGCACTGACTGACAGCTCAGGGCTTCTGCCCTTTTCTATCCATCGTAGGTGGAGCGGACGCGCATGACGCTTGAGGGCCAAGGCAGGAAGTAGGGAGAAAAATGAAAAGGGGGAGGGGGTAAAGATATAGAGGCGGGGAAGAGAGAGTTAATAATAATAATAATAATAATAATAATAATAATAGTCTTATGTGATTGTGGATTAAAACTATTTTACATGTCTTCTTGTGTGTCTTTGTGTGTTAAAATGTTTCTATGGGTGTTTGGTGATCTGTGTTGTATGTTCAGTTATTCGGTCACAGGGGCATTTTGGTGGGTGGAAGAGTTTGTCAACTGGAAAATGTGCGACAGGGGAGTTGAGCTTCCTTGATTGTCTTCTTCAGGGCAGGGTTGGTTGGATTTGATATCGCTATGGTTTGAAAGTGTTATGTGGTTCTATGGGCCAGTTTCAATGCCTTGTTTTGAATGATTTGTAGTTGTTGTAGTTGGTTGTCTGAGATGGTAATCCAGGCGGGAACTGAGTATTCAAAAAGTGGTCTGATGTATGCCAAATAGACTTTGATGACTGTTGGACTGAGGCGCCATGTTTTCCACAGAGGGCTTTGAGGTGATGGAGTCTGTTGTTGGCTTTTTGTTCCAGGTTGTTGATGTGTTTTGGTAGGTGACTCCGAGGAAAGTTGCTTCTTTACTGAGGGGAATTTGTTGATTGTAGAGTGACAAGTTTATGTTGGGTTGCAGGTGTGGATTTTTGGTGAAAAGGATGCATTGTGTCTTGGCAGGGTTTAGTTTGATTCTCCAGAGGTTTGACCAGTTTTCTATTTCGGTTATGCATGTTTTGAGTTTTTTGGATGCAAGTCGTGGCCTTTTGGAGCTGGACCAGGAGCAGAGATCATCGGCGAACTGGGAGACTTTGGCGGCTGGTGGGTAATATATGTCTGAGATGTAGAGGAGGAAGAGAAGGGGACTGAGGACTGCTGAGATGTTTGATGCAACTTTGACCTTAATTTGACGGTTACTGAGGAAACTTGAGATGATTGACTGGGTGGGTTGTGGGAGTTTGAGATTGGAGTCCAGTGTTCTGTAAATGAGCCCGTTATGCCAAACTTTGTCGAATGCTTTTTCTATGTCGAAGAATATTGCCAGGGTTATTTCTTTTTTGTTGAAATTTCTGTGGAGGCTCTTCCTCTTCTGAAACCGGCTTGGTGAATTGCAATGAGGCCCATTGATTCAAAGTGTGTGCTGAGGCGTGAAGTGAGTGTTCTTTCGAATAGTTTACCAATGTGGCTGAGAAGGCTTATGGGGTGGTAGCTGGTGACGTTGTGGGGGTCTTTTCTGGGTTTATGGATCATGGTGACAAGTGCAGTCTTCCAGGGGAGGGGGAAGTGTCCGGTGGCGATGCAGGAGGTGAAGAGCTGTCCTAGGTGCCAGAGGTAAGTGGTTGGTGCCGATAGTATCTTCTCCTGGTGCTTTATTTTTCATTTTCTTCAAGTGTGCTTGTATTTCTTGAGTGATGACAGGTTTCGTGAGGGGGGGGTGCTCTGTGATGTTGTTCATGTGAGCAGGCAATAGTTGACACTGACGGCTGCTTCTAACACAGTACATTTTCTTTGCAGGCTCCACACAGGTTGCTACAGAGCATAAATCGACTCGACTTCTTCGTCGAACCCTTTCGCTGGGTCCAAAGTGGCTGAAAGTAGGACACTGAGCAGATAAAACTGGCATTATTGTGGTGAGTATCACACTTTAATCTCCAAGTTCATTGCAGAAGGAGTTTTAAAGGTTCGCTGGAACAGCGGCAGCGACCAGGTTTGTCACCGCTCCGTGTCTGTGCACTTGATGAACATTTTCTTCAACTCTACGTTTAAAACGCGCCTTTCACCAATTGCTTTTTATCGTTGCGTTATTTAGCAGCTAGCGGGACCTCGCGGCGGACTGATTGCTAATTGCTGACACCTGGTGCTCTCTGCCAATGGGCTCCGTCGCTCAGGTAATAGTTGACACTGACGGCTGCTTCTAACACAGTACATTTTCTTTGCAGGCTCCACACAGGTTGCTACAGAGCATAAATCGACTCGACTTCTTTGTCGAACCCTTAGCAGATAAAACTGGCATTATTGTGGTGAGTATCACACTTTTATTTCCGCCAAGTTCATGTTCAAGGTTCCCTGGAACAGCGGAGGAATTTGGACATCGCTTTTGCAGCGGCAGCGACCAGGTTTGTCACCTCTCCGTGAACATTTTCTTCAACTCTACGTTTTAAAACGCGCCTTTCACCAATTGCTTTTTATCGTTGCGTTATTTAGCAGCTAGCTGGACCTCACGGTGGACTGATTGCTAATTGCGGGCCCCGGGCGGAGAAGACTCTTGTTGCTCAGGTAATAGTTGACATTGACGGCTGCTTCTAACACAGTAAATTTTCTTTGCAGGCTCCACACAGACGGAGTTCCAGAGCTTAAATCGACTCGACTTCTTCGTCGAACCCAAAGTGGCTGAAAATCACACTTTTATTTCCGCCAAGTTCATGTTCAAGGTTCCCTGGAACAGCGGAGGAATTTGGACATCGCTTTTGCAGCGACCAGGTTTGTCACCGCTCCGTGAACATTTTCTTCAACTCTACGTTTTAAAACGCGCCTTTCACCAATTGCTTTTTATCGTTGCGTTATTTAGCAGCTAGCTGGACCTCTGCCAATGGGCCCCGGGCGGAGAAGAAGTGTTTCTGGAGCAGGTAATAGTTTGCATTGACGGCTGCAGATTTCCATTTCATGGGAACACATGTCCAGTGCAATTGTCCATTTTGTTGCGTTGAAGGTTTTGCAGCCACCACAATGATGGAACCTTGCCATTGAAAGGTGAGTACATTTTATTTCTGATCTCCTTGTTTCATTCTGGATGTTGTGATCTGAATTCAATTTCCAGTGTTGCAGCACATCAAGCTGACGGCTGGCCTCAAGTCTCTTCTGTCAGTGCTTGTGATGGATTGTTAAAGTTGAATAAAGGTTTCAATGCATCCCCTGTTGTCGTTTAATCTTTGCAGCACTTTTTGACTTGGTATTTTACTCTCCACCACTTAGCTAATTTTGACTTAGTAAAAAAAGTAGCACTTTAGTCTCCACCACTTAGCCGATTTTGTAAAATGGCACTTAATATTTGATAAGCAGAATTTGGACTTAGTAAAAAAAAGCCTTATTAGCACTCTGACAAATGTACTTGGTATTTTACTCTCCACCACTTAGCTAATTTTGTAAAATAGCACTTAGTATTTTTTTTTCTCATCAGCAGAATTTGGACTTAGTAAAAAAAAAATCACTTTGACAAATGTACTTTAGTCTCCAGTACTTAGGTTTTTTTTTACAGAATTTGGACTTTA
This sequence comes from Thamnaconus septentrionalis, assembly GCA_009823395.1. Classification (NCBI taxonomy): domain Eukaryota; kingdom Metazoa; phylum Chordata; class Actinopteri; order Tetraodontiformes; family Monacanthidae; genus Thamnaconus; species Thamnaconus septentrionalis. The sequence goes on from CM020520.1 coordinate 3,568,303, forward strand.
TATTTAAAAAAAAAAAATCTTGCTTCAATACTTAGTATAAAACCCAACCTTCTCTATACTTAGAATAGGGGCTCCCTCATCACACTGGAGGCCCCTATATATATATAATACAACCAAGTGTTTGGGGCCTTTCTCTCAGCTCATTTGGACTGAGGGGCCTGCTCGTGACTCAAGTAAGCAAAATACAGACAAGAAGTATGTGTTTCAAAATCTTTATTTCAACAGCAATAAAGTCAGGAACAAACAAGCAGCAGAGGAAAACATTGCAAAGGGGCAGGCATATTTTGGGGCAAAAAAATTAAAGGGGAAAAAACAACTTTCCCCACTTTAAATTGGAACCGTAGACAACGGTGCCACCTGACGAGGAGATGAGGAGAGAAGAGAGCAGAGTTAGAATCTCAGCTTGAAGACTCAAGAAGAATGTGCAAGAAAAAAAATAGACATACTCACCAACAAGATGTTGGCCCAGCCTCCTGGAACTCTGGCCTTGTCTTCTGGCCTCACTGCCTCTGTGACAAGACAAAGAAATAAATTTGAAAAAAAGTTTGGAACCAAGGACGAGACCAATGTCTCACCTGGCTTCAACACCTTCTGGATGTGGACCATCATCACCGCCAGATCCTCTAGTGGGGGGGGGATGACACAACAGGCAAGACAATACATGCAACACCAAGTCCAGGTCAAATACAAATCAGGCACAACCTAGAATAATGAATCATCTTTAAGACAGTTTCGATGAAGTCATGAGTCGCTGCCGTCTTCAGCGCAGTGGTCAGGTTCTGCAGGTCCAGCCACAGTGGAGGAAGCTTCAGGGCCCCCTGGTGGACAAGGAGAATACAAGTTATGCACACAAAGATGGTCAACTGTGTTGATCTAAAGAAAGAAGCTTTGCAGGATGGCACAGCAACATTTCAAAAAAATAAACATTTACAAGTCAAAGTCAATTCTGGCCAGGACACATTTTTCTCCAGACAGTCACTCAAGTAAAAAGGGAACCTGGCATTCATTGGACGGTAAACTCACAACACGGGGAGGAGAGCGCCCTCTGGCTGATGTGCCCATCATCACGTCAGGAGGAAAACATTGAAGACAACACGTCCTCACTGTGGTGAGTACCTGAAGGACAGCTCAGAGGGAACCATGGCCTCTCCATGCCACGGTTGCTGGTTCAAATCTCCTCCGTTTCCCAACCAAGTTCTGTTCAAGATTTATTTTCTCAGCTTTACTGAACTTAACTGAAACGGTGATGGCCGAAAAGAAAGAAACTCACCAACAAGATGTTGGCCTTGTCTTCTGGCCTCACTGCCTCTGTGACAAGACAAAGAAATAAATTTAAAAAAACAGAATAGTTTGGAACCAAGGAGGAGACCAATGTCTCACCTGGCTTCAACACCTTCTGGATGTGGACCATCATCACCTCCAGATCCTCTAGTGGGGGGGGATGACACAACAGGCAAGACAATACATGCAACACCAAGTCCAGGTCAAATACAAATCAGGCACAACCTAGAATAATGAATCATCTTTAAGACAGTTTCGATGAAGTCTTGAGTCGCTGCCGTCTTCAGCGCAGTGGTCAGGTTCTGCAGGTTCTGCAGGTCCAGCGACAGTGGAGGAAGCTTCAGGGCCCCCTGGTGGACAAGGAGAATACAAGTTATGCACACAAAGATGGTCAACTGTGTTGATCTAAAGAAAGAAGCTTTGCAGGATGGCTCAGCAACATTTCAAAAAAATAAACATTTACAAGTCAAAGTCAATTCTGGCCAGGACACATTTTTCTCCAGACAGTCACTCAAGTAAAAAGGGAACCTGGCATTCATTGGACAGTAAACTCACAACACTGGGAGGAGAGCGCCCTCTGGCTGATGTGCCCATCATCACATCAGGAGGAAAAACATTGAAGACAACACGTCCTCACTGTGGTGAGCACCTGAAGGACAGCTCAGAGGGAACCATGGCCTCTCCATGCCACGGTTGCTGGTTCAAATCTCCTCCGTTTCCCAACCAAGTTCTGTTCAAGATTTATTTTCTCAGCTTTACTGAACTTAACTGAAACGGTGATGGCCGAAAAGAAAGAAACACTCACCAACAAGATGTTGGCCTTGTCTTCTGGCCTCACTGCCTCTGTGACAAGACAAAGAAATTTAAAGAAACAGAATAGTTTGGAACCAAGGAGGAGACCAATGTCTCACCTGGCTTCAACACCTGCTGGATGTGGACCATCATCATCACCTCCAGATCCTCTAGTGGGGGGGGGATGACACAACAGGCAAGACAATACATGCGACAATACATGCAACACCAAGTCCAGGTCAAATACAAATCAGGCACAACCTAGAATAATGAATCATCTTTAAGACAGTTTCGATGAAGTCTTGAGTCGCTGCCGTCTTCAGCGCAGTGGTCAGGTTCTGCAGGTCCAGCCACAGTGGACGTCCAAGAGGCAGTTTCCCCCCGAAAAGATAGTTGTTAATTCGTTATTTGACACTAAAAACAGAGTTCAACATCGTTGAGCTTTTATTGTGGTACTTCTGGTTGCTGGCAACTTGAATTTGCATACTAGCTAAATGTTTAGTTTCACCCAAAACATTTAGGGGTAACGTTTCGATTTAGCATGTATCATTTAGATTTAAATTTAAAGAGTTAAATGCGCTTTTAAAAAGAAAAGAAAAGTGACCTTCAAAAATGCGCACAACTTCTTAAAGACACGATTTGAAGCTTAATATGACAAAACGTTGCTGTCATTTTAAGTCTGACAAACTTTACAAACGGCACCCCATACTTGTGGACCAATGAGAATACAAGTTATTCCCACACCAGATTCAATGCACACAAAAAGATGGTCAATTGTTTTAATCTAAAGAAAGGAAAGCTTTGCCGGATGGCGCAGCAACTTGACAGAGGTCCAAACCTTTCCCGCAGCGCGGAGCCGTGAGTTTAAAGCGTAGAGTTGAAGAAAATGGTCATCACGTGCACAGACATCAAGCAGTGACAAACCTGGTTGCTTCCGCTGAAAAAAAAGGAAAAAAAGCACAACTTGACGTCAAAATTCTTCCACTGTTCCAGCTAACTTTTAAAACTCAGTCTGAAATAAACCGGATGCTGAAACTCACCACAATAATGCCAGTTTTCTCTGATCAGCCGCCTCTCAAGGTTTCGTATCCCGCTTCAAGCCACTTAGGAATACACCCCTGCTTGTGTGACAAGGCCTTGCCACACTTAGGACCGAGCAGAAGGGCTTCAAGAAGATGTCGAGTCAGTTTATGCTGTGAAGACGACGGCCCTCTGGTAGCCACATTTTGACATTGCACAGATCAGCGAGTAGCTCTGAAACTCCGCCAGTATCTCCTTATTGCGACCTGTGTGGCGCCTGGAAAGAAAAGTTATCGTGTTATTGTGGGAAAAGCAGCCGTTAAGTGTAAACTACAACCTGGGCGACAGAGACTGCTCCAGAAACACTTCAGCTCCGCGTCTCGACACTGAAGCCACGTCTTCCTTCCCCGTCTTGAGGCAATCGGCGTCCTCGCTCCTGCAGGAGATAAATAAAGCGAGTTAGAGCACCAGGTGTCAGCAATTAGCAATCAGTCTGTCGCGAGGTCCAGCTGGTTAGCCAATTAGCTGGAAGACACAGCTGCTAAAGAGTAGGGTTGCCACCCGTCCCGTTTTCCCCAGAATTGTTCTCTTTTTTCACCACCTGTCCCGGGAAAAATTAAATCTCTTCCGGCCCGAGACACAATTTGTCCCGTTTTTTTTTTTTTTTTTTTTAGGGAAAATTACAAAACCTCATTTGATTTCGGTCTGTGGTCTACTCCCGTAAAATACGCGATTGTCCCATATTTGGCAATTAAAAACCTGTCCCGTAATGAACTGATACGGGACGCACTTCACTTTGTCCCGCATATTTTGGGGACGACCCCCCGCAACCCTAATTCCAGCCTTGTCGCTAACACTAATGCCATACAAGTGTCTGAGGTCAAAGGTCAACTTTGTCCTAGAGCCATGGGGCCACTTGCTGCTTCATCAGGATCCCCTAAGACACACCCACGCCAACTTTGGGGCCTTTAGCCCATGAGGAACCCCGAAACTCTAATTCCAGCCGCAGTAACCCGAACCCTAATTCCAGCCTTATCGCGAACCCTAATGCAATGCAAGTCTATGAAGGTCAAAGGTCAACCTTGTCCTAGAGACATGTGACCACTTTCTGCTTTAGTGCTCTGTCTTGAACTGTCCCCATGTGACCGAGAAGTCATGACTCAGCCGGTGGTTCAAAGTTGTCTGTACATACGCAGGAAGGAGCAAAATAACACAACATTAGCCTTCACACTCACAGAGGAAAAACAAAACAAAACAAAAAAAACACCTCAGGTGACAAAATTCAGAAACTTTCATTTAATTAATCAAAATTCACAAAAGATGTGGTTATATCAGCATAACTATAGATATATATTTATGCTAACCCTAACCCTGTACACTTGTATACATGTAAATATATACACACACTTGTGTGAACATGCAGCACAAAGCAAAAACTAATCATCAATAAAAGGACATTTGAATGCACATTTGAATTTATATGTCATTTTAATATTAACAGACCACCAGAGAGGGGTTTTGCCAAATTTTTAAAAAAAAAAAATATTTACATTATTGTACAAAATGTGATAAATGTGTGAACTTTATCTGTGCACTGACGTCTACAAGTTCAACCGAGTCCTTCAATCTTGCACGGCAAATGCAGTTTTTTTGTGCGCGCTGCAATTTCAAACACAGCACCGAAGTAATAAAAGAGCCTAGATGATGTATTGCGATGTTTAAACTCAGACTAAAGACGTAAAAAAAATAAAATAATGTCCACTATCAACAGACGTACATAATGCAAACGTGAGTGAGAAGCTGTCCTTACCCAGCATGCTTTGCGACTGCCAAGTGTAGTTGTACCAGGTCTCGACACGGTTGTGGACATCTTTGGGGATGCGGTAGGACAACATGTATTTAAGGGAGAATTTATTTTATTTGAAAATGGAACCCGGGCATAAAAATACATTACATGCCATTCAAGTTTTATTTTGGAGCAGATTTTAGTGGTCCACATTTTTTTTCCACTGTTTTGCCGTCCGTGCACCATTCAAGAGGAACAGCTAACTTTCAGGCTCCCAGCCCACGTTGGTGGTCTCGCTGCATAGCCCGTCGCCTCTGCTGTCTCTTGTGTCACAAATGGAGAAGACAAGACCTGGTGCAGCAGACCTACCTGGTCATCATAAAAAAAAAAATACAAGGTTTGAACCAATGAAGAGCTCATCTACGACAGACATTTAAAGATACTTTGACAAAACAAACCTCAGAAAAGTCATTAGTCTCAGCTTTTCTTATTGCTGACTCTGCCATCCAGTTCCTCAGAACATATCTTGGGTTGATGCCTGAAAGATACATTTCTTCACTCACATCACTGTTATGTTAAAAATATATGTAGCATCATATCACATACAATGCCACAGTGGGGCAAAACAAGTGAAATCTTTTAAACCAACTGTTGCATGCAGATTAAAATGCTCACTTTTCATCCTCTGCTGACGACTGAAATCGCAATCTTGATGTTGCCTGACCAAATGGGATTCAATAGGACTCAAATCAAAATCAATCCTTATGAAATTGAATAATACTGACACTGACAAACCATCATCTACGGGTCTTTACCGTCCAAGGCGGCGCAAGAATGTGCCGAGCCAATCGGAGAAGAGCTTATGGGAGGACAAGTCTTGCAGAGCCCAGGCCTAATACCAAACAAGCATATGAGTCCTTATTATTCCACTGTCTCTCTGTCATTTTTTCATACATGCCATACCATCGCAAATCTTACAGTTATTGTCACATTCACTTCACTCTTGGCAAAAACAACCACCGTCATATCTGGTTGAACAGTCCAGCTAACCACTGAGGAAGCAACTGAAGGAGTTAAACCTAATCAGCTCTACCTGCTCAAAGTTTTGGTTTCGAAGCTGCTGGGCTGACAATTCACTGAGCTGCCTGAAGGTCATGGTGAAGTCAGAGTGGGTGTCCTCCATCATCTGGGAGAGCAAACACGAGGTCGACTTGAAGCAAAACACACCAATTTCTGCAGCGCCAGAATGCAGTGAGATTGGACCGAGTGACTGGGTTGGGGTCATCGGAAGGCGTGACTTGCCTTGAGCAGAACGGCAATGAGGTAGCCATCATCCTCCTCTTCACCCAGAAGACCAAGTTTAGCTTTAAAAAGCTGCTGAATCCTGACATTAAAGCCAAGAAGGGCCGTTATGTTGAGTCAAGCTGAGTCGTATTTTTCTTTTAAAACTGTTAATATCTATCATTAATGCTAATGCTAATGATTTCCTCAGTTGGCTCTAGAACATAAACTCTCCACAGAGAAACTACAGAACATATACATGGCCTCACTACTAAATAACTTGATTGCTACTTCATTGCTAACTTGGCCAAATAAATCCTACTTTTTAATGAAGAAAAAAAAAAATCAATGGCACATCAAAATATGAAATTGATTGTGAGCACAGCAGTTTTTGGTTTGGGTATTAAAAATGCATAAATGGCCTGGGATTGTGAATAAGTTATCAATAATGCTAATTTAAATATTTCGGGAAGGAGACGCCCACCTGATCTGGTAAATATCAACATATCCTTCCAAAACAGTCTTCGCCCTAAGAAAAAGATGCATTCAAAAATAATTTTGGCTTTAAAACCTTTAAATTCGGCAACAGATAAACCAGAAAAATAATGAGAAGGCAATATGTCACAGTTGTGTGTCTGAAAAACAATTTAGGCTCAGCAAAACATGAAAAGCAAACGCTCCTCAGGTCAGGTCCAAAGCCAAAGCTATGTGCTGCCCTCTGCTGGATGAAAGGAATATTACATGTTGGGAGAGGTAGATGGTTACTGAAGCGTAAATATATTTTCATTTCATTCATCTCCAGTCTCAGTGGTAAAATGTGAACAAAAATAAGCTGATAATTAAATATAAGAATGTGGTTCAATTGGGCGACTTCTAGAGGACAAAACCCAGGGTAAAGCTGTGCTAAGCAATAAATAAATAAATACATAAATAAATAAATTATAAATGAATAAATAAATGAACTCTATTTTGCAGTCAGTGGGAAAAAACAAATCACATATTGCATGGCCTCACATTTCATCATGAAATTTTCTTACTTTTCCAGCTGTTTTTCAGACAGCACAGGACTGAGAGCGGCCAGTAGCTTCTGCAGGTTGTGCTGGCCAACACTGGCCTGAGCGCCAATCCTGTATCTGCCCTCATCATCAGATGTGTTGGGGACAAAATCTGTCAACATCACAGCTTCTTGTAAAACAGTGAGCAAAAAGCAGCGTGCAGTTACTGTACAGAGAAGGGAAAGCTAAACATCAATATGCACCGGGGTTGTATGACTCCATGAAGCCAAACGGTCCGTAATCTATGGTGATGGACAACAGACTGAAGTTATCTGTGTTGCACACACCTGTTGTGACAGAATGATGCCAGTCATTAAATGCAAATTACAATGTAATCAGAATTTCAGACAGATTGGAGTTCCTACCATGTGCAAAGCCAACCGACATCCACTGTGCAATTAGATGAGCTGTTTCATTTACCACTGTGGAATAAAACAGCTAAAAAAAATAAATAAAAATCACAAAGAAAGACAAGTAAGTGTCTTCATAAAAAGGGTCAGGTGACTTGAATCATCACTGCATGTTGTACATCTGTTTTCCTTACCAAGTATTTATCTGGGTGGTCAGAACTAATTGAAGGAAAATGTTCATCAATCACAAAGTCCAGCAGCTTTCTAAAGAGAACATTGACGTGGTGTCACACTGGTCAAAAGGAACGCAGAAGTTGCAAAGAAAGAACTTAGAATGCCCACCTGAGGAGCTCTATCTCTTTGCTTTGAGACAAGACTTCCAGAGATCCAATTCGAAGCCATGACTTGGCAACACGGAGAACAACAGCTCCTGTTTTCCCATTAGAATAGTACATTAGAAAAGGCCCTTAACTGTTCATGAAAATACATTGGTTTTGTCCAGTTGCTGCATGTATCACTGCACCTCTTTCAGTCTTCACGTTGCCATTGTAGAACTGATCCCTCACCACAGGCTCATCACTTACAATTATACTGAAACAAAGTGAGTAAAATAATCACATTGGAAGAATATAAAAAAAAAGGACACTTTTTTTTTTTTTTTTTCAAACATACAATGACATGGATTACAATGTGACCGTAAAGACCCTTTATTAATACAAATCAATCCTCCGCACCATGACGTTAGTCTCACCTGGCAGCTCTGCTGGTTGGGACGCCGAGGAAATGCATGGCCTCACTACACAGGAACTCCCTCACTGAGGAACGGATCACAGCGCGACCGTCTCCTGACCTACATTCAAATGTTTAATTTCTTTCTGTTAGGGTGAGTAAGCAGGCAGATGATGCCCAAAATGTGCCAAAAAAAAAAGGCCTTGCACACCTTGAATATGGTGTTTTCCCAGAGCCTTTTAGCTGTAGCTCCCATATCTCTCCATTCCTGAAGGACAATTTTACCTTTTTTTTGTGAAATGTCCCTTAAATTGACTATTTGTTATGTAAGTAACATTGCATAAAAATAAACTCACCTGTCGATATACTGACCAAGCAAATGTGCGCGGCCATCACCAAGCTGACCTGCCCAGTAACCAAACTAGTTCAAAGGAAACAAAAGTTCACACCAAGATGTTACTCAGTTCACAGATATTCATTTTTTTTTATGCCTAATTGATGCCCAGATGTGATCACAAACTCTACCTGATGACCGCCGTATCTGTGTGCAAGCGGAACAGATCCTGGCAGGACCCTGCCACCGCTGGCGTACTGCAGGAAGTCATCCGTCTGGGCTGCACTCACGGCCACGTTCAGGACACCCTCAACCACATCCTGTTGAGTATGTTACATTCCAGATGGACCTTCTGTCATAAAATGTACCAATTCTGTTCACCGTCATGACTCCACCTTTGAAAGTGCTGCCAGCCTCAGTGGGCCTCTCAGTGGGGTGGGAGTGGATTTGGAGAATATGCAGTTCTTTACAGTGCGAACAAAGTTCCCGTTGACTTCATCGACGGGGAGTTTCTCTGCAGAGAAAAAAAGAACAATTAAGACTCATGAGATGTTTCTTTTTCATATGCTTTTATTGGAATCAGTTTACCTATGAGATTCTTGCAGGACACATTCAATTGAGTGATGTCCTGTATGAGGTCTGACACGCTCCGTTCGTCACAGCTGGACTTGACTGGAGCGTGTACAACCGTTTTGACTTGACTCTGGCAGTCATCCGCAGCTCTTGTGCAGAAGTCCAGGGCGTGTGCTGGTGCAAAGAGGCCCACAGGCACCAGAACACAGACTAACAGTGAGTGGATACTGAGCATTCCCACTGCAAACGAATTTACTCATAAACAAATCTGAGTAGGAGATGATGATTTTGAGAATAAAATTAAAGTTCTTCCTTTCAGTTAATGTATGTATGTTTGTATGTGCAAGTTGTTCGAGTGACTTTGTTGCGGCCATATTGGCTATTTACCGGTGACAAAAACTAAATTCAAAACGCGTTACCGTGGCTCCCGGTGTTCAGCCAGGTGTCTTCGTTAACATTAGTCAGACACAGGTAAATAGCGCTATGTGCGAACATCAGGTTAATTCAAGTAAGCGAGCCTTTTTTTTTTTTTTTTTTTTTTTTAAACTACGAGTAACAAGTCATACTCTTACGTCCCCCTAGCACAGCATAGGGCGTTTGCAAATATTTTCTTTTTTTTTTTAATTAAATATTTCGACGCTAAAACGCCGAAGCATCATCTGTACTCCAACACTTCCTCCTCCTGACGGCACGTCATCAACTGCCGACCGCCGCCGAGAGTCGTTTCCGGTTCCGCTTTTATATATAACTGTGTCAATGCACGCTTCTCGGGAACATGGCGGTCCCGTGGTGGAGGCAATGCCGGCGGTTGAGTTCGGGTTGTACGAGCGCAGCGTTGCTGGAGAATGTGCGACGCTTTGACAGCAGGCCGATGTCGGCCGCGGCATCCTGCCTGGGCCGGCCGCCCTGGTGCTCCTCTTCGCGGGAGAGCGCGGTGAGTGTTGCGGCTTGCATCGGGACACAGAGTCCTGTCGCAATCCAGGAAGGTCATTCATAGAGCCGAGCTGTCAGCCGCACCTTGTGTGTAGCGGTTTGAATGATTTCACGGGTTGACCAGGGAATGCTGTGGGAGGGCGGAAATAGAATAAAAACCAGCCTTGTGTTTGACTTCTGCAGCCTTCTGATGTTGTCTAATGTTAAACGATATGCGACTTGTTGAGGGAGGGTTGTTGGTTTATCTATAGGCGCTGCTCGTATTAAGGTCAAGACCTTCGCCTACTGGCACAGGGGACCACGGCCCTGTCATTTCATTTGGTAGCTATTTAACAGAAACATAGTCATTCTGATAAAGTCTCCAGTTATTTTAAAATGTATTAATTTGTCCCCTGGTACATGTCCCCTGCATTTCTGCTTAGAATACGGTACTAAAGGTACTTGCAGTACAGATGTTAAAGCACCTATTCTGGGTCTACGTGTAAAGTGAAAACTGATTAATTAGACTCTCATGTGCATCATGTTTATTGCATTTTTAGGTGCAGCAATCAACACCACTGACACAGAGGATGCCAAAAACATTGGACTTAGCATCGTCATTTACCAGGTGAGTTTTCATGATGCTTCATCCAGGTAACTAAAAGCCAGAAAGTGGCACCTATTATTCTCTTATTTTGTACAAATTTTTTAATGGAGCCCTAAAGTTGTAAATGCTTTTCAGGTAACAGTCCATGGTCAGGTTGGAGTTAATATTTTGCAAAGTCTTTGAATATTGTTGTCATGTGTTCCTCTCCAGACGTTTGCTGCTGGATCCCACTCCACAATACCGCGGATGCAGAAAACTCCACAGTGATGCAAAGCCGAAGGACCCCTTCACCTTAGCGCAGAGAGATTTAAAGAGTTTATACGACGATATTAGAAAGGTACATTTTCTTCAATGCACAAAGTGTATTTTAGATTTGGTTGGAATCCTGGTGTATGAGATCGAGTTTTTGTCTCTGCAGGAGCTTTTTGTGTCCAAAGAAGAGCTCAAGTTTCTGTGCGACTACTATTTCGATGGCAAGGGAAAGGCCATTCGACCGATGATAGTTGTCCTGATGGCCCGGGCGCTCAACATCCACAGCAACCGAGATGGGTAAAGAAAATAACGTTGATGTGACAGTCATAAATAGATGCAGGCGGGTTTTCAAATCATTGTTCAATATCCAGGATTTCACAAAAATTTAGAGGAATTCTGTTTTTTTTTGTTGTTTTTCTTTTGGGATCAGCCCCAACTTCATCTCACTTGCTTTTACGCCGTCCCCCTCAGAGATTTGCTCCCGGGTCAGAGAGCCGTCGCTATGATCTCAGAAATGATCCACACTGCCAGCCTCGTGCACGATGACGTGATCGACGGTTCGGATCAACGGCGGGGGAAGAGAACCATCAACCAAGTCTGGGGGGAGAGAAAAGTAAGACAAGCGGAAACCGGCCCTTCTTTTTCCTCTCGTGTGGTCGAAACCGCCGGCAGCTGTGTTTCCTCTTCCAGGCCATCTTGGTTGGAGACTTCATCCTGTCAGCGGCCTCCATGGCCTTGGCCCGAATCGGAAACATCACAGTGGTGAAGGTCTTGTCCCAGGTGATCGAAGACCTGGTGCGAGGTACATTCTGCCATGTCTCTCTTATCGTAATAAAAAACGCATTTTTATTATAAGGCAGAAACTGACTCAATTGTGCTTTGTAGGTGAATTCATGCAGCTGGGCTCCAAAGAGAACGAGAACGAGAGATTCAAACACTACCTCGAGAAAACCTTCAAGAAAACTGCCAGTCTCATTGCAAACAGTTGTAAAGCAGTATGTACGTTCCATCCCCACGCATATGTCTCAGAGTGGAGGGAAGCCCTGGTTTCCACACTCGACCCGTCTGTTGTTGTGGATTGACTATTGTGTGCGTGGGTTGTTGTTGTTGTTGTTTTAAGGTTTCCATCCTGGTGAATTCCGACCCTGAAGTTCATGAAATAGCCTTCCAGTATGGGAGGAATGTCGGCATCGCCTTCCAGGTCATGTTTGCAACCCAGTTCACTTTTTAGTCTAAACACAGCATATCTGAACATATAAACAATGCTACAACAAGTAGGTGCTGGCTGACGTTCACTTTCTGTGTCCTAAAGTTGGTGGACGATGTGTTGGACTTCACATCGGGAGCCAGTCACTTGGGAAAACCCTCGGCTGCAGATCTCAAACTGGGCCTGGCCACCGGACCGGTCCTGTTTGCCTGTCAACAGGTGAGACCAGTGCAGCCTCTTTAAGTTGAAGGTGTATTTCTCCCTTAAAGTGTACTCGCCATTCAACTGGACTGTCCTGTGCTTTCAGTTTCCTGAGCTTCATGCAATGATCATGAGACGTTTCAGCTCAAAGGGAGACGTGGATCGAGCCTGGCAGTACGTCCTCCAGGTACGACACTCAAACATTTATCCTCCCCAGACTTTCAAGATGCGTGCATTTTTTTCCGAAATTCATACAGTTTAAATTTAAACCCCGGGACATCTTATCACTTAATTAATCTAATTCTAGTCTGCAAGCCCAAACTGGCTACTGTAACAACTTCTCTACAGATCCATCAAGTAATTTCACAATGCCGCCAGAGAACAAGTACGTGTTGATTACTGAGTCTCTGACCTTTGGGCCTTGGTTTATTGGTTGACGCAGAGTGACGGCGTACAGCAGACCAACTACCTGGCGCAGCACTACTGTCAGGAGGCCATCAGGCAGATCAGCATGCTGAGGCCCTCGGCAGAGAGAGACGCCCTCATCCGGCTCACCGAGATGGTACTCACCCGAGACAAGTGAAGCCGCTCCTGCCCAAGACTCACTTCAGGCAGCTACTCCTGGGCACGCAGCCCGGCCTCGGCCCCGCTCCCCTCACAGCCACTCCCACCGCCTGCGCCAGGCAAGGGTTGGACCCTGAGGCGTCGGAGAGCACGGGAGTGTCGGTTGAGGCGGACCTCCGGTGTCCGTTTTGGTTGTAATCAGCGAGAGCAGAAGAGCCTCAGTGAGTCCGAACTCGAAGGGGTTGAAGCGGAACGCGGAGGTCTTCCTGAATTGACGTTTTCGTGGCTCCCTCGACACCTCCCCACTCCCCCGACCTGAAAACCATCGAAGTGATAAATGTATAAATGTGTGAGATTCCGTGCAAATCATGTGGTTGCAATCAAGCAGATCAGAAATTAACAGTAACTGAAATGAACGGTTCGCAGTCGAAACTGCCAAACAACACTGTACTGTACTGGACTGACCTTCCCGGAGCGTCAGTTCCACGATGCAAGTGCCCGACGCACAACGCGCAGTTTTCACAACGCAACTGTGCGGCGACACTCTGCTCATAGACACACTTGGTTGGATCCGCGCCGTCTTTGGAGATCCGTCCAAACCTCAGAGGCCAAAAAAAAAAAAACAAACCCAAATAATGTCTGTCTTTCGAGGCACGTGAACTATTACAGGTTCAACACCTTGTAACAACCAAGGCCTTAACATCTACCGTGACTGTGTGCTGAACAAACCTCCTATTAAATGTTTTTTATTTAAACCAAGCCGTTGCGTCCTCTTGAATGCTCGTCAAGTCACACCACTCGCTTGTCGTACATAGATCTGTTTATTATAAAAGACTGTACATAAATTTGTTCAATCAACATGTCATATGTACAAATAAAGGGCAGTATGCAGATGGATACGAATATTTCTACCCATTAAACTGAACTGCAAAAAAATCACTGGATATTGAACAGGCAAAACAAACTAATCAAGGCATTAGCTGCTGATGGTCCCAAAAGTACAAATGTAAATATTAAGGAATGAGATGTATGTTCAAGGGTCAGTGTACAATGTTAAAAAGACAATCAAGACCTGAGTGAAATCTATCATTGATTGGATGCCTTTCTCTCTCTTCTTTGTTGTTAGTTTAGCTAAAGTACACAAACCTGTTCGCAGCCACGCGAGGTACGATTGTTCGTTAGTTACGTGGCAGTCCGCTCCCCAGTCTAATCCATCACTGCACACCACCTACAGACTAGCACACGGCCCACGGCTCCGACAGGCTGACACGTGAGTCGAATAGACGATGTTGGGAGAAAATCTTCTCTGAAAGTGAACTGAAAATGTGTTCTCATGATAACATCTGGATGGCAAAACAAGTACAAAGAGAAGCTGATTATAGAATTTAGTCATTGGAGCTGCTAACTTTTAGGAGTGACAAAAGATAAATATTAAAAAGGGGAATTTATTTAAAAAAAACAATGGAAAAACAACTTTGAATATATCATCACGACTTTGAATGTTGAAAAGCCAAGAAATGTTTTGATTTTGAGAGACATGGGGTTATTTTTGAGAGATTTTAATTAAAAAAAGAAAACAAAAACTGAGCATCTGCGTGCCATAAACAGGGTTTGGATTTATTTTGCGAGAGGCCGAGAACAGAAGTGAAGAGAGCACCACTAATGAAAACTATCATAGATTTGACATTCACTGAATTCACATGACATAAACCCTAGTGGCTGCATCTCACCGTATATACAAACTGGCGGTACAAAACATTGCAACTGCAGAGGATGGTGACCCCGCCCCCTTTTTAAATTTGTTCTTTCAAACCTCAGACCCTGGTCTGCAAACAGGCCGACTGTCCTTCGGCTGCAGCTCAGACGGCCTGGAGCGAGTTGCACTCCATCTCATTAAGAAACACTATTTTACACATTCCATAAATGTTCCCCCACCCGCCCGTATAACACCCGAAAATAAACTAAATAGATATCACTTTTCATTTCATATGCAATTAGCAATGTCATTAACATTCTGTTACATGAAAAAAAAAAAAAAAAGGGGACTGTATGGTTACATATCAGGAGGGCTGCCAGTCTCTCTGTGTTTCAGGGGTACGACTGAATAAATAAGACTGTACTGTCAGCGTGAGGTCCCTTCAGTCGGCGTAGTGCATGATGGACTCCACGTAGTTGCCGGGGAAGAGCCCCGTGAAGCCGTTGCAGACCCCCTCGAACCAGCCGTCGTCGTTCTTCTTGACCACGTAGATGATGGCCCCCTCGATGAAGCTCAGCTCGTCGTCCTTGTCCCTGGTGTAGTCGTAGATGGCCACCACTGCGAGCAGAAGACAGAGGGGTGGGGGCGGGGAGAGAGCAATGTTTAGGGATTAAGAGGCCTCGCCGCTAAGCTCAAGCTGCACCGGGGAGGCTGGACTCGGCAAACCTTTCTCGACGTAGTTCTTGGGCGCCCACTGCGGGTCTCCGTCGGCGTAGGGGTCGTTGTACTGCACCACGGCGGCGTCCTCCTCTTCGTAGTCGACGGGGGGCGGCGGCGGGGGCGGAGGCGACTCGTCGAACATCGGCATGTCGTCCGGAGGCGGCGGGGGAGGCGGAGTCGGGGTATCGACAACTGTTCGGGCAGACAAGACGGTGAGAATGGGCCGCCAGCGTGAGCGCCCCCTAGTGCCGGGGGAGCGGGGACAGTTGGCGGAATCATGCAGGGATTGTTGAGAGGACATGCAGAAGGGTTTGCATGCAGGACGTCGGGATGTCTGGGAGCAGGCTGCAGCACTGCGAGGACTTACTGAGAGAGACATCACCCAAACTGCAGGTCAAGTCAGAGTTTGGAGTCTCAAGCATCCACACACAGAGTTTCATGTCAGCAGTTTCATGTTTAAGTTTTTCTGTTTTTTCTTTTTTGAAACCCACACCCGGAAATCGGGTGATTAGCTCAAGGTGTGGACAGTCAAGTCAATAAGTCCCACAGTCATGTCAGAGATAAGGTTTCTGAATGAACTGATAACTGTCAATAGGGAATCAAAGGTAGTTGTTAAGCGGTGGAAATGACGTTCCTCTGTTGCTATGAAAAAACAATGAATAAACAGATGAAACCATCTTAAAAATGACAAAACAAAACAACTATCTTCAAGCGAGCTAACAGGAAGCAGTGATGAGGACCAGTGCATGCTGCTGAGTGTTCTGGAAAGGGAGAGGAGGGGTCGGGTGAGAGGAAAAAAAAAAAAAAAAAAGACCATCTTAGCCTCTTCACTTACTGCTCTCCTGCATTCTGGCCACAAAGCCAGTCAGAGGTATCTGTGGAGTGAGCTGCGGCATGGGGGGGGGAGGAGGAGGAGGAGCAGCGGCAGACACTGCAAGCCGGCAGAGAGATTAAGATGAGAGAGAGAGAGACAGAAAGAAAGAGAGGCAAAGAAAGCCACCATCAATCACCAAAACCACACGGGAGGAAGCCGACGGTGCACCGAGATCAGTAAACGCAGAAGTGTGAGGCAGGAGAACAGCAGAGTGACAGAGGCAGTGAAGCCGAGTGCTGCGGTGAATTAATGAACCCGCTGGCCTGAAGAAAGCAGCTATTTGCGTCTTTTGCAGCAACGTTTCCGCAGCTTTAAGTCTGATCCCGGCCTTCTGCGAGCGTGACCGGGGTTCACATGGCCTCGCGGGACAGCTGGAGCACTGATGGCAGATTCGGCCTGATTGCTGACTCTCAGGCTACTCGCAGGAGGTAAAGAAGAGCAGCGGCCAGAAGGGGGCAGTGTTTTTTAAAGACATTTATGACTCCGAGCCTTGTGTCACAAACAGAAATCATGCTCGACCTTTTTCGGAGGGGTCACTGTTTAAACTGAGACAATGCATCCTGTGTCTGCCCAATCATGTCATGTTTATAACAGCAGGGGTGTAAAAACTACTAGTGATTAAAGTCCAGACAGTCAGTAATTCATTACAGAGGCTGTTGTTTGCAACTCTGCCTCTGCTGATGGCAGAGGATGAGACATTCTGCATCAATACCAAGAGTTTTTTTTTTTTTTTAAACCCTCTGACCTGCACTTTCAAGCTTTAGTGAGAAGTCGATACATGTGACTCAGAATGCCTGCATGACCTTCTAAGAGGCTCTTAGTGCCACCATACCTGCTGCTGTGAAATACTGGTGTGTGTCTGCGAAGCTTCACTTGCTTTTTGTGATTGTGCATCACTTTGAAAAATAAAAACTGGGGGAGTGTTTTTGCTGACTGACAGTGAATGCAGGCTGGAACTGGAGACAAAAGGGCCTTACTTGAGTTCTGGCCATAACCAGGGGTGCCTCCATTGACATGAGGCTGCTGCTGCTGCTGCTGCTGCTGCTGCTGCTGCTGCTGCTGTAGTTGCTGTAGTTGCTGCTGATGCTGCTGCTGCAGGGAGAACTGGGAATTGACGGAAGGCGCTCTGCGGTAGGTACCCGTAGCCGAAACCATAGAGACAGAGGAGTTGGAGGGGTTGTGCCGTGAAATCTGCCGTGAGATGGTTCCAAACTGGGACATTGGAGCGGGTCCCAGTCCAGGCCCAGCGGCCACAACTAGAGACACCCATAGAGAGAGAGAGAGGGAGGGAGGGAAGGAAAGGAGGAAAGACAGGCAGGATGGGAGAAGGGGAGTTAAAAAAAAAGCAGAGGGGAGGGCACAGGGGGAGAAAAACAAGGCGGCAGGACTGTTAAGTGATTAGAGCCCCGTATGCAAAGACAATTACCAGAGAAAGCAGATAAGCTGAGAGAAGTAACACCACAACAGCAGCAACTTTGGGTTGTGAGGGAGTAAGACACACCAGTTCAGTTCAGTGACTCACAGGTCAGCAACACTTGTCGAGCGTTGCCTCCTGCACCGACAGGAAGCCTCAGTCTATCAGCGACTCACCCGACAGGTCGTGAAGAAGTCTGACTGGCTCGCTATACGAGACAAATGACTAATCTGATCACCTTTGGAGAGACTAGACTGGATCCAGCAGGTTTTTCTTGTGCACGTCAGGTTATGCGGAAAAAACCTCTGGGGTTAATATTTTATCTTAAAGGAAAAGCACTTTTCAGAAGAGAGGACACACGTTCATTTCATAAACTGTTGCAAGTGGTCGTCAGTCACTCAGTCCAGGTCATGTGAGACTTATGATTGGATCAGACAGGAAAGAGGAGCACCACCACCAGCACCAGCAGGTGCAGCACTGAGGAGAATCACTTCCACTCAGAGTCCAAGCAGGACTGTTTGCACTTCAAGCAAGATGATCAGCACTCGCAAAAAATGGTTTCAATTGAAAAATAAAAAATCCAGCAGATGCTAAGTTTCAATTCCTCAGACCTTCGCATGCAGCCGTGCAGCCTGCAGTTTCAGGGCAGAACCAGGCCACGGCATGGTTACATGCGACGACAGAGTGGAGTAACAATCCAAATCTCTTGCTTGCAGTGCAAACAAACACGCTGAGACACCTCCCTCCACAGCAGCTCTCCACCCAGCGTCCGCCACCATGACAGCGATCAGGAGAAAAGTCTTGATTGTCCACCAGCAGAGGTTCCGTGGCGCGGCTGTCACAGGTCTCACCTGTAGGGGGCAGCGGCGGCGGCGGCGGCCCGAGGCCGCTCATTGGAGGAGGGGGAGGAGGTGGCGGTGGCGGGGGAGGAGGGGGCGGGGCTCCCGGAGGAGCGGACATGGGCGGGACTGAAAGAGGCGTTTGCATTAATAAACACAGAAGCTGTTTGTGGTTCACCTTCTGCACCTCTAACGCTGTTACGCAACGCTCTACTCAAGAACCCCGCCGGGACCCCACATGTGCTCGCGCACGGTTGTGGCATCTGCGCGCACGCTATTCTGCAAAGAAGCGAGTATCCATGGCGACAGGGCTGCACAGAGCCGCAGTCTGTGTCTGGCAGTCTGTGTCCAAGGCACTGAGGTAGAGTGAGGGAGGGAGAGGGAGAGAGAGAGAGAGAGAGAGAGAGAGAGAGAGAGAGAGAGAGAGAGAGAGAGAGACAGAGAGAGAGACAGAGAGAGAGAGAGAGAGAGAGAGAGAGAGAGAGAGAGAGAGAGAGAGAGAGAGAGAGAGAGAGAGACAGAGAGAGAGAGAGAGAGAGAAAGAGAGAGAGAGAGAGAGAGAGAGAGAGAGAGAGAGAGAGAGAGAGAGAGAGAGAGAGAGAGAGAGAGAGAGAGAGAGAGAGAGAGAGAGAGAGAGAGAGAGAGAGAGAGAGAGAGAGAGAGAGAGAGAGAGAGAGAGAGAGAGAGAGAGAGAGAGAGAGAGAGAGAGAGAGAGAGAGAGAGAGAGAGAGAGAGAGAGAGAGAGAGAGAGAGAGAGAGAGAGAGAGAGAGAGAGAGAGAGAGAGAGAGAGAGAGAGAGAGAGAGAGAGAGAGAGAGAGAGAGAGAGAGAGAGAGAGAGAGAGAGAGAGAGAGAGAGAGAGAGAGAGAGAGAGAGAGAGAGAGAGAGAGAGAGAGAGAGAGAGAGAGAGAGAGAGAGAGAGAGAGAGAGAGAGAGAGAGAGAGAGAGAGAGAGAGAGAGAGAGAGAGCTTCTTCTCAATCCTATTAAAGTTTAAGGCATCAGTGTCTGGGAGCGTGTGTATGGTGCGACGCCGTGCAATGCGGGGCCTGTGCACGGTGCGATGTGGGCTGCGCTGTTCTACTATAAAGAGGCAGGCCCAACACAGCTTGGCCTATTTACACAGTGGGATAGAGAATCAGCTGTGCTAAGAGCACAAAGGGGCCTCCGTAATCCCTGTCTGCTAAACATAAGCTCCATGTTGCGAAGCCCCTCACAATCCGCAAACAGCAGCACATCACATTTGTGCCCGTGGTGATTAATGAGACTTGATTTGCTCGTCCGCGACACTCAAGAGTAACACATCTCTCCCCTGGCGTGTGCGCTAACGCTAACCAGTGTTTGTCCTGCAGAGCGCGGTTAATTGACCTGGAACGTGATGACGACGAATCATGACAACAATGCAATGTGATATACAGTGCAGATTTGGTTTTTCCCGTCCCCACGTGAGTCTCACCTGGCCCAGAGTTGGGGATGGAGGGTGTAGGCACGGCGATGGGAATGCCAATCCCGCTGCTGCCGCTGTTCTCCCTGCTGCTGCTGCCTCCGCTGCTGCCACTGGGGGAGCAACAGAGACAGGACGTCACGACACTGCAACCTGCTCAGACCGGACTGCACAAAAGCCTGCCAGCCTCAGGGTTTTTTTTTTTTTTTTAAAGTTCTTTAGTATTGGAGCAGCCACTTAAGGGAAAAACAGAACACATGCAACATGGATGAATGCATTTTGTCAAAACTAATGTCCTGAACTGTAGGAACTTTAATGATTTTTTTCCCACCTTTTTATTTCAGGACCATTAAAGAAAAAGGAAGTCAGTATGATTTTCATTTTTGTGTGTGTAATAGAACTGGATGGTGGGTGATGACTCCTGTCAAGCATCGTTGCGCCGTGAGCAAGAGGAGAGAGTCGTGCCTCTGCTCCCAGCCTGGGTTTGACCTCGGGGCTGGTAGATCAATGCCCTGCCTGGCTAAATCCCTCCTCTCCCACACTTTACTCTCTCCGTCGCGGGTTGGCCTTGATCCTCAGTCCTACTCCCCTCCGTTCCCCTCCCCCCCGCCTCTCGTCCTCTTTCATGGCTGCTTCTAAAGCCGACCTTCTTCCCTATTTTGCGTCCGCTCTCATGACCATCTCAAGACCACACGGACCTATTTTCATGGCCTGGGAATTAAAAAATAATAACCAAAATAACAAAAACAATGCGTTCAGTCATGAATGTCTGTCAATCGAGCCCTGTGGCTCCTCTGTTGGTGTCAGTGGGATGAAGGCTAAAAAACATTTAGTAGATACTAGTGTCTTTCCTGTGTCATGCCCATGCTGTACTTTGCTCCCCCGTCTACACGCGGTCTAATCTCTGTGTAACTTGCGCTGCTCCTCGGCTAACCTAGTTATCTATTTCCCCTTCCCCATTCTACCCTCTTTGTTTCCTTTCCTTCCATCTCCCCTCAGCCTCCAACTGACACAATGAGCCGTTCAGAAAGAGCTGCTTTCAGCTCAAAACTGTAAGAGGGAAAAAAAAAAAAAAAAAAAAAACAAGAGCGAGAGAAGAAAAACACACGGTTGTCTGTGTGAAAGCAGTTCAGGCATGATATTGTCAGCGCGAGACGGATTTACAGGTTGCTTGTGAAAGTAATCTAGTATTGATATATATATATATAAAGCTTGTTATTACGTCGATGATCTGCACAAATAACCGAAAGTGCAAAAACAACAGAGGATAAATCATAAGCAGGTGGAAGCTACCTTCATAATGACCTAACCTGGCATGATTTCCTCACAGTGCTCCTGCAGTGTGGTGCACAGCAAGCGCTCTGTGCACTCAAGTCAGTGTAAATATTTATGAATGTAGGAATATTAACCTGTCCGTCAGGTGTGTTTGTGACTGCACAAGCAAATCCCGCACTGCGTTTTTTCCAATAAAGCAGATTCTATTTTTTCCTCCTCTGCCTACCTGTGAGTGCGCGGCCTTTGGTTGAGTGATGCTGTGCGTCCCGGGCTGTGCTGCTGCCCGTGCTGACTGCCCAGCCTGGCGGGGCTGGTCATGTAGTCGTTGGGCACCGTGGGCGGCTTGACCGGCTCCAGAGTCTTGAAGGGGGTGTTGCGTCTGGAGGACAGCAGGAAGTTGACTTGAAGATAGCGGTTATAGAGAGAAGGTTGCAAACGGATATAAATAGAACTCGACAGATGTGAATCGGATTTTCCCAGCAGCCTGGAAGTTTACTTTAGTCATGAAAGTGTGTGAGACAACTGGGTTCACTTTGGTGTCACAGCTGCTCCTGAACTAACGGATAAATCTTCCCAGGCTTCACGTTTTCCTTTTTTCTTTCTTCATATCAGATTTCAACACCAGTAGCAAACAAGCATGATGGTGTCCTGGGGCTTCTTGGTAGCTTGTTGACTCATGTCAGACAAAATTCAAAAAATAAACTTGAGGTTTTCTTTAATTGTTAATGTTGAACAGACTTAAAAGGGTCGGCCTTGTGTACCATGTAACTAAATTAAAAATCTTACCCAAGTGTGCCGCGCCCAGACATGGGAGGGCTCGGCGGCTTCTGTGTCGGCGGGTTGGTCCTCGATAGAGTTCCCCCTCTGACTGACTGATTGTTTCCATGTTGCTGGGGAGAGAACAGAACAACAAACAGTTGTTGTTTTGTTTTTTTTTTTTAAAAAAGCCAGAAAGTCAGACAGAAATCCCCCAGACAGGTCGGTTGACTGCACATTGTCGCAGTTAAACAAATGGGATGACTAAATGGATGAGTGGAGATACAGATAAATCATATTACAGGCTGCCCAGATAACAACTTTTCATGAAGTGCGCATTTCATTTTTTTAAAAATTGTATTTCCATTCCACGTCTTCTTGCATAACATTCAATCAAAGGCTTTCCAACCTCTTCGGGAGAGAAAACTCATTTGAGCAAAACTCAAAAAAAAATAAATAAAGGCAATCATGAGTGTTTGTCTGGGAAGCCTATAAGGAATTAAATGCATTATATATGGACGACTACATGACATTTACACAACATGACAACACACACGGGTGGTCAGTTGACAGGGAAACATTACTGGGTCTTAGTCTATGTTTTTCTGCACCAACGTTGGCTCAACGTCGGTTACGGGGGAAAGACGGGAAATGACAACAACAACTACATGGACGAGGCGTGCCGTCGTGCCAGGCAGATTAATAACAACATCACAGTTAAAAGGGCGTCGTGTGACGAACCAGACTTACCTTGGCTTTTAGCCACTTATGTGGGTGCAGGAGGGGAAACAAAAAAAAGAAAAAAACAACAACACAGACACACACACAGGACTGGTTAGTAAACGTCAAAGTTCGCACCAGGTGAGGAAAAGAACTCCTGGTTGTATTTACACTGGATTAAACATTTAGCAACAATCCCAGGGCAAGTCAGCCACAAGTTGCTGGAGCAGAATCAAACACCACGGTGACCGTTGCTCTTTTCACCCAGACCTCACAGGGCCACACCCAGAGCCACAGAGAAGCTGCACGGAAAAAATGCAAAAATCTGCCGGCACAGCATTTGGGTTTCTGGGGGATAAAAGCCATAAAATAAAAAGATTTGGACGCGAAAAAATAAACGACAACGCGTCCGTTCGCACAGCTCGAACTGAGAATCTGGCTGGCCTGAAAGCAGCGTCGACAAAATGGATAAAACTCTCTCGCCGAGTTCTGTTTACTCGTGCCAAGGAGAACGCTGAGCCAACACAACCAGCGGGGTTTGACAAACGCCAAGTCAAGTGGCTCATCTATAATGCAGCGTCCCTGGTGGCCTCTGCAGAGAGCATTGAAGCGACGCGAGCTCAGCGGGGAGGGGAGAAAGTGAGGCCAAAAGCAAATGTGCAGCAGAGGTCAGAGAGGGGTGACACCAAAAAAAAAAAAGTCAACACCACCAGAAGCAGCTGTGCAGGGAGAGTTTCACACTCAACTTTCACTCGCCGCCTGTGATAAAAGGTGCAGGGGCGGAGGGGGGAGGCCAACAATCACTCATATTTTCACACAAACAGTTGTGGCACGATGTTGCCGCACAGAGAAGGCCGTCATGCGCTGACAAGGCACGTCTGACGTCGAAATTCTGGACAGGCAGGTTCAGATTAAGGCATTATCAAGTCCAAAACGGCTTAGCATGTCAAGCTGGGGTGAAAATATAGGGCAGCGCAGTCCGTCACACTTGGGTGAGTCTGTGAGGGAAGGAGGACGCGGCACTGCGGGGTTCGACACCCTGGACGGAGTGCAACACGTATAGACTAGAACACGGTCACTCCAGGCGGAGGTGGATTGTCTCTGCAATGATAATGATGACAACCAAAAAGTCTTATTTGTATTTGCACTGGGACATTGTTCCATAATCTACGTACTTCCTCAGTTTGAGAAAAATAGTGCTGGCTGGATTAAAGATCCTCATCTGTCAGTTTCCAGATACCTGTCATAACCACAGGGCTGCCGATTCATTTTCTGATCTGCTTCTCCCTTCATCGCTCGCTGGGATCAGAGTAAAGCTTTGTTCAAACACACTTAATATGCAAGAGCTTGACGTTGCAGCTCGCGCATTCATTTTAATTTTAATTAAAACGCACACTTCAAGCCCAACCGGCCCGGGCAAGGACGAGCGGGCTGCACAGCTCGCAGCAGGAAATTAACATTATTTCAACAGCTATTTAAAGTTTTGATGCAGGCCAGAAACCAAATCAATGTCGAGCAACACACGCCGCAGTTCCACCTAAGAGGACGGCTCCAGTGTAATTCCCTGCAGGGAGGATCAGGAGTGACAATGCTGGATGATAATGGTGAGCCTCTAATCCAATCTGGCCCACAGCAACAATTGACTAGCTGATCGATGGGCCAGTGGACATTGAAGGGGGAGAATGGACGTCACCAAAGGGGCTGCAGGCATCAGGATATGATGTTATGACGGCGACTATCAGCCCAGCGACCTCTGGAGCGACGATTACCATCAGACAAATAAAAAAAATCAGAGTTCATACCGTAGACAGTTCATCACATCCAAAATTGGATTTGCAGCCTTCGGAATGTACTCATGTGAAAATGAAGCGCAAATGAAATTTTAGCGGCATCAATCTCCTGCAAAGCTTTAAAGGAAACGCCAGAATGAGATTGTGAGTGCGGTCTGAGTCCAGAGTGGCCGTTAAAAACGCCTTGCAAATTTCATCTCCACCGGCCATATTCACAACACTCCCAAGAATAGAACCGTTTTCAGAGAGCAGGATGATGTAATCCCTCCACCCCCAACATGCTCCCATCAACTCGCATTCAATCGTATTCCTCTAGGGTGAGAAGGGGAATGGGGGGTGGGCGTTTTTTGAAGCTAAGAGAGAAGTCACCAGGGAAAGACTGAGAGCGAAGAAACGAGTTGAGTGTCAAGAAAATGCAGGAAGAGAGCGAGGAAGAAGGGAAAACATCTTGCAGGGGTGACGGGAGGAGGAGGGGAAGAGTAAAAATGATTGTGAACGGACAGGAAAGTGAGAGAAGAGACATGAGAATAAAATATCGTGCCGCATAAAAGAGAAATGAGGAGTAAACACAGCAGAAAATGGAGACATCCTCCACAACATGTGTAGTCAGGGTGAAACGTTGCTGCTCACCTTGACGCCATGGCCGACATCGTCCAGAACATTGTAGTCTATCGGCTTCCTGATGTACCTGACCGGCCGCTCCATGTTAGCGGGCGCGATGATCTTATGAGTCCTTGATGTGTTTTTGTTAGTGGTGAGGATGCCGATTTCCCGCCTGGCCACCTTCTCTTTGTGGATGTCCACCGTCTGCAGGGCGACAGGAAAGTCATCAGGACGTGGCGCCATCGTTGAACCACAGGGAGGGTAAATGAGAGAAGGACTTCAGGAGAGTGGCGTGCAGCACCTGGAGCTAATGTGATTGAATGGTGAGGCGCAGCAGATGGTTGCAATGCTTTGACCAAAGCCACCATTGTCAGACGGCACAGCGGCCAGAGCAGCAGAGTGTTAATTTGTCCAACATCACAAATAAAACTGACAGTGTCGGCAACATGAAGAGTATTTATTTCAGCTATAAATACTCGGCGTGGCTCTCGCCTCTCCCTCCTTCCGTGTCAGCATTGGATTCGTAAAACGCAGGGAACAAATTGCAATGCATTATTTATGGTGCATCGCTTTTCACTGAAATTGAACTGGCGTTTCATCAATTACCCTGAGTCCCTTCCAGAGGAGTTGGAAAGAAAACATCCAGAGCGCCAGCTCAATCTGAAATAAATGAATTCAAACTTTTAAGCTGTTTTCCCCCCTCCAACAATCACTTCTCAATGCACTCACTAGTTACTTCTTTCTGTACAAACAGTAAGGATATAACTCGAAACAAACAATAGATCATAAAAATGTAAAACAGTACGATTGATAGTGGATAGTCAAAGAGGCTCACTCTCTGAAAGGCTCAAACCAAAGACAGGTGCTTCATAGATACATCAAAATTTACCAGTTAACAAATCACTTCCCGTGTGAACACCAAAAAGCGAGACGGATTTCTTTGCACTGCAAAGCCTTGTACAGAGCGTCATTATTTGTCTCCCATTCCCGGCGGAACATTCAGGACAAACTGCCTTCCCTCTTGAGACTGAAGGCCTCAGACTCAGACTACAGTTTTTCACAAGGGGAGTCCAGCCAGCGCCTGGAGGCCAACAGAGGATTCCTTTCATGCCACATCTGTAGCCGGACCCAGCGCCATCCCATTATGCTATGCTGGGCCGCTGTATGGGTGGCGAAGACATGAAGCTCCATTTATCAGAAAGCAGACACAAAAAGAAAGAAAAAGAGAAAAATCGCTGCCGGCGGACAGGGACGTGGACACAGCCAATAATAAGGCCTGTAAATGAGCAGACAAGCTCAAAAACAAAAATAAATAAAGATGTGATGACGAGCAGATGTGAAAAGGAGGATATGGTTAACCATTGGTAAAACTGGGGCGGCTCTATTTTGATGGGTCCTGTTTGTCAGAAACAGGCGGTGAACAAATGGCAACTGCAGCCGAGCCAGGAGGGAAGTGAGAAGACGAAGTGGTGTGTGTGTGTGTGTGTGTGCTCATCTTTTTCTGTGTGCAGGGAAAATAGCCACGGCCCAACTCGCAGCCGTGCGAACGTCAAGGTGAACCACAAACCCTCCATTGTCACTATTGAGGTCTTCTAGTCTTCTACTATTGAAGTTTCACATTGTCGACGTTGGAATTGGAGGAAAAGACTTACGTGTAAAATCTACACACACACGCACGGCTCCCTCCCCTTCATTACTACTTGGGCTATCACGGAAGGTTCTCAATGGGAGGCCTTTTCTTTGGCCAGACTCACAAAGCGCTGCCTGTTCACAGGCTCTTTGCAGCCACTTCACATGCTGCACCAGGTGGAAGGCCTGCGATGGCGCTCCGCTCCTCAGCCTCCATACTGCCGTGGATCGATAAAGCAGCAAACGGGAGGAGGGCCAGTTGCACTGAGACAACCTGATCAATGTGTCAAACAGCATCAAACATAGTGCTTGCGTACAGATGAGAACGGTGCGCTGGCCTGATGCAGCGGTGGGCTGAGCGTCGAGATGCTCCCTGTTAAATAAATACGCAACTGCAGGATTGTTTCGTCCGTCCAATCCATTTCCATCACTGCTCCTCCTGCACTCAGTCTTGCAGGAGGGAGATTGTTGGGCACATGGAATTCGGGATGTGTCTCCATGAGAGACAAGTCGTATTTAGAATTTTTTTAAGCAGTTCGACTCAGCAAAAAGCTTCTTGCTGCTGTGCAAATATTTCCTGCGGCGGAAAATATTTGCTCTAACCTCTGCTAGGCATTCAACTGGAGGCGGGGCCAGAAGCGGAGCAGACAGGGCCGTGCGATAATGATCCAACCTGTAAAGACCGGCAAAACGTACAGAGGGGCTGACAAGTTCACGGCTCTGCCTCCTTATCAGCTAACTGGCTTGACCGCATTATGGGAAACACCTCCTCTCCTCCTCCTCCTGATTAATGGAAGAGCAACTGGCCATGGACTGAGAGTGTGAATACAGAGAGACGGTGAGCAGGCCATCCACCACACCAACCAACCAACCCGAGTTTGTCCTCACCATGGCTACACAAAGCACACACACACACACACACACACACACAGGGGTGGGAATCTCCATGCAGGAGACAGGAGACTGTGATGAGCACTCGGAGTGACAAGAGAGGAGTGAGAGTGATGTTTACTGTGCCGCGGTGGCTGAAACACGGCATCATGTCTGTCTCTCGAATCCTTTCCCTACGCCGGGGAGTGGAGTCGCTGTGACCTTGTCGTCAAATAAACACTGTTTGTCAGGAATGATTGCCTCAAAAAGCAAAGGAAGGAGGTTTGTCTGTTTTGGAGGTTTGCAGAGAGCGAGACTTTAACTTCTCATCGTTTATCTTCTCTCTCGAGCCCTCCAATCCGACCTTGTCTCTGGTGTATTGGAAAAGAATTTCTGGCGCTGGAAGGGAAGTGCTGAAAGACAAACTGCAACCAAGAAAATTAGCCTGTCTGGCACTTTGTTTGATTTGTGATGACTTATGTTCACAACTTTATTCTATTAAATTTGTTCAAACAGTCTGGGAATTAAATGGATGAATCAGAGAGCGCGTAGTGTTCTCTCTCACCCTAAATACCTTTGGAACTTGGCAGCGAGATTGGTCGGCAGGTTGGAAGTTGTAAAATCATCAGACTCATCAAACACCTGATAAGGTCTCGCACCTGCGAGCTCTGTGCTTTGTGTGTGTGTGTGTCCATCCCTCACCTGGGAGATGTGGTTGATGGAGGACTCCATCCGCCGCAGCTGGGAGGCCTGGATGTCCAGCAGCTGGAGCACATTGTTGGCTAAGGCATTGATCTGGTAGGCCACGCTGGCCAGGGACTGTGTGGTGTAGGCTTTGGTCTCCTCCAGGGCTTTCCTCTTGTCCTGGGCCTGGGAGGAGATCACAACGGCACAGGTGAGGATCACGTTTGGGCTACAATTGCGGTCCGTCATTCCTTCAATTGTATTATTGACCAGAGAACACGGTGAAACAACACTATGAAGAAACAAAACAAAAAACAGGGACTTTGCGAGTGCTACCATATTGCAATGCCACGTAATAAATGCAGCCATCATTCCTCCATCGTGTCTTTTAAAAACAACAACAGCCTGGCGGTTGCAAAGCGACCAACCCAGACAACACGCTCACCTCAAACAGACTGAGCACAGAGTTCCTAAATGAACCATAACACTGTAATGCTGTCTGTGGGCTCCCTCGTACACCTCATAAAGATGAGTGCAGAGAGAGGAGCCGGGGGGGGAATGCTGAGTGTTGATAACACTCGGCCAGGGGGAAGGAGGAACGTCTCTGAGGCAGCGGTGGGGCAAAAAAGCTGCACGTCCCACTGACGGCCGCACCAAACTAATCCACAACCAAAATCCTGCGGCTCAAAGTTCCTGACCTGGCAAGCAGCTGAGCTGCTCAGCCTGGGTCAGGTGAGAAGACGGTGACAGTGACAGCGACCGTGCCAACGGTTTCCTTTTAGCCAGGATCAAAGCGGCGGATGTGCTGTGAGAGACGGCAGCCTGGGGAAGAGGGCGGTTTCCTCCAGAGGGCGAGAGGCCATCTGTTGGTCAGAGCTCAGCATTGAGCAGGCGGAGAGAACTGCTGTTACTACTAATAACTGAGGGGGAAACAACAGCAGCCACCAAAAACTGACTTAGGCTCTTCTTGCTTCTTGCTTTCTAAAGTGGGCGGAGAAAAGAGATTTCAACCAAACTGATGAGCAGCGCTGACCGTGCCGAGCTCACAGATGTGACACTTGATTGCACCGCCGGTGGCGGCATCTCAGACTCCAGTTAAAGCCCTGCTGTTCCACCGCTCCACAAATCAGAGGTCAGCGCCGCATCTGCCTACAAATCCCAAAACTGCCTGGATTACTCAGAGCATTTTCTTGTCCGTCATCAAGCAAGAAAACCGATGGAGCGGAGTCACTTTAGGAAAAGAAAAAGTCAGCGGGAGACTAGGATGGGGGATGCGAGTGTACGACATCGCAGCTAAACGCTGAGCTCCCATGAGCTCCCAGAGAGCTCTCAGTGCTCCAGGGGCCACTTTAACTCATATTTCTGAGATGAGCAAAGACCGAGAGACCATAATAATAAGAAAAAAAATCCAGAGTGGCCCAGCAATAGACAAGCTGTCAGCGGCTCGTCTGACTGTCACTGGGATCTCGCTGTGCCACTTCCTACATGTTTTGCTATGGGAGAGTATCTGCCTCCACTTGCAGCCTTAAAATAAAGAAGTTTAGACGATAATAAATATCAGTGTTTAATAATATACAGTCGATATAAAGAATCACCAAATCAAACAGGAACAGTACAGGACCAGTTTAAGTCCTTCTTTTGTTTTCTGAAGTATAAAAATACCACCAAGATGTTTTTCCCAAAAAAACAAACATCTTACTGGCAGGGGTGGGTGAAGGCTGGCTAAAAAAGAAGAAGCGAGTTATTCAAGGCCTGTTGTCAGCCAGGGCGAAAGGTCCGCACTTCCTCCCCGAGGGCAGAGACTCTTCACCCTCCACCCAGAACGGCTGGAACAGGAAATGGAGAAAACCAGCGTCCTCCTCCTGACTGCCTCGCATGACTGAGGACATCTAGAGAAGTGAGACAGAACAGCGAGGAGCAGACCAGAGAGTATCGGCCCCTGGATACCAGGCAGCTGACAAACACATGTGTTTGTATGTTCCCAGCTTGTCCCGGGGGGGAAAGTCCGTGTTGGAGCACACATACGGCAGACTGACAGGAATGTTTGGAATTCTGCAACACGCCGTACGTCTATAAACTCTCAAGTGAACTCCTGAGTAGAAATATTTCAAACATTTTCGAGAAGATAAAAATGCGGCAACGATGGACAGGGCAACATGGATACATTTAGCTTTGCAGAGCACCAGGGCTGAACCTCCAACAGGTCGAGTAGTGACAGACTGTCTGAAAAATAGCTGTTCAGGTGTCACAGGGTGAAGGTTCACACAAGCACGGTGTGGTCAAAGTGACACTGCGGTCGGTGTGTGTCAAGATGAGAGAAAACCTGCAGGCTGCACTTTGGCAGCAAAGTCCCCCACTTGATATCAAAAGTCAGCAGTACGCCGCGTGAATTCATAATTCTTCTGGGGCCAGATGGAGGCTGACAGGGAGGCCACAAGGTCTAAGCTGACCTTGAAGAACTGCCAGAGCACAATTAAAAATTCCCTCGACATGTTGAGGGAAGGTGACACAGGAAGAAAGTCGGCACGCGATGAAAAGCCACGAACAACTTCTCCTTCAGCGACTTGCTAATTGGTTTGTCCAGAGCAAAAAAAAAAAAAAAGGCACCGAGCTGAAAAAGCCGTTTTTCGGTTTAATAAATCCAGCTCTGCATCTCAAGATCGGCTGCATATTTTTTTCACAGATATCAGTGACTCACAATGAGAGGTTAATCGACTTCACAAAACCTTTGCAGGCAGCCAGCACTGAACAAATCAGCCCAACAATTCTAGAGCCGCCCGGCGGAGAGGGAGGAGTGACAGGTGGTCAGAAAGGATGAATGGGCCCGGCTGGTATGCTGAGAGCCGCTAGGCCTCGCCACACTGATGGAAAAACCAGGCCACTCCACACACACACAGAGCGGGGGAGAGAGAGAGAGAGAGAGAGAGAGTAAAAGAAGGACAGGAAATGAGGACTCAGTAACCCAGAGAGACAAAACTGCGAGGAAAAAAAAAAGATTACATTGGCCACCTGCTCTTATCCAGGAGAAACATTCACATCCAGTCCTCTGGGAGAAAAGGGGGACAGCATTACAGTGTCTGACCCACTAGCTGCAGGTGAGATTCAATCTACCTGCTCATCTAGGACTTGGAAATAAATAAATAAAAAGCTTTAAGGCAACTGGATCTGATCTGCACTGCGGTCCTGACTGGAAGCCACTATGTACTTGACCTCCCAGTGTTGCAACAACTGGTTGGCAGTCGGAAAAAAAGGAGCTTGCAGAGAAGACACTTTGGCACACGTGTTCAACTTCCCTTTGTAACACTTAACCGGTTCATGGCTCACATGATGAACTGATTCAACAAGGAACAAACATGCATGAACGAACATCCAAGGGAATTTTTTTAAATGCATAATGTGTAATTATTAAGGCAGCAACATAAGAGGAAAATATGTTTGTGTCATAAAAGTGTTTATTACAAAAAGAAAAAAAAAAACAAGCAGAATAATGTCATGTGTTTGACTATGACAGAAGGATTTTTTTCAATGCTCTATTATTAAGCTACTTCCTGACACACTGAGAAGGTATTTCCAGGAAGCTGGCAATCAGTAAACATAAGTCTGACCTCACACACATTTCTAAACAGTCGCTTCCACAAAAATAAAGTGGGCCAGCGATCCGACTGGGGTTAAATCAGAGGTTTTACCATCTGCTTCGGCTGGCTAAGCTTTTACAACTATCTACAACAGTGAGTCGCTTAGGAAAAAAAAAACAAAAGTGCTGGTGTGTGAGCGCTGAAGGGACGAGCACAGTCAAGCTGAGACATGTTGACGTGTGCGTGTGCAATTTGTATCTCTCGCCTTCAGAGAGAGCTTAATAAAAAAAAAAAAGTGTGCTGTTGGTCTGACACCGGCTTCAAATAGAGCGGCCACATGTGCCAAGAAGCTGAAAACCCTGCTTTTTACGTCAGCGCTTCGCACAAGGTGCCCAGCAGGGAGGATAAACCTCTTCAAAAAATGAACAAATAAAAAAGGGAATGAATATTTTCAGCTTTTATGTGAAGCATACAGCTGGCGTGTCGACATCATCCAGCCCTCTTGAGTAAGATTTTCTTCCAATATGACTGCTGTTGCTTGGGACAGGGGATGCAAGATTCTTGGAAACTGGAGATTGTAAGCTAGTCGCTGAAATATTCTGTTCCATACCTCCTGAGATTCTCCAGTAACCTTTGATCAATCTTTGAAATGGATTGTCAGGGGCAGAACTCTTCATTTTGATGCTGTGAGCTGTGATTCCCACTGAATTTAAAAGACTGAGTCCAACAACTCTGTGTAGGGGAACAGTGCCACTTCTTTTCACGCCCCATGAATAAAATAGAGATGATCAAATCCTTTTCAGATGTTGACCAAACAGAAAATGAACCCCAAGGAAAATGTAGACACACACACACACACACACACACACACACACAAGATCAAGCCTATGAGTCACCTGCCACCCTGCCAAAGAAGGTCTATTCTGAGCCAGAATACCCTGAAATGAATCACTATTGTTATTATTATTACATTTTTTATTATTCATGAGGTCCCTGTGTTGTCCTTGAGGGAAACTAGTTTTCATTGCCACTGTCTTCAGCAACTTCTAATACAGAACAGGGAAAGGTCTTTCTGTCCTGATGAATAACTGGAAAAAAATACATGTGGTTCTGCTTAAAAAGCAGCAGAAATGACACAAAGTGCACTTCTTCTATACATATTTCCCCCAAAAATTTATTTCGGGCCTTTACAATTCCAGATCATCTGAGGATGAGCGCAAAAAGAGTCCAAATTACAAGGAGTCCTTGGGGAGTGCAGCTGTAGCAGACACACCCTCTGTAGCACAGATAGGATGGGATGTCTTCCTGCTGAAAAATAACATTCCCACAAACACTGTTTGTCTGGCAATGTCGAGTCACAAACTCTCTGTTGTGGCTGAAATTAAAGCATTTGTGGCAACACGACGAACTCAGTCAAGGAGACGCGACGTTAAAAGTTCCAGTCCACGTTTTGTTTAAAGCAAAAAAAAAAAAAAGAAAAGAAAAAAACTGACTTTGAAAGGGCAAGAATAGGCCGGGTGAGATTTGCATGACCTTGGTTTCCATCAAAATATATATATATATATGTGTGTGTGTGTGTGTGTGTGTGTGTGTGTGTTAGACCTGCACTGAGCACCGAACAAGTGGTCTAAATTTGTCCCTCTCATCTCACAAGAGGTGTAACCGTGCAAACCGAGCTAAGGAGGAAAAAAAAAAAAAAAAAAAAAAAAAACATTGTCGAAAAACTGAAATTACAATGTCTTTACGTTAAGAACGTGGAATGCATGTCCAGTCGGCTTTGATCCCACCGAGTGCTCACAGGTCTAATTTAGCCAAAACAGAACCCCTCTTCCTGTCCCAATGAGAGCTTTCACTCTTTCGTGGTATTAAGTTGTGCTTTTGAAAGGCTTAATGGACTGTAACAGACCTGCCTATACTAATGATGCTGTGTGAGATTTAATAATTTGAATGACAAATTAGGTTTCCCCCACCTACTGTACATTGTTGAGCACTGCAGGCAGCGTCAACGTCAAGTTAGGACAACAAGCTGCTCTTACTTTCTCGACGGTTCAATTACAAAACACATTTAAAATCAAACAAAGGAAAGAAAACGCATTATATATACTGGGGGGAAGTCCGACGAAACAGCGATGACAGCAGTTTTAAATCGACCGACTGTAATAACAAAAAAGTAGACACACCCTCTGAATAAACGGAATAAAAATGAGCAGTTGTGAGAACAGATATCAGCTACCTAAACTGTTTCACAGAAGCTTTGAGTTCGTGTGAACTGACTATTATCTTAGCTCGAGTGTTCGGGGCGGACATGTTTATTTCACAACCGAAGCCCAGTTGCATTATCCACATTTCCTGTCCTGGGAACCACCAATTCAATCCCGAGCTTTTCCTCGACAAAAGCGGGTTGGAGAGATGTAGCATGTTAGCTAACTTACTCACCTGGACATAATTGTTCTCGCAGTAGTCCGCGACTCTCGTAAGGTTTTGGTAACTCTCCACCAGTGCATTTTTGCTGGCTGGAATCTCTTCCTCTAACAACATTTGTAGCTCTGCCATCTTTACATCTCTCGGCAGAGCTTCCCTTCCCTCTGCCGTCCTTCCCTTTGGTTGAGAGCGAGAGAAGCACCAGCCCCACTTCTGCCTCGGACAAAAAAAAAAAAGAAAAAAAAAAAAAACAGACCTTGGGATTCCAGCCTTGGCGTCACGTCGTCTCAAAGATCCTCGTTGCTAGACAGAGCAGTCACGACGTTGAGATACAAGATATCGATACAACTGTAACTGTAGAATTTTCGGGAAATATTTTATTTTAAAATACAGATATATGAAAACACATTTTCTGGAAGATTATGATCTAATTTGTTGAATATAGCTTAAAAGGTATCTGTACATTCTAGTATGTCCAACAAGTGCAATAAAATCAAATGTCACGTCAAAACTGTCATCCGAGATGAGGTTCTTCACACATTTTGATTATTTAGGTCATTAATTTGCCACTGTATCAACTGACACTAACATATTTTCTAGACAAGATTTCCAAAATAGGAAACCGTTGCAAGTGGAAAAATAACAATCGAAGTGAGAGCTCTCTTTTGTTATCCATCCACCCATCCCAGTTGTGAAAATCAAAGATGGAAGTCTGTCTGATGGCTGATGGCTTTTGTAGTTTTTAGTCCAAAATCGAAAAAAAAGAACGATTCTTATCAGTGGCGTATACTTATCAACATACATCATTTGCTAACACCCATCCCTCTCAAAACACACCTTTGTTTCATATTTTATCCCTCGCATGTGTGGCATTTCTATTAAGTGGCGATAACCTCGAAAAGAATATAAACCACAACTCCCAGCGTGCACCTCGACGTGGCCTTAACACAGTTCATGGCCGCTGGTCGAAGGCTACATACTGCGTATAGGTCGCCTCTCGACGAAGTGGTCAGCTGCTGACGTCGGTAAGCGTAAGTCGACATTTCAGTATTATGTATAGTGTTTGACACAGTTATTACTGCAGGCACATGTGTCCCGCTTGATAGACGTGTCCTCTATCAACAGCCGAGTTAACCTCTTCCTCCTACTGGTGTTTACGTCTGTGTAGCTACACCAACTTTCGCTGCTCGTGTCAGTGTTTTCCTGTCAGGGGCCAGCCAGCAAATACGAGATTGTCTGTTGAGGAAAAACGTCAAGTCAAAGCACGTTTTCCCCAACGCTGCTTTACATACACCGCATGTCTTGTTTGTGTTTGCGTTGACCGCCTCAGTCGGACACGATGGAGATGGAGTGTGTTGCGGCGGAGGAGGAGAAGAACAGGCGCTTGACCCAGCTTCGGTTCGACGCCGCCGTCAAAGTGATCAAGAGTTTGCCCCCCGACGGTGAGCTCGGTAGCAGCCGCCTTGCAACACGCGTCCAAGTCTCATTTAATCACGTCCATCTCAGAATTTAGGTGTCCCAACAGGCAACTGTCGCGCACGGCCAGGTGCAGCAGAGCAACGTCTCTGTCTGGCTCGGATCTCACAAGGTTTACAAGGCTTAATCCCATTACTGTACTTGCACGGAATAACACCCCATCCCCCATCAGCCTGCAGCCTAATGCACCAGAACGCTAGTTTTTTAAAATCTTATTCTGAGTAAGAAATGAGTCAGTGCTCCTCTGATATTCCAGATCCTTTCCCTCTGCTTCCCTTCAGGTCCCTTTCAGCCGTCCAATGACATGATGTTAAAGTTCTACAGCTACTATAAACAAGCCACCGTCGGAGTGTGCAATATCCCCCGTCCTGGCTTCTGGGATGCAGTTGGCAAAGCGAAATGGTAATTGCATAAGCGTCGTAGGTGCAGGGAAATAACCTGTCTGTTGTTTACTGTTGTTTACTGTCGCCGGAATTTTGGTTT
The DNA here is from genome assembly GCA_009823395.1 of Thamnaconus septentrionalis. NCBI lineage: Eukaryota > Metazoa > Chordata > Actinopteri > Tetraodontiformes > Monacanthidae > Thamnaconus > Thamnaconus septentrionalis. The sequence continues at coordinate 3,604,513 of CM020520.1, forward strand.
TCACTTTACTTTTCAAGATTTATTGGGTTCCGTGGAATAGTTATTAAGTTTTTAGAACAATGTTGAAAACATATTCTAGACTGCACCTTAGTGGCCCACTTTGATCTCACCTCGCTCTGCTATTCTTTCTATATTTGTCCATTTGTGCAAGTCATTCTGGACTCTGTGCACAGTGACCTCTTACCCATAATGTTTGACCATTTCCCTTGTGGCTAAATTATAAAACGTTATATATTAGAAATATATTTTTTTTCTTCAACCATTGGAGGGTCAGTTTACTATCAACCTTTGAACCCGAGATAATAAAAAACAAACTGGGCTTGAAAGAAAACTGACCTCATCGGGAAAAAAAAAATCAAGACAAGCTCAGTCATTTTCAAAGCGACTGCTGGTTGTGTTGTGTTATGCTACACAGGAATAGCTTTTATTAATTCATTAGTCATTGAATTAATTGTCATTGTTGCAGGGATGCCTGGAATTCTCTGGGAAACATGTCCAAAGAAGAGGCAATGGTTGCCTACGTGGATGAGATGAAGCTGGTACGATTTCTTCGCTTAAAAATAAGTATCTAAATTCAGTTTCACCTGTTTATTGTTGTGGAATTTGACTCCTGAAGATCCTCGAGGGCATGCCCATGACGGACGAGGTGGAGGAGCTTCTGCGCGTCCTCGGCCCGTTCTACGAACTGATTGAGGAGAAGAAAAAGATCTTGCATGTATCAGACCTGAGCACAGGTGAGGCATTTTTTCCCCACCAGCTTTGCCTCCTCATGCTTGTTTTTTTTTTTTTTTTTTTTGTGATGTCACACAACACAGAGCTTAACTTTTTTCTTTCTTTTTGTAATTTTGCCTCTTGTTCGACACTTAGCCCGTTTGACAATGTTTGCTAGGCAACTGGAAGGCAAGTATATCACAGTGCAGCGCTAGAGACCCAGTCTGGAATAGTTCATGTGCTGTGGCTTGGATGCTTTTGTGTTTTGCTCGCATAGACAATTGAGCAATTTTTCTAGTGCAACAAAATTAGATGCGTGTTCTCCATAAATCATATTGTTACAAGAGTCTTGTGAATTCCATCGTGCTGCTCAGGCTTTGGGACGACGCTAAATGCGTTCACTTCCAAGAGCGTCGCAAAGGACCTCATCAGGACGATGGAAAGGAACGGCACTCTGGAGACGCATCCTGCTCAGCAGAAATCTAAAGAAGTACGAGAGAGGTTAGACAACGAGGAGGAGGAGGAGGAAGAAGAAGAAGAAGAAGAAGAAGAAGAAGAGGAGGAGGAGGAAGAAGAAGAAGAAGAAGTAGAGGAAGAGATGCCAGAGGAGCCTGTAAAAGGTAATGAAACAGTTCTGTTTTATGAGCCTAGAGGTATTTGCTTGAGAAGAACTTCTTGATGATCTTTACTTTGTATTCAAGACAAAGAATCAGCGGCTCAGAGGAAGGAGAAGGGCTCCAGCAGGAAGCACAAAGCATCCCTCTCTAATGGCAAAGTGGCAAACGGAGTCACACACCTGACCAACGGGAACCACCAGGAGGAGAAGGCTCTGTTGAACGGACACCACTCAGGTACAGAGGACAGAATCTAGGGTTGACACTAGATCAGAAGGTTTGAAGCTGGCTTCCTCTTTTATTCACTATTTTTTCCGCCCTCTGTACTCACTGCAGACGTGCCTGGCCCCAGCCACTTGGCCAGCGACTCGGACAGCGAGGTCTACTGCGACTCTGTTGACCAGTTGGGACAGGATGAGGCAAGAAAACGCTCCTAAACTCCCTGCTCGGTCTTGTGGTTGTAAAATCTTTGACTGATTTTTGCATCACTTCTCCAGATCTCAGATCGTAACCACTCCCTGGACGACCTGGAGGAAGGGGAGAGCCAGCCTCCTGTTGGGGAGATGCAAGAGATGCAGATTTATGGCCCACCGCAGGTGGTCCGGTGTGGAGGGGAAGATGGCGAAAACGGCAGGCCGATGTCCCAACGGCAGAGGTCACACGCAGACATGCGGGACAGCTCTTCAGCCAGAAGAGGAAGAGGTAGGTGCAGCCACCTGCTGGACTCTCAAGCAGTGAGCGGCACTGAAGACTGACTCCAGTTCAGAGCAAAGGAGATTGAAGTATCACATCTCTCATGATAGCATGAAATATTTAGCTGTAGTTGTGTCATTATTCAAATAGCCACAAGCAAATCCTGCTGTTTGAAAGCCTGGAACATGTCTTAGCCATGAATTAGTTTCTCATTTCAATTTTTCGTCTTGCTCCCTGCAGGCTCTAAGTCTCCTGGTCTCGGCGCTGGATTTCAGGTGCCCATGCAAGGCGGAGGAGATGGGGACGGGAGCCGGCGTGGAGCGTCTGCTGCCGGCGGAGGAAGCCTGAACGAGCAGATTGTGGTGGCGCTGGCCAGACTGCAGGACGACATGCAGAGCGTCCTGGAGAGGCTGCACACCCTGGAGGCTCTCACCGCCAGCCAGGTCAGACCGGGGGTGGTGGACGTCAACAGGCGCATGGACAGACTCACGTGACTTCCTGAAATTTTTTTTTTTTTCTTTGCATTTCTTTTTGAAAAATAAGTCATTGAAATGATCAGAGCATTCTGCCTTCATCTTATTTGCAGTAGGTGATCTGTAAAAGATTAACACAGTTCTCACAAGTTGCGGCTCGCAAACATAGAAGATAAGCCGGTTGATCTTTGTGCCCTTTTCCCCCTGAAGCTTCTTTTATGGGTTTTTTTCCTCACTTTGCAGGCGAGGTCAATGTCTCTGTCTCCAGCGTATGCATCACCCCCAGTGAATAAGAGGAGTCAGGTATAATTTAAAAAAAGAAATCATGATTTAGAGGTGGGACATGCTAATGTAGGTACACCGCATTTCCTAATGACAGTGCACATTGATTATGTTTGTTCAGAGACCTTCCTGGTGGCCTTTTGACATTTCTCCCACCAGTTTGGCCTTTGCTGTCGTTTGGCCATTCGTGGTGCAGTGGCTCATCCGCCTTGTCATGCATCGGAGGAGAAGGTAAACAACAGAAAGGGTATCGGCCGTCTCATTAAAAGGCAGTCGCCGCTTTAACTTCCCTTTCTCTCCCCCTTTGTTTCCTTTTTAATCAAGACCGACGAAATGAAGCGTCTCCCATGTGAGGGCGTGGACGACACAGAAGACTTTAACGCACCTCTAGTTTGGGCCGCTGAAGGCTGCAATCAACCCTCCTATCCTCTGCTTTTATCTGCCCGGCAATTTGCTTTTGCACTATGAGGAACGGACTTGGAGTAATAGTAGAAACGGCATATCTTTTCAGTGACGTGGATATGAAATTTGATAGAACTACGAATGTATGAACGGTATATGGCTCTTTTGAGGCGAGACTGGCAGTCTTCTCTGTAAGAAATGGTTTGTGTTGAAAGGAGGAAAACAACCCAACTTTAACAGCTTCCCAGTAATCTTTATGGCAAGGCTTTTTATTTGCACACAAAATGGGCCAGAAACTTTGTTGCATTAAGCGCAATGCTTGATTTTTACTGTTATTAGTTGCCCGAGCGATGCTGCTATAATAAGATGTTGTGATATCAGTTGAAACTGAGAAATCTGAGGAGATTAGCGTACGTGACTTGTGTTGTGTGTATTTAGATCAAATATTTGTTTGAAATGCTCAAAAATAAGTCAAGTCTGTAAAATCAAGGCAGCATAGGCAGCATAGGTTATACATTTCAACCGTTTTGTTTGTCGTTTTTTTTTTCTTTTGCGTATGGTATGTTTAAAGTGACTGCTGTAGGTTGGACATGATTGCAAACAGCCCTGCTCCTGTTGTCTCTGCATTTTATGTTAGTGGTGCTAAAAGTGGTCTGACGTCTTGGGTTTGGTTTTGTTTTTTTGCTCTCTAATTTCCCCAAATAATAGAATCAAGTGCCTCAACATCATAAAGGTACATTCGCACTGTCTGTGGCATTAACATTTCTCACATTTACACGTTGTAGCTTGGACGTGCTCCAGTGCTTGGACCAAATATTGACAGATCATACTACCATGAGGTGGCGAGCTGTTTTTCATCGTCGACAGGAAACACTGTTGAGTGTTGAGGCCCACTGCGTAAGATTTATTAGCTGATCAGTGTTCTGTGTTTACGCTGACGGAACAAAGGTAAGAGTAAGATTGTCTGCAGTACGCTTTGTTGCCACTAGATGCTGCTAAATCTTACACTCAGCCTCAAGTCTTGTGTTAATTTTTTTTTTCCTTTGTCTATTTTCCTGTTTGTGCAAGTAATATGTGAAGACTAATCATTAATTTCTGTCCAAAGCAGTGATATCTATACAGATTGTGTACAATAGCTGTACAGTTTAAGATTAATATGCAGTATTTTGATTGCATTCCTGTGAAATAATATGTAGAATGTTATATATCGAACGTGCAGGGGTTTGTTACTGCACAGGACTAATTTTTTTCTCCAGAGCAATTATGTTTTAATAAAACATTGACATTTATAAGGATGCCCGAGATTTTGTCGACCTCTCCTCTCCTCTGTTTTCACTGAGTATCTGATCGATGAGCGTTGCAACATTTCAACACAAATGCGTCCCTTCACTTTCTTTGCGATCGAAAACACTTCCGTGAACAACTTCACGCTTATTTTATTTTTTATTTTGCTTGTTTCTTTGAGAAAAACAAGATAAAATACACAAAAGGAAAAAAAGGGAAAAGCATCAACATAACTTTTACCCTAAAAAACATTGAAAACTTGATCATATTCAAAAGACCATTAGAAATGACAGGAAACATGCGAGCTCAAATGCAGTCCCTCCCATGTGGTGAAACAGAACTAAGTGTTACTAACAAGATTTACATATAAATGTACAATCTATAAATATATTAGCATATTTTTGAACCCCACTATTATAAATGCAAGGGCCCGCCCACTTCATCAGGGTAATATAGCAAACAGGAACAGTGCTCAACATCACACAGTAGTTTCAACTATTTTCTTCCTAACCTTTCAAGAATAACAAAACAAAACATTGCAATTTTTTTAAAAGAATGAATAAAACAACACTTGGAAACATTAAAGAAAAATAAGTATACCTTCTACAACTACTGTAACTAGTATAAGTTACTGCATATAGATTTATTACTATCATTTTTTTTTTAAATTACAGAAATTACATTGAAAAAAAAAACCAGCAGAAGCTAAACCATTTGTTTCGAGTGTTTTAAATCAAAGGTAGTTGCAGCGTATTTAAAAGGGCTAATTTTGGTGCTACATTGTACTTAAAAGGGCATTTTTTTGTGCTAAAGACTGAAACCAGACACTGCGATGTGTTGAGCATTGTTCCGTGCGTCAAAGTACGAGGTGTCTGTTTCGTCCTCAGGCTGAGGAATGAAAGGCATCGGCTGATTCTGCAGGTTCTCCCAGTCCAGGCCATCGAAAAGGGGGTGGTCCCTCAGGTCTGGTGGAATTTTAAGTTCAAAATTGTATTTAAATTTCTCCTGCCATGTACTAATATTATTATTATTATTAGGAGGTGGAGGATGGAAAAAATGCTTACCTTTTAGTCCAGCTCGCTTCCTTGCATCCATAGTTAAGAGGATCTCAATTCCATTCCTTGCGTTTTCCGACAGTGCCTCCTCATCCTCGGGCCAAGGAATGTCTAAAAGATTTGGCAATAAGGTGGTGCAGAATTTTTTACATTTATTCGTTACGCACATCTGTGTTTGCTACATGTAATGCAGTATCTGTCAGGTTGAGGCAAAGACCAACCTCTGTTGAGAATATTCTGGAAGACCAGCTGAGGGGTCTCGTCGTTGAAGGGAGGCACACCAGTGAGGAACTCAAAGAGACACACCCCCAACGCCCACCAGTCCACCATGCAGTCTGAAAGGCAAGGCACACGTCATACAGCTGGCTGCTGCAAACATCAGGCTCCCAGCATTCCAAGTGATTCCCTGTTAGAGGGTGCACTAAATGCACTGCGGTGGCGGAAGCAGGGACTCGGTTAGACTGCAGCATTCGACTAATTTCATCATTCAAACATTCGAAGCAAATCAACCAAAACACCTGCTTCTCAGACCATTGTTTTCGAGAAGTTGCCCGTGTCTGAAGCCAGAGCTCAGAACGCTGACAAACCACCCAAAATGTATCGACTTTGTGTGTATAGTTACAAGAATATTGCAACCATAGAACAAGATCTGACTGCCAAAAGGTGAGCAAAAGTTATTTGAAAGTAAAAGATAATTCCATTTGATAATCCCTTGTTAAAAAAAAAACAAAAAAAAGTTGGAAAGAAATCTTTTCCCTTCCCGCTCATTAGGCCCCATTTATTAATCACTCCCAGGGAATGGGGGAAACCAGTGAGGAAAAATGGGGGTGCGGCAACAAAATCAGTTCCTCCATCATATTAGCAGGCTGCAGAGCCATGCGAGCTCGCTAGCAGACAGCAAGCATCAGTTTGAACTTACCACACTGATAATTTCCTGCAACTCAGAGGGGAAAAAAACAGCCTGTCACAAACACTAGTCTCAGAAATCCACTGTGAATACCACAGGACCATATGCAATGAGCTACATTGAAAAATGAAAGCAGTATTATTGTTTTGTGCCATCGGAATTTCTTTTCCTTACCGTGTGGTGTTCCCAAAAGAAGCTCCGGAGCCAAATAATCAGGAGTACCCAAAATAGGTGCGCCCTCAGCAGGCACTGGCCCCCTCCTGATGCTCTTTGGTGTCCTGAAAGGCGTCTGCGAGGTTGACATCTGCTGCGGAGTCTAATTGACAAGAAATAAAATTAAAAGAATAATAATTTAAAAAATGAAACAACAAAGTTTACCTTAAATTAATAATGTTTTTCTAAGTAATCAGAGGAAGGTATATGTAAATGTATCTTTTCAACCTGAGTGTTAGAAGTGATGGAGCTGGCTCTTCTCTGGACTGGTGTTGCACTGCCAGATCCAAATTTGTAAGATGCAGCTGGGGACACGTCCATAGACTCGAGAGACCCGGTGTTGTAGTGGGAGACCCCCGACATGTTGGAGCGGTTGATGGAGCTACAGTAGCTTCGGAACGCAACAACATTTTTCGGCTTGAGGAAGGAGGGGGAATGCGTAAGACTGCAGGCCGAATCAGAGAGTCTCTTCACAGAGGAACACCGAGACTCCCTCCCAAGGTCACCGAGTCTGGGCGCAGCAGATTGGGTATTGAGGTATGATTTGGTGAAAGGTGTGACTTTGAATGCCTCTTGGTCCTCAGAATATACAGACATTTCAATTGTGGAACATCTATTTTGCTTGGGAGACATGTGACTGTCAATAGTGAGAGATGTTTCGTGCTGAGAGCTATCGGAATCCAGGCTCCAGCTCCTGCAGAGGTCACTGTTGCCAGCCATGGGCGATGTGGAGCTCGACGGGGACAAGTCTTCAGGTTCGTCTTCAAACACATCCTCGGTCGGCTCCTCCAATTCACCAAACAGACTTTTGGCCACACCAATGGGACTAGAGCAATTCAGATCTTGGTCTTCGGGCACTTCATTTCTGAATTCTTGTAATTGTACACTGGAAAAGGCTCCAGTCAGTCCAGTATGAATCCTTGCCGTCTCCTCTGGAACCTTGCAGCATCTTGTGTAATGAGCATTTTTTTTTTTGGCCTGTTTTTCAAATGGTTCAGGACTACTCTCAATGTCAGAAAATGTTCTCTTCATAGATGAGCCAGGGTAACAGGCTGGCGACATGGGGAGCAATTTGTTTTTTGAACTTTTTACAAAAGAGACAGCGAGTTCTGAATTGGAGCCACTGGCAAAGTTGCTCAGGACTGAGGGGGTAGAACTGTTTGTTCCTGTAGATGAAGGATTCAGTTCACGCTGCTGCTTAGAATCACCTTCTTCCTTGTATTTGTGGATGTTTTCTTTCTGTGGGAAATGAGCAAACATTATCTAAGCCCCTTACAGAGCAAATAATAAAGATGACATTCTTTTTTTGTTTTAATAAACTAATGATGTCAGACAAATGTGGCAAAGCTATTTGCATGAGCAAGTTGTTTGTGGTTGAAACACAGGTTTATGTCACTGACCTCCTCGGACTCCCACAGTGGACTGATGCCACCTTCAGTGTCTGTGGTGGTGCTGCCTGCACTCACTGTCTCAAACCTCTGCCTGGTCTTTAGCAGTGAGGGAGTCAGATTTTTTGGCATGTGAGTGCTGAACAAAGTATCCGTTGGTCCTAATGCAAAAGAAAAAAAGAGTGAGGTGAAAAGAGCTGTTATTAAATGCATTTCATGGCAAATTTCTCACCAAGGAGGTACATCAGCCTTGTATTTCATCAGGAATTTTGACTTTTTCATACCCTTTTTCCAACGATAACGAGCTGGAGATAGTTGAGAGTCGTTTGTCTTCATTACAGGAGAACCTAAGGAGATATTTTTTCGTTTCACCCTGCCACAGGACATTGGACTGGACAGAACAGATGCACTGCAGTGTCGTTTGCCTTCCCCGGCTGGTGTATTCTGTGTTTGAATAGTGACAAGTTCAATAGATTCATCTCGCAAGAAAAAGACAATCTTGCGTATGAGAGAAATATATTGTATGAATACACTTACAAATCCAAGGGAGCTGATCAAGGAGAGGATTTGGCCCGGAGTACGAAAATAATCTTTTTTTGGTTTGGACAGAGACGGAGTATTTAGAATATCCATAAGACTCAACTCTGAGAAACAGCAAAGAGTAAACATCAGAAAATATACCTTACATGACTAGCAGTGCAGTGGTGGTCACGATTGACATGTGACAAGCTGAAAATGAAAAGCCATACCTCTGCCCAGTTTGACCTTGGATAGACCAAAATCTGTTAACTTGATGTGACCTTTATCGGATATGAGCATATTGTCCGGCTTCAGGTCCCTAGAGGTTAGAATGTAAGGAACATGTCACTTCACACAATGCGTCACAAAAATAATAACTTGCTGTTATAAGCATTTAAAAACATTGAAAAATCACAGGTACCTGTGGATTATACTATGACGGTGAAGATAGTCCAAGGCCAGTGCGACCTCTGCAATGTATTTTACAGACATCTCCTGATCAAAATATCCATATATGTGAAGCAGAGACTTGACATCTCCACCAATGAGGTACTCCATTACCTGCAAGCAACGGAGAAACGACGATGTTCACAAACGTTATTTAAAAACACGGAGAATAAGTTCATTTATGTCCGGTCTAACTGTCATCTTGTTGATCATGGCATTGGCTCTTACCAGATAGATCTTAAATGATGTCTGAAGGGAGTAATACAGGTGGACCACGAAGGGGCTTTTGCTCAAAGCAAGCGCGTCTCTTTCTGCCTTCATCTGCCCCGTCATGTTTTTGTCAACCATGTCGGCTTTCTTCATCACCTTGGGATCGGGAAGGAGAACGTTACGATATAAAAACTCACCCACGACGAAGAAACTGTCGAGAAGAAAACGAACAAACCAACCTTAATGGCATATAAACGCGCATTGCATTTCTTCCTCGCAAGATAGACCTTGCCAAATGCACCCCGGCTGATAGGCTTCAAAACGACGAAATCCTGGATTGGAGGAATATCCGCCCTTTTCCCATTGGTATCGCTTTTATTCTTTTCACCTTCATCCATTTTCTTCTTGAATTTCGAAAAGGCGAGCTGGTTATGCCTATCTCGATCAGTTAACTCAAAGAAAACTATGACATGTTCCGACAATAACTAAGGGTTTGTTTTGAATTTTTGAATTGCGCTGCTTCGTGCCAAGGACCTTTGACGTTCCATTTAGGTATACATGCAAGTGCCTGACTGCAAAAGAAGAGTCCCTCTTTCCCACCGTCTAATTTATAAATTCAGTACGGTATTTTTTATTGTGATTAAATCTGACCGATACAATATAATTTCAATGCAATAAAATTAGTTTTAATGTCATCGTATTTTTTTTAATTAAAAAAAATAAAGATATTGTTAAGAACAGAGGAAACGGGAAGCTGTGAGATTTTATGGACAAAGACAAATAAATGTAACAAAGTTTTATCCTTTTGATATTGACTATGACCTTAATTTAATTGTTCATTACGTTTACAGTGAGTGCTGTTAGTGTACCCGGAAACAGATCATTTACGTCATTTTGTAGTCAATGACATTTCGCATGCTTGCGTATCATAGCTGTTGAAAGTTGTGTAACAGGGAAAACAAAAGGACGCGACTCTCGAGAAGACTCCCCTACTTCAGTTATTAAGAGGGTCGGACCTCAAATATTTACCCTCTAGGTCTTAATTATCATCCGGCAAAGAAAATGTTTTCGTTATCAGCGTCTCTTCAACCACAGCAGGTATGCCGGTGTCGATTATTAGCTATTTAATTTAGCTAGCTGATATGTGTCCTTCTGGAATACCACCTGTTTTTGATTTAAACACACCAGTGCTGCTTCGTCGTAATTAGTCTAAAGGTTTTTAACAATGTAAGCTTCGACTTGTCGTTCTATTTGTTACGTTTCTTTCGCGGTCAAAGGCAACTTAGCTAGGCTAAAGTTAGCAGTACCGAGTCAATGGTATTTTCCTTAATCACCCCACGCGCTTACGTCACGTTGTCTTGTGCTATTTGTTGCGTGGATCGCTCCAGCAAGCGTGTGCGTGAGTTGTTTTTCCGACTTTAACAAATGCATTGACGTGTTCCGGTTGAACAAGGGCCAGCTAAAGATGTATTTTTTGTACTGCATGTCTTTTCGAACCGGCGTTACATAAAAAGCATACATCTGACGTAAGGTGGCCATACTGCACCCTGTTGGTCGTGGCAAGTATAGACGGCTCGAATGAGGATAATGTCACAGAGCCCCTACCTGAAAACAACAAAACCTCAAACTATTTTAGTAATTAGCAATTTGAAACATATTTTTGTTTGTATGAATGTGTCCTTCCCCGTTTTAATGCACTGATTGTTCGCTGCCCCCCTTTTTTGTGTCTGCTAGATGATGCTGCCCCTCACCCAGATCCTCAATTCCCTCCACTCTCTGAAGAATACAGCCACAGCCTCAGTCCAGACCCTCCACAGAGACTTTGTTCAAGAGCAAAGTTCACTTCTAAAAGAGGTGAGGCGAGCATAATAATAAAGAACTGACAGTGTGGTCTGACCTTGAATATCTTTATAAACTTTTCTTGGAATATCTTGATATAGCAAAACAATCTGATAAAGGACACCTTCATGGGACGACAGCCCAAGAATATACAAAATATGATTTTAATAGATTAGGGTTTTCCTGAGTGATACATGCAAGTACATATTTGTGTTTTGACATTGTGTTAATGTCAGTAGTTGTAATATTTACACGTCAATTGTTGGTCTGAAACTTTTTAAATTCATATATACGTTACTATACTGTAATGTAACTATAAGTGTGTCAGACACAGTCCTTGTCAAGCGCAAGTTCAATTATAGTCCATGTTTCTGCCTGGGGATGATTATAACCTGCTATTGTTGTCCGTACTTCACAGCCCACTGTAAATCTAAGAGACCTTGGCCTGTCCGACATCAGGGCCAGTCAGCTGGATGAACTAGTGAGTAGGTTACTGCCTCATCCAGGGCCTGAAGAACCCCCCACTCTCCCATACAAGTGGAGGACAACTCACATCTCCTCTGACAGTTTCTTTCACAACAAGCATGGTGAGCTTGTGAGACTATTTCACACAATTTTGATTGCATGTAAAGGGAAATAATTTGTGGCTTTATTTGTGTTTCAGGGTTTTCACATCAAACATCCGGGGTATTTGGGTCACTGGTATTCCACAGACAAAACCACAGTCCGCTTAAACAAGTTTCCTCCAAATTCCAGTTCCTGCCTGGTGAGAAAAATGATGATGCCTGGGTGCATGTCATACATTTGTGTAGTTGGTTTGAAATTCAGGGTTTTCTTCTCATGTTTCTCACTGTTTAGTATGGGTCCAGAGTAGGGGTTTTAAAACTCTTCGGACCAAGACTAGACGGATGGAGTCTGGCTACGACGGCCCAGTGACGTCTGAGCCCTACACACCTGCTTTCATTAAGGTCAGTTTTATGGCAATATTCAAGATTCCTGAATTCTCCATAAAAATGTAAAAATGTGCTCATGCCTGGACTGTTGCAAATCAGTTTGCAGATTTCCTATGGATTATTTAGTGTTCACTCTCCTGCTCTTAATTATTTATACAGGGGTTGCTTCAGAGAGAAAAAGGACCAGAAGTGCAATCACTTGACCAACTGGTGAAGCAAAAAGACGTCCCCTGACAACAAGCAGGAGGCCTTTAAAATTGGTTTCACTGAGGGCTTCATGCGATCTCAGGCCTACACTCAAAAATCACAAGGCATGTGTGCAATAGTCAGAGTAATAGTTGCTTCACGCCGTGTTTGGCTGGCATTTCTGAGTTTGTACATGACTGACAGAGAATCTCTTTTCTATGACTTTGCTTTGCTCTGACAGACTCGCTGAGGAAAACCAGGTTGATCGTCTTGGTCCTCCTCCTTATTGGTATTTATGGCTTGTCAAGAACCCCGTTTCTCTCGGGTAAAGGCTCCTTTTCTGATGCTGGTTTGTTTCAGTTTTTATTCTTCCCTACGCTTGCGTCAACCCACATGCGCTGCATGCCAAGAAATACCATGGCATTGTTACAGAGTCACTTTTAGCCTTAAGGTTAAGGTAATATGTGTAATTTGTATTTGAAAGTTATATATGTGTTAATTGCAGGGGTGCTGAAGCTATCTAAACAATGTGCAGGAGTAAATTTATTATATTGACATATATTCCACAACATTTCTACCTTCACCAGCAATCTTGTGCAGTATTGATGTTCTTAACTGCTTTACTTGGGACTGAATGTCAGTTGTGTTGATGACTTTTGCAGTGAGGTTCCGCACCACATCTGGCCTTGATTCAGCTGTTGACCCCATTCAGATGAAGAATGTGACGTTTGAGCACGTCAAAGGGGTTGAAGAGGCAAAAAATGAACTGCAAGATGTTGTGGAGTTTCTGAGGAATCCCCAGAAGTTTACCGTTCTGGGTGGCAAGTTGCCTAAAGGTATCACATTGCCCTACAGGCTGCAAAATGAACATTTGATCTGTTTGGCTAAATAGATTGTCCTTTGCAGGGATCCTCCTCGTTGGTCCACCAGGTACAGGAAAGACTTTGTTAGCGCGGGCTGTGGCTGGCGAGGCAGACGTGCCTTTTTACCAAGCCTCTGGATCAGAGTTTGATGAGATGTTCGTGGGTGTTGGTGCGAGCCGAATCCGGAACCTTTTCAGTAAGTTTGCTGCATACGTAGTAATATGAGGAGCCAGTTACAGAGGTGGTCCATCAACTGCAATGTCTTCTTATCATTATTGTTTATAGAAGAGGCAAAAGCAAATGCACCTTGTGTCATCTTCATTGATGAGCTGGACAGCGTTGGTGGGAAGAGGATCGAGTCTCCTATGCATCCCTATTCCAGGCAAACGATCAATCAGCTGCTGGCTGAAATGGATGGGTCAGTTTCAAACACTCAAACATTTTAAAATGTCTTGGTTGCAGTTGTCTTTAATTTGACTCTGTGTTTTTATGTTTTGGTATTTTTCAGGTTTAAACCCAATGAGGGTGTCATCGTTGTTGGTGCCACAAATTTTGCTGAAGCTTTGGATAGGTAGGCCTATTTTTTATCATCCCTACCACTTCCTATGAAGTATTTGTTTCAATGAATGCAACTTGACTTTTTGTTTTTAGCGCACTGGTGAGACCAGGAAGGTTTGACATGCAGGTGACAGTCCCACGGCCTGATGTGAAAGGACGCACAGAGATTCTCAACTGGTATCTCGCCAAGATTAAAGTAGAACCTAGTAAGTCCCAGTATACTATTAGAAAAACCAAAATGGGCATTTACACACCTGTGAGAATGTTCATGAGTGGGGAAAATAGTGAAATTGTCCCTTGAACACAGTTTCTCCTAACAGAACACTTATCTGTTGTTTCACAGCTGCTGATGCGGAGATCATTGCCCGGGGCACTGTGGGCTTTTCTGGGGCTGAACTGGAGAACCTGGTCAACCAGGCAGCCCTGAAGGCAGCCGTGGACGGGAAAGAGATGGTCACTATGAAGGAGCTGGAGTTTGCCAAGGACAAGATCCTAATGGGTGAGCACACACAGTTTAATTCCATGCTCTTAGATTGTGAAAAAAGATGACAGAAAGTAGATTTCTTTAAAGTCACTCATACTTGATTTATTTGGTCTCTTCTGTTGCAAGGCCCCGAGAGGCGGAGTGTTGAGATTGACAAGAAGAACAAGACCATCACTGCCTACCACGAGTCTGGCCATGCCATTGTTGCCTATTTCACCAAAAATGCAATGCCTATCAACAAGGCCACCATCATGCCTCGTGGTCCAACTCTTGGACACGTGAGCTTCTCATCTCACTTTTGTTCTCTTGTTAACCCTAACCAAACAAAATGTCAAAGCTCATACCTGTCATCCTGCTCCCTGTCCTGTAGGTGTCTCTGCTCCCAGAGAACGACCGCTGGAGTGAGACAAGAGCTGAGCTGCTGGCTCAGATGGACGTCAGTATGGGTGGACGGGTAGCGGAGGAGCTCATCTTTGGAGATGACGACATTACAACTGGTGAGGGGTTAAGATCAAAACGTCATGCACATATTGCTTTGGTGTCATTTTAAATCTGAAATATATGATATACTTTGTTTTGAACGTTCCTATTTTGCTGTTCAGGAGCTTCCAGTGACTTTGATGGAGCGACCAAAATAGCAAAAATGATGGTGACCAGGTTCGGGATGAGTGATAAGGTAAATTATATGTCTGCTGCACGATCACTTTGATGGCTAATGAGGTCTCTTCAAAACAGCCTGAAAGCGCATAAAAATAAGTACATGTAATCAAATCATGCTTAAAATTGTTCATTTAACCTGACACTTTGATCCATTCTTCCTTACAGCTTGGTGTTATGACCTACACTGACGTGACTAAACAGAGTCCAGAGACACAAGCTGCCATTGAACAAGAAGTCAGGCTCCTCCTGAAGGTGAGCGGTCACACATTGTCTTTATATTATCTCCCAGTGATCCACTGACCCGAACCCCCCTGTCCCCTCTTCTTCCAGGACTCCTATGATCGTGCTAAGAACATCCTGAAGACCTACAGCAAGGAACACAAGATATTAGCCGATGCCCTGCTCAGATATGAAACGTTGGATGCCAAAGAGATCCAGATGGTGCTCGAGGGGAAATCACTTGACCACTAAATACCTCAGCATAGATTTTAGACTCCTGTATCATGTGTATATGAAGCTGTGCCATTTGTGCACCGGCCTTTTGGAGGCCTTGTATTTTAATTGTTTCGATCCCTCTGAATGAGAACATTACATTTCAGTCCGTTACATGAACTTGTTTCTTTGAGTTAATTGAACAGGTTTAGTTAGTTGGTTGTTGTTTTTTTAAACAATACATTCAGCCCTACATGTTGATGCACTTTACAGTACAATTGGGTTTTCTTTCCTCATGAGTTTTGATCAGTATGCTGTCATTATTCTTGTCATAAGTAGACAATAGAGCAAATACATTCTGTAAAATCCTAGGTACTGAGGGCAGAAACACCTGATAAATGTGCAACCTTTTGTAGTTCCACAATTTCGAATGTACCATGAAATCATTCATCATCACAGATGTCATACCAATGTACTGTTGCATTGTTCGCTAAGTAACTTTTTTTTCCCTTTTATTTCCTGCATATGCTGTTTTGTGAGTTATTTATTAAAATATCCAAAGGTGTTCTCTCTCTTGTTGTCCCCACTGGGTTATCATTTCCTGTTTTAAGCTCACCAGTAGCTGATCAATTGGGGGGTGGGAGTGTATATTTAACATGACATGACAGCGTACAAGAATCTGTGCTGCTGACTGTGACTTGAGTCCGAGGACACTGTCAGCACAAATAAAGGTTAATCCTACTGATGAAGTGTCGATTGAGTCCATGACTAAAATTAGACCAAGCGAAAATGTGGAACTTGTTTTAGTTCGTAACAACATTCTTTAATCAATCTAGCAGGGCTTACAAACTGCAACCATACATTAACTTGGTGACTCCAATTAATTTACAAGAATCTGAGAAACAACTGCCCACTTGAACAACACAAAACACACAAAGGTTTTTTGTGATTCTCTAGAGAAGGTACAAAGGCCCATTATCTGCCTTCTTCACTGATCTGTGTCTCCTGTTCGGTGTATTTAGTTCTGTGTGAAGCCATTTGAGCTGCAACAACCAGCTATTGTTTAGTCTTTTTTTCAACTTTTCCATTCATGCTTGGCACAGAGTTTATAAAAAGGTGGAGGTTGCAGAATTAGCAGAACTGACTTGGGACCAAAAGGAATGGAAGCCACGCTTCACTCCTCACTGGACTGAGTTGTGAACGGCTTGGATGCCAGGCCAGGTTTACTCTTCCTCCTCAACAGCAATGGAAGAAACAGAAGATGACATTGCTGTTATTGGAATTGGATGCAATTTCCCTGGAGGTATGAATTCCTCATAATCCTTCTGTCGGCCTTCAAAAGTTCTCTTGAGGTTCATAGTTGCAGAAAATTAATCAGAGGCATTTCAAAATATGTTTTAGGTGAAGGTTTGGAAAATTTCTGGAAGATTCTGTTGGAGGGAACCAACTGTGTTACAGACATTCCAGTGCAGAGGTTCGATGCTGCTCAGTGGTATGATGCTGATGATGCGAGACCTGGAAAAACGACAACAACCAAAGCGGCTCTGATAGAAGGGGAAGCAGGATTATTTGCAGGGCTGGCAGTTTTTCTGAGATAATTGCTGTCACCATAAATTCCGGTCCATTTTTTTTACTTCAGGTTCAACGAGTTTGACCACAGGTTTTTTGCCATCCCTGAAGCTGAGGCTGACGCCATGGACCCTCAGCAGAAGCTCCTTCTGCAGTGTGCGTACAGGGCGCTAGAAGATGCAGGAACTGCCATGGACAGCATCAGTGGAAGTAGAACGGGCGTTTACATAGGTGCTCTCATATCACCATGTGTCACATTTCAAACTCACTGCAGCCTTTTTCCCTTTCAGCTTTTAACCTTATATTGTTTTTTTCCCTTTTTATTGTTCCAGGGCTGATGAACAGGGATTATGAGAAGCTTCAGAGCAGCAGCTCCACCACAGTCACCCACTACAGCGGCACTGGGACAGCAATGAGCATGGCCGCCAACAGAATTTCCTTTACATTCCATCTGACCGGCCCGTCTTTTGCTGTTGACAGCGCCTGCTCCTCATCGCTGGTTGCTCTGCACACAGCTTGCCAGGCTATAAAGCAAGGTGCCCACTTTTCTTTGGGCCAATGCATTCTATCTAAAATGTTCTAGTCCTCATTCCTCCTTCCTTTTCAACTAGGGGACTGTGAAATGGCTCTTTGCGGTGGAGTCAGCTGCATCATCGAGCCCAGAGTGTTTGTCGCCCTCAGTAAGGCGAAGATGATCTCAGCCGAGGGGACGAGCAAGCCTTTCTCCAGCCGGGCGGACGGCTACGGAAGAGGGGAGGGCTGCGGCGTCGTTCTCCTGAAGCCCCTAGAAAAGGTAGCCCAATTTTGTTGTTCATATTTTTGATGGGGGAACAGTGGCCATTTCACACACTATTTCTCTTTCAAAGGCCATTAAAGACAACAACAAAATATGGGGCGTCATCAGCAAGACTGCAGTGAACCAGGACGGTCGCTCGGTCACACCAATCACCAGACCGTCCGAGACTCAACAGCAGGAACTCCTGCGAAGAATCTACTCGGACTCTGACCTCGCTGACCTCCAGTACGTCGAGGCCCACGGCACTGGGACGCCAGTTGGAGATGCGACTGAAGCCAGGAGCATTTCAAACGCGCTCGCCAGAGCCAAGCCTCCGGGATCAGTGGGCCTGCGGGTCGGTTCTGTCAAAGGCAACATCGGACACAGTGAGTCTGCAGCGGGAATGGCCGGGCTGATTAAGGTTCTCCTCATGATGAAGCACGAGACCATCGTGCCTTCGTTGTTCTACTCAGAGGACAGCGCCGGCGTGGATGCTGGAGCCCTGGGGTTCCGCATTCCAGTGAAAGTGGAGCGCTGGGAGGTGAGCGGGTCAAAGATGGAGAGGGTGGCCGGGATCAACAGCTTTGGATTCGGAGGCACAAATGCACACGTGATAGTGAGACAGCACAGGCGCACTGAGACAGGTCAGATCCTGCTGGGTGGCCCCAGAATATTTGTAGCGTCTGCGGCCTCTGAGAATTCTCTTCTCTCGTCCATCGCCGACACTCGCCAGAGGCTCTGCAGTGACCCAACAGTCGACTTGGCGGCGCTGTCGTACACGTCGGCGTGTAGGAGGAGTCACCTCAGACACAGGTACAGAAAGGCCTTCCCCTTCTCCTCCCTCTCAGACTTGAAACGACAGCTGGAACTGAAGACAAAGCCGGAGCCGGCGAAGCCCGATGACAACAGGGTGATCTTTGTGTTCTGCGGGAGCGGGCTGGCCTGCGGGGAGATGTGCACGCAGCTCCTCCGAGAGGCTCCGGTGTTCCGGGACAAAGTCAGAGAGGTCGGGGAGCTCTTCAGGAGTCACGGAAGCCGCTGGGTCAGTCGCTGGATGGCTGGCGAGCTGCGCTTGGACGACGACTCCCGCAGGAAGCCGGACGTCACGCAGCCGCTCCTGTTTGCCATGCAGGTGGGCGTGGCCGCCCTGCTGAAGCACTACGGCATCCGGCCCGACGCCGTGCTCGGCCACTCGGTCGGCGAGCTGGCCGCGGCTCACTGCTCCGGCCTGCTGTCCCTGGAGGATGCTGTGAAGGTGCTGCACCGCCGCAGCGCCCTGCAGAGCGAGGTGACCGGAGGGAAGATGCTGGTCGTCGGCAACGTGGCCGTTGAAAAGGTGCTGAAAATCCTGCCGGGCTGCGGGGGAGGAGTCAGCGTGGCGGCGCTCAACAGCCCTCAGTCCTGCACGCTGTCGGGTGACGCGGACGCCGTCGACGCCCTTCATCGCAGCCTGAAGAGCGTCTTCGCCGGGACAGATGTCTTCCTCCACGAGCTGGACGTCGCGGCAGCGTACCACAGCCACATGATGGATGCCATCCTGAAGGACGTGGAGGAGAGTATCGATCGGCTGCACGGCAACAGGATGGAGTGCCAGCTCATTTCGACGGTGACCGGCCAGAGTTGCCGTGACGACGACTTCAGAACAGGGAGTTACTGGGCGAGGAACATCAGAGAGCCGGTTTTATTTGACAAAGCGCTGTGTGCCGCTGCCGCCAAGGACCAGAGGTCGACAGGAAACGTGACCTTTGTGGAGGTCGGACCCCGCAGGGCACTGCAGAGAAACATCCAGGAAACTTTGGGCAACGACACTTTAGTTCTGTCCTCCGTGCAGCCGGGCAGTGACTGCGATACAATGTTGTCCACCATAGCGAGACTGTTTGAGCTGGGGACCAACATAGCGTGGGATCGCATCTTCAGAGGTCATGAGACGTTACCCACCGCACTGCCCGTCTATCAGTTTTCCAACGTGAGGAAGGAATTGAGTTTCGAGGCATCGACAGAAAGCAAAGGCTTGGTTGCATTTCCTCCTCACATTTTAATATCGCAGGTGAAGCAGGACATGCAGGACCTGCAGGAGTGCACGTGCACCCTCTCCGCAGACACAGTTCCATACATCTGGGAGCATAAAAATGCCGGTGTTCCCATCGTTCCCGGCGCGCTCTTTGTCGAACTCGCCTACGCCTCAGCGATGGCGAGTGTGAAGCCGAGGAAACACGTTTCCTTCCCGCAGCTCGGCGTGAGGTTCGAGAGGCCACTCACGCTGAGCTCCAGCTGCCAACAGCTGAATGTGGCGATGCAGCACACGGATGAGGAATCCTCTTTCAGGATCTGCTCGGCTTCTCAAACTCACACTTCCGGCACGTTTGCATTTTCAACCGGCCGAGCACCGCTGGAAGAGCCAAACATTCATCCCGACGTTATTTACCAACGGTGCAAATATGTGGTGGAGAAAACTGAGATTTATTCCCTTCTGTCCCAGGCAGGATTTGAATATGGCCCCGTCTTCCAACAGCTTGGCGACGTGCGTCTGGGAGACGAGTACAGAGAAGCTGTAACATTGATTCAACTTCCAGGGGAAATTGTGAAAGAGCTCCGGGACTATTACCTTCACCCTGTGCTCCTGGACTGTTTCTTGCAGATGACCGCCGTGGCAGCTCACAGGCGGCTCTCCGGCAGGGTGGGATTCCCCTCGGCTATCGGAAGCGTGTCCATATCTGGGCCACTGCAGGAGGAAATGATCGTGTACCTGAGAGCCACTCAGGAGACTGCAGACTTCATTGATGTGTGCGGTTGCTTTTCCACCACTGATGGCCGAGCGCTGGTGGAACTGACGGGGGTCAGGGTGTCGTTTCTGGGCGCTGTTCAGTCGTGCTTCTTTCACAATGAAACCGCCATGGTTCCCGCTGACGGGGATTCTCCCGACAGTCTGATCAAGGCGTTGGTTTTCGAGGACCGACTCGGTGTCGCTCAGGCGCTGAGGACGCACATGCATCCCGAGTCCGCCCTCGTGGCCAGCAGAGAGCGCTGGACATCAGACCAAGTGAGGAACGTAGTGTCGGAGTCGCTCAGCGCCAGTGAGGATTTGGAAAAGGTCCTCTTCATCTGCGGCGTTGAGGACCTCAGTCACCTGCCCCCTGAGAAGGTGGTGGACTCTCTGGCCACCTGCTGCGAGCTCCTCCGCCAGGTGGTTTTAGCCTTGAAAGGCAGCAAGTGGCCGCTTGCCATTTACGTCATAACCCACAGAGCGACAGAAAAGGTGGTGGACCACATCAGCCCAGGCTTCGTGCTCTCCGGCATGACCAGGACTTGTGCAGTGGAGACGAATGGCCTCTCCTTTCACCTGATTGACCTGGCGTCGGTCAGCGATGAGGACGTCAGAACTCTGGCTCGGGTCGTTAATTCCTGCAGAGAACAGGAAGTTATGATCAACAAAGGACAAACGTCCACAGTGAGGATAGCCAAGACTCCCAGGAGAGAGGAGGCATCGTGTGGGGGTCATATTTGCTCTGGAAATACTCCAGAGTTTGTTCTGCAGACATCTGATCCGTACAAAGTGGCTGAGCTGACCGCTGCACCATCTGACTCACCGGAACATCGTTTAACAGAGAAGTCTGTGGAGATTCAAGTAACAAACATATGTGTGCACTCGTGCGATTTCTTTCCGGTCACCACCTCACAGTTGAACTACGGCAGGACAATGTATTGGGATGAACACACGTCACACAGTCACAAGCTTCTCTGTCTAGATTTCAGCGGCGTCGTCACGGCCGTCGGCAGAGAGGTTTCCAGCACAAGAGTGGGAGACCACGTCGCCTCGTGCTACCCGGCCGTCGCGCACTCTAAAGTTGTAATTCCTGCAGATGTGTGCTACAGCACCAAAAAGTTTACCTTTCTCCAAGAGACGCCGTGTGTCTCTTTCTTCATCCTGGCGTGGGAGGTCCTGCAGAGGAGGCTCAGCAAGGTGAGAGTCAAGCACAAAAGGATGGTCATCGTTTCCCACAGCTCTGCTTCTGCTCTGGTGAAGGTTCTGGCTCTGACGGCAAACAGATCAGGTTGGAATGTTTCATCCTGCACTCATACTGGAGGACCAGCTCAGCGCTTCGCTCAGAGTCATGCGTTTGTTTTTCTGCCGCCATTTGAAAACTCATGGCAAGAAATATCCGACTTCGAAGGACCGGATACACACTTTATTTTCATTTGCGGTGATCACACGTCCTCTGCCCTCCCAGCGAGCGTGTTTGCTCTGAGAAGTCAGAAAACTCATGTGCATAAAGTCAATGTGTCCCAAGTACTCCAACGAGCTGTCCTGCATGAACAGAGCAAGAACATCTCCAACTGGCTCGACATGCTGGGCTTTGACGCAGCATCTCTCCCGCTTAAAACAGAGACATTGCAACTATCAAGCACAAAGACACCCAGGCCTCACTTAGACACTAAATCCTACCTGAGTTCAGTGACGGTGCAACAGGTTGCTCTACCTAAGACAGACGCAGTGAGTCCACTCTCAGATATTGTCTCACTCACAAGGCAGAGGCGGCTGTTCAAACAACATGGTGTTTACATTGTAACTGGAGGTCTCTCTGGATTGGGGCTTGAGACGGTAAAGTTTGTTGCACGCAGCGGCGGCGGTTGCATTGCAACACTGTCCAGAAGGCCCGTCACTGATGAGGTACACGGTGAAATGGAGCTCCTCAGAAAACGACACGGGGTGAGAATCATAAACGTCCAATGTGACGTTTCCGTGTGGACGCAGGTGGACGAAACCATCTCCAAGGTTGAGCAGCAGTTCCCCGGCTGCACCATCAGAGGGGTGTTCCACAGTGCTGCTGTGCTACATGACGCGCTAATTGAAACTCTCGACTGGTCCCTCTTCACAAAAGTGCTGCTGCCCAAGGTGGGCGGAGCCTTGAACCTCCACAATGCAACGCTTCACGTCAAGCTCGATTTCTTTGTGTGCTACTCATCCATCTCGTCGTTCATCGGCAATCCGTCCCAATGCAACTACGCAGCGGCCAACTCCTTCCTGGACACCTTCTGTCACTACCGCAGAAACCTCGGCCTGGCTGGCCAGTCCCTCAACTGGGGACCTTTGAACCTCGGCCTCTTGCTGAACAAAGAGCATCTTCAGAGATTCCTGGAGGCCAAGGGGATGAGGGTGATGGGGGTGGGGGAAATTCATGGAGCACTCCAGGAGTGCCTGGCGATGGACAGGCCGCAGCAGGTCGTGTGCAAGTTTGACTTCAAGAAGCTGAGCGTGCACGTCCTGTCACAAAATGCTTCTCTGAGGGAGAGACTTTCAGACCTGGTGAGAAGGGAGATAAAGGACGGTGCAAGTGTTGGACCCACAGCAGTACACGGCAGCGTCAGAACCATCATCTGCGAGATCCACAATATCAGCGTCGATGAGCTTGACGAGGACTCCACGCTACATTCAGTGGGCATCGACTCCATGTTGGCCATGACGCTTCAGAACAGGATTTTCCAAGAGACGGGTGTAAATATCCCTCTGGTGAAGTTACTGGATCCAAATGTTACTCTGGCCACGTTGGAAGCCGTTGTAATGAGTGGTGGAGAGTTACATTTAAACAGGTAGTTCAGGAATTATCTCTTTCCAAGTCCAGCTGAGGGACCTCTTATTTTTTTCGATTGTAATGTCTTGTCATTGAGTTGAAATTATGGCAACATATGAAATGAAATATTGCAGTACACAATCAATTTGAATTCATAAATCGAAATGAAAGAAAATGATAAAAGTAAAGATCTGAAATGTTTAATAGAGGAAGTGTCGTTTATTCTGAGCTGATGTCTTTACTCGGTCTATTTTATTATGATTACATGTGGAGATATTCAGGAAAAATACACTGGCATGACTGCTGAGGTCAGTTAAACACATGAACAGCACGACTTTTGGGTTTGTTTGACCGTGGTGCTTTGGCGCCCTCTTGCGGTCAAGGCAGAATACAGAAAAAGCAACCACCCTGCTGACGTATCAACGCGTTAACAAAGTGGTGACGCCAAGAAGCAACAGAGGCTGTCATAATTATGCACCTTTATGAAAATAATGTGTGACGAAATGGGGCATTTGTTGTTCTGTTTTGGCTGATGCCTAACATAAGATTTGAACCACCAACTTTGGGATTCAGAATCCATCTCTTACCCTCTGAGCCATCTGTACTGAGTTCAGGGCAAGTTTCCTGGTGCTTTATCCTTTTTTTTTTTTTTTTTTTTTTTGGCCATAGAACTTAAAAAAAACAACAACAACAGTGTCCACTTCAGGATTTGAAACAGTGATCTTTGCGTCTCAAGCCCATGTCTTTGCCTCTGTGCTATACTTCAGGCACTTGGTGAAGTTCTTCTGGTGCATTTATCCTTCTCTTTTCTGCCTGTTGCACTTTAAAGTGAATCACTGCCTGACATAAGATTTGAACCACCAACTTTGGGATTCAGAGTCCATGTCTTACCCTCTGGGCCATCTGTACTGAGCTCAGGCCAAGGTTCCTGCTGGCTTTATCTGTCTTTTTTGTCCAGTGGACATAAAACAATCTTGAGCTGCTGCAGGATATGAACCAGTGATGTCAGAATTCCAAGCCCGGCTTTTCCACTCGGAGGCAGTTCTCCTGTGCTAAGACAAGTCACCCCGATGCATTTATCCTTCAGGTTTTTGGCTGTTGCACTTTAAAATTGATTCACTGCATGTTATGAGATTTGTGCCATCAATGTTTACATTCAGTGTCCTTTCTCAACCCTTTGGAGTCAGCAAAATAATACATACTTAGTCCAAGTAAAAAGGAAAAATAACTGAACTACTGAAAGTTAAATAGGGAAAACTTTATTAAGCTTACATACAAAATAAAAATAAGAGATGTTCAAAGTGTGAAAGACAAGACTCACTGGATAGATGGAGTGGGCTGGACCCATCAGTGCGTAGATCATGTGTACTGAAAGACACAGAATAGATAATTTACCCCAAAAGGGGGTGCCAGTGATAGTTAATAACATGGAAATGACTTTTGAATGTGTCAACACACACGAGACTGAGGAGGGGCCCTATGGGGTAGAAATCACATCGCATCGCCACGAACCTCTACCACAGGGTGGCGCAGCTCCCGCAGAGCAGGGTTTGCCGTGGTGTTGGCCCCATCTAGTGGCGATGTTGATGGATTCGGAAGGGTTCCTCAGGGTTGTCTCCTCCCTGTGGAGACGCCAACAGACTGATCATCAGACACGCTGGATTGCTAATATATAAAATATCCCCTCCTCGTTGTATCAAAACTGTGGTTGCACGGCGATCAGCAGGGTGGCATCGTCCATTTTTCAAAGCCAAAACCGAGGAAACAGAAAAACAAACTGAGAATGATGAAAACTAAATAGAAACAAACACCAAGATGGCAGCAGTCTGTGGCAACTAGAATGCCCAACACAAGTGGAGCAGCACCTGCAGTTTGGAACACTCCATCCATCTTTCTGCACAAGGGGAATTATTTGTGTGTGTGTGTGTGTGTGTGTGCTCATGAGGGAGATGTGTGAGCGGAAGAAGACTGCATTGAACGAGGACACGGTGCTGTATTGGAGTAATAGGAGGACGCGTGTGTGACCCAGTGACACTGAGTGGCTGCTGCCTTCTGCCGGCCGACGGTCTGCTTCTGCCGGCCGACAGAGGACCTCGGGGACCACAGCCATGGGCTAGGCAACACAAACGGGTCAATAAACCGGGAGGTGTGGTTCACAAGACAGACCCGAGGGTCACATATTGTGCAAAATATACTTTTGCCATTGTTTTCTTGCAGTAATATGCATCTCTGGTCAGCTGGTGAGCCTCCCAGACACTAGAGAGCGTCACTGCATTTTGCATGCTGACACAAACACACCTCTGGAAAAAGTGCACAACATAAAACACGTCACAACATCCTCATCCAGGTATTGTGCGACGTGACAGCTTTTGTTTTGTTTTGTTTTAAAATATGTGTTACGATCCAAGTGATGCTTGCTTGGGAGAAGGCGAGCAACATAAAAGCCAATGTGGAGGCAGCAGTTTTTTAAAGATTTACGAGATAACAGATTTCAGAACAAAAGGAGGTGATGCAACTGGAAGATAAAGGGTCAGATGAATGCTGATGATGCAAAGAAAACTAGCAAAACTAGAATTTTCTCTAGAAACAAAACTGTAACAAAAAGCTTCACTTTCCTATTTTAATTATGACACATGACCTATTGTGCCTGGTTCATTCAAATGTATTCTTGTTCTACGTACTTTCAACTTCCACTGCAAACTGATTTATTTATTTCTGAATCAAACCCAATAAGGTGAGGCACAAAGCTGCTGCGCTGGGGAACCACAGCTCGGAAAATGGGCAAAAACACGCAAGCGCCACCAAGCAGAGGAAGAGAAGAAGAGAAAGCAGGACTCAATCCGGCAAGAAGCGACTTTGCGCCTCTCCTCTGTGCAAAAAGAATTGTAATAGAACTCAGACCTCCGCAATTCAATTCAAGCCAAACAGGGAGGCTCAGCCCCCCCCCACCCCAACCACCACCACCCTTATCAGCCGCCATCTCTCCCACAGCTAATATTTCACTTCAGCTCCCGGGCCTACAGAATGAGAGACGTTTCCATTTCACGTCAGTCATTTCCAGGCCTGTGTGTTACTTGTGTGGTGATAAGTGTTTGACTGACTGGGAGTGTCGTTAGTCACTGTCCGGCTGCGAGTGACAGCCACAGATTGACGCTGCTGATGATGAGTCGAAAGGCGCCGAGGCCCGGTGTGTTTCTGCAGGAAAAAAAAGAAAAAAGAAAAAAACACAAAGTTGATAGAAAAGAGGGGATGATTGAGGGGAGAGAAGAAAGACACTTCACATGCATCTAATGAGAAACACGCACGTACCAGCACTTAAAATGGGGGACAGCAAAAAAAAGGATGCTATGTTTAATAATATAACCAGGAGACAACAATCTCATGCTGTTCTAATTCAGAAATGGGTTTATCTTTTTTTTTTACATGCATTGTATTTTTAATGTACATATATGTTGCATGTTTTTAATGTGTGCTGGTTGTATGAAAAACAAGCGCTGGGCCCACTGTTTGACCTTATTTCCCTGGCCCTCCTTAAAGGTGCATTAAACTGACGTTTATTCAGGATTTTTTTTTTTTTAATTTTGAGCCTGCTGCTTCTTTTTCACAAAACAAATAATATTTGCTTTATTCTTCTTTTGTGTGAAATGCTGGCAGACATTTTGACATTCTTGCTTGTTGCCAAATTCCAGCTCTGCAAAAATCGCAGGCTTTAAAGTGAAACACCGTTTCCGTCTTTCCAGGGGACTAAATCATTTTATTCGGATAAAATGCAAAGAAAGATCCCCGTCGCTATGTTGGGGTTGGAAAAAAGAAAAAGTGGGACTCGGAAAACAACACGTCGGCCTATTCCGCCTCCACCCGCCTGTATATTTACTTTTTAAAAAACCCAGAACTATGAAATCATCCACAAGTGCAGGCCTCCCGAGGAGCAGTTGAGACGCTGGTGGATGGATGCGATAGTAAACAAGGCAGTTTAGCGGTCGATGTTCAACATAATGTTAGTGATCGCGTTTCATTCCGACAGACAGTGTAAACACGCGGTGGCCAGCGGACTGAGCGCGGCCCTGCAGCGGCGACGTGACGGCCTGTGAGTTCCCCTCTGTTGTGTTTACACTCTGGCTTTTCCAACATTGTGACCAGATCTTGTTTTCTGCGAACTCTAACCGCTTCTTTGCTTCCATTGTCCCAACTTGACCTGTAATGCATTTTTTTTTTACCGAGTGCTCTCAGTTCTTTTTTGCAAAATCACTGTGAAAATCTTTTGTTTGTTTTTTTTCTCCAGAAGTGTATAACCTTTCTCTTCCATTATGAGGGCGATTGAATCATATTCATGACTGCATGACTCCAATGTTCTAACACAGATTAGTATTTCGCTTAAAGAGGATAGAGGGATTTTTCAACTTATCTGTAAATGGTACGGCTCGGTTTTCTTCCCACTTTTTCCACTGTGGTTCAGTCTGTCAAAAAAACACACACACACACACACAGCACAAAAATGGATGAGGAAGCGACACAACACAACAAGGTCAAAAAGTTCAATGTGTGCAACATGTTTTGGCCCTGGCGCTCTCTGGCGCTCGCTACCCTCTGCTTTACCTCCCGTCTCGGAGGCCGTGTGATGGACGGGCAGAGCGAGTTGCCGGCTCTGTGAAAAAAAGTGAGCCGAGTCTGACTGCTGCTCTACCTGAGGAGGAGCAAAAAACAAAAGAGCCATCTCTACCTGTAGGACTGTGGGAGTCGAGGCTTTGATCTGGACCAGATAGAAGAGAGTAGTTTGATGAAATATTGATGCTTTCTTTTCTTTCTCTCTCTCTTTTTTTTTTTTTTTAACTGTGTCCTGTGGGAGCTCGCTCTGCTCTCAGGATGTGTGCGCTGATCCACAATAGCGCTCTGTTCCTGGCGAGATGAGAATGGACTTGACCGTGCAGCTCTTGTGGCTCCTAATGGGCCTAATGATGACCGTCCACACTGGGGGGTCATCAGTTTTTTTGGGGAGTGTTTTTCTTGCTGATCAAAAGAAAAGGTCCCCCCCAAAAAAAAATTAGTCCACACCTATGGCAAGAAGAAACACACAAAGAAGCTGTGTAATTTTGACAACACGCAACCTTGACAGCCGAGCCCGAGCATGACTCAAATCTTTATTTGGTGTTGGGCTGCTTTTTAGGATTTGTAGCGCGTCCTTGAAACAGAGGTGAAACAGCCCAGAGCGTAAATGTTTCATGCGCGATGCTTTCATGCATGCATTCATGGCTGCAAAACGCCACTTTGGAACTTTGTGCACGCGAATCGAGCGGGAATAAAGACATCACTTGTCACCGAGTAAATATTTGTTCAAGTTTTCAAAAAAGTTGAACAATGAAGCTCAGTGTTGAGCTGCAGCGGCGGGGATCGCAGATTAAACAATGGGAAAAAAAACAAAAAACAACAAAACCTTAAAATTGGATTGTAACTGGACACTGGGAAAGTTTGATGCGAGTTTGTGCAAGTGACCCAAATTCTCCCGGCAACAATCGTCTCTTTGCGGAGAGAGAAGAGGAGAAAAAAAAAAAAGAAATGAATATTGATAACTGCCTAGAGTGCTTTTGTCTGAAATTTAAGAGGCCAACACATTCCAATCACAGCGGAAAATAGAGCAAAGTACGAGGGGGCTGGATTTATCTCACTCCCATGCTCACGTTCATACACAGAGATAGTCGGGCCGGGCATAATGACTTCTGCAAAAAAAAAAAAAAAAAAAAGGAGGACGATTATATGGACTGTATGGCGGTGGGGGTGAGGGGTGGAAAGAGGAAGACATGGAGAAAGGGGTTGATGAGGGGGCGGAGGAGGGAGGAGGGAGTCTGAGGAGGAGCCAGGGGGGCAGCAGATAGTCTGGGAAAAAGGTCTCGCGTTTAAGTGGAATTAACATGCCTGCTCCATTGGACTCCATCTGATAATCATATTCATGCCACACAAGGCTCAGGCCCTCTCCGTTTCATTATTCCCTTTTAATCGGGCCTGATAAGGGGGGTGCAGGCCGCCTCGCGCCTTTATTATGTCGTCATTTGGAAGTCCACACCGACGCCATCATGGGAAAATTGCTTCAATAGCCCGAGCGGATACAGTTTGTATTATTTCTGACGGATTCAAAATAAGCATAAATATATATATACAGATTTTTTTCCCCATCACTACTGGAGGCTGAGGGGTCTTATCAGTCATTCACACTAATGGCCCACTCAAGCCATCCAATCCTCTGCTGCTGCTGCTGCTGCTGCTGCTGGTGGAGGCGGTGTCATGTAAGGGGGGAGGAGTGTGAGCGCTGCGTTCAGCATCCCGAACCTACAAGCGGACGGACGGACGGACGGACGGACCGAACAACAACCTGAAGTAGATTTCGGTTGACTGGAGGTTTTTTCTTGTTTCAAGTGGGGAAAACATTCCGAGATCAGCCAAATTCCCCAAACTTCCCGTTTTCTCACAGAGGTGCACGTGGGGTTTGTAGCGCTGATGAAATTCGACATGCTTCAGAAATCTGTTTTCTCTCTGCAGGACGGCAATCATCGCGCAAAGTCACTGTCAATTAACGGTAACACACGTCTGTTAAAACCATCCTCAACTCCTGCAGGATGATGAAGGAGAAAATATCACTGCAGCGGCTTTTTATTTTCCTATTTATTTTTAGTTTTCCCTTCATTGATACATGCAGGTTTTTTTTGTTGCAAAAATGCAACCAATTTGGTTGGTTTTGAATTTGCAGAAATACTGCAATACAACTGAGAGATTACATTAAAACATTTGAAGGTAATCTTGAGATGCAACAAAGCTACGACAGAATAAGAAATCCAGCGCCGGCTAGCGCTTGGCTCATATGAGAGAAGAAGAAGCGCGAAACAAACGTCCTCTTCAGTGTTGAGAGGACATTTTTTTTTCAAGAGAATTTCTCAAGCGTCTTGTTTTCAGCCTCAGTAACGCCGAGCCGGCGGCCTTCCAGCGAAGCACATCTGCGTGGACATAATACGCTTGCGCTGCCGTATCCATTTCACGGCGACATCTGTCCGGCAGCTCGGAATTAAAGGCAAAAATCCAAATGCCAACACAACATTCTGCCAAGTATTGATTTACTGTTCCTGCCGGGGTAACGTGCGAGCGTCGCAGGCTGACATATTAGCTGAGCGAGGCCGCGGCCACGCCGGGGAACTCACTCCCTCATTGCGCAACCCCCCCCCCTCCCCCATCCCCCAGCACCACCACTTCTTCTTCTCCCTTTTTTTATTTTTGTTTTTTATTTATAACATTTTTTAAAAGCTGCAGATATTCTCTCTCTCACTCTGTGTGTGTGTGTGTGTGTGTGTGTGCGCGCGCCGCTGCACCTCCCTGCCTGTGGATCTCAGGCTCTGGAACAAACAGGAGTTCCTGCTTAATTGGGGTGAGATCTGGGGCTTAAAGAGGGCCAAGAAAGGACCCGAACCCCTTTTTTTTTTCCTTCTCTCCTCCCTCCTCCAGAATCGCTTTGGCTACAGAGGTGCTTTTGATGTGTGCTTTGGCTCTTGCGAGGCCCGACTCTGGAATATGTTCTTGGGAGACCATTGGTTACTTGCCTCCGGGCAGAATCTCAATCCCCGCGATCCTGGCCCTCTTTGATGAAATACTTTCGGGAGCCGCTAACCCCGCTGATGCCCATGTGCACTCTCGACTCCCCCCTCCGCCTCCCCCCTCTTCCCCTTTACCTTCTTGTCCTCCCCCACCTCCACGTTCCTCGGATTCTCTTTGAGAGATTCATAACAAGGACTTTATCTCTGTGTAGCCGCGGCCAGATGAGCACCGGCTGACAAACTGACAGGAGAATTAGTCGTGTCTTTGCACGGCACCTCTGACCGCCTCCGACTCCGGACTGCGCTCCCTCAGCACAGCCGCTCCCTCCCGATGCCGAGCTGGGTCCGCACAACGCGCTAAATGACCCACTTCACACGACGACCACGCTGGCCGACTCAGATATTCAAAGCACCCTCCAGCCGTCCACACCCTCTCCCATTCAAAATCCATATTCACATCCTGACGAGTTTATCGGTGACAAAAGGCATCGATTGCTGTCACCAGAAGCTCTGACTTATTAATCTGTGCATAGATAGATAGATAGATAGATAGATAGATAGATAGATAGATAGATAGATAGATAGATAGATAGATAGATAGATAGATAGATAGATAGATAGATAGATAGATAGATAGATAGATAGATAGATAGATAGATAGATAGATAGATAGATAGATGCTTCTTGGTGGACTTGACCTCGTGGCCACACGCACACATTCAAAATACGGCTGGGGCGATTAGCCGCTGATTTTCTCCTCCTCAGACTCCCACCTCTTCATTGATTGAACGCGCACCCCAAAGACCCCTTTTTAACCACATCATTTCCCTGTATATCGATTATGTATATTGATTAGAACCTCCGCCTACAGGAGGGCTCCTCGCCGCCCTGCCCCGGCCGGCCGCCGCGTTAGCGTGTTGCTCTGTCAGAGGGAAGGGGCGGGGCCGGGGGGCGGGTTGAGGAGGGGGACCTTCTCCTTCTCTCACACATCCACAAGTTCCCGACCGGCCAGTCAAGTCGGCGGCCCATGAATGATAACTAGGCTTTCACGGCTGGGTAATTAAGAAATAATGTCCAGTGAAGCACCGTGACTTGAAGTGGATTCAAGCTGATTTTTCTAATTTAATATTTACTTTTATTTTCTGTTGTTCAAACAAATAAAGATGTAAAGATGTTACCAGCTTCACAGTTTCAAGCAGCTAACATCTTTACATCTTTATTTGTCCGAACAAAAGAAAATAAGAGTAAATGTACCAATGAAGACAAAATGAACGTTTTCAGTCTAAATTACTCCGACGTTATTATTCTTCTATTGGCTTTTGAACGTCAGTAACGAGCAATTATTGACGCACAACAAAACAAAACTTCCAACCACAAGCAACAGCATGATGCACATCATTTGTCCCAACTCCGCTTGTCCCAACTTGGTGCACACCGCCTTAATGCAAGGGGGGGCCTGTGCGGGGTAAAAGGGAAAAGTGTGAAAAAAAAACCAAAATCACTTTCACGTACAGTGTGTGAGCACCGCTCCACAAATGGCCGAAACATTAGGGATGACGCGAGTGATGAAGTTTCCTGAGAAATATGAGTTTACATAAAAGCGATGGAAGCAGGAGGAGTAAAAAAGGAGGGGGTGGGAGGGAGGGAGGGGAAGAGGGAGGGAGGAAAGGAGGGAGCGATCCGAAGGGAGGAGTCAGGAGAGGGAAGGAGCAGCTGGAGTCCCACTCTTCACTCCCTCTCCCTCTCTCTCTCTCACTCTCTCTCACTCCCTCTCTCTCTCCTCCACCTCGGGAGAAAAAAAAAAGCGCACTAAATGTAACAACAACTCCGCACGCGTTCCCCCTCGCGCCTATGTTGCCTCTTTTGCGCACTCTTTCTCCGCACATATCACCGGGAGTCGGCGAGAAGTTGGCTTAAAGAGCAGCAAGCAGAGAGAGAAGGGAGGAGGAGGAGGAGGAGGAGGAGGAGGAGAAAAAGAGAAGGAAAGAAGGGGAAAAAAAAACTCTGGCAGCGCCGTTCAGGAGTTTGACTCGCTGCGTAAAAGAGAAAGAAAAAAAGTCTCAGGCAACTCCAGAGAGAAACATCTGCAACTTTGAAGAAGAAGAAGAAGAAGAAGGAGGAGAAGAAGCAGAAGAAGAAGCAAGGAGAAGACGCCTCGTTTTGCTTGGTGAAGAAAGAATTAAAAGGGCAAAAGCACCCGGAAAGAAGTAAGTAGACTCCAGTGAGAGGCGCGAGACTGACTTGTCCACTTGTGAACATTTTCGGGGTGGGGGGGAAAAAAGGGGCAGCGGATTCTCTTCCTCTTTTCAAAACAGAGGGATTCCGCACAAGTTTAGATGCGGCCAGTGAAATTTGCGGTGTGTGTGTGTGTGTGTGTGTGTGTGTGTGTGTGTGTGAGAGAGAGAGAGTGAGGGGGAAACTTGAAAAACACTTGAAAAGTTTCGAGCTGGAATCCAGCATCAGCGGTGCCGCAAACACATTTTAAAGCAAAAACTGTAATAATGATAATTGAACAAACTTGTGAGGCTCGGCTCGGATTTAGTCGAGACGTTTTTTGAGCGGCTTTGGACTCTAAACATGGAAGCAGACGGACAGATGTTGCATTTTCCAACAAAGCTTGCAAAAAGTTTGGTTGTTTAAAAAAACAACAACACAATTTGTTCTTGTCGAGGAAACTGGTGTCGCGGGTTTGGAATAAAAACGTTTTTCAGGCGTTTAAACCTTTTACTTTTTTTTTTTTTTTTAAGGTGTGGGGGGCTCTGAGAAACGTGCATGGGGAGGCAAGGGGGTCGCGGCGCGCGCTCGTATGTGTGTGTGTGTGTGTGTGTGTTTTCGGGGTGCATATTTACGTGCATGCGTGATCATATTTCAGCGTCTGCTATTGATTGGCTGGACTTTGTCAGTGAGTTCCCTTAAAACAGTTGTCCAGATAGTTTTTTCTTTTTTTAATAATTAACTCTGTCACTGACCCCGGGGTTGACCTTTGACACGCAGGCATATTAAATTTATTGCCACTGGACCATGTCAAACCCCACATTCTATTTGGGAGCTCGCCGGGAAAAAAAGGGAAGAATTGCACAATCTGGCCCCGTGAAACATGTCAACGTTTTAACTAACTAGGAATTTTTTCAAGAAGGAAAAACAAACTAATTTCATTATTTTGGTGTGTTTGTGTGTGTGTGTGTTTTTTTTATTTATTCTGGCTGATATGTTGAAAGTGTCTCGACGACTGCAAAGTTTAATTATATTCAAAAGGCAGCAAATAATTTATTTTGCATCTGGATTTTTTTTTTCTTTAGGAATGTTTATAAAAATTCTGATGTGCTTCATTTAAAAATGATATATTTTTTCTCAGGCCTGTGCATGGACATTGTAATGGGATTTGGAGCTGATCGAGGTGCCGTTGAGAGAGATTTATCAGGCCTCAAGCAAAGAAAAAAAGAGAGAAAGCAAAATCCTTTTTTTTTTTTTTTTTTTTTTTTTTAGAAAAGTCAACTTGTTCAACTTTGCTTGGTTAAATTCACCAGCCTTGTCAGAATGGAGATAATTAGAGCGAGTGCAGCTGCAGGTATCCTCGCTTGTCTTTGAAAAATACCACAGTGCCACATGCGGTGGAAAGCAATCCCTCCACATCATGTCTGTGTCTGGCTTTCTGGCCGTCCAGGACATGAAAATGTTTGGGAGCCCCCGAGGTTCCACATGTGCGGATATTTGTTTGAAACTTTCCCTCCTGTTCTGGCCAGCTGTTCCACATTTTATCTGCTTGTCTGCTCTCGGGTTTCACGCGGACGACGAGGGTCCGAGGTGCTCAGCCATGCGGTGCGGCTCAAGTCCACCCCTCTTCTCTCTTTTACCCCCCTTTTTAACACTTGGCAAATTATGAACGGAGGTCTGGCTGCCTCGAGACGCTGCAGCGAGTAAACGCAAAAATAAGATGTTTAAACAGCGCAGATTGGAATCTCCTCCCGGCTATTTTTATGCGACTCGTCCGTCATCCGTCTTGGCTGTGGCTTTCGCTCTCAGCAGAGTTCTGGCAGTAACTTTCCCGACGCAGGCTGCATTTTCCTTGTTGTAATTTGAAAGAGGAAAATGAGTCTTATGTGGACTGTCATTCAGTA
Organism: Thamnaconus septentrionalis; assembly: GCA_009823395.1. NCBI lineage: Eukaryota > Metazoa > Chordata > Actinopteri > Tetraodontiformes > Monacanthidae > Thamnaconus > Thamnaconus septentrionalis. Next base: position 3,639,292 of record CM020520.1, read on the forward strand.
CCTTGCACACTTTATTCAGAATGGCAAAAGATCACTTTTCACAAAGTGGGTTAATTAATCACTGTCATCTGAGTGATTTAACTTTGCTAACATGAATAGTGCTCGGGAAATGAATCAGTAAATTTATAAAATTAATATTTTAAAATTGGTACTATATTTAATGCAGAATGAGAAATTGTGTTTTTATGTTTTTTCTTTTATTTCAGAATTAATTGTTTAAATTTTTCTGAATTTCCTCCGTGACAGTAAAGTATTAATTACAAAATTATTTTTAATCAAGCCTGGAATTAACAGAAAATTTTGTTAATTCCTGAGTTTGCCAAAAAAGGTGTCGGTAAATAAAAAACACTCACACCAGTCGTACGGCATTAAATTAATACATAAATAATTCCAAATTTGTGACGACACGTTTCATTACAATTACAAAAGTATTATACGGGGACACTTGTAAGAGCTGTGCAGCGATTGTGCGACACATAAAGCAAAGTACCCAGAGGGATGCTGATGTCAAACAGGTGCACTGCTCCCGAAAAAAAAGGGGACTTGTCCCATTACGAGGCGGCGGCGGTGATGAATGCCGGAGTGTTTAAGATGCTAATCTGCCAGAATGAGATGCACAGCTCGCAGCCTCTCGCCTACTGTAGCCAGCAGAGATGCATCACTGCCGCTCTCGCCGCCACGCGTGAGGAGCGGCGAGAGCGAGCGCCGGGCCGGGCCGGGCACGCCGTGTCCGTCAGATAGCGGCGGCGGCGGCGGCGGCGGCGGCGGCGGGGCTCTTATCTCAACTTTGAGCACTTCTTAAGGAGAAATTATGCATTGCTGCCTCTCTGCCCAGGACACCTGTGACCCCGGCGACCTCGGAGAATAGGCGCTGTCATGTTAATGCAGAGGGAGATGGCATGCTATTAAGCTTTTGAGGTATGGCCCCCGCTCTCCCCTGCATTCACAGCAGCCGGCAGCTTAGCCGTGTCCTCAGGCCGCTCTTGCCTCGCAGCAAAGGAAGAGTACCTGTTATCAAGTCTGCATGCGAGAGGAGGCCACTAATGAGCCGCCGTTGTCGTGCTAACGGCGCCTCACAAAGAGATCTGAAAGGTTTTCTTAAAGCCAGGTTGATTGGAGGAAGTTTATTTCTCCACAAAAGACAATGCAGGCTGCGCTGTGTGTGTGTGTGTGTGTGTGTGTGTGTTTTGTTTTTTTCTGCACAGTGTTACTTTTGTTTAATTAACAGCATATTGCAGGGATTAAAGAGTGTGTCCAAACTGTAATTTGAAAAAACGAAAAAAAAACCCAACAAAACGCATTCACAAAAACACCTGCAGCGAGACTCCTTACTAAAGTTTCTGATAAATGCTTGTATTTAAATAGCTGTTTGCCTCCATTTCATGTAAGTGGGAGAGGCTAAGTGTACGGGGCCCCCTAAAGAAATGTCTCACTTTGATGATGCGCTACTTTGATATGTTGACATCAAATGAAAGAGACACGGCTGAGAGACGGGAGAGAGAGAGAGAGAGAGAGAGAGAGAGAGAGAGAGAGAGGGAGAGAGAGAGGACAAGTCAGACGGAGGTAGCGGTTGAGTTGGGGGGGTTGCAGGAGAGGGTGGGGGGGTGCTGCTGCTCGTGAGAGAGGACGGATGGTGTGTGTGTGTGTGTGTGTGTGTGTGTGTGTGTGTGTGTGTGTGCGCTGGTGGGGGTTTCGGTGGAGTCTCATGAAAAGTTGGGGCCGTGGCGGCAAACCTGAGACGCGTCAAAAACGTCCGGGTGCATTTGCGCGCAGGCGGAGACAAGAAGGGGGTCTTTGGGTGTGCGAGGACTTCTCCTTGGCCCCCCCCCCCACAAATCCCCCCGGCCCAGCCATCCCTTCAGGGCATGCCTCAGATCTGGCTCCGCGGCTCTCTCCCAGCGACCCAGCAGCTCCGCTGGCAGATTTAATATGCTATGTGTTCTGCCCTGCCCACCTCCCCCCACCCACACCCACACCCTGACACCACCACCACCACCTCAACCATCATTGTCCCGCCGGCGGGACCGCCGCTCCCTGCTTCAAGGAGCCTGCTAAAGGCACCTTTCAAGCCCGGGTGATGTCTTTGGATAAGGACTCGGTGGCGGCGAAAGGCGAAAGTGGCTGCGGGACTCCAGATATCCGCCCTGTAATTTCAGATATGCATATTTTGCACGCGCGCGGGGAGGAATCTGAAGACACACGATCGCTGTCGTCCCCTGGCTTTGCTTTCTCCGAACCCCCCCCAAAAAAAAAAAACCCCGGAGTGGGGCACCGCAGACGGCAGTAAAAGGGGCAGGAAGTGAACAAAACCTGAGTCGGAGGGATTTATGATCGATGAGGGTGCGTGCGACAGCTTAACATAAGCCACCGTTGTAGGTCAGCCTGAGTTTTATTGCAAATATACACGCAGGTGCTGACAATCAAAAAGGCCGCCGTTTCTTTTTCTCGCCGGCGGCGGCGTCGATCCTCCTCCACCCGTTTACCACTTTAAATGTCTTTAAAGCGAAAGGAAAGAAAAAAAAAGGAGGTGGCGGGGGTAAAAAAAAAAAAAAAAAAAGAAGAGGCTTTTGCACTTTGGGCCCCATTTGCCGGCGGCGCTGCGTGTAAAGCGGGGGCCGGCCCCCCGAAGACACAGGACACAGTTTCCCGGGGGTTTGTTATTGCAGATGTGTCACTGTGTCAGCTTTGATGTAAGCCGGTTGTGGCATCCGTGAGGGGTCTTTGCTTCTCCCGCGCCGTCCTGCGGGCGGGAGGACGGATGAGGCGGCTGCTGGCTGCCTGTGAACAATGACCCGTCAGTCAGGCCCGCTGCTCAGCGCGTGAAGGCATGAGTCAGGACTCGACCGCAGCGCCACCAACATCACAGCTTTCATGCAAGGAAAAATATATGTTGTTGTTTTTTTTTTTTATAAAAAAGATAAAAGTAATGAAAATCCAAACAGCATGAATGACGCTACTTGCTGTCACCTATAGTGATGCTAAACAGCCCCGAGTGTTTTTGTGTGTGTGTGTGTGTGTGTGTGTGTTAGCAATCTGTTTGCAGCACGTCTTTGGGCCCCTGAGTCGTCCTGCCGCATCACATCCTCCTGGAGTGCGGGTCAAGGAGGCGCCCCATTGTTTGAATGTCAAACGTAAAATCCTCAAGGTCAAACTAGTGAAAGACGCGCCAGGTCAGACATTCACTCCTCAGCAAACATGTTTGGAGGAGCACCCCCCCCACTTGCTCCTTCATTTCCTGTATTGTGGACTTGGGGGCAAATTGGAGGGGGGCATCCTATACCCCCCCCCCCACCACCACACACACACACACACACACTCACCCGCCCCCTTCCTCCATGGGTTCTTCTCAGCAATGAATGCTGAGGAGAGCCTGGCTCTAATAATGCCTCATCTTGGAAGACAAAGGCAGAGCTCGGCTATCGGAGGAAAATTTCTGCCCTGAACCTGAAAGAGCTCCACTCTGACAGTGCGCCAGTTGAAGACTCATCGTTTTTTCTCATGCAAAGCACGCTGTTTTAAGAGACCGGGCCGCTGCGGGAGGGGGGGGGGGGGGCGATGTATTTTAACAATACTCTGCAGGGAGTGAGGAACAGGGTTTGGGGTTGGGGGTGCAGAATGGAAGGGGGGAGGTTGGTGGTGGTGGTGGTGGGGTTCTTCTCTCTTCTCTCCTTTGCTCCACAGACAAAGCCCAGTTCCTTTTCAGGGTTGAAGAGGGTGGAGGGGGTGGTGGGGTGGTCGGGGGTGGGGGGGGTGGGGGAGTTGGGGGGGAGTTGTACGGGGAAGCATCCAGAGTTTCTCGAGAGAGAGAAAGAGGGACCCCAGTTGTTTGCAGTGACACTCTGTCCGTGGTGCCTTCCACCTCCGGAGGGGGTGGGTGGGTGGGTGGGTGGGGTGTGGGGTGCCTGGCTTGGCAGTGACAGCCCTGCAGAACAGCGAGACCCCCCCTAAAAAGAAAAATGTTAGAGAGCAACAGAAATATTAACGTGTAGACGGGGCCCCTAAAACGGCCGCTGCTATTCCTGCCAGGCGGCTGTTTGTATTAAGAGGGCTGGACGTGCTTTGGAAATATATCTTATTCATGAAGAAAGCCAGGTTAGACTTCCCAAAGAATTCATTATATGCCCCCCCCACCCCTCCACCCCTCCACTAGATGCGGCTTTGCGGGGTTTGCAGCCGTCCCCCCTCGGAGGACGTGGAGCGTGGAGCGCGACATTGTAAAGCCTCCCCTCAGTGGGCAGGGGAGCGCGAAGGGTTCCATTTGTCAAAAAAAAAAAAAAAAAAAAAAGGGTGCCGGAGTCTTTTTCCCCTCCTCAAAACCCCCCCGCCACACCCCCCACCCCACCACCACCACCGCCTCCCGCTTACTCTCAAACTCATTGTCTGAGCAAAGGCAGGACATTAGTCACCGCAACGGCAGCAGCCTGCAGGGCTCGGGGAGTCCGGACTGGGACAGAGAGTCGGGGGTGGGGGTGGGGTGGGGGGGTGGGGAGGGGGGTAAGGTGCAAGAGGGGGGCACGTAAGGAGAAGGAAATGTGGGTTAGGCGAAGCAGGGAGGAGGAAAAGTGAGGAAGAGGGGAAAAAGTGAGTGCAAGAGAATGTGTGTGGGAGAGAGAGAGAGAGAGAGAGAGGGGGAGAGAGGGGGGGGGGGGTTCGGAGGGAGTGCCGGTGGTGGGGGGGGGTGCTGCTCTACCTCAGGGCTCAGTGTGTAAGCCCCTGTCTACCCCCCAAAGCTGCTTTCACAAAGAGATTTACAAGACAGGTCTCCAGTGTGCTGCGCCGTCCTGCATTACGAGTGAGAGCGGGCGAGCGGGCGAGCGAGTTGCCACCACTCGGTCTGTGTTTTCAGCACCGCTTTTTTTTTTTTATTAGTTTGTTTTGCTTGTTTTCATAAAAAAAAAAAATATCACGCATGCATGCAAAAAAAATGATGTTGAGCCAAGTTTCACCGTCCAGGAGGCCCAAGAAGGCGAGAAGTGTGTGTAACTGATTCCAGTCCAGTGGCAGGGTGAGTGTGTGTGTGTGTGTGTGTGTGCAAGTGCACGCACACACGCACACTTGGGCCGAGATGTATTTCACAGATTCACAAATACAAGGGATGCCGTTAGCTTTTGGAATTATTTATAAAGCCCGGGCTTTTGTGTGGCGCTCTAAGTCACTGTCTCCTCCCATTACAGCCCACGACTCTACCTGGTGCACCCCCCCCCCGCACCCACCCGCCCCCGGCCAGCTCGGGTGTTCTGTCTCAACACGTTGCACTTACTGCTCTACAGAAACGCTCTTTTGAAGGTTTGTGAAGTTTGCTCTTGTTTGCAGAGAGACCTAATCTGCAGAGACAAACACAATCTACTCACTTCAGCGCAGCCAGGCAGCCAGGCAGGCAGGCTGACAAAGTTGTGCAGACCCATCCCATATGGCCATAATTACCCTGTAATCCAGGAAAGTTTTCTTCTTTCCCCTCCCCCTCCTCCTCCTCCGTGGCCCGAGCGGGGGTGAAGGTTTTAGCGTGTTTGAGATGGTTTATGTTAATGTTGCTTTTATTGAAACAAGCTGGGATGTGATTACAGTCCCGCTCGGTACATATGAGCCGCAAACTGCTCCAGTACCCCCACCGCCCCAACACCAGCGCCATCCTCCACCACACCCCATCTCCCTCTGGCAGGCAGATCAATGCAAACCAGCTCACGCAGGGTAATAAGCCATTAGTACACACATTGTTGGAGAGATTTACATACATCGACCGGCAAACTGATAAACTGGGTTCCGTGTCCTAGAGGTAAGAAATATTGTGCGCGCTAGTGATTAGCTGAATGAACTCTCTGATAGAGTGAGCGTGCGTGCACGAGCCTGTGTGTGTGTGTGTGTGTGTGTGTGTGCGTGCACGCTGCGGCGATCCCTCGTCTGTGATTGCCGCTCATGTGTGATAGGTGCCAGATTGTGTAGCTGTGGGCTGCGTTGTCTCTGCTCGTCAGCCGGAGCGGGGGGCGCGGGGGGGAGGGGGAGGAGGATGAGGAGGAGGAGGAGGTGAGATGTGCCGATGATTGCGCTGCACACTCTTCCTCTGATCTGATTCATCACTGACTGTCTCACCAGCAAAAGGCTGAACTTATTATCCCCGACTCAACTTCCAGCGCCGAGCCAGCTGCTCTCCCTGCCTCCCAATTAACCCCAGGCGCCCGTCAACTGCTCCAACTAAGGCCTCCTCCTCCTCCTCCTCCTCCTCCTCCACCTCCTCCTCCCCCTCCTCCTCTTCCTATCTTCCTTCTCCTACTCCTCTTCTCCTCCTCCTCCTCCTCCTCCTCCTGCTCGTCGCAAGGCTCCAGCATGTGGCGAGGAGTGAAGGAGCGAGCCGCCGAGCGTCGCGTCTGTTTGTTTTGCAGCCGCCCTGAGAAATGGCGTTGTGGCCCGGGATTTATTGGAGGCGGAGCTGCCAACAGCTGAAAGGGAGTAAACGCGGCCAGATGTTTGGCTTCCTCACGACGGAGCCAGCGGGCCTGCGGGGCTGAGCAGCCTGCCGCTGCTCCTCCTCCTTCCTCCGTAATTCCCGGGATTTCTGCATTTTCATTGGTCCGTTTCGCCATTTCTCTCGGAGTTAGTTTCTCATTGCTCAGCGTTTAGTGCCGCCACATCGTCCCCGTGTTCAATCCGTGCAAAAAAAACTCTCACAAGGCCCAGAGTTCTTCCCAGCTTTTCGATATCTGGAAAATATTGTATATATATTATTTTTTGAGGCGTTGCTTTCTGATGAAAAACAGTGTGTGTGTGCGTACGACTGTGGGTTTGTTGATGTAGGTGGGGATACAGGTTGGCGGTGTTGCCAAATCCTCTGAGACCGCCTGCCTGCCTGCCTGCCTGCCTGCCTGCCTGCCTGCCTGCCTGCCTGCCTGCCTGCCTGCCTGTGAGGGACGGTGGCGGCGGCTCTGTGGTTGATATGAAAGTGACGGGAGAGAGTTGTCTCAGAGCCGTCAGGGAGCGGGAAGTCTCTGGGACTCCCTCTGAGCTCCGGCTGCCTTTGATCTCGCACCCTTCGCCGCCGTGCGCGTGGAAGTGGCAGAACTGTGGAGGTTCGCGCTGACGCAGACGCAGACGCAGACCCGGCCCGAGCCGCTCCTTCCTCCTGTAAAATCTCCCGAGGAGGAGGAGGAGGAGGAGGAGGAGCGAGGAGTGAACTGGACAAATATCGATCCACAGCCACTTCTTAGGGTGGTTCACTCGTGATTTGTTTGACCCAGTTTGCTGGAAGCCCACAATAGAAGGGAGCGAGACGTCTCAACACGCCACTCGACGAGGTGGACTGACTAAGGAATCCAGTCATGGAGGTCACAAACAAACATCTCAGATGTGCAATTTCACAAAAACGGATCAAGATGAGGCCGCTCGGTTTGGAGTGACTCATCCTGCCGAGTCCACCAGAGGCCCGACAGCAGCGTGTTGGGATGCAGCAGCAGCAGCAGCAGCAGGGACTGGCTGACCGAGTGAGTGAGTGAGTGACCTCAATCCCAACACACTTCCAAACCCGTCTGACCAAAGATAACAAGAACATCAGACACACAACAAACCCACCCCCCTCCGTGGAATGTAGAACCCAGTTTAACCCGGTTTGGATCGGTTCCCATCCACACAGGAAGTCCAACATTAAAGTGATGGCATTTCTTCCTCTCTCTCTCTCTCTCTCTCCCTCTCTGCATTCCTTGGACGGAGCTGCAGCCAAATCTCAGGACGGCTTCATTCAGCATTTCCCCTCATAGCATCCCAGTCTGTTTGTTTTATTATTGGCTCCCTCTTGGATTTTTTTCTTCTTACAAGTCTCAGGGCTTCATCTCTCGGCAGCCCCAAAAAAGTGAGACAACTTCATCTCATCCAATTTCCAGCCCTTTAATTCGGTTTAAATGGCATGGCCGCAAGGGCCCGAGTGAGAATTAATAAGAGCCAGTAAAGCTTGCCGCCGGGGCATCCAGGCCAGTGTTTAAGTAAACATTATGACTTCTTGAGGGAGGGGGAGGGAGTGAAGGGGGGGATCAGGGGCGGGACTTGATGAATTGTGGCGGAGCTTGGGAAGGGCTAATTTCTCACTTAGCCGTCCTGATGGGGCTCGCTAATAGGCCCCGGTTTTGCCTGGCTGATTATCAGCCGGCTTTATTATTGTGCATTATCGCGCTGCCCCCTGGCTGTTGTTAGCGCTCGGCCCCGGAGACGCCGGGGAACCTCCATTAATCACATCGCGGTCGCCTTTGCTCACTTTTTTCCCGGCCGACGCTTATCCCGGTGACACGCGGGAACAGAAAAGGACGTGAGGAGGAAAGTGAAAAGCGAGATTGAAAGGCAGCGAATGGAGTTTTTTTTTTTTTTTTTTTTTTTGCGGCTGAAGTGAATGCAGAGGAAGGAGGAGTCGGCGGTGGGGGCAGGGCGGTTTGAAGTTATAGCACAAATAACTTTACTGTGCATGGCTTGTTTAAGGGAGGTGTGTGTGACAGTCCCCTGGGTGACTGGGCGAGGACCTCCTGTCTCACTTAGCAGGGTCTGTCTGTCTGCCTGCCTGCCTGCCTGCCTGCCTGCCTGCCTGCCTGCCTGCCTCACCTGCCTCCGAGTCGGGAGGCGTGTGAGGCTCTTCATCAGTCGAGGTGCTTCTCTCCCTCCACTCATCTGCTCCCAGGGGTCTCGACTCTCTCAGTTCCAACATGCAGCAGCAGCAGCAGCAGCAGCAGCAGACGCAGCAGCGCGGAGGGAAGGAAGGAAGGAGGCACGTTTGCATCGGCTGCCTCAAGCTTCTCAAACACAGCCGGCGAGGGGAAAAAAAGAGCCTCGGTTTCTCATTTTTTTCCCCACGTTAGTTGGTTGGTTCGTTCTTTCGTTCGCATTCACGCAAAACACATCACCATGTTCTGGAGCGGTGCAGGAGGCGCGGCGTAGCGTGTACTGTTTGGCTGTGAGAGGCATGGTGTAGGATGTTGTTGACAGGCATTGTGCAGGGCGCCGCCTTGTGCGAGAAAGCATCTCCTCTTTGGAGATGAGAGGCCTGCTGACAGGAAGCAGACCTGAGCCGTCTTCCTCTCAGTGACACGCACAGGGGGCCACTTGACTGGGTGCAACATGGCTGCTAAACAAACTGCAAGATGTTGCTTTGAAAGTTTGGAAAAGTTTTTTTTTTCTTTTTGCCATCATGCAAATGCAATGCAATCCCTCGGTTTTGGAAAAGATGGGGAGAGAAAAACTTTTTGGGCTCAAAGTTTTGTCGAAAGATTCTTTTCTCCTCAAGGACGCCGACGGTTTGAGGAGAAATTATGGGCGGCTTTGTTTTCAGCCTTTAGTAAATTGCTGAACAAGAATCTTTGGCGACTTAGGAATCAGGGCCGATGTCTGATCAAACACAAGGCAAACAGAAGAAAACACATCAAGTCGGAGTGAGGAGCTAATACTGAACAACAGGGCCGCCGCTGCCAGCGCCGGCATTATCCATTGTCCTCCAGTCCCCATTTGCCCTCATGCAGAAAAAAGCAGCTCATGAACAAATGCAAAGTCAAAAACAAATAAACAATTTAATAAGCGGGGGAGGGGAGGGCTGTGGGGAGAACGCACAAGATTCCCACTGCGGCCCCTCGCTTTATTTTCCTCTTATCTTGTGGGTAGCGAGTGCAAAAGAAACATTGTGTAAGCATTACGATTACATCGTGTGGGTTTGTTACCCAGGAATGTAAGATGCACTCGACTCGCTTCATGGCGCAACACACAGGGACCCACAACAACCCTCCCCCCCACACACCCAACCCTCCCCAAAAGCATCTCAAGTGGAGGGGTCTGAGGGAGCAAGACGCACGCGAGGATAATCTTATTAGCTCCTCTGAAAGCTACTGATGAGCTGCGGCGCTGGGCTGCGTTTGTCCTTGACGAAATAAATAAATAGAAAAGCGCTTCCATTTGCACGCTTTTCTTTTTTTCTTTCCAAAAGTGTTGTGCAGTGTGGTTGTCATAAGGCCGCCGATGGCCGATGCAGCGCAGCGTCAAGCGGCGAAGAGCTTGTTTATAACAAACAAACGGATCCTTCAAAGCATTCTTACAGAAAGCAAGATTTCCTGATATAAAAGCACAAACATGAGTAAGAATCTGTGGTGGCAGCGCCAAAGCATTTTGCTGTGGATTTTGATGTGTGTGTGTGTGTGTGGTGAGGTGTGACTAATTCCTGGTAAATGGCCCTGACTTGAGGTGCTGGTTTTCCCCCCTCTGTCAGCTGTCGGCTAAACTTTGTGCTAGCTGGGCACAACGTTGCCGCAGCCACAGAATCTCCCCTCGCAGGGCCAAGGGCGAGTCCTGGGCGCAGTGTCCAACAAAGCGTGGAAACCCAAGTACGTGGTTCCCTCTGAGGCACATCGGATCGGGGAACACGTCCTCGGCGGGGCCACCGCCCGCATCTCCTGCTCCTCCTCCTGCTCCTCCTCCTCCTCCCCCTCCTCCTCCTCCAGGGGCCTCATCCCTCCACTGGCCCTAACCAATGCAAACACAGGCAGGGCGGGCGGACGGGTTGGCGTTTTTATTGCTAGATTCAGCTAAGTCTTGCCGAAGGGCCCTCCCCCACCCCCCCACCCCTGGCCCTGGGTGTTTTTAGTTATTCCAGCTGTTGCAGGAGCCCTTAATGTTGTTGGCATTAGCTGCACAAACGTGCAAAAACACACATTGTACGCAGGGATTGGTGGAGGAGGGAGGGGGGGGGGGCATGTGCAGGCATGCGAGGGGCACACGGAGGTGCACACACAGGCACGCACGCATTTAAGTGCGCACACACACACACACACACACATTCTCATGCTCCACCCGTCCCCCATTCATTCTCTCCGCCTCTTATCCCACTTTCTGCTCACAATCTCCCTCAATCGTCTCCATCTCCCATCTCTCCCCTCCCCTCTAACTCGCTCTGCTGCTGCGGTGCGTTTGTGCAAGCGCTGATAAGCCCCAGATAGCGGATCTCGGTGGTCGCTGATGTAATGATGATGAATGCCGCGGCGCTGCCAGTCTCCGCCCCCGGGGGGGCCCTTGACACTCAACAGTCGGCCCCCTTAATGAAATGAGCGCAAATACAGTACAGTGTCTTGGGGAGTCGGGGTGGGTGGGTGGGTGGGGGGGGGTGAAAGGGGGCTTGCAAATGTAAGAGGACACTTCAAAAGTTGGCGTGAAAAAAAATGAAACAAATGTCTCTTTGTTTTTTTTCGCGCTTGTGCGTTTTTCAGCAGCGCTTATGCAAATGCATAATGCAAATGCGCCGCTAATGGCGAGCGTGCGGTGGAAGTGGCTGCACACCTGCAGCAGTTTTATGGAATCAGGCTTGTAAAGATGTTGTCTGCAAGTATAAAACACCCCCCCCCCCCCAAACAAGCTGTGATTTGTATTGAGCGCATGCAGCCGTTTTAAGCTCCTTTTTTTTTTTTCCTCCAAGTCAAAGTCAAAAGTTTATTTTTGTGTCTCACTTTGATGTGTTACAATTTGCAGATGACTTTCAACTCGGCGCCTTTGTCACCGAGGCGTATAATTTATGTTAAATTGATTTGCTTAATGTGCTTATAAAATGAGAATTTTTTTTTTTTTTTTTCGGAGGGAAACGACTGAATTGCGGTATTTTAAACCTATTTAATCGCCTCCCTGTCTGTGTGGAAGGATTACAGTGGCGCACAAAATAAAGATACACTCCCTTTCTCTCTGCACTCTAATTGGGTGCTGCAAATACATTTTTTCATGGGAAGACGTTAATATGAAATTAACATTTATTTTGGGCAACAACAGCAGTGCGCGGCGGGTTGTAATTCCTCCCATTATGCCGGTGACACATCCACTTGCCGTAATATTTCTCTGCTGTCTCATGCGAGTGTGTCTGGAACTGGAGATGAACACTGATCTGTGTGGATCGGCATGCATGGAAGGATAAGCACAGAAGAATAGGAACTTTTTTTTTTTTTTTTTTTTAACATTAATAATAATAAGGTGCACTCTGATGAGGAATTTCTCAGTGTTTTGGGAAAAATTGCCAGGGGGGAGAAAATGAGCAACAGGGACGGCCAAAAACAGAGAGGAGAAACATCTGCAGGACTGGGTGTGGGCGTCCAGGTCAGGGGGATTACGGGTGAAAAGGTCCCGCTTTTAATTGCCGCTTTGGAACTGTGGCCTGCCTTGTGGAACACAAAAGGCCGGTCAGACACGCTTCACTGCCTCGGACTTGTGAATATTTGCCCGGCACCGTTGGAATGCCCTGCTTTCTTCCTGGGCTCCCCTGCAAACCTCCGGAGGCGCCGCCCTCCCGCGCTTCTCGCCGCTCTCATCTGTCTGAGCTGCGGCTCGGCTCACCTGGAAGACACTGCCGGCGCACGCACACACACACACACACACACACACACACACACACTTGCCTTGCAACTTCTTCCTGTTTCTGGTCAATCCTTTATGATCTTAATGCAAATGCATGTCAAAGTCCTGCACTGTGGTCAGATTTCATAATGGGCAACATTCGCCTGGGCTGTGCACATTTTGCAAAAGCAAAAATCCCAGGAAATGAAAGCATCCAGGCGGTGAAACGCACGCAGTGTTGCTGTAAGATCTTATCTGAGCTGGTAGGACAAAACCGTCTCTGGCTGCGGCACCTCGGCTACACATGTATCCATGTGGGAGTGATTAGAGGGACGAGCTCTTTGTTTAATTCTGTTTTGATTGGTAGAAGAGAGTTAATTGCATTGTGTTTTTGTTTTTTTCTTCATCCACCCACCCAGCCACCCGCCCCCTCCTCTTTTTACCCCCCCGCAAGCTCTGGCGATTGCTCACAGATGCCGTCGGAGGATCGAAAATGAAGACGGGTTCTGTTTTTTTCAGCCCGTCGGTCGGTCGGTGGGGGGAGAAGCAAAAAAAACAAAACAAACAAAGCGCGCAGTGTTTGTCTGAAGTTTACCCCTCACCACTTCCCTCTCGCCCTCCCCTCCTTTGGGAGTTTGTAAAAAAAAAAAAGAAGAAAAAATCAACCCCCCACCCTCCCTCTCTTTCTCTCTCTCTCTCTCTCTCTCTCTCTCTCTCTCTCTCTCTCACTCACTCACTCCACCCCAAACTCCACCGCGCTCTTGAATTTCAGCAGCTCCTCCTGTTTTGCTCCGCAGCCGACTTTGCTGCCCCTTTTGTGTCCGTGTGTGTTTACGGGGTGAAGGAGGGGAGTCAAACAGAGAATTAAACAGAGAGTTAAACCGAGAGTTAAACGCCGCACTTTGGTAATTAGCCGGCGTTCGCTGCAAAGACAATGTTAGTCAGACTAAATATTTCCAGCAAGCCTCCGTGATTTACGTCGCCAAAGTACAGGCCCGGCCTCGCCGGAGCGCTGCGGCGCTCTCCTGTACTTTGTGTAAATGAGTGGTTGTTGTGCGCTTGTCTCCATAATCAGAGACCTCCGTGACCCAGATAGGAGCCGGGAGTTTGTAGACTGGCCTCGGAGGTGCTGAACCGAGCAGCGCGTCTGCCAGACTGGCTGGCTGAACCCCTTCTAAACCCACAGACGGCATTAACTTGAACCACCTTTCTTCTTTGAAAGAAAAATTGCCCGGCACCATGATATTCCCAACAGGGCCTTCAAACAAGCCTTGTTTTTTTAGGACTGTGAACGTTTTCTCTCTCGCTCCCTCTCTCTCTCTCTCTCTCTCGCTGTGGTATCCCCTGAAGGTTTCTTCTTTCTGTGGTGGAAAGGCAGCTAGAGTGGGATTATCAGTACATCCACAAGCCGCCTGTACTTCTATTCTGAGGTATGAAACCCAGGCAAGGATGTCCCGCCTCGTTCTGTGCACGGGCTCGTTGTCTGTTTTTTTTTTTTTTTTTGACAGGAAGTCAGAAGTTTAGTGTGACACTGTTGAAAATGAGGCAAAAAAAAAAATTTCCTTGGCGGGACTTTTACATCTGAAGTTTTGAATTGAATGAATCTTGCGTTGCTAATTTGTCCCGACCTGAATTCCTCATGTCTATTATCTTTTGCACTTTTTGCAACAGCTCCCTCCTTCTCCATGAGGTGCTGAGGAATGAGCCATCGCCATGGAAACCCAGTCCCAGGCCAGTTCAGCAGCTGAGAAGAAGAAGAGGGTGGAGACCATCGTGGCGACCAAGGGCTCGTCGGCGCGCAGCGACATCAGCGAGAAGGCCGTCGCCTCCAGCACCACCTCCAACGGTAGACGCACCTCTCCGGCTCTGATGTTCTCCATCGTCAACTCCAAAAGTTTTCTGCTCCCACTGAAAACTTTTCTCCTCCTCCTTGTTGTACAGTTGCAGTTCTACGTTACTTTCAAATAACCTTAATCGACTTTGCACAAAACAAATGTCATGCTTAACATTCTTTCAACTACTTGTTGAGGTGGGAGAATTTTCTTTTCACGCACTCTCTCAAAAATCCTCCCGCGTCCATCTCCTCATCATCGACTTGCGTAAACGTTCTAACAAAGAACACATTTTGGACGCTCGACGCTCGACACTAGGGGGGAGCGGGGAAGTTGCCATGTTTACATTCCACCGTGTTTGACACATGACATTAAAGGGGTGTAGAACTGAAAGTCCACTCAGCCTTTCATTATCAATTTTGTCCGCTGAATGATGGAAAGCACACTAGCTGGCTAAAATCTTAGGCTCGGAAACTTCGCAGTTGAAAACGTTGATCTCCCTTCTCTGCATTTTGCAGCAGCTGTGCTCATTATTATTGAGAAGAGTTAAAACAAAACAATGTGCAGTGGTCTGGATCTGGTAGATTTCTGTCAAGCCCCGCCGCCGCTATGTCAAACGTGATCAGCCCAAGTGTGAACAAGAGACAAACAATCCATGAAATTGTGAGGAAAAAAAAAAAAAAAAGAAAAAGGAAAGTGGTGGCGGGCTGTTCCAGATGGGACTTATCACAGGAAGTGGGTAAGGTAATGCATCCCCAGACATCTTGGGGAAACATTCTCGCTCTTACTTATTCCCAGATGGCCCCCATTTTTTCCCTCCCTTTCTCTCTCTCTCTCTCTCTCTGTTTTCTTTTTTTTAAATTAATTAAAGGGGCAGTGAGGACGGAAAAAAAAAGTTTGTTGAGGAAAACGCATGGCTGTAATTTCGCTCTGATTGTACATTTTTCTCAGTAATGCCCTGGTAATTACATCTGTGAGCAGCATAAGGTTTGTCTGGAAAACATTGCAGTGAATTCTCCTCTGGTCTCATCCGTCTTAAAGCGGCACCGCGCTCCTTTTCTTACAGTAGCCTCATCATCATATACATACATATATACATATATATTTTTTGTGGGATGGAAGGACGTGTGTCTGCAGAGATCGAATCCCGACCTTCATCCGCTGGAATCAGACTATAGCTTACACATTCTTTGTGTTGTGTTGTAATTACAGCACATTCCTCGGTCGCCCCCAGAACTCATAACCTCTTATCAGGTGTAACCCAACACCGGCCTCAACTTTAACCCTCGTCGCCCCCTCTGTCCCACTGCCTCCGTCCAAACAAAAGGTAATTGTAAGCAGCTGCGGGCGGGTCCCTGGGTGACTGTTGTGCCTCTCAGGAAGTTACCCTGGGCCCAGTTCGTCTCTCTCCGCGCCCATCAAAGGCAGAGTGGCGGCCCCTGATCTCAGACCGGCAGATGCCCTCGCGGTGCAGCCGACGACAGTGTGGAACGTGGAGAACAAGAGAGGCGAAGGCCTCGAGATAACTCCAACTCAAGGAGGGTCAAGACGCGACAGACTGACTTTTCAAAAATGTTGAAGTTTCTCAAGCAAAATCAGGGTGAAAGTAAGTTACCATTCAAGATTCCTAGCACCAAAAACCATGCATGGGCATCATACACGATAAATAATCATTGAGAAACAAACAGTCAGACGCCAGCCACGAGGAACCTCTGATATGCATGTGATCCAGTTGCTGCGTGCAACCAAGAACCTTCAAACTCCTTCTGTCACCAGCAGCCAGACAACAGTCCACATTATAGGTCTATAATACTGTTGTGTGCACTAGATCACCTGTCTGAATGACCTCACAGACTCTGCAGAGTAGCATCAGAACAGGGACACTTCCAAAAGTTCTGAGCCGAGTCGGGCCCGGTGCAATTACAGAGTCCTGGTGGAGCGTTCCCACATGGCTGGCTAAACGCTGGCTTCATCCTGTGTGCCATTCATCTCCGTGCCCCCTCCTCTCGCACTGACAGCTCAAAAGAGCCAACTGTGCCACAACAATGCTGTGATTGGTTCTCTTTGGGAGGGAGAAGGGGTGGGGGGGGTGGCGGGAGTCGGAGTAGAAGGAGGGTGAGGAGAAGGGGGGGGGGGTCTCCTCCCGCCCTCGTCATTCGGCAGGCAGGTGGACCACAAAGTCCCCTGATTCTTTTGTGGGGTACAAAGCTAGGAAAAAAAAATATGTCGGCGCTCCCCTCGCTGAATAAATCCTGTCGTCATGGGATAATTTGCTGATAATGAAGAAAAGAAAAAGAAAAAAACACGTTGGTAGGAGTGGGAGGAGGGGCTGGTGGTGGTCAAGAGGAGTTAGTTATTTATGAGAGAATATAAAGGAAAAAATAAAAAAGTTTGCAGTCGAGAGATCTTTGGTGCGGCTGGTGGTGTAAACAGGGAGCCGGGACTCACTTAACCAAATGAGACAAGGTGGGGAAAAAAAACAAAACTGCCAGATGCTTTTTGCTTTGCGTGCAAAGTGACTGATTTGGGACCTCTTTACAAAAAAATAAAAATAAAATAATGGCAGAGAGCAAAGTGTCTCAGAAGCGGAAAACGCGCGAAGCCTTCGGAGGGCGAGAAAAACGTTTGGTTTTCATGTAGGTTCGCACAGAAAGTCCCGAGGCGAATGGAGAGCGTGGCTAAACTGTTTAAAGAAGAAAAAAGAAACACACTTGACTGGTCTGGAAAAAAATATCCTGATGGAAGGAGAGAGAGAGAGAGAGAGAGAGAGAGAGGGTGAGAGAGAGAGAGAGAGGGAGGGAGGGAGGCATACAGGCAGAGGGGAGGAGGGAGGAGGAGGAGGAGGAGGAGGTGGAGTGCGGGGGCCACCACCTCCTTTTCTTAGGCAGCCATTTAAATGATCAACAGTAAATAGAGGGGAATGTCATCTGACAGAAATAAAGTTCCCGTTAACAGCGGGGATGGAAAGTAATTTACAGATACGCTGCCCCCCATCCCCCTCCTCCGCACCCCTCCCCCACCTCCCGCCATCTTTGTGCCTCCCAGATAAGGTTTCATTTCAGAAACGGATAGGAGACATTTTCACTTACGGGCCCCCATTCTGGGACACCTGTGATAACAGCTTGTGGAGCCCTAATTGAAAATGGGTTTCAAAATGGATTTTCACTTTTCTTCCTCCATCCTCTCACCCCTTCTCACTCCCTCCCTCCCCTCCTCCCCAACCTCCGCCCCCCCCGCTCGCTGCCGCCTTGTTGCTGGCTGAGGGAGACAATATTGGGAGGACAGTGAGGGGGGGGAGCCAGGGAACGAGGGAGGGAGGGAGGGAGGAGGGTGCAGGGAGCCGATCATCCCTCAGCCCGCGTGACGGCCGTGACAGCCGCGCGATTCGTCTTATTAATGAAATCATTGATCACTTGATGGGACTCATAATCCACTGTTTTGGCCACTGCCCCGGCCCCGCCCCCTTCCTCCTCCTCCCTCCTTATGCTGCCCTGGCCTCCGCTCGTCTGAAAAGATGAACTGCTCCCGCCACGGCTTCTCAGAGTTGTGGGATCTGCTGGGGGTTTCTGCCCCCTGAGGAGGAAAAAAAAACTTCACTGCTGCCTACTGTCAATAGTTTCCTGACAAAACTTCTCATTGAATCGAATACATTTTTAGCTGAGCCAATTTTTTTCACCAAATTTTTCAGCATTTGATGAAAGGTTAAAGAAAAATCTGTTGAACTTATAACTTAATATTTCCATCTAGTTGATATTTAATGACCAGAAGCCGTCATTTTGAGACGATCTCTGTGAGTTCCGTCGTCTCAATTTGTGGTGTTTTTTGACGGGGACCAGGCCAGGAAGCCGGGGCCCTTCTGCGTTACCTTACTCTGGGGCCGTGCCGACGGCGGCTAATGAGAGAGGACTGATGGGGGGATAAGGGACCTCGCGGGAGCCCCGGCTGGCCCCCGGGGTCAAACAGCACAATGGAGGAGGCGTTATAGAGCCTGACACACAACCCCGCACAGGAAAACTGGCTTTTAGTGTCAAAAGACCCCTGTACACTGCATCAATTATACATAGCGCACACACAGACACATTCACACACACAAAAAAACCCTAAATCAGCGGAAACGGCGAGAGGGAATAAGCATTTATCCACGTTATTTTTCTTTTGCAATAGCAAGAGTACGTGGCGCGGGATTACTGATAAGCGGCTGCAAATCTACCTGTAAATACTCACAATATTGGGCCTGCGTGCAAACTGGCCAGAGCCAGTGGACATTTCATGGGTTTGTGCACCGGAGACAATTTCCTGCAGCGGGTGGGGGGTTGGAGGGGGGTGGAGGAGAGTGAAGGGAGGGGGGGGCAGGCTTTGGCAGAGTCTCCTCGCATGGGGCCCGAGGCGCAGGATTAGCTTAGCCACCGCTGCTCCAGCAGGGCGGAGGGGAACCTCAGCTGCCCGACCAGGCCCAGCCAGGGCCTCTCTAGCCTGGCCCCCGTCCACGTGCACAGAGCCCGAGCTGCTGGAGCTGCTGGTGCTGCTGGTGCCGCTGGTGCCGCTGGTGCCGCTGGTGCCGCTGGAGCTGCTGGAGCAGCTGGAGCTTTAGCGCTCCTCCAGTGCCGGAAGATACATATAAGCCAGTGCCTCCAGTCCAGTGCACGCTGTGGTGGAATTGGGCTTTTTTTTTTGTTTTTTTTGGAGGGGGGACATCCGACTTGTTTGCTCTTGTTGGATGGAGTCCGAAGTGCATGAGAGCAAAATCTTTTCAAATTTGTGGGCGAAAATGTAAAAGACTGAATGTCACGTCAAGGTTGACGATAAAAGTTTCTTTCCATCGCAGGGGCAATCCACTGAAAAAATATTACAGATATACTCCATCACCATATAGTAAAAGAAACAACCACCCAACTATGTAATTAAAAGCATCTCTACAATGTAAACTTTCCAAAAATAGGACTCAATTTCCTGTCGGGTTTTCCCCCCTTTGGCGGCACGAAGGGCAAAAATTCCCTCTGACTTTGCAGCCGGAGCTCCTCGAGTTCTCGCAGGTCGGCTCGGTTGGCTCACGCTGACCGCCACAATGGCCCCTCACAAGAGGTGCGGATCATTTTCGCTGGCACGCTGGGAGCCAGAATGGCCTCGGGGTCAGAGGTCAGCGGAGTCTCTGCTCTCGCGCGCAGCCTCACAAAGACAAATCAGCCGACTCTGTGTGAGCGGGCGGCGCTGCGCTGACCAGACTGGCCCCGGCTGCAGCGCCGCGGCGCCGCCGCTCTGCCAGGCGCCGCCCCTCTCCGAGAGGAAGGGCGACCAATAAAGCCAGAAACCCGGGAGCTGCCGTTTCATCGCTCCGTCCATTTGTCGCTGGCCATCTCCGGCCTCCCCTCCCGCGAGCGGAAACAAAGCCACAGTCTTCCGACCCCACCGGGTGATTTTTTATTGTCTCTTCTTCTTTTCTTTGCCGCCTGTGTTTTTTTTTTTTTTTTTTTTTTTGCTTTTGTGTCTTTTATCATAATCAAAAACTAGAGCCCGTGGCAAGAACAGCAGGTAGTTGCCCTGCCAGAGGGGCTGCGGCTCGTGTGTGAAGTGGATGAAGAAGTGGTGAAGGACAGAACCGACCCCAAAGGAATCTCAGCTGAGGCCGCTTGTGTTTATATGAAGTGGTCGTCGTGCACGTCAGAGAACAATTTCTCACGTGAATCAGATTAGTATCAACGTTCGTTTTAAAATGATATATTAGGCAGTTTTAAAGAAAAAGGCTCCCTGAAATGATGGCTTTGCTCTGAGAGGATCTTGTATGTTTCCTTCCACTTTGCTTTTTTCCCTCCTGTTCAGAACTCGACTGGCCTAAATCAAGACATGCTCATAGAGACCAAAGAGCCCCCGAACACTCCCCTAATCTCTCTCCCCTGACCTCCACACCCTTTGGGCCTTGACTCTCACCCTTCTCCCTTCACCCTGCCCCACTGCCCCCCCACTCTCCCTCGCAGTGCGAAAGAGGAGCCAGGATCAAAGGCCATAAGCCATGGCAGTGATTTCTGGTGATTGATTAGAAGCAGAGGTCTAGAAGCAGCAGCAGCAGCAGCGGCAGCAGCAGCAGCAGTGCTCTCTCTCTCTCTCTCTCTCTCACTCGCCCCTCCTTTCTTCCCACCCTCCAGTGCTGTGTGCTCACTCTCCCAGGGCTCTCGTAAATAGCTCAGGCTTCAAGTGTGAAAAGAGTTGCCACGATTGGCAGACCGAGCCCCACAAACACATCCGTGCCGGGGCGGCTCGGACGCTTTTTTTTTTTTCTTCTTCCCTCCTCTCCTCCCCTCCCTCACTCTGTCTCCTCCCCCTTTACCCTCTTTCTCCAGGATGGCAGGGGGGTGTCAGTTGATAAGAACCATTTGTTGTCTTGCTTGGATCTGGGGAGGGACAGTGTAATCCCTTCGCCCTGGCCTGCTCGCAGAGCTGGAGGAAAAGAGCAAAGGAGAGGAGGAGGAATTGATTTTCAGATAGAGGGCATGCGGAGAATTGAACTCAGATGTGTAGCGGAGACGGGGGTTTGAAGGGAGCTCTCCACTCGCGGGGAAAACAAACGTCTGTAGCTTACAGCGCCGGGGCCGCGCGGCTTGAACCGGAGCAAGTCCCTCCAATGTTAATCAATGGTGGTGCAGCCCGGCTGCTTTTTCTTTCACCAGCCTCTTTCTCCCGCTCGGCCCCGACGTCCCGAACTCAACTTAACCAGGAGGTCTTTGGACGAGGGAGTCGCCCTGTTAAAGGCACTGAAATCAGGCCGCGGCCACTCAAATGCACAGAGATTAATGCTGCAAACCCTTTTCATTAATTTGTACACAGTTGCACATGTACCTCAGCTGGAGCTCTGAGTCTAATGGTGTTTACCCACAAGGGTTTGGTGCATGACAGAGGCTCCGTTAGCCAAGAGAAGGTTGTTTCCTGGCACTAATACTCGGAAAAAAAAGTTGTTGTTTGTTTCTCCTCTGTGGCATTTTACACAGTTAGAGCTCAATGCCACGGAGGCTCTCATTAAGACCATAAAAAGGTTCTTATCGGTCCACG
Source organism: Thamnaconus septentrionalis (assembly GCA_009823395.1). NCBI lineage: Eukaryota > Metazoa > Chordata > Actinopteri > Tetraodontiformes > Monacanthidae > Thamnaconus > Thamnaconus septentrionalis. The sequence continues at coordinate 3,660,489 of CM020520.1, forward strand.
CCCTCAGAGTTGTGGGCCCGCAGTGTTCTGTGGACACCCGGCCGTGCCTGCAGACACATTATCACTCGATTAGCCTCACGGCTCTTGCTGGAATCTCACTACACACGCACACTGGTGCCAGTGTAGGATGCACAGTCATTATTAACTGTTTGGTGACCTCATGACTTCATCTTCTGAGGGCCATCACAGTGGGCCCAGCACTGTGTCTGCCACCACCGTCAATGGGCCCTTTGTTCCGGGCCTGGTCCTCTGGAGGAGCTCAGCATGGGGCTGCGTGAGTGCAGTGGACCCAGTGGGGCTCCGGAGGGCAGGAGAAGGATGGATGGATGGATGGATGGATGGATGGATGGATGGATGGATGGATGGATGGATGGATGGATGGATGGATGGGTGGATGGGTGGATGGGTGGATGGGTGGGTGGATGGATGGAGGTGGGCAGTGGAGATGGATGTGGGGAGAATGTGGGCATGGGGGGAAACTGGCAGAATTAGAGGTGAGATCCTGAAACCAGGAGTGCGTCACTGGACAGGAGGGGTGTTGATGACTGACAGAAGGAAGGATGAAAAATTGTGAGGGAACATATGGCGAGTTTATGCTATATGACAGGATATGGATGGTTTTTAAATTCTGCCAGCGTGACTCTAACCGATTTATTCCAGTGTGAACGGCAGATTTTCAAAAGTGTGTTGTGTGTGTGTGTGTGTGTGTGTGTGTGTGTCTTGAAGTGAACTGCACTCGCCAACCTCGTGTGGAATGTGGGATTAATGGCAAAGTAACGCAGAGATTAGAGGAGTGGAGGGCGATGGGGGGGGGGGGGCAGGAGAGGAGGATTTGAGATGCAGGAGTGACAGCGAAGGTCATACATAAAAAGAGCTCATTACAGGGGGAGGACAGCGAGAGAAGCAAGACATGATGAAAGTGACATCGGAAGCCATGTGACGTGCCAACAGACGGTTATCGTGCACGAGTTGAATTATTCAGAGACGCTACTTTCTTGACCTTTGCACATTTGTCAGCTGGTATTTACCCTTTAATAAAGAAAAGAAGGGAAAGAGAAACAATCCAAGACGAGCTCAATCCTGGTCATTATTATATATAATGTCATGTTGAGTCTCATCATGACATGATATTAAATCTTCCGCAGTCATTTACTCTGCTTGAGAGTCGGTTACACAATCCCGCCTCGTTCCGCCGCCCCCCCTCGGTTACGTCTAAAGCCTGGTTCGCTATCCGGCGCCCGGCCTAATTGTGTTTGGCCAACACTGCAGCGCCTCTGATCTGCAGCGCTTTCACCCGCCTGCTGCAGACACTGTAATTAGAGCGCCGGGTCTCACCTGCGTTTTAGGGGAGAGGGGAGTGAATTACACGCTGTTTATAAAAGCCAGCACTCCCCCTTTGCATCACACGTCGGGGGCAGGTGAGGGTCAGGTCTGGGGATTTTGGAGTCGGCCGGCGCTTGTGCTTGTGAATAAAGCCCGGCACCTTCCTTTCTAATAGAGAATTACACTTTATAATCTGTGCCCCCGCAAAAGAGTGGCTGTGTTTGAAATGTTTAAGGCAGGCTTGGACAGATGTGACAAAACTGTTATAGTTAAAGTGATGGCTCAGGGTGCATGAGTCGCTGTGGGAATATGATACTAAAGTAGAAAGTTGCTGCAGCTTCAGTGACCTGCATCTGTTCAACGGATCTAAAAAGTCTTTGAAAAGAAGTCTTCAAATTAGAAATCTAAAATCTAAACAGTTTTTCTTTTGCAGTGTTCTGAAAATGATCTCAGCTGTGCAAACACTTCCCTTGGAGCGAACATAAATCTACTCTTCCCTTTTTTTTTTTTTTTTGTTTTTTTTTTGAGCTGCATAACAGGTGCGAGGATAGCGCAGCAGAGCCACTGAACAGGTCCATAGATTAGACAGATCTGAACATCCTCGGGCCTAATCACCGGCAGAGAGAGGGAGGGGGAGGGCGTGGGGGTCCACTCCGGACTCAGACATTTACCAGTCATTGATAAAGTGCTTAGCGGCAGGAAAATTAATGAATCCGGCCAGGCTGGGAGAGGAGGGGAGGACGGGGAGGGGTGCTGGGAGGAGGAGGAGGAGGTGGTGGAGGAGGAAGGCAGTTAGGGTTGTGCAGGGCGGGGGTGGTGGTGGAGTGGGCTGTGAGGGGGTGGGGTGGGTAATCCTGTTCCAGCTAAATGGCTGATCCCCCTCATTCCTCAGATATCAAATGTCAAGAGTTAAATTAGCCTGCTAGCCTCTGATAGGAGTTAACATGCTTTTAAACGGGGCGGAGCTCGGCGATCCCGGCCTCCTCTGGGACGGTGGGCAGGTGCCTTTGAAGTGTCTAATGATCGAGTTCCCAGTCAAGTCTTAATGGGGCCTTGCACGCCTCGTTGCGGCGCCCTCGCTGACTGGCGCGCCAGAATTTGTGCGTGTGGATTATTTAAAAAAAAACAACAACCGGAAAACACGAACTCTAAAAAAAAAAAATCTTAATTAAAATTTATTAGTATAAGGTGTGAAAAAATACACATGCACGCACACACACACACACACACACACTATTTTCTCCAAACTACTGGCCGTCAGTCTCTTTGCCTTGGCCTGGATATCCGTTTCTTTTGGCACGCCGTCGCTAATCTGAATGCCACAGACTTGGTCTGGATCACTCACTGGTGTCAGAAGTGGGATTCCAATACTGGGGGCCCTGTGGCTGGCCCAGTCCAGTCCGGTGGGCAGGGTGCCCAGATTTACCGTGAAAGAGCCACTTGTCCCAAAATGACAGAAGTCGGCCCTTGCGCGCTCATTTTATATTGTAAGAGGCCGGCGTAGCGAAGCGCCAGGTTATGGCTGATTATTGCGAGCGTCCTCCGACCGCGTCCCACGGCTGAATGACATTTTTTGGCTTTGATGCCTCGCTCGGTCTCTGATTCCTCACAGAATGCCGGCCAAGGTGCCCTTTGAGTGGAAAAAAAAAAAAAAAAAACCTTTAAAAAGCCCACAACTATCTGCAGTCAAAATGCATCAGCATGCGTATTTTGGAGCGAGGACTTTTCAGCGAGGGCTAAAATGGCCATTGCCTCCTCACAATGTGACCCTGATGAGACGACAGTGGCCGCTCCGTGGTGGGCCGGTGCCCCCGTCGGGCGAATGAGGGGGTGGCGAGGGGGTGGGCGGAGGCCCGGCGGCGCCACGCGGCCCCGCTGGGAGCCTGATTTGAAGGTGCGGCGGGTGGAGATGGAAGGCGCCAGAGACGGCTTTGATTTGGGCCCCTCCCCCCGGCTCCCCTGCCCCGAGGCCAGAGGGCTGCGGCTGTGAGTAGCTGAGCTGCGGGTGCGTCCCAGTACGTGCACGTCCCCCAGTCACCAGAGAGAGAGAGAGAGAGAGAGAGAGACAGAGAGAGAGAGAGAGTTTGGGATGCGGACACATGGGAGTCATCAACTGTCACTGGACTGCTGGTGAAGACTTTTCTGCAGGTTGTGGAAATCAGAATCCGACCTGACTCTGACCCGCAGTTTGTGCAAAAACAATGAATCAGTCCACTAATGATTCAACGTCCAACACTTCTGATTCACTCTGCACAGATGTTCAACATTCTCTCGAGTCTGCCTCGCTCATCAGGGAGATTTCGGAGTCTCACCCTGGATCCTCCCTCAGGCCTCGCTAACCTCCACGTCTTGCACATATACTCAACTAACGCAATGAGAAACCCACCCAACCCCCACCCGCTGGTTCGCAGTGGCCCCCGCGCTCGCCAGGAGTTGTGGAGAAAAAAGAAATACCCCACACAATTGTGGTAATCCCCCCCGGTGCTCCTGTTGTATGGCGCTCGGCGGAGTTAGCGAACGTCTCCCATCTCCGCCTCTCGTCTTTCAGGCCGCGCTAATCGTGAATGATTCCCTCTGTCTATAGCGCCGGTGCCAGGGCCGGTGAATCAGGTACATAAGCCTAAGCCGCTTGGAGAGGTGCTCTTATTAAACTCTAGCCAGCTGCTGGATTTTTTTTTTTCCTCTTCCCCCCTTCTCATTGTTAATTGGGGAGTCTTGAGCTTTTCCCGGGAGTTTATTTGCAAGAGAAAGAGAGAAAAAAAAAGAGGGAGCAAAAGATTATTGCACAGGAGGAGAGTCGCTTTGAAGAAATGTTTTGTGACTTGCGCCGCAGATCCTCCTCTCCTCCCCGCTCGCACTCCTCGTGCTCCCCAGCCAAAACCCCCCGTTTTGTGCCACTGACAAACAAAGCCTTGGGAAGTTCCAAGGTGGAACGCAGCGCACAGCGTGTCTGGCTTTGGCTCAGAGGTGCAGCAACAACACCTCCACTGATGTCTGAGGCTTGAAAGGGGGCGGCGGCAGTGGAAATCTTAACGGTGTGCACCGACCGGCCTTTGTGCAGCGCCTGGAACGTGCACGGCCCGGCTTTGGAGAGTTCAGGCTCGGGGGCAAAATCCGATTCTTTGGGAGTGGAGGACAGATTGGCACGAGTGGGAAGCGCAATCCCTGTTTTTAACCCCTGCCTTAAAAAAAAAAAAAAACAACAAACTGGGGTTTTGTCTTTCTCTTCATTGTCTTGAATTGGCCGGGCACCCTTAACTTAAGCCCCCTCTTGTCCCAGAACCATCTCTCTCCAGAGGAATTGGCCTCTCTCCATATCTCATTATCTCCTCCGAAGTTGCAGATTCCCATTGCGTACAAACACTGTGTTTCTACGCCGGCACAATAAAGGCCATGCATGCACCGCGATCTCTCTAAAGGTATTCGCACTGTTTTGTTTTTTTTTTCTTCAATAGAGACCCCGGACATGCAGGGGTGGGGTGGGGGCGGAGGTGGCGGGGGGGGGGGGGGGGGTGGTAGAAACCTGCTCTTCAGGATTTAATGAGCGCCTTGCCGGGGTTGAAAGAAGGATAGAGAGCAAGTGAGGGAGCGGCAACCAGAGTGCACTCGCAGCCGGGCGGGGGGGCGCGATAGTGGGAAGGAACGGCGGAGGAAGGAGGGAAGAATGCAAGAGTGGAGCAGCAGGTACTATAATAGTGGCCGAGAAAGCTCCTGAAATACTAGAGCCGGGGCGTGTGCTCTGATCAGAACGGCAGCGAGCACAATTACCTTCTTTTCAAATCCTTCAGTGACACTGCGGGAGGAAGGAGGACTTTGAAAGTTGAAAGGCAGGAGCTCCCTTTCAACCTCAAACGCGAGCAGGAAAGGGCTCTGAAATTTGTTCAGTGCTCCCCATCCACCATTAGCTTGTTTCTTCCTCTCGCCTCCAGGCATTTAAGCGCTTTTTGAAAAGATGTTAAGAAATTCAATCACCATAGAGAGAGTGGGATACTTCTAGTTTTTTTTTTCTTCTCCTTCCCCTTCCTGTTTTTTTGAGAGGCGTGCTTGCCTTTGGTCCGCCGAGGACCGGCCCGTTGCTTTTGTATTGGCCTGAATAGACCTCGCAAACTGGCGCAGGACTGGATGTGGCAGCCATGGGAAAAAGAGAGCGAAATGAAAGAGGAATAAAAAATGAAGGAGGGAAAAAGGGCCTGGACGCTCTGGAGCCGGGCGAGCGTTGCGGCGCTGAACCTTTCAAAGTTGCATGTGTTTCCATTTCTGACACGTAACTGACATGTTTGAGCGGCAGCAGAGGTTTTCCGGCAGGCACAGGGGGGCGTGGGGGGTGGAGGGGGGGGGGGATAGCGGGGTGGGGAAAAAAAGAAAAGTTATCTGAGACTGTTTCTTCCACCGGCGCAAGAAGTCAATTGACCCCTTGTCCTGCCGAGTGAGTGTTTGTTTAACAATTGAAGGCGCTATAAAGTCCAGTAACGAAGCCCCTTCAGGTGTTGCATGGTGGGATGATGAACCTCCCAGTGGGCTTTGTGCGTCGACTTAAGGGGGGGATGGTGGGAGTGTGACACCGCTGTGATTGAACTATTAGTCGCATGACCTCACTCGCGGGGGGGGGGAGAGTGACACGTCTGAATTGCGGCGGAGGTCAGCGGAGGAAGAGGAGGAGGAGGAAGAGGAGGAGGAGGGCGAGAAAGAAAATGAAGAAAAATTCTAAAAGTAGAATCGTTTGAAAGCTCCAAATTTCCAGCTGCGTTAAGGCTCCGGCACTAAAGCTGTTCCATAAAACATCAAAAAATGTCTGTAAAAACAGCAAGAAAAAAGAAGGAAAAAACACAGGACATAAATATTGAGAATGTTTTGACTTCTGGAATGGGAGAGAAGCGGCTCAGGAGTGCAGGCCTGGGCTCCTGCTCCCGGCATCCTCCACATCCTCCACATCCTCCACATCCTCCACATCCTCCAATCCAGTGTCGGGGAGATGAACTCCGCTCCCAAAACCCCTTTATGTTAATATTGCGCTTTTGCGAGCGGCAGACCTATTAATCCAGCTTTAACCGTATAAGTGCCATTATTTCCTTAATAAGATCACTGGCTGTGCCGTATAGGATTAAATACTTATATCATAACTGACAGCGTCATTTCCCGCAGGATGAGCTCGGCTTGCCTCTCTCTGCCTGTCAGTTCCGCGTTAAGAATCCTTGAATCGGCTGCCAGGGCCCCGACGCCGGTAATGGATGTGGGAGAGTGAGGGAGTGAGAGCAGGGGGCCCGTGGGTTACCATCCTCCTCCTCTTCACCCCCCTCCCCCTCCTCCGTCTTTTTCTGATCACTTTGCCTCCTCGGTGAAGTGGCGCGGCATGATGGCGGTCCTCTGCTGTGCTCGGGGTGGCGTTCTTTAATCTTGGCCCCTTCTTCTCTTCTTAATTGGCTGCTGCTGCTGCTGCTGCTGCTGCTGCTGGGTTGCGGCACATAGCGCCTTGCTAATGCTAAAGAACGTGCAGCGTTTCTCAGTCTCACTGAGAACAAGCGGTGGAAGCGACTCGTGACCGCTGCCCTCACTTCGATCGGTCCGGGCCAAATGTAATAAAAAGATAAAAACACAACTGGGACGTCCTCCAGGCCCGGATATCATCACGCTGCGCAGAACTCTAATGCCGGGTCAGCAGGCCGCCTGACTCTTACACATGTCAGTGCAGAGGGGTCGGGGCCAGGGGTCAAGGGTCACGTCTTAATGGTAAAGGGCGCCCCCTCACCCCTCCGACCTCAACTCAGTGTCTATTCTCTTCATCTGGAGCACAAGCCTGCTAATTCTCCTTCAGTCCTGGTTCAGGTTCATGCTCTCATGCTTAGACAGTGGCAGCAGTCTGAACTATGTTTACATGATGTAGCTGTTGAATAACAGGAGTGGTTGCCCTTGATTTAACCTGCAAACACAGCAAATTTCCGTGCGTGCTGTGAACTCTGCTTGGACGAACAAACGAACAAAGTTGGAAATGTTTAGACTGCAGAAAGTGACGCCCAGACTGTGTAATAAGGTTGTTTGGAGTGTATAAATGTGTACTTAACTTTTAAATCTGAGTGTGAAACCTGAACTGGATTTTATTTCTTTTTTTTTTCATTTTCATGCACCATTTCTCCCTGAGAAATTTCCTCACGTCCAACTTGTCTTTCTCCTCCTCCGCTGCTCCGCCCTTCTGCAGAGGATGACGGCTCCGGAGCGCCGTACCACCGCGAGCGGCGCAACGCCATCAGCTCCCAGACCGCCACGCACGGCGCCCTGGACCGCAGCATCAGCGAGGAGCCGTCCACCTCCACGGAGGAGCGCCCCCCGCTGCTCAAGAAGGAGCTGCACAGCTCCCTGCCCCACCTGGCCGACCACGCGCTGCCCTACCGGGGCACCCTCTTCGCCATGGACCCCCGCAACGGCTACCTAGACTCGCACTACAGTAAGTCCACTCGACCTCCAGGTTGACAAAAAAAAAAAAACCTCACAAGACTCCACAAAGGCCCAGTTTGTGTCTGTGGCCTGTAGGTGAGTGGCGGCGCCGCCACAGGCCTGATTGGGTCTGACAGATTAGCCGGGCTCTTGTGCCGCCTCGCGCCTTTCCCTCGTTTGCACGCACATTTGTGAGTGAGCACACACGCACGCACACACGCACGCTGCGCAGCCTGGGAAGTTAGCATGGGGAACGGCCAGCGCCTTCTTAATTCCCTCATTAGGGGCCTGTCTGAACACAGCACTCCGCTTTCTCTCATCAACGCACACTTCAAAGCAGCGCCGACTCCAACCCCTCCTCCCCCCACTCTGCCTCACTCACTCTCTCTGTGGGACCCTGAGAGAGAGAGAGAGAGAGAGAGAGAGAGAGAGAGTGGACCAGAAGGAGGGGGAGGGGCTGGAAGGACAGGATGCTGGATATCATTTGAGGTGAGTTGGTCGGTGGAGGCCAGAGGGGGGCGAACCTGCGTGCGTGCGGACGTGGAGAGACAGATGATTGTGGAGTAAGAGGCTGATTAGGAGGAGAATTCAGCGGCCACTGTAGCCCCGGACTGAGCCTGCGGACAAGGATTTGATGTGATGGCTTGTTTAGTTCGGTCAAATTGCTTCTGAATTGGGGCAGACGGGGTCGGGGGGTTTGAGACGGAAATTCAAATCCAGCGCCCTGCGACGGTCAAGTCCAGCGCCGCCCGACCTCACGCTGTAACTCTATTTCTTCGGCCACTTCATTAAGCGTCGACTCCCTCCCGACCTCAGAGCCACTAAAGGTGCTTGTTTAAAGGAAAGGCACTTAAAACAAGGCAACGGCAGGCTGGACAGGAGCCCCGAGCGCACAACATTACTGCCCATTAGGTCTCCACCTAACTCAGCAACACTGCCACCTCTCATTTATGTGCCTGCGTCGGTATGTGCGAGGGCACTCCGGAGGTTCCAGACCGCTGAAGCCTTGGGGTAGCGGGGGGGGAGGAGAGAGAGAGGAGGGAGGAGAGGAGGGGGTTCACTCCGAGGCTCAGGGTCATTTGGCCTGAAATGGAGAGTTCAAAAGCAGCCCGAGAAGTCAAAAGGGTTGTAGAGCTTCAAGAGGTTTTCTGTGTGTGTGTGTGTGTGTGTGTGTGTGTGCGGGGGCGACTGGGGAGGCTGGTGAAGACCAGTAAATCTTTCAGGGCAGAGGGGAGGCAGAGGTGCGAGTCCATCACAGTCAGTTCATCCATGCTACTCCATGTCTGAAGCCTCAGTCAGAGCGTGGACACAGTATGGAGTTGAATGTGGAATATAAAGCCGACTTACATTTGTCACAACCGAAAGAAATTCAGATAGATTTGTAAAAATGAGGCATTCTAAGAGAAACTGGCTGGAAAGTGTAACATTTGCAACAACGCAATATTTCAGACAACTTCCCCAAAAAAAAGAGCAAAGATCCAGTTTTCCAACCTGACTTGCTGGAAAACCACAAGGAATCTCCTTCCATGCCGTTCCCGGAGTTCCCGCGTCAGCCGCGTGATCCCGACTCTCCGCGGGCAGACGCCTGATGTCAGGCGAGAGCTGCGGCGTCGCTGGTGTGTAAAACACCTCCGGGAGGCCCCAGGTGTCGGGGACATGCGCCGCACGGCAACCCTTGAAAGGCGACGGCTTCCATTCTGTCTGATTGAAGCCAGCGCCGCAGTCTGGGGGTCAGCGGGACGAAAGGCTTCCGCCTTAAACCTCTCGCCTCCCTGCGCCGCTTTGAACAGGAAGCCTGTGGAGCCCCGGCGCCCCCTTCTGCGCTCTGCGAGGTGCAAAGAGCAAACTCACTTCTGCTCTGGATTTTCTTTTTTTTTTTTTTCCACACACACACACACACACACACACACACACACACACACACACACACACACACACACACACAGTCCTGACTCCTCTGCTGCCCCAGTGGTCGTCCCGCTCTAGGGAGGGGGTGGGAGGGGAGTGGGAGGGGAGGGGGGGGGTTTGCACCTCGGAAATCCATCCCAGGTGCGCGGCGGTGATGAAGAGGCCTCCTCCAGCTCTTGTGCTGCGCTTGCAGAGCGTGCACGGGGGCAGCCGCGCAGGTAAATCCGATCAGTCTTTGTGGCAGCCTGCGTCGCCGCCTAATGTGCCTAAATATCGACGGCACCTGCAGCCTGGCGCACACCTGGCCACCGGGTCGCTGAGGCAGTGGCGGGCGAGGGAGTGGGAGAAGGAGGAGGGAGATCTGGTGTTAGCGGTGTTGGTGGTGGTGGTGGTGTTGGGGGGGGGGTTTGTGTGTATTTTGGGGGGGGTTAAATCTCTGCTATTCACCCTGGAGTGATCTCCCACTACTCCAGCGTCCGCCGCCCTGAGACTGTGTTTACTCTGGCTTTTTTTTTTTTTTTTTAACACCCACTTCAGCGCAGACAAGGAGGAGGCGCGAGCAAACACCGCCGCCATTGTTAGCATTAGCTAATCGTCGCCGGTGCCGGAGTCTTAGCAGCTTTTCTTGGGCAAACACTGGATAAGAGTCCACATCCCGTCTTACCAGCGCGCTAATACACGGAGCTTTGCCGCCGGATCAGAAGGAAGGATTGAGACGAGGATTAATGAGGGAGAAGTCTTAAAAAAAAAAAAAAAGATCTTAATTGTGTGCAAGTGTGAATGGGATGCGCGGCGCCGACATCCGTTTACATTGTTGCGGCCGATTAGCCGGTCAGTGGTCCTGTTGCGGCGCTGAGCCCACTTGCTGGCGAGCCGTCGCTGCTTCCTCCGAGGAGATCCTCTTCCTCTTCCTCTTCTTCTTCTTTAAAGTGTCTCCTCCTTCGCAAACACTCTGCCCCTCCCGCTGCCAGCCTCAACACATCCATGGAGGGACTTAAGACGCAGCATCCTTTTCACAAAAAAAGGATTCTCGCAAAAACTTTAACGCCCCGGAGCTTTTTAGCCAAACAGTGAAAAATAACAATAAAAACAGCAGCGTTAGATAGAATGTTAAAGTCTCTCATGACACTGGAGAGATTAAAGTTCCCACTCTGTTGTTTCTGTGAGGACACTGACAGACTGGAGGCAGTTTGTCTAACAGAGTCAGAACCTACAGAACACTGGCCAACGTCTGGATGCTGGGGTTGAAAATCCCCGGCCTCAAATCCTCCCTGTCCTCGCCTGATCTCAGGGAAGAGCCCAGTCCGTTAAGCCGGAATCGGTGTAGGTGCGGATCTGCGTGGCTGAAGGATGCCATTACACGTTGGCTATAACCCGGCTCCCTGAGCCCCTACAGCAGCCGATCTCCGCTTGGATCAAGCGAGCGGCCGCGTTCAGGGGGCGAAAGAAGCGGCGAGCGCCGAGCGCGACTCCGGCTCTCCGGCCGCAGAGAGTTAAAATAGCAAAAGTGCTGCGCTTGATCTCGTGTCCGCTGGGCCGCGACGCCGAGTCCGACGGGCCTGGATGTGGAAACGCAGCTGACCGTTGAAGTGCGCGAGTCGGCTGTCAGCGAGCCGTACGTGAGCCGCACATCGATCTCTCGCCGAGAGTAATTACAGTTTGTTCTTTGTGGCGCATTGGCTGGAAAAACTGGACTTTTCCAAGAGTTTTATAAGAGGAGGGGACGGAGACGGAAGATCACGTGTACTAAAGTAGCGCAAGCAGAGAGAACACAGGGTGACCAAGGTTAGAGCTAAGCAAGCAAACTCATACCATAGCATTTAAAAATTTCAAAAGCAAAACATTAGGATGGTAAAGTCAGTTGTGGGAGCCGGTGCAGAGGAACTGGAACTCTCTCTCGTCTCTCTTGTGTGCTTTTGTTGTGCAGGCGTGCATTCAAAAGAGACAAACTTCTGCGGCCTCTTGTCGGTTTAAACGTGCACTGAGGCACAGATTCAAACACCCCCCCGCACCCCCGCCGTCCAAGAAAAAAAAAACAAAAAAGAAAAGAAAAGCACAGAGCGCAGCCTCGGGTGAGAAGACACGTGCCCGCGTCAAGGGTGAGTGTTTGGCTTTGTAATTGTTTCAGCATTTGCTTCTTTTGGAGCGCGGTGGCACGGTGTAGTCCCCCAGCAGTGCAGCAGCCTGGGGCAGACTGCAGGCGATGGAGAGGGATCCCTTCCATCCGCCGCCTTTCATCAAGAAAGAACAACATGGGCCCGGCGCTCCGCTCTGGCCCCTTGGTCCAACACACCAGGGATAATCAGATGATCCCCTTTTATACAGCTTATTAGAGGCATCTCATGCTGTAAGATAGGCCACATTCACCCCCTCCCTCCACCCCGTACCCCCTCCTTTTGTAACGCGTGATGATTTAAAGGGGTTAGTCGGAGTTTGAAGTGCCTCCCGTCTTAAGGTCACGTCGCCGTTCCGGCAGCAAAGCTTCGATACGTGCGTAGCGGCAGTCGCACAATCAAACATTAGGTTTTTTTTTTTGCTGTTGTTTGTCTTGTTTTGCTCGACAATAATAAGATTAGAATAAAATGAGAAGGGGGACGGGCGGGGTTGGAATTAAGAATTTCCACTCAACTTAAGATGTCCAAAGAAAAGGCACTCGGCCGTCTTGTTGTTATCGCCGTGGCAACATCTGTCAGGGTGTCTCAACTTCCTTTCAAAACAGAAGAGTCTTTAATCAGCCCGGCCGCAGACGCCAGCGTCGACAATGGCTGCTGCTGACGTTGTGAGTGAGGGCTTAAGGATGAAGATTTGCCCTCCCCCCCCCTCCCTCACGCCTAAATAGAGAATCAATTGCAGCAAACAAGGCTGGTAACAATACCATTAGGCAGCAGCGCGCTGGAAAAAACAACAACAACGAGAGCGAAACACTGGCAGGGGCCCCTCTTGGGCTGGCCGGGGCTTTTCTCTCCCCCTTAAGTTACCCTGAAGTCTCCAGCAGGATAATCACCTCTGTGCGCTCTGGGACAATCACTGTTTTTTCGCGGACCCTCACGTTTATTTCCCCTCATATACAAATGGCATCGCTCCTGCGCGCGTCCTCCCCTCTCTCTCTCTCTCTCTCGCACGGCGGTGAAAGATAAGCGCCCTCATCCCTTCGCCCCAACAATCCGCATCTCGCTGTCGAACCCCCTCGCTGCTCGGAGAGGAGCGAGGGCTGATGAACAAAAGTCTAATTAAAAGGTTTTCAGCGCGGCGCGAGATACGGCGGTGAGAAGTAGAAACGGGGACGGGGAGACGGACGGAGGGATGAACAGTGGATGAGGAGGAAAGAGAAGAAGGGAGGCGGGGCCGGGCAGGGGCAGGGGGGGGTAACAAAGCAGAAAATGAAGAGAGACATAAAAGAGTGAGAGCTGGAGGAGGTCAGGCCCATCACAGGCTGCGGCGCCGCCTTCAAGGACGGCTGGGACAGGTGGCCGCTCCAGACAATCTCGCACTGCAGAGCAGCATCCTCTCAGGGGGAGATAAGGGATTCCTCCGCCTCACTCCGCCTCACTCCCGCTCCGCTACTCACACCCCCCACACCTCCTTCTTCTTCTTCTTCTTCTCCTTCTTCTTCTCCTCCGTCTTGGGGTTTTCCCAGCCCGGCAGCTTTGATGTGGCTCAGTGTGTTGACGGGGCAGCCGCAGGCCTCGGGGCTGCAGCTCCGCCGCTGGGCCACTGGGCCGCTGGGCCGCTGGGAGCCGACTCCAGCGCAGCTCAATCAGTGGGACTCTCCCGTGCCCGCCACCTTCAGCTCTCATTAAAGCGCTCCGGCAGGGTTAATCCTCTTTAAGGTTTACACGGGCCCCAGTTTGTCTCTCTGCCCGGGCCGAGGAAACCCCTGGGCGCCACCTGCGTGACAAAGACTCAAATCGCTGTGACACAAGTTCCCTCCATCTGTTTCCTCCTCCGCCGCTCTCCTCTCTCTGCACTCCTTTTTTTTTCCATCCCGTGCCTTTTCACCGGCCTCCTCCTCCCACCCCCCCGTGTGCATTGTGACTCCTCGCCACTCCTCGCTCCCTCGGTAGCACCTAGGCGTGGTTGTAAATCTTTCAGGATTATTTGGGTGCAATCTGTTGACAGGGGGGCTGCGGTAAATGGATTACAACTTTGTCCTTGTTTTGGGATGCTGTAAGGAGGGCAAGGGGAGAGATACGCTTTGAATAATAAAAGGAGGCGAAGAAAAGAGGCCGGCCGAGAGCAGGATTAACTGGGAAGAATTAGGAGGACGACGCGAGAGCAAAAGCGGAGGGTGAAAGAGAGGCGAAGGTGAAAAGTGGCTCGGCGCCGGATGTGGGCCGCCGCCCACGTGACCATGAAGTGGCCTCGGCCCGCCGCATTCATTTGTAAGCTTTGATCGCGGCCATGTGCGAGATCGACCCCTCGCGACGCGCAAGTTCGCACAGCGTCGGGTCGGGCAGAAAAATCCACGGCGAAAATGTGGAAGCATAAATCACGACGGCGGCTTGAAGAGAAACGAATGTGGCAAAGTCCCGGTGAGTTTAGACCAGGGTTTAAATCAACTCCATCCTCCCCCACACACACACACACACACACTCACCTCCTCCTCCTCCGAGAGGCAGCCCTGTTGGGAAAGATGAGGATAGACAGATGTAACAGATGAATCCAGAGAAGGGGAGCGAGGTAAAGCGGAGCTACTAAACTGCTGTGTAAATCTCTCCCCAGCTGGGTGGGTTAGAGGAGGTGGAGGGGGTGTGGCGTGGCGGGCGCAGCGCTTTGTTCTGCTCCCCCAGCTTATCCCAATCGAGGGAAATTCACCCCGTGCAGGAGATAGATTGCCCCCACTGCCCCCCTCTGCGAAATAACCTTCACTCGTAAGATCAGCAAGTCGGAAACTTGGAGGAGGAGAGGAAGAAGCGGGAGCGCAGCTGGGGTTGGATGGAGGATGGCGGATGGAGGTGGGGGGGTGGGAGGGGGGCGGCAGTGTGCGTGCACGCTCTCCGTGTGATTGCATGCAATTTGTCAGGACCGACTCCACTCTGCAAATGTTTTGCAGATGCTGAAGTTTCACAAGGAAGCCCGAGTGACTTTTGGAAAGATGAGGCGGGATGGCTGGATGGCGGGATGGCTGGATGGCTGGATGGTGGGATGGCTGGATGGTGGGATGGCGGGATGGCTGGATGGTGGGATGGCTGGATGGCTGGATGGTGGGATGGCTGGATGGCTGGATGGTGGGATGGCTGGATGGTGGGATGGTGGGATGGTGGGATGGCTGGATGGTGGGATGGCTGGATGGTGGGATGGCTGGATGGCTGGATGGTGGGATGGTGGGATGGCTGGATGGTGGGATGGCGGGATGGCTGGATGGTGGGATGGCTGGATGGCTGGATGGTGGGATGGTGGGATGGCTGGATGGCGGGATGGCGGGATGGCTGGATGGCTGGATGGCTGGATGGTGGGATGGCGGGATGGTGGGATGGTGGGAATAGCGGGATGGCGGGAAAAAAAAGTTACTACGCGCAAATCTCTTCTGCACCTTTCGGCTGCAGTCGTTTGCATGACTCTGCAAAGTCTCGTTTCAATCAGTCGACCTGAACAAGGAAGAAAAAACCCCACCGTTGCCGCCGCTGACCGACGTGTTCAGTCTCGACAAACAAATGACTCCTGGCAGCGCCTGGCGGTGGAATGTACACTGGAAGGCGAGGAGCTGATGTTTGTCTTCATCACCGCACGCAATCGTCTGCCCCCATCTGACCCCGTCACCTTTCTTAATGACGCAACGCGTCGAGGGTGGAAGCAATTTAGCGGCGAGAGCCTTCAGCCTGCCGCCAGCGCTACGGCTTTTTCTCTCCTCCGCCTGAGTTCCTTCCCCTCTCGCCCGTCCATACGCACTCGGCCCTGAAGGCTGCGCTCTCCCGCGCACTGCTGAAATCCCTGCGCAGTTTCAACATTATTCTAATTTATACGCCGGTAATTAAGACCATTAGACCCCCAAAACAATCCTCCCCCCTCCGCCCTCTCCCCTCCGCCTTACCCAATTAAGCAAAATGTCAAAAAAAAAACCCAACAGCAACTCCCTCTGAGCTTCGCTAAACACTCTGCAAAAGTGTTGTTTACACGGCCAAGCAGCTTGAGCTCACGCTGTTGTTCAGCAGCCGTGCAGACTGGGAGACTGATTGATCGCCAGGCGGCTCGGCCAGGGAGTCGTGTAGCGGCTCCTGTAATGCTGCGCTCACTCAGTCGCAGTGAAGTCGTTCTGTTTTGTTTTTTTTTTTTTACGGCCGAGGGGAAAAGCGTCATTTCTGAAACTTGCAATCATTGCGCAACCGACGGTGCCTGCCTCTTTGTCCTGTTCCCCTTAAAGTCTCAAACTTCTGAGCGTGTAGCGGTGCCCCCCCCCCCGCCACCATCTTGGATCTCAGAGCAGCCAGGCGCTCGCAGGACTGTGCATGCGGAGCAGGGGGGAAAAAAACACTGCGGTTTCCATGTGGGCAGGTTTGGAAATGCTCTGCATGCTTACATACTTATGGTCTTCAGACGCTTTTTTTTTTTTTTGGTGCAGCTGCAGATGCAGAAAGTGATGGGCTGGGACTGGGAGGACTGGGAGGACTCGGGGAAGGATTAAGGGTCAGGCCTGTCATTAGGTGACGTAGTTTTCAGCATCTGTAGACCAGAGTCTTCACCACGGAAACGCGTCTGCAAAAAAAAAAAAAAAAAAAAAGAATCCTGCCCTCTTTTAAACTGCCGTGGGTTAATACGTCCACGCCCTGCGACAGCCGGCGCTCGCTGGCTGCAGGCACACAGCGGGAAACGCCGCTAGTTTAGTGCAGTTTGCGGCGCAGCGGCGGACGTGCGTGTCTGAGCGGTGAGATCACGAGCGCAAAGCGAGGTGGCATAATGAAATCTGGCACTCGCAACCTCCAGCGCAGGCTTCATATGTTCCACATTAGCAATTCAGCCGAGCCCTCTGGAGCAGGCCTTCTCTCTCTCTCTCTCGCTCGCTCCTTCCCGCTCGCTGCCTTTAGTTGCCGGTGACAGTCTGTCACTGGCTCTTTGTGCTGTGGCAGCGGAGCGTCGATGAGAAGTGCCGTGTGTTTACGGAGAGGGCTGCGAGTAGTGACACAGGAGGAGAGTCGCTGAACCCTGAACAGCAGAGGAGGAGGAGGAGGAGGAGGCGAATAAGCTCACTGTGTGTTACAAAAACTAAAATAAACGGTGAAAATGGTGCGAAAAGTTGAAAAACAAACAAAACAAACTAATCAGGATGGTTTAAGTTGGCTGATTCACAAGCATCCAGTGAGTGATGTTGAGGCGTGAAGCTTTTTCCTTCTTCTCCACTTCAATTTAAAACCATTCGCCCATTGCGCAGCTCGCGCTAATAAGCAGGAAGCTGGTGGCTTAAGGTTAAATTGGAATTAATGAGCCGCTGTCAAAAGTTTCCTCCTAATTGCTCCTTCCAACAGGGAACCATTTGCATTCACACCCTAATGACTGTCATCACCTTTTATTAAAAAAAAACCTCTAATGAATGAATAATGCAGAATAATAATACCGCTCCTCCTTTTTTTTTTGCCTTTTAAGCTGTAAACGTAACGCTGACGGACTTTTCGGACTCTAATTCAATAGAGAAACCTCTCGACCTCAGTCAGAAGTAGTGAAAGCGTGGACTGGTGTGACTCCCAGCTGTGTTCAGCTAGAAGATGAAAATGCCCCTAAATATCCTGGAGGGCAGCAGCAACCGAGGCGGGGAGTAAACAGTGAGGACTCCGGACAGGAAGCACTGGAAATGGATCGCAGGATGAAGCCCCCCCTAACCCCCACCCCCCTCCCTCCCACTCCCTCATTTGCCCTCTTTTCTCTCCGACTGTATACATTCCCTCGGCTGACACAGGGGGGGGGCCTGTTTGCCTTGCTAATGGAGAGCCGCGGCGGCGTAAAAGAGGTGGCAGGCTGCTATTTAGACAGGGCCGCGGCTAAAGTAAACTTGCGAGCTGGATTTAAATAAACCTCGAGTGGCCGGCCGGCCGGTCGGCCCGTGCGGCGGGGCTGTGGGCCGCGGTGCTGAGCGAGGAGCTGCAGAGGCATAAACACACAGAGGGGATCTGGCTAATTCAAGGCGGCCTGACTGGCAGACGTGGGAACGCGGGTTTGACTTGGTGGAGGGGGCGGAGCCCTGTTGATTTATTAACAGCTCTGCAGCCTTCACGCGTGTTTCTGTGGAGTTTGATCTGGAGAGCAAGAAAACTTTTGCAGAACCGCAGCCAAGCTGAAAGGTTCATTTCCGACTCTGACAGCCGAGGCTGCTGGGGTGGGGGGGCGGGGGGAGCCGCCGAGGGTAAACAAAGCAGATTCGGCTCCGGCCCGGCCCGGCCCCTCCCCTTCCCTCCCCGCTATCCCAGAATCCCTTCATCCCAGCCTCCCACAGCAGCTCTGGAATCGGCCGAGGTGAGCCAAAGCCGAGACTGAGTCATCAGGAGGAAACTATCAACTGGACAGAGCAAGTCAGACGCTTGCCAGAGCTGCAGAGGAGGCTCTGAGCACTTATCTGCGAAAGCCGGGGGGGGGGGGGGGGCAGGGAGTGAGAGTAGGGGGGAGGAAACTTGTTTGGATTTTTGGAAATTCTATTTATACCCAATCATTGCACAAATACCGATGTGTTTTGTTATATAAAGTTGTCTTTATTTATGTATTGATGAAAACAAGAGACATGGTGAGGTTGTGTGTCTTGGTGTCATAGCAGGACTTCAACGTGTGAAATATCAGCCAATATCCAACACCCTCCCCTTCACCACTGTTAAACTAAACTTTCCACATGCAGTAGGCCGACAACATTACAGTATTTCGTGGATTCAGGCCAGGACAATCAGTCTTTAGCCCACATGACAACACACACACACACACACACACAATCTGATATGCTGCACTATTCATCAATCAATCAACTTTTATTTGCAAAGCACTAAATCACATCCAAAGGAGTCTGGAAGTGCTTCTGCACAGTCAACAGAAAAACCAAGTGAACCCTGCAGAGCAAGTCAGGCGCGACGGCGGCAAGGGGAAAAAAAATCCCCAGCAGGAAGAAACCCGGAGCAGAGCCGGACTGCGGAGGGCGCTCATCTGCTTTGACCCATAGGTGTGAAGAGGAAATAAAGAAAAACGAAGACAAAGACAGAGAGATAGATGAAGAAAGGACAGTCAGTGGCAGACAGGCCAGAGTGAGTTGCAATGAGCTCACATTTTATAGACAGAGATATAAATATGTATATAAATGAATAATTAGAAAATAGAAAGACACACACACGTCTATCTATATTCATTTTATTGTATTAATACAAATGGAATTATTATAGAATTTAACTCAACTGAAGTGTATCATTATGTTTTCGGTTGCTGATGATAAAGGAAATATATGACTGTGAGTCAACGTTGTGCATTACAATGCAACCGCGACAACAATTGGCACCAATCTGGCGCACTTACAAGAGCACTTGACTGAATAAATGTCAGGATTATTGACTGTGCATGGCATTGGTGCTTTGTGATATTATTTAACCGTTCGTCAACAGCAAATATGATCAGACAGAGATAAATTATTTAACACATGCACAAAGCACGTTTGACATCTCTCAAATTGAAAAAAAAAAAGCACCACGGCAGATGCTGACAGACAAGAACACAGACAAGAAGCTCAACATCACCACGGCGGGTGATATCTCTTTCAGACACACACACACACACACACACACACACACACACACCGACTTCTCCAACTCCAAGGCAAAGCTGCTTCACTGAGATCGCGACCAACCACAAGGCCAACACAACCATCACCAGAACGACAACACCGGCAAGGACAGCTGTACAGTCGCACAAACTCAACTTATGCACTGCAATCCATTCGATCATCACAGTTCAGTCACTGCAGGAGAAAAACAGGACTCTTACCTCAAGTTAGAAGCGACCTCTTGTGTTTGCCATCCTGGTTTCCAAGAAGGAGAAGAAGGAGAAGAAGGAGAGGCTTGGTGTCCTGGAACTTGGTCGTCTTTGTCCACAAACAAGCCGTCTTCGTGCAAACCTGTTGCGCACCTGGTTGTCCATGTCATTAAATGCATAACCTGTCCAATGTCGCCAGTCATTTATAGTTTGATGACTTGTCAACCTCCTGTCTTGCTTCTGTTTGAAGCGCACAGGGCAGTTCTGCTTGGCTCTGGGTGGCTTTTTTCTAAATATCTGGTCATGGTGAGCGTAAAAACATATCAGTGCCCATTATTGACAGTCAAATATTTCATTTTTCTGTTTGACAAAATTGGAGACCCCCTTCAGTCAACAGAAGTAAAAAAAAATCCAAACTAAACACAAAAAGCAGAAAAAGGAAAATGTAGGAGAAAGTATCAAAGTGATTAAACTCTTGACGATGGATCAACAAGAACTTTGGTCCATGAGGAGAACCAGCAACAAGCTTGGAGTCTGTGAGATAGAAACAGAACAAAGGGAAGTGCAGACTCATTATACGCAGCAGGTGGAGGACAACGAGGGTGGTGCTGTGACAAACAAGGGGGTGGAGCAAGCTACCCAAGACCAGTTGAGTTTCAAAATTAAACAGGAAGTCACGGAAATCATGGACTGTAAAATAAAAACAACAACAAAACAAGCAGCCCAAAATTGTTTCTCTTTGTCTTCCTCCACTTTTCAAAAAACAGGAAGTGAGATGTCGACCCTCTATCCAGTTGTTGGTGTCTCTATAAATTCTGCGACTTCAAACTCAACTGTCATTTAAACTACGGCTGAAGAGTTTGATAAAGTTTTGACTTGAATTCAGGTTCATTTGGCCAGTGAGAAAAAAAAAAAATCCCCCGTGCCAAAAACCAAATCCCTTGGTTTCCTCACTCAGAATTACACTCTAATGCTTGAAGATTAGAAAACAACACTCAACCGATCCCCTTTTAATCGTTGCTGGCTGGACTTTGGCCCAGACTGCAGCGTCCTGGTGATTGAGTAGGCGAGAAAAAGCTGAGAGTTGCCCAGGGGATCAACACCTGCTGCTAAGATTAAAAAAACACACACAATAAAACCCCAAAAACAAAACACATGCACATCACCGGCGGAGTTGCAACTCTTTTCTACGCTGTGTCTTTTGTGAACTAATTGAAGTGCTGCAAGGTTTGTGTTGAGACGATGAGTGCGCACAAGCGGAGGGGGAAAAGGCTCAGCGGCTTTTATCATGCAGATGCTTCATGCGATCGAAGCGACAAACAGGAGCATCGCATTTGGAGTTGTGACAAAGGAAGAAAAAAAGTATGTTTTTCTTTTCATCCCTGATGTGCTTAACTGCGATCCTTCCGCACAAAACCCTCCCCTGCTGGGCAAGAAAAGAAACGCGTCATTTGCATGGTTTCCTCTCTGTCTCCTCGTCACGGCGGCTCGCTTTATGTCGCGCGAGCCTCGAGACATCCACTGGCATCCAGGAGCGGCGCTGATGTGGTCTAATTTGGGCGGGGATTGCCGTTAACCAGAGCTTCTCGTTTGCCTGCTCGTTGGCTGGAGTTTTGGAAAAAGAAATCATGCAGAAAATGTTCATGTTTTCTGTTTTTCTTTCCTTGTCGCTGCACAGCTGCGCCACAGTTCTTCCCGGCCTTCCATCCTCCGGTGCCCATCGATGACAGACACACACAGGGGCGCTACATCTACGAGCCATCGCCCATGCCCCCTCTTCACATGTAAGTCTCACACTCACTCTCACACACACACACTCACACACACACACACTGATGCGAAGCTACTGTTCTGGTTTGCAGCAGGAAGGTCCTGGGTTTGATTCCCTCAAAGTCTTTCCTGTCTAGATTTTGCAGCTTCCTTCCCAGCGTCCACACATGTGAAACACTTGGTCGAGGTTGGGTTGCCAGGTTGC
This sequence comes from Thamnaconus septentrionalis, assembly GCA_009823395.1. Taxonomy (NCBI): domain Eukaryota; kingdom Metazoa; phylum Chordata; class Actinopteri; order Tetraodontiformes; family Monacanthidae; genus Thamnaconus; species Thamnaconus septentrionalis. Next base: position 3,682,054 of record CM020520.1, read on the forward strand.
CAGGTTGCCAGGTTGCTTTCCATGTGAAGAACTGGCAACTTGTGCTGGAGGGTGAAAATCTACACAGTGATACAGACGGTGGATGAATGAATGAAAACTGGTGCTGATCACACCAGCTCAGTGCTGCTGCTGCATCACATGCACGTGCACAAACACACACACACACACACACACACACACACACACACACACACACACACCCTCCGCCCCTGGGCGCCAGGGCGTCCTCCTCACCGGTGCCTCTCTGTTTTTGCTTGTTTGGGATCAAAGGCCGCGGCCTCGCAAGATGCGCAACATGAGCCGCGTGTCAGAGACACGCAAACGAACACGTGTCAGAGCGGCGCAGGGAAATGAGAGCGGGGGAGTGGAGGGGGGGCCTGCGAGCGTGCAAAAATTCTCATAAGAGCAGAGATCAAGCCCCGTCTGTCAGCGGAGGGAGGTGATTCCTCCCGCTGGCGGACGGGACGCTGGCGAGGGAGCCGCGTGGCGACAAAGCAAGCGGCCTCGCGGCGTCACGCGGACGCCATCGGTAGGAAGTGACAGCTGGAAAGGTGGAGGAGGAGGAGGAGGAGGAGGCCTGGGGAGCGTTCAGAAGCTGCAGGGCTCCATCCTTACCCCCCCACCTCTCCCCTCCCCCTGTCATTTGCGCGGCGAGGCGTCCGAGCGGCGTGACGAGACGCCTCGCCCTCCTCCCGCTTGTTTCCTGACGGGCGCAGGCGGCGAGGAAGCGATCACGCCGCGGCGAGGACAAATTGGACGGGGCAGCTACTTGGGCCGCATTATGTTTGATATTCTTCATCATTATCAACTCAACCCCACCCCACCTCACCCCAGCTTCCTCCTCCTCCTCCTCCTCCTCCTCCTCCGGGAGTCATATCTCCCCCCTCGCTGATGTGCTGCTAAAGCGTAATGAATTTTTTATGTCCCCTCCCCTCCAACCCGGCCCCACCTTTCAACGCCACTCGTCTTCTTCCCGCAGAGGGGGTGAGCGTGTGGAGGGGGGGACCCACTAAGGTGATTGATGCCAGGTGTCACCGCAAACAAAATGGCAAATATAATTTAGCATTTAGCTTATGCAGAGATAATGGGGCGAACACGCCGACAGCGTGAGCAAACAGCGGCGCCTTGTTATCCGTCAGGAGTGTTTTGGTGCTATCGGGAGCGGAGATGGGGGGGAGGGGTGTGAGCGAGGGAGCTGGATTAAGGAGGAGAAGTTACGGCGTCTTCAGTCACTCAGCGATCTGCGCGCTTGGTCGGCTGCGCAAACAGGAAATCATCAAACACGCGGCTCATTAACAGGACACGCTGAGCTCCGGCGCAGGCATTTGTCACGATTACGAGACATCTGTTGAGCCACGTTCACACCCGCTCGCCGTGGTAGTGCACGCTGTCAATAAAGCAACACTTGCAACATCTGAAAAGCCAAAAGTCCCGAGCCGGCGTCCTCCCGATGAAGAACTGAGGCTTCACCCTCATCACTGGGTTTTAAAGAACTTCAAAACTTCACCACCCCTCGACCAGAAATGTTCCAGTCCGCTGCTAGGACGTGCGTTCCGCCGGGTGATGTCGTCGGGCCGAGCAAACAACAGGCAGCCGACGTGCAGCCGCGGCTCCAGGGGGGGGGATAATGGACGGGGGGGGCGGTGGCTTATGGAGAAATATTGAATTGTTTTAAGACAAGTTCTCCTCCGTGTGCAGAATTAATCGTTATTAGCCCTCTCGAAGATATGCCTAAGTACACAGGGACTATTATTGCCGTACTTCCCCATGCAGCCTCTCATTACGGCCTGTAATTACAGTCGGCTCGGCCCCGCGGCGCTTCCATCAATCCAGCCGGCTTTTTCCCCCCGCCGCGCCCCCCAGTCGGCAACCACTGGGCATCAGTGACCGAAGGCGGGGAGGGGAGGGAAAGAAAAACACACACACACACACACACACACACACACACACACACACACACACACACACACACACACACAGCGCAGACGCCCGGCAACTTGTTTCCTCTGCGCCGCTGCCGTGACACATCAGCCATCCATAAAGTGGCAAATGAACAGAATCATATCCTATTACTGCGTCGGGGCCTAATTGAAACATGTTTATTTATGGCCCCCTGTTTTCAGACGGAGGCGCGGGCTGTTAGCAGCGTGGCTAACGGCGGCTCTGGCGATACGGCGAGGCGGGGCGGAATTAAATTAAAAGCACATGAAATGAAATATGCTCCGTATTAGCTGTTTGACACTTAATTTGCCTTCAAATGAGCGGAGGAAATCACAAATTAACTGTCCTTTTGGGTTTTTTTCCCTCCTCCTCCTCCTCCTCCTCCTCCTCCCCTCCCCCTCCTTTTTCCTTTTCACCTCGCCTCCCCCATTAGGCGAGGGAGAGCGCAATTACAGAAGAGGCTAATCGTTTAGTTTATGAATTCTTGCGGGGAAGGCACCAATACGCCATTCAAAATTAATGCCTGGGGGGTCGGGAGAAAGGGGCGGGGCTGGGTAGTTTGGGGGGGGGTAATTTCCTATGGGTGCTTGCATTGCTGGGGGAACTCGCAGGGAAAAGACTGAAGAATGTTCCAAAAACAATAAAACTACAAACCCCAGAGGTGCAGCAACAACAACGAGTCTCCTCTGAGTTCCAGCTTGAACAAGAACGGTTTCATTTTCAGCCCAGCTCCTCCTGGCCGATACCTGCTCCAGACAAGATGCTCGCCGCTTAAATAAACACAGGGACGAGGAGGAGGAGGAGGAGGAGGAGGAGGAGGAGGAGGAGGCGGGCTCCTGGCGGGGGGCTCCTCGTCCCCTCTGCCAGGGCCATTGTGTGGCACCAGCTTAATGAGAGTTTGGGAGGGGCGAGGAGGGAAGACGGCTCCTTTCACTCCGCCTTTATTGCCTGACCGCCGCACACAGCAAAACAAAACAGGCCTCTCATGCGAGCCCAGCGCCGGCTTCTGGTCGCCCCGGAGACGGGCCGCTACAAACGGAGGCATTTGTCACAAGTCAATTATCAGCGTCGGGGGCTAATCTGGAGTCTCCGGGCCCTTGTCAGCGTGAATGGAGGGGCTTCAGTGAAACAAGCAAACATTCTTAAGGGGGCCGAAGCAATTGACTCGCAACCTTTTTTGGCCGAGTTAGTGAACGCAGGTGCGGAGAGAAGTGGCCCGAGCGCCGGAGGAGTTCATGAGGAAGTTCATAAAGTTGAGGCCGAGAGGGATTGAATGTTTCACCGCTGTGTGTTAAAATTGGATGAAACAATGTTTGAAATATTCCAAAGAGCTGGAATGAGATACGTGGGACAATTTTATTGATCTGTCTTTTGCTGGCTGCTAGTTTTCACAAAGTGCTGCATATCTACTGGGAATTCCACGGCCTAAGAGAAAATATGATCCAGTGAACCTGCAGCTGCGTGGATGAAAATGCCTTCGTCGATGTCAGGGGTCAGAGGTCAGAGTGTTTGGACAGGTTGGACACCACAGAGCGGCGACGGCGACTCAAACTGTGCCACTGGTTGCAACCAAAGGCCCTCAGAACAACAGCTCCTAATAAAGTGGCTGGCGACTGGCTGTGGATTGCGTCAGGATTTTACAGCCTGGACAGGAAAAGTGTTGCAGTCGGACTCACGGATGCAGCCGCAGTCAGAGCTGCAGCGCTGCAGTGTGTCTGTTTGTTCAGCTGGAGGTCTGGCCTGACTGGGGATCCACTTCCCTGTCATCACTGTACAATCTCAGCACCCCCCACCACCCACACACACACACACACACCCCTCTTGCACGAGCCGATCGAAACCGGATCGCTGCGTCGCTCCAGAGATTCTGAAAGCGGGAGAAGTGAATCACCTCCTGAAGCCTCCACATTCCCAATTTTATTTCCCCGCCGGCACCTGAGGCCGGAGCCAGCGTCGCCCTTTTCCAAATTCCACACGCTTCCCCCTCGCTGTCCTCTGTGTGTGCGTGTGTGTGTGTGTAAAATACTCAGGGTTCCTCTTTTCAATATGGATCCTGCGTCGTTTTTGTTTTTTTCTTCTTTTGCTATTTACATAAACCGTTGTCAGAGCGCCCAATCTGGGCACGGGAAAGCGCGGCGTTGCTTAGCATAAAGACCGGGGCCTTATCTCCAGTCCTGCTTCCAGATGGGACGCCGGGGAACAACAAACACAAACCCAGAAGTACAAGGCGCGCGATGCAAAAAAAAAAAAAAAGAGAGGGAAGAAAAACAAGGAAAAAAAAACAACGGCAGCGGCAGAATGGCACGAGGCTCCTCTCGCCTTTTGTGTCGAGAGATGTTTTGTAATTGCGGTTGTTTTTTCCTGCAGCTCTGCTGCGTCAAGGCTCCGTCAGTCGGCGCCGAGTCACTCCCAGGTGTCGCGCAAATATTTTTTCGCCAAAACTGCGCCAGCTTAAAACTCATCTTCTCAAGATAAAAAAAAAAAAAAAAAAAAAATGTCGCCTCCTCCGAAAATTTGAATGCGGTCTAGACTGAAGCGTATTTTTTATTTCTCGCCACGTCGGGGCCCATAAATTACATTAGGAATCGACGAGGGCTTTTCATAATCTGCTGTGATCGCCGCTGTCCAGATAGACGAGAGCCACTTTTTCATCCTGCCGTCTAACTGTCCAAAACGCACTGGTTGTGACTTCATAGGTCACTTCCTCCCTCCTCCTCCTCTGCTGCACTCACTGCTCCCCCCCCCACCCCCCGCCCCTCCCTTCCTATACACCCCCCAGCCCCCCACCAGCCTTTAATGCTTCCTCTATGGGGTAAGTCAGGGGGACAGGCGGTCACGCGGTAGCTGGCTCCATGATTAATGGTGTTTATTCTTGACAGAAGGCTCCTTTATTTATCTGCATTGCAGTATTCGCTGATACTATCAGTCACCTGAATGAAAAATATTCAGTCATACCAATTTTGCAGTATAATTGAGTAGAGTCACTTCCTTTCAGATTTTTTTCCTCCCTCCCTCCCTCCCTCCTTCCCTCCCTCCGACCTCCCTCCCCTCCCCCTCTCCACGCCACCTCCCCCTCGCCTCTCCGCCGCTCTATCTGGCAGCCTTATCATCGCCACAGTAATTTTTTTGCGCCGCGTTGTTTGATATGGAGAGGCTGGCTTTGGCCCGCATTTGACATAAAGCCTCTTCAATTTTCACCGCAGGAGGAAAAAAAAAAAAGAAGAAGAAGAGAAGAGGCAAGAAAGAAAGTTGTGCACCACTCTGTGAAAATGTATGAAGAGAAGAAAGTATCTCTCCTCTCTTTTCCCCTTTTTTTTCTGAGGCAATTTCAGGATTTAGAGAGAAAGGAGATAAATGCCTAAGCAGAAATATGGGCAGATTGAAGTAACAGGATATCTATTTTTTTTGTAATACACCAGTTTCAAAAGCCCTAAACGGCCGCTCGAGCCTTCTCTTTTTTTCCTCCCCCTATACCCAGCCTGTGCACCAGACCGTGAGATTTTAAAGGCACCTGCATTTTGAAGATATTTCAAGCATAGAGGCCTGTAAAGGTTTTAAGGTTGAGTCATTACCAGTGGAGATCTGTCATGACACGTTCAAACAAACTCTTTCTACAAGGGCTCCTACACCGAGGCAGCCTCTGCTGCTCCGCGTGCATTTTCTGTTTGGATCTTTTTTCCCCTCTTCAAAAAAAAAAAAAATACATCATGAATTTTTCATTTGTCAGGCTTCGCGTCTCGATTAAAAACGCTCAAGACGCATCCAGGCCCCGTCGAGGAAAATAAAGCACATCTCATTTACAAATGATCCTTTATTGCTTTTACCCAGCCGTGACGCTCATATTATTATTTCCCCTTCATTGTGCTGCACTCTTGTTCCGCATTCCAAATTCCTTCCTCCGAGCGCACGTCATAAATATCTTGGAGAAAAGGTACATTTCGATAAAAAAGGGAATGCATTAATCTGTAATAAGAGGCCTGTGAATTTGCACATGTAACACATTAGTGGATTTGATTTTCCCCTCGCCGCCGCCCTGCACCCCTTCATGTTTGAGATCTCAATTTGTAGCTCTCCCATGGAGCACAATGGAGAAGCAGGTCTGAGGGGGAGAGATAACAGGCAGGTGCCAGCAGCTCTGCGCCAACGTGTGTCATTGTGTGTGTGTGTGTGTGTGTGTGTGTGTGTGTGTGCGTGCACTCATCCATGTTTTCACAAACGCTCAGTTGTTGCTAACATTTTTTATTTTCCCTTAAAATTGATTAAAAAGATGTTTCTTTATTTTTCGCCTCAATCTGAATTTTAATTCGTAAAAAAAATTCACGATTTACAACTGTATTTTTTCTAATAATATGTACATTTTGAAATTAGGATTTCATTTGCACAAAAAAATATTAAGCGCCATTTAGGGCCAGTCAAAAAATTATTGAAATGTGTGATGTGTTTTTTTCTTTTTTTTTAATTTAGAATAATTAAATTTCTTTTGAGAATAATATATTTTTTAAACATATAACAGACAAAACACATGATCACATTTTCAAGCGATGAAGCAGTGGACACATAGTCATGAATGGTTCAAAAGAATAATTTATCCTTTGGCTCATTTATTCGTTAGGACCTACAGAAATAACAGACGCACGACTCTGAACAGACATGAGGTCATTTCAGATTTATAAAGGGAAAAAGCCATCAGGTAGCCGCCAGTGCGCTGGAGTCTCTGCTGACCGGCAGCAGCTGTTCTGGGAGCAGTCGGTGGCAGCGTCACACTGACTGTCCCCACAGCCTCAGGCAGCCGCGGCCCACACTCTTTACACAACCACAGCTCTTTAATTTCAATAAGAACTCCGTCAATTTTTTTTTTTTTTTTTTTTTTTACCTTTTTGAAGTGAATTTCAAACAGGAAATATTTGCCTTTGCACTTAATGCCCCATTATCCACTTCGCCTCTCAACTCCTTGAAGAATTTAGAGTCACTTTTCTGCATGTGCCCGGCGGTCGCCATGCTGCACAGTGAAAAAAAAAAAATCTCTCTCTCTTTCTATATATATATATATATATATATATATATGGAATTTCCATTACTGTGATGTGGAGGCTGTGGGCTGCAGACCCTGTGATTCTCACTCTGGGGGCCAGTTACAGCGACTAACGAGGCCGAGCCAAGAGGGCATAAATCCTGCACAACTGGGCTCAGTTTCCTCCTCCTTCTCCTCCTCCTTCTCCTCCTCCTTCTTCTCCTTCTACTACTTGTTCTTCTGCAGGTTTCCCGTCCAAGTTTAGTTTCACCCAAGACACTTTTTTATGCGATACCCCCTCTCACTCCACTCAACTTGTTTATCTGCTAAATCACAGATAGTTTCACTCTCCACCCAACCAGTGCAAATTAATTTCTGACACGTAAGATGTCCACCGTTCTCTCAGCACCTTCACTATCGGCCCCATCAGCCAGCTGGTGTCCGCTGCATCTGATAGGCCGTTAGTGGGCAGGTTCACCCCACAGGTGTTTTGCAAGGATTCATTTTATTATCTGTTATTTATCAATTAAATCAGTGAGCCCGTTTCAGGGGAGAGTGCCCACAAATACTCCGGTGAAATCTGCACAACAGTGAATGATTTTTTTTTTTAATGCATCCATCGATACATACAGCTTCATCCTGCAAGTCATCATGTTTTTCAGCCTTCTCCTTCAGTGTCACTCACGTCCTCCATCAGTCGGAGGTCACGCCAGCCTGCTTTTAAGGCTCCTGAAGCTTCAGCCGGACTGAACTTGGCACCGCCGCCTCTCAGCAATTTTTTTTTTTTTTTTTCTTTTCTTAATGATTAAATATCGAGGAACCCCTCTTGACATTTTATTAGTCCAACAAGATGGATGAAATGGCCGCGATAAAGTAGGCTGAGTCTGTTCACTCTCCCACCAGCACTTTGCTTCTCTTCTGTCCACTTTTTCTTCCCCCTTTCGCCTCGTCTGCGCCCAGAAAGTATGTATTAAGAGAACCGTGATGGATTCCCGTCTGAAGAACACTGCAGAGAGAGGGAGCACACTTTTTTTTTTTGTGTCTTGTACCTGATGCTCCTGTTTTTTACCCCCCCGACGCCCCTCCCCCCTCCTGCTTTCTGTTGTTCTACCTCAGATCTCAGTCTGAAGGATTAACCGTCTCCAGCCGTGTGTCTCCGCTGTCTCCGAGTGCGGCATGTTGTTTGTGATTTGCTCCGGCCCATCCGTGCGGCTGCTCATTTCAGCAGCCCAGCGTGACACGGTGAATTGAGGGGGGGGGGGTCCACGTCGCTTTTCTCTTCTTTTCTTCTTCGTCTTCTTCTCTTTTTTTTTTTTGCTTTTCCCTCCTCCTCCTCCTCTGCGGCCTTGGGCCACACTCATCCTCTTCGCTGGAGACAGCCCGCAACACCCGTGCTCATTACCTGACTTGTCGAGGTGGAGGAGGCGGTTGGGGGTTGGGGGTTGGGAGGGGGGTGGGGGTGGAACCCGAGCCCTGTATCGCTGCAGGCGTCAGCTGAGCTTTTTCTTTTGCAGCAAAGGTATCGGGGGCCATCGAGACATTACTTGAGAGGAAAGAGGAAGATGGATGCGCTTCCTGGCTGTTTTCTGAAGTTTAACACTTGTGCACCCAGGAGTCCCACTCCTGTCTCCTCTCTAGCCCCGGGCATGCCAGAGGAAGTCAAAACACTCTCAGAGAGCAGGGCTAATTCCACCTGTGCTTGTGTTTGGACGAGGTGGAGTGGGGAGGTAGTGAGGCTGGCGGGGGGGGGAGCAGAAAAAGCAGGCGCCAAATTATCTCTAAAAGTTGAGATGAAAGAGAAAAGGCCTCCGTGCAAAATGATTGTTGTGTTTGTGAAGCAGTGAAGAAATCAAGCTTGGGAAAGAGAACAAGAGAACCTTTTTCCCCCCCGTTCTAATGTTTGTTCAGTGATTCGTGCTCCCTTGAAATTACAGGGGGTTTGTGGAAAAAGGCAGACTCATTTTATGTAATTTCACTTTGATGTTTTTCTTTTTTTTTGCCCCTTTATAGCCAGTCGATTTGTTTTTGTAGACATTCTTATCTCAGCGGCTAAAATTGCATTTAATTGCCGTGCGGAAAATAGCGGCCGCCACGGAAAACTGAAAAAAAGAAAGAAAAGAAAACGATTCTCTGTGGCTTTTTCCGCGCTGCGCTGCGTTGGAACTCGCACAAAGGCTGAGAGGACGCTTGTTGAGCCGCCAGCCTCTGATAAGTGCGGCGACACACCGAGGGGCCTCCCAGCGTTTGTGAGACACACCTTCAGCATGCGTACGACTGCCCCCCACCGCCCCCCCACGGCCCTTTGACCGGCCCCTCTGACACCTGTCGCAGCCGCTGGCTCATGCTGTGGTTATCAATCCGGCTGCGTGGAAGTGATGCGCGAGACGGAGAGAGAGAGAGAGAGAGAGAGAGAGAGAGAGAGAGAGAGAGAGAGAGAGAGAGAGAGAGAGCGGGCGGCGAGCGTGTGAATCGAGCGTGCGGGAATGTCTGGCACGCCTCTGGAGACGTCCCACCGGGAGGGAATCCAGCCCCCGTGAATAGAAAGCCGGCTCCGCCCCCTTGAACCCACCCGGCCCTTTGATGTCGGGCGGGTCACTTGGAGCCGATGCAGGGGGGCGGGGTGGGGGGTGGGGGGGCATAGTTAACCTGAGAGCCTGGCAACCTCAGCGGGTCCTGCCAGGCCAGGACGCTGCTGCGCTCGGCCAGGGGAAGAAGAAGAAGAAGAAGAAGAAGAAGAAGAAGAAGAAGAAGAAGAAATCCTGCTTTTCTCTCCCCTCTGCCTTCAGTAAAGCAGAAATATTGGCAGGGCTGTAACCACCGGGACCACTTTACCCACTTCTGCATACACTGTAAAGTGGCGCCATAAGCCTGCACCGTTCCACCATGAATCACAATAATAATAATATTTAGAAGAAGGACAATGATAATAAAAGGGTAGCCGAGCAGGGGTCAAGGAGTGTTGAGTGGATATTTTCCTACTCTGGAATGGTGCAATGACGCCGCACTGACCTGCAGTTTGACTTGAGGTGGAAGCTGAAAATGAAAATTCCGCTTTAACGGCCGCTCTTAATTGTTATTGGCTGTGTGGAAAATGAAGTCATCGGAAGGTGCTGCCGTGGCAGAGCCATCGAGTCGTCAGCTCGCTGCTGGTGTATATGCAGCCGTCCCTTCGTCCTCTCTGCAGCCCAGGTTTGGGCCTTTAAAGTGCCTCACTTTCAGTTTTAAAATATGTAAGACAGCTTTTGCAGATTTTTCAATGACGTGAGCAAGTTGATGGTGCCAAAAGTCACCAGATCTCTCATTAAATCCTCAAAAAGTAGTTTTAAAATGATCCGGGTTGCCACATTAGGTCATTTCACACCTTCCCATTCTCCTCCTGCAGTAGTGTTTGGAAGCTAGTGGTCGTCCAGTTGTTGATTCTGATATTTCACTGATAAACATGTGAGGACGGAACAGCAGTAAACTGGACCAGACGGTGCCGCTGGACTCGGCCGATGTCGTGAGACTCTCAGATTGGACGCCGCAGCGCCGCTAATCTCCTTCCTGGACCACTTCAGCAGCTGAAGATGAAGCGATAAAAACAAATGATCATTTCTAACCATTCACAGCTGCTGGATTATGGGATTTGGGAGCAGAAATTTCCTGTGCCTCCGCTGGCGAGGCGCGCGTCAAGAAAGCCTTTGTGCAACCACTTTTTCCCGCTCAGGGTTTTTTTTTTTTCCTCTTTCTGCCAGCTGCCCTGACCCACAATGACACCCTTAAGTTCTGAGTGGCCGCCTGTGTATTTACTGCAGGTCTTCACCTCGGAAAAATAAATATATATATATATATATATTGAGGTTGTCTTAACCTTGATCCAAACAAGGCCTTGAGATCCCTGGAATGTCTCGGCGCTCCACTTGCTCTTGGCACGTGTCCGCTCCTCCGGTGAAACAGGACGGCCAGTTTTAAAATCCACAGACCGCCCCGTGTAAACAGGCAGCGTCCTGAAGAGGCATCGGCTGGTTGCAGCGAGGCCACGTGAGGGGAAATGACTTCCATATGTCCGCAGCTCTGCCTCCCCCCCCTCCCCATCCCTCACCCCCTCCCCTGCCTGCCTGCTGGATGCCTTCTTTGAGGGTTATTGGGAATTACGAGGCCCGGAGTGGGAAGTGTAGGGATGGGAGTGAGAATTTTTTTTTTTCCCCCCCCCTCCCTCCCTTGACTTCTTCCCCCACTGTAAGACAGAGAAGAAGCATGCAAACCCCTGCGGTACAGCTTTGATGTAAATCTCAAATCAGGTGTAACTAAGACTCTTCACACGCACATCCACACACACACACACACACACACAGGGAGGGTGAACATTCCAGCACACACACACACACACACACACACACACACACACACACACACACACACACACACACACACCGTCAGATAACTTCCTTTCGTCATGTTGATTAATGCGTACTGGCAGATGCTAAAGCGATCATGACCCTGCAGAGAGCAGCTGAACGCCGAGGTGCAGCCTCTGCCCCCCCCCCCACCAGCGAGGACTCTCGCCGCTACACTCCTCTGAGCCATCCATCTCTCCGCCGTCCTCCTTAAATCCCCTCACACCTGGCGCTGCACCCCTCGGAGACACCATTTTTTTTCTTTCCCCAACTTCCATCTGCAGGCCTCCGACCTCTCGGATCGCAGGGCCCGTTACCTCCTGGCACTCCTCCTGGCACTCCTTCCTCCTCCTTGTCCTCCCTCGTCCTCCTCCTCCTCCTCCTCCTCCTCCTCCTCCTCTCATCAAAACTTTTCTTCCGCACCTTTCAACAGGGCGAATTGAGAGCAGCTAGCCGATAATAAACGTCTGCGCTGCTGTTTTTGCCCGTGGGTTTCCAATCCCCGGCCCTGCAGCCTTTTTTTTTTTTTATTCTGGAAGGTAATTGGAAAAAAACAAAGCGAGGCCAGGCTTTGCGCCAGGGTCAGTGTGAGGAGACTCGGCCAAGGCATGACGAGGTTAATCAGTGTCATGGCAGCCAGAGTGTGTCTGGCTCTCCTCAAACGCTGTGCAAAGCGCCCAGACCGGGAATGGCATGCCAATAAAATGTTCTCTTTTTTCCTTTTTTTCTTTCTGAAAATGTCACACGCGGCCATTTTTGGGCAACAAATGTTGCCTTTCAATGGAGACTGGCACGCGTGGGGATCGTCGCCATCGTTGCGTTTCAAGTGTCTTGACGCTCGGCGCATTTTTTTTCCTTCTCTGTCAACGTTTCGCTCTTGAGCGCGGCGCGACATCAAAGCGGCGCTCGGCAGCTGTGTTGTGATCTGGCATAACAAGGCGTGTAAACGGCGAGGACGCGGGATTCGCTTTTCATAAACACACTTCTGTTCTGATGCTGTTTTAATCCCGGTCGACACTCTCGGCTTTGCATAGCAGGGAGGGTGCAGAGACCTCGAGTCAGTCTTCTGACAATGGACCAGGTAGACGGTACTAGCCCCTCCCCCTTTTTGCTTTGTCCACCTAAACCCACTTTAGCATCACTGAAACACAAGGTCGCCCACTGTGGACGCCGTTAAAATCCTGCCGAAGCCCCTTTGGGCTCATTACAGGACCAAGCAGACAAAGTTTACACTTGTGTTTCCAGTGTGTGTGTGTGTGTGTGTGTGTGTGTGTGTGTTTCCACTCCTGGCCGCTCATTATCGGCGCTGGCCTGAGCTCTTTCATTAAGAGGGCTGCACAAGAGGAGGGATGGAGGAGCCGGTAGGGGATCAGAGGACGGGGCGGAGGTCATAATTGGGCTGTTCCGCTCCCCTGGCCTCGCTCAAGGTCACGGCGAGACGAACCCGGCACCGCCACTCTCACCCGTTCTCCCTCCCCCTCCCTCCCTCCCTCCCCCCACCGTCTCCCTCATTCATATCTCCTCCTCCTCCTCCTCCTCCCCTGGCTCATCCCTTCCTCCTCCTGGGGTCCATTGTCGCAGAAGGCCGCTCGGCTGGGGAGCGGCGGAGGAGCGAAGGGTCTAATTCAGTCTAATCTCTCCGGCTGCTAATGTCTGGCTGATATGTGGATTTCAGCCCGTCCTCAGGGGAGGGACTTTGTGGTGAAGGCCGTCATTACCGAGTTTCCTTCAGCCCTCTTCACTCGCCAATTATGAGAGAGGAGACGGCTTTTAGTTTGTCTCAAAGTTTTGTTCACGACGGAGGGAAGAAGAAGAAGAAGAGATAAAAAAAACGGTGGGAGAAGGTTTTAAACAGTGAGCTGTTTAAAAAAAAGAGAGAAATGGACGTCTCGTGTGAGACCTCGCCGAAAGATTTTTGTACAACGCTGTAGCCGTCATGTGCAATTCTGTTCTGGGCCTCAGCTCAAAGCCGAGTCTGAAGCCATGTGAGCGAAAAAGCGGCGAAACGGCGTTGCTCGTCTGGCGCTGGCCAGCGGTGAGTGAGTGAGCTCCCTCGCTCGCTCGCCGCCCGCTCGCCCGCTCCAAAGTTTCCCTCTGATTAAGACACAGCGGTGAAAGCCGCCTTTGATCTGAGGAAATGTCTGCACGGGGAGCAGCCGGAATGCAGCGCCGAGCTCGCTGCCTTGCAGATGGAGGGGGAGAGATAGTGTCACGCTCCATTTGTCTGTGTGTCCCGGACTGCCAGCCTTCCAACAGGCAAACTTCTTCTTGTTGTTTCCTTTGATTACAAGTTCAGCGACTTGGAATTGAAATTTGCAACATGCCGCCACTGTGTGGGAAAGCCTCTTTATGAATTGTTTATTATTGAAGAACAATTATGGACCTCTCTTTTCTGACTTTTTCCACGTTTTTTCTCTCTCCATCCTCGGCCTTTTGCTGTCCAGGCCTCCCGGCCTCGCGGGCAGCCCAGCTTTCTCCGACATTTCCCTCATCCGGATCTCGCCCCAGCGGAACCCCTCTGTGGGGGCGGAGTCGCCCTTTCACCCTCCGCACCCCTACATCAACCCGTACATGGACTACATCCGCTCCCTCCACAGCAGCCCCTCCATCTCCGTCCTGTCAGCCACCCGGGGCCTCAGCCCTGCAGATGGTGAGTCCAGTCAACTCACACACACACACACACACACACACACACAGCGTAACGTCCACGCTTGGGACACGTGCACATCTGCACTCATAAAAAATAAAAAATCTCAGCAGACCTTTTGGATGCTACTTAATTGATCAGCGGCTATCGATTGCGAAGCAGTTTAAAGTATATTTTTTTAATGACTGCTGGGGATCAGCAGAGGTCAGGTGAGAAGCAACTAGATCTGTCTCTATTAAGGCGGAGGGATTGTGAGACGCTATCTGGAAGGGGGCGGAGGGACGGAGGGAGGGGGGCGGGCGGGCTGATGCGGGTGGGTGAGAGCGCGGCGAGGAGAGTGCAGCGCGGTCGGTGCGGGTGGGGGCGCCGCTTGATGGCTGGGTAATCCTTTTGATCTGTGAGTCGTGTCAGAGACCTCAGGGGGATGAATCACCGAGCGGCAGGGTCACCAATAGTGACAACACACACACACACACACACACACACTCGAAGGAAGGGAGGGAGGGAGGGAGGGAGGGGAGAGAGGCGGGAGAGGGCGGGTGGGATTGAAGTTGGAGAGGGGGTCTGGTTGTTATGATATCCTGCTGGGAGCGTTTGTGTCCTGAGTCCTGGTGACGCATCTGAACTGGGAAATCAATTAAACCGCACAAGGAAGCCAGTTCAGCGACGAGGGAAACAACAACACGTTCATCACCATCAAAAAATTAAATGCATTCACTTGATAAAAAGAATTATCATTTTCTGCTCTATTCTTTTCTTTTTTTTTTTTTTTTATATCTGAGAATCTTTGACTTACTAAAAATAAATAAAAATCTGAAGAACAGAAGAATAAGTGTGTTCTGAATGACAAGTTTTTGTGCTCAAATCAAATGCTACAAATTATGTTGCTGCTTCAATTCCTCACAGACGGGAAACTAATTATATAAATGACTTTGTTTAGATTCTGCAGGGGGAAAAAAATTAAGAAAAAAAAGAAAAAAGGGAGATCTGATCTGATCCCGCACTCTCTGAAAGTGTCTTTACAAGCCATAGAAAGACGCTTTTCACCAACACCAGGCTCCATCCCACCCGGGCCTGTTCAATAAAATAAATGAAAAAATAAGAGTCATCAAATAAGTTCTTCTGTGCTGCTCCTCAACATTGCTCCTCACAAACAGGAAGTGTGGAGCTCCTCCACCCCCTCCTTTCTCCTTCTCCTTCTTTTCCTCCTTCCTTCTCCATGGCGGCGGTTTGGTCTCGCTTTCAATCAAAACAGTGGCTCCAACCTACCACACGATCCCCTCTCACTTTTTAAAGCTCTGAATTGTGAATGAGGCGCCTAATTACTCCTTTAATCAAGCCAGTGATTAATTAACCCATCAGCCTTTGTGTTGTTAGTATATCACTGCGCTTACAGAGTGAGCCTCCCTTCTTTTTCCCCCTTTTTTTTTTTTTTAACAAAAAAACGTGCATTTGAATAATGATGAATTAATTAACAGAATCTAATGGAGAATTACAGTGGGTGGGATTTAGCGCCGCCCTCTCCCTGGCACGCACGCTCGCTCCTCTCCTCCTCTCCTCTCTGGGTGTTGGCGGCGGGACGGGGGGGCTTCACAGGGGCTTCACAGGGGCTTCACAGGGGCTTCAGAGGTAGACGCGGCCCTCATCTTATTGTAATGCTGAAGGAGCAGCCGGTGGCTCACCGAGTCCTGAGGCAAGTCTCTGCCTTTTCCACGGCGGCTGCCACACTGAGAGCTGCGCCTCCCTCATCAATCCCCCCCTCCCTCCCCCACTCCCCCCTCCCTCACCACCCCCGTACCACCACCAGCACCACCAGCACCACCAGCACCCTCCTCCTCCTCCTCCCCCTTCTTTTGCCCTGAGGATCGCACTCGGATGCCAGCATTTCTGATTTAGAAATTCCGCAAAGCTCCCCCCCCCCTTTCTTTTCTGCGCGCACACACTGAATGGACCATTTTATGGCTGAATGCAAAAGCAAAGCTAAGGCGGAACAGTGGAGACAATTAAGGAACCCCCCCCCCACCACCACCACTAAAGACATAATACCCAGATCGAATTAATTTAGAATTTTTTTTCTTGCGCCCATTCAGCCAATCATGGATGCATATTGCAGCCATACAGGCCGGCCTGAAGAGGAAATCTTCTCATGGAGCCTTTCTTTATTTATTCTCGCTTTAGTTTCTCAATTGGGGGTTGGTGGTGGTAGTTGGGTTGGGTGGGGGGGGGGTTGGTAGCGCTCTGTGGGTCTGAACCGTTTCTATATTTGCATCCAAAACCACAGCGATCCCTCTTTCTTTGAATATTTGCATAAGGAAGCCGACCAGCCAGATGTTTATTTTTAGGCTCCGGTTCAAGGACTTACGGCGCGCTCACGCAGGGGGTGACGACGCCATTTGAAAGGGAAGGGAGGCAGAGAAGAGAGGAAGGAGAGGAGAGGAGAGGAGAGACGGGGGGTGGATGGGGGGGGGTTGGAGGCAGAATCGCTCGCCGCATCTTTATGTATGCAGATGCATCTGGGCCGATTTAGGGCCTTTTGTCTGCGCGCCGTCGAGGAGCAGGTTGCGTATCTGCAGACTGCAGCCGCGCTGCGTTCCAGCGCGAGCACCGTCCCTGGCACGGGATGTGTCGGCCCACATGCGCGAGCACGCACACACACACACACACACACACACACACACACATGCACGTTCCCTCTTCAAAGTCATTCAGGAAGTGTGAGATGAGGGCGGGGATTGTTTCACAGCCGCATTGTAAGACAATCAGTTCCGCCGCGCTCGGCTCGCACGCACGCATCAATCAAACGCTCCACGTGCACGCTCGCTGTAATCTCTGAGCCAGCGCGGCCCCCCACCCCCACCCCTGCCCCCTCTTCTCCAGGTGATGCTCCCCCCGTGTTTCCCTCCACTCGGCCGTGTTGTTAATGTTCTCATTAATGTGATTGGCTGTCGGCCTCCTCTGACTGGAAACTCCGCCCCCGTCCTCCAGTGATCGCCCTCGCTCTGACCCCGTCTCTCTCTCTCTCCCGCCCTCTCTCTCCCCACCCCACCCCAGCCCCCCACACAGGTCTGACCACGGCCGAGTACTACCACCAGATGGCCCTGCTGGCGGGCCACCGCAGCCCGTACGCCGCCGACCTGCTGCCGTCGGTGGCCGCCACGGCCGGCGCCACCAGCGCCAGCGCCCTGCACATGGAGTACCTGCAGGCCATGGAGAGTAAGTCGGCTCTTCACTCACTGCACGGCAATGACGCACAGTCACAACACCTGGTCCCCAGAACATCATTATTATTAGTACATCAGATCTGGAACTAGTTTGATGCTCTTTGTTTCACTTTGGATGGAATTATGAGTTTTTAAATACACACCAAACCAGTGGGACGGGAGTATAATAATACAGGCATTTCAGTCTAGTCTTGCTGTGAAGCGGCAGCGCTAACCACTGCGCCACCGTCTCGCCCTAAATATTTTTTGGAATTAAAATAGCAACAGGAAGACACATGACCTAATAGAACACATCCAAAGTCACAATAAACAACTTAGAACAAAAAGTCGTATGATTTATATCGTGAAACTAACAGTGAAACTGAAGGGTTTCCTAACTTAATACCGGTGCACCAGACGTCCGCTGGGATTCCACTGTGATGGATAACGAGTGCACGTCTGCACACGGTAGCCTGGGTGGCCTCGGTGGGAATTCAATCTTGGGGAAATGCCCCTTCAGACACACTGTGCCCATCTATCCACTATATATATCCTACAAGAGTAGAGGACGTTGAGCTTCACTTTGACACCCTCTTAAATGAGCCATTGTCTTAATGTGTCGGGCTCGGGACTGTGCGCAGAGGACTTATGCTAATGAGTTATTTTAAAGTGTAAATAGGAAATTAAATGCACACTGGATCTTTGAGAGGGTCGCGCTGCCTCACCCCCGCTGCCTTTGATGAGGATGTATTTAGGCAGGCGGGCGTCGCTTTGCATGGAAATCCGGGGTGAAGTTCCCCCGTATTCCTCTGAACAAACTAATTAAAACTGGCCGAACTTGCGCGGGTATCAGAAAATTAATTGCTATTAAGTGGGAATTGGAATGTCCCACCATTCATCACCGGAGAAATCCTTTCTTCTGTGTCACTTTTTAAGATTAATAGACTGAAACAAAACAATTAGGGGCCAAATTTAAGTGGAGATGCGCCACTTCTCACTTATTGAAAAAGAAAAAAAAAAAATGAAAAAATGCCTGTGATCATAGTCGGTAATAGCTCATCACGGTTCAACAATGTGCGTCTGAAAAATTAACACTTTAAAGCTTTGTTGGATTTCAGAAAGGAAGGGGAAAACACACACACACACACACACACACAAGAGAGGAGTCTATCAAGAGGCTTTGGCTGATAATCTGGGCTAGTATGTTACTGCGGCTACTTAAGTCTATTTCACATCAGTGTAATTACCTTCAGTGAGAGTGCTGCTAATGAAACAATGGGCCTGTCCTGCCTATTTGTGATTTAATGGGCTATTGTCTGTATTCCGATGGCCTAATTAGCGCTGCGGCTCGACTGTATCGCTTTTATATTAAAGTCTGTTTTTTTCCTGCTCTTTATTTGTACACGTTCATCTCCTCATTATTTCTCCTTTTTTTTAAAAAAAAAAAGAAAAATTAATAGGTTTGCTCTCGGTCACAGTTTTCCAGCCTCAAAATCACCTCAGAATAAATGGAAATACTTCCACAAACAGAAGGACAACTTCATATAAGGCCAATTAAGGAGAAAGAAGAATTATTCCTTTGTCCCCCCCATGTCCAATTCAATCGCCTGCCTTCATATATTTTTTTCTATATTTCCTAATGTAGGTTCTCCATCACATGAAATTACCAACCTTATATGCACACGTGCGCCCTCCCCTGTGATAACGCAGCCTCTCTGGTGGCCTGCGAGGAGTGTCTGCCAGAGTTCAAGCCCAGTTTTGGGAGCTCGGCTCTTTACTTTCAACAGCGTCAGTCCGGCCTGTCTCAAGCCTCCCCGGCCCCAAGAATTAATGACGCGGCGCAAACGCAGCCATCCTGTCCATAAATCAAGAGGAAATTAAAGGGACAGCGCCGCCATGTGCCAGGACGCTCCTCTCTCCGTCTCCGCCGCTTGGCCGATTTATCATTTGGGCTGTGCATTAATAAACACAGACTCCCAGGAGGCGCTGCGGTGTTGGGACGGCCGGCGCCCACCCTTCAGTGAGCAGCACCGGTGAAATTTTCCTAATTGGTTTTGCAGAATTTCTTTGAACGCACGAGGTCGAGTTTGTGCAAAAGCAGAAGGATCAAGATGAATTCTTGCCTGATGATGCAGTGGAAATAATGGAAAAAAAAGAAAGAAACGTCACGTTGCCGTTCGAAAAAAAAAAATGTGCGCGCTCAGGGATTTGTAAGTGCACGGCTGCCACATCCTTACATCCCAGCTGCTAAGCTAAGCCGTATATAAACAGATTTTCCATGCAGTGACAACGTACAGGGAGCGCAGTGTGTTACTTTCTGCACGGCTTTTTTTTTTATGTCGCTCAAACACACCGGCGTCCACACACTCTCACACACACACACACACTCGCACGCTCGTGCACACACACTCACCCATTCACGTGCAGGCTCTGTGATTACCATGTGAATGGGGGCGCTCGACGAATCGTCGGATGTGTCAAAACCAGAGACGGAGCGTTTACATTTTGAGGGATGGATGGATTGAGGGGGACGTAAATATGAAGGGGGGTGGGGAGGGTGGGGGTAGGGGGCGGGAGCATAAGGGGGGCTCTCAAGGGCGCGAGCTGGTTTTGTTTCGCCCATTTTTTTTTTTTTACAAAATAACTCCAAATGTTTCATTTCCAAGTCGCGAGTCACAAAGTCATTGTGTCAGTTCAGGCACAAAGCGCCACTTCCACCACTGTCACCTCCTCCCCCTCCCCCCTGCCCCCCCCCCCGCCCTCCCCTTGTCTTGTTTGTGACATCTCTGCGTGAAAAGACAACAAAAGTCATGTTTTAATCTCCACCCGTGGCTCTTTGTATGTGCCGACAGAACGGTTTGCAGAATGGTTTGCCACATTTGTTTTTTTATTCCCGCCTTGTACCTTTAGAAAAAACGCTCCCCCCTCCCCTTTCAGCGGCCCCTTCCTTAGTCAACACTGATTGCATGTGAATAACGAGTCAAGATTGGCCTTGATGAAATATTACCATACACAGTCGGAGCATTTCTCCAACATAAAAGGCATGTTTGCTCATGGATGAAATGCAAGCAGTGCATCAAGTGACAGGCGAACAAGTCGTTCAGACGAGCCTTTTGTCTGATGATTGACAAAGATGTCATGTGTCGGGGGGTTAGACTAGACTGGGTTAGGAGCTCGGAGTAGAAAAAAAAGAGGCATGACTCAAGCGGCACATGCTCTTTTTACTAGTCGTGACTAATTTGGAAGATTTAAGGGGAATTCAAAACAAAAGCGAAGGAGGAATAATGAATGTGTTAGCTTGCTGCAGCGTTTCTTTCCTTGCCTCTCATCTCCTTCGCTCTCCTTCTCCGCGTCCTCGCAGGCTCCCGCTTCCCGAGCCCGCGGCTGCCGTCGCGGCCCAGCAGGAAGCGCCCGCCGCCCAACTCGCCCCTGTCGGAGCACAGCTTCGACCTGCAGACCATGATCCGCAACTCGCCCAACTCGCTGGTCACCATGCTCAACAACTCGCGCTCCAGCTCGTCCACCAGCGGCTCCTACGGCCACCTCTCTGCCGGAGCCATCAGGTAGGCCAGGGCCCGGGGTGGTGGTGGGAGCTGCAGATGTGATTCTGAACTCAGAGGAGCTGCTTTAACTTTAAAACTTTGGGATATTTCCAGTTGTGATGCTACGTTATTGACTTTTGTGCAGCACAAATTAATGACATCACATTTCATAAGTGACTCTCATCGCGACTGAGCTTTGATTGATTGTTTGCATAAGGTGGTCGTTCGGGGACTCGCATGTGCCAATGATGAATCCACCGACAGCAGGTCACCCAGGAGAGAAGGCCGTTGATTTTCCAACAGGATTGATTTGTTTTTTTTTTTTTCACAAAGCCTGTTGCAGTGACAATACTGTACGCAGAAAATTGGTATTTTTTTGTACATCAAAATCCCTGTGCGGTGTGTCGGTGGCCCTGCCTGCCTGCCTGCCTGCCTGCCTCCCCGGCGGCTCGTGTCAGTCATCCGGTGCACCTCTCGGAAAAAAACATCCCGCACCTCCGCTACCGCGGGGAGGGTGGACTGGGGGGGAGGGAAAAAAAGAGGAGAAGAAGAGGAAAGGGGAAAGCAAAGATCCATGGCCCCACCCACAAGCATTGATCAGCGATCTGTGAGAAGAGCTTGATCAATCACGGCGGCCGGTGGCGGCTGGCGGCTGGCGGCGCTCGGGCCACTGTGGCGCTGACAGGACCCAAATAGCCGCGGCCAACAGACTGATGAGTGATATGACAAGCGGATGGGCCCCCAAATGTGTCTCGGCCCATTGATTTCCACTCCGGCTTGTAATAAAAATCAGCAGACATATGGGGCCGCGGCGGCTCAGGATGAATGGAGTCGACTCGCGCTGATCTGAGCTCACGGCCGAGCGGAGCTGCTTGCACTGGCCTCTGGGATGTGTGTGTTTTTAATACCATAAACAAAGTCAGCTCAGTTTAAGAGTGAATAAACGGCCGGAATGGGAGGGAAATTAATTTGCCGCGACTTCTCCTGCGTCCTGAGCGACACGCTGCAGGTTGTTTATCATCCGCATCGTTTTGCCCAGTAGGAAGGATGACACACTGCCTTACACACCGCATGATAATTTACGGCGTGTTAACAAGCTGAACATTCATCGGCAGCCCCCCCGCCCCCCCGGTTCCGCTATTACCGCAGCATCTCCTGTCAGATGGTCCTCAGGGAACCAGCAACTATCCAGAACCATCCATTCGTTCTTCTCTTTGCCTCGCTACTTTTGCAAATAATTTTTTTTCTCTCCTCTCCTCCTCCGTCGCCCTCAGC
The DNA here is from genome assembly GCA_009823395.1 of Thamnaconus septentrionalis. Lineage (NCBI taxonomy): Eukaryota > Metazoa > Chordata > Actinopteri > Tetraodontiformes > Monacanthidae > Thamnaconus > Thamnaconus septentrionalis. The sequence goes on from CM020520.1 coordinate 3,704,046, forward strand.
CCGGCGTTGAGCTTCGCCTACCCTCCCACGCCGGTGGCTCTGCACGTGCACCAGCAGCTGATTGGCCGCCAGCCGGGCATCGTGGGCTCCGCCTTCGGCCACAGCCCGCCCCTCATCCACCCGTCGCCGGCCTTCGCCACCCAGAGGCCCGTCCCCGGCATCCCCCCGTCCGGGCTCAGTGCCAGCGAGCGCTCGGCCATCTCCAGCGAGTCTTCGCAGGTAAGGACAGCAGCAGCAGCAGCAGCAGCGGTGGTGGTGGTGGCGGCGGCGGGCGGCGCCCGTGTGATTCATCATCGCTGGTAATAGACGGCGGCGGCAGCGGCGGCGGCCAGCCACGTCTCAGGCAAAAAAACACGGAGCGCCGAGGCCTCCCCGCCTCCGCAGCCGCTCATCTCCTGGGAGCTTCGCCGCACTTGTGCTGCCTCTTGTTTTGAGAAGCCCAGAATGCGCCCGCAGCAGCAAACAACAAGGGGCTTGTTAGCATAGAATCCCAGCGCTGACTCCATTAATCACCAGAGAGAGAGCAGCGATATAGAGAGGGAATATTGACGTGGATGGATGGATCCTGAGGGGCTTTTTTCTCCCCCCCACCCACCGCCACCCCCACCCACTTCCCCGCTCCTGGCTCGATGTGCGGCCTCACATCTGAAGTAAATATTCAGCCGTTTATTACCCGTCTTCCCCGCTGCTTCCCCATCACGGGAGTGTTGCTTCATTGCCAATGAGGCCTCCCCCGGACTGGACGCGGCAGAAAATTGCCTGTTTCTTCCTCCCAATGAGGAGACTATTGCTTGGCAGCCTCCCGGCGGTCTGCTGGGGGGAGAGCAGGACGGCCGCCTTCCAGGCCAGACAGACCCAGAGGGACGGCAGCGGCGACTGCTTTTTACAAAAGGCTTCTAACATGAAGCACCTAGTGGGCAAATTGAAAGCTGAGGCCAAAGTCAGGTGACCTATCGGTTTGCTGAGCGCTGATGTAGTCGAAACTGTGCAATGTGAACATCATCGAGGATTAAATACAATTTAAAAAAACTATGCAAGTAAGATCTGCAGCCGATGGGAATGATTCTGTGTTTTCCACAGACTAAACCAACCAGTGAGTCGGCGGTGACCAGCACCGGAGACCCGATGCACCACAAGCGCTCCAAGATGAAGCCAGAGGAGGAGCTGCCGAGCCCGGGCGCCGTCAGCGTGCAGGTGAGGGCTGTCAACATCCTTCTTCTGTCAGTCAATTTATTTTTTTGGTGTTTTTTCAGCTTTTATTTTTTATATGCAAAGGAAACGGAGCCGCGCCTGAAAGCCTTTTTAATGTCTTCTTAATGGGGCCTTTCTGGCGCAAAACAGTAAAAAAAAAAAAAAAAAAAAAGGTCGGCTGGTAAAATTAAAAAGATAATTAATAGTGTGAGTGCACTTGGCTGCACCACCCCTGCTGTTGTGGCTGTGAACACCAACCCTGAACCCCCCCCCCACAGTGTAAAGGAGGGTTAGATTCCTCAAATATTCGGCCTATAACAGCCCTGCAGGCACAGAGCAGCTTTCAGCGCAACATTTCCTGCTTTTTTTTTTTCCTCCCACTGAAAAAAGGGGCCAGACTCACATGGGAACTATTTCTCAGACGTGGCTCCAAATCTTTTTTGGCTGCCCCTCATAATGCAAAACTAACAGCCTGGCCCAGCGCAGACCCCGCTGACAGATCTGAACGCAGCCAACAGGGCTGCAGAGCGACAGGGCCGCGTTTCTCTTGTGTCGCCATGTCCCAACTTTCTTCTCCGTTGCCGTCGTCGCTCAGGATCACCCCGACGGGATGACACTGGTGAAGGAGGAAGGCGACAAGGACGAGAGCAAGCAGGAGCCCGAGGTGGTGTACGAGACCAACTGCCACTGGGAGAACTGCTGCCGCGAGTTCGACACGCAGGAGCAGCTGGTGCAGGTAGGTCACGTGACCATGCAGAGGCATGATGTAGGGAACAGAACAGCATAATGGCTGATGACTACAGTTGGATTCCAGAGGGGGAAAAAAGAAGCGGCGTCCTTTGGTTTGAACACTGTGAGAATCTCCAGAGCCTCCGGCTGATGAAGGTGCCAGCAGCAGCGTGAGGCAGCTGCGCCCGTCTTTGCACCGTTCCTCACGCCGAGGCCTCGAAAAATAAAAGCACTGCCAAGCCAGTCAGCAAGAGAGCAAGCGAGCGAGCCGCGGCCCCAAGAGCTGCAGGCGCTGGCCGATACCGCCGCTGGATTCCTGATTGGACGCAGGGCCGGCGGTAATGGGCTCAGAGAGCCTGGAGCAGAGAGCCAGTTAAGCCTGGCAGAGTCCAGGATGTGAAGCCCCAGCAGCAGCAGCAGCAGCAGCAGCAGCAGCAGCAGCAGCAGCAGCCTCCAGCCTGTTATCACAACCCTCACACTGGTAGCGGCTGAGATGGATGGCCCTCATCGCCCTCATCGCCCTCATCGCCCTCATCGCCCGGCCCGGCCCAGCGCCGGAGGGCTCGCCGCTAACCGCAAAATATTAATGACATTATGGAGTCGGTCACGGAAGCCCTGGCCACCACTTCCTGTTGGCTCTCCACACCGAGAGCCAGGGGGAGTCAGGGGGAAATACTGCGATATGATGGCAGCAACAAGGGACACTAGTGTGTGTGTGTGTGTGCATGAGTGCACACACACACACACACACACACACACACACACACACACACACACACACACACATAAAACACACATCACGGCCCATCTGATAGGAAGATCTTCAGCTCTCCACCACTGTCTGTCTGTTTTGCCGTCTTGACATCGCAATCCTGCCGCCGCCGCCGCGGTTGCGACCCCCCCCACCCCTCCTCCTCTCAACCCCCATCCCTCACCCCCCACCCCCCCCCTCTCTATCTATAATTGATATCCTCGGCTCGGAATAGGCTGCCGAGCCGCCGTTTGAAAAGGCTCCGCTCGGCGTCTTGACAACTTCCAGCGCCTGTTTTTCGGGAGGCCGGCTGAGCTGCACCAGGTGGTCGCCACCGCATCGCCTCACAGTGTTGGTGCACACACAGCAGCAGCAGCAGCAGCAGCAGCAGCAGCAGCAGCAGCAGAGTCCTTATTAGTTTCCCAACCCCTCCTCCAAACCCCTCCGTCTCGCCTTGAAATTGTTTTATTCTCCGCCTCCCCACTCACCCGCCACCCGACCCGGCGTCGACTTCCTGATAGTGCGTTTTATTTCTCATTTCGCCGTGCGCATGCAGATATGCACGGAGATGCCAATGGGAAAAAGAGGGGGAGAGTCTTTCGCCTACAGAGTCCCTGTCCTCTAATTCAGCAGAGCGGAGGGGAAAACGCTCTTATCACTACGCATCCTCACCCCCACCCCTCCCCCACCCCCGCCCCACTCCCCCTCAGTAATAGGATAAGTACAGTATTTGGACCACAGTGGCTCTGTGATGTGATGTGGGGGGTATAACTAAACAATGAAGCCCGTCCCCTCCCCCGCTGCGCTCGTCTTCTGAAATGGCTTCGGGCTGTTTAAGAAAAGAAAGAAAGGAAAATGGGAAACGGGACATGGAGAAATCATTTTGAACCACCACGCAGCAGTCTGAGCAGTCTGACAGTGAGACACACATGACGCGGCCCTGAGTGGATCCAAACCTTCCTTTTGTGTTTGGCCTCATTTCTTTTTTCTCTTTTTTTCTTTAACCAATTAAACCTCCCTGGTTGCTTTCCACCTTGTTCAAAAGCCCTGCCTGCATATTTCCTCACTCTCCAGCTCCAGCTCCCGCCACCACCGACCCCCTCCACACAACACACACACACAGGCTCGCTCGCTCACACACACACTTTTATCATCCGGCGTCTAAGCGCTCTCTGCGCCGCCGATAAGATAAACATCAGATCTTGTGCAATTTAGCTCACTTATCTGGCCGCCGCAGTCAGCAGAAGCGAGGCGGGTGTCAATTTTAGTTTGCCGCCTTTATTTGATTTATTACATTTTTGGCCGCCGCCGCACCTCGACCGACTCGCTCCACAGAGTCCTGCTCAGCGCCACCTTCTTTCACTCTTAAGTGTGTGTTTTTTTGTATTTTTTGGGGGGGAATTTAAAAAAAAAAAAGGGTGGGAGTAGGGGAGGGAGAGTGGGGGGCATAAACCTCTCTTCCTCGTTCTCCCCTTCGTTTCCCCCTCCGCCCCTCTTCTCCCCTCAGAGGCAGCACTTTTAAAGATAAGGCCTGGTGGCTTCTTTAATGTCTCTCTTGAAGTGGCCCCCCTCTCTCCCTTGGTTGTGTCGCCAGGGATGCCAACCCCACACTCCCCTCATTTCCTAACGTGGTCCGACTCAACTTTCTTCCTTGGTTTTTTTTCTATTTTATCTGGGATCTATTACTGATTCGTCGCCACGGAAGTCTACAAGGGAGCTTTACATTCTCGCTGCCCCTGTATTCAAAAAAAAAGGTGGAAGTGGTCCTCTTTGTTCTAAAGCTGTTTTTTCTTTTTTTCGCCGAGGGGCGTTCTGCATTATATTCAATTTATTCTGAGGTTAATCCCTGACATTTCACAGGAATTACAAGTGCTTCTGCCTCAGTAGTTTAGAAGCCACTTCTTGCTTGCAGGGAAGCTCGTGCACGTGTGTGTGTGTGTGTGTGTGTGTGTGTGTGTGTGTGCAGGCCTGTTCGCCACACTGCGCGGCCCACCCTCCTGTCCCAGCCTGGAGTCTACATAGGTGGCGCTGTGACGTGCTTGTTCTCAGATGGGGAGCTGCGTGTCTCCGCCTCCCTGTGAGGCTGCTGCCGGTGTTCAGGGGAGATAAATGGAAAAGGGTGGTGCAGGGGGGGTGTTGGGTGGGGTGGTTGGTAGTCTAAAGCCTTACCCCTCCCCTCCACCCGCCCCTCCCCCCTCCTCTGGCTGCTGGCGCCGGCTTTTAATTGGTAAAATGCTGATTTTTTTTTTTCCCCTCTTTTTTGATCAGGAGGAGGATTATGGTCCTTATCTTTCAAGAGTATCTCACTCTAAGATGAAAAGACTCTGCTGAATTACACATGCCAATTCCAGCTCCCTGCCCCCCCCCACCCACCACCACCACCACCACCACCAGCAGCCCTCACCTCGCCCCCAACCCCACCACCACCCCCCTCTGCCTCACTTACTTAATTTTCCCCTCTTTCCCCACCTCCCCACTCCTCCTCCGTGCGCACAAAGCGACTGACATCACAAAAGAGCATATGATTTATTAGGCGCTGTTTGATAATGCTAAACGGTGTTGCGGGTCCCACAGCTTAGTGAAATTGCCTTGTAAACAGGAGCCTCGTTTCATTCGCGCTCTGCATTTCTCATGCACGGGGAGGGAGGGGGGGTGGATGAGGGGGAGATGAGGGGGGCAGTGGGGGTCCCTCCATGGAGGATTTGATAAAACGACGCGGCAGCGGATACACAAGTTGACCAAACTGGAAAATGGCTGCAGTAATGGCTGGAAAGGAAAAGAAAAGAAAGAGGGTGGCGGGGATCACTTTAAATAACAGCGGATATAGAGCAGCTTGCAGTGCTGTGCAGGGGTCTGGAGTGGGGGTGGGGGTGGGGGTGGGGGTGGGGGACTGGCCCTGCACCTGTGTGTGTATGTGCGCCTCTCGTACGTCACAGGCGGCCTCACTGTCCCCCGTGTCCACGTCCCCGCCGCTCCCTGTCGCGCCGCGGCTCCCCTAAATCCATCTCGGTGGCGTTTTTACAGTTGTTGGCCGATAAGCTGGCAGCGGGAAGATGAATTGACCCGCCCGCCCCGCCGCCGCCGCCGCTATCAGCACCTGTTTGTCGATTTAGCCGGCCAACAGGGCCTGTCTGCTCAGCATGGAGATTATTGATTCAATGAGAATTGCCATTAGATCACAGCCATTAGGTTCCTGGACTCTCACTCTCTCACTCTCACTCTCTCACCCCAGGCAACACACACACACATGCCTGCCTCTCGCCTCTCTCTCTCTCTCTCTCTCTCTCTCTCAGCTCGGGGCCTCATGCATCACAGCCGTCAACGACCTCCCTTCATTTGTACAAACAGGATACGAGTGTGTATGTGTGTGTGTGTGTGTTGTGTGTGTGTCTGCACTGGTGTCGTGCCAGGCACAACCTCTGCGATCCAACACGGCGGCGGCAGCGGCAGCGGCGGCGGCAGCGGCGCTCTCCCATTGCTCTCTGAGCTGCGGGATATCGAGCGCTGCTCAGGACTGACCGATGGCTCGCCACCGGGATTCCCTCGCTGCGAAGCGGAGGGTTGGGGGGGAGGGGGGTGAAGACGAGTCAGTGGTGAGGGAGGAGATCAATCTTGGAGGGGATGGGGGAGGGGCAGGGGCATGGGGGGGACTTCACTAACGTCCGCGGCCATCGAGTTCCCAATCATTTTCCTCCGAATTAGTCTTGTTTTGTCACTTTGAAATTAAAAAATGTCAAGTGAGAATAATGGGGGTCCTCTGCGGATACATTAGTGTCAATTTTGCTGCTGCTGCTGCTGCTGCTGCTGCTGCTGCGTCCACACTGACTCATTTGTCGATGCAGTTTTTTTTTTTTTATGAGCAGTGCCGGAAAGAGCCGAGACAAGAGGGTTAAAATATCTCCAGTTGACTCTTGAGTTTACGGTTAATGTCAAGGCCCTGCTACAAAGTGACCCGCCATTCTTTAGTCCCCCCCTCCCCCAGATGTCTGTTTGTCTTTAATGCCTCCTCCGCTGCCCTGCTGTCCATCTTCATCCAGCCCTCCGGGTGCAACGGCTGCCCAGGAATGTAATCATTCTCCACCCCTTTTGCCTGAGGATGTTGTTCCCATTTGCCCCTGTTTGAATCGCTCTTGGGGAAAAAGGGGTGATGGGGGGCGGAGGGGTGGAGGTGGGGGTCCCTGGAAGAGGAGGGCCACATGTTGACCCGAGACGGTCTGCGTCTGCTCCCCCCTCCTCCTCCTCACACTCACTCTGAAGGGGTCTTGCGAGGCAGTGGAGGAGATGGAGCATCAAAAGGTAAAAAAAAATGAAGAGAGAAGGGGGGTGGGGGGTGGGGGGGGGAAGTCAGGGGCCGGGGGGGGGTTAATGTGTGAAGATACACTGCTTGACTGGAGCAGTGAAGCCCCATCACATTTCAGACGTCTCCCACCAAACTTTTCATTTCTGGCCCCGTCCCCTCCTCCCTCCCTCCCTCTCTCCTCCCCCCTCCTGCCCACTTCCCTCCTTCTTCTTCTTCTTCTTCTTCTTCCTTAAGCCTCAGATTGGATGTTGCCGCGGCAGCACAACTGTCAGCTGCTTGTCACGCCGCAGCGAAGGGCCAATATGATGCCGAGTGACAGGGTTTTATTTGAAAATCCTGTTTCAGCTCGGTCTCACAAGTCTGGCCCCCCATCACCTCCTCCTCCCCCTCCTCCTCCTCACCCCCTTTTTTCCTCCCTGCATTTGTGTAGATTTCAACAGAGCGAGGCAGAGAAAGAGAGGAAATGGTTAAGATCATTTGTGGGAAGGCATTTAATAAAAAGCTATTTCCTGGCATTGAAAATCGTTTTGCTGAAAAAAATAAAATAAACTGTCTTTTTCTCAGCACATCAACAACGACCACATCCACGGGGAGAAGAAGGAGTTTGTGTGCCGCTGGGAGGACTGCTCTCGGGAACAGAAGCCCTTCAAGGCCCAGTACATGCTAGTGGTCCACATGCGCAGGCACACCGGGGAGAAACCCCACAAGTGCACAGTAAGTTTGAAGAATTATGATGTCATTCTTCGAATTAGGAGGAAAGCTATCCTACATGCTCAGACCGTCGTTTCCTCCCTGCAGTTTGAGGGCTGCGCCAAGGCCTACTCCCGTCTGGAAAACCTCAAGACGCACTTACGCTCCCACACCGGAGAGAAACCATACGTGTGCGAGCACGAGGGCTGCAACAAGGCCTTCTCCAACGCCTCGGACCGGGCCAAGCATCAGAACCGCACGCACTCAAACGAGGTAAAGTGACACCAGGTCGCTCGATAGAAGTTTGCTGTCCGCCGCCGGCGTCCTCACCTCCTTTTTTTTCTTTTTCAGAAACCGTACGTGTGCAAAATCCCGGGCTGCACCAAACGCTACACGGACCCCAGCTCCTTGCGGAAGCACGTGAAGACGGTGCACGGGCCCGAGGCGCACGTCACCAAGAAGCAGCGCGCCGACTACCTCGGCCGCCGCCCCGCGGGAGCACGGCGCCAACGGGCAGGGGCGCTCGCCGGGCCAGGTGGGCCTGGGCGGCGGCTACACGGACCAAAGGGAGTACAACCACCACGCTACCTCAAAGCAGGACGAGCGTCTGCAGGTCAAGTCCATCAAGACCGAGAAGCCCATGGTGAGAGCTGCAGACTAACAGCTTGAAAATATCACATCTGCCTTCATCTAACACTTAACCTGGGAGGGGCGTGAACTCTGACCTCTTTCTAACAAGCAAACCTTCTTCTTTCACCCAATGCTTCGGCATTTCTCTCCCTGCCGTTGTTAAGGACAGTGGGTAATCAGGTGAGATGGATACGCTCTCTTTCTTTCCTTTGTGCCTGTCTCACCGTCCACTTCCTTTCATCTCTTGCATTCATCGATATCTTCATCATTTCAACCCAAAGCAATTGGGAGAGGGTGCAAAACAGAACTTTCCGTCTGCAGCAGCGTGGCTGAGCTTTCGCAAACGTTGCAAACATGCAGCAAACTCATTCTCATCGTGAACAGAACTGGCATCTCTGCAAAGTTCAAGAGTCCAGCGTTTGTGTTCCAGGGATTGTGTTGTCACAGGAAGGTCATGCTGTGTCATCTTTCTGTATGATTCTCAGCAGGAAGTGTCTTTCAAACATCGTCGTGACTTGTGAAAAAAAAAAAATCAACGTGTTCCATTCATTTGCATCCATCTAAACTGCTCCACATAGACCTTCTGATTTTTTATTTTCTCCTCCTCCTTCCTCCCCTGTGTGCGTCAGACGTCTCAGCCAAGCCCTGGCGGTCAGTCTACATGCAGCAGTGACCAGTCCCCCGTCGGCATCTATCCCAGCCGTGGAGTCCAGCTTGCTGTGAGTGCCGGACGCTCGCCAGGGGAGGGGCCGGAGGAGGACGAGGAGAAAGAGGAGCACGGGGAGGAGGCGGACGAGGAGTGCGAGGGCGAGCCGGCCCCCATCATGGACTCCACCGTCTCCACCGCCACCACGGCCATGCTGACCCTGCAGGCCAGGCGCAGCGTGGGCCGCCCGCTGCGCTGGATGGAGCACATCAAGATGGAGAGGCTGAAGCAGGTCAACGGAGCGCTGCCCAGGCTGGGGCCCCTGTCGCCCTCACCGCCACCGAGGGTTTCTGCACTGCCCAACTTCCTGGGAAAGGGTGAGTCGCTGTCTCAGGTGTTGATGACCCCTCCCCATAGACGCACATATGCTTATTTGCAACTCCAGAGTGCACTTGAGCAGCCTTGCATAGGCAAAAAGCAGGAAGCAGAGCATTTAAGCAGGCTGTGCTTTATCTTGTGACATCAGAGGTTTATTTCCAGAATCATTTGGTTTCAGAGGGTATTTTTCGGGGGAGGAAAGGAATAAAAAGCAGTAAAGGATGTTTTTTTTCATTTCTGGGGAGTTTATTCACAGCTCAGGGATAGATATTGTTAGGAAACACTGGTGAAGTGAACTTCAAACTCAGCCATGTGTCAGATAAATTATTATCTGCAGTCCCATCTTAGCCCCTCTCGGGGGTGAAAGACTCAGGCAAACTAGATGCTTGGAGAAAAAAAAAGTCCCGTTCCACTAGAGAACGATATCAAATTCATATCAAGCCGCTGCATCGAGCCAGAGAAAATAGCATGTAACAGCGTTTCATGGCCGAGTGCAGCGTGCAGTCAATGGAGGAGTCTGTTTTAAGGGCGTCTGTTTGACTGAGCAAGACTCCCATTTGGCTGCGATTCACTGCATGGGGTTGTTGCTTTTCCCCTGAAAAGTGAATGCTGCCTGAGGTCAGGGGTCTCAGTTTGGGAATGCACTGGCTTAAAAAAAAACAAAAACCCAAAAAAACCTAGCTTTCATCAGAAATGAAACTGAATTGTTCAAAATCAAAAACAAAGTTGTTCTCACGAAAGAAGAAAAAAAACATCCCACCCACACACAACACAACACAACACAGAGAGCCAACTGATGGTGTTGACTCCCTGGCATCACACACACACAAAGTGAGCAGCAGCGCTCGGGTCCTTTTCTAACCTTCTGCTGACCTGATTAGCAGCAGCTGGGAGGAAGACGCAGGTGTTGCCAATGAGTGCTGATCAGCCACAATCACAACTTTATGACAATATATATACTAAACATACAGAGAATTTGGTTTGCATTAATGTGAACATAAATGTAAACAACCACAGCTGAAAGAAAAAAACTAAACTAACACTGAATTTAAAAAAAATGTACATCATAATAATTATAATAAAAAGCCAGTGGCTTATATTTTGCTGTTCTAGTTTACTATTTATTGCTTACCAAGGAGGACTGCACTGAAATTCTGTTGTAGCTGGTACATTGACAATAAAAATGGGGTATTCTGTTCTATCCATCTGTTCATAAGATGTAAATATTGTGTTTTTTTACTTTTTTACCTAGCAAATATTTTAAATTATTTATTTTTAATTAATATAATTTTCCAAATTTTTGCACTACCATTACCATTGCTGTAATTATGCAACTTTCTCCACGGTGGGATTAATAACAGCATTCTATTCTATTCTATTCTATTCTATTCTATTCTATCGCTTGTTCACTCTGCGTCTTCCCTCCATCGCCACCTGCAGGATCCTGCCTGGGCAGGCAGTGGGGGGTGACCCCGCCCCAGCCGCCCGCTCCCGCCGAGCTGGCCAACACGGAGCTCACGGTGCTCAGCGTGCTCCGCGACCGGCGCGACAGCAGCGGCAGCGCCGCCAGCTCCGCCTACCTGAGCGGCAGCCGGCGCTCCTCGGGCATCTCGCCGTGTTTCTCCAGCCGACGCTCCAGCCAGGCGTCCCACCAGGGCGAGGGCGCGCCGTCCCGCCCTGGCCGCCGCCGCCCACCACCGCCGCCTGCGCAACCTGAGCTCCGCTGACTCCTACGACCCCATCTCCACCGACGCCTCCCGCCGCTCCAGCGAGGCCAGCCACTGCGACGGAGGAGGCGGAGCCGCGGGGACGCTGGGCGGCGGTGGGTGGGGCTTGTCGGAGACGCGCGGGATGCTCAGCTTGACCCCCGCTCAGCACTACCACCTGAAGGCCAAGTACGCTGCGGCCACCGGCGGCCCCCCTCCCACGCCCCTACCCAACATGGAGTGGGCCAGCCTCAAAAATCACGCCGTGGTCCCGATGGAGGAGGGCGGCGGTAACCACCACCCTCTGCCCCCGCTGGTCAGACCCCACCGCTGCAGCAACACCGCCGCCGCCGGAGGAAGTCTGGGGCACGGCGGCTACAGGAGGCGGGGCCTCTACCCCGGTGAGGGGCCCCTGAATGGGCCCCGCAGGGCCAGCGACCCGGTGCGGAGCCAGCCTCACGACCTCGGCGCCTTGCCCTCGGTGCAGCGCTTCAGCAGCCTGAACAGAACAGCCTGAACAGCCTGAACAGCCTGAACACCCTCCACCCTCTTCCGCCGCTGTCCCATTACCCCGCCAGCTGCGGCGCCGCCCGCTCGGAGGGGAACCTGCCCAGGGGGCTGCACAACCCCAGCATCGCCGAGCACGCCGCCCTGGAGGCGCTGGCCACAGAGGAGGAGGACGACGGCCTGCTGCTGCTCGCCGACGAGGACATGCTGCCCGACGACCTGGTGCAGTACCTCCGCTCCCGGGCTCGGGACGACCAGATGGAGCAGATCCACGGCTTCTCCGAGCCGTACGGCCTCCAGCAGCAGCAGCAGCAGCAGCAGGTGGCGGTGTCGGTGTCGGGGCCGAGGAGCCCCAGCCAGCTGCCCGTCCAGTGGAACGAGGTGAGCTCCGGCAGCGCCGACAGGTCCCCTCAGCGGTGGCCGCACCCGGACCTCGGCTCCGACCCGGAGCCTTTCGGCCGGTTTGGAAACATGATGTGCAGCAGCAGCAGCAGCAGCAGCAGCAGCAGCAGATGGGCGGCGGCTCCCAGGTCAGTCAGTCCCACAGCGCTTACTGCAGCCACCCGCCCGTCAAGCTGGAGGCGTCGCCCAACTCTTGCATGGAGGCGGCGGCAGCGGCCAAGACCCTCCGCCGGCCCGACCTCTCAACCTACAACGGCGCCCCCTCCTGTCACAACGGGAACAGCGGCCTGGCCTCCGCGGATCACCATCACCACCACCACCTCTTCAACCAGCCGACCGCTCCCCAGCTGGGCCGGCAGGGCCACGCCCCCCGCCACAGGAACCTGGCCCGGGTCCAGCAGTACCACCCCGGTCCGGAGCTCCCTGGTCAGACGCAGCCGAGGGACGGCAGCCTCTGCGGCTCCCTGCCGGATAAAGTCCCCTGGCTGAAGCTGGAGGCTGCCGACCAGGGCTACCTGGACCAGGGCTTCTCCGACTGCCTCCCTCACGACACCTGCAAGGGCTCGTTTCCCGCTCTGAAGGACCAGTGCCTGCTGGAAACCATCGCCGAGTCGGTGGGGCAGGTGGACGCTCACCTCAGCCCCGGCGCCGACCAGGTGACCAGCACGGTGGACAGCAGCGTGCCGGCGGCCCTGTTCGGCGCCGGCCTGGACTTCGTCGCCATGCTGGAGGACGGCTTCGACCAGAGCAGCCTCGTCTCCGGGGCCCTAAGCCCCTCCATGTTCCAGGGGATGTCCAGGACCTCGTCGCGCCTGACCACGCCCCGGGCGGCGGCAGCGGCGGCGGGTGGGGCGGCGGCCTTCCACAGCGTGGCGCCTGGCCTCAACAACATGGCCATCGGCGACATGAGCTCTCTCCTCACCACGCTGGCGGAGGAGAGCAAGTTCCTGGCCATCATGCAGTAAGCGGGCGCCCGCCTCTCCCCTTCAGCCTTCTCCGCCCTGAGGAAAAAATAAAATCATAATGAAATGAAACAAACAGAAGAAAGAGAAGAAGAAAAAAAACAAACCTCTGGTGTATGTGAAGATAAAGACCAAAGTGGCAACAGTGACTATTGAGTACTGTAAATGTGGTGGAACAGGCACTTGCCAAAACCTTTTATTTTGTAAAAAAGAAAAAGAAAAAGAAAAAAAAGTCATCTCACAAAGAAATGGGATGTGTCACAATTATGTACAGATGAATAGTTATATTCCTTTTCTGGAATGTAGGCTATTTTTTGAAAAGCTCTTTCCTCTGTATTACTATGTGATAATGAGCAAAAGCTCACTTCCTTACAAGCAGTATTCTGTGTTTTGTCACTGTTTTGTTTTTTTTAAAAAAATATTATTTGTTTGCTGTACACACTGACGGTAAAACTGCATGTTGTTTGATACGGAAGACAAACTGTTTATATATAGGAGTGCGGAGCCGAGTTCAGCCGAGGAGGGCGCGGCCGACCAACTTGCTTTCTTTTTTGTACTGTGCCGGTACCGACATCGACCGGCCCACGTGCCAATAATCTAGCGTTCTGACTGCGCAGACACAAAATCCATTCTCGCTGCGGCGGGTCAGACACGGGCCACTGGTTCGATGAGAACTTTTAGACGCCGAGAGGTTTTGAGAAAGTGAAAGTGTATTTACATTGTCATATGTTACTTTTGTGAATCTGTAAATGTTTCAGTGCTTCTTGCAGGTTTTTACCTAGTGTTCTTTTTTTTTTTTTTTTTTTGACAGTTTTTTTTTTCCAGCTTCCTGAAGAGTAAGTGCAGTCTGTGGTATCAGGTCACATCCTCTGAGCCTCCAAGGCGTGTAGGTAGTTGTCTACTTGATATTTAATTGGCTTCATTTAGTTACCCTGCAAAGGTACTCGCAAGTGTACATAACAGTGTTTTTTTTATATCTGTTCTTATAACCTTGATTATTGACGTTGGATTGCACGGTTGTTTGGAGCTGAGACAGACACTTTTTTATTTCCTTTCTTTTTTCTCGATTTAAAGGGCCCGTCCGGGGCTTTTTGTTTGCTTACGTGAATCGATGGGATTTGCTTTCTGGGTTTTCCGGGCCCGAGAGCGGCCCACAGCACTCCGACTCCCCCCTCGTGATGATAAATGCTGTAAAGTGTCGTGTTTTGTTTTCCCAGGAAAGTCATTTGTATTGTTTCTCCAAAGCTCTTAAATTCAGAATGTGTACTGCCATCAAGTATTGCAGTGACTTTGTCGACAGTGTTAGTATTGCCTTGCAGTTCTGTGTGGCTGCGCACAGAATATTAAGTAGTTTACCTTTTTATTCAGTGTCAAAAAAAAGAAAACAAAACAAAACAGTGAGGTACAAATTGTTTTACTGTTTACTTGGGTACTTTTTTGTCATACTTGTAGCTGTGCATTGATGACGTTTTTTTTTTTAATTGTATCGACAAAAGTAGAAATCATTTCTTTTGAAGAAGGGAATCAATATTGAGGTATGTGCCTTATAAGTATCAGCCTGTCGATGATGAGAGTGATCACTGCCAATCCTCCAATGTAAATTATGGGGAAAAAATGTATGTTTCTTGCAAGGCCTAAAAATAATAATGATAGTGAAAAATGACAGAGCATTTAAAATCAGAATTTTAGAAAAGTGAAAATGTGCGAAATGCATTCTACTTTTCTTTGTTTTTTTTTGTTTAAGTTTTGACATTTATTGTGCTTTTTAAAATAAATAAATAATGAAATGAATAAATAAATAAATAAATATATATATATAAATGACGTGTAAATACAGTACTCTTTCTGTAGGTTTAGCAGAGGAAATGGAAGGTGTCCTGAGGCCAATAAAGAAGTGACTTTATAAGCAGGGATTTCCAGGCTCTGGTGAGAGCTTCAAGGGTCCAGCACTGCCCCTCCATCAGGAGAGCTACTTCGCTCTTTTATAACTGACTACAAATGTTTGTATGGTTTTAATAAATATGAGAAAACACATCTCAAGTCTCCTGTCTTCCTGTGTTAGGTTTGATAGTTTCCCCTCATTCTGGTCGAGACAGAGTGAACAACGTCTGTCCTGCAGCGCATGGAAAAGATATGAGTCACAGCTTTTTAAAGAAAACAGAACCGTCCAACGTGTTTTAACTCTCGCTTCGACTGCATAGATTCCAGGTTGTTGTTTTTTTCTCCCGCCACTCATCATTTTCCTATCACTGCTTAATCTGAGCTGAGAGTTGCTGGAGCCCATCAAAAATATCTTGAGGCAAAGGAGGCCTGGACAAGTCGCAAGGAGGTGCAACTTTTAATAATCATAAAAAAAAAATCCAAACTGAAATACTATGACTATTACTATAATATTCAGGTCTCATCATATGAATGCACATTTTCTTCTATGCGCACTCAAGTGTCATGCAGGGGCTGTTTTGACGCTGAGAGCAACCGTGTGGAGATTAAAGCCCGGTGTTAGCAGCCGCGCTCATTCACAAAGACACCTTCACAGACGCTCATTCAACTCCAGTCCGCTGTGCTCAGAGGTGACGCTCCATCAGCGGCACCTCTTAGCGAACTCCAGCTAAGTGCAGCGAGCTTTTGCATCATCCTACAACGTATATAAAAAGAGTCCGTCTATTACGCACATTATGCCTTTTGGAAGCTGGAGAAAAGTGTGACCACTTCCTTATAATGAAGGGTGCAGTTAGCCTTTCCACTGCAGAGGAGCATGAAAGCTGCAAATAGTTTCAACTGGCCAGATGACGGACCGTTCTGACTTTTGATGTCTGCGGATGGAGTTCCTTCAGAAAGTCCTGACATTCTGACTGCACCAAAGTGAGACCAACATACTTTTTGTGAAGATGTGTGTTGTTGGAGATAGAAAAAAGAAAAAAGGTGGCATTGGTTCACAATAGGAAATATTTTATTACTAAAAGGTCATCATGAAACTGAGGGCACTCCTTCAGCAGAGTTTCCACAACTACTCTTTATTGAAATCACAAGATTGTTGCTTTTTTTTCTTTTTCTTTACCATTTTGACATGAGGAAAAAAGAATCTCACATTAAATGACAGAAACTGGGGGGGAATATGTACAAATAATGGGAGAGTACAGTCACAACTGTGGCCAGCATTGTTTTGGTGTTGTAACAATGAGCTCGTACAGGAGGCACTTGAAAGTGAGAGCCTGAGGGAGCCGAGAGCTGGGAGGGGAGGAGATTTAAAAAAACAAAAACGTGACTACCGGTACTGGCAAAATGATGCATCGTTTAAACAGTACGTATGATGCATCTATTATGTTCCTTCTGTCAATGTGGGACCGATGCGCTTACAGAGCATTTACACAAGCCTGCACCACAGAAAAGTATAGCAAACAGGGTGCACATTCAAAAGCATGCATTGCCCCACAATATGGAGATGTGGCTGAAAATGTCATTTTTAATATATGCAACTACGAAAAAAAAGAAGAAAAAAAAGAAAAGAAAAACGTCTGCTGCTTGAGATTGTTTCTGCAATAGACATACAGTATTTACAGGAATTATATTCTTTCTTTTTTTTTTTAAAAACATCTCTTGCTCAAGTGCCAGTTAAATAAAAAAAGGAAGGTAACATAACTGCATCGCTGTGTAATGACGCTAAATTCAAACTGTTGACCGCTAACATCGTCAGGGAAAGTCTACTGTTTTCGATGACGTATTTACAATAAAACACATGGATCCCAGAAACAAAATAGAGTCGAGGAAGAAGTCAAAGTCCATGACATTCTGCTTGGGAGCACGTGGTGGCTGCGCGTCACTTTAAGCTGACTTCCCATTACAGCTGCTTTAGTGGTCGGGTTCCAGGTTCCTAGTTGGGCCCGGGATCTCTCAGATCTTCTCCTGGATGAAGGGGTGCTGCAGGGCCTGGTTGATGCTGATGCGTTTGGCCGGGTCCAGCATCAGGGTGCCGTCCAGCAGGTCCTTCAGCTGCATCACCTTCTTCCTCTGGTCCTCCGGCAGCCGCTGGCAACCGATCATGTCCACCAGGAGGTCTTTGGTGGGGTTGATGGTGCTCATCACCGTCACCTTCTCCTGAACAACGGAAGGAAGAAAACAGAACAAAGATAAGGCGATGCAGCTCACTTTGTGATAGGAAAGCGGTTGAGAACGCTTATTCAACGGCTGTTAAAAACACCCAATGCTGCAATGGGAGAGAGTGCCTTACCCTTTCAGTCACTTTGTCTACTTCAATGTACAGGAAGTTCAAATTCTGATCGAAGTGCTGGTCTTTGAACAAGCCTTTACGGATCATCTGGAGCAAGAGAGACAGAACATTGCATCAGCCATCACCTGCTGAACACTGACACGGCGCAGCAACACGCCTCACTCTGCCCGAGGAAAGGAAAACAATAACCCGAGGAGTTGGGAGTGATATGACGCAACCTTCTGGTTTTTTTCACCTTGTTGGGCATCTTGCCCTTGAGGTCCATGGCGAGTTTGATCATGTGGTTGTTAGAGGATCCTGGAAAGAGGATCTTGCCGGTGTAGAGCTCATATAGAGTGCAGCCTACGGACCACATGTCAATCCCATAGTCGTACGGCTTTCCTATAACTGAGGCACAATAAATTGGTGAGCGGGGTTTGAAAAAAAAAAAAAAGAAAAGAAAGAAAGAAAGAAATCCACATGGTGTAGTGTGGTGCAACTCACTGATTTCTGGAGCTCGGTAGAACCTGCTAACCAGATAGGGAGTGATGTCATTGTCAGCAACATGAGAGGCGGAGCCAAAATCACAGAGCTTCAGGATGGTCTTGGACTCATTGACCTGCGGTGGAGCAATAAAGGCAGAAGTTTGATGCACATGCTTGTTTTTTTTTGAAAAAAATCACTTCAGCCAGCGCGACGAAGCCGGGCGTTCACGTCGTACCAGGATGTTGTCCGGCTTGATGTCGGCGTGCAGGATGTTGCACCGTTTGAGCAGCTTCAGGGCCAAGAAGAGCTGCTGGCTGTAGGAGCGAACGGCCTTGATGTGGAGGCCGACGTCCTTGCCGTACTTCTTCAGCACCTCTCGCAAATTCATGCTGCCAATGACAATGTGACGGGGGTTTAGTGGACTCATCACACACGCACCAAACAAAGCAATGAAAGAATGAATGACGTGATGGATGGATGAATGGATGGGGAGACTCTTCATTTACCTGAGAGGCTCAAAAACAAGACAGAGATGCTGCTTGTGGTAGAAGTGCCTGAAGAGACGCAGGCAGTGGAATTTGTCATCAGGATCTGCATCGTTTAGCTTCTTGAGGAACTCCAACTCCTTCAGTCCCGTCTTTTGCCTGAAAAAAAATTTTTTTTTTATATATCAGGTTTATTAATAAATTAGTATATCAAGCAGAAATTTAAAATAAACAACCATTGTAGTGTGTTTGCATGCGGTGGATAAAAAAGTGGATGAATTTGTGTAGGCATTTGATGGAAAAGCACAAAAAAGAAGTGCAACTCACATGAGCTCGTTGTTTCGGATGATCTTGACTGCCACCTCCTGGCCGGCCCTGGCAGTGTCCCTGGCTCGGATCACATTGCTGAACACACCCTGGCCGGTGTAGCCGTAGACGTCGTAGCGCTTGTCCAGCGTCTCCCCGATGTTCACTCCTAATAAAAGCACATTTGGCAAACTTGTTACCAACAGGGAGACGGCGGTCTGAAGAAATCCTGAGAGAAGATCTCCTCCTATCTTTGAAGAAGCAGAGACGTCCCACTGACAGGGAAAGTAAAAGTTTCAGCCGTGCTTCCAGATAGACGCCTGAGGAAAGAGGTGAGATAGCGGGGCAGCACTTACTGTAGTAACCCTCAGCGTCAGTCCAGTTGTCCCTGAGGTTGGGGTTCTCCTTGAAGTCCTTCCCCACACCAGCGGCTCTCATCCTCGCACTCTGCAGAGCAACACAACAGGACGGCAAGTCAAAGAATGCCAGACGCTGGGAACTCCTTTACCGTTTCAAACTTCCATCTTGACATGACAGCACGGCAACTGGAGCGCACTTACGTCAAAGTCGGCAGCAAACATGTCATCCGACTCGGTAAACATGTCAGGAGCTGAGGGCTTCTTCTGGTTGGCTCCTGGAACAAAACAAAACAAAACAACAACAAGACGGCGGCGCGCCGGGTGAGTCTCTCGTGATCCACCGCGTTGTAAAACAGAAAGTCTGGAACATGAGTTTGATTCACATACTCTGCAGAGCTCAAAATATGCTGCAGACCTGTTGGCAGAGACAGCCAGGCTTTGGATTACAAGCCAGCAACTGAATGAACACATGACAGAAAGACACAACAATTATGACCCCTGCATGGCACAACTCTGCAATTCTCACACAAACGCACCCTTATAGGACGTGTGCAGTGCGGCTTCCTCTGACCATCCGATGAGATGAGAGTGGAAAAGCCCCATAGATTAGAAACGCAGGGTAGAGCCAACTTCATGATTAGAATTTCTTGGCATCAATCAGCCCTCACCGTTTTCATGCCGTTTTAAAGCTGAAAAAGCTAAAAGCTTTTGAAGTGAAAACAAAGTTATTATTGTTAATCCAATACAGATAAATTTGCCTGATTTCCTAAGTTTGCAGAAGTGGCTCCAGTCAGAAGGTGCGGAGGAAAAAGACCCCGACTGGTTTCTCGAGGAGGGACGCGATCAAGAACGTCTCCAGCTCCACGTTGTTGGAGAATCCAGCCGCACGTCGAGAGTCGTGAGTGAGGCCCTGAGCACAAACCTGACCTGGTGGCGTTCATTCAGTTGGCCTTGTACACTCACAGACGAGACAGAAAGGTCCCTTCGAGCGGAGCCTTACCGTCTTTCTCCTGGGCGATGAGGTTGTGCTTGGCCTTGATGCTGGCCTCAAAGGTGTTGACGTTCTCGCGCTCGTACTCCTTGACGTCAGCCGCCACTCGCTCCAAGATGTCGTCGGGCGAAGGCGAGCGGCTGCGCGTGCTGCTCTGGGGGCTGCTGGGCTCCGAGATCATGTTGGTGTCCTCGTTCACCACCTTGTATTTCTGGACAAAGTGGGACATTTCACCATCAGAGTCAATCAAACAAAAAGCGCAACTTGGCAAACTTACTTTTATCAATAAAAGGGGAGTGAAAAAAACCAAACAGCAGCAGGAGGTCAGAATCAGTCACGTGCACAGACCTGGACAATGGCCAAGCGCTGCTGTCGCCGCTGCTCAATCAGTGCTTCTTCATCCACTTCCTCCCCATCAAAGTCCTCTAGGCTGCAGAGAAGATACAAATGTTTTGAGATTAATATCAATCGACAAGCGGCAGTAACACAACTCAGCATTTATCCATAAATGGCAAAAGAGCAGATGTAATTAATTGTGTGTCCTTCACTCCTTCTCTCCAGAGAGTTCAGGTTAGTTAGTTGCTCGTCTTTACTCACACTTCATCTTCGGAGGACTCCTGGTCGACCTTCATGCCCTCCGACAGACTCCCCTTGAACTTGTCCTCGTCTCTGTTCTGTCGCCGTCTCCGGTCTCGGTCCCGCGACATGGAGCGCCGGTACTGCCTCAACCTGCCGTATCTGTCTCTCTCGTCTGACCTGTACGGCACAGAATACAAACTTCATCACCCTGTAAAAAATTCTCCCATACACAAAATGAGAGATTATGTTCCTGAGAGAAGTGGCCAGCGGCTCACCTGCGTCTTATGGGAGAGCGTCTGCGTGGGGAAGATCGAGAGCGCCGCCGCGGTGACAGAGGCGACCTCCTTCTCAAAGGCGAGCGGCTGATTCTGCGGCGAGCGGCCAACCTGGGGCTGGTGTCTCTGGACCGATCCCGGCCACTCAGTAAATCTGGCCGAGGGCGCTTCCTGTGGGAAGTTGTCATAGCCAATGACAGTTCACACACAGTCATGTTGACATGTACCAAAATAGATTTTTCCAAGGTTTGCACTTTTAAGATTACATTGTCCAGCTGCTGCTGCTCTACAAACTTATTGGTATAAAAGCATTGCGGGAAGGTGGACGAACCTTTGTGGGGAATCCGGCCTGTCAAACTCTCTCCTCCTGACGTCAGGCGAGCGACTCCTCCCCCTCCTGGGTGGAGTCCTGGTTCTGGATGGGGAGTTGCTGCGCTTGGACACCCTGTCTGAGGCACTGGTGGAGGGATGGTGGGCGTCCCGAAGGCGCGGCGAGGCGCTGCGGTTCCTGGCGGGGCTGTGAGGCGCTCGTCTGTGCGGGGAGCGGTTCTCCTTCCCTGACGAGGCGTCCTTCGATGGGGACTTGGCCGGCCGCCGTTCCCGGTCGGCGTCCGCGCGGATCGGCCGCTCTCTGGATCTGGACCGCCGGCCGGCTCCCTTCTGGTTCTGCCGGTCGTCTCTCCTCGGGGGGGAGCGTTTCTCAGAGCGGCCGGGTTTCTGCTCTCCCCTCCAGCCCGACGGGGAGCTGGACTTGCCGCCTCTTCGTTGGACCTGTCGGCGCCGTCGGCACCCTTCCTGTCTTTGGACCTGCTCCTGCCACGGCCCCTGTCTTTCGCGCCCGTCTCCTTTGCGGCTTTGGTCACCTTGTCCTGTTTCGTCTCCTTGGCCTGTGCCGCTTTGTCCGCGGACTTACTCCTACTGCGGCGCCTGGCAGCGGACTTGCTGCCGTCTGTTGAGTCCCGTCTAGATTTTCCGCTTTTCCCTCCCCTGGGAGATATGGGTTTACCTGAGCTGCCCCTTGGACGCTGTTCTCCGTTCCTAATCCTGGCCTCGCCATCCTCCTCCGATCCAGAGTTATAACCCTGAAGAATCAAACCCATGCCTGACTGAACCTTGCCCTCCATTAACTGGCTGTCCAGCTCGGCTTTAATCATGGCCCTCTGTTTCTCCAAATCCTCCAGCAAAGCCCTGTCGTCCAGGCTGGGATTCCCAGAGGAGGGAGAGGATTCAACTTTCCTGTGGCCAGAGGAGCCCAAGACAACTGCCCCCGAGGGAGAGGAGCCCTCCTTGCGCTTGTGTTTCCTGTGTTTGTGGCGATGCTTCCGTTTGCGGTCCTTGTCCTCATCAGAGGCATGTTTGTGTTTCTTGTGCTTACTACGGTGTTTGTGTTTTTTCCTCTTGTGTTTACCACCGCCGCTGCTGTGATGTTTGGACCCTTCTTCTGTCTTTTCGCCATTAGTCACGGCCTCCTCCTAGGATGAGACAACAAATCCCTGAGAAAGGCTCAACTTAAAAGATACATTTCAGTTCTCCAGTCCAAAAAAATAAAATAAAATAAAATGCTATAAGGCACATGGCAACATTTTTAGCATTTTATGTATGTAGGACTCTGGTGTTTATAGACTTTAATGAGGCTGATACAATTAAACATTAATTTAATCACTGTACACTGGGTCTCTTCTTCTCTTCTTGAACAATTATAATTTACGGCAAATGGGGTAATATCAGGAAACATGTTAAATGCACTTGGATGATTAGACAGCCAGGTGTAAAATATAGATCACAGTAAAGATAAAACTGATTAAAGAGTGGCTCAATTTATTGTGCAGTCTCGATGAAAGTCCAGATCGTCTGCCAGGTCCTACCTCTTCTTCCTCCTCCTCTTCTGACATGCCTCCACTGTCTTCATTCCCACTTTTATCGTGACTCTCCAGGTCCTGCTTCCTGTTTTGTTTCAAGAGAACAGGGTTAAACATTAAGCAAACTATATGAGACATTGTGGCCGTGTGCAAATCCAGCATTTGACGCCTGTTTCACGCAGGTGTCGGGGAGTCAAATGGTGTGCTGTACAAACAGTGACGACAAACACCTGCAGTGCACTATCATTACTTTTATCAAGCCCAGAGAGCCTCACGGACCCTGGCAGTTCAGATGATGGATAACTGTGATAACGTTGTTTAATTTACCAAATAAAAATGCGTGGTCGTGGGACTGAAACAAACTACACAAAATAATATCCAGTTATTGCTACTGAAATGAAGGGGGCTTTTAAACATTAAGGAACCCGGCATTGCTTCTCACCTACTACCCCCTCCTCACAACAGTAACCTTGGCAACCACGACAACAGCAGGATCTTCAAAAACCTCAGACTTTTAACAGCTCTTTTGTGCATAGTTCAGTTAGATTAACACACGGCAAACAAACATCCGTGCAATAATCTGCAAGCGTTACAGCCAATAAACTGTCCTTCGTCAATAACTGACAAGTGAGAGTGCGCGCGCGTACATTAAGAATAAATGGCTGTTAATAAACTAATACCAACGACCACAACAAGCCCAAGATGTCACCGGGTATATCCCTCGGATAGGTTACGTAATGGGCCAAATTAAGCTTGAAACTGCTTAAACACTTGGCAGCAACATTTACGCGCAGTGGTTGGCGGTGCTGTAGAATATTACTCTGGTTGTTTACGGGACTGACGGAAAGGGGGAAAAAAATACCATCGACGGTTTTAAACTTCCGCTGCACTTGTTCACACCGCCAAGCCAGTCCACTCTTTCAACACCGAGCTAGCCGGAACAGGCTAACCGCTCATAGCAAACTTAGGGATGTTAAGCTAAGCGTATGTTAAATGACCGTCACATGTTGTCAAATTTTAGGAGTTTGGGTGACTTCTAAAAACAGTAGCATGTTATTTACACCGGGGAAAACACAGAGCAATGAATGTGGAGTATTCCGCCGTGTGCTGCACTACCTGATAAAGTTAATGCTAGGCGAGCCAAAGAGCATTAGCTTAGCCGGCTAAGAACATTGGCTAGCTGTGAAGTGTGAAGCCAGCGCCAACAACGTCGCACACCTGCACTTGAAACCTAAGCAGCGAGAACACGAAACAGCACAACGTCAGAACAGCGGTTTTATCGTTTTGGCATAGGGGTTTTGTGCAGAAGTAAACGACTTACACGTGTTCGTTTCCATTATTCATTCTTGTAGACGCGATCTCGACGTCGGCCATTTTCCTCAGTCAAGGCGCTGCTTCTTCTTCGTGTTGTTATACAGGGGAAGAACAGCAACATCAAACCGTTGAGACGCCCTCTGTTGTGTTGGCGGTACCGTGCACTTGTTACTTGCGCTCTGCAGTTATGTCTTTTGTCCACCAGGTTGGCCCCTTCTTTCATGTTCACTTTCGACCGATCAAACGGTGCAATGCAGATAATTAAAGGAGACGGTTTGATATTTTACAAGTTTTATAAATATGACAAAATGAGAGCAAACCTGAGCTATGAAGGTACTTTTTTCTTTTTCTTTTCATAGAAATACCACATTTCTGTTCTCATCCAAACTTCTTGTACAATTAATCATTTGAGTTATAGTTTGAGATTAGGGCAAGATAAATAAATAAATATATAAATAAGAAACATTTTAATGACTGATATTGATATAATCTGTCACAGTAAGCATCCACACATATAAAATGCATTTCATGTCTTTTTTCACATTGTTTATGAGCAGGCGTTTGTATCAGAGGGCTCATTTCCGCCCTTTAACTTCTGGATCTAATTTATAGCACTATGGCCATTTTTGTCAGAATGAGTGAATTGAACATAAAAAATCCAAACGGGGAGGCACTGCCTGAAGTCTCTGCGCTCGTTCAAAGACTCCACGAGCACAGAGCCGTAAAAGACAAGGCTCAACAGATGCGCACCAGAGACGAGCGCAGTCCATTACGTGCTGCGGCAGTGAGTTAACCCAGTGTGAACCTGGCCCCCTGCTCTCCTCACTGGGTTTTGTTTGCTTTTTGAGTTATGGTTCCCAATGTCTTGCTTAGAATAAAGCACTGCCATAGCTCACAATGCTGTTCAATGAAAAGGAGAACGGCTGTGCTGTACTTGTGCAGATGTTCTTTGTTCCCCAACAGATGTAGCCATCTTTTATCTTTTTCTTTATTTGTCCTCCCTGCAGCCTGTTTTCTTTGCTGTATGACACAGAGAAATGTTTGATTCTCTGAAAGAAACAAGATGAAGACCGAGGCATCTGGCCTCGTCTGAGGGTGACATCTATGCAAAGTAAGAGAATCGCTAAGCAGAAGTGAGTGAACTGCCATGGTCTGAACTGATTTCAAGCTCAATGACATTATGTAAGTATATTGTGTGTGTACATGTATATATACACATACATGTGTGTATGTATTGCTGTGACACAAAAAAAAAAAAATCTGGAAAAAGGCAAGACAAAATCTCTATTTCCAAGTAAAGTTTAATCTTCCATAGAAATAAACCCACACTGGGGCTTCTCACCACAGAATGTGCTGATTCAGTGAATGTGACCAAACCACAGATTGAGGGAAACTGGAGAAAAGTTTTTTTTTGGTTTTTTTTTGGCACGTCTCCACCTGTTTTTCTCCATGCTATTTAATTTTTCCAAAACCAAACCATTTGCGCTTCTGTACAGAGGTGGAATTCGGTTTGGTGAACCACTGATGGACCGGATTGTCTGGTCAGCTGGTCCAGCAACATGTGGAGATAGGGACGAAGCCAGGAAAAAGGGAAAAAGACAGAAACACAAAGTGTTTCCAGGATCATCCACCATTGACACACTACATATGATATCTTCTGATAGCTTGCTAGTTTTGCTGCCATGTAACTTTTAAATGCCCCTAGTTTCTTTCTCCAGCCACCACTTGCATTCAGTGCTTCTCTCCACAACTTCATATTACAGGAAATTACAGTGATGCTTTCCCCCACAGTGTCATCTCTACTTCAACAATCTAAGTGATGCTGGCTGGTGCTATGAGGAAAGTGCAGAACGCAAGAATCATTTTTCCATGCGCACTCGTATCTGCTCTTGCTGATTTGAAAACATATTGATGTGCTTCTCCACCCTTTGCCCTCTGACAGTTGGGATGGACTTCAACATCTCCGCAATCCTGAATGCTGGACAAGCTGTTTAAGAAAATAACCTCTTCTGGGATATGCAGTGGTTAAGAGTTTAGCTGGAACAACAGTCGATTATTGTTTTACATTTCTTTTGAAAAAGCTTCATTTATGAGGTGGCATTCCCCGAACTGACATTGACCTATAATGTGTTCTCATTGGCTCACCCACTCCATGGAGGAGCTCCATTAGCCAGTGACGCACAGATCAGCTGCATGATCAATACAATTTAATGCACTTTAGCTGAGTAGTACACTAAGTAAAAAAAATGATTTCGGGTGAGGCAAGGATCGTCATGAGTGCAAAAAAGCTGGATATGTGCGCAGCTCTTGCCTTCAGAAATGCATCTCAGCGATTATTTTCAAGTCAAGGCCGACGCACTGAACCAACATCAGAGAAAAACAACAAGCTTCTCCTCCGTCTCCTCCTCCTGGCAGCTATAAGAAGATGGGCAGCCTGCTGGATTCTTTGCATAATAATAGTCTGTTGACACTGGGAGAGGAAGGAAGGAGGGGAGGAAGGAAGGGGGAGGAAACCGTGTTGAAAGAGGAACTGTTTTTCTTTTCCAGGCTGTGAAGTGACGCGCTCTGGATGCGGGAAACTAATCCGGATTAACGGAGATGCGAGTTTTCATCTGGACTCAGCAAAGCAAAAAAAAAAGTTGTAGACGCTTTCGACTTCTGTTTTTTTCTTCTTTCCTGCCACGTTTGAGATCACGCCTGTGATGGGCTGAGCGGCCGTCGCCCTCCCACCGCCGATCAGCAAGCAGCAGGAAAAAGTTGCCGCAAGTTTGCGCAGTTTTCCGCGCTCCTGCGGCGCGCCGCCGGACTGTCCCGGCATGCTGGGCTGACGACCCAGGAGGGGTGTGTGTGTGTGTGTGTGTGTGTGTGTGTGTGTGTGTGTGTGTGTGTGTGTGTGTGTGTGTGTGTGTGTGTGTGTGTGTGTGTGTGTGTGTGTGATGGCATCGGCTGTGTTCGAAGGCACGTCTCTGGTCAACATGTTCGTCCGGGACTGCTGGGTGAACGGGATCCGCAGGCTCATCATCAGCCAGCGGGGAGAGGAGGAGGAGTTCTTCGAGATCCGGACGGAATGGTCGGACAGGAACATTTTATACTTGCACCGGAGTTACTCCGACCTGGGTCGGCTGTTCAGAAGGTTGCTGGAATCTTTCCCAGAGGACAGGAGAGACCTGTCCAAGAGCCCTCCGATAGAAGGTTGGTATTGATGTATATTTGAATACTCGCTTAAATATTCCCTCCTGAAACTTTGGCAGATTCATTTATCGACAAATGTTTTCCTGACCAAAAACATCCATAAATTGAACTCCTACTGACCAGAACGTCATTCCAGGCTGGGGTGGCCGAGACACAACAGGATCATTACCGTAACATCCCCAACTCGCATTAAAACAGCAACAAAAAGACACACAAACAAACAATAATGTCAAGGCTGCTTTCAGGCCTACTTAACAAAAATAAATAAACACATAAATCAAACATAATGTATGGAATGAATTCAAAACGATAATAATAATAAAATAAATAAATAAAATAAAATAAGAATGTAATGCAATGTGTTGTGAATGCACAGGTGCCAGTGGAGCTGATATTTTTTTTGTTTTTGTGTCATGAAGTGCTGCTTTTTTCAGAACTCAAGGGCCAAATCATCAGACACATAATCAATAATGGCTGAAAGATCACTGAAACTGACTCACAGTCTGGACTCGTGGGTTAATATTTTACACACTTACAGTGCCAGAGCCACCATGTTGCCACATTCTCCAGACCACAAGGCCACACAGTTGACATCGTCACAGAGCTCTTTTTAATATTCTGCATCTGAAAGCTTAAACTGTGTTTTCTGATACTTGGTAACTAAAATGTAGCCAAAAGGGATGCATCCCTTCAGGAGGAGTGGACAGTTCAAGGTTAAAACTTACCTCAGTACCCATCAGGCCCTTTTAAGGCAGAACCATGTGTGCCCAATGCCTTGGGATGCTGTGAGGTGATTATGAGGTTCAGTTAGTGCTTTTTTATTTTATTTTATTTTACCAACACTTTTTCTCTTGGCAGTGTGACAGGGTGCAAAAAGAGTCAAAATACTTTGGAAAAAAACCCAGTATTTAAGGGGTACAAAGTTTGTTTATTTTTGCTTAGAATAAACTAGAATTGGCCTCTGCAAATGTTTTTAAACAGAGGCTGGAACATTTCCCCATAATTTTTTTTCAGTGCAAATCGTAGTAAAACTTTGCAAGTGCACGTTTAGGCGTGTCAAGTGCTTGCGAAAGTTTAGTCACTCAGGTTTTGGCCCCTTCACACTGGAACACCGCGACAGTGCCAACAGCTTTGGCTCGGCTCCCAGCTCGCTCTGTGGATGTCAGTTGTGAACACAGACTCCTTGGCTCTTTTCTTTAGTCTCTACCCACTGAGCCTATACTAATATTTCGGGAATATCCCTTTAGCGATGACTGGAAGTCAGAGCCTCCTGATCAAACACCAAAATAGCCGATAGAGTTTGTTTTACGGCATGCTGTTTTGCAAAATAGTGACTGATTTTCTGGTGTCTTCCAACAGGGGGAAATGTAAAGTGCTTTCTAATGGCCAGTGAGACACCTCCTCTGATTTTCTTTGGCTTTTGTTGTGATTGCCACTCAGATTTAAACACCCCCTCCTCCCCAGTGAACCAAAACAACTTCGGCCTCCTCTCAGCTCGTGTTTTCCTGCTTCGGTTCGTCACCCGGGCAACAAAGAAGACTTTGCGAAGCCTTCAGACTGATGTCACGATGAGGGAGAGGCTGTGACTGGATATGCCATATTTAGGCCCCTCAGGCCTCCTTTTAACATTTAGTTCACATGTGTTCCAAGAGTGAATACACTTGCAGGAAGTGGTTGCTCACATTCCTTGCCAGGCCGCAGACGGAGGCTGGGTGTTGTCCGGTAGTCCTGCCCAACGTCTTGTCCTGTCGCCTGTACTAAATAATAATTGAGAAATGTGGACAAAAACTCTTCAAGACAAAACTTACTGGAGTTGGAGTTGTAAGTGTTGCCCGATCTTGGAATATTTGCTTTTAAGTACTATCATGTATTGTAGGTTTTTGACCCCACTAATTGTTTGCCAGCTTGACTAGCTGACAGATGTTGAATATACTTAATTTTAATTAACAACCATTAATTAAAATGTGAAGCACGTGTAGCCACGAGACACCAACAAACAAACAAGAAACCCACTGCTACTTGCAAAGAAACCAGAAGGCTAAATGCTCCCGTCCGACTCGGAGCGTACGTTGGAAAGATGACCTCCTCAGAATGACTGCGGCGTCTTGAAATAACATGTTGCTGAAAGTGCAGAAATTTAGTGGTGAGATGATAAAGGGGTTGGGCTGCTGACGAGCCGGATCCGCGCAGACAGATAGCTGCGAAGCGGTTGCAGCCGCTTGCAACATCAGATGACAGTTCAGATAATGTGTCTGTGTATGTTGTTCCTACATCCACGGTGCTGCGGCGGTTAACAGAGGGCCTTGTCAACAAAATGTAAAAACAAGGAAGGGAAGCTGTGTGAACGTGGCACACACACAGCGGAACTTTCTTGATGTGTTGTACTGTCATGTTTAAATCGTGTCATTTGAATTGAATTGATTTGATGAACAAATATTACACCAGCTTTGTTGCGAATTCGTTTGTTTGCGAGTGGTTCCAAGACTTCGAAACGTAGGCAGAGGACATACACTACATATCATTCTGAATAATTGCTTTCAACACGAGGTCTGTTGCAGGCAGACAGGAAATGGATCCCCGCACAGGAATTTGAAGGAAATTCACTAAAAGGATCCGGCAGAAAAACACAGCAGCAGCATTATGTCCAAAGCAGTAGCAGTGCTGAAGTTGGAGGGGAAGAGTTGGAAACTGCTGCTCTGCCAACGTGGGCCTGCCAGGTCCAAATGAACAGTGTGAATTAAAAGGGAAATGCCAGAGGACACTTGAGATAATTGATGGAGGCAGGCACCCCCATCCAAGCTCTCATGTTTATTGCCTTTAACTTCATGAACGCTGCCTTTTGAGGAAAAAACTCTTCGTGGGACTCGATCCATGAGCCTCAGACTGGGCGTCGGCCTCAGCAGTGACTCAGTCACTCCTCACATCTCACACCCCGTGAGTGTGATGTCAGCTGGGCAGCTATTGTTGCTCCGCTGACTCCTCCATCAAACGGACACCGGTGTTGCAACGCAGTGTACTCCCACTTTGCTTTACATCACATTCTTTCTCTCTTTTATCAGCAGGTCTGTGGATCATTAATATGTTTGTGAAGTAGCTGCCCCCCCCACAGTAACAACAATCGACCCAGGTGAATTCTGAGTGACCAGCTTCACTGAAGTGGTCTAATAAATGCTTGTTATGTTTTCAGGCCTTGTAAGAATCAAAGAAGCAAATGACATTGAGGAGAAATTGAATGAGGTAGAACGACTACTGAAGAATGCGATCAACATGCCGTTCAAGGTCAGCCTTTCTCCTGGTCCAGCCATTTAAAAAAATCTTTTCAACTTTCTGATGATCAGGGTTTTTTTCTGGACCCGACAGTATTCCAGGTCAGAGGTGATGCTGACCTTCTTCGAGCGCTCGCCGCTGGACCAGGTGCTGAGGAACGACAAAGTGCACAGAATCCAGCCGTGCATTCAGAGTCCAATCAAGATATCAGGTGGGTGGAGCCGTAGTCTGGTAGGTGGAGCCACGCTTCATCTCGACAGATCACGCTGACATCAAGGCTGATCAGGTGTCTTTATACTTCTCAGAAATCATGAGGTCCAACGGATTTTGTCTGGCCAACACAGAAACCATTGTGTTTGACGACAGTCCCCCCGAAGAGAAGGACAGACCCTCGTCCACCGATTCTGCCGAACATTTGTGAGTTTGATGGAGTTTTGTGGAGAAGCAGCAGAAAAAAAATGGATTTTTTTTTTCACCACAACATTCCTTTTAACTTTTAAAGTGCACACAGCTTTAAAGTGTGAAGGCCATGTTGGACCACCCACCCACACAGGAACTTAGTCTGAACACCTCTTCCTTCCCTGGGTGTGTGTTTGTGTGTTGGAGGCACAAGAGGAACACATTCTTGTCGCCACCAAACAAGATTCGTTTTCATTTTTTTCCACCTTGTTGGGAAAAAAGCCCCTTCCGCTGAACAACGCAACCAGATTTTCTCAACCAAACCAGCTGACTGTGATTCCAACTTGTCCTCAGAGTAACGTGTCCTTAAATCTTGTTGCCAGGTACGAGGACGGAGCCGAGTTCCTGCCGTTGGAAGCAGACGTGTGCGATGGGGATGCAGAAGCCTACGTCACCAACCTTTCCTATTACCACCTGGTGCCGTTTGAAACCGACATCTTGGAATGAGGAACTGACCCACGTGGACATTAACTACCCCGAAAGGAAGAAGCGCTCTTAAACTGAGTTGTGGAATCAATGGTCAACAGTTTTAGGTTTTTTTTGCATTTCACAGTAAATTCCTCCGCTGCCTTATCTGCTTTTTTTTTTTTTTTTGTTAACTCTTTCCACAATCTGACTCGATATCACAGCTGAGGGCTGTGAAGAGCCTTTCATCGTGGAAGGATCTGCAGCGGCAACGATGAAGAGAAGCAGATTCAAACAACAGAAGATGCTGCAATACACGCACTTTACTGAACGTAGCGGCGCCTTGCGAAAGGGCACCTGTCTCACCCACTCCAAGAAATGTGACGAGCCTGATGTTTGGTTTGAACGGCTCTCTGAAGAGCTGTGAACAGTGATCATGATCTCCGTTTATAAGACAGCAAGTCAAACTCTTTCCAAAGTGCAACCTGTTTGAATGTTTGGTTATATTTTGTGGTCTGCTTAATTCCTGTCTTGCTTTTTTTTTTGTCCCACTAAATATGGATTGTGTCTCTGCCCTTGATGCCGTCTCACTGGCTATAAAAGGAGGCAAAGAGAGCTTTTGTGACGAGGTTCACTTGAGGGCATATCTGACCAGTCCTGCAAGATGACGTGTGTGGGTCCAGTTGAACAGATGAGTGAATGTGGGTGGGTGTGTGTGTGTGTGTGTGTGTGTGTGCGCGCGTGCGCTCAGCTAAGCCTCTGAAAGGGCAAACAAGTCTGGTCTTTATTCGAAGGAGACAAATGATTCTGCTGTACTTAAACTTTCCATACTAAGTGTAGAACGGGGTGAGAAAGAGCACACAATATGCTGGAGCTGGTGCCTTTTGTGTGTGTTATGGATCCTCCCACCATGAGATTACTATTTTCACTTCTTCTTCTCACGAAGCTGTCAGGCTGAGACGGGGAAAAAAAAAGGAAAGTGAGGGCAACAAAAGATGACGCTTTTGTGTTTGTAGACTTGGCAGTTTAATGCTAGTTTGTTGAAACAGTGCAAGTGTGTGTAAATGCTTGCAAATGACTAAAAGGCATTCAAGCCCAACAATTGGGCAAACAAGGCTCTACACAAGCACAAGGCTCCAAGAGGAGCGCTTGGCCCCCGGTGGATCTGTTTAGTAATGCAGTCATGATTGGAAACTACTGTTCATTTTGGAATGCTGAACCCCCATCCCTCCCCACACCTTCTCTTGAGAACAGTGAACTTAGCTGTCAAAACACCATCTAAATTTGAATATCTCTAAAGGAGACAAAGAAACTGGAATTTTTAATTCCAAAATGCTTCCGGAAATCACAGAAGTCAGAGGCAACACATACACAAACATTTCACCTCAAAGGTACTCAACTGGGTGACTGAAAAAAAGGAAAGAAAACCGTGCAGCAACATATCACGATTATGCCCATCATGCAAGTCAGAGGTGTCAGGATTTAGACACAACTCATAGAATTTGTTAAAATAACTTTTTATTTATTATTGCTAATCTACACTGTGTGACGTTAACCATGCAATTCATTTTAATTTAATTTCTGTTGTGCTAATTAGGCATGATGAGTAATAGTCTTATATTAATGTGTCATAAGGGCTGAAAAAAGTTAATCTTTTTTAAAAGTGAATTTTATTTGGTAGCATAACTATGCAGGCAGTATTAGGTGCAAATAATTATTTTCATATATTGATGAATTTACAATAAAAGTTTAAAAGAAGTGCTGTTTCCATATTTTGCCTTGATTGAACTCAAATACTCTGTGAATAAACTATTAGTGGTGAGTGTGTGTATGCAGGGTGAAAAAATAAATAAATCCTAGACTGCCATCTAGTGTTGGGTTAAGGGTAGACCCTAAACTGTTCATCGTAACCTTTACATTCCACCCGAAGCATCTACAACGGTTTTTTTTTTATTATTATTTTTCAATTATTATTATTTTTTTTATTACATATTATATGTATTAACGTTTTGACTTGTACTATATGGAGCACCGGAAATTGTAATTACAACTAGTCATTACAACAGGTCCATTATTTCCCATTATAAAATTAAAAAGAACATATTTAGAATACATTTTAACGAGCACACAAATGTTCAATCAAAGACATTTATGTATTTATGTATGTTTATTACACACGACAACACAAGTTGCGTGTCGAGTGTCGACATCGAGTCGATTCTTTTGAACGCGCTTTCCCTGGAACCCATGTGACTCGGCGCATGCGCAGAAAGCCTGGAATTAGCTGTATTTCCTGCTTGCCGTTTCCACTCAAAGAAGCGATGGCAGAGGCGAGAGCTTCCCTCTTTTTGGGTAGGACCCTTCGCTTTCACACTTTAATTCTCCGCGTACATCTGACCGCTTCCACCCAGCGTCTGTCTCCGAGCCTGCCGACGCCTCGGTTGCCGCCATCGCGATGCACATCGGTGCACTGTCGAGCTGGGACGAGGGCTTTAGCCGGTGATGCTCCAGTCATGAGGTTCCAGGCTGGAGGGCTGGAGAATGGAGACGGTCAGCCAGCCTCGTACACGTTAACAAAAGACATTTCTCCTTTGTGTCTCGGTTACAGTTGCGGCTGCTCTCCTGTGCTCGGCGGTCCTTGCGTTTGTCGAAGATCTGGATGAGACGTGAGTGAGCCTCCTGGTTTTTCCCCCTTTCCTTTCTCTTTTTTCACCTCTCTGACCCCTGCGTTATTAACGCGTTATAACAGCTGGGGATACGATCTCCCAGTTGTGCAGACTGACTTCAAAGCTGTTCAGAATGTTCAACACACGTGCGGTTTTTCGTGAGCAGGCCTGCTCCTGGTGGAAACCAACACGTAATT
The DNA here is from genome assembly GCA_009823395.1 of Thamnaconus septentrionalis. Lineage (NCBI taxonomy): Eukaryota > Metazoa > Chordata > Actinopteri > Tetraodontiformes > Monacanthidae > Thamnaconus > Thamnaconus septentrionalis. Next base: position 3,737,985 of record CM020520.1, read on the forward strand.
TCAGGCTTGTGCACGTCTGATGCAACTGTGGTTCTGGTTTAAAATTAGTGCGGAAAAGCAATTGAAGTGTGCTCAGAGCTAAGATCTGGGTTTCATCTCGCCTTTAGCGAGGTTTTTCATATTCCCATGTGTGTTTGGGAAGTGGCTTGCTCTTGTTAAGAAGCATTTCTTTCATTTCCTGGTACACAAATCGCAATTACTGGCCAAAATGTAAGAAAAATAGAGTTATTAATTCAAATTCTTCACTGTTGACAGGTTCAAAGATACCAGGGTGAATGATATCTGGCTCGTTGATGTGAGTGCACACACACACACACACACAGCACACACACACACACACACACACACACACACACACACAGCCCATTCATGTGTGATGGACTGGACCGCCAGCATGCCACTGTCTGGATCATCCCCTGCGGAAGTGGCAGCAGTCAGTGGAGGATATCGGCTGGCTGGGACTGGGCTCCCAGACTGAGCTCCCAGTTTGTGATTAGTGAATGTCAAGTCATGCATGTTGGGCAAAAGCCACTGGGGCTCAAGGGGGGGTTACAGTCAAGGGCAGATGTAGTTTTTTTTTGCACATGTTCAACTGAATTATTGGGGTAAACTGTCTATATGGACAACATGTTCTCCTCTAGTGCAGGAACAGCAGAAAGGGTTTATGATTTTGTCTCTTAAATGGCTCATCTTACTGTTTTGATTAAATGCTTTGTGCTGTCATGGCAACACAACCACAACAAATTTACTGCAGTTATTATTCAAATGTCATATAAAGAGACTTAAGATATATATATATATATATATATATACTTTATATATATTTTAAAGTCATCTATCTCTATTACCCCTGGCTGCTATGTGTGTATGATCACTTCATCCTGCTGAAGTTGCATCACTTTCTCCTCCTGACTGCCGCCAGTTCTATGCACCATGGTGCGGCTACTGCAAAAAGCTGGAGCCAATATGGTACGAGGTGGGAGATGAGCTGAAGAGCTCCGGGTCGCCGGTCCGCGTGGGAAAGATGGACGCCACTGCGTATTCTGGTGAGTGCCTTTGGCAGCAATGGGGGAGTTGTGCAGTGATAACAGGCTAACGGCAGGCTAGCCTGGATTAGCCTGCCTACCAACAACCCAAGTCTGTCTGGAGGTAGCCTCAAAACTGTAAAATGACTTATAGACTACGCATGGATTTCATTAATGTCGTCTTTTAATTCCAGGTATGGCGTCAGAGTTCGGCGTCCGTGGTTACCCCACCATAAAACTGTAAGTCATGCGCGCCTTTCCACAGAAAATTAGACATAATTTGCTGATACCGATGCAGGATATTGATAATGAAACTTCTTGGCAACAATTTAAACCATAAAAATGTATGATATTACTTCTACATTCATAGTTATTATTAATTTGATTGTCTCAGCATTTTGATGCCTTCAATCTTCTGATTATTTTTGTTTTTGGTCGACGGCATAATGTCCTTTGCAGCCATGACTCTTTGGCTACGGTGTTTTTACGATGCCATTAGCAGGGTCCCCGGATGACACTGTGGTCTTTGCACCCCTGAGGGCTGGTCTTTACAGTGGCCCCAGGTGATTTAGACCGAGGGAACGAGGTGTTGTCGCTGCTTCCTTTGGCAGAACCAATTGACAAGATTCGTTCACACGTTTTTTGTGGGGTTAATTTCTAGCAGATGTGGGGGAAACTATTGAATTCAAATCAGCTGAAGTGGTTTTAGTTTGTTTTTTATTTGATTATTAATAAAAATTGCCCCAGTTGTTTAAAATACATTATCAGGCCTGCTAATAAAAAGGTGTAATTCAATTTCCATTTTGTAGTTTTTCTGTTCATGCCATCCGTTCTTGAGTGCAAGTAATATTTTCAAATGAGTGGTTTTTGCTAAACAGCAAGCTCTCAGCAGCACAGGCCCCTGCGGACTTCAGAGAATTGATCGTCTTGCGCTTTCTGCCCCCCGCTTGAATTCGAGCCGGTCATCTCCATGCCACTTTAATCGGCCATTTAGTTTCATGAAGTTGAATTGGGAAGCTGCCAAAGGGTCTCGGCAGGGCGTTGAAAAAGTGATCCATCAAAAAACACAGGCGAGTCCTCCCTCGGAGACGGAGGGAGTCCTGGTTTAGCACGGCGTGCCCTCGAGTTTGTTCATCTCCGGGGGCTGATGCAACTCTCAGGGCTCTGAATAAACCCTGCTTGTCATTGGGAACTCGGCAGGTTTCACGTGGTGGAAGTTAGAAGGGGCACAGTTAGTGGATTAAACACCCTGTAAAATGCCTTGTGTGGATGACAAAACAATGCCCTTATCCCGTGTTGTGTTTTGTCTGTGTCTCAGGCTGAAGGGTGACCTCGCCTACCCTTACAAAGGACCCAGGACTAAAGATGACATTGTGGAGTTTGCCAACAGGGTTGCCGGGTAAGTCAAGTTGTCTTAAAATAACCTTGTAATAAATAAATCAAGCTCTCCAAAACTCTAAAGGGTAACACAATGGCGTGAACGAGGATGAGGCCGAGCGGGCTTATCAGCGCCGACCACATTAGTTTCATCGCCCGGCCTGCTCTCCCTGCACTGCTCCACTTTCAGCCTGCGTGTGGCCCAGAGCACATTACTCCTGCTGCAGGGGAACAAAGCGTGAACCCATCACAGAGGGGCCTTGATCAAAAGCTTGGCTCTGACCGGAGAGCCGGCGTGTCGCGCAACCATGCGGTAGTTTGCAGAGCCTCCTCTAGATGGTGCTGCCTGCTCAGGCATCGAGCCTCAGCGCCAGCCTCTTGCCTCTGGCCACCTTGTGTGTTTTCACAGATTTGCTTGTGTTGATGTGACCGAGTGAATGTGTGTCCTCTCACCCAGGCCGGCTGTCCGCGCTCTTCCCAGCAAGCAGATGTTTGAGCACATGCTGAAGCGACACAACGTGCTGTTTGTGTACGTCGGCGGGGAGTCTCCCCTCAAAGTAAGCACCACTTACAGATCTTTTCCCCCAGCATAAACAGAGATTAGTGCCTCACAGGCTGCTGCTGTGGAACCAGCCACTGTGCTGAAGCTCAGTGTGAACTGCTGCCGCCAGGAGAGTGCGATGCTTCGCACAACCAGTTCACGATGTTGTCGTTTTTCTGACGAGGAAACAGGCAGAATGAATGAGGCTCATTGTTTTTGCGCTCGCAGGAGAAGTACAGCGACGTGGCGTCCGAACTCATCGTCTACACGTACTTCTTCTCGGCCCCGGAGGAGGTCTTTCCTGAGGTAAAGTGTTCTCCTTTCATTCTGAGGCTTCATCATATTGTTTGTTTGGCTGTCACGCAAGAGTATTTTTGAACCCAACCGTCTAATAACTACACTTGCATGGATGATAGGTTGTGTCCCTACTACTATGCAGCTGCACATTCACATGTGTAACCCAGTGACCAGAACCATGTCTTCTCTTTTCAATAGTCTGTGGCTTTACCGGAGCTCCCGGCGGTCGTTGTCTTCAAGGACGGAGGCTACTTCATCTACGATGGTACGTCTTCTGTCTTCTGTCTTCCAATAAACATTATTGTTGTACAGTCAGACTCCAGAAACGCACAGCAACACTTATGCCGTTTAAACTGCGGTACTTGTATGTGCCCTCGCAGTCGCAGTCGCAGTCGCAGTCCCAGTCGGCCTCGCGCTCGGTTTTCCCAGGCCTGCTGCAGTTCTTCTCATCTCGGTTTTCCACATGGAATTATGGCGTTGCGGCGCCCCGTCACAAAGCAGCGAGGGCTCTGCCCGCCATTGTGTGTGGTGGCGGCAGCGATGTTTGGCGGTTTGTCTTTTGGGTGGACGCGCATAGCAAGCCAGGGCGGGATGGCTGTGGGAAACCACATATAAGGACGGGGGGAGGGGAGTGAAAGAAAAGAAGGAAAACTCCACGACGGCCATTTAAAGCTGAGAGTCACCTCAGCGGCTGTCATGTTGGCAAGACAAAAACAGAGAAGCTCTGCTTCCCGTCGCTATTTTCTCTCCCACCCAGTCATTTCAGAGGCTGCTGCCACGACTCACAGCACGGACAAAAAAAATAACAGCACACACCGCACACAGCTTCATCACAGCCTCTCGCAATCAGCCCAGCTCGGACTGCGCGTCCATCCTGAGAAGGAAGCAGCGACAGAAAAGTGAACTGCAGCAGCCGGGCGCTTTGGTTCCGAGTCCACCTGTGTGTCCAGGAAGGTCGCAGCGAGCGAAGCTCAACACATCCCTCCGTGATTGGCTGCCGCCGTTGGCCTCGGCCGGCAGGCGGGATGGCGGGGGGGAGGGAGGTGGCGTCCGCTCTGCAGGCCGTGGACGCCGGCAGCATCTTCTGGGGTAGCTCCTGCAGAGCAGAACGAAATCCGTTTTTCCCCCCTCTTCCCTCTCCTGAGCTCGGCAAATGGCAACTTGGTGCGTCAGGAATATCTGGCCACAACAGAGCTCGCTGACGGACTCGCTCTCGCGCTCTGCAGTGTTTCCTCCGGGGCCTTGGGAGGAAGGATGAGGGGGGGCGGCCGGTATTGCCATGGTGACAGCGCATTAGGCTTGTTAAGGAGTGAGGAGGAGGTGAGCTGCATGGCAAAATGGCCTGGACGCCCTTTAGCACGCCACCGGCTCCTGCTTTGTTGTTTTCTTTTTGAATCCGGACCCATCAATCAGTAAAAATCATTACTGGTCGTTCACAGTGATTCAGAATGTCGCTTGTTGGGCAGAAATTCATCACTGTTCGATTTTTTGGTTTCTAGCCACCTGTAGTCCTCAGTGTCAGACTGGCCTCTGCTCCTCAGAGCCCTGCTTGGAAAGACGCACGGAGTGCCGGATGACGACAGGCTGCATCAATTAGAGCCTCGCCTTTATGTCGACGCGTAATGTTGCGTGACTTTGCATCAAGGTGTAATCAGAGAAACACGAAAGACAGTCACTTTTTAGACATGTTTTTGATGAAGCTTGTGAGATCTCGTTTCCGTCCAGCTGCTGTGCTCTGTCCAAACCTGTTAGATCGTTGCCCACTTTGGCCTCACAGAGAATTTTGTGTCCTCTCCCAGGTTCACATGTATGAGCCTCTCAAAGCAGAATGAACACGAGTCCTGCACTTTCACTTTTCACGCTCGGGAACACTGAAATCCCCCTGAATTTCCCCTTTTCAAAACCTGCACGAGCGGCCGCAACATATCAGATACCTGCCAGGCTCAGTCTCGGAATTAGAAGCGAAAGCGAGTCAGGCCCACGCTGCTCTGGCCGACTGGGAAAGGGAGGGGAAAAAAAGTCATTACGGCGTAATTAACTTTGAAATGTATACCTAATTTGAGAGTCAAATGAGTCGGTGCCTTGTCAGAGGTTTTTATTATGCAGCTTTGTCACTTTAAGCGCTGATTGGTGCAGTGGGCGGTGGGCGGCTGCGAGGTACGTTGACCAGAAGAGTGTCAGCTGACACGGAGGTCGACTCACTGTCGTCCATCTGGTCAGTGAGTCCGACTGCTCTGGAAGCACAGTCCAGTCCTTCAAAAATAACCAGCAGCGTGTATTTTGAGGGAAGGGAAATAATATTAATTAAAAAATGTGACTGAAGCTCTGGCTCAGAAACAAGGTTTTCTATGTGGGCCAAGTTCTCATCAGTCAGAGTGAGGCGGCTTGATTTCTTGGGGTGTTTTCAGTGAATTCTGATGAGTCTGCCCTCAATTTCATACCTTCAGCGTCTTCTTTACCATTTCTTCTCTGTGTAATTTGCACTTTAGCATGGTGTTAGTTTAGCAGCGTCCAGTAGGGACTCAGGCCGTGGTTCTCTCTTCCCACCTCCGACACCTCCACCTCCTCCTACTCCTCCTCGGCCTCCTCCTCCTCCTCACCTGCAGGTTTTTCCTGTCACTGCTTTTGTTTCTCGGCCATTTGCGCGGCGGTGGAGGTCCCCCGTGCCGTTAACCTCCCGCCTCGCCAATGTGCGGCCGTGCAGCCGGCCTCCTCTGAACCCTGACCGCGGCTCACCCTCACCCTCTCCCCACCCTCTCCCCCCCTGCCCGCCTCTCGTCCCCCCTCCCCGCCTCCTGCCGTGCGGACCGACGGTCTCCCGCCGAGACTCCGAGGTTGCGGCCCGGGAGGGGAGCCGCTCTAATTTGCTTGAAGGTGAAGCAGGTTCAGCCGGCGTGGAGGTTTGGTCGGGGCTGCGTGAGCCCAGCGTGACGCCTCCAGCCCTGGCTTTCACTCGCTGGGAGGATGGTGGGGAGGGCGCTGCCTCTGAAGCCAAGGCATCTGAGGAGGGAGGTGGTGGTGGGGGATAGAAGAAGAGCTCTGGCATGCTGTAATAGATGGACAGCCGCCGCAGCGTAACAACAACACTGCCTCGCCTTCTCCTCAGTGGTGGCGGCGGCGGCGCTAACAAGTGGAGCGAGCTGCCGCTGCGAGCTTTCAGGTCCTCCTCATTCTCGTGCGAGAAAAGCGCGGCGACCTCGGGGTCTCGGAAATCCGTGTCGAGCCTGCGAGTTGTCATGTTTTGTATTGTGCTAGCGGCTAATTTGGGGCCCTGTGGGCTAAAAGAACTGTGTTAAAGTCGTCATCGTGCGTGTAATTATTGTAATGGAAGCGGAAAGGTCATCATAACTTATTAATGTGTCATAATGAGGTCCCGGCTACGTTTGACATCAATTATGGGCATCCTCCAGCCTCTCCACAAGGAAGCAGGAAATAAAGAGAGCGGCAGGTTCCCTAAGCAGCTTCACTACTCTGCTACTGTAGCCTGTAGCCTGTCTGGCTCTTTGCATTTTACACTGATTGTGTAACAGTGGAACACTTTCTGTTCTTTGTGGTATTGAGTCCATGTTGTGTTCGCACTCTGTTTAGCTCCTCCAATCTGTTGAAATGATGTCTCTGCATTCCCAACCAGGGCCAATCAGCGTCCACATCTGTAACTGTAGGAGACAAAAATAGATTTTTTGTTGTTGTTGAAGGAAAGGCCGTGCTCTACATCTCTTATCTCTCACACAGCGTCGGGATCCATAGTCTTCAGTCACGTGACCTGTGATTCAGGCAGCCTGTATGACCTCACTGTCTCTCTGTGCATGTGAATGCACATGCATATATGCCGTGAAGGCCACGAGTCAAGTATTGATCTCTTGGAAGCAGCGCCCACGCAAGAAGAAGAACTTTTATTTTGGTGATGTCTTCCAGAAGTACTCAGGACGTACAGCTGAGCTGTTCTGCTCCACAGTTCTAGTGAGCTGCTTTGTACAAAGATGGATTTCAGTTTAAAAACTCCTCCTGTCCAAATGCATGAAGCAGCAGCAGCAGCAGCAGCAGCAGCTTTGGTTGCTTGACCCCCTCAGATTGAATGAACACATCTTTTTCTCCATCCTTGGCAATGCTTTGATTTTTTTTTATTTCTCTGTGCCTCTAACCCGGAGCCGTGCCTGCCTCTCTCCTCCTGCAGAGTACGAGGACGCCAGCCTGTCGTCGTGGGTTAATAAGGAGCGCTTCCAAGGATACCTTCAGATCGACGGCTTCACGCTGTACGAGCTCGGAGAAACAGGTGGCGTATGCTTCAAAAAACTCCCTGAACACCGTCCTCCTCCTCCTCCTCCTCCTCCTCCTCCTCCTCCTCCTATTTTTACCATCCACCTAAAAACACATTGGTGTATTGACGGTTTTGCTCAGCCTGCCTCCCTTCAGTCCTCCACTATTGCCAACACCCTGCTTCCTGTCAGTTTTTTTTGTCACAAGTAGACATCTCTCTGCACGAGCTCGACCCCTGTCGCAATCAGCCACCACCAGGGGGCAGGCTGGCCCTCTAATCACAGGGGCAAGTGGTTCTCTGAGCCTGCGGTGGTTGCAGATGTGTCTGGCAGACCTTCAGCAGGTTTTCCTCCCCCCCTAAGCAGACCTCTTCTGTCACGCAGTGGGTTTGGCCTGTGAATGGCTCCTCTGCCGAGAAGCGACCACTTGTTTGCTGTTAAAGCTGAGCGGAATCTCCGAGTCCGCCTCAACGTCTTGAGTGATGGATGAACAGAGCGCCCTCGCTGCTCCCCCGGGAGGCCTCTCGTCCGCCCTGCCGCGGTCTCCACCCGCCGTCTCTCTGTGTGTGCGTGTGCGTGCTCGTGCTCGTGCGGGCGAGTGTGCGATGGTGATCTTTCAATCCCTTTCTGCCACCGCAGGCAAATTGGTGGTGATTGCAGTCATCAACGAGAAGGACCCCACAGAGGAGAGTGGCAGGTACAGAGGGCTCCAAAATTAAAAAGCATGGCTCCTGATAAATTACCCCACACACACACACACACACACACACACACACACACACACACACTTTCCAGTGCAGATAAGAGCCGCCGTTATTGTTTGGGATCTGCCCACCAAATTGCAGGCGCAGGCTAAAAAAAGCGTCTTGCTCTTGACCCGTGTGGTATTACACCGTCCTCTCATCTTTGCTTCCAGATTAAAGACGCTGATCCAGAGGGTGGCGAAGGAGCACAGGCAGCAGTTTAACAGGTAAGAACGGCTCCAGCCTGGCAAAGCTGAGAGCAAAGTAGCTCCCAACTTGACGTCCGACCGTCTCGTTAGCGCTCGAAGGCCGACTGGCGGCGCGGCTCGTGTGAAGCACGTGCGTGCACGAGCGCAGCTCGGTAGTTCTGCCCCACCGCAGCTGACGGAGTCACGTTCCGGCCGCAGCGGCGTGAATACGGATGACGCTCCTGAAGCTCCGTCTTCTCGACGTTCCCAGCGGGATCGTTTCCCAACAGGAAGGACGCGTTGATGTTTATGCCTCAGAGTAAACGCCGTCAAACAGCGCCAACCCAAATGGAACCCCCAGCGAGGAGGAGGCCGACCCGGCCGTCTTCTGTGGGCCGGTGGAGGCGAGCGCCGCTGTTTGCAGAGGCTCTGACCTCTGCTCCCTGCTCTTATTATTTTCCTGTGTTCTGCGCTTTGGTGGGACTCGGCGGCTCCCGGGGAGGATCGCCTGCTCCTGAAATATAGATGTCTTAGGTCAGGATGTATTTGAGAACCTGGCAGTGATGCTCAACCGGTTGTTCTCCAAACCCAGGAAACTTCAGCCGTCTAATCCAGCGTTTTTTTTTTTTTTTTTGCTGTTGTTTGTTTTGGTCTCTTTAATTTCATTGCTTTTTTTCCCCCACTGAACTGAGAGCCTGCTGTGATCAAAAAGCTCCCTTTCCCAATTTACAAGGACTGATCTTCAATCATTCCAACAAACCAAATGATTTGGTTTCTTTCTGTGCGTCATTTTTCTTTCATCAAGTGTCATCTGAGACCAAAGCGCCACGCAGCGTCCTGACGCAACCCAAACGGCTAAACTTGTTACCACAGGTCGCAGAGTTTAGACGGCTGACGTCTCACCCCTTTTTTTTTTTTTTTTTTTTTTTTAGGCAGACGTAAATGTCACAGCAAATCGTCTCCGCCGCAGTTGCTCACGCTGTGGGCTAACAGTCCGTTTTAAATCACCTGTCTGAAAGGGATTTGTTGCAGCATGGGGTGGGAACGCTGGTGCTCGTGCAAATGTCATGGGGTTGAAATCCCCGCCTGCAGTCATTACTGGGTTTCTTTGGGGGGGCGGCCGTTTATTTGGACAAGACGAGGCGTGATTGGGTTTACAGTTGGGCTCGGAACGGCCTGCCTGTCCATAAACGTCACCGACATTTTTTTATTGAACTATTATAATATTTCCCAGCCCTTGCCAAGTGTTGGAACAGAGTGCAGATTGTCTCCAGCCATGGCTGTGTGAGGGGCCTCAATGTTGATTCTGGATTAGTTGCACCTTTACATCACACAGCAACTTTAAATCACTCTTCCTGACACATCTGCAACCTGTTATCCACACACTCAATGGATCAGCTCCATTTCGTCTGCATGTTGCTGCAATTTATGAACTAAAACTGAAGGGAATTACTGTGAGCCGTAACACCAAACTTTCTCTGGAGGTTGGTTCTGCTCGTGTTCTATTGTGTCTTGTTTTCGATAAATAAGCAACACCACAAAAGCAACAGTAACTCTCCACCTTAATTCTTTGCATTTGCCATCGGCTGAAAGTTCATTTTGACGGCTCGCTGCAGCGAAATGCTGCCGTCCTCTCAGAAACTTTGTGGCAGGAACAAAAAAAGAAAAGAAAATGTATGAATAAAAAGACGAAGGTGCACATTTCTAGGGCGAACGTTTGGGTAAACAACCTTCAGCTTGTGGAGCGTTTAGCGGAGAAGCGTGTCAGCTGCAGCTGGGAAGCGGAAAGTTAGAGACACGTGGAAAACAGAGCTGTGAGTCGCTGAGCCGGCAAGAAAAAAACCCACCAAAATAAATAACACCACTTTTTCCTCCATCTATCTTGTTTTCATGCGATCCGGCCACTTTTGCCTTTGACGGTTGACGGATGAGCGGCCTGTATTGTCTGTGTTCCCCGCCCTGCTTCACTATTGATGAAGAGATTTTCCACACAACGCATCCACTGTTATTATCTTTATCGTACTTGTGACAGAGATCATAATGGTGACATTGATGTAGGCACAGGCAGTGCGGAAACACCCAGGGGACGACGGTGCTACATGCTCCCACAGATCAATATAACTGATGCAGAGCCACAGAGGCCACACGTCCTCATCCATTCAGAGGAGGATGATGATGATGATGATGATGATGATGATGATGTGGGGACACATGCCGGCTCCCAGTCCAACAGCGAAAACACCATCATCTGCATATTTCATCCTTTCCTCCAGCCAGCAGGCTGCTGCCATGGAGGAAAGTGATGCCAGCTGACCACCCTGTCATTGGTTGATTGCAGTTACAACATAGATGGTGTTGCTATTAAAGGGATATAAAAGGACTTCTTTATTTTCCATTGCTTGACGTGTGTCTCTTGTCATTTTGTCCGCCAGAGACTTCCAGTTCGGCCACATGGACGGGAACGACTACATCAACAGCCTCATTATGGGGTGAGTTTCGCAGTTTACTCTCACCCAGAGAAGGTGATTACTGCTCTTTCTTTCTTTTTTTTTTTTTTTTTTTTTTTTTTTTAACATTTTGCAGCAGCAGCTGGTGCAGTTTTCAGTCTTGACTGACATGCATGTGGGGGGAAAAAAAAAGGCGACCAGCGCCACTCGTGCGTTTGAATGGCCTGTCAGAGAACGGCGCTAATGATGCTGCTAGCTAAACTCTGCAGCCACGGCTGCCTCCTCCGCCCAAGGAAGGAAGAGGCCCCTGCAACTGACATCACCACACTCTTAATTAGCCAGAGGCCGGGCCGGCCTGCAGGAGTGGGTCTTGTCGGCTGGCGCCTAGTATCTAATTACACGTCTTTACATAATGCGGCGTCGGCGAGGGAAACTACTGGCGTAATTGGCCGCTACAGGATGTTATTTCAATTTACACATGTTGTTGCTGGCCGGGCGAGATAATGGCAGACATGAGTCCAGTCAAGTCGCGCGTAATTATAAGCGTGTCTGCGGAGTGAGCGAGCGAGCGAGCGAGCGGCGTCGCTATTGCTTTTTAGTCTTGTTTTAGAACTGTGATGTCTGCGTCGCTGACATTTGAAGGAGGCTGCGCTTGTGTTTATGGCACAAGAGCGCCGATTAGCCCCGCGAATTTCGCACGAGTGCACACAATATGTATTTGGCCGGGGCTTAGCGGGGCCCGAATTTTGGCGGCCGCCGTCTCCGCCGCAGCGCGGGATTAATTGCCCTCCTTTGAGGAATGAAATCCTGTCCTGTCAGTGTCCGCTAATTCTCTCCCCGAGGGGGAACCGTGGAAATAAATCTGATGGCTTTTTATCCCGTGCGCTGTCATCGCGGCGATTACCGCGCTCTGCCGTGACGTAAGGCCCCGCCTGCTCTCGCCGGAGCCGCTTCCTCCTCGCGCGCTAATGGCTACATGAACGCCGCCGCTAAGCCCCGAGGCTTCCTCTGTTTTAAAACCTGGGATTATTTGCCCCCTTGCTGCGTGCATACAGTGTGTAATGCGCTGTGGGTGCGAGGTGAGTCTGTGCGTGAAGGAAATACTGCGTGTCATCACAGAGCTTCATAGACCGACAGGGCATACTGTGCAATTTCATGTGCACCCATTAGCGGCACTTAACTTTTATATAGAAAGATGGGCCAATGTCATATATATATATATATATATATATATGTTCTATTTGAGGCTTTCAGCTTGCGTCAGTCTGGCAAATGTAAATATCTTTCTATATAGAAAAGAAATTTCTTTTTCAAGACACACTTTAATAAAAAGAAGTCTTTATTGGCCGAATGCATCTTGTTCTCTTTGAGGCTTTTAGCTTGTGTCTGTACTTGCAGTGTTGTCACTGACCCTGACACTGGTTCTTATAAAACAAAACTAAACAGGAACCCGAACGCCGATGCTGCTCTGCACAGTTGAAAGAAGGTCGCGCTCTAACTCAGCACACAGCCAACTCATCACAGTCGGCAAAGCCCCCCCCTTCTGGTTGTCGCTGCTGACTGGGGGGGGGTGAATAGGCTAATCCATATTTATTTTAAATGGGCGCCATCTGTTGCAGCAGGCAGGAGAACTAAATGTGTGTGCGTGTGCGTGTGCATGTATGTGGGTGTATGATTGCAAAACTCAGCTGGACGGCGCACTGTGATGAGTTACCTCACAGGTGTGTGTGTGTGTGTGTGTGTGTGTGTGTGTGTGTGTGTGTGTGTGTGTGTGTGTGTGTGTGTGTGTGTGTGTGTGTGTGTGTGTGTGTGTGTGTGTGTGTGTGTGAGATCTCCTGATCTCGTCCAGGGGCCGTCAGATGGTGACAGTGACCGATGTGTGCCAGCAAGCGAGTGTGCGTGCATGCGAAATCTTTTCATTTTTGCCAGACTTGAAGCGGCGGCGGCTGCGGCAGCGGCGATGCAATTTGCCGGCGGCGGCGGCGTGGTGATGGACTGAGGTGCACGGCGAGGCGTTCGGTGTCGGGATGCGCTGGGAGACAGACTGATTGCGTCTCTGCCTCGGCCCGACCTTGTTTGTCGTCTCGGCGTTTGTTAGTAATTCCGTCGCTGATTTGTGGCGCCGCCGCTGCCACCACGTCTCCGTTTCCGCCTTCTCGCGCAGGAGAATCTTTTGCCCGTGGGAAAAGTTGGGTGGCCATGAGCCGCACACCGGCCTTGTTTATTTATCCCGATATTGTATTTGTGTGTTGCCGTTTGTTCCTTACAGGAAGCTCCAGTTGCGCTGTGTCAGCCCCACTTTAAAACTCTATTTGGTGTCTGTTCCCAGCGAGGTGGCCGTCCCCTCCGTCATCATCCTCAACACGTCCAACGAGCAGTACTTCCTGCCCGGCGAGCCGACTGAGACCATGGAGCAGCTGGTCCAATTCATCACCGGTGTTTTGAACGGTTCCGTGCAGGTCTGAATCCCCCCCACCCACCCCGCCTCGCGTCTCCCCCGGCCTGCAGCCCCTGGTGTTGCACCGCTGTAATCACATCAGTATTCTTCATTAATCAAAAATGTTGCCTCGCATTCCAAATCCACCCTGGGACACATCCGCCCCCCCCCCCAGATGAGGGTTTTTTTTTTTGTTGCAATCGCGCCTTGCATGTTTAGAATTCACAATGCCGTCCATTCTGAATAGATTATCTGCAATAATTCTCCGAGATCAGGCTCTGAAATTGTGCCGCGGCGACGTATTGAATCGCGAACACTAATCTGTTGAGGGGGAATATCAGCGTTTCCCAGCGCTGCGCTGAAGCCGCCAGATGTATGAGACCATCAGGCCAAACGAGAGCGAGTTCCACTCTTCCCTTTTCCAAGAAAGGTTCTGAGCTATTTTCTGCTTAGTAAAACAAACCACCTCCCGCCGAATAAACAGCGGCAGAAAAACCTCCCTCTGCGTTTTCTGGGATGGGCTGCGATCCAGAAGCCTGGACGGCTTCAGCCGCGTCACCGTGGCGTGACAGCAGGGGGAGGACCCGCCCTTTTTCCCCTTTATAATGAAGAAACGCACGTGGGATAATGTCAGTGAAATGCATTTAGTTTCCAGTCATTAAAAAAAACAGAGGGTGCTGATTGAAATCTTCTTCCTTCATCCATAAAATAGTGCACCAGAACCTGGTGTAGCCAGGAAGTTCACTCTTTCCCTGGAAATGGAAATTCCTTCATTGCCATTGTGTATTTTGCAAGACTTTTGTCCTTCACTCGACAAGTCGCAGCGCAGAATTTCCCTAAAATCCATCTTGCGTCGGTGTCCTCAGCTCATTCCTAGTCCCGGCCAGGCGTCGCCCGCTAATTAGCCGTCGCCATGAATTAGCGGCGAGCGCTGATCACTCGCTGGCAGCCCAGGTGCTGCTCCCAGTAATTCAGCTCCGTCAGCGTAGGACCGCTGGACGGTGAACAAACAAGAGTCGGACACATCAGATAATGTTGTGCACAGAGGCAGTTAATTAAACGTGTTTTTTTTCCCCCTCCTCCCTCCCCCACTAAAAGCCGAGGACAAACAAGAGACTTCAATCTGCGCTGTCACTGGATGGATGTTTTTTAGTGATGTATTTATTGATAAAACCACTGAGCTGTTCCGTGAGCAGGATAATCCCCTTGTAATTGCATCACATTACACAGGCTGAACTGGCATAGATAGATATATAGATAGATAGATAGATAGATAGATATGTAAACACTGGAAAAAATGCCTTTGAAACTGTTGCTGTCACTTACTTTTGCCTATGAGTGCTTTTAAAGGGACAGTTTGCTCAAAGCTGAGTCTCATCAGGGTGAAGTTAAGCGACCGCTTCCGTCTCTTCTGCAGGCTTACGGCGGCGACGGACTCTTCCAGAGGATCAAGCGCGTGGCCTTTGACGCCAAGTCCACCGTCATGGTGAGTCGGCGACAGTGCCCACAGCTGTTCAGGTGCCACACACACACATCACGATTCACCTAAACCGAGTGGAAGTCGCACAGTTGCGTCTGCATGCGTTTCAGCTGAGAGCTCCGCCGCTCTGAAAAACAAACCAGCCAGGCCAGGGTTGCGCTCATGGAGGAAAAACAACTTTTAAGGGGACAGCATAGGAAGTACCCCTGGGAATGTGCAGCGCTGGCAGTAAACACTGCATTGGCAAGCAGAAATAAGCAACAGAGCAGCAGCAGTGGGTGGAGGAAGGGAGGGAGGGAGGCATAGAGCGGGTGGGTGGGGGGTGGAGGGGTGATCTGGGAGAAGAAGAGGTCAAGGAAGGTCACAGAAATGAAGCCTCTTATCCCACTTTCAGGCCCGGAGTCGCTGGTTCTTGAGGGATTTTGTTGTTGTTCCACCATCGCCAAGACTGCACTCGGAATGTCAACACAAGAACATTGAGAGTCCCAGTTGGCTCCCGCGCTCCCTCGCTTTCTGCTGCTCTGTCCTATTCTTGAAAGAGTCGTCGAGGGAAATGATACAGATTGTATATGCGAGACAGTTGTCACCTTGACACCTGGGAGGCCCTGTCTAAATACACCTTTGACAGGAGTGTGATGAAGCAGCCACATTAGGCTCAATGACTCATATCCGGCTCTGTTTGCATAGCGCATCTCTGCCTCATCTAACACGTCAGACAGCGCCGGCAATTACCATCCTTCTTGAGGCGGAGGCAGCGGTGGTGGTGGGATGCTGAGCAAACCCCCACCCCACCTCTCGCTTTGTTCAGACACGATGACACGTTTGTCACCCAGATCTGGCTTGAAGAAGCAGAACATGCAACGCTGCTCTGCTGCGGCCCCGTCATGCCTGCATGTCTGCTACACAAGCAGCTGGCGTTTCATCTGTTTTGATCTACCGTGAGAGTGCAAGCACTAAAGGTGCAGCAGCCACCTCTGCATGCCCATACAGGGGCCACTTTAAGACCTTTCAGTTCTGCCGCCTTGCAGCGCAGACGGGTACTTTGTTTGCTTTGTCACGACGTCAGCCAGATATGTCATGCGATCAAAAGAAGGAATCCATCTCCCACACAAAGCTCAGTGTTTTATTCAATTGCGAATTCCCAGTTGAGGCAACGTCAAGTTACTCTCTGTGAGTCTTTTGGCGTGCTTTATGCATGCACATTAAAATGCAAAAGCATTGAAAGATGGACTGCAGGTGAGTTAACGAGGTGAGTGGGGGCAGGTGTGACAGAGACTGACGAGGGAGCAGGCTGCAGGTGTGACCAGTGGCAGGTGAGGTGATTGAATGGAGCTGTGGCAGGTGCGGCACACTGGGGAAGACAAAAGACAAAAAAATGAATACGTAAAATACAGAAGCCAGCCTGAGTTTTGTGCGGCTGCAGTCACCACATTTGCACAAAGCTCAGCGGAGCGACGCGGCTCGAGTGATGAAATAAAGGCCGTATCAAAGTAAAAAACAAACAGACATGAAAGCCGGTCAACAGATCTGTCGTGCTCTGAAATCCCTCCATATGTATCTGATTATCTGCAAACAGTGACTATTGAACCAGAAGCGACACAGAGACTCACTTCTTAAACCCGAGCATCAGTTTTACACTGCCTGCGTGTATCGCTGAGAGCAAATCTCAACAGTCTGCAACTCACACATTTGACTTTGAACCAACTTTCTGCAATTTGTCAAACTCCACTCCTTCCTGTCTCCCAGTCGGTGTTCCGCAGCTCGCCGCTGCTGGGCTGCTTCCTGTTCGGACTGCCGCTGGGCGTCATCAGCCTGATGTGCTACGGCATCTGCACGGCCGAGACGGACGACGGCTCGGACGACATCGACGCGCTCAAGAGGGAGGGACTGACCGACGAAGAGGAGGAGGACGAGGAGGAAGAGGAGGAGGAGGAGCAGCGGGAGCTGGAGGGCCCCGATGAGGAGGAGGAGGAGGTGGAGGAGGAGGGTGCTGCTGGAGAGAAGAATCCAGAGGAGAAGAAAACAGATTAACTCAGGTGCTCCTGGCCGACCACACGCACGGCGACACGAGAGGCAAAGGCGCGTTTTGCCGCTTCCTGCGTCTTTCCTCGTCTCCTCGCGTCACGTCGGCTGCGCTGCGTTCATAAGGTTTGCTGCGTCTGTTTCTTCCTCCGTTGTTGGCTGCTGAGCGAGGCCAATCAATCGTCGTTCAAAGGTACACTCTCTCTCGAAAGAATTTGAGCTTCAGCTGCGCGTTGACTGGCAACCAAAAGTACCACTTATTTATTTTCCAACGTTTCATGACGAGCCTGCTGTTTTGTTTTTTTTTGCCTCTTGTTTTTTTTAAAATCACATCTCCAACCTCGAACGCTTTGTTCCCATCTAGTTTAGAGCGATGTTCTGATACATAGTTTAGTAGGTCAATCTCGCCTTGAAACCCCCAAGTACAGACGTTTTGTCCACATCCTTCTCTGAAAAATGTTTTTAATGTGGAGCGACTGAAGGGTTGAGACAGAAAAGAAAGTGCCCACGAAGGAAAACTGCCATAAAACAAATTGTGCTTTCTTTCTTTCAATATGCCAATGTATTATCTGTTTTGGCAGAGAAAAAAAAATAATGAAAAAGCCTGGAGTAGTTACTGCACCATTGCCAGTCGGGCTGATAAAAAGATAAACGGGTTGTATTTTCATAGGAATGCAAATATATATATATATATATATATGCCACTTGTCTTGTGTATATAATTATCTGTTTTGGCAGTAGATAAAAAATAATGATAAAAGCCTGGAGTAGTATATATATACCATTGCCAGTATATATATATATATATATATATGTATATTATATGTATAAAAGGATAATACGGTATATATATGTATATATATATATATATATATGTATATATATATATATATATATATATATATATATATATATATATATATATATATATATATATATATATATATATATATATATACATATAATTATTCTATAAATTTGAATCCAATTTGTCCAAGCAGCTTGAAGTTCCCAGCTTGGCCGTCGTATAATACTGCAATACTGACACTCTCATCCTGCATCACTTACTCTGGAGGACAGATTATTCCTTTTTTTTTTTGTCAAATGTTCCTGGCAGAATATTGGCTGTGATCGACCGATGGTCTCCATCCACGCCTCAGTCTGCCTGTGTCCTCTATCAAAGGTTGCTGTATTGAATTCATCTGGCAGGTCTCAAGCCGATTCTCTGAGAAGTTCAGAGCGTTTGCGACATTAGGAGCCGTCTCCCTGCTACTTAGTGTCAACGACCTTTCTTTTTTCTCCCTCTCTCGTCCCCGCCCGCTATTGTCGCCTTTTCCTCAAGACTCTTAATCACCGTCTCTCACTCTTGTGACGAGTGTCTCTCACTCTTGTGACGAGTGTCTCTCTGACGGCTGAAATCAAGCCGCTGCTCCTCCTTCCTCTTGGATTCAGGAGTTATTCCAGAAAAAAGAGCTCCTGCACCCACTGTAAGATATATATATTTTTAAAATTGAAAAAAGAGCCAAGTCCAAAGCATGTTTATTATCTGAAATGAGTGAATAATAACCACTTATAATATTAAAGAGTTAATTTCAAAAATAGAACTATAAACCTCAGGGTTTCAGCTCCAATCTTTACAATGA
The DNA here is from genome assembly GCA_009823395.1 of Thamnaconus septentrionalis. Lineage (NCBI taxonomy): Eukaryota > Metazoa > Chordata > Actinopteri > Tetraodontiformes > Monacanthidae > Thamnaconus > Thamnaconus septentrionalis. The sequence continues at coordinate 3,756,441 of CM020520.1, forward strand.
CAGATTTTTGTGCCCAGACTGGTTGTTTGTGTCTCTGTGAACCAGTATCACCCTTTTTTTTTTCTATTTTTTTTTTTTTTTTGCGCCCTGTCTGCACTGCAGAACTCAAAAGACACAACGACTGCGGACAAGATAAGGCAGGGCTGCAATGTGTTGATGAGTTGTGTTGAAAAGGGACGACGCCGACACTTCCAACACTTCCTTGACCTTGACAACGGCGGCGCAATTCAACCATCTCAGTTGGAGAGCCACTTCTTGATACTTTTCGGCTGCTTTTTTTTTTTTTTTTTGTTCAAACATGTGACAGCGAGTATAGGGGATTTAGTTTGACGCGATGCTTTGTATAACTGTAGTCCTTGCTTGGCCCAGCCCTTCACTGAAGCACACCTGCTGTCTCTGATATACAGAATTGATCTGTATCACAACTGTGAAACTGCATTGATGGGGAAAAAGACAGCAAAAAAGAGAACCTAAACTGCCCTTGCCTTGCCTTCTGGTCTTTGTTGCCTAACCATTCTCTGCCAAACTTCCTCTTTTGAGTTTGAATTGAGATTGTCATGTTTTATTACAGGTTTGAAAGACTGAAATAAAGATTGTCCTCTTTTTTTCTCTTGTCCACCGTCATCCCTTTTTCTTGTCTGCCATCTCTCAAGTTCCTCTAACAGCAGCAGCAGCAGCAGCAGCAGAATAGTCTGTAATGATTGAGGCTTGATTCATCTCAAGAGAGGCGGTAAAGGGGAATTTTCTATTTTCTGTGTAATGATTCGCAACCTCTGTGTGCCTGCTGCCGGCTCTCCCTCAGGAATAAACCAACAGAAATTGACGAGATAATTCAATAATACATCCAAAATCAACATTTTAACCCACCAAACAAGGTGGTTGGGCTCAGCTGTCGATGTGTGAGTTCCCTCTCACACACAAGGTCGGGGTGTGCAGTCGGTTGAGTTTAAACAATGGTTATTTTGAGTCACTGTAACAGACCAGGCTGCTGTTTTCAAGGATATTTTGATCTCTCACTTCATTGCTCAAAAAAACAAGGAATAGCTGATTGGTCTCTCTCGCCATGGAAACCCAGAGCACTCTTTTCTTCACACAACCTGTTTGGAATGCAGTGGGCAGCTGCGTAATGAATTTATGCAATCATTTCCAGCAACATGTATTTCTTGCTTATTGTTAGTCCGCCCACCTAAAAACAATGGCATATGTAGAGGCAAAAAAACTGAATTGTATGCCAGATATGATTAAAAAAGAAAAGAAAAAAAGAAGTGTAGAGAGAGGAGCCTCGGGCGCATTTCACCCAACTGAAACACTTGGCAAATGGCTCCTGGTCGGCTCCGGGCCCCCGCGGCCCTCGGCTGCCACCCCACGGCAACACTGGACACGCACACTCCTGCAAAACGGAGCCAAATGAAAAAGAAATCAGTAACGTCGGTGAGGAGCTGAGCTGTGGCTCTTGAGTCTGACACCTGCAGCTCCAGCCTGCTGGACTCAACTTTTCTGAGCAGTGATTGCACAGCTGCCGGTGAAAGAATGGAGTCAATCAGAAGGTGGAGAAGGACGAGCGGCGCTGAGTATCGGCCTGTCGCAACTTTTGTTAATAGCCGAAAATGTGCAAATCGTGTCTTGAGCATTTTGTGTGGTGACAGCGTGACACACGCAGTATCCCTGTCACCTCACCAACGCACTGTGAGCACAGCTCTTGCATATCATGGCGCCGATGGAGCTGCTGCCTCACAGCGGATGCTTAATGATGTGGCTCAGGTCGCGATGGTAAACTGGGGAGAGCCGACGGAGCTCCGAGGGAAGGAGGCCGATGTGGCGGCGTTGCCCTCCTGTGTCCCAGCCGGCCAGTTCTGTCTGTTCTCCACCGTGATTATCTGAAGAGCTTTAAAATAAGTCCCCCACAGTGAGCAGGCACGACGTGTTAATCAACACCAGCGTTTGCCACGAGTCACATGGCCTCCGTTAATCTGATCCCGGCACGCAGCTGCCAGGGGTTTGCCACATTGCACTGGAGCTTAGTCCCTTGCAAGCTTCCGTAGTGGAAAGGAAAACGGGAGGATTTCTTTGTGGCAGACACTGTTTACTACCACTGATAGTGTTGCCTTGTTCTTAAGAGCCAATGGGAAATGTCTTGTTACAATGAGTTTAGAGTTGGAGGCTGCTGATTGCACGCGTGCGTACACACACACACACACACACACACACGTGACTTGAAAGAGGATCAGTGTGTTTTTTCTCTCTCTGTGATCTTGTAATATTAATGCTTCTTTTAATTAATCCACCTGTGGCTGAAACGGGTATTTGTGACTCGTGTTTTGCAGTTAAACGAGCTCTTGGACCCCTGCTGGTGCGTTAAAATATTCATCCTTTGTTTGATGTCTGGTGCTGCTATCTTCGTTTGCTTTTTTTTTTTTAATCTGTGGAATCAGCCGCGGCCGCTTTCATGTCTCCTCCGCCGTTTCTTTATCATCTCACGGCTGCAGAGCGGTTGCGAATGTGCACACGCATGGGAAGAAAAACAACTGGCCTCCACATCCAAATGCCAGGAGTGAATCACACCTTTTTCTTTTAAAGACGTAGGGAATTTGACAGAAGAACACCTGCAGAAATGGTTGACATTTGTGACTCACCTCAGCAACCGCTTTAATGTCTGTACGCTAAAAAAAAATCAAATAAAAAATGGCTACAGCTTTCAAGTTGGGGGCAAAAAAACCCACTCAGAGCGCAGGGGTCGCATCTTAGCGCTACAGGCTGACCCCTGACTCCTGGTTCTTGCGAATGCGACATGTGAGTCAAGGCTCGCAGCGGCTCTGCGGCCAATCAGGTCTTGGTTTGTTTGTTTTTCTTCCAGCTTTTGCTTATTGCTCATGTTGAGATGCACAGTAAAAGTGAGCTCTGCAGCACCATCCCATCTGCCTGGTGTCAGCGGCCCTTATGGCAGGAATTATAGCACATGTACCCACCATCATATCTGGAAACAGGAGGTGCCTCCGCGGTGTGATGCCACAATGGATCAAGTGCGTAACGCATTTAAAATAGACGCGTGGAGAGCTTCAGCTCCACCACTGGTGACAAGTCCGGAGACGGCTTCCTCCTCGGCAGAAGAGTGGGAGGCGAAGTGGTGTTGGCGGTCATTACCGAGCCCAATTTATCCTCCAGCGGCGGCAGAGAAATAACAACACGGCGCCTGCAGAGAGTAATAAGTCCAGAGTGCCACCGGTGGCCTGTGGCTCCGGCCGCTGCTTTGCTTTTGCCTTTGCTATCTGATAGGACGTGTTTGCTCTCCAGCTCCCTCTGATAGCTTTTTAATTGGTTTGGGCGACACTGTCACCTCTCCTCCTCGACAGCGCCGGCTCCGCATTGTTGTTTGTCGCCACAGGGGAGCTCCGTAATACAATCAGGGAATAATCATAATTTAAAAAAAAGTAATAATAAACAGCAACAAAATATAAATAGATTGGTTATTTGGTTTAAATTGAACCTCTGGTGCAAACTAATAAATTCTTGCCTGACATAAATCAGCTTAGGACATTTCTAAAGACAAACAATAGCGAAGCTGGAGGTCTGGTAAAAAAAAATAAAATAAAATGTTTTAATACTTTAGATAGAGACCCTCTGGGTCTTTCAAATAAAATTAATTTTTTTCTCTGCCAAGTTGTTGCTGGTCTTTCTTTTACTCAAACTCTGCTGGAAAACGTTTTCGAATATTTGCTTCCGCTGTGGGCAGTGAATCAGAACAGTAAAAAGGGCGCTGTGATTAATCACCGTTCCGCTTGTATAGAATGGTAGCAGCAGGGGTCGTGTAGCTTCATGGGAATGTGGCAAAATGCCAAACAGGTTTCATTGGCTGATTGCTTTCCATGGAAACAGGAAGGAGCGGCACATTTAGTTTTTATGTCAGTTCTGTCCACATCCACAACAATCTTGCTTGAGTTGTTGCATCAGTTTGGCTGTCACGTTGATTTCTAGTTCCATCATCCACCTGGAATTTTTATACTATTTCTGACAAATGGATACTAAGAAAAAATGAAATATCGGCATCTTGCATAAAATTGCTGCCAGCTAACAACCCGAACAACAAAAAAAAACAACAATAAAAGACCAAGGTGAATACTAAATAATAGATAAAAGGGCTCTCTTTCCATGTCGCTTGTCAAGCGGCGTTGCTTTCTAAGGCGGTGTGACACGTGCCTTCCACGGGGACACGAGCAGCTTGGATGAGCGCGCCAACAAGTTGTCAAGCATCCAGATAAATCTTCCCGCAGCTTCTTAAGGCCACCCAGGAGGATCTGGCCCAGAGGTTGGTCAAGGACGGCCAGAGGCAGATCGGCAAAACTGGCCCTCGGCCCTGTTTTCACCCTCCACAGTGTCTCCACTCTCAGTGAGTGTGTGTGTGTCTACCACTCTTAGCAGGCCAGAGGTGGTCTGCTCTGTGTGAGTTTTCCCACGGATCCTCCAGTCAGAGTAAAACGGGAGCGGGGAACGGCTCACCTGAAGATAGTCACCGCAAATTTACCAGCCGTGTGAGTGGAGACGGAGGCCCCGGCAGGATCGCAGCCTGCCACAACAACTTAGAGGTTACATTCGTCAAGGAACAAAGAACGGAGAGCGGGGCTGGCGGGCGGTTGCTTTGTTGGATCGGGGTTGATACCAGAAAGGTATCCTGGACAAGAGAAATAAATCTCTCTTTTAAAAGGGTTTACTGCTCTCAAAGTTTTTCTTTCTTTCCTTTCCCTTCCAGTTATTTTGATATCTGGAATATTTTGGCTCATTTTTTTTCCTTTGAAGAACCGCTCCATGGGCTCCTCTCGAACTATGTTGTCTCTGCTATTACTCATCCTGAGCATGAAAAAAAGCATACTTGCTATGTTTCCTGGAATCTGCACTTAGCTCTTTATGCGGGAGAAAGGAAGTCACTTCGCTCCATAACTCTTTGTCACGGCGAAGAAGGCGAAACATCAAATTAAGAGGTAGAATATTCCTAAGTGATGAATGCTCTGCTGTTGTTTCATCGCATCACCCATTTGTCTCTCTTTGCAAAGCCCATAAATTCTTTGATGAAGTCACCCCCCAAAGCCCCTCCACTTAATTGCAATTAGTGGGCAGGAGAAGCAGTTAAACTCTGACACCAACACTGGCTGTTGCATCATTGTGATACCAATTTTCGAAAGTGCAACTTGAAAGACAGACAGACAGACAGCTAGTGAGAGGGCGACAGGGCAGCTGCTCCTGTCAGCAGCTCCAGGCACAAACAACGGGCCTGATCAACACCGGGCGATCAACACCGGGCCTCGGCCGGAGGAGCTGCCCCACCAGCGCAAGCGGCGGCGATCAACACCGGGCCTCGGCCGGAGAGCTGCCCCACCAGCGCAAGCGGCGGCGATCAACACCGGGCATCGGCCGGAGGAGCTGCCCCACCAGCGCAAGCGGCGGTGATCAACACCGGGCCTCGGCCGGAGAGCTGCCCCACCAGCGCAAGCCGATCAACACCGGGCCGTGGCCGGAGGAGCTGCCCCACCAGCGCAAGCGGCGGCGATCAACACCGGGCCTTGGCCGGAGGAGCTGCCCCACCAGCGCAAGCGGCGGCGATCAACACCGGGCCTCGGCCGGAGGAGCTGCCCCACCAGCGGCGGCGAACAACACCGGGCCTCGGCCGGAGGAGCTGCCCCACCAGCGGCGGTGATCAACACTGGGCCTCGGCCGGAGGAGCTGCCCCACCAGCGGCGGTGATCAACACCGGGCCTCGGCCGGAGGAGCTGCCCCACCAGCGCAAGCGGCGGTGATCAACACCGGGCCTTGGCCGGAGAAGCTGCCCCACCAGCGGCGGCGATCAACACCGGGCCTTGGCCGGAGAAGCTGCCCCACCAGCGCAAGCGGCGGTGATCAACACCGGGCCTTGGCCGGAGGAGCTGCCCCACCAGCGCAAGTGGCGGCGATAAACACCGGGCCTCGGCCGGAGGAGCTGCCCCACCAGCGCAAGCGGCGGCGATAAACACCGGGCCTCGGCCGGAGGAGCTGCCCCACCAGCGCAAGCGGCGGTGATCAACACCGGGCCTCGGCCGGAGGAGCTGCCCCACCAGCGCAAGCCGATCAACACCGGGCCTTGGCCGGAGAAGCTGCCCCACCAGCGCAAGCGGCGGCGAACAACACCGGGCCTCGGCCGGAGGACCTGCCCCACCAGCGCAAGCCGATCAACACCGGGCCTTGGCCGGAGGAGCTGCCCCACCAGCGCAAGCGGCGGCGATCAACACCGGGCCTCGGCCGGAGGAGCTGCCCCACCAGCGCAAGCCGATCAACACCGGGCCTTGGCCGGAGGAGCTGCCCCACCAGCGCAAGCGGCGGCGATCAACACCGGGCCTCGGCCGGAGGAGCTGCCCCACCAGCGGCGGCGAACAACACCGGGCCTCGGCCGAAGGAGCTGCCCCACCAGCGCAAGCGGCGAACAACACCGGGCCTCGGCCGGAGGAGCTGCCCCACCAGCGCAAGCGGCGGCGATCAACGATCAACACCGGGCCTCGGCCGGAGAAGCTGCCCCACCGGCGCAAGCCGATCAACACCGGGCCTTGGCCGGAGAAGCTGCCCCACCAGCGCAAGCCGATCAACACCGGGCCTCGGCCGGAGGAGCTGCCCCACCAGCGCAAGCGGCGGCGAACAACACCGGGCCTCGGCCGGAAGACCTTCCCCACCAGCGCAAGCGGCGGCGATCAACACCGGGCCTCGGCCGGAGGAGCTGCCCCACCAGCGGCGGCGAACAACACCGGGCCTCGGCCGAAGGAGCTGCCCCACCAGCGCAAGCGGCGAACAACACCGGGCCTCGGCCGGAGGAGCTGCCCCACCAGCGCAAGCGGCGGCGATCAACGATCAACACCGGGCCTCGGCCGGAGAAGCTGCCCCACCAGCGCAAGCCGATCAACACCGGGCCTTGGCCGGAGAAGCTGCCCCACCAGCGCAAGCCGATCAACACCGGGCCTCGGCCGGAGGAGCTGCCCCACCAGCGCAAGCGGCGGCGAACAACACCGGGCCTCGGCCGGAAGACCTTCCCCACCAGCGCAAGCGGCGGCGATAAACACCGGGCCTTGGCCGGGGGGGCTGCCCCACCAGCGCAAGCGGCGGCGATCAACACCGGGCCTCGGCCGGACGAGCTGCCCCACCAGCGCAAGCGGCGGCGATCAACACCGGGCCTCGGCCGGAGGACCTGCCCCACCAGCGCAAGCCGATCAACACCGGGCCTTGGCCGGAGAAGCTGCCCCACCAGCGCAAGCGGCGGTGATCAACACCGGGCCTCGGCCGGAGGAGCTGCCCCACCAGCGGCGGCGAACAACACCGGGCCTCGGCCGGAGGAGCTGCCCCACCAGCGCAAGCGGCGGTGATCAACACCGGGCCTTGGCCGGAGAAGCTGCCCCACCAGCGCAAGCCGATCAACACCGGGCCTTGGCCGGAGAAGCTGCCCCACCAGCGCAAGCGGCGGTGATCAACACCGGGCCTTGGCCGGAGGAGCTGCCCCACCAGCGCAAGTGGCGACGATAAACACCGGGCCTCGGCCGGAGGAGCTGCCCCACCAGCGCAAGCCGATCAACACCGGGCCTTGGCCGGAGAAGCTGCCCCACCAGCGCAAGCGGCGGCGATCAACACCGGGCCTCGGCCGGAGGAGCTGCCCCACCAGCGGCGGCGAACAACACCGGGCCTCGGCCGGAGGAGCTGCCCCACCAGCGGCGGTGATCAACACCGGGCCTCGGCCGGAGGAGCTGCCCCACCAGCGCAAGCGGCGGCGATCAACACCGGGCCTCGGCCGGAGGACCTGCCCCACCAGCGCAAGCCGATCAACACCGGGCCTTGGCCGGAGAAGCTGCCCCACCAGCGCAAGCGGCGGTGATCAACACCGGGCCTCGGCCGGAGGAGCTGCCCCACCAGCGGCGGTGATCAACACCGGGCCTTGGCCGGAGGACCTGCCCCACCAGCGCAAGCCGATCAACACCGGGCCTTGGCCGGAGAAGCTGCCCCACCAGCGCAAGCCGATCAACACCGGGCCTCGGCCGGAGGACCTTCCCCACCAGCGCAAGTGGCGGCGATCAACACCGGGCCTCGGCCGGAGGAGCTGCCCCACCAGCGCAAGCGGCGGCGATCAACACCGGGCTCCGGAGCTGCCGCACCAGCGCAAGCGGCGGCGATCAACACCGGGCGATCAACACCGGGCCTCGGCCGGAGGAGTTGCCCCACCAGCGCAAGCGGCGGCGATCAACACCGGGCCTCGGCCGGAGGAGCTGCCCCACCAGCGCAAGCGGTGGCGATCAACGATCAACACCGGGCCTCGGCCGGAGGAGCTGCCCCACCAGCGCAAGCGGTGGCGATCAACGATCAACACCGGGCCTCGGCCGGAGGAGCTGCCCCACCAGCGCAAGCGGCGGCGAACAACACCGGGCCCCGGCCGGAGGACCTTCCCCACCAGCGCAAGCGGCGGCGATCAACACCGCGCCTCGGTCAAGTATTTCCTGAACGGTCAATCACTCCGAATCCTATATAACTCACTACTGCTGCCATACTTAGACTACTGTTCCGAGATATGGGGACACACATTTTGAATTAGAAGCACATTGCAACCACTGTGCATTTTACAGAAGAGAGCCCTTGGAGTCATCCACAACGCGCACTTCCAAGAATCCACCAATCCATTATTTATTAAGTCCAAAATTCTCAAATTCACTGATTTAGTCGAATATAAAACGGTGCAAGTAATGTATAAAGCAAGGAACAACATGCTACCTCACAACATCCAGCGACTGTTCTCCGACAGAGATGGGAGCTACAGGCTTAGGGGTCAACTCAATCTAAAAGTTCACACAATACACTCAACTAAAAGAAGTTTATGTTTTTCAATAATCAGGGTTAAATTATGGAATGGTCTGAACCTCAACACCAACAAATGTATAAACTTGGGACTATTTAAGATAAAATACAAAAATATAATATTCAGTAGGTACAATAACATAGTACACTAATTTAGTATTACTACTACTGTTATCATTATTCTGGTTATTAATATTGCTGTTGTTGTAAAAGTGTTATAATTATAATGATAATTTATTTTTTATTATTATTATTATTATTATTATTATTATTATTATTATTATTATTATTATTATTATTATTATTATTATTATTATTATTCTTGTATTATTGTTTTATTATTACAATTATTATCACAATTCATATATATGAATATACAGGAATATCTGTATCTACATTATATATATCAATATTATATATTATATCTATATAGACTCCTAAATTCTCCAGTTTTAACTGGAGTTGTCTTTTGTTTAGATGTTTCTTAGGTTGTTGTCTTTTGTTGTTTTCTGTTTTGTTGTTTTCTGTTATCTGTTATCTAATCGTATATACTTAATTGAGTTCATAAGCTTGTATATTTATTTAAGTTGGGGGTAGGTGCACATAAGTTTTTACTTCTATCTACCCCTTTTCGAGCATGACCAATATTTTTTTTGATGCATATTTCACTGTTGTTTGCTTACTCATTGTATTTTTTTTATTTTTTTTATTTTAAGTTTTCTTTCGTATTTTTGGGCCTTGTATCCCTTTTATTTTTACTTTCATGTTCGAAATAAATAAAAATCAAATCAAATCAAATCAAATTTGTTTCAGCAGCTAGCGAGCTTTTCACATTGTTTTTGGTCTTTGTTTGCACTCTCGCATGCTGGTCTGACAGTCTGGACTGGTTTCTGGTTGCCTGCAGCCTGAACATGGTGAGAAGCCAGCCAGCGTGGTCAGCAGTGTGTCGGTGTGGCCACCTCACCCTGAGCTGTGAGCCTTGATGATTTAGTGGACCTTGTCCGTGACACGTCCAGAGCTCAGAAAGTAAGAGCGCAGTGAGGAAAAAGACAACCAATCCATCTGTGCACTATATATTACACATGCCCATGAATGTTATACATAGGTATATATAACAGACAGAAACAGACAGAATCCTTCCGCTTTATGAATTATTCTCCCTCACTTTGAAACCGTCAGTTCACTTGGTGTCTGATAAAAAGAATCAATATGAAAAGTTCCTGTTCCTATCAGCATTCAGGAGAGACACAATCCTTTTTTTTTCTTCTTTTTTTTCGTCGCATGCGAATAAACAGTTATTAAAGCTCGCCGGCTGAATCTCAAGAGGATCAAAGATTAAACGGCTACAGCGGCTGACACGTTTTGATCCCATCTCAAAGTGGGGAAGCGTGCGTTTGAATAAGCGAGTGTTTATTTTTGGTCTCACTGCGACAGGCGGCGGATGCGGGAGATGCAGCTGTGATAACCTTCAGCTGGACGACCCCCCTCCGCCCACGCTTCCCTCCCAGCTTAGCTGCAGCATGCACTGGCCCTGCAACTGCAGCATTTAACTGTGGGCGCGTTAGTAAATGCATCACTTTTCATATTATCACTAAAAAATAAATAAATAAAAACATTCCCCTTTTTCCAAGTCCTGATTTCTAACTTCCGGCGCTTGATGTCCCTCCCACTGGAATCCACAGGCCTCCACAGGCAGATTGGAACATAAGATGTGACTTCTGAGTCCGCATCGGCCGCCTTGCTAACGTTGGCTCGTGTGACTCAGCAGGAATTTCACACCCACTGGAGCAACATGAATCTATGAGTTGCAAAATCACCCAGGGAGCGTGATGAAAAGCCACTCCTGAGCTTTTTGGAGGGAGAGAAAGGCTCAGAAATGTCCCAGAACTTCAGGCCAAAATGCTGCATTATCCCACTTATGAAGCCGACGTCATAACAACAAAGTACCAGGCTTTGGATGCATTAAGTCAGAATTAACACAGGGATCCACTTGGAACATCAGCGTCTATATCACCCAAAATTTGAGTATCTTTATTTAAAATTTTCTCATTTCAATGTGACACTCTGTTTGAAAATGCAATGCAGCCAAATGTGAAGAAGCCTTCACCATGCACTGTAAGTCTTGGCTCACTGCAGCAGCCAGTGCATCCAACCTGCCCAGAGAAGATAAATGCTTGTGTCTGGACGACAGCAAACCAGGACAGATGGAAGCAAACTGGAGGGCAACCAGACACATTTGTCAGAGAAAATAAAACATGTGGTCACAGTTTTGTCTGTTTCTCCCCCTCCACCTGCAAATCAGTGGCAGTTCAAAGATGGAAAGCTTTATGTAAAATACTCATCCATAGGTGAAATAGTTTATCACCTCTGTGTTTTATTCCCCTCAGGAGTGGCCGACCTGTGAGGCCGTGCATCAATGGTAGCCACAGCTTGAGTGCAATGCCCTTGAAACCTCTGATTAAAAGATGAAAACTATTCTGCACTGCACCTCCCCCCCGGCCCTGCCTCCTTCTCCTCCTCCTCTTCCTCCTCCTCCTCTTCCTCCTCCTCCTCACTACAGGTGTTCATAGTTGTTCTCGCCTGCGTTTTCAGCATTTGCCTCGAAACAGCAAAGCAGTTTGTGCAGGCCCGCTTCATCCAACCAACCGGTGCTGAATGCACGACTCCGTCCTGGGCCTCCTTCCAGCGGTCTCAGCATTTTCAAATCGCTCCTTAACCTAGATTTGGTCTCCGCTGAATCCCAGAAACCCAGATCTGGTATCTTGGCGAGCCGCTCCGCTGAGCAGCGACTGGGTGGCGGCGGCGTATCAGTTCTTGGAGTGGCTGCGGATCTCAATGATTTATGGCGCGGCTCCTCCTTTTCTGTTACCCAAATCCTGTCTGTGTCGAACTGGGTTAGCGTCTCCGGCTGCCATCTCTGCTTTTTTTCATTGTCTTTTATTCCCCTTTCTTCATTTCTTTCTTCCTATTGGACACAGCAACGGGGCTGCGGCGACCTGATTGGTCGGACGCGGGAGGCGCTGACTGACACACGTCAGTCCCGGCGTGTGCAAAGGGTGCGATTGACAGGAACATGCACTCAAGTGTGCTCCCACCCGTGCACACACGTGCGCACACACAGACTCGTGTCAAGCCAAATAAATGTGCGGGGCGAATCTATTCAACTTATCGCTCATTCTCTCTGCCAGGAGAGAGAGCGAGAGAGCGCCTGATGAATAAAACATTGACTTTTCTCGCATAAACATATTGATTTAAACATAACTATGAATAGGCCTTAGATTGCTCTTGAGATTTGGTCCCCCTTCTCTCCCTCTGCCTATTATTCTACAATCACTGACGTTAGCACATTCCTGCACCGCCCCCCGCAACCCATTCCACCACTTTGCTATCTATTATTATTATTATTATATAAATATTTTTCTCTCCTCCCCTTTCTCCTGCACTCGTGCATTCAGGAAGCACAGCCTTGAGGATATAAATTGGTAAAATGCAAAATGCAAAAAAAACCAGGTGGAATCCAGTGATCCTGAATGTGAGTCACGGAGTTGAGAAATTTTGGGGGCCTTTGAAAATCAGACGGCTTAAATTACCGTCAGTCTGGCCAATAAGAGGAACAGAGGGGAGGGACGATGGAAGGAGAGGAATAGGGGAGGAAGGTTAGTCAGGGGTTGGGGGTAATGAGTTTTCCAAATGTCTATCTAGCAACGGAGTTAACACTCAGCACGTGCTGCATTCAAATCTTGCCTTGTCATCTGGGGTTCCACTTCATCCCGCCCCACCTCTTTTTATTTATTTAAACAATCATCATCCCTGATTTGCATCGCCTGATCAAAAAGCCCTCCTGCAGTCGGCAAACACACCGTCACCTCATCCGCTGCACACGGCCCGGAGCCTCCTCGCCTATGAAAATGATACTCGAAAGACGAGATAAAATACTCGGAGAGAGAGAGAGAGAGAAATGCGGTGAGATAGCTCTCCGCCTGGAGCGAGAAGGGGGCCTCCTGCGGCACAATGCCGGGGCCATGATGAGAATGAAAAGGGCAGAGCCAGAGGAAGAGGAGAGATATGAGAGAGAGCGTAAAAAGAAGTGAAGTAAATCAGGTGCGAGTCCTGTAAGACGGCCGTCTGCGGAGGCATCTGGTGTAAAAAATGTGTGATTCACACCAAGAGTGCAGGAGTAAACTGACACAAGAGGTGATTAGATTGTGGAGACGGAAAGGCAAAATTGATTGAGCCAGGACATAAAAAAGCATCCAGCTCATCATTGATTATTAGACATTGACACTTTTATTTATTTTTATTTTTTTTTAACTCGGCCACTCTTGTCTTGGCACCGAGGCTCCGGCTTTATTCCTAGGTGAGTGCAGATCGATGGGAGGGTGTTTTGTGCGAGTCTCTGCGGCACTGTGCCTCCCCGCGGAGCGTCCATGTGTAGGTCAGACCAAAGCACTTTTTAAAGGTTGAAGCAATGATGGGAATCAATGGATGGGAAATGTCAACTAACACGGCTGTTTTCCACCCAGCAGCAGCAGCAGCAGCAGCAGCAGCAGCAGCAGCAGCAGTGGCGGCAGCAGCAGCAGCAGAACTTTTTCTCACTATTTTCTGGCTGTCGGTTTCATGTGAGTGGATATATACAGTGGAAAGCAACATTTTCTTTAAAAAAAAAAAATAAAAAAAATAAAGTGATATAGGCTGTGTGCACATTTCAGATTTCTCCAGCTTCTGCAGGTCATGGATCAAATAAATAATCATTTCATAAGCTGCTGGAAATTGATGTGTCAAACTTTCTAAACGACAACACTTGTGACTTTTCTGTGCACCTCTTTTGGGCTGTTTACACGCTTGAGAACGAATGTCATTTAGTGACAGCAGTGGACACTTTCCTCTCAGATCCACAGAGTGAAAACCTGGCTGCAGCCAGTGGCTATTTTTCATTTTACCTTCCGTGTGTGGCCATTTTCAAATTCCTCACAGAGAGGTCAGACACACACACACAGTTCGATAACCTGTTTGTCACTTCCTGTTTAATTTTGACGGTCCTGTCTTCCCTTGTGTTGTCTCTAGTTTTACTTCCTGTCCTGGTTTTCCCCCTTTTCCCCTGATTTTCACCTGTGTCTCCTTATCTGTCCAGCCTTGATTGCTTACACCTGTGCCTCGTTGCCTGCTGCATGTCATTTGTGTGTTCAGGTCTCAGTTGGCCTCTAGTGATTTTTTTCCATGGTTAAGTTAATTTTTTCCCCCCCCCCCCCGTTTTTTGGACCTGTTTTTTGTTTTGTTTGCGCCTGGAGGAAGTTTATAAGTTTTTCTTTTGTTCTTGAGTTTTTTTGGCTTAGACCTCCAAAAAGTTGTTTTTCTTTTTTTTTTTTTGGGTTTTTTTTGCACTTGCATCGTACTTTTTGCACCAACCACGGTGAAGAAACCAACTCCTTCAAGTCTGGATCAAAGTGTGCTGTGCAGTTTAGCGAACGCTGCCAACTGAGGTGATCTGACGACCCAATTACAACAAGGCACCATTTGTGGGCTCAGCTCTCTTCCTTATTATTGCCATGTGACAACTCGCTTGCAAAGCTTGCATCCGCCCACTTGTGCAAGCCGCTCGAACTGCTCGATGACTCAGTGGCGTCGCACAGTTAATCCGTTGGAGAGCCACTCAGAGATCCTCAATTTATTCGGGAAAGCGTCCGACGCAAGCGGCCCTGCGGCGAGGTAACTGGTTTGTTTATCGCTGCCAATTTGTAGTCGGCGCTGATCGCTCACTCACCTTCGGCTTTCGCGTTCACTACGTTATCACAGCAACGTGAAACCGAATATTATACAAAGTTTAAACTTCCTGAAAAGGGGGGGGAAAAAAGTTTGAATCAAAACAGCAGAAAGTTGGTTGTTTTCTTGTTGGCGAATCCCTGGAAAGCAAGTGATGCAACGGTGAGCAAAAGCACATCACCTGCCTCGCCTGAGCGCATTTTCCATTCATTTAAGCCTCCAAGATTCTGTTTCAAAGCAGTTGGAAAACCATCAGAATTGGATTGATGACATTTTCATACCTAATGCATTATTGATGGTGAAGGCAGTCAGTGCCATGAGGGGAGTATCAAACAGGGAAGCTTTCAGATGCAGAATCTCAGGCAGGCAGACCTGCAAACACACAAAATATTTTCCCCATATTGACACAGGAAGTGGGACTGTACTGGGAAACCTCAAGATAATCGTTCCTATTAATTTCACAGCCAAAACAGTAGAAGGAGCCAAAAGGTCATCTGTCAGTGACGGCGGTGGGCAGGCAGCCAGGCAGGCAGGCAGGCGGTTAGACCCGGGCAGGTGGAGATAATGGGGCAGGAAGTGGTCAGAGATGAAGCAGCAGATAAGCCGTCTGGAGCGACGGGCAGCGGCCGAGCGCGTGGGCAGAAGAGGATGTGAGAGTGAGAGGATGACGAAAGGCTGTGGAAATAAGAACAGGAAGTCTGGAGGACTGATTTAAATGTACGGCAGCGTCTGTAACAAGCAAGAAAAGAGACTTAAAATATATCTTGTTTGAGTGAATCTTGCATCTCAGAAACTGTGTTTTTGCGTTTGAAAATCCCTGTGATGTGAAATGTCCAAAACCGACAGGAGGTGTTGAGTCATGTCAATATAATTGACAAGTTTCTCCAAATCAAGGTTCTTTCCCCCCCTTTCAGGATTCTGCCCATGATTGCTTTCACACTTTGTCTACATTAACATAATGGAAAATAACCCAAGCAGTCTGAATGCATTTCATTACCGAATGATTCATCTCTTCCGAAAAGTGAGAGTGTGGCAGGGGCAAATTATTTGTAAGGAGACATTCTTGTTGTTGCGATTATAATTGTTTTGTTTTGCATACTGCAATTTTCACATGCAAACTTGTCTATCTTCAGAAAAAACATCTCTTTTCCTTTGCAATTTAATTATGTAAAAAGTTGATTAGCTGTGTTTTGGTGATGACTGGCATTTGGGGGCGTGGCTCTGGGAGGTCACAGGGCATTGTCCAGCCTCCAGGTGGCCCCAGGAGGACTCAGGAGCTGAAGCGCTAGTTAGCACTGGCTGCTGCTCATCATGCATGCCCAAGATTCATTGACTCATTGAGGCGACGCATGAGATTTCCGTTGTACCTGTACAGCAATGCACCTGTGCTAACAGCACAGCAACACTTTTTCATACTGCATGATTCTGATTTGTCAAGATGTTGTTTTTACGATGAAAGGAAGTTGTGGAAAGACCTGCGCTGCTTCCTTTAAGGTGGTAACTTGAGAATCGAGAAGAATGTCTGACGTTGACCCTTGGTGTTGAGATCAGAGGTTCACCGTCAGCGGCTCAGGTGCTGTTTAGCGCGAGACAACAAGTGATTACGGGCATGGATTCACCCACAGGCCCAGTGTCATGTTGAAAATATTGCTGCTGTCAAGGGCGGCAGCGGGTCAGGCCCGGGCCGCTGCGTCTTGATCCCTGCTACCAAGGCCTCGCGTGCTCATTAGCAGCATTTCTTGGAGCAGTGTGGGCCCCCTGGGAGGAGGAGGATGAGTAAGAGTAGGAGGAGGAGGAAGATGCTGCTCCAATTGGACGGCGGCTCCGTGCTTGACGGCCTGGGCAAAGTTGATAACGCAGCCTGGGTTCGGACCGCGGAGCACACACAAAGGGGCCGGGAGGGATCAGAGCGGGGCGGTGGTGGAGGTTTGGCCCCTGAAATGTTTGGGTTTAGCAAGCGTGTGACTGGCAGGTCACCTATTAGCCTGAGGTGATGTTAGCATTCAGAGAGCGCTGCAGCTGGGAGCTGCATGCAAGCAACAATGACAAAACAGTGCATCAACCCTCTCACAACAAACAAACAAACAAAAGAATTGCTCATGTCTTTCAATGTGCCACATTCACCCACTCATGTTTATTTATTGTGCCACATTCCCACCTGAACACAAATGTCATCCAATTCTTGGCCTGTGTTTATCTCCAGATATTGCTTCTGCACGCAGGCAACAATTTGACATCCATACCTTGTACACATTTGCATATTTTCCAAAAGGAATAAAAAAACAACAACCAGAAAAAAGCTAATGTATTCTTGCATCAGGCGGTTGAACAGTCTGCAGGTGCATAAGGTTGCACAGAGAGTTGTTTTTAATATTTATTCATTTCAAAAATACGCCCACGTTCCTTTCGCAGCAGCAGAGCTGGAGATGCATCAGTGTGTCGTGTCGGTCTCGTTTGAACGGCGCATGACTCCGTTAAAGACGGGGCAACATCTTGCGGTTTAATCCGGGCTGATCGGCGGCCGGTGCGACAACCGCATCCACACAAGCAAAGTCGTGCATTTTAATTCTCAGCTTGTGGTGGATGGTATGCACGCCAGAATTTTTTTTTTTTTAACCAAACCTTGAATTAATGGTGACAAGTGCACAGAATACAATGGTAACTCCATCTGCAGCCACTTTGGCCAGAGAGTGCAGACACGCCACACAACAGCAGCTCTTACATTATGCATTTATTCCAGACAAACAACGAGCCTCAAACTCGGAGCCTTGTTAGGGGGACCGGCTCTTGAAACCATGTTGAAAATACACCACAACATGAAAAGTTGTCAAGGGCTTGCCTTGCATGTCCTTGGCATTTCTAGTGTGTGAGTGTGTGTATTTGTGTGCGTGTGTGATCACAAAGCGACACTAATGCACCATCCAGGATGCGCCGCGAAGGGAGCGCTCCATTTGATCCCCGGCAGCACAAAGAAAACGCGGCGGGAAAATAGAGGGCTGCAAAAGGCGCGGCGCAGCGTCCCGTCGCCTCCCTCACAAACAAACGTCTGACACCTGCATCACAATGAACATCGCGCCCTTGCGCTGCTGTCAAAGAGCCTCCGACTTTCACAAGGAATTCTCGTTTGAGGGCACCTGAAAGAGAGGATACGAGGGAGAAGGCAGCCAAAAATAGGCTGCTTATTTATATTCAAAAAGACTTCAGACGCCAGCTTTATTTAAATATAAATATATATTTCTCCCGAGTGGTTTGCTTAGAAATGAGACGCGCTCCGTTGTCTGGGATAACGACGGCGAATTGTGGAAATATCTGACTGTCGGCTTGACACGTGTAGCATCCCAACATCAGTGAGAGAGAAAATCTACCGATCCCGGCAAAGTGTTCTGAATCTTAAAATCTAAATCTGAAATACAAAACAAAACCAAAAACACCCAAACTTGGCCCAGTCGATATGAATGTGTCACGTGAGATCATTTGTAAATGTTGTAGAAAGAATGAGACAGTTTATCCTGCAGGGGGAGGTCAGATCAGGGTCAGTCAGGGAAAAGTAACACCTGGATGTGATTTCTATATGGCTTGATGGTTTGAAACTTCCTTTCTTCTGCACTTGAGTCAATCACTACTTCAAACTGTGCACCACGTCCAGCAAAAGCACTGCTGGCTGTAGAGATGTATCATTATTTTTCCAAACGGGTCCAAGATTCAGAATTCTCATCCTAGATTTACATTGAAATGTGCGTTTTCTGCCAAAACTCATGGCCACACCCCAGTATGCCGTGTCTATATGCAATAGGTCGAATGTTTGGCCACCTGTCGATAAGTAAAGATGCAAATTCCGTCATTTGGCTCTCGGCTGCCAGCAGATTTCCGCCCAGATTTTACTGTCAAGCGTCGGCCACTGCAGTTTTCAGTCTTGCACGCGGCCTCATTTGCATGAGAAGGCGATTGTCTGTGACGCAAAGTCAAATGCATGTGGTGGAACGTAACAGGAGCAATCAGGGAAGTAACCAGGGATAAAAACAACAACAAACAACCGCAGTCGAAAGAGCAAGCACAAAAGACTGGCTTCATAAATAATGAATTCTTCTGATGTGCAAATTGTTTTTCCTGGAGATTCTGACCATCTGGGAAGTAGATGCAATATCTTTGTTATGGTGGCTTTTTAATTTTCTCTTTCACAATATGATG
This sequence comes from Thamnaconus septentrionalis, assembly GCA_009823395.1. Lineage (NCBI taxonomy): Eukaryota > Metazoa > Chordata > Actinopteri > Tetraodontiformes > Monacanthidae > Thamnaconus > Thamnaconus septentrionalis. The sequence goes on from CM020520.1 coordinate 3,775,236, forward strand.
TTGATGACGGCGTGCTGATGAGCCAGACTGAAGAGTCAGTACCTGGTATTAATGAGGAATTGATATGCGTTCACGCTGTTGGCTGCTGGTGCTGGTCAGCACCCAGGTTTTTCAGGCTTTTGAGGTTTTGGCCGTTTTCTCTTTCCCGCTGACATAATTCCATCCAGCTGTTTGCCTGCCAGAGAGGTTCCGCGCCGGTCCCTCCGCTCTCCTCGGCCAAAAATAGCAGCCACATAGCTCCGCCTCCAATCAGGCTGAATTAGAGAGGAGGCGCGGTGCTGACAGGGGTGGGGGTGGATATGGTGGTGGTGGTGGTGGGGAGGGATGTCTGGCGCACCTCAATCCTGACAAATTATATGATTAAAGCTCTTGGGAAGCCATGTTTCATCCTCAAGTTAATCCGATTTGGCGACGGCGGGTTACTGCGGCGCCGTCCCCCGGATGAAGCGCAGCGCTGGCCAAATTAGCGGCCGGAGATCCTGTTTAGACCTTGAAACGCCACAGATTGGGCGGCCGCAAGTGCGTCACGTCGAGGAAAGGTGCTCGGGCGTGCCGCATCTCGGAGACGGCGGCAATTTCCCACAGATTTCCATGAGTCCTTTTTTTAAGCCTCTGTCAGCAACAATGAGCTGTGTGTGTGTGTGTGTGTGTGTGTGTGTGTGTGTGTCCGTGTGTGTGTTCCCAGTGGAGGAAGGTGAAGCTGGCAGGTAGCGAGCGTGCCTGATTGGTGTCGTACGTCATTAAGGATGGGCCGTGGCGCCGCTGCCTGACATTTGCAAGCGACACCAGGGCGGTGCTGTCACGCTGGCAACGTCCCCTGGGGCGGCAGGCACCAGCAAAATGGCTCCCCGTCTTTTATTTAATGAATTTATCTCTTGACATTAAATTAAAATCCTTCTAATCCCCTGCTCACCCCTCACGCTGTCAATCCAAATTGACCATCATTTTAAACCACTTTTGGAATTTCTAAAGGATCCCAAATGTACCCACATTTTGGGAAACTTTTGGAATTTCAAAAGCAGTAAAATATAATTGAGGTGAAAGAGGCTGCCGAGCGCCACCTCAGAGTCACAGCTGCACGCTGCAGCTCCACCGCCACCCTGCGAGCCGAGGGCCGGTTGTTTATAGTTGTGGGCTTTGAAATTTCAATGAGGCTTGCTTTTCATTAATTTATTTATTTTTATCAGGGCGAAAGATTCAGCGTTGTCATGGCCTCCTCCGGCGTGCAGCAGCAGTGCGGCGCTGTCATCTGCGCTTCATCTCCAAGCCTTTTTCCACTGGCCTTTGTCGGAGCCGAGTCCCCGGGAACGGCGCTTATAAAGAAATCATCTCTTCATAACAGCTTTTGATCAGGGTGCCGGTTATGGATTATTATCAGCAGAAGCAGCACAGGCTTTTCAAGGACAAGGGACTGAATTATTAACTTTTTTTTTTAATTCTTCAAAGCGTCTTTGATGATGACCTCAAATCAATTCTTGCTATTATTGCAAGAACCGCCGCTGACACCTGGATCTTTAAAATATAAAAAAATCCATCTATTTTCAAGGCTTCTGTCTATGACAACTAAGAGCGGCTTTCGTCTCAAAGTAAGAACTGCACAGCTGAAACACCAAATGGAATGTTTCACATGAATGAATGAATGAATAGTTCATTTTCATTTACAATGTAAAATAATGAAATTCTGTGCAATCAACTGAGAAAAATAGGAAAAGAAAACAAATTTGCACAATATATACGCTCACAATAAAAATAAAACACCTCTGTAAACAAAGACAGGAGTAGCCTGGAGCCAAGGCTTATTTTTGCCTTATCCAATCCCATCGCACATTGGGAAGCAGCCCAGAGAAACTGGAAGTAAAGCTCAATGTAAAACAAATGTAAAAAAAAACAACAAACATTTACTGGTCAGTTATATAATAAGTTAAATAATTCATTTTCTTTTTCTGCACTTGCAACTCAAGAAGCTCCTCCCAGAGGGCGGAGTCAGGGATCACTATCTGTGCATGGTGCATGCACAGTTGGACCGTTGCGGCGCTCCCACTGCGCTGGCTTCATTTCACAGTCCAACCTTTGCCTTCGCACATGCAACATTCATGAGTCCTTCTTGTTTTTTGTCTTTTTTGTGTGTGTGTCGAGCGTGTGGTGCCCTGCTGCCCCGACCAGCACCGGAATGTGTCCGGGAATGCATGCCGTTGCACAATTGCCGTCCCCGCAGCGCAGCAGTCGATTAACCGCCACCGAGTCGTCGTAGCACAAAGTAGGCATGAAGCGGAACGCAAAGGCCGTCGGCTCATGACTCTTTCATGAGCCGAACGCATGAAAGTTACATTGTGCATTGTGACAAGCATCAATACTTGATCGGAGTGCAGCGCGCAAAAGGTGACCAAAGGTCCCTGACGATGCAAAAGAGTTTTCTAACAATAATGTCAGTGGAAGAAAATGGAAATGAGGGACAAAGTCCATCCTTCACTTCTTCCTCTGTTTGCTGTGCTTTTTGCACTTTGTTCGCATGACAACACAGTTCAGGAAAAAAAAAAATCACATCCAGTAGGGACCTGAAACTGAGGCTGTGAGCAGAGGGCTGAATGTGCCGCGCCAGGTTGCTCCACCGGGCTCTGGAGATCAGACAGACATTGGCAAAGAGAGAATTTTGCATGCGGCCCTTTTAAGAAATGGAAAGATGCCGATTCCACAAACCTTAAGCCAAGTGAATCACTGCAAGGGAGTGAATAATGCAGCGGAGTACAAATCTGTGTGACAGTTCTTCTCCGCATATATTTTTGAAAAGGCAGCCGGAGCAGAGCTTCTGAAATACCATCAAGACGGTTCTGAGTGGGAAGCTGAATATGTTTTTAATCCTCAACGTGACTCATAATGCAGGGACTGAGACTGCTGACTGCACCTGTGAGCCACTGTTCGGGGAACAGTGATATTTTTCTAAATGAATTTTTCTGGATATGCCATTTGAATATTTTAAGTGTTGATACATAATCAATGAGTGGGGGAAACAAGACTGGCCAGAGATGATTCATCATTCATGATATTTTTTTTAATCCATTAGACAAAGAACCTTAAAAATAAAGCAATCAGTGTTTTAAATGTAATCCAGAAAAATCAGTCTTTGTGTGGGAAATGATTTAACCAACAGTACTGCGGCGTGCATGAACACAGTGAAAACAACACATCTGTGATGACCTTCATCTGATTGTCAAGACAAAGTTGAGTCTGTGTATTGTTTCACAGCTGGCATGGTTTCTGTAATTAGACATGAGTGGCTAATTGGCTGTGATTGGGCAGCATATGTATGCATATATATATATATATATATATATATATATATATATATATATATATATATATATATATATATATATATATATATGTATACGTGATTACAGGTTGGATTATAAAAAGATAGACTGCAAACATCCTCTGTAGAAGAACAAAAGCAGGTATTGACACAATTAGCGGCAATTTCAGTCATTTCCAGACGATGCTCGGCACTCTGAGGGATTTTGAGGCAGAAGTTCCTGGAAATACTCAGCTCATAAAAGTGGGAATTGTTGTTCTTTTGCGCACGATAAAAGATATCAGGGTTTTCTCCGTATGTCCTACACACGGTCATATTTCCACTCGTGATTTATCTCCAAGGAATTTATCATTAGGATTTAATCCCCCCACCTACCTCCCTCGCCCGAATCACCGGCGTAGTCTTATCTCCGGCGCTGAAATAACCGAATTAGCGACATGGCGAGGAGGAGGACGAGGGAGGCGGCGATGGAGCGAAGTATTATTGCCATGGCAACATGAGACGGCAGCGAGGCTTTGCCGGTTGTGATATGGCACGGTGCGTCCTCAGCTCACAAAGATAGGCGCTCAGACCATTGTGTCCTGGGGAAAACAGGGCGGCGGATGGATGGAAGCGACGCCTCGGCGGACGATGTAATCTGGAGAGCGAAGAGCTGTTTCCGAACCAGGCGGCGCTGAGGGGCCGACAACATTTTTTTCGAGAAGTGCTTTCAAGGGATGATCGGCTAAAAACTAAATGTCAAGTAGACAATGGACGGATTTCACAGAAGCTTGTTCGGGTCATTTTAAATTTTAACCCTCTCGCTGTTTTGTCTCTGTAAATCACAATGTAGGCCACCGCTTTAGCTTTAGGGTTCTCTTAAACTGCAAAGTATCTTTTCCTGAACGCTAAACCAGCTGAATTTTGTATAGATTTTTGCAGAGCAAGTTAACTTGCAATGGGCCTTTTTATGGCCGACACCTCCTCCCCTCCCCACCTCACCTCAGTCCCTGCGGATGTTTAAAAAATCTGTGATCGCACCAACCACGATGACGATCTCAGTCGTTCCGTTAACTCTAGCTGCTCCTCATTGCTGCTCGCTGGAAGCTGATTTTGCTCCGGTTCAGTTCTCATCTGTCGCTGCAAGTGTGGAGACAATTTGCAGCGCCACTAAGGGCTTAAAACAAAACAAAACAAAGCAAACCCAGAATGGTGGCGGCTCTTTGGGTCTCTGGGACCACTGATGTCGCTCGGGCTCAGGGGACAGGAGAGCGTTGGCCGACCACTCGTCCTTTCAGTCGGAGGGAGCCATGGAAGTCCTGGGACCAGAGGCACAAATCCCGAAGAACTCTCTTTCTCTCTGAGCGGCGTTGAATTTGCTCGCACTAAATGAACCACCAGGCAGACCAGAGACACTTTTTCAACTCCGGCGTCAGGAACTGACGGCATCATCGAAACGAACACTGCGCCCCAACCAACGGCTCATTGAATGTATAATGAATTAAAATCCAATTACAAGTGCTCATTACCGCAAACAAACAGCACATTAGCATCAAAAATGCAAATGTGTGGTATCTTTTGCTCTGATGAATCACTGTGCGCTAGGCCAGAGCCAGCCAGCCATGTGTCTGTCGCTGCCTCCACTTTGTTTCCTCCCTCCCAGTCGTGTTAAAGACAGAGAGGAAGAAAGAAAGAAAAGAGGCTGGTTATTTGCAGCAGAATTGCGACCCCGAGAGTTATTACTCACAGGAAAAAAAATGATTCCCCATTAAGGATTTAATGGTGAAAACCAATGCACCAGGTGGTTTCCTTTGTGTCGTCGCTGTGGTGGGCCAATGGCAGTCGGAGGAGGGTCCCAGCGGTTCAGCGTGCAATTAAATCTGAACTGGTTTGTGTTCAACACTGGGGATTTTTTTCTTTCATTTAAAGAGGTGGCACTTCAAAAAGGAGAGTCGTCAAACTGGAGCTCGCAGAACTCTGCGGAGAGACGGCGGAAGCCTCTTGCAAAACTCATCTTATATACAATTCTTCTTTGGTTTTGCTCCGGTTTGGTCGGCCCGGGAGAGTCAGAGGAAGATTTCAACACTTGCCACTGATGCCAAACGTCACATTGAAGTGAACTGGCGTGAATGAAAATAGGACAAAGTTGAAAAATAAATAAATAAATAAAAAGAACGGCAAAATCTTGTATTTGATTTTTCTGAAGGGATGAAATAGCGCACAAAAAAAGCTGTTCAGGCTCTTGTTCCCAAAAATGAGTTTGTGATGTTCTGTGGAATCTGTTCCAATCAGCGCTGAAGTGTAGTAATTCTGGCAAACAACACAAAATATGAGCAAATAATAAAAAAACAATGAATAAATAAATTATATTTTCTTTCATTCTGCAGAACAGGATCACAATACAAACCACCACCACTGTGACACTGATGTAAATGGAGAACTGCTGTGTTCTGCCACTCTGTTTCTCTGCCGCCTGTCGCTCCTGTAAATCTCAGTTAGGTGGGACCAGAGTGAAGTCGAGGCAGGGAAGGCACGGGTCTAGTTTTTTTTCATGTCGGTGTCAAACAGGATTGACTGAAACACATTATCCTCCATCACAAGAGTTGCTGTCAGGGCAAAGCTGCATCTTCCGCTGGCTGCCTGGCTACCGAGGGGGATTTTATTGTGTGGAGTCATTTGGGAGGGTTGAATTTTTAGAGAGGCTTTTTTTTTTTAGAGAGCTTTTCACTTTTATTTTTTTTCCTCTATGTGTTTGGAAAGAAAACAACATTTTCTATAAGACCGGGCAGGTTATTGTCAGCCCAAATCAGCATCATCCTGGTGAGCCACAGGAGATGGAATTCTCTGCCGGCAATCTGGATGTGGATCCATGCAGCGCAGCAGTCATTTCTTTTTCCTTGTGTGTCTGTCTGTGCCTGTGCACATGCACGCATGTTTTCCCCCCCATCTGTACACCTTCCCATACACACATTAGTATTCATGGAGCGGTGTTATTTCGGTGTTTTTGTGTGAAGCAACAAACCCCAAACACCAAAATAGCACGATGCAGAGCGCGTTTTAATCTCTGCTACCTGCAGCTCTGCCTCTGCAAACCGCACGCTATTGTGCTATTTTCTTTCCAGATGAAAAAACTGTCTTTTTATTTTGAACACTCTAAAGTTTGTATTTACATACACACACATATATATGTATATATACACAACCAGTCAAAAGTTTTGATGCACCTTTTCATGCAATTTTTTTTTTTTTTTATCTTTAAAACTTTCTGGACTGCAGATAGATAGTGAGGACATCAAATATATGATATATATAAAATTATGCAGCAAAGAAAAACCTATTCAATTACTCTAAATATGCTTTTTTAATGAAAGATGGCTATTTTGAAGAATTTAAATCTAAAACGTGTTTGAGTTATTTTACACATGTATTGTTTCCTACATAATTCCATGTGTGTTCATATGAAATGTTGATGTCTTTAGTGAGAAACTGCAATGTCAATAGTCATGAGAATGAAAGAGAAGACATTAAATTCATAGAAAAAGGGAGCTAAATAAAACAAAAAAGGCAGGTGTGTGTGTCCTTGGCTGCAGTGGGAGGAGCCTGCAAACAAGCAGCAGCAGCAGCAGCAGCAGGGTGGGGCCTGTGCAGCCTAACGAGAGCACTCAGGTCCAGGTGCTCCCCAGGTCCCAGGTGCTGCCAATTAATCCAAATCAAATCTGCCCTACAGGTTCCCTGCTGAAAGTAACCCCAGATTCACAAGGGACCATAACAACACCAAGGTCTGTACATTTTAACTACTTTGTTTGCACTCATGAACCTTGGCTGTGCTGGTGTTGTCTGCGTGTTTGAGAGACAGAGACAGAAACAGTAATGGTGCAAAAAAAGGTAAAACAAGTGCAAAGAGAAACAATCCAAAAAAAACACTTTGGGGCTGTGAGATGCTATGCAGGGGCTCTGCCTTGCACGGATGCATCATTTTATTTTGCATTAAAATGGACTTTGCATTTAGGAGATTTAGGACACAAGCAGCTAAGGCTGAGATCCAAACACACATGACTGGGATGTTTGAAATGTATTTTGAAATGATAATTGACTGCAGGTGGATGATCTAAAGCCGGTGATGTTGTAGCCGATTCTGTTGCCCCCAAATCCCGACCCTCTCCCGCAGATTAATTTCCCCCATCGTGTTGTCGTCCTCTGGCAGGAGTTTCTCTTTCCACCCGCTTAATTTGATGGAAGTGGTATTGAACGTCTTGTTAGCGGAGCGTTTTAATCGATGCGAGCATCCTGGAAGCGTTGCAGCTTTTTTTTTTCACATTCAGCTAATAACGTTCCAATCGGGTTTTTATACTATCCACATTTATTTCTTGTGTCAGTGTTGCGCTGACAAATACTCGACAGAGATGCGATGAGAGACATGACGACCTCTACTCTGCCCCCTGCGGGAAGTGAAAAAAAAAGGCCTAAACTTTGATTTTTCAGCAGAGGCACAGTCAGCTTGAAACACACTTGACACTCAGCCACTTTGCCAATTTGCCCTATTTTTTTTTTTTTTTTATGTAAGCGCTGGATATAATAAAAATACCAGGCACCATTAGAAGCTCCTTCTCTAATTTGCAAATGTATGCTTGGAAAACGCCTGAGGAGGTTTTCCAGCCTAGTTGACGGCCACCTGAGAGTTTAATGATTTGATCTGGATGGAAAGGAAGTAGTAGTAGCAGAAGAAGAAAAATCGCCAGAAGCGGTGCAGCAGCCGCAAAGCTGCGCGCTGCAGTCGGAGTTATCCGAGGTCGTGTTTCTCCGCCCCCTTTCTATCGATACTCTGATCATAAAGCGATTTATATGCCAGCGTTGAGCCGCTCTGGACTGCGGCCTCGGCAGCAGGCTTGTTTTACTGCGGTTTTAAGGTAATTTTTGGATATACGGGCTCTGTGCCGACGGTGATGGGTCTATTGTGGCTGTTGTTTTATTTCAGCCCTGGAGACCTGAGACGCCTCGGGCTCCGTGCCTCAAAGGGGGAGCAGTAATTCAAGCCGTCGGCAGCCAGACACACAAAAAAAAAATATATATATATATATATATATATATATATATATATATATATATATATATATATATATATATATATATATATATATATAAAATATACCAGGAAAAAAAATCCCTAGAATTCCTTTCCGCCTCAGACAGGCAATTTATATGCACTGATTTTTTTTTTTCCCTGCCACTGTTTTTTTGTGCTTAGGTGTTTTAGTGTTACCCTGACCTCAAGTAACCCTGACAAAATTCTATCACAGCTCTTTTGTTTGTCTGCTGTGTGCAAGAGAGCCAGTAGCTGAATGCTGCGTGGTAGAAATAGTCCATCGAGATCCTCTAACTGATGCTAAACCTTCCCACCCAATCAACCAACCACCCAATCATCCTCCCTGTTTTGCTTTTTATTAACGTAGGGGCAGTGGTTGGTATCACTTGCTGTGATTTTTGTCCATCTTGACAGATTTAGTTCATTTTAAGCTGCACTGAAACACTTGTAATGTGTCTGCCCATGTGTTTACTGAACGGTTAAAGAAGTTAAAACTTGACTGAAAAGCTTCTCTGTTCCTTCGTGTCTCTCCAGCATCAATCAATTGGATCACAATACGACTTGTGACACTGTGTTTGTGTGTGTGTTTTTTCTACAAAAGCTCAGTTATGGACTAATTAGAGGACTGGCTTTGGCTTCTTTATCCTTTTTGTTGCCTGCTGTCCTCGGATCTGTAAACAATCACCTTGTCTGATAGACAGGCTTTTTTTTTGTTTGTTGTTTTTCCGCCTCTAATTCAGACGTAGCCTCGGGGAGAATCGGGCCGCAGGCTTGTTTTGACAACTCTGGTCGGGTTCAGAGGGAAGGCAATTAACCTCCCTTTTGTACTGGGTGGTCTGTCGGGATACTCTCACTGGCAGCCCCCCGGCTTGTGTGCTGCTAGTGTCGCAAAATGAACGTCACATCTTGTCAGGTTTGTCCGGTGAGGTCGTTCAAGGCGGGAGGAATTTATCGGAAGGCTAGCGTGAAGTGTTTCTCTGTAGGCTGGCATGACAACATACGGGTGTCAGAGTCCTTGAGGTGAACCGTACTAATCAAACTGGTGGCTGTAAACTCAGAATCCTGCAAGTCAAAAACCCGGGATGTCTTTTAGTCAGTGGTGCGAGGCTTCTGAAGGCATCCCACAGCGCCAAGAGGACGGATGAAGGGTTGGTGGCAGGAAGGAGGAGTGTGAGTGCGAGCTCTGAGAAGTGGCTCTTTGGTGATTATTTCTAATTCTGTGGCAGGAAACACCAACAGCCTGTGAACTTCAGGCAGTAAAAGGTCTGTGGGTGGTGATCTTTCTGCTGATAATCTATGCATTAATGCATTAGGAGCCATTAAAACCCTCGAATCAAAAGTCGGATCCGTTTTCGAACCTCAGTTATCTCAAGTATTTACTCTTCCTTGCCTTGCACGGTGGCCAGATGATTAAAATCCTCCCCTCGTTACGTTTCTCCAGAGTCTATATATAGAGGGAGAAAAACGAGGGGGGGAGGGGGAAGGGGCGGCCTTCAGAGCAAGCCCTGCCACATCCATTCTAACCTTTCCCTGTCTGCAAAATTAAAGGTTTCGACTGAGTTAACTCTTCTACCCTCCGGTGAACTCCCGCACAGATAGACTGGCATTAGAGACGCGCGCTTTCCCCTCATCTGTCATTTCAGCGCTGGCAGGGCGTTGCCGCGGCCGCTGCCCAAACACTGTGGTCGGGCCTATCTCCCCTCCAGAATGCAAAGGAGCCAAAGTCCGCTCCCAGCTGCACTGGCCGGCCACCCGCTGAATAAGTATCTCAACATTCCTCAAGAAATCCCAAAGACGTGACTCCAGGGTCCGAAAATGATTCCAGATGACGGATTCAGAGGCCAAGAGGTGGAGGCAGAACCTGCTCAATGATACCACCAAATAACTTTTCCACCTCCTGGATTTTTTACTTCTTCTTCCTTTACTGCACATTTATTTAACTTTAGCCGTCACATTGATTCAGCGAGTCGTCAGTGTGGAAGGCAGCTGATCCGGCTGGTGGAGGGCTGTAGTTTGACAGCCACTGGAAGGACAGCAGCTCTGTCAATCACCAGCAGCATCGGTGTGAGGAACCCCCCCCCGCAGGCGGCAGTGATTGATTCACAGGTCTATCTCATCTAAGACCTCCCAGTATTGTCGTCCTCCTGCGGCGCCGCCTTTTTCTTCTTCTTCTTTTTTTTAATAAATCACCGCCAATCCCTCAAAATTGTTTTCGGATAGCCAGCGACTGCTGAGGTGTGGGGTTGTTTGCCAGTACCCTGGAATAAGACGGAGCCTGGGGAAAGCCAGGAGGGAAATAAATAATCAGACCTCGGCCCAACGGTGGGACACACCGCAGGTGAATCAATGGCTCAATTAGAGCCTGTAGTCAGCCGTGAAAAAGCTCCGGCGCTGAGCTAAGAGGTGTAGAGGTCAGAGATGACACCTGCAAAGATGTTTGCGCCCTCAGATCTGTGGCGATGCCGCTCGTCGCGTCTCTTCTGCTAGAGTGGAGCTTTTGTTCCTAATGGCGCCATACGTCAATATGGACATAACTGTCAGCCACCCGTCGCCGCCGCCGGTGTTTCAGCGCTATTGCATCACGACGGGAAAATACATCCCCGGCGTTTTTTGTTGCTTGCATATCCGAATGCGACGTGGCAGCGACTCGATTGGCTCTCCGGGCGAGAGCGGAGCTGCCGCAGATTTACACGGCCTCTTATTCCTGCAGAGATGGAGGAGGAGGGAAATCTTGGAAGACAACAGAGATGCAGGAATATATGTAAAAGAAAACAAAAAAAAAAACCCACACCAAAAACACGAGCTCACTCACTTTGCATAATGAGATTCCAAGTGAGGAAGTAGCGAGGAGCTTGTCAGGGACAGTGTTCAGACCACAGAGAGCGTTTACATCAGACTGAAGCACTTTGGTGAAGATTAAAGCAATTTGTGGCTCCGTTTAAGTCCTGCGCTGACTGAATTTGGCTTTTTTTTTCTTTTTTCTTTTGGTGTTTACATATTTCTTACCCACAAAATAAAGGCCGCCTCGTGGCCTGCAGCAAAGACAGATTTCCGACGACTGCGTTCATTAAGCCGGTGTTGCTTTTGACTATTAGCGTGTAGTCGCACTGCATTACATTCTGTCAAATTGTGTTTGAGGCGCCTCGCATCTTTTTCATGTTAAAAATGTAGCTTGCATGCTGGCAGACTCGTTCCTGTCAGTGCAGTGGTTGCGTGGTCGGGGGTTGAAGAGGGGCCGTCGCTCACAATCCAGAAGTGTATTCGACAGACGGCAAACATTAGCGGCTCTCATCACCATTAATCACCAGCGCGTCGCCTGTAATTACCCCGTTTAAACCGAGCGGTCCCATCCAAGCCATTAATGAAGGTTAATGCTCTCGGCTGTCACCGTTCGTCTGCCCATATAATGCCAACAACCGCTGTCTCCGTTAAGTATAGATATTAAGTCCCATGCTGGGCAGCGGCGCGCTGGGCAAACAGAGCCGCTGCTGCCTCCTCTGGAATGCATCGCAACCGAGCCAAAGTGAACCAGGCACAAGGCGACACGGTGCATTTTTTGCAACTTTGGCGCAAATTTAAAGCAAGTTGAATTTAGATTGACTTTACACAAGTTGTTGGGATTAGAAACGTGTCTTTTGGAAGCCAAGCAAGTAAAAACAGAGTTAGAAGCAACCATAAATGAGCACAAAATGACTCAAGGTCGGATCATGTTCTCCTTCCACCGAGGCCTTTTTCTCTCCTAATGGGAGACCAATAGCGATGTTCCACTCCGGCAGTTGGAGTTAAGAGGTCGTGGAGGGTGTAACTGTCTCACACGGACTAGTAAACGTGCTCACAGCTACAATCTACCTTCTCTAAGGGGTCATTTGTTCAAATTCAAGGGGCAGTCTCAGCTATGAGGAGATGGAGGAGCAGTGTTTTCTTTTCTTTTTTTTCATTGCATTGGCAGACAGTTAAAACTCAAGAATAGTCGGAGGCTAGGTAGTGCTTGTGTCTCTGAGTGGATGCTCGTCGCTTAATTTTTTTTCAGCGACCAACCATGTCTGTATCATTCAGTGGCTGTTTGCATTTGAGCTTTTAAAAGGAGTAGAGAGGGTTTCACTCAGGAAAAGACATTTTTTTATTTTGGTCTTCCAGATAAAGAAGTGAATCGAGTGTGAAATGAAACCAGCAGTTTAATCTGCAATCACTGAACAGCATTTTGCACAGAAAGATGAGCTGCTATCTGCAGATGCAGTTTATTTATTTTTGTGTGCTCATACATCCCTTCTGTAAGATGTTACTGTTTTTACTATGTTTTGAATTGAGACAAACAGGCAGAAAGAGCAAACTGCATTTTCTTTTGCCACATTGTAAGAAAACGTCCAGTTCCTTGTTGACGGAAAAGCATGCCTTGACTGGAAACCACTTCCAGGCCTCTAAGTGGTGCACGGCCGGCCCGCCGGTCATTTCCTGCTTCCGTTATCTGCAACAAGTGAAGCGTTTGTCAACAGACGCAGCCCGTCGCCCCGTCCGGGTGGCTGCAGGGGAAGATAAAACGGCCGGCTCGGCCCTTGTGACAGCTGGCAAGAATAGGGGAGTGGAGATTCTCTGTTTGATCTCTGAGGCGGGAGGATGCGGACTGCTGGCTGTAGTTCTGCACACACACACACACACACACACACACACACACACACACACACACACACACACACACACACTCTGATAAGAGGGGAGAGTGCCATCCTATTAAGCTGAACAAACAAACAAACAAACAAACAAACAAACCGCGATGCCAACCTGAAGTCAGAAAACTGCAGCTGTCTGTTTTCACAACATCCTCATGGGCTGCAATTAGGCTGCATTCACAGCCAATCACATTGAGCTGAAAGCAGACAACTTCTAGTCTGAGGCAATCAGCGACAAAGCTGATCTGGACTAAGATCCTGGCACCAAAAGCTGTCGCCAAGTTGTCCCTGAAAACACTGGGAACACAGAGCGAAGTGTTTACGTCAGATTTGGCCTCCTGGGAGCCTTGATTGGAGAGAAAATCTCATCTATTCATTCTCCAACACCTCCGTCCAGCCACCACAGTGATCACACAGCACCCTACTTAATCAAGTGCAATAATAGAATTCATACTCCATCCTCTTTCTTTTCATCCGTCCTCCCTAATGACAAATGCAAACAGGGGATTCAGCCTCTGCTCGTTGTTATTCAGAACATTATGAAAGCCGCGGTGCTAAGGCTTCTTTTTTTCTTTTAGAAGAAAAACAACGAACGCAGGTTTGTCATAAGCTTTCTAATAATCAAGGACAACCAGCAGCGATAAGCAGGATTTTGCTCGGGCAGGTGTGCATCTTTGTGTTCCAGGCGGCAGGCGGTAAATAAGGTGAGACGTGTCGAGTGGCTGCAACAGTGTCGAGCCCTCTTCCTGTTGCTGTTGCTCTCACGCCCACTCAGGCCCCACGTTTGAAAAAAGTAAATACTGAATAGAAACCGAAATGGTATAACTGCGTGAGCTGGGGGTGAGGTTGTTTGTACTGGACAGACGCTTTTCTCGTTTTTCTTTTTTTGTCTTAATTAAATCAGCCTCAGCACGATGGAGATGGTGCTCGCACTCAAATGTCTGCGAGTCGCCATAAGGGGGAAGTAAAAAACAAAAAATGCCGCACCGCCCCGTAGATGCCTATTTCGCAGGTGTCGACTGAGTGGGAATATAATAAAAAAAGCCATCTGGAACACATTCTCGGCACGGCTCTATACGAAATGCATTTTCATACCGTCAAATTCTATATGTGTTCCGGGCCGTCTGCAGTCTTCTGCAATTTGTTGCAGTGAATTTGCCCGACATGACGCCGGGCTGCGTGACAAAGTCATCAGATTTTCTTTGACGTTATTTAAATGCAGTGACCTCTGGAAGATCAATAGGAGAAATCTACTGACGAGGCCGTCACGGGCCTCTAATAGCCGTCATCAGTCATTTTGCACGGTCCCGACATGCGGTTTGTCTTCAGCGCTTGACTCTGTGAAGCTAATAGGCAGAAGATACTGGAGGCCAGTCGTGGTTATCACGGTTTTCACACCAATTTTCAGACAACTGCGGGTGGATTTTCCATACCAGACTGTGTGGTTAGAAAAAAGAAAAGAAGCCCCAGGCCAAGTTTGAGGCATCTCATTATGGGATGGAGAGGAGAGCTTTTCACCTTTTTAAATAAGACGCCTCTATCTTCAGCTGCAAGACGGTGGTTTTCATTGCAAGACGACTAACGCAGCAGACTTGAAGTTCAAAAAGGAGGCAGAGGTCTTTTTGATTCACTTATACAGAATACTCACTTACCACTCCTGCGCTTACGTTTTACCTGCATGTGCTGAGTTTCATGTCCTTTTTGACGTTTTCGGCTGCAGCTGTGTGTGTTTGTTGCTCTGGTTTTCAATGGCAGCCTGCACCAGCTGGAGTTTTCTGTTCAGGCTTGGAAAGATCCGCAGGTGGGTTTTCAAAATGAACAACTGGGGCTTTAATCGCTGTTGCTAACCTGGTGGCAAGAGACTGATTTTCACGTTAATGTAGAAAATACATTGTGTGGATACTGTTTGTGGCAACAATCATCAGAGGTCACTGATTTGGATAAGACCAGAAATCACAAGTCTTTGGTTCGGCCATATTTGAGTGGTTTTTCCCCTCAGCGAGATTCACTGCAGCCGCAGACTGTATAGATCATCTGGTGCAGCGCCTGCATTAAGTCCCAGCAGGCGCTGCAGCCGCTGGCCTCGTTGACAAATGAGATTTCTTTTGCGCTTGTTGTGAGTCGAGGTGGCCCGTAGAGTATGTCTTGCTCGTGCACGTGCCTACAGTGGCATGACGAATGGAGGCGCCTTTTAAAGAGCAGCAGCACAGATGGTCTCTCATCAAAGACTTGCAACGCCATCCTGCAGTCAGTAGTCACAGCCAACCTCCGATCAATGCCACAGCAGTTTTCTATTCATTTATTTACATATATACTGTATATATATATATATATCTAGAGATAGATGTGTATATTTTGCTTATCAGAGAGATTGCACTGCAAAGATGAGACACAAGGCTGCTGATACAGTTTCTAATTGAATGGCTGTTCTGAGTGGAAATGCTTCTAAACCTCTTTTTTATTATTATGTTAGAATAGAGGTGTTTTTATTTATTTATTTTAAAATAATTTATCTCTAAAATACACATCGTAAGCTTTCGTCAATTAAGAAACGCCTGCTCAGAACTGCGATACAGTGAATAGCATGTGTATATATGTATATATATATATATATATATATATGTTTTCCTGAGTAAAGGAAATAGCATCGCGGGAGCTAAAAAAGGCAAAACAGTCCCGAGGTGTGGTTTGACTTTTAAAATAAGGTGTGTACATAGGCCGAGGTTATTTGTGGCGCAGCCGGCAGAGAATAAAGCAACCGGTATGGCAATTTGTCTTCCTGAGAAATACCCATGGCCCGGGGTGTGAAGTATACGGCAGAGTGCTGAAGTGACAAACAACAATGGTATTTTGCTTTGTTCAGCACAAAAAACAGAAAGGCCCCTTGTTGCAGGAAACAAATTCATCTGTTTGGGAAGAGCTTGGCAGGAAGGCGTCTATTTGTCACAGAGAAGCTGGCGAGTGGTGAAGGAGTGAGTGAGCAGCAGCCTGGTCACCTCCCTCAAAGCTCTCACACAAGCCCGTGCACATTTTTTAGTTTTTTTGTTTTGCAGAAATGGTAACAATCAAGGTGCGGTGCGCTATTGCTGAAACATGACCTTCCTGATTGTCGCTTTCACTCTCAGGCGTCGGCTGATAATCAGCTTCCAGCCACCAGACATAGACAAAAGACATAAACACCGACATTTAAAGTTTGCTCTGTTCTAAAATGTGCTGTTTTGCCTTTTCCAAGTAGCCGGAGAGCGGAAATACAATCTCAGTTTCTCTCTGTCCTCTGCCCAGTTGGAGTCATTTCTGGTCCTTAATCTGCGGAAATGGATCCTCATTTCTGTTTTGCAGCTTAGCAGGAGGATTTTTCCCCCTCTTCCGCAGGCAAATTGTTGGTGGTAGCACGTGCACACACACATAAAACGATTAAAGCTCAGTCCCCGTGTTGCCCCAATTCAGATTTTCACCATTTTGCCCCACATTGCACCATCAATATCAAACCTTATCTATCTATCTATCTATCTGACTACTGCTTAACTTCTGATTAAAGGCTTTTCAAAATGCCACTTGCACACACATGTCAGAAAAGGTAAGGACTCAAAAAATTTTATTCCTTTCAAATCCATCTCATGAAAGCCTTCACGCTCGTGTCTGAAAGGAAGTCGACTAAAGTGGCTCCAGGTTGTTATCAAAGCTAAAATCTTGCGACAGTTGTAGTAATCAGATTTTTGCCCAAAGCGGCTTCACAATCGATGCAAGATTAAAAAAAGGGGGGAATAAAAAGCAAGAAACGTCAGCCTGTGCTGTCAGCTGCTTTAACGTTCCAGAGAAAAGAAGAGAAAAGCTGTAATATTTCCCCATGTGGGCTGGAAGAAGCGTATGAAAGATACGAGAGCCGCGTCGAAACAGAAACTCTTCGGGGAGCGAACGACGGCGACGCAGCTGCGAGGCATAAAGCATTGAAATGACTCTTCAAGCTGTAAGCAATCAGGAAGTTGTGCCGAGGAGTGCACAGGAAGTGGATTTAATACGATCAATCTAGCATTATACTACGCCACCGCTGCTGCTCTGATGAATATGCAGCTGAACGCTGCTCTCGTCTCACAAGAGGGAGGCTGAAATTAACATTCAGAGAGTCTCGACTCAGCTGAAGAAGAGCAGCGGCGGCGGCGGCAGCAGCGGCGGCAGCCATTAGCAGGAAGCAGGACGTCTCAACAATTACCGAGACAGACAGAGGTGCTTTCAGAATGTGCATATAAATGGGTGCTAAAAAAAATAAATAAAAAAAGGCTGATAAAACCCACTCAAGTGTGATGAAAAACACCACACATCTCAGAAAAGACAGAAGTTTTGATTGGAATGTAATGCAAGCGACACAGTGTGCCATGATTTATTTATTTTTCCCTCTAATTTGGAGACTTGGTGAATTCAAAAGTAGGATCAGAGCCGCAAACATTTCCTGACGGCTCTGAGTTGAGACTTTTTCTTTTCTTTTTCGTCTTTTTTTTTTGCGATTCTATGCTTTTCTCTGGCACCGAAACAGGATGAACCGTATTTCCTGTCACCCGGGCTGCGCAAGATGATGTTTGACATCGTACAGGGGAAAAAGAATAGCTTCCCTGAAGGTGTTTGAGGTAGGGAGGGAGGGAGGTTCACACGTCTTCATCGTCCCCTTGACAGACTGCAAATGTTGTCGCAGCTCTAAAGGGTGCTCAACAGCGTACTGATGAAAGTGCCATTTAAAAAAAAAAAAAAAAAATCACTCTTCTCTCTTGAGAAGATGCATCATACCAGCCGTGCCTTGTCCTCTTCTTTGTTGTTGTTGTTGTCCTCATTGTATAGACGGTGGTTTAGACAAAAGAGGGGATGTAGACAACATGAATCGCTGCAAAAAACAGAGTCGACACGTACATAAATAAATAAAACCCTCGAATACCTAAAAAACAAAGACAGAAAGAGTTATTGACATCGCTACTCAGGATCAGATGCAGGATAAGAGATGAGTACTTGTTTTTCCAAGTCAGTCTCTTGTTGTAAATAATGCAGGTTGGCTGCAGACTGCAGGGCGAAGAGCAGGCTTTTTTTTTTTTTTTTTTTTTTTTGTGTTATTACTGCGATACAGCACCACTCCTCGGGGCAATATTTTACGATTAAGCCCTCCAATGTGTGCGCGAGAGGCATCATTCATCCTAGACTCTGCCTGCTGCACAAGGTTGCTGCCCCCATGCAAAACCTATTTAATTCTCCGTTTACCCCGATCAAATTAAAAGTGGCGGTCGGCGTCTCAGTTTGTCCTTGTATCTTTTTCCGTGAGGAGGATCTGATTGTACTTCAGGTTTCCCGCTGGCGCTCGCGGCCTGAAAAGAGGCTGATGGGGCTGATTGCAGAGCGAGAGAGTGAGTGAGCGGCGCTCTCGGCTCTTGGCGGCCGGCGTGGTTCTGCTCAAAGACGGAGCGATAAGACCAAACCCCCATTCTGCGGAAGCTGCAGGTTGGATAAATAATTTGCAAGTAACGTTCACGGGTGTTGTTTTTGTCAGAGCTTTGCGGTATCCCCCCCACCTCCTCTTTTACGTGCACCTGTCGGGAGCGTTGCTCCAATCAGCCCCGAACTGGATAATTAAACATAATCAATCTTTTTAATTATCATTCCTGCAGAAATGGATTTTTTCCCCCTGTTTGCAGTCAGCACCAGTGACTGACAGCTTCTTGCTTCACACAGTGATCATGTGGTTTTGTTCATGCATTGCTGAGACAACACAGTCTAAACTGTGACCCTCTTGGTCCACCATCATTTTTGTTGCAAGCCCCGCCCCTCTTTTATGCAACTGTCCTTCTATGTAACGCATAACTTCCAATTTATGTGCAATATGTCCTCGTGTGTTCAATAGTTGCAACATTACCTGGAATTATATGCAAATACCTCGACACAAACGCAGAGATGCCAGTGACCCACTTTCTGTGGAACATAGAATGTTGGAAAAAAACTGAAGAAGGAAAACAGATTTTTTTCATCCGATCTAAAGCGGAACATTAGATTGCAAAGACAGCGGCAACAATAAGCGCCACCTGAATTTTGCTCGATGAAGATGATTTAATTTACATTCCAGTCGCTGCGGCTGGTTGCTGTTCTATTGCATCACATATATAGTTGTCTATGCATGCGGTTGTGTTTTAACTCTGAGCTGTGGAGCGTGTCGATCTGGTTGTGTTTCGCGCTTCACTTGTATAGACTGCGCACCCACGTGCCGCGCAGCTCTGCCTTGATTTACGCCGCCGGCTGCTGGAGTGATTTTTCAAGTGTTTACGAGTCATTTTGATCACTTCTGCTGCTTGAATCAGCCTTGATGAAGTAGGCTTGGAGTGTTTTAGTGGAGTGACTGGAGGCCTGACTGGGACGTGGCTCCAGTTTCAGCCTTTTCAGACTATTAGACTGGTGTGGATGTGTTGCATGCACATACAGAGAAAACACAACTGCTTTTTTACTTTCTAAATTTGTCATTGCAAAATGTGAAATTCTGCAGATCTTAAACAACCTACTTTGCCGATAGACTCAAATGAAATAATTAAAGTAAGCGGTCTCAGTGTATTAGTGGGGTGAACAAAATGGGCCGCTTGCATTAAAATTGCACGACTATGATGGATCACCAGCCAGTTGGTCCGCAGCACTGAAAGTTTTTCGCCCTCGGGTGAAAGTGACCGCCGCAGTTTTTAACTTGTCAAAAAAGAAAAGGGTTCTTTAATATCAGAAACTCAAAGGGAAATACATCATCGGGGGGGCAGCGGCAACAAGGTTATGAATGTCATTACAGTCCTCGGCGGACTTTGGCGGCGAACTCGTTCAAAAGAAGTTCATCGTCATGGTCTGAAAGGCTCCGTTCTGGTCAGAACGTATTACGGCCGCGACAATGGGGGCGAAGCGGCGACGCCCACTCGTATAATGCGGCAGATAATAAGATAGGCACGAGGCGGCGGAGCGGCCGGCGTGGGAGAGGATCCCGGATTAGAGCCCGACTCAATGAAAACAGAAACGGAACCGGCGGTGACAGACACTCGTGGAGATGACTCACAATAGAGCAAAAACCATCTCCATCCACCCGTCCGTCCATCCATCCACCCAACAACCCATCCACTCAACCATCCATTCCCTGTACTTTTTTTTTCAAAGCACTCTTTTCATTTCCTAAGCTCACTATTGAATTTTCTCAGTCGTGCTCGGTCTGACTGATGGAGTTTCTTTCCTTTTTGTTATGTGTCACACACACACACACACACACACACACACACGGGCCATGCCTAGAGGTTAATAATGACATTTAGAATGAATGAAAACGCATATTAATGTTAAAATCCATCAAGCCGAGGGGGAGACGCCTGACAATGGCAGGAATTAAACAAACAAAAAAAAGATTCAGGTTTATGGATTGAGAGAAACACCATCACAAATACTTTAAAATATAAAAAATACAAATCTTGACATCTCTAATGAATCTTCATCTACCAGCTGCGGCTCGCGGCAAATCAAACATTATTTAGACAAATGCACTGCTTCACAAGTGCAGGTGCTCACGGCAGCCTGGGTGTGTGTTTCACTCGGGGAGAGGAGCCGGCGACCAGAACAAAGAGAAAACGCATCAGACAGATTTTTAAAATTCAAGAGCGAAGGAGCTGAGAAATAAAAAAGAATGATGCAAAACGGATGTCTGCGACGTGGGACACACTGAGGTTGCGAGTCACACTTTGTCTGGGAGATTTTGCGATCCGCGCCGTTATCTGAGAGCGCCGTGTCTCTTTTAATATTTAAAGGGACGAGCACATTTAAAGGGCTGTCTGAGAGATTAGAGGTCGGCGCCAGGC
The DNA here is from genome assembly GCA_009823395.1 of Thamnaconus septentrionalis. Lineage (NCBI taxonomy): Eukaryota > Metazoa > Chordata > Actinopteri > Tetraodontiformes > Monacanthidae > Thamnaconus > Thamnaconus septentrionalis. Next base: position 3,796,119 of record CM020520.1, read on the forward strand.
TGCGTCACTCCAAACAAGACAAAAAGGAACTTGGCACAAATCTCACCCTGCTTCTCCCAAAACCTCTCGCCGCTTTGAAAATCACGCGGCAGGCAGCCTTTCCTTTTCTCTTTATTGGAGGAAACTCACCGTCGGAACCCAAACGTGCTGTCAGCCAATTAAATAGTCCTCCGCCATGTCACTTGATAGAATAGCACGGGCGCCGGATGCTAATGCGCCGAGATGTATGGCAATCAACGAAAACGCTAATTTGAACCGCCGTGATTGAGTCGTCATTAAGATGGGCATTCATTTATTTATCATTCGTCATGTTTCTACAGACGGGTGGAAGAGAACTTTGAAGATTAGTCGGGCTGAGGCAGGCAGGCAGCGCGGAGAGACCTCCTCACCAAAGCTGCTCATTAAAAGAAGAACCTTTGGAGACGAACAGAGGAGCAAGAGAGAGAGAAAGAGAGAGAACTTTGGAGTGAGAGGCACTGCGGGTGTGTGTGTGTGTGTGTGTGTGTGTGTGTGTGTGCGTGCGCGCGTGTCATCCTGCATGGGTGAGAGGAGGTCGACTGAAGGAACGCAGCGAGCGAAAGGAATCTCAGGTATTGAGCAGAACTGAAGGTAAAAAGGATGCAGCTGAATTCTCAGAAGGGAGGATGAACTTGTGCCGAGGTCAGCCGGCGCTCTGCTCTTCACAGAGAGAGCCGGGAGGCCACACGCAGGTGCATATATATATATATATATATATATATATATATATATATATATATATATTTTTTTCTGTCTTTCTTCCCCCCTCCCTTTAAGATTTGGCCTTTTTGCGAACTTGCACCGAGATTCAAGAGTTTATTGTTGAGTTGATGCCTTGGAAACTGAAAGGTTTTTATTTTTTTAGACTATACGTTAATGTTTTTGCTTGAGAAAACAATAACCTCATCCCTTCATCTTCTTCTTCCTCATTATAACCTGAGACGCTCAAGGGAACGCCCTCAGAGGAGGTCGACAGGAAGTGTCGGGAGGGATGGGTATCGCATATCAGCCGGAAGTGATGCAGGTGTAATCACTGATCGCCATCCAGACCAGAAGTCTGCCTCTTCATCTTCAACTCCGTCTTACTGCCTGGAACAGAAAACGAGCACAAGCTCCACACTTTTATCAGCAGCGTTCATCAAAACCTTCCAATCTCGGCGCAGCGGCGGCAGCCTGGACGAGCAGAACATTATCACCTGATCCCCTCCATCACTGCGTCTCCTGCACTCGGACCTCCTGGAGTCCCAGTTCACAATCACACCTACAGGCAATCTGGAGTTCTACATCAGCCTCCTGTGCAGCCTTCTGTCCTTGTGGGAGGAAGCTGGAGTTCCTGGACTAACAAGAACCCACGCAGACACAGTGAGAACACGCACTGTGGGAGGTGAACCCACAACCCGGTCGCTGTGAGTCAGCCCTGCTGGGAAAAAACAGTTGGCAAGAAGGTCAAAATGATGCAAGGGCGCTAAAACAGCCGAGATGGATGGTGTTTTTACTTTCACCACCCGCACCCCAGTCGTGTAATAATGACAAATTACCGGAAACAATTTTCATCTTGTTGAGCTCAGAGTCGCTGCTATAACCAGAGGCACTGCGCGGTACAAGGCAATATTGCCAATGGAAATTTTAATTACTCCCACGAAAAATATGCCATGCCCTTTTGCTGTTTTAGTCCGTCTTTGTGATTCAATTATCCAGAGGTTGCAGCTGAGGTCAAGGGGTATTTCACTGAAAAGGCCATTTCTAATAAGGATGTTTCTGAAACCCTCAAACCTCGTCACCTCGTTAGTGACACCCCAATGAAAACTAATGTAGAACGCGCCTGAAAAGGGCTGTGCTGTGGCAAACTTCCCGTGTACACTGGTTTTAAAATATTGAAACAATCAATTCAGTAGGGAAGGAAAAAAAAAATGTCTTGTTCGCCAATTCCAAAAAAAGGCACAAAGAAATTTCTTTCTTTTTTTGGCTTAATTGAGATTTCCTCGACTGTGGTGCAGGGAATATTTCCCCTCCAACAGCCGTGTATTTTCCTTTCAGGGATGTGTAATGAAGTCGTTGTGTGATGGAGATTAGGGTGGGAGATAAAAAAAAAAAAAAAGAAATATGAAAGAAGACGGGCAGATGAAGCAAAAGCAACCCAGAATCAGATATCTCCAGGGACGGAGGGAGAAAAAATGGATTAGACCCAAAAGAAAAAGAAAAAAAAAGCTTAAATTCATCTCCAGTCACAACGCCGGCGGTGTCCTTAATATATCGGATGAGGGATGGGGATGAAGATGTGAATGGCGGAGCAGCCGCTCCCACTCACGCAGCGGGTGTTAGCGCACTCTTTAATGTCTAAAGCCCTGGAGCAGTTTCTCCCTCCGGCAACGAGCTGCAGATTCATGGAGGCCCTTCTGCTTCGGCTCTCGTGAGGAATCAGCGGAGACGCTGCTCGCACCTTCGGGATCAACTGATTTGTTTGTGCTCACAAATTGAGCAGCAGACGCTCTCAAAGTTTTTGAGAGTGGAGGCATTTAGCTTGTTTTCCAAGTTTCTCACTGCCTTTGGCCGTGCGAGGGCGTGGCTGAACTGCTCGCTTACACAGCAGCGTGGCCATCAAACATCAACGGACGAGGCGACGCCTTTGCCCCGCCGTCGCCCACAGCCTCGTAAAATCTGCAAACCGACTGCGCTTCATCATCCGGTTTGCTCTCAATACATTATTTCAAACTTGGGAACCACTCAGAGGCGGAGGAGGACCCGGCTGAGAGCGAGGTGAATACAAATCGAGCTCCTCCTCCTCCGACGTCCCTGCCCCGAGGCGCATTAGACAAATGAACTGCTGTTCAACAACGGCGACAACGGCTCCCAGGAGTTTGCTCACTTGCAAGTTTTTTTTTTTTGTTTTTATCGCCACGTTGCAGGGGATCACACGAGACACGGACGCTTTGGGTGCGGATGCAACAAGGTGACGCTTGATTGAAAATTCACCTCGTCGCCTACATCGTAACGCGGCGAGAGGAGCGGAATCGCTTTTCTTGTGGATCGCCCTGGCGCGCTGCGATAGAGACAAATGGCCCCCATCACCGTTTTTAGGTCACCATACGTTGCAGGGTTGTAAATGCAACAAGGCTAAAATGGCTGAGTTATTACTTATTCATCCCTGTGGGGACATTTGGCCCTTTGCGTTTAGCCCAGAGTCCCTATTTAAGAGAGTTGTGCAACCGCAGCCTCGCACCAGGGGACCAACTCCCACCTCAAAGGTGGGGACGAAGGTCAAGGGCGAGGCAGCGGTTTACGTAATGCATATCGTGCATGGCGGAAATGAACACAAAGCAGCAGCAGCAACAGTGGCTGAGACTAAAGTCTGCCACTTGTTCTGGCCGTCCCGACATGCAATCACGAGGCTCTGCAAGCAAACCTTCCCCTTCTGTTCAGTCGGAGAGACACCAGACACCCCCCCCCCCCCACCCCCCCAACACAACCAGTGTCTATATCAGTGTGGATGAAGACTGGCTTGAACTGCAATGAATAGTCTGTGAACCAAATGTACAGTATGTATATGTATATGTATAAATCATTTTAATTACAGGACATAAAGATCCTTCACAAGGTCAGTGCTGTTTGCCAGATTAATCTCCTGGCCCGGCAGAACAAGCTGTTTAGAAATGCCAAGGTTCTTTCAAGCCGTGTCCTTATCTTCGCTCCGCAGGTCTGAGGATTTCCAGATTACTGTCCAGGCTGCGACCTCCCTGGAGGCTGTGCTTGCTACCTAAGATCAAAATGATGTCTAACTTTAAAAAAAATTTCCCATCACCCGTGCGCTCAATGGTTTAACCCACTTACTGGATTGAAATGCGGTGCATGAGACAACTGATGTAAATGTCAGGAGAACTAACTACATGCTCTAAATTTTCACTCAATACCCTGTGTTTCTTATAGGCAGGTGTATTATTTATCACTGTAATCGTTAAAAAAAACAAACACGTAGGCCGACCGGGGGAGGGGAGGGAGGGATCACGTCAGGCAGGAGTCCATATCTCCATAAGAGTGACGGATGTGGGTGAGGAATTGCTGCTGTCACGCTGCAATTACACCAGTTGGATGAGACGTGTTTGAAGGACAGAGGAGGGGAGCAGCGACCGGTGATTCGTGCTCAAACGTGGCAAAACAGATGATGTTACCATCTTGACCTTGCAGCGATCGAGGGTGGGGGCGGAGTGGGGGAGGAATCATCTCTCCTTGTTATTCTTAAATGATCCCCCTGGAGCTTCTTTTCTTCCTTCTTTTTCGCCCTGGCGAGATGTTGTCCATTGAAACTCATTTCAAATGGTGTCGGCCCGGGCGAACATCACATGTCTTCAGTGCTGAAAAGGGTCTGTAGGTTTAATTGTTCTCAGTCGGTCGCTGCACAGCGGCAAGAAGGTTGTGGGTTCGAAACCGAGTCCGGGACCTTTCCTTGTCGAGTTTGTGTGGGGTTCTCACCAGGCGCACAGACACACACCAGGCTGAGTGTGTGGCTGGTTGTTTGCCTGCCTGTGTGTGTTGCCCCTGTGATGAACTGCCAGAGGAAGAAGATGCTGAGTCTCAGAAGCGGTTCCCCTGTTTTGTTGCAGGTTTTACTCCGTAGTTGTAAAAGGCCGTAATTTATGCAAAGCAGGGTTTCCTCCAGGAGGCGACAACATTTTTTTCTTCTTTCTTTTTACATCCCCTCTGGCTCAAGGAAGGTCTGACTAAATCCTGGAGGCGAGGCCGCTGCTTAGCTGTGTCCGCACGCAGGTTAATGGTCCTCTAACCCCTCATCAGTCATTAGCATGATTAATCAGACAGCCTAGCGATTTCCTGCCCCTCTACTCTCCATCATCATAGTGGGGCTGCTTTACTGTTTCTTTTCTTTTTTTTTTTACCCCCCTCTGGCAGATGTTATCAATGCAGAGCTGAGGGTGGAGGGGAGGAATCAAAGGTAGGCTTCAGAGGCTCAGAGACCAAGAGAGAACAGCAGTTACCTCCAGCTGTGCGCATGACGCATCCACGTGGCCTCGCAGCAGCAGCAGCCCGTTGCAGCAGCACCCGGGGAGGCAACACAAAAGCACTTTGGCAAGCACAACTTTTCCAGCTGGTGTGTATGGGGGGGGGGGGGAGTACAGGTGTAAGGATGTAAAAAGCATCAAAGGATGTTTAATCTTTGGAAAAAGGGACATTTCAAAGGCTTTCGCAATAACCGACAAACACGGCGTATGAAATATGAAGGTGGACCAGGGAGACGGTCGTCTGCCATGCAACGTCAACGCAACAAGGCTGAGCTTGCTGGCTTTGTGTTGCATTGTACGGAAAATAGAGACGGCCGTTATTGCACAGGGCCTGACTGTTGCCGTGTGCTGCAGAATGACCCTGTTACTGTGTGACTGTTCTTGCGTTTTCTGTGTAAATTCTTGCCTCGGTCAATGTCAAGTGACGGATACAAAGAATTTTTAATAACTTTGTCGGGGAAACGCACAAATTCAAAAACACTGCAGGCATAGTTTATGGAACCTGCAGGCACCCTGATGTCTAGGAAATCTGTTTTTAGCTCAATCACAGAAAGTGACAAAAAAAAAAGTGCTCGGTCAGTGTCGTTAGCTGGAGGAGTCAAGGTGAGCCACAAATATTCGGGGTTAGACTGCAGTCAGTGCCTCCAGGCGGGGTGCAGCTGCTGTCTGCTGTCCCTTCCTTGCAACCCTCCTGCTGCTCACAGGGACAAATTTAATGATTCAGCAGAGAGGCGTCGCTGCGAGTGTTGTCGATACACCGAGATGCTCTTTTTATTCTGCCTCTCTCTCCCTCTCAATTACAACACAGGCGAAACAAGCTAATTAAAGTTCAGGATGGCTCGGGCCCATTTGAAACGGCTGCAGATAAGCTCTTAAGAACACCGGGGTGACACCTTGACTCAGAGCCTCCTCCCGCAGCCGTAAACGCACAATTTAATCTAGCATCCAATTGTCTGGACTCGCACTGCGGCCGTGTTTGGGGAGGGGGGAGATGAGAAGATGGGTTGGGGCTGCGGCTCAGACCACCACCAGAGGCCCCTCGGGGGAGTTTCCATCTCAGAGAAGAAATAATTAGAGGCTGTTTTGTTGAGGGTACGCTCGCTTTAAATTGGATCAAAGCACGGTGCAGGGAGACAGTAGCTTTCCAAGCGGTGGCTGGTTCATGTTTTATTATTATGATCAATATATTTTTTTTTCCCCAGGTTTTCCAACCAGTGTTCTGCTCAGGAGTCAGCTGTGAGTTTTGGGACCCCGGAAAACCACAACGGTAGATTTTAAATTGTGCTTTTAGTCGTTTCTGATTTTTACTTTGTTTTTTATATCACTGTGGAGGAACAGGTGTGACAGTATTTATTTATTTATTTATTTTTAATAAATAAACAGCTGGCGAGGGAGATAAAAACTGTGAAGTTTTGATGGGTTTGAGGAGACACAGTAGATCAAGAGTGGATCTCAGATTAAAGTGATGAGCTCTGAAATCTTTTTAAATTGTATTTTTATTTTCCGCATCTCAGCGTCGACGGCAACGAGATTAGAACTGAAAACAGTCGCCGGCGATCAGGTTTCAGTAAAAAGTGGAAAAAAGGAAAACATTGTGGGGAGGAAACATTAAAAGAATAATCTCCAGCGGCTATCACACTTTATTTTGCTGATGCTGACCTCGTCTCATCTGCCGTGCTGTTCTGACTCTCCCCCTTTCTGCTTTTTCACCAGTTTTTCATGCCGCTGTTGGAGCGATAAAGTGAACCTGAGAGTGTCGGTGATGGCGGGGGGCTGAAACAACCATATTAAAGATTCATGGAAGGAAAGTGCTTCACAGGGACACCTATTAAAAAACATGGGGAAAAAAACACTGCCTTGACAAATTGTGCTGTCATCGCTAAAGTGGTGTTTGTTGGACACATTCAAGTGTCGGGCTGCACCGTGACACATCGAGTCCCCTTGTCCCAGCGTTGTGGTGCTCAATGTGATCACAAGACAAAGAAAAATGCACTGAAAAATCTAGGACTGGCAACTTGTTTGCTTCAAGCTCAGAGGTCTCAACTGAAAATACTGAAAAACTCAAACTAAGTGAGACAGATGTTTTTTTTTCTGTGTTTTTCACCCCCCCACTGGAGGTCTTTGATTGCGTGGTTGAAACGGACTCCAGGCCGCAGTGGCGCCGCACTGCACCGAGCTCTTTACTGAGACGTTCAAAGGCTCGGCGTTGGCGCGGTCAAACGCATCCAGCGTGTCTCTCCCAGAGCCGCAGGAAGAAGGTGCAGGGCGGCATCGGTCACAAAGTTAAAAGGAAGGTGCGCCTGGAACAAATGACCTGTGTGCTTCTGATGGGAGCCAGAGAGAGGGAGAGGGGGGAGGGAGAAGGAGGAAAAAAAGCTATTTTGCTTTATTTGTGTCCAAGGTCAGAGAAGCCGGTCACAGGCACGGCAACAAACAGAGTCCGTGTCTCTCTCTCTCGCCACATATCAGGATGTTGCTTTGCTCGGCCGGTGACTATTTTCATGACATGAGGTGACCTCCTCCCCCCTCCATCCCACCACTCCCCCGTCTCCCCTCCTGCCTCGATAAATAAATAAAAGCGGCTGCTTTTTACACGCACATGTGAAAAATGTGGGTAGAAATTCAGCTGCGCTGCTCAGTATGTTTTCCTCACCAAGAGGCGACTTGTTGTTATTGCCATGGTTATCTTGAGCCGTTGCAGGGACACTCAAATATTTGAAGCAACGCAACGTGGCATAAAGTTTGCACAGCTTTGAGGTCCTAACCGCTTCCTGTGTGCACAGGTGGTGGTGGTGGGAATGGTGGTGCGGACAGACTGTCCTGATCCTTGACCTTGGGGTTTAATTAGACCGTCCCCTTCATGCGTGTTTGCCAGGGTTCGATCCAATTAGTCTCCTTGATTAAATCTGGGCTCTGGCCCACTGGACGTGAGCTCAGAGGGAAGGAAACGCAGAATAGCGAAACGCCGTGAGTGGGTCACAGTTTAGCTCTGCTGCTCTCCGGCTGCTGATCTGGAAAATTCCACTCAATAATCACACCTGCCACAGCTCCGGCCAATCAGCACACCTGCCACAGCTCCGGCCAATCAGCACACCTGCCACAGTTGCAGCCAATCAGTACACCTACCAATGCTCAACCTATCAGCACACCTGCCACAGTTCCAGCCATCAGCACACCTGCCACTCTGTCACACCTGTCCTCACCCACCAGATTGACTCACCTGCAGCTCATCCCCACCAATCAATCCTTTCCTGCTGTCCATCACTTCATACTTTTCTCTGCTTTTTGCACAAGATTTCTTCACACTAGGGCATCGTTGTGAGCTCGCTGCAGTGCTTTAAGCAGCGTCACCATGGCTCCGTCTTCACCTGCCGTCAGCGCCGGTGGCCGTCCGAAGGTGACGCAAATCCTCCTCCGCCCGAGCGAGGCGCGGAGCTGCTTACTTATGAGAGCCGGGGAGGGAAGATGAAAAGGGCAAGGAAGGCAGCCAGGGTGACCCGTTCAGAGAGGGAGGGTTCAAAGTCAAAGCCGAGTCGCCCGCCTCTTTACTGGGGACAAGAGTAAGATAATGAGCGCTGAGGAGAGCCCTCGAGAGCGAATCACAGCGAGTTCAATTAGGGCACGACGCTGTTGCTTCAGGCTGCGACTGAGCTGGTGCCAGGATGAAATGTCTCAGGTTCCTGTGAAGCCAGCAGCCTAATTGGAACCCAAACCAAGTCTTTGCCACACCCCCTCTCCCCCAACACAACACACGAGGCTGAGATCAGAATCCACCGTCGCAGGCTCGTTGTTTTGTTGATCCACACTTCTTCTTCTTCTTCTTCTTCTTCTCCTTTACAAGTGTCTCCCTCTATTCTCGCCGCTCGTTAGGAGCCTCTTGGTGTCATTTTATGTTCTCCCATAATGCTGCTGGTTTAAAGGCCTTTCAAGTTCAACTTTTGCCATTGCAGCCTCAACAACCGCAGCCGTCATCCAGCGTAACACCAGGCGATGATTCATTTTTACTGAATCAAACTAAGACAAATGAAGGAACCTTTTAAAATGATTTTATATAACATTTCCAGCTTGTGAGAAAAGTGCAAGTCAGAGTCTCATCATCATCGTCATCATCGTCATCATCATCATCTCAATCTGGCTGGTGTTAATGTTTCAAGTCTCATTTGTAGCAGAAGCATCATAATATTTTTATTCTAACGCAGCACTCATTGACTGTTCATTCATTCTAATCAGTATGGGTAATGTGTATACATGTATGCCAGTTGCTATGGCAGCTGGAGTTATTGATGCATGAGCGTCAGACTGCAGCTTACTGTATGCCGAGCGTGCACGCAACAATCTTGATCCATGTTTTTCTAGTTGTTGAGGCGTCAAAGCCACATCCAGTTTTCTCCTCGTTGTTCCCGTGCGTGCAGGTCGTTGGCTTTCCTGCAGCGCACACGTTCCTGCAGCGCACATGTTCCTGCAGCGCACACGCTTTACTTCTTGGAGCTGGAGAATTATCTCGAGTTTTGGTAGCTGTGGACGAACCTGTGAGCTCACTCCGGCAATCCGGCAAAGACGCTCTTGTCATTTCAAAGCCTTTAGCTGCGAGCCTTCTGCTTCTCATGGACCTCTATTTTTATTTTTACGTTTCCCCAGTCTCTCGCTCCGACTCTAATCCATCTTCCATATTTCCTTCTTTTCCTTTGATTCCGAACACTCAGTCCACTCAGCTTATCTGCTCATCAAGAATGCAGCACAATTCCAGAAAGCCTTTTCAAAGCAACCTTTTAAAATCATTCCACCCCCGATACGCTACTTCGCTGATATGAACCAACTTGTGTATCAGTGCCGAGACTCGTGCAGCCTAGGATGAGACTCTGCTCTTCTGCATTAAAATCTGACCTATTAGTTTCTTTCCACACTGCTTTACGGTCGGACTCATTTCACAAAGGACAGAAGAAATAAAGTCGGATAAGCAGAAATCCCACCGGCTGACCTGCCGCGGCCCCGGCTGCTGATACGATGAGACAGGCTGCTCTATTAACATCATCCGTGGCAATAAATCTTCATAACGGCGGCTGTTGGCTTCAAATGCATGGCTCTAATTTCCTGCCCCGCCCCACCACCCACCCACCCATGAGGTCATTTAATAAATAGTCTATCCTGGCTGTGCGGGGGACAGTCACAGAGACTGATGCAGAGCGGAGGTGCACCCAGTGCGACTGGACACCGTAATTCATCAGTTTTAAATGACAAATTTGCAGCGGCGCCCCTGAGATTAGCCGACAGGGCGACTCTGCACCGACTCCTGGTCGGTCGGTGGGATTCTGCCAGATGGAGAAAGAGAGGAAATCACCTCAGACCTGTTTTGTTTTTTTTATTTCCCCGCCAGTTGATTCCGTGTTTGTGCATATTTGCATGGCGACAGCTTGAACAGGAGCGGCGTGAAAAGATGGCAACCTGTTAGCGTGCGCTCGCAGCGTGAGCCCCGTTGATCCCATCGGCTCGTGAACCGTCCCCGCACTCATAATCAGACTCGGCATTACAGCTCAGTAGCTCACATAATGGAGGTCTCTCCTCGGCGCACTTTAAATATTCATGGGTTGTTGTTGTAGTTTGAACGCGGCGGGCGGCTCTTGCCTAGTTTCACTGCCGCAGGTCGACTTCAGCCGCCAATCTTGTCTTCTGCGAACCTTCCTCTTCCACTGGGTGTTTGTTTTCAGCTTGTTTTCGCTCTTTAGTGATGTAACCAAAATGGACAAAACCAAAAAGAGTAAACATCCTCGGAATCAGAATCAACTTTATCGCCCGCCCTCTGGACAGCTAACTCTCTCGGTGTTTGAATGCATTTTGCTCCTACGAAACTCCCTGGTGATTGAAGAGAGACTCCAGGAATCTGCTGCAGGGTATAAGATGTATAAGATCCTCGCCTCGCCCGCGGCTCACTGTCAAAGCGCCGTCAGACCTGCACAATTCACGACAAAGACAAAAGACAGAATTTATCTCATTGATGATGGCCCACAAAGCTTTTCCAGGAAGGACTGCGAGTGAACCGCGGCGTTTGAAAAGCTGCTCCTCCGCTTGATGAATAAAACTCCTTCCTCTCATCGTCGCTTACCGACTGACGGACGAACTGTTTGATGTCTCGCTCGCCCTGCATATAGCGATACACGTGGACGCTTTGAAGATCTTTCGGGTACACACGCACGCACACACACCACAAAGTATGATACAGGTGCACTCATGTGCCTTTTTCTTTCTTCTTTCACAGCTTTTGCACCCATGCTGTGTCCCGTGATGCCGTGCACGGATTGGGGGGGGGCAGGGAACAATGCCGGATGCATTAATCATGGTGGCGTTAAAAATAGTGACCTGCATGTGCGATGCTCCGGCCGGCCAGCAGGAAGGTGTCGCTCATGACTTTTTCATCGCAACCTTTTAAACGACGGCGTAAACCATGTTAGGCTGCGTGCGGAGACATCGTGTCAGCCTGTGTAGGCCCGGAGGCTAACAAAAAAAAGAGAACATGAATTGAAATATTTATTGATTTCACTTTTCTTTCGCATTCTCGAACATTTTGCATCGTCTGTTTGTCAAACAGCAGCTCTGAGGCCGCGGGCTGTCAGCCGGGCGTGCTGGCAAATGCATCGCAGCGTTCCGCTGGCCGCTCGGGCTGCCGAACTGAGATTAAAGGTGAGAAAGCGCAGACGTTGCTTGGGGTCGTGCGGGTTAAACATGCAACTCTCCGTGGAGAGTTCCGTCTCTGCAGAGTCGAAAAAAACCAAAGCGGCCGCCTTCATCGCTGGCTGCTGCTTGCTGTCTGCCTTTGCGATGATGCTCGGAGCTCTGGCCTCTTTTTCGCAAAGCGTGAACCAGCTCCTTCAACTGGTGGGTCTCGGACCGCCGACTAGATTAGGCAGCGCGCAAACGGCCCCCCCGAGCGGCTGCAGCGCCTCCCTTTTTTGCCGTGGTCCCTCCGCCGTCATGAAAAATGAAACAGATACAACACCCACGCGCTGGGGAAGCTTTCAGCCCCTTGCTCAGCCTCTGCTTTAATATTTCATGGCCACCTCGCTCTTATTTTAGTTGGAATAATTGATCTGGAAAGAGCACCGCGCCGTGCTGTATGAAACACAGGGCGAGAGAGACGGAGCAGGAGGAGGAGGAAAAAAAAGTTCTGTTATGGTTTTGACGACTTGAGAGATTTTTTTTGTTTTGTTTTGTGTTGCCTGGAAGCGCGCGAGCAGAAAGACTCGGCTGCAATCTGCAAATCTTTATTTATCTATTTCTTTGCTTATGTCTTCCAAGGAGAAAACACATCCTGAAGTTTAACTGCGTTCAGGGGGAGACAAAATGTTCTGCAGCTCGTGTGCAGCTGTGCCGGGGCTGCTAGCCGAGATAACTCAATTATTTGGCTCCCTACAGTCGTGCCCATTTAGACCAGCTTTCTTATTATTTTACATCTCTCCCCCTGGCCCCCTCCCAAACAAAAAAAAAAATGCCAGTCAGTGCAGGGAGTAGCTTGATTTCACCGTTATCATTTTGATAACGAGCAGCCAACACTGACAGTCGGGAGGCACAATTGATTCTCCCTGTGATAAGGGCGAAGGTCATCCTGGACCTGCAGCTGTATTCATCGATGCACAAAAGCACCTCCAGAGACGTGTACCTGCATACAACAAGCCCTCTTCCCATTTCCTCTGCAGCCTAGCTTTATGATTGGTTGCAAGTAAAGTAAAGAGAGACAGACAGAGCCAGCCGATGTTTGCTGAAGACCAGGTAGGAAAAGTTGATGAAGTTCTGACAAAAATAGCAGCTCAAAATTGTCATTTCGCTCAGTTGGTTTATTCTTTTTTTGGACAACGATTTGTTTTCACTGAACGATTTTGCTGTTCAGCTGATGGAAGACGCGTCTCAGTGCCGGCGACGCCGAACAACAAAGGACACAAACAAACAAACGACCTCAGTGACAGGTGGCTGCGGGAGTCGAGGGCTGACAGAGGCAAATAAAGTCAAATAACCATTTATCACGCCGACGGTTGAAACCCCATCTCGGTAATTACGGCTGAGATCGGAGCCGCCGTCTCTGCCGAGCGGCGGACGACGTCTCGGAGCCCGAACAGATCAATGAGCTTCCTCAGGAAGCAACGATGAGCCGGTAAACAATAAAACAATTGTTTCGCGTTCGGCCGCTACCTTCAGTGCACGTGACGGATCTCGCCGGGAGACACCGGAGACGGGACGGAATGAGAGGGAGAGAGAGATCGATGTCCCGGCGAGAGGACACAGCGTTCCGCCGCCGCTGACCACACTGTCGCTGAAACCCCATCTCTGGTTAATTTCAGCGCCTGGTTGATGCACAGACTGGAAGGCGGAGGGAGTTCCTACAGTACCTGCTGGTTCTCCTGCATTTGTGAAGTCAAGGGATTGCTTCTCAAAAAAGATTTCTGTATCACTTTACAAATTCACGCATTGCAAAACAGCAACAAAAGTACCTCGTCGCAACAGTGGGTTTTGACCATACGGAGTCTCCCAGGCTTCCCGGGCAGGAAAGTGCTGACGCTGTGTGCTTTAGCCATCTGGGACGTCTCTGTGTTTGTCAGCTGCTTGCTGGTGTGAATCTGCAGGATGCAGCGGTACACTTGTCATTCGATCCCTGCAGTGAATGTGTTATATGCTTCTGCAGCGAGGGAAAGAAAAATTGAGTTTTTTGTCACAAAGGCTTCAAGACAAACTCAACGCTCAAACAGGCACTGAACCAAACTATAATTGGTCACTAAGTCAGCGAGTCACGTCAGTGAGTCAAAAGATGAGGAGGCAGATAAATCCCGTCTGTCCTTTTACCTGATCCTACAATCCGTAGTCTGATCTCTTTCCTCATGTTTTGAAGTAGCAGGACCAACTTTATTTCATGCTTTATGGTTTTTCAAACTATTAACATTATAATTACCTTGTGTGTAGCACATTTTTCAGTAATCTGTGCAACCTGCTGCCAGCCAAACTCCGTCCAGACGAAGCTGTTTTGGATGTTCAAAGTGAAACACGACATAAACCGTCTCTCAGAACAACTCAAAATTGGACAGTCTGCTTAGACACAGATTGTTTTGGTTTGTTCCGTCATCTATATAAAGATGCGTGCAGGTAGTCAAGGTGGTTTTTTTTCTCTCTTTTTTAAAAAAAAACCTGCTGAGTGCAGCTGCTGACGTGAGACCGACCGTCACGGGCCAAAGCTTTTTGGGTTTGTTTATGTCATATTTTTTTAATCCGCCTCGCTCTCGGACCACTTACGGCCCAAAAAGCAGAGCCATTCTGTCCTCTTACCTCCCTCCCCCCACTCCCTCGCCTTTTTTTTTTTTTTTTTTTTAAGCTCGGCAGGCGAGCGAGTGCAGGCACATATTTTGGCTGCCGAGGACAGAATGCTGCGACGCGTGGTGACAAACCTCGACCTCGGCCTTACGGGAACTAAGTGCTCCTCCTTCCATTTGCCCGCTAACGCTGTCACCAGGCGGATTAGGCTCTCATTCATCATTCATTAGCCGCCGCCTCTCTTCATTGCGAACAGTTTGTTGATATCTGGCGGCGGGAGGTGGACCTTCCCAGGCTGAGTCATCCTTCGGTTTGCCACAGGATCTTCAGCAGGAAAACTTGGTTGCAGTTTGCAACCAGGGAAAATTGGCAGCATCTGTAAGAAGGTTGTTTTTTTGTTTCCACTGTTGTTGTTGTCATTGTCGTTGTGGAAGACACAGAGAGGATCCCTGCTGGGGGAACCGTCTGTGCGACACGCCGCTTCGTGCCCTCGCCGTGTTCCTACACTTGTCGCCGCACACTCAGTCAATTAAAACGCATTGTAGTCGGCTGGCGTGCAGTCTTAATCAAAGCCGTTCCTCTGGGGCAGCAACAGCGGAGGTGCAGCTCCGAGCTGCGCCTCCTCGGAGGGATGACGGGGAGTGAGTGAATGGCAGGAGGAAAAAAATGTGAAGGGAAGGGAAGGGAAGAGAAGGGAAGGGAAGGGGCTCTGCAGCGCTGAGCCTAAACAGCATCGACTGCCTCCAGTCACTCTGAGTGGTTTTGATAACATTTCAATAAATATTGAATAATTATTCTCTGAGGGGAACTGGAGCTCAGTTGGAGCGACAACAGTCCGGAGGGGAGGTTTTGTTTTGGAGCTTGTGACAAAAGCATGTGTATATACGTGTTACGCATACAGCATATGTACCCACATATTTGCACAATCCAAATTGTTGAAAGTGCTGCTGCGATTTGAACGACACCCTTTTGCAGAATTGTGCTCAGCAGAGCTGGAAGTCTCGTTCAGGTGCGCTGACCGGATGCTTATCTCCTGCCTCGCACCTCCAGACCTCGGGGGTCGCCGCCGTTCACCGAGGCGAGGAGGCTGCACAGATAAATAAACGCCGCCCGGCCGTTTTCCAACGGCGAGCACAGCGGCGGCTGACTCGTGCTGTACGCGTGGCGGCACCATCGCTTTCGCTCACTGAGTAGCGGCGGCGGCGGCGGAGGCGTGTGAGAGCAGCCCGGCTCGGCTCGGGGAACTGATCAAATAGCCTCGCTAATGGCTCGGCATGATGACATCGGATGAAATTTCCCCACCAGTGCCCCTTGGAGAAAACATCTTTCAAGAAAGAAAAAGAAAACAATTACTTGCGGCCGACGCCAAACAGCCATTTATGGTCAAATGTACCTATTTCTCTTTGCTCGCTTCCTTTAACAACACAAACATCTGAGAGGGGAAAAAAAGGAGCAGGGAATCTTGCGCTAAGATTTCCATTCTTCTGCACGACGGCGCGCATTTGCTTTCTCCCCGTCGGATCGATGCGCATTGAGCTCGGCTGTGTTCCTGGGGCCTTAAAATACCGAGAGACAATGGCGAGGCGGCGGGTGATTGATGACAGCCAGAAGCCGAGGCTTGGACAAGAAATGAGAGGTAAGCGGCTGTGATGAATCAAAGATTACAGGTTCGGACCCGCAGGTATTGGAAAGAATGTTGGACGGCTGGAGCGGGTCTATGCTGTGTGACAGCTTGTCGAGGACGCCTGGGTTTGCTCATTGATCTGGAAGCCGACGGTGGGAAAGTGTGTCCTTAACAGAGGCAACAATCGAACTCGCTGGACGAGGATCCACAGCAGCTTTTCTTTCATTATTCCTTGAAAAGTCATTCTCATTTCAGCGCGGTTTAATTATTTGACCGGCTGCTCCCATGATATTTAGATTCCAAATGTCACACTCTGCAGTTCGCCTGACTCTACTGTGCAGCTCTGCAGTAATGGCCGTCGCTGGCCGCCTCTTTGCAACAGGCGACGTCTCGTTTTGAAGGAAAAAAAACAACCTGCGAGACTGAATTGCTTCATTTGTGGGAGAAGCTGTGGCGAAACTAAGTGGCGCTCGCTCGTTCCCCCATCGCAACATTTGGTGGCCTGACGTCGGGACAATGTAGAGCGATGGGCTATAAGCGTAGCTGCAGTCACAGCTCCATGACAACAACATAACCATAACCTCATTAAATGATCAGCCAGGGAGAAAAAGAAACCCGTGCAGTTTTTCACCTTGCAGACAGATGATGCCTGCCAGTGCTGGAGAGCACAGGTAGCTGCTGCTGCTGCTGCTGCTGCTGCTGCTGCAAGGAAAAGAAAAGCTTGATGGGTCAGGGCAGCATCGGACGTATTTCCAGATAATTGTATATTTTGTCCTGGATAATAGGATTATTAGGGCAAACACAGCCTGACAGGAGCTGCTACAGCAGGTTAATCGGCTGTCGACAACAACCTCAATCCAAATGCTGCTTTAGGATTTTTTTTTTTCCTCCTCCTCCTCCTGGTGCCGCCACCCTCCCCCCACACGCTCCACCCCACCCCGAGTGCTTGTCCCGCACTGAGGCGGCGCACGTAAACAAATTGAACAAGACACATGGCGGTGCATCGGAGCAGCGGCAGAAAGGAAGCTAACAGTCGCTCTGCAGCCGTGCACGCGGCCTGATGGCTGCGCTGTCCCCCGCACCCCTGTTGCTTCCAGTCATGTGACAGGCTCCATCGCACCCCCTCGATGCTTCCCCTTCTCGCCTGTCTCTCTCTCTCTCGGTCTCGGGTGGCCCTGCCGCTCTCCCCTCGGTGCAGGGAAGCTCGCTCGCTGGCTCGCTGGGCTTTGCCTCGTGTCCGCTAAGCTTGTGGAAAATTACAAACACACACAAGGTCACAGCGGCGCTGAGCCAGCCTCCCACAGAGCCCATCTGATCCCGCCTGAAACGCAGCAATTACCACCTTCAGCGAGGGCCTGCAGCTTTTTTTTTTTCATTATTTATATGAACAAATAGGATTACGGCGGCTCTGCGGCGGATTGATTGTGACGAGGGATGAGAGGCTCCTGAGAGGGAGACGGACGGAGATAGGCGCCCGTGCACCATTTATTTATTATTTATCTATTTTATTGCCTAACCTCTCTGTTGCCTCTAAACAACTCCTTGACTTCTTCCTGGACCGTGGAGCATCGCTGTGTTGACACGCGTCATCTGCTGCGCGAGAAACGTTTTGCTCGCCGGCCCCCGCCCCCTTTTTTTGAGGGGGAAAATCAGACATCTGTAGGAGCTGCGAAAAACACCTGTCTGTCATCCACATCCGCTGCCGGGCCTCTGCAAAGATACCGGCCTGTCGAGGGCAGCCGTGATTTGTCAAATTGACTTTGACGCCCCTGGAAAAGTAAATGTAGGGGGAAAAAATGAAATCACACCTGCCTGAGTTCACTGAAGCGGATCCTCGCAAAAATACTTTTTTGACGTGACAACATGTGATCTGATGGAACGGGATGATGGGATGGATATATGTTCTGATGCAAATGTCAGCACTGCAGTGCACCATCCATCAGTGACATTAATCGATAATTCTCGAAGGTTGAGAAATCTGCAGCATAAACAAAAAAAAAAACAGCAACAAAGTGTTGGAATGTTTTGTGTGTCCTCGACAGCAGTAGCAGCACCCATCCCTGTGCACTCTGCACTGTGTGGTCTTTTAGAACCATTATCTTGCACCAGATGGAGTGTGACCTGTCAGGCTCCCCCCTCCTACCCCATACACCTCCAAGGATCCTCTGCCTGGAAGTGATGAAGTCCTGGGTCTCTGCGGTAGACTTAACGGCTCCTGGAGATTGATCGAAACTAATTTTTTGCCCCAAAGAAAAGCGGGTGGGAGTGTGATAGATTGCTCCACCCGTGTGTCTCCCTGATGGCGATATTAGTCCTGATTAAGACGAATGGGGCTGTCTTTGCCTACGCATGCAGACGCTTTTCTGCCAGTGCCATTTATTCTGGAAATTATAGCAACTATGAAAAAAAAAAAAACGTACACGAAAAAAACAACAAGAAAAACATGATTTCCCTGAGCCGGTGCTTGATGAGGAGTTGTTCCCGCCCTGATAAATCACCCGCCGTCTTCATAGAATTTTGCAGCTACTCTTGACGTGCGAGCAGCTGCATCCCGGTGACCTCCGATCCTACGAGCCAAGAGCCCTCGCAGCCCTGTTGTCCTTGCAAATACGAAACTGCCTCGTTATCCAGACGCACTGCAACGGGAGCATTTAGTGGCGCTCTCGCCCCGTGCGGCGCCTTAAGCCGCGCTAATTGATCTTGATGAATCAAATCAGCCGCAGTGAGAGCGGAAGGACAAGCTTATCAAGTTGGGAGTCATGACCTCTAAACACTATCGCGATTCAGAGGCGAATAAACACGGACGGCGCGTTGTGCTGCGCTAAGCACGATGCGAAATGCCAAGAGAAGTGAGCTGCCACGCACAGCTGGAAGAGGTAATGGATGTTAAACACAATCAATACATATGGCCATGCAAATTAGTCCCACCTTGCACTGTATTGATATCGCTAAACACCCTGCAGATACTGTGTTTTATTCAGCAGAGGGCCGCTGGGCACAGGTTACGGCGCCCGACAGCTCCTCGTCTGAACACAAGGAGACGGGATCGAGACTTGATTGGATAAAAGCGGAACGATCCGGAGTGACAGTATTTCATCCTGACGACTCTTCTGTAGCCCGGCGCCGGTTTGATCAAAATGTCACTTAAAATGTCACCTTCTTCAGAAACGCCGGAGACTAAGACGTAATTGTTTCTGCGAGGGCGAATGTTCGTCTTGGCAGTCGGCCCGGATCGCTGAAATTTTAAGTCCTACCTGCCAGAGCTTATTGAGCATTAATCCCATTTTAATAATAATCCTAGCCCGGCACTCCTGCCTCTGCCTGCTCTGCTTTCACCTGCAGGAACCTGCAGACTCTGATTAACGTACCTGGGGGGGCGGAACGCGGCAACCTTTTTAAGGTTTTCTGCAGCGTCATCAGCAAAACGACAGCAAAGTGCAATGACATTTCAATCAGCCGCCGTGCAAAGGCATCCGGACTAACCTCAGACGGGGGTGTGAGATAAAGCTCCTCGGCCACGGTGTGTTGCTTATGAGCACGCTGAAAGATGGGAGTTTTGCCAAGCACTACCTGGTAAATGCAAAAGAAAAAAAAAATCATCCCTCAGATGTGCTTTCAGCCGGCGGGCAGCTTCTCCACACTGTAAGGTGAATTCACTCTCCGCTGAAACTGCCATCTGCTGCCTGTCAGTCATCCCAGCCGTGGAGAAGTATCTGTTTTAATTAGCCGGGAAGCAAGAGGAGCTGTCAGCGTTAAAGGGCTGCGTAACGTTTCAAGCCGGTGGGCTACGGCAGGGAAATCTCTAAATTACCTGCTGTGTGACATTCTAGCCTAGCCCCCTCACCTCCCTCTCGCTCTCTCTACCGGCGAAAAGTAATGTTGCGCAAAGATTTAATCGTCTGTGATGCTTGAAAATTCCCTCATTAAAAGTCCTGACGTTTGCACGTTGCAGCCATTGCAAACATTTGGTCGATCGTCTGTTTCGATGCCTCGTCCCCGTAAAGATTATTTTTGTGATGTGTGTGTTTGGTGCTGCCAAGTAATAATAATAATAATAAAGCTTAGCACCAACAAGCAACTGTAATATATTAGCACTAGATGGAAATGAGTATCAAAAAAAATAACCTCAGTGAAAATGTTGAACATAGCAAAGTATTTCTAATGTACTTTCCATGTTTTCTGAAATTACCAACAAACTGATGAACACAAGGAAAAAGGAAATTTAAACAGGAGGGTGTGTTCAAGCTGATACTCGAATCTGCTAAAATATTTAAATATAGATATAAAAAAGCCATGAAATTGCCCTAAATTTCCAGCAGTGCTCATGCCAAGTGGAGTCTGCAATTGAAGAAATAATGAAAATAATATTAATACTAGTAAAAAAAAGAAAGAAATTCCAGCCTGAATTTAAACATTCCGTCCAGCTTCCCTCTGCCGGTCAGCGGAGCTCAATCACAGCAGCGATTTGACACACTGTGATATGCTTCCCAGTTGAGTGGCGTGCGGGCGGGGCTGCCCATCAAGAGTCGGGGAGGGCGGAGCTAATCAATCGGAGCGAGTCATGATGTGATTCTACTTGTGGTGGAGTCTGACAGCTCGGCCGGACGGCTGCTTTGACTCACTGTCCTGCCGGCTGCAGCCGGTGAGTCTGGCGGGCGTCTTTTTGTAATCTGTCCTTGCATCAAAACAAATGCTTGTTTATCTATTTCTATTTCGTTCTGCTGATGCGTGGTGACACATGGCGGAGCGGCGTACATTTTGTTTACGTCGAGATGCCAACGGATCCCAAAAAACAACAATTGAAGTGTCACAACGACTGTGCGTCCGTGAGTCGCTTTGGAGACGGAGGCTGTTTCAGAGTCAGACGAGAGATTCAGTCGTCCTCAGTTTTAATTCGTTGTCTGCGTTGTCTGAAAGGAAAAACCACATTGCCGCAAATGATGCGTGTTTACACCGACAGTGCCGTTTGTCTGCAACACCACCCTATGATTCCCCCTGGCCCCTTGCTCAACACTGTAAACAAGCCTGTAAAGAAAACAAAGATAAGTGCTGCGCTGAAGACAACCAGCTGCTGGTCACTCGGCTCGCCGGCCCCCTTCATGTCGGACTCACTGCGGCTGGAGGAGCCGCTCTCTGTCAGGCCGACTCTCTCAGAGCGCCGGCTGAGTGCCTGCCTGGCTCCAGAGCTTGGCATTCTGGGGGAAAAAAGTCTGCTTCTTTTACTGGGGTGGGAGTCTTGTCTCCAGGGAGCAGAAGCAAAAGAACAAAATAGAACACAGACTTCTGTGCTAGTGTGGTGCAGTGTGGCTGCCGTGCATGCTAACACTTTATTTGAACACTTTGCAAGCAAAACAGCTACATTTGGCTCTAATAATTGGGATGCACGAATGAACGACTCCAGAGAATTAGTGCAATCAGTACAACAATGAGCCTCAGTGAGATAAGGCAAACGGCTCCAAATCGATTTTCAGCACTGACCAAAAGTTATTAAAATATTTTTTTCTGAGTTCTCACAGACGTCCAGTTGACGGTGAGACTTTTCGCACTTCTTTAGAGCTGCTCCCAGCCAGTAGCCGCTCCTTCGTAAACAACCCACTCCTGTCTTTCGAGTCTGACCTCCCTCATTCCTCGGCTGCGACGGCAGAGAACGATTAATGAGACGTTTTGCTTGTGAACTGTGGATGAACTTGCTCTTTGCTTGTTTATGGATTTTAATTAGGGCCAAACAGTTCCCATGAATTTATGATAAGCGCTAACACGGCACGCCAGCCGTCGCGCACATCACACAAACGCAGCTGAGGGAATACGGGCCCGGTGGCGATTCAGGCAGGCAGGCAGGCGGTTCTGTGCACCCGCTGCCAAGACATCCCAGGATGTGAGGCGGCCGCAGTTGTCGCTGCGCCGTGTCTCATCTTTAAATCCCATTTCTGAGCAGCAGCAGCAGCAGCAGCAGCAGCCTTTCGCCGGATGCCACCGTGAGTGACACTGGAGACTCGTCTTCCATTTCACTGCTTGGCGGCGGCGACGTGTCAACCGCGGAGGCTGACGAGATGTAGGAGCGTGCGGAGCAAGCTCGCCCATTTGAATAATGCGCACCTGGGAGAACACAGATCCTCTCGCAGACTCTTTGATGTGTTTGCAGCGAGAAGATGACTCCTGACGGTGTCAGATTAAACCCCCGACTCTCTGAAAGTAGCAGGAGCCCGTGTGTGTGTGTGTGTGTGCATGCGTGTGTGTGTGTATGTGCTCATTTGAGTGGAGGGGAACAGGAGAAGGAGCTGTGATGTGGCACTGCAAAGAGCTACGACTCAACACTGGTTGTAACAATGTATCATGCAAAGAGGGATTTTGATTTTGGCACGATTGGAGAAAATCACGTGTCACTCTTCTGGGATTGGAATTAGTTTTAAGGCGGCAGGGGCTTTACACGCCTCTATTTGCAGCAAATGTGTTCAGCGTAACAAAAACCCAATATATGCACAACTGCATCAGCATGACGAGGCAGGGTGAAATTGGTCGTGGCGGAGCAGGAGCCGTCATGTGACTGTGGCGGCCGTGTGCAGAAACAGAAAATAAAGCAGTTTGACAATCTCCTCCTCCGCTCCTGTCATCGGGCATAATAGCGTGCCTTTTTAAAATTCCAATTCCTCCGTCGGGGGAGTTGCTGAAATTAGCATCCTAAAATATTCATGGAGTGTTTGAGAAATTCAATAGTGCACCTGCGCAGACGGCAGCAGGTACCTTCAACACGGCGCTGCCTGGTTGAGTCTCCCGGCGAGGCCGTGCTGCTGTGCTGCTGCTGCTGCTGCTGCTGTGCAGCCTTGCGTGGCAGCTGGAGCTCTCGAAGATTTCTACCCCTCCACGCCCCCTCCCAATCGGCCCGAAATCGAGCTCATCTGTCTTGCCGAGCTCTTGAGGAGCGCCTGTCAGTCGGTCTTGAAACTTGATACTGGATCCCATCTGCTGTCTTTATGCGTGGAGAGGTTGGGAGGTAGTCAGGAGAAGGAACCACTGGAGGTGAATAACGGCTGCTGCCAAAGACCCTTGCAGGGACGCGGCTCTGTTCCCGCAGCCGGGGCGGCACTTTCACATTTACATAACATGAAGGTGGCGCACCGGAGGCGTTTCTGCGTGGATGTAACACAGGGAGACACGCAAACACGCCCACGCCAGTTGCCGGGTCGCCTTATCTGCATGACTGAAATCAAATAATCAAATGAATTCAGTTGAACTTTTGGCCTCTCGAACCAGGAAGCAACAACCGGAAGTGACAACAGGAATTCAGTTTTTCTCTTCTGCATCCACGGTATTTTTTCTCTCTCTGGCTTTTTTTTCCTAAGGACTTCATTTTGCTTCCGTGGACCAAGAGTGACGAATGAAAATAATATCAGGAGGCAAATTACAATTAGTGCAATCCCCCTCTTTTTTTGTTGTTGTTGCTTTTTTGCTCTGCTCTGCATGTGGCTGTTACCTCCCCTCAAGAGTGTTTTTCATCCTTTCATCTTTTTCAAAGTGATTTTTCCACTTATTGCACTGCTCCCTAAGGTGCCATCAATTGGTCTCTCTCTGCAGGAACACATCAATAATACTCAGAGACCGATCAGGTCATGGACAGAACTGCCGAGAGGAAGCAGACGCCTTATTATTATTATTATTATTATTATTATTATTATTATTATTATTATTAGAGCTCATGTCATGATGTTTCCTACAAATTCCAGACCCACAGCACCCAGCGTTTATGTCGCCACCTCCTCTTCCTATTGGACAGGTAGAGGCTGCAATTTGGCAGAAGTGATGCGGGAAACAAGCAGCTGCATGTTTTCTACCTGGGTTCGGTAAACAAGTTTGCTTTTAGAAAAATAAAAAAATCCCCAAAGCAGTTTTGATGCTTGCGAACAGACTCCACGTGATTCAGCAAACCTTTTGTCTCCACGCCATGCTGATTGACAGATGGTATCATAACGCCAGGAACCGTCTCTGAAAAGTTCCAAGCAGTCGGAGCCAATTTCTTCCACCAGAAGGCTGGTTGCAGGACGCGGACATGCTGGACAGCTCCTCACTCTCGGGGCAAATTGAAATTCTCTACGGGGGGAGAAGGATGGGAAGTCTTTCAAGAGTCTGGTCTGCACCTCCTCTGTTCCCCCAGCGTGGGATATTTTTAATAAGGGCACTGGTCCTCCTCCGCTCAGTGTGTTCCACTGGAGGTTTGCTTCACTGTTGTCGCCTTTTTTTTTCACAAGCGTCACACAACCAAAACAAACAGCGGCATCTGTCATTCAGTGATTCATCCTCTTCCTCCCGCCTGCATGCTTGACACTGTTTCAGCGGTTTACAATTGTTTCTTATCAAACAGGTTTGAAATTTCACTAGCTGACCAGCAACGCCACTTGGCCACAAAAAAGGAAAAAAAAAAAACATAAAAACTCAGAGGACCTGAGAGCCGTGGGAGATTTTGATTAGAGTGCTAGTTTTGCCGCGGCGTGACATCAGTCGCTCGCGCCGCCACGCCGAGACTGCCTCTAATTAGCGCGCTCTGCCGAGCCTCATCCTCCCTTTGCACAAAGTTGATGAATTCTGCTGTGGCATGGCAGCAAATGAAAGTTATTCCCATCTGTTTCCAGAGGAAACCTTCAAACAGGTGCCTCAGTGCGAACACTTTTCTGGCGCGTTCGTGTGGCGTTCACGTGGTGAGCTAATTTTAGGTTGGGCTGTAATTGTGGGAAGAAAAAATTATTACTCCAAGGCTGAGACCAAGTGTGTTTTTACTTGTATAATTTCAAACAAGTTTCGCTGTACCACTGTTTACACGTGACAAACTGGTTTCTTGGCTCTTGCAAAGGAAATGCATCTAGCATTTCTGACCCCTCAGAGTTGCACCTTAGGCAGACCTGCTCAACTGGAGTGCTCCATTTGAGACGGCCGCCGTGATTACTGGCAAGAGGTAACATGATGACGGAGCTCTGAAGGCATTAAAAGGTAGAGGGTGAGAGAGGGGAGAGAGAGTGAACGCAGAACGGTTTAGAGTGAACTGGAAAACTGTGTAGAGATGGAGATTTTATTTCCAGACTTCCTGACAACTGCACATCAGATGGCAAACTAATATATATATTATTTCCAAAGACTGACAGGACCAGGTTGTTTTTCCCTGTCTGGCTGATACATTATGCAGTGATGGCAACATTTATATTTATGTATCACGCAGTATTTTCTTTTAATCTCCCACTTATTTACACAGCTTTCAAACCCCTTTTGCTTCTGGAAGTCTAATCTTGGTGTTTATGAGGCCATTTTACTGATGTGGATTGAAAAAAATGAAGAAGAAAATAGCGTCAGTGCTTAAACTTAGACTGCCTCTTACGCGACTGAGCATCTCCTCTCCATATGCAAGGCTTTTGCCCGGAGAGAGATTACTGTGTATTTCCTGCAGCGGTCCTGATAAGACCCACTGTGTGCCTCTGGCGTGTGCTTTTGAACCGCGAGAAGAGAGGGAGGGGGAGAAGAGGCATCATGCAACGGCGATCTCTGTGGGGTAGCATGCTGCAGAGGACACATGTGAAGTGGTTCGGGGGTGGTTGCGGGGTTGGGAGGTTTGGGGAGGGGCAATCCGTCATTAAATGCAAATGCTGCGCAGAGGCAAAACGTACACTGAGGGGTTCAGTGCGTCTGCACAGCGTTGCACAGGTGTTGGAACAGGCAAATGCCACGTTTCCTGAAACAGAGTTCCAAGGCACTGAATGTCTGGGGATTCTCGCACGTGAAAGTGAAGATTCATCGAGAGAGAAGAGAAGGAATGCGTGGTCTGCTTCTGGCAACGGATGGGACTTGTTTGCTGAAAGATGGGCTACCATCGCTGGAGGAATTGTTCCAGTGTTGAATGTTGCGATTTACGCAGCGCAAACATCTGTCGTAAATTCAAGGCAGATGGCCACTGACCTTGAGCTGGGCGCTTGACAGGGGTTTGTGTCGCAGAACTACAAGCACTGGTCAGTCAGACCCATGTATCATACAGCAGTGCAAATTCTCAGAGCAGGAAATTCAGGAATTTGAAGTTTCCTGCAGAGACAGGCTTGTGTTATTTTACTTTTTGGGGATATTACTCAAGTTCCTCCTGAGCAAAGCTGATGTAACAAAGCTTTGAAGCAGATTTTCAGCAGAGCCTGGCATAAAAAGGTGATGCACTGAGCAACACGTTGCAACAGCCGACCATGACGCTTTCATTGCAGGAGTGTGTTGTTATTTTAACTATGCTGTGATGTAACATTCCATATGGAAAACTCCCCTCATGTGTTGGACATATGGCTTTGCCAGAAATCAGCATCGGCCGCGGCTCATTTCCTTGGTTGGGATTTGAGGTTGGCCCCTCCCTCTTGGGACTGCCAGGCCCTCTATGGGCGCTGCAAATCTGGAGGCGGGGCAGAGCACAAAGTCTCCTCAGCTTTCAAAGAGCAAGATGAGCGCATCTAAATACACACGTGGGATCTCTTGCTCCTTTTGCTGTGATGTGTGCAGCCTTTGTAAGATGTCATGCTTTCATTTTCCTAATTGCTTTTATGTATTAGGACACTTTACACACAGTGCTGCAAGGCACAACTGTAACACAAGGAATAAAGTAGCTTCTTGCATTACTTGTAAACAAGACTCTCTCTCTCTCTCTCTCTCTCTCTCTCTCTCTCTCTCTCTCTCACACACACACACACACACACACACACACACACACACACACACACACACACACACACACACACCACATAAGACAGAAAATAGTTCAAGCAGGAATTTCACCTCAGCCAATAACAGCCTTCTGGAAAGAAGGAAAACGAAGGAGGCAAAAAATGCCCTGGAATTAATATTCCGCCTTCCCACTCTGGAAAAAAAAGGAAAAGAATAAAGGGGAAAACCGCTCCTGAAGTCACGGCTCCCTCTACAGTTGGTACAGTGGAAATTTTCCATCCTGTGCAGAAAAACAATCAGACTGTGTTGGACAGTCGCGCAGACATAACGCAGACGCTGGGCTGCGTGGAAGCACCGTCACCCGGGTGATGTCGCCTCTCACGTGCCGGGGGGAGGACGACCCGGGAGGATCCGAACCGTGCCGGGAAATCTGGGATCAGTCTTCGAGTTGCGGCGGCGGATCTTCCTTTTTTTTTTTCTGCGGACGCCGCGAATAACGCATCGCTCTTTGAATACTTGAGGAGTGACGACAACTTTCCTCTTCCCGGAATATTTAAGCGTGCGGACTGTGTTTTATTATGGTCATTATTCTAAAGGAAAGGACTGTCGTTGCCGCGATGCAAACGCAGCATCCACCTGATCGGATTTCTTTCTTCTAAGGCAGTTTGTTTGGGGAGGAAGAGGAGGTGGAGGTGGAGGGGGGGTCGCCGCCGGGGAACCTTATCTGCGGAGATGCGCGCTCGGCTGCGGTTCGTGCCCGTGGACATTGCGGCTCGCTCGGACTGTACGCGGTGCCTGTGGGTGCTCGTGATTGGACCGGACACAGACTGGGGTTGACTGATGCTTGTTCAAGAGGAAATGTGTCGGGCAGGAGAACGGCATAAGTTAGTGGCGCATGCGAACGAGGATCGGTGTGACGGCGGCGGCTGCTGGCGCACACGTTTCCGCCCGCACACCTCCGCGAGGACTAAAGACGACGTGAAGGCGTGGGGACTTTTCTGGGATCGACATTAGAGCCAGCCGAGCAACCGAGACGTGCACGGATCGTCGGACGCCCGTCTCACTGGTTGTGTTGCATCTGCACGCGCTTCTCCAGGGACATGGATGGTGTTTGTTTTTTCACTAAAGTTTTTCCTCATCCCTTTGGACGATCATGCGCAGGAACTTGAGATTGCATTTTTCTCTCTCAAATGACTGGAATGGAATATTTTTTTGTTTTTGTTTTTGTTTTTTGTGACAACTGAAGTGATTGGACATTAACAGAGATTTCACAAGGAAGAAAACTATCAGACCTTTTTTTTTTTTTTCCCCTCCCCTTTTAATAAGATGTATTCACAAATGCCAGGCACTATGGCTGTTAATTGGGTTGTGTATTGTGCTTTTTTGCTGCCTCTGTTTGCGGTGGGGACGGCTTTCTCTGGCGTGTTCAACACAACTGACCGAGAGCTTTTTACAGACGATCTGCTGCAGGTCAAGCTTGCACTAGACAGAGGAAATGAGCAGTGGAAACTTCAGCCTGCCGAGTCCCTGCACCCCAACCTGTACTTTAACCAAGTGGATGTGCCGCACTTGAGGCAACGGTCCTCCACCACCCACAGTCACATATTTAAAGTCATCCGCGCGGCGGCACTCACCATGTTGTCCAGTGTTGCGCTTTACATGCCGCCTGCAAAGCATGCAGATTTTACAAGCAAGTGGAATGAGATTTATGGCAACAACTTGCCTCCACTGGCTCTCTACTGTCTGCTGTGCCCTGAGGATGCTGCTGCCCTGCAGTTTCTCATCAAGTTTATGGACAGAATGGCTGAATACCCCGACTGGAAAGTGACTAGTGCACCGAATGATGAGGTCCCGATGGCGCATTCCCTCACTGGCTTTGCAACAGCATATGACTTTATTTACTCCTATCTGGACGACCGGCGGAGGGAAATTTATTTCATGAAAATCCGCTCTGCGACAGAGGAGCTGTACGAGTTCTCAAAGTTCAGGGCGTGGGGGAAACAGTACCTCCAGAATCATCAAACCACAAACATATTAGCCGTTCTGACTGGTGCAATAGTGGTTGGGATGCACGGCAACCCAGAATCGATGATCTGGAAACAAGTGGCTGTGAACTACATGGAGAAAACCATGTTTCTGCTAAACCACGTGGTCGACGGCTCCCTGGATGAGGGGGTCGCCTACGGGAGCTACACGGCCAAGTCCATCACACAGTACATCTTCTTGGCCCAGCGCCACTTCGACATCGACAACCTGCAGAACAACTGGCTGCGGGGACACTTCTGGTTTTACTACGCCACCCTGCTTCCCGGGTTCCAGAGAACAGTGGGCATCGCCGACTCCAACTACAACTGGTTCTACGGGCCGGAGAGCCAGCTGGTCTTCCTTGACACGTTTGTCATGAAGAACGGCACAGGGAACTGGCTCGCCCAGCAAATTAGAAAGCACCGGCCCAAGGATGGTCCCATGGGGCAGTCGTTTGCACAGCGCTGGGCGACGCTCCACACGGAGTACATCTGGTACAACAACCACCTCTCTCCGCAGCCCCCCCATGGCTATGGTAAATCCCGCATGCACATTTTCTCAAACTGGGGTGTGGTTACCTACGGCGCAGGGCTGCCCAGCAGTCAGGGTAACACTTTTCTCTCTTTCAAGTCTGGCAAGCTGGGCGGCCGTGCAGTATATGACATTGTCCACGAGAAGCCTTATGCTTGGGTGGAGGGCTGGAACAGTTTCAACCCGGGCCATGAGCACCCCGACCAGAACTCCTTCACGTTCGCGCCCAACGGACAGGTGTTTGTGTCTGAGGCACTTTACGGCCCAAAGTACAGCTATCTGAACAATGTTTTGGTGTTCGGCCCATCGCCTAGCAGCCAGTGTAACGGCCCCTGGGAGGGCCAGCTGGGGGAATGCGCTAAGTGGCTGCGCTGGACCGACGAGGGCGTAGGCGACGCCAGGGGCGAGCTGATCGTGGCCTCCTCTCATGGCGACACCATGTTTGTGAGCGGCGAGGCTGTTTCAGCCTACTCCTCTGCGATGAGGCTGAAAAGCGTCTTCAGGGCCTTGGTTTTACTCAATTCGCAGACTTTGCTGGTGCTTGACCATGTGGAGAAAGGGGCTGATTCACCTGTCACGTCCCTCAGCGCGTTCTTCCACAATCTTGACATCGACTTTAAATACGTCCCCTTCAGATTCATGGACAGGTATAACGGTGCCATGATGGACGTGTGGGACGCCCATTATAAAATGTTCTGGTTCGACAGCCAGGGTCACAGCCCTGATACCAAAATACAAGAGGCGGAGCAGGCAGCTGAATTCAAAAAGAGGTGGACACAGTACGTCAATGTCACATTTCAGATGACGGGCACAGTCAGCAGAGTAGCTTACATCTTTCACGGGCCATACGTGAAGGTTTCCAGTGCCAAGTTTATAGATAACAGCAAAAATGGTGTCAGGCTATCCTTAATCATTAATAACACAGAGAAGATAGTTTCCATCGCTACAAACTATAAAGACATAGGAGCAAGACTGACTTATTTAGGCTTTGGAGGTCATGGTAAAGTTGAGGATAGATATCAAATCACTCGATATGGCCTTGGGATGCAACTAATCCCCAAACAAATCAGCAGTGATAATCAGCTCTTTGACCTTGGCTTCACGGTCAATGTGATAGCGGGGGTCGTGCTCTGTGTGGCCATAGGATTTTTGACAATTCAGAGGAAGTTTTATGTGTGCTTCAGCAGATTTATGCGCTACGCCCTCTTGTCTGTGCTCCTACTGTGGATCGCAGAGCTGCTGTTTGTGTCGAACAGTTGCGATAAGCTCCTCTGCGGGGTACGCTGGAAAGGCGCAGGTGCCAAGAGTGAAGTAAACATGCAAATGAGACTCTATGAGCAGCAGCGGCTCCCGCTGCCCACTGTCCTCATAACAACTCTGCCTGGATCGGGATCCGACATCCTAAAGCATCTTTTCTATAACAGCTCAGACTTTGTTTACATGCGCGTTCCCACCGAGCACGTGGACATTCCCGAGACAGAGTTTGAGTTCGACTCCCTGGTCGACGCCTGCGAGTGGACGCGGTCCGACGCCCAGCGCGGACACTTTAAGATCATCAAGGGCTGGCTGCACTCTCTTGTGCACAACACCAAGCTCCATTTGCAAAATATTCAGCTGACGGAGGGCAGCAGGGTCAGACAGCCCCAGAGACCAGGACCCTCCAGGGACAGAAAGAAAAGGTCCAAGCGGCGAGAGCTGGCCTCTGAGCTGAAGGGCAAGCTGAGAGCGAGCCTGGACAGAGACGCGGAGTACGTGAGGGAGATGAGACGCCACGTCGCGGAGTACCCCAACGCCAGGGTGGTCCTCAACATGCGCAGTGGAAGCTGGGCGCTCAAGCTGCCTTTCATCCATGAGGCGGTGGGACCTTCCCTCAGGACAATCTACCTTGTCAGGGACCCCCGGGCGTGGATTTATCTGATGTTTTACAACAGCAAGCCCAACCTTTACACTCTCAAAAACATCCCGCAGCACCTTTCCCTCAAGTTCAAGGAGGACACAATCAGCGACGGGTGCCCCGCTGCGGCGCCAGAGTTCCAAACCATCCGAAGGCTTCTGTCCCGTTCGGAGAGCAACCCTGTCCTGATACTGGCTCACCTGTGGCTGGCTCACACGGCGGCCGTGCTGAGGGTCAGCGAGAGCCTCGCTGAGGGCTCGTACCTCCGGGTGAGGTTCGAGGACGTGGTGAACTACCCGCAGGAGACGGCCGAGAGCATCCACGCCTTCCTGGGCGTGCCCGTCTCCCCCACGGCACTCAACCAAATTATCTTCACCACCTCCACCAACCTGGTCACCCTGATGTACGAAGGGGACATTTCACCCACAAGCATTGATAGGTGGAGGGAGAGAATGTCTCCGAAGGATGTCAGGCTGATCGAGGACGTCTGCGGGGGTGTGATGAGGAGGCTGGGTTACACTGCGTCTGCCAGCTAACTCACTGCTGCTGGTCAGCTGACGTTGAGCTGTCCAGTCAACCTTGGTCAACTTTGGGAGGGAGAGAGAAAAAAAAACACTTTTGTTTCATTTTTGCACTGACTAATTGTTTTTTTTATGTGGTACATAAGTTGATGGGAAATTGAAACATTTATTGTGTTTTATTTGTGTGGTATTATGTTTTTGAGCTGCACTTACTATGACAGTTTGACTTTTGGGGGGATTAGTATTTAATGTTGTCAAAACAGACAGCAGGCAGCCCGGGTTATTTATCTCCAGCAGTCATTCAGACTTACTTCAAGCCCTGTTTTGTTCTTCATTTTTCTTTTTCAAACGACTCCAGGTAGACCACTGTATTCCGACCTTTCTTTGTTATTCAGCATTCCACAAACTTTATTTCCTTATTAATGTGTCATTGCCAGGCATAAAAGTAGTTTTTCTGCCCATTTTTTAAACTGTGATGTCAAAGAGCTGTTTGTGCAGACTGTTCTATTACTGCTATTCATTTTTGATGTGAGGGAATATTTTTCAGCATTAATACAAAAAACCCCAAACATTTCCAGCCTCTGCTTTTGGTAGAGACTTAGTTGGATCTCATAAATTTCATGTCTGAACTTTAAATAGTGCATCCCTTTAAAGGTATAGCTAAATACATTTATTTAAAAAGTGTAAAAAAAAAAAAAAAAAAAGTATTTTCATTTTATCATTGACTCATTTCGTTTGAAGCTCAGTGATGTCATGAAGCTTTGGTGTCTTTGCACGTTCAGAGGGCCGTTTTTGATTGTATGCGGCATTTAATGCATCTTCCAAAGCTTAACTTCATGTAGCGGATTAGCTGGGAAGCACGAACCCCCTGAAGATGGATAAAACCTTTGAAGATCCAACAACTAGAAGAAAGAAAGTTTGAGGTATTTATGGGCTCCACAGACACACGTCCCAAAGGATCAGGAATGAATATGATTAATATAACTCCTGTCGGCAGTTATTGAATCAGATCAGAGAGAAGTGCTTAATGGAATGAAGGGGGGCTGGGGGGGGAGTGGCTGTCAGACTTGACATATTTTAAGTCAATACATTATCCAAAGCAAAGCCCCCTCAGCTACTCATATTAATCTGCAAAACAAAAAAAATGCCATAACTGAGTTTTATCACGTTTTATGTTCATGTTATCTTTAAGGGCGATGGGAACGTGTTTTCATTCCGGTCAATCAGATAACTAACAATCTCCCGTGGCCTTTTGTCTTGACAAAGCTCAGTGAGCTGTGAACCAAACGGAGGATGAATATTAAACATTGAGAATGAAAAAAAAATAAACCCACACACAAACCGTTTCTACTCTTCATTCCCCTGTAACCTTTGATGCTGTTTTGATTTTTTTTTTTTTAAACATTACTTTGCTGTAAATGGATCACATGCACATCAACAGGCAGATGGCTCACTTGATTATAGACTCTGTATCTTGCAGCTGTACACAAACAGCATACCGTGTCCACTCGTTAACATCCACCTTCCCCCAGCTCCGAGCGCCACTGTTTGCCCTCCCTCCTCCCCGACCCCACAACACTGAAACCCTCGACTGCCTGGAAAACCTGTTTGATGTTCATGGTCTTTGAATGTGTAGACTTGGCAGACATGCTTTCACTTTGGTGTTGCAATCCTGTTACCAACACTGTTTTGTATTTGCTCGTGGGGATCTAGTTCCTTGCTTCTGTGGCCTTGAATTACAATCATGTCTTTATAACTGTGCTCTGTGTTCTGTGGGCTCGGGAACAGGGGGCTGGAGATGATGGAAAAAGGAAATAATAAATTCATAAATAAAGCCACAACCTGCTTTTTTTTCCTTGCAATGGCAGTGAATTGTAGTGAAAAGAGAAGGCACATTGTGGTTTATGTAACTTCCGCCTCTGCCTGTAGATTGCCGTGCCGATCACTATAAGCCGGAACAGTGATCGTAATTTCTGCATAGTCTGACTTCAGCTAATGCAGCCCCCAAGGCAAAATGTCTACTTATGCAGATGTCTCTGTGCTGCCGTAATTATGCAACAGTAGAAAAAAAGAAAAAAAAAGAAATCCTCCATTTTATTGGACATGGCTGACTGAAGCCTAATTGCTTGTATGGATGACATGCACGATGAGGAGCAGCCAACTATTAAAAACATGTCAGGAAATTTTAAAAGTCACGCCTTGACTGATGGGGCCCCGGGCTTTCGAGAGAGCGCATGTCTCACGGTGGTCTCAGTGAGTCAATCATTTCATTAGTCACTCCTTCCTGATCCCTTCTGTGGCACTCCCAATGCTTGGCAAGGTCCTCTGTGTGCAGTCTTGCCATGCAAATTCCTTTTATTTAGTGTGACTCCTCCGGCAAAAGGGAGGTTTCTGCAAGTCCCCACTCGCACTTTGCTATACTGCGCGGTCGGCTTTCCTCATTTTTCATGACACTCTGGCAAATGTCACTTGTAGTGGCCTCATAACCCAACAAAAATACCAGATATGACTTTGTATGATAATATATTACTGTAATCGTCATGCAATTATATACTTCCATTAAGATTGCATGAGTCAGTATGGCTCAATACAGTGGCAATAAACACAAGTGAATCCAAATATGCCTTTATTTGAGTGTACAAATAGCTCTCACATGAACTTCCAAGTTTAGTTGAATAGAATAGACATAAAGTGTGTTACTGAATCAATGTTTCTGAAAAGGAGAAACAAAGCAGGCAAAACACAATCACGGTGCCCTTTTAATCAGCCAAGGCCCATGATCAGTCAGGAAATAAACAGAAATGCAGTTGTGATACAGAATACAGATTTGTTCACCACAACACAGTGTATAAAGGTGATTAACTTCATCATGAACGCCGCAGCTTTTTATATATTTTTTTTATTTAAAGTTTTGAATCATTCCCCTTTATTTGCCAGAATGCTTGAGGGGAAACTGCACCGACACTCACCCTTGAATAATTCATGACTGCGTCCAACTGGAGGCCTCATTGTTTTTCGGATGATCAGCGAACTCGCTGTCCACAAGTCAACACAGATTATCGCTAATGGGCAATTTTGTAACAGGAGACAAACTTCTTGTTGTGAACGCTGACACTGAACTAATGGCTGCAGAGTTCATTTAAGTTCAACAAATATTTATGCAACAGTTTGGACAGAAACATTTGGACGGCGCGCCGCTATACTCTGATGCACATTCTCAAAAATAAAATGGTGCAGAAATAAGCAAATCTTAATTCAGTGACCCTGACAAGTCACATGGTATTCAAGTCTTGATGGTGAATGCCTGTGGAAACAGCGAGGGGGGTTTCCCAGTTTTCCAGTCTGCAGAGATGAATCTGAGGTCAGCGGGACCTCAGGTTCGGGGATCAATGCAGAGCTAAATGTCCGAGCTGGGTTCACTGTCTGGAAATGACAGCGGAGAGAAGAGCGTTGCTGCACTGACAGACACTCACAATGAGAAACCCTTTGATGTCTGATCATAGGCATTGGATTTGCAGAACTAATTTGAGCTCTGAGGTTGCTCTGTCGATTATCTTTGATGTTTGATTTAGCCAATACGTAATCGTTGCATGAAATGGGCTTTTATGGAGGGAAAAAAAGATTTAAAAAAAGCTGTATTTTAATTTGACTCTGCGGTACGACAGCCCAGATAAGTGATGAGGCGGCTCTCTCAGCTAAGTACAGTGAGGCCTTCCAGGTAGGAGGTGGGGGTAGGTGGGATTGGAGGACTACTCAATTTAAGCTGAGTAATCATTGTCGTGCATATTTCACCTTTATCTCATGTCGAGGGTGAATCCGGGTCCCAGGAGAGGCTCTCCCGAGCTGCCAGCCATGACTCCTTCCTGCCGCCGCTCATTAATTAACCTTTGGTACAAGTGCCGTCAGTCAGGGAGAAAGCTAATATTGTGGAGGGGGTGAATCATCGATACCGTCATGAGGCTATTGTGTCGGAGTATTAGCCCTCTGAAGGGGAACAACAACAACAGTAGTGCAGTTATGAATTTTTAAACAGAGGCGCGACTGGCAGGTCGAGTGCCCTTCAGATGACAGACAGATCAGTGGCCTCCCGTCCAGACGTCACCGAGGAGATGGCGAGCAGCTGCCGATGCCGCCCGTCTACATTTAGTCACTTCCAGAGCGGTAAGTAGCGCCTGCGAGGGTCCTTTAGCCCCCCTCCCCACCCCACCCCAACCCCGCGATTCCAAATTACCTGCTTATGATGCTGCGGCGCTTGGATGCGGAGATGCTGCGATCCCGGGGAAAAAGCAGCGCTGCTAATAAGAGTCGACTGGCGAGGGGAAAATATGGCGCGTTGTCAATTTGCAGCTGGTGGCGAGTCGTTTCTGGAGTGAAAATAGGATCTCCTGTGCCAGCATAGCTGCCGCCCCGGCGACTGCTAATGAAGGCCGGTTCGGGTTCATGGCTGCAGGAAATCACAGGAGATGAGACAGTTTTGAATTTCACTTCAGGCAGAGATGCAAACTTTTTTTTTTTTTTTTTTTTTGTGCCAGTTAGGCTTTCAGTCCTGTGGAATTTCTAATCACCTGCTCAGTTTTAAAGACATGAGATAGTTCCACTTCGAGTGCGAAGCCAAGTGACAGGTGATTAATAGCATGTTTCCGCTCCTCGAGGGATGTTTTTGTTTGTTTACCTTCCTACAAACGTGGTTGTGGTCCTGTGTGCTCTGCCGCCTTCATGAAGCTCCCTAAGACTATCCACGCTCTCGCTCAAAGTCAAATCAAAGTCTTGAGAAAATTAATTCTCCACGCCGGGCATGACAAATCGACGCTGCGTGCGAGGGCTCGGCTTTGCAGAGTTTTTGACTTTGAGAGGGAGACCCTTGATGCCACGTTTGCCAAATGTGTTTGCAGTCGGTGGCCGCTCTCTCCGTCTCTGACGTCTGTCTTTCAAAAGACCATCGTGTTTTTTTGTGTGTGCGCAGGGCCTCCTTCGGTTCTCCGCTTCTACACAGAAAGCACGGGTTCGCCTTCGGAGAGGGCCGTCATTACGCCGACCCAGAAGCCTCAACCCGACCATCAGAGTGCCGCCACAGCCGCCGCTGCTGCCATGGTAAGGCATGAAATATGTTTTGAGGGAACGATTTTCACATGGTGCGATGGGGCCGATGTGAGATGGAGCAGGGGAGATAAAAAATGTGCCCGACTTCTCGGTGGAACCTTAATTACATCGCGCTTGAGTCGTTGGTCTCTAATTAGTGGAATTTATGTCTTGGGGAAACATCGGCATGGCGCTGGGTGCAGCGTCCTTGGGAAATCACAGCTGAACAGCAGATTGATGTCAAGACGGAAAATAAGGAACTAATGCCAGGCCGCGTGCATGATCTTGTGATTCAGCAGCAATTCAATTCAGCACTTTCTTGAATTTTTAGCTTTGTTTTTTCCACTTCCTTTGTGGTGACTTCCCGTGTTGTTGCCTTGACTGCTACTGAGAAATCCTTGCATCTCCCTCCCTCGTTTCTGAAAAAGAGACATCTTGACACTGACAGGCGGCGGGAGAGGAGGGACATTCGTCTCTCTTCCCCTTGATCCCCTGCGATTTTTAGCTGCAGTGAGAGCCAGATGGTCCGATTCTCGGCTCATATGGTCCCGTTCCTTAGGGATCACCGTTCTTGGCCCGTTTGGCTTGAAAAAGAAGAAAAAAGCAAAGATGATGAGATGCTGAAAAAAAAAGGAAACGCTGAACTGAGCAAGTCCACTAAAGAGTGCATTTTAGGACGTGGAAACTGGAAAATATAGAAATGCTCGCTCTGGCCATAATTAAGTAAATTGAGGAAAGGCGTTTGGAGGGAAGGGGGTTGAAAATTTTTCCTGAAATTATAGTGATGCATGCCCTCGTGCATGTGTCACTTTCCCAGAATATAAAAACTTGCTTTTCATCTCGCTTAAGATGGAAGAAAATGAAGTGGAGAAACACCAAAGCACTGTTTTTATCCCCAAAGTTCCCCTCAAAATCAAGAACAGGAACTCAAACTGAATTTGTCTCTCTTTTTCTTTAAACACCACTGGAGCGCCGGTCTGATTCAAGTCTTGTGTCCCTGCCATTAAAACCAAGAGAAGTGTACTGTGCTCTTTGGGCTGCTGTACAGGACTCTACCTTAATTTGTAGTCTGCACAGGTGCTAAACATCTTGGAGAAAGAATATAACTGAAAGTTTTTTTTTCCTTTATGTCTCTTAAGTCACAAATTAAAATAATAAAAAAAATCCTTCTGATACACTCTTCTCATTCTGAGTTCCTTTTCTTGTCGCGGGCATTTCCACAGCATTTTACTTGTTTCCTCTATTAAGCATCTGCTCCTTGGCTCCCAAGGTGTTTGTGTATTGCCACTGGCGTTCCTTTTGCAAACAGTCTCTGACAGGTTTCCGACTTTGACTGCGAGGCGAGAAAAAAAACAAACAAACAAACAAAAAACAACAACGCTGGCATTACTTTAACAACCGTCTGTGTTCACGGTGGCTTTGCTCCAGAGCATCGACTCTAAACAGGAGTAATGTGTGGACGATGTCCCCCTGGCCGGGCTGCCTCATTAAATGGCTGTAGAAGAGTGACTGGCTGCAGGGGCTGATGCATTATTGATGAGAAGGCTTGATTAATTGAAAATATCCTCTACGAGCAAGGGGGAGGGGCTCCACCGCTGTGTGGGCGTCGACGCATTTTCGAGCCACAACTTTGTGGGTTCTTGTGCAGCACGGAGCTTTGCTTGTTGCTATTCCACGCATGCACGCACTGCCAGGCATCCAGTGCGAGTGCAATCACACGTATGGACATGGTAAATGATGTCGCTGGCATACGCGCAGCTCAGGTGGAACTGCGGTAATAATGACCCGAGGCAGTGTGCAGTGTGTCAGTCGGTGTTAAACAATAGCGGGTATTTGAGCATGGAGACCAGCAGCATTGTTCATCTACCTCGCTGCCGCACGGCCGGCACATGCAGCCGCACGCAGGAGGGGTGACGGTATAAATAAAAGATGGAGCTGTCACAAGGAGAGCAATGGGTGCAAACAAAAGAATTAGCAGGAGAAATCGCAGGTTAACAGCAGCGACGGGGTTCTGACAGGCCGCATTTCAATTTGGAGGTTAATCCAAATACTCCGCAAAGCAGCAGGTCGTCCTGGTAATGGTGGTTAGAGAGGTGCTCAGAATTGACTCTTCAAGGCAAGAAATTCTAATGTTGGCAGAGGACCGTCCATGTGCAAGTCAGCCACAGTAAAAGTTCAACGAAAGAGGCGGTGAAACTCAAAAAAAATGCCTTTTTTTTTTTTTTCATCTTTACGGGGCAGAGACCGAAAGTGGAAACTATTTTCCTCATTTAAAGACTTCTGTTTAGTGTTTGACCGCCTCTAGGGCGAGACCCCTGGTCTGCCTGAACCCTCTTGTCTTCCAGCCTTGGCCACCGTTTTTCGATGTTTTGGTCGGCACACTTGGTTTTACGTACTTGTTAGCTTTATATAGCGCCCAAATCTGGCTGCCTTTCACAGCCACTTGCAGACCATTTTTAAACGGCGCTGCTTGGGGAGCAAACGTTACAGCATGGGCTCCAGATATCACTCTCTTTCCCTGCCACCCTTTGTCATCATGCAAATTTCAACCCTCACTCAACTTCATTTGAAAGCCATCAAGGCTGCCATCAGTATTCTGTCTGAAGTCCTGCCAGGAGGAATTATTAACCCCCTCAGCCAGCGCCGATAACAAAATGACTTATATATAAGCCCGTGTTGATATAAAATTCATAAAGGAAGAGAATATATTACAGGCTGACTTCAGTTTTAAGATACTTACAGGACATAAACTGACTTTCATCTCCTGGTTTGATGCAACATTCGATGGATGAGACTAATGTGAAAACATTGTGGCTTCTGTATCAGCGGCATATCCAGGAATTAGCAGGCGTGAAGTTCTGGAAGCCTGACATTTTCTGGGGGTGCCCTGAGGCAAGCACGCTGAAATACGCGATAACATTTCTGCGCCATCACTCAGTACTGCAACTCAGCAGGAGCGTCTAAAAAATGGAAGCTGTGGAGGCCAAAAAGTGTGACGATGAGACTGTGGTGCCTAAAAGGAATAATGAAAATCTGAGCATTCTTTCTTTCTTTCTTTATTTCTTGCTTTCTTTCCAACTTTTGCCTTCTGGTGACAAAGTCCTGACTGAAGAGGAACACGTTACATGTCAAGAGTGCAACGCACCAATCAGTGTCTCGAGGTGGGCGTGGCAGCTAGAACACGGCCGTGGAGGTGGTGTGGCAAAGTTTCTGGCATAAGAAAAAGGAGAAACGCCAGTGTGATGAATCGACCCGGAACCGGGTAATGAGCCCACACATGCACAAACACCAGCCATGAGGGAAAAAAAACATGATGGAACTGCTGATGTGAGTGAAAACGACAAGAGAAACGATTGACGTGCCACCCATGCGGAAGAAGAAGAAGGAGTTCTAAATTTAGAGGAGGCGGAATTGCTGTTGCGGTGATGATGGCGTTTGGTAATGAGTGTGATTTCCTGTGTGGAGTCAACAGATTTGTGGGGAATGTGGCAGTAAAGTAGGAACTGGTGTTGTGAGATAACTTATCTGGCACCAAACTCAGTGGGAACCCGGCGTATGTTTGCAGCTCTGTGCCTGTTGTGTGTGTCCCACGACTTGTGGAGATTCTGTGCGCTGCTTTTCTATTGTGACTGATTCTGTGTGTAAGTTGTGTGCTGTGGGGGTCCGTTTATGTCGAAGAACACACACTCAGACTCCCAAGCTTTGATTGCATCCCACTGAACATGCAGAGAGACAGAGCTGAGAAAAAAAAAAAAACAAGTTCCTATCCCTTCCTCAGGATTTATATCCCAGAAGATCATGGCTGAGTGTGATGCAGTTTTGTGGACTTTTGAGGCTGATTTTTATTTTTTTATTTTTTTTTTGCTGTGCTGACGGTGGTGGGTTAAGCCATTTATCTGTAAGAAGGAAAAAAATCTCACACTCTGCGCGCGCTCTCCTGTCGAATTTGTCTAAAGAGGAGCCTTCAATCTGCATGTAATAAGCCCATGCATCACATCATCTGCACCACGCTTTTGCCTTTGTGTGCTGCTTTGAATATCTTTTTCTCCTCCCCAGGTACACTGATTGCAGATAAATAGCCTGCCCCCGAGAAAATCAATCCCTTTCTGCCTTTAAGATTGCCAGCCAACGAATTGGTTCACAGTCTGTAATAGTATTTCCTCCGCTGAGTGTAGTCGCTGAAAAGTAGCAGAATTTAATTTAGCCTTGGATAGCAGGGTTTTTTTTTGTTGTTTTTTTTAACTGCCCCGTGTTTTGTTACTTACAAAATGTTTTTTATCTGCAAGTTATTCACTGAAAAGTCTTAATGATCTCTCTGTTCACTAAAATAAATACCAGCCCATAATAAAGCAAAAGCATCACACCTTGGGCCTGTTGTCACCTCAGGACGAACGACCGTCTGGCTGATGCCAAAATGCTTAACGAGTTCAGCAAACATGGGGTTTTCAAACCCATGTTTACCTCCTGCATCATCACCAGGATGGCCAGTCACAAACGCCTTGCAGGAGCCTGATAGGAACTCTGATCATGATGATTTCTTTCTCCACAACAATCTGGCATGAATTCATTTTCAAATGTGCACAGTATATATTTGTATGTATGTATGTATGTATGTATGTTGTCATTGCAACTATCCAGATCCTCACAAAAGACCTGGTTTTTCACCACTTCCCGGCCTTGTGCAAAACTACAGGGAAGAAAAAAACAACAGCACGACCTTTGAGAGTTTGTAGATTGTGCGTGTGCCCTAGCGCCCCTAGTGGTCCATGGCTAAACACACAAAAGGCGGCCATACTGCTGACGTAAAAGGCGGGGCGACGCTGCCGGAAGAAACAAACAGCGGTGAACATAACCAAGAGAAGAATGGATCTCCAAAACTAACTGGGAAGTTCTTTAGATTTAGCAAATGGACACGTTTTAAACTGCTGTCGTGAGCCAGGAAGCGGCAGACACGAGGAACTTTGCTCTGGGACTCAGACAAGGTAACGACACCAGCTGCCGCGCATCACAATTAATGAGGCTCCCGAACGAAACACGATTAGGCAACATTTGACTTGATTTGAAACTTTTTAACGTTACCACAGGGCAATTCGGTTTGCAACGTTACAGTTTTACATGTTAAATGTGACAAATGTGGATTTATTGAGCCAAGCAGGAACGAAACGTTGAGAAAATATGTTGAGCCTCACTGACGAGCCTCAAAACGTTTTTAGTCACTTCATGCATTTGTAATGTAGTGCATCAAGAATCCGCCTCCAAGTGCAGTTTATTTCAGTGCATATGGGGCGCCGTTTGTCATGCTTAAAATAACAGCAACATTTTGTCACATTTAGCTTCAAATCGTGCTTTTAAAAAGTTGTGTGCATTTTTGAAAGTCACTTTTTTTTCTTTTCTTTTAGCACATTTAACTCTTTAAATATAAATGTTAAATCTAAATCTAAATGTTATATCTAAATGTTAAATCTAAATCGAAACGTTAAATCTAAATCTAAATGTTAAATCTAAATCTAAATGTTATATCTAAATGTTACACCTAAATGTTTCGGTGCAACTAAACATTTAGCTAGTATGCAAATTCAAGCTGCCGGCAACCGGAAGTACCACAATAAAAGCTCGACGATGTGGAACTCTGTTTTTAGTGTCAAATAACGAATAAACAACTATCATTTCGGGGCGAAAACTGCCTCTTGGACATAGATTGGTGGTTTTAAGTACCCAGAAATAACAAACCAGTTTAGAGATACTGTATTTTACGAGTACCTTGAGTGTTTAGTGTCACTTAGTTTTGTGCGGGACTTGCGCAGCAGAGCTTGCTGTCTTTCGACGTACGACCTGTAGCCCCTACAACCAGCCACAAGGGTGTGGCTCATGAACCTGCGCCTGCCTCCATAATACGTGGCGCCGTTTGTAAAGGTTTTCATTCTTTAAATCACAGCAACATTTGTGTCGTATAGCCGCCAAAACGGCTCTGCCGTTTTTTTCTTCCAACGCAGAGTCGTTAGCAGTGTATGCATGACCACGGCTGTGGAGGCTGTCGAGAGACAGCAAGCTCTGCTGCGCAAGTCCCGCACAAAACTAAGTGACACTAAACACTCAAGGTACTCGTAAAATACAGTATCTCAAAACGGGTTTGTTATTTTTGGGTACTTAAAACCACCAATCTATGTCCAAGAGGCAATTTCCCCCCCGAAAAGATAGTTGTTTATTCGTTATTTGACACTAAAAACAGAGTTCCACATCGTCGAGCTTTTATTGTGGTACTTCCGGTTTCCGGCAGCTTGAATTTGCATACTAGCTAAATGTTTAGTTTCACCGAAACATTTAGATGTAACATTTAGATATAACATTTAGATTGAGATTTAACATTTAGATTTAGATTTAACGTTTCGATTTAGATTTAACATTTAGATTTAGCATTCATATTTAGATTTAACATTTATATTTAGAGTTAAATGTGCTAAAAAAAAAAAAGAAAAAAAGTGACTTTCAAAAATGCACACAACTTTTTAAAAACACGATTTGAAGCTAAATGTGACAAAAAGTTGCTGTTATTTTAAGCATGACAAACTTTACAAACGGCGCCCCATACAGTCACCCACTTCAAGCGACATACTGATACTGCACTGTTCTGTTCAGCAAGACTGCGTCCCTTGCAGCACATCTAGAGTATGAATGTCGTTTTCTTTTTTTGTCTGAACGATCGGCAACAAAGTAATTTCGGTTTATTTGTGCATCTGATGTAGCCAAAGATTTTGGAAGGTCAAAAAATATTTGTCGATTTCTTTTTCATATATATCAATAATTTGGATTTAATAAAATTTTAATACAAAGATTTTAGTATTTGGGAATTCAATTTAGTCCATCAGAATCTGTAGTGATTTAAATGTCCTGCAGTAACCATGAAGAAAACATAAATAATATATTTGCACATGAAATGGTACTAAAAATTTAGTGTGACTGCTGAGTGTCGCCCTCTGGTGGAGATCAAGCCAAACCTACCTTAAAAAAAGCAGGTGAAGAGGCACTTGTTGGCGGACTGCATGGTGTACAAATACTTAACTAAATTTGACCATTGCAAATCTTTTAACATTGTTAAAGTAGCGTGCCTTACTACTCGTAGTTTATACATTTATTTGAATTTAATGTTGAATAAAAAAAATGTTTTGCTTAATTTATTTTTATTTATTTTAGTTTTGTTTTTTTTATTATTAATTTGCCTTTTGTGCCCATTACTCTGAAGTAATCGACGCTTATATCTCCTGTCTCCTCTGCTGCTGAGAGATGGTGGAGGGTCTTTGTGGATGAATGTGTTTTGTGCTATCAGTCACAGGTTGTCTTTCCAACAATAAATGACCTACTCAGAGATGTATGATTCTTGTTGATGAGTTTGTTCTTTTTCTCAGGTCACTGTCCGTGCTACAGTCGTGCAGCATGGACTGATGCAGGATTTTGGGTCCCTTCTGGAGCCACTGAAGAGATTTGAATGGTGAGACATCAGTCACTGACTGAATTCACTGCCAATGTTTTCAT
This sequence comes from Thamnaconus septentrionalis, assembly GCA_009823395.1. Lineage (NCBI taxonomy): Eukaryota > Metazoa > Chordata > Actinopteri > Tetraodontiformes > Monacanthidae > Thamnaconus > Thamnaconus septentrionalis. The sequence goes on from CM020520.1 coordinate 3,840,315, forward strand.
GTTTTGTTTGTACCTCACCCAATTCAGTTTCTTTATGTTTATAGTTTACTTTTCACTCACTTTCGCTGACTGAAATATCTTATGTGAAGGTCCAGTTTGTACATTTTTAAGGAAGCTTGTCTGACGCCATGTTTCATATGCCACGTTTGGACCCCTTGAGTCTTTTATGTGAGTTATTTGCTGTTTAAAGTTCAATAAAGCTTTTGCACAATGTCAATGTGTATCCAAAACTCTCTGTTCCCTCTTCTGTCCAATAGAAAACTGGTATTTGCCAGGCCACGCCCACTTTTGCCACCATTTTGTGGCGAAATGGGCGTGTCCATTGAAACCACGCCCACTTTCCAAAATGGCGCGGGAAAGTGGGCGTGTCTTCCAAACCACGCCCACATTTATGCAAATATATGCTAATTTATGCTAATTTCACCCCTGTCCAGTGCTGGGGTAGCAAAAGTGGGCGTGGTTATTGTGTACACAATAATTATGCATGTTTATGCAAATACGGTGGGCGTGGCTTAAAAGGGGCGGCAACAAAAAAAATCACACTTTTTTTTGGACCCTCTCCTCTGCTTGCAGCGCCCTCTACTGGATGTGCCGATTCGTCCCAGGTTGTCACGCTCTCTGGCCCCGCCCCTTTTCATTGTCCCAGGTTGTCACGCTCTCTGGCCCCGCCCCTTGGCCAGTTTCTTTGTCCCAGGTGGTCTCGCTCTCTGGCCCCGCCCCGTGGCCAGTTTCTTTGTCCCGGGTGGTCTCGCTCTCTGGCCCCGCCCCTTGGCCAGTTTCTTTTTTCCCCAGGTGGTCTCGCTCTCTGGCTCCCTGGCCAGTTGTTCAGGTCCGTGTTTCATCTGCACTTGGTCCTGGATTCGAACCAGGTTCAGGCTGCACCGGGCTCGTCCACAGGTTCATATTAGCGGACTAACCCATTACGCCACCAGAGCTCACAGGAGCAGACGTTCTCAGGACGCCTTCATCCTTCATTTTTGGCCCATGGACATTTAAAAAAAAATAAAAAGCACTGCCTGAGGCTGGATTTGAACCGTCAGTCTTTGGATTTGAAGCCAAATTTTTTAAGGTTGAGCTAAACGCTCAGTGAAAAGAGCACTTCTCATTGCACATTTATCTTTCTTTTAAGTCTTGTAAAGTGAAGTAAAAATGTTTTCTTTTGTCATGTTTAACAGGATTTGGTGGAAAAAATTACGACGGACTGTGGTAAGATTTGAACCAGCGACTCTGGCATTCAGAGTGCCATGTCTTAACCTCTAGGCTATTCTTCAGGTGTTTGCTTGGGTTCTCCTGGTGCTTTCATCCTGCTTCTTTGTTTTTTGCTGGTAGACATGAAAAAACGCTGCCTGCTGCAGGATTTGAACCTGCGATCATTAGATTGCCAGCCCAGCTCTTAACCTCTGAGCTATATGTCATGAGCTCAGCTCACATTTCCTGGTGCTTTCATCCTGCTTCTTTGACCATTGCACTTTAAAATGTGTCACTGTCTGTCATGAGATTTGAACCAGCGACTTTGGGATTCAGAGTCCGTCTTTTAACCACTGAGCTATCTGCCCTGAGTGCAGGGCAACTTTCCTGGTGCCTTTATCCTTCTATTTCAGTCTTTGGATGGAAAAGAATCTTCGCCAGCTCCAGGAATTGAACCAGTGACCTCTGGACTCCCAGCCCAGCTCTTCCCCCCTGAGCTATTTGGCCTGTGGTAAGATAAATTTTCCTGGTGCATTTATCTTTCTTTTGGCCATTGGCTGATGTCTCCAATTTTTTGTAGGAAAAAAAAAAGAAAAAAAGATCACTGACTAATAAGATTTGAATCTGCAATCCTTGCATTCAGAATCCATTATCTTCTGAGCTATTCTTCAGCTTCTTTTATCCTCCTCTTTTCTGGGTGTTACACTTTAAAATGAATTGCTTCCTATTGTAAGATTTGAACCACCTACTTTGGGAGCCAGGGTGGTCGTTTCGGTGAGTTATTTTTCCTGGCCCGACAATTGTTCTCCTGGTGCTTTTGTAATTGTAGTCAATGTAATTGCTCTTGGTTTCTTCCAGGATTGGAGAAGTGTTGTGGCCATGCAGCCAGCTCACACCACGATGAGGATGAGGGGAATCACTTCATAGAAAGATGTGTACAGGTTGTCTTTCCTGAATGTCTTATTTTCTCCTCCAGCACAGCAACTAGAGCGCTCACCTCCCACGTGTCATGCGAGTTTAAATGTTGAACTCTTGTTTATGAATGCTACAGTTTCACTTTTTAATTGAATGACCCCGTCTGTCAGTTAGTGCTTAATAAAGATTTTTACTCAATTCCTTGGCTTGGTTGAATCTTATACTTTATTTGATGTTGAACCAAGTTTATTAATCTTATCACATTTGATTTTGTACTTCATCTTGTTTAAACACTTTCTAAAAATTTTGGGGCTTTAACACTTGACTTTTTTTTTTTTTTTTAGAAATTGGAGAAAAGGGGCCTCTTCATCACTCTGGAGGCCCCTATATATTTCAACCAAGTGTTCATCTGATTTTTTTTTTTTTTTCAGTTCATTTGGAGCGAGGTGCCTGCTAGAGACTCAAGTGAGCAAAATACAAACAAGTAGCATGTTTTTCAAAATTTTCAAGTCAGGTGCAATCAACACACATCAGAAAAACATTGCAAAGGGGCAGCCAAACTGATAAACTTGGAGGAAGGAATAAAATAAAAGGGGCAGGCATATTTTGGGGCAAAAAACAATTCCCCCCCACATTTTAAATAGGAACCGTAGACAACGGCAACACCTGAGGAGAGAAGAGAGCAAAGTCAGAATTTCAGCTTGAAGACTGAGGAAAAATGTGCAAGGGAAAAAAAAAAGACATACTCACCAACAAGATGTTGGACTGGTCTCTTGGAACTCTGGTCTGGTCTCACGGCCTCTGCAACAACAAACATAACTAGTTAAAAAAAAAAAAAAAAGTGAATAACTTTCCTTGCAAGCCTTCAGAGTTTGGTACCAATGAGAGGATGTCACACCTACAATAAAGAGACCTCCAACAAGAATCTTGAGTGTGTCCTTGGGGCCATCTTGAGCACAGTGGTGATTGGATGTCCAGTGAGGCTCCAGTCTGATCAGGTTCTGCAGGTCCAGGTTGTGCAGCCACAGTGAAGGAAGCTTCATGGAGAACAAGGAGAAGACAAGTCACTCCCACAACACCAGTGTCAACGCACAAGTATGATGGTAAATTGTGCTGAAATAAAGAAATCAATGCTTTCCAAGTTGGCCAGAAGACATTGTTCCTCCCGCAAGTTACTTTGTGAAAATAATGTGCATAGGTGGAGTTTCACACAACTTATTCAAATGTCAAATTAACTGTTTAACCCAGTGTTTTTCCCGGGTTAAAAAAAAAAAGAAAGTGCTGTGGCTCAAAATATGGTTGGAAAAAAACACTGGTTTAACCTGACCTCGTCCGAATGTTTTAAAAGGAACAGTTTCAAGCAGTATTTTCTTTTATTTATTTATTTTTATCTCCACGCCAACAGTGAGGGTTCCAAATGAACTGACGTTACACAAACCAGCACAGTCACTGAAGAAGATAGCACACGGCACTGTCAAATTACAAAAAAGAATGCCAAGTGGTTCTTGGGCGTCTTACCTCTGCATCCTGACTCGTTATCCAGGTAACTCGGCGGTAGCCAGGTAGCTCGGAGGTGTCTGTCTCACTCCGTCCACATGAACTGGCGCAACACCAACCAGCACTCCGTCCCTGAAGCAGAAACACGCAACACCGTCAAAAACATGAAATAAAGCTCGCTAGTGGTTATTGGGCATCTTACCTCTGTACCCCGACTCTCTATCCATGCAGGCTGGTAGCTCGGCGGTCGCCAGGTAGCTCAAATCTCAGCCTGTCCAAAAATCTGGGGAGAAAACATACTATAGTGTTTTGGTTTTTGGGGACAAAAACAAACAAACAAACAAACTGCTAGTTAATGAGCCAAAACTCACCGACACGACCGTCCTATCGTGAGACTGAGTGGCACAATGCAAGATCTCAGCTCGGCAGCATGGTGGTAGCTAGCTGGCCAGGAAGGGACGAGGAGGGTACCCCGGCAGCAGCTGGACGAGGAGGGTACCCGGCAGCATGGTGGTAGCTAGCTGGCCAGGAAGGGACGAGGAGGGTGCCCGGCAGCATGGTGTTAGCCAGGTAGCTAGCTGGCCAGGAAGGGACGAGGAGGGATACCCGGCAGCATGGTGGTAGCTCGTAGCTAGCTGGCCAGGAAGGGACGAGGATGGTACCTGGTCAGCATGGTGGTTGCCAGGTAGCACGGCGTGGACTGCTCTTTTCATACGTCCATGGTCCTGCTCCTACCTCTGTCTGATCAGCCCAGCGAATACAGGAAATGAAGTCACCTCTGCTAAAATGGCTGAGGAAACAGGTGCAACCAATTAAGCTGATGGTCATGTGCCATCTACTAAGGTGGCTGATTGGAGGCAGTGTTTGAGCTGATTTGATGTACTATAAACTAATCTCTTCCACCATACTGTACTTGCAAAAGTTCTCCTGACACATTTTTTCATTTTAGGCCATAGGACGATTTTTATTTTATTTTTGTTTTTTTTTTTTTTTTTTTTTAAATGTTTTTCCCTTTCTTTTGTTTCCATCAACAGAATTTGGTGAAAAATTGACCACTGACACTTTTCAGATTTGAACCACTGATCCTGGTAGTCATTCCATTATTTACTCTGTATGGTGATGTTCTCTTGGTGCCTTTATCCTTCTCTTTGGGCCATTTGCACCTTAAAATGAATCACTGCCTGTCATCAGATCAACTATGGGATTCAGAGTCGATCTCTTAAACACTGAGCTGTCCGTCCTGATTTTGGAGCAATTTTCCAGGTGCTTTTGTTCTTTTTTGGCCAGTGGACATAATAGTCACTGCCTGTTGGAAAGCCTTTGGTGCTTTTTTTTTTTTTTTTTTTTCTTCTTTTTTTTTTTCTTAATTGTCAGACTTTTAGCTGTCAGCAATTTCAATTGTCTGGCACTGATCACATCTCTTTGTGCATTTTGTCTTAAAAAAACAAAAACAAAAAACAAACAATGCACCAGCTGACGTAAAATGAGAATGGACAACTTCAGGATTTAGAGTCCTTTATCCCATGCCCTGAGATTTTCATATCATGGGCCTGAGGTCACAATAATCCACAGGTTCATATTAGCAAATTAACCCATCACCACCAGGGCCTAACATAAAATATCAACGAAACTGCACCAGTCTTTCAGACAGTATTGTCAGCACAGATGCACAAATGCTCAACAATGTACAAAATACCAAAAGTGCTGAAACAAGTAAAAAGTTAATTCTCTTAAATCACTCACAAAGTAAGTGTTACAAAGATTAAACTACAAAACAAAAGTATAGTTTAGTAGTATAGTTTAATTTTGACACAGTCAGGATGCAAAATTAAAAATAATAATAAAATATAATTGAGATACGAAAATATTAATACCCCAGTTCACAGGAATGCAGAAGAAATCTGATAAAAGAGAGACTATTTTAAAAACACCAAGATTGGTATGCAAAATGCAATACTCTTCAATTTATAATTTGTGCCCTTTTTTGTGGACAGAATGAAAAATATTTAGTGTGCAAATGGAAGGCTAGATAAACAGTCTGGCTCCAGGGGTTGATCAACGCAATGGGTTTGTCTATTAAAACAGTCAGGTGAAGGCAGATGAGGTGAGCCAATCATTTATTGTCTGGGATATTGTTTGAACTGGTTTGTCTGATGGAAAGAAAAAAGACAAAGGGTCAATGTTGTAACAGTTCAACAGAGGTTCTCTATTCTAAACAATCAAACATTCTTTAAATAGGGAATAACTATCAGAACATAAACAGGCAGCGCATAAATCAGATTCTAAATACAGAAATAAAATAAACTCACATTTCATGTACTCAGTACAAACAATAATGCTGGAAGGAAGGGGAAGTACGAAGGTGCAAGGAGAAGGGAATTTTCCACACAGAAACTTCTATTAGCATTGCAGGTGAAAGAGCAGGGGATTCTAAGTCAATAAGAGCGTGCAACAGTGCATGCAGAAATGACCCAATAAACCTCGTCTTTAAAGCTGCTTAGGGTGCTCTTAAATCCCTCACAGTGATGCATTTTGCAGATGTAATTACCCCCACCCCCAATAAAATAATTTACCCTGCACATTCTGGCCAAGCAAATCATTAATTACCGCCGCAGCCGAGCCCTGTAATGTTTTAATCAGGCTGTGATATTGAACTGCCAGAGTGATAATTTAAAAATGAGCAGGAACTAAGCAGCACTGCACACCAGGGGTTACGGGATTGGCAGGAGTGTCAACGTTAGAGATGCAGAAAAAATGAGCGCAGAGGATTCCTCGTTTGCAATGTAAATGAGTTTTTTGGAGCAAAACAATAAGATGATTGAAATCGAAAATCTGACCGATGAATAAAACATGATAAGCTTCGAAAGAATGGCACATAGAAAGTGGGCCAAGCGAACTGAGATGAATTCAGAAGAGAATGTTTATCATTTTGGTTGAACCTGAGTGGAATAATAATTTAAAAAATAAAATAAAACAACAACAACAACAACAACACAGAAAGTAGAGCAGGCAGGTTAACTCCTGGGGGCCTCGCAATAATGATGCCAAGCCTTTCACTGAGCTTTCGTCCAACACCCAAGTTCCCCACCTACTGTACGCGTTGGTTTGTTTATTGTGCTGCAACCTTTTGATATTATTTCTCAAAGGGTGGAAATCGACAGCAAGGAACAAGGGCACACGGGAGACAGCGGTCTATTCACAGAGCTGCAGTCCCAGGCCCCCCGAGTCCCCGCTTTGTCACAGAGACGGTCGTCCAGGTGACACAACAAAACAAACCCTGCAGGGAGACCGTCTCTGGGGTGTCTTCGCCCCCCCACCCCCGCCATTCTTCCTATCCTCTCACTTGCAGGAAAGTGACAAATCAGAAGGCCGCCTGTCAAGCTCTTCCTCGCTCATTCCGTGCAAGATTAGTGAGCGGACCATTTGATATGTGAAGTGGGCTCGAGCTGGAGGGAGAGACGACCCCACAGCGCTTTGAGAGGCCACGTCATGGAAGCACTCTAAGGCGGCGGCATATTGTGCAAGAGGTGGATGTCAAAGTCAAAAGTGAGATCCGGTGACTGACTGGTGATTAAATATTTAAAACCGGCGGACCGTGCAACTTGAGTCTCCCTTGCGCTCCGTCACTCTAAAGAGGCCTTGTGGACAAGCTGTTAAGTCAATCGCATCCTGAGACTGGAGCCTGTGTACATTCAATTAGCCTTCTGCAAAATCTACACTGCAAAAAACAAAACAAATAAATAAATAAAAAAAACATTAAACAACCGAACAAAAGTTGTTTTTTCCCTGCCGTGCTGTCCCTCATTTCGGCACGTCACGCCCGAGATTGACTTATTAAGGTGTGGCCAGATGGCCGTTAATTATCTGTCTGTATCGCTCTGCAAACATGTCTGCAGTGAATTCCTCTAATGGACTGAAATGGATGATGACACTTTTTTTTCTTCTTTTTTTTTTGCTCTCGCAGCTTCAGAGCCATTTTTCAATCCAAACAATTGACTCGGACGCCTCGTGCATTTCAAACATCCCCACTCACTGTGGGCTTGTGCACGAGAACCGGCCTCGCTGGTCCCCTCGACGCCTCAAGTGCTTTTTTTGCCGGTTGTCAGACAGCGATCATGCACATTTAGATGTAGTTTTAAAGAGAGAGTTCACCCAAAATTGATATTTTACCAATTTCCACACATTTTCAAATGCAACTTTGTTCAAAATGTGAATTAAAACATTGATGGGAACTCACAATGTGCAGAGTTTGCATTCTTTACCTGTTGGTACTCAGCTTCTCTCTAATCACTCCTGTTGTTTCCTTGCACAGTGCAAAGACAGGCAAGAGCAACAGCAGCAGCAGCACCTGCAAGACAAGAGAGTGAATGAAAAAGATGGGCAGATGATCAAATTGGAGGAAGGGGAAAAAAGGAGAGACTCAGAAGTTGGAACTTTTGATAGAGCTGAGGCAGACTTTTTATTGTAGTCTGCCGGAATGGGTGATAAGCTGCGAGGCGTAATGGAGAAGGCCCCTGGAGAGCCGACCAGCACCTCCACCATCTGGGTGAAAATTGCACGGGCTGGTGGCGCGGCGTCCCCCCCTCACACTGATTGCCTCGGCCAATCTTCCGCACTTTTCGAAAGGGAGTCTGGCTAAAATTCCACAACAGCAGAGGGTGACGGAGGGCAACTCCTCTGACCTTCTCTGAGAAACACCAATCGCCTGAAAGCTTTCAAGTGACACCTGTGAAAAGGTGCAGGCAACAAAGAGCAGATGACAGGGTGTGTTTTACACCCTTTTTGTCTGCTTGCGCACACACACACACACACACACACACACACACACACACACACACACACACATGGAAGGTTGAGTTCTGCAGTCATGGACGAAGAAACGAGCCTCGAACCACCGATTGCTTTTTCTTTCTTTTCTTTCTCACGCTCGGTGGCATAAATTGTGTGCAGACTGAGCAGGTTTAACGAGGTCGGATGGTTGTTCCAACGTGCCAGCAAGAGCTGCATGTTGTGCCTGCGACGAGTTTTAAGACAACGGCGTGTAATTGACAGATGTGCTGGCTCGCCCACTCATTTCTCAGCCTGAGATAAACTGGTTTTGCACAAGTGATGTTGACCCACGCTGAGCTTCCCTACCTTATTTATTTATTTATTTTTTTTACCCAAAAGAGGTTTTGTTGTTGCAAATGTTTTCTTGGGGGCAGCAGCCTGCTTGCCAGCATGGAGGAATACTGAGTGAATTCTGCAGCATAAAATCTCTGGCGTTACAAGACTCACACTACATACTCACAGCCATTTTGGCATTTTTTTTAATATATTTTTTTATAAGGACAAGACCAACCTCTATGCTCTCCCCATGTTCTGTGGATGAAGGCCGCTACATTCTGCAGCTACGATCAGGCCAGTGCTCAAGGTCTCTGTGAGCACTGTTGGATTTTGCTTTCGACTGTCAGTACAAACACGCAAGTAGCTCAATCGCACTTTCACAATAAATACATAAAATCTTGTGTGAAACATCCAACATGGATTTAATAGAGTAACTGTGCAACATCTGGAAACAGATCAATAGCTGTGAGAGCCCCTATAAATCAGCAGCATGATACGTGTGGCTGCGATGACGCCACCTTTTGGCTAACTCGCATGAATGCACCTTGTTGTTGTTGTTTTTTTAAACCTACGGTGGGGACAGGGGTCAGTTGGTGGGAAGAAAATAAAAGTTATGTTTTCATGCAGGAACAGAAGAAAAGGCATTTCTCTCTTTCTATTTTATATTTTATTTCTATTTTCTAAATATCGCTTTTCTCATAGCTTTAGTTTTGCATCGTCACCTTAGAGAAAATGTAAAGGAAGGTTGGATGAATAAAGCAGCTGAGCCTCAAACTTACACTTGAACCCAGCGATTTTACTTGAGTTTTATCCGCAGGAAGACGAAAAACTCAAAAGCAGTTCTGTGAAATTAAAGCAACAACCTTCTAATGAGTCCGTCCGGGGGGGATGCCAGCTCCGCTCCTGCAGCCTGCCTATCACCTCACTCATTAGCACACCATGCTGTGACTGCACGCCACAGCCGTGCTCCCTCCCACCTCTCCTCGTGACCAAACAACATCACGTTCGATGCATCGCATGAAGCACTTCATGGATAACAATGACAATCTACTGGCTCACTGTGAGGCTTCACCATGGCTGCTGTAAAGGCACCAGCTGGGCACTAATGCATGGCCTTTGTACTTTCAGTGGAAGGTAGAATGATTAAAAAAAAAAGACAGAAAAGGATTTGCATAATGTGGCACACTAATGTGCTTTATATATTTGAGAAGTCAGGGAAAGATTGAAGGTCCCTGAAATCTTAATGAGCTTAGCCCGAATATGTTTTTGGTATCTGAACACGGGGGATTTTTTACATTATGTATTTCTGGGCCAAATCTGAATCACATTAAAAAAGCAATGGATAGGTTTATTAGAATGTGAGGAAGTGACTTTAATAGAAAGAAATGTCGAATGTTGAAGCAGTTCCTTCCACGGCTACGTACCATAGCGGCCACTTTATTAGGTCCATCAGATATCTTAAGAAACTGGCTTGTGAGAGTAATTCGATCAATCAACTTTTATTTGTACAGCGCTAAATCACATCCAAAGACGTCTCAAAGCGCTTTGTACAATCAGAGAAAAAGGAACCAACTGGGCCCCCAGAGCAAGCAAAGTGTGACAGTGGCCAGGAAACGCTCCCCTGTGGGAAGAAACCTAGAGCAGATCCAGACTCCAGAGGGTCAGAGGTCATCTGCCTATGACCAGTTGGGGTGAGAAGGAAATACAAAAATTGTCGAGAGAGAGAGAGAGACAGAGAGAGAGATAGAAGTAGCCAGAGTTGCAGACAGGCCAGAGTGAAATTTAAATTTTATTTGTTGGACCTTATTTACAGTCACAGTGAGATGTGAACAAAACTAACTGTGTTTCCCTTGTCGTTCACCAGAGGAACATTAATTTTGCCAGTGTTTTCACTGGGATTCAAATTTATGCTCTGTGAATTAAAAAGGCCCCAATTTTAGGTGTGGGTCCCAAACTCACACTAATAATTCTTTAGTGACGGGGAATGTGTTATTCCCCAAATTGCTAAATTGTTCTTGAGTGATTTGCTTAATTACCTTCTCTAATTCCTCATTACCAAGCAACATGCCACATAGACGACAGAAGAAAAAAAAATCTTCTCACTTCCTGTGAGCCAGCGTTCCATAAATCCTACAAGCGTTGCTAAAACTAATCAAAAATGCTTGTGAATGCCAAGTGAAGCAAAGGAAGTGCCCACAGGAAGTGTGATGCTTCACAACACCTTTGAAAAAAGTGGACATATGCTAACTGGGAGGAGAGGTCGGGGTAAGAGAGCAGGCGTAGGCACAACATGGATCACAGCGCTCAGGATGCAGAGTACAGATGGCAAGGAAGCAAGGGCACGCAGCAAAAGTGACCCCGGTGCCAAGGCGCTGGTGGGAGGGGCTACTGGAGGGCACGCCAGAGCGGATAGTGAAGGTGACAGGAGATACATTTGGTCTGCTGAGGGCAAAACAGCCTAAAAACTAGCCTGTGAATGGAGGGGATCTGCACTGCCTTGGTCGTCAGACAAGGACACAGGACAGGTTACAGTAGTTTTTTTGTTCTATTATTTGGCCAATTTAATGCACTGTCTAACAAGGGCAATGAAACACTTCTACAGCAAACAGACTCAGTATTCCTACCTTTAAGATTTTTCCCTGTCAGCTTTGGGGCATCCTACCTTCACTCAGCGTCAGAGTGTGACAGTCATCTCCAAAATAGCCCCCGTCAAGACCTGTCCCTGCAATAAAAACAATAAAAGACAAAACAAAGAACAGCTCTTTAGTCCTCTCGTTCAAAACGTTTTCTTCCCGCTTTATCAGAAAGTCAGACCTGATCAGCTGCGACCAGCCACAGGCTCCTCCCTCTGGTCTGACCGGGAAAGCAGGAGCATGAGCTCATCCATCCACATCCATCCATCTTCATGTCTGTCAATTATGCCATTAGTGGGCGGCGCCTCTTCACCTCCGGAATGGCTGCGATCTCAAAGTGCTTCTCAAAGTCGCCGCAATCACATTATAAGCCGGCATCCACTGTGAAACAGGCCATTGGAAAAGGCTTAATCAATGTGAGGTCTTCATGAAAGCACATTTATGAATATTCATCATGACGCTTCATAGGAGCCCTAATTAGGCCACTCCCCCACCATGGCGCCATGAGGTAACCAGGCTGAAGTTAAGTGGATGGCCAATATCCTGCATCAAGTCAATAACGTTGAGCCTCTTTAAACACTGCTTGACCCACCGATGACTCTTCACAGCCGCACAGAAGGAAATGGTGTACGACTGACAGCCACGAGTGTCTCGACAATGTCCCTCTTTGCATAAACAACTCATTTCTCAGCGGACACTTTAATTGGAGCTCTTTGAGGGAAGGAGAAAAAACAAACAAACAGAAAACAAACAGTCGATATCTCATCGCAGCATGAGGATCAATTAAATGCATTACGACTACTAAATGGCAACTAAATGAATAGGACAGCATCAGTTCTCACAGACCGCCTGCTGAAAGATTACAAACACAGTTTATTATTAGGAGAAATAAAATACATTTTTAATTTAATTTTGTAGGTCTGTGTCTTTGTTTTGCTTTGTTTAACTGTGTCAAAAAAAACAAAAAACAAAAAACAAAGCAATAATAAATAAATGTCAATGTTTCACTATTGTTTTTGACATTTTCAAGTGAACTGTAGAACTTGACAATTATTCTTTTGTCCGCTGTTGTTGAACGACTGGGACCTTTTGGAAAACGCTGTTTAACTAAAGGTCACACGAATATTAAGTAGTCAGCACTGTCACTTTACCTCGGCCTCTATACACACACACACACACACACACACACACACACACACACACACACACACACACACACACACACACACACACAGCAAAGACATAAATACTGGTTTCATGATTGCACCATGCTGGGATTTTGCTTCCTAATATGCAGGTGAATGGTCTGTCTCTAAGCTTCCACAACTTTAATTGCTATTGTTCAAAAAAAAATGCTGCAAGCCTGCATAAACTCGGCTGGCGTTCATAAACCAGCCACAAGAAAAATCAATCCGGGCAGTTCTGCGTGTCAGTTTTTGTCTTTCACTCGCAAATGCACCTTCTGATTGGAAATGTGAAATTGTGGCGCGCAGTCACTTAGTCACCCACCCACCACCCTGACCTAAATTTGCATTTCCTGCCACATTGTTAATGTTAGACATCATAAAATTCAACGGCAAAAGGTTCAAATAAAAAAAAATAAAATAAAGCTTATTATGCAAACCATAGGTTAATATCTGCTTGCAAATTATTGCCTCACTGATCCAGTCAATACATCTGTGATGATTTAGTCGTTTACAGTAATCAACGCATTACCCATACATTAACTCAGAATGTAATTAAAAATAGTAGTTACATTTACTATCTAAAATTAAATACAAGCTAAATGTAAACTGTATCTTATCTTATTGGCTGACCTACGCTTCATCAAATCATTATGACGGAAGGAAGCGGGTTTCTTTGGAAATCAAGTCATTTTTAGTGCGGAAAATAAAGTTTTATGGGGGTGATTCCTCTCATGAGCCAGAGGAATCACCACGTAGCAGTTTGTGGTGCATTGGTGCCATCTTGTGGCCAGAATACTGAACTGCACATAAGGTGCGAAGAAGAGCACGGCCCTGTCACCCAGCTGTTTTTAATCGTTCGTTTGTTATTACGCTGCTTCTAATGCAGCCGAATATTCAGGACTTTTTTTCTCTTTCTTGTTTTAAAGACAAACATTGAGACAAGATCTTTACCAGGGTTTCAGCTCCAGCTGTGCACACGTAGTTATTTATGTATTTATTTAGTTACGGCAGTCAGTTAGGATCTTTTCAGCGAGTACATTTGTATTTACATATTATGTCCGCCAGAGGGCAATGTCTTCAAATAGTTTAGGGCGCTGCAATCGCTCTCAGACTTGCCAACGAAAACGGGTTGATTGAAGTGGTTAAATGCATTTCATTATCTTAAATCTTATCAGATGCTAAAAGCACGCTGATGCTATCAAGAGAGTGTGACATTTGCCCACCTAAGACTTTTTATTTGATCTGTCGGCTCACTTATATAATCGCAGAGAAGTTTTGCTGTTGCATTCTTTTTTTATGCTCTGTGTTGAAAGAGGAACATAACACCAGGTTAATGTTGCCATTAGGCACACAACAACAAGCTAATAATAAATACGCAAGGAAATCAAAGTTAGAAATAACACATAGCGTGTGAAAAGACTCCCAGCCATGAAGCGGGCTGCATCCATCACCGCCAGACATCAATACTGTATGAAAAGAGCTGTAATGATAATCAGAGAGAATGCCCGATTAAATATGGATATCGAACATCATTCATTGATCTGGACGAGCTGATGGACAAAAAATTAGAGAGGGTTTGAGGAAAACAGAGGGTATCGCGGGGAGTCAGTGGCAGTTCACTTATGAATTGACCATTTCTGTAAACAAATCATTATCCACCATTACAGCTGAAGTGGCATCAATCAATAAACTCCTCAAGCTGCTCCCCTCTCCCTGTCGGCCAAAATAAACTCTACGATGAAGCGTTTGTCTGGGATTCTGGGAGAGTTCCGCCCGGTGGACTCGCCTCAGGCGCAACTCGACCGCATCCGGCAGGACAAGCAGCGAGGCCTCGAGCCGGGCCTGCCAATCAGAAAGCGTCTTTTTATTTTATATTCATGCGCCGCATGTGTCAGCGAGGACAAAAGCGACAAGGACAAGAGCCGTCTGCGTCCGAGTCCGATTCAAAACCATCATCATCGTCTTTTGTGTGCGCGGAGGAGGAGAAGTGAATCGCACATGTCAGCGTAGCCGCGAGCCCTGCGACCAACGGACCAGGTTGAAGCTGCGTTCTGTGGGGCTGAAATGAAAGGTGGCCGTACACAACAGCGCGTTTACATCAGCTCCTCACGCCGTTCCTGTCAGCCGCTAAAAGACGAGCAGCCGGGCCGGGCCGAGTCGGTCCAAGTCGGGCCGAGATTTCACGGGCGATGCAGGTAAAGGGCTGTGAAAATGCCGGCCTGGGAGTCTTCCATCTTGCATTCATTAGAGCACCTCCTCAAATTAATGACGCGTTGTCAAGCGCGCCGTGCCATGAGATGCAATAAACAAGCCGTGGGATATTTACAGCGGCGGAGACGGAGCTTCATCGCCAACGGTGGCTTTCAGGTCATGCGAGCGCGCGGCTCCCAGGGTGTGAGTGAGCTGATCGTCCTCTCATTACCGCCTGACCCTCTCTTTGTTTCTGTGCGCTCGCCGGCTCACTTTTTTTTATATTATATAAGTGTTCAATTGCGTGTTGACGGGACGGCTGACTCTGGGCTATGCAGGGCTGCATGCTGGAAGCGCGGAGGAAAAACAACTTGTCAGGGGTCAGAGGTCAGTTGGAGGCCACAGGTTGCACCACAGGTCAACAGAATAACACCTCTGAAGGCACAACTCACACACACACACACACACACACTCAGTCAACGAACACTTCACCAGCCACCTGAAGTGGTCGGTGAGATGATGACATTAATTCTCCTTTCATTGTATTATTTTCTTGGTATTAAATATTACATGTGCATCTATCTGTGCATGTCTTTCCCTGCTTAATAGCGCAGAGCACTTCTGCTGTCTTTGCATAATACATTAAAAACAGAGTCTGGCGGCTGAAATTCGAGCAAAACTAAGGACTTCATTTCTAAACATTTAAAACATTTATAAGCTCTCGATCGTGACGGGAAACTACAGAGTCAGCCGATCATCGTTTCCTGATTTCCGACTGCGTGCCAGTGTTTTCACATTAGACTGGGAATCACATTTGATCCACTATTAACACTTAAAAAATAAATAACTGAATGAATAATAATAATTAGTGCACCCACAGCACACAACAAACACCACGCTGTTCTCACACAATGACATTTGCTGTGAGGAGATGTCAATGATATTTTCTGCTCTTTTTTTTTTTTTTAAAGGTACGCTTCAAAGCATCTCCACACCACCTCAGACGCGCTGAGGCGTTTCCATTCTTTCATGATGAAAACGGGTCTATTCAAAGGAAATGGAAATGGACCGTAAAAGCACCGTCCTCAGCTGAATAGATGGAATCTGAAGTGAGCAGTTTCTTTTTTTTATTTTGTTGATGTTGCTGCTCTTCTTTTTTAACACAACACAGACGCTATAGAGACGAGGACTGGTGGCGGCGCTCGCACAACTTGTTATGCAAATCAAAAAGTGTCAATATCAAACATCCCCGGCGCTCTGGGCATGTAGCGTATGAAACAATCTGCAGGCAAAGAGATCCGGATATAAATAAGATAAGTGCGGCGTGTGAAGGTGCACAGCACGGAGCACCGTTCTGCTTTAGAATCGACGCACCTCTCATCAGCTGCCCCAGATATAAACCCAGCCAACTTGTTTTACCCATGCCCTAAAATGATAATAATAATAATAATAATAATAATAACGATAATAATTTTTTTTAATGCATAATGCATCAGTTCATGCCACAAGAATGACGCCGAACGTGCATCCCACTTCATTAATTCATCCATAATGAGTTTTGCGGCATGTAGGAGCAAGTACCTTAGAGGCAGCCCCGAGAGTCCAAGCTAATTAAATCAGAAGCCCAATCTGTGAGTCTCTGCGTGTGTGTGTGTGTGTGTGTGTGTGTGTGTATGGGCTCGCCTTTGTTTGCAGATGAAAAAAACAACAACAAATAAACAAATGCAAACAAGGCAAACAACTTCTGTTCTGGCCACAGCTGTGGTCAAGTCAAACCTGGAGTTGACCTTCTAGTGTAGAGTTTTAAACCAGTAGGTGTCTCTGTATCACAACTGTCGAATAATAACAATAATGATGATAATAATAATAATAATGATAAGAATGATGATAATAATTCCTCCTGAATGCCACATTCTACAAAGTACAACTTCAGACCAAGTTTTAGTTATTAATATTAAACAGCCATTATGGAGGTGATGAATGGTGTCATTCACTCACCGAGATTAATCAAAAGTATAATAATAATTTCAAAAAAATCAGCTCTGCATTGTCTGCCTGCGGGTGGCGGAACAAGGCAGGGTTAATCTCCCCGTTGCCATGTAGTCCTCAAGGACATTATTAGCAATGAAAGAAGGCTGATTTGTGTGCTGCACATATCTCTGGCCGCTCTCCCGCAGCTGATTAAGTAGCCGGGGCATGTAAAGGCATCGAGTGGTGGGACGCAACCCTCCTCCGCCGAGCTGCACGGAGGCCTTAATAGAGGTTAAGGCTTGGCAGGTCTTTGAACCGTGGCGCCAGGTCTCTTTTTTTCTTCTTTGCACCAGGCAACATACATTCTCTCTCTCTCTCTCTCTCTCTCTCTCTCTCTCTCTCTCTCTCTTTCGGCTGTGACCTTATGAATTGCGCATGGCCCTCGTGCCGCTCTGCACTTCTGTCGTGCATGTGTTGTGCGTTATCAAACGGGGGGGCCCATGCATATGTATAGGTTGATGTTTCTTGAATGAGGGATTGTTTATCCGTGAGCGAAATAAATAAATAAATGCATGAAAATTTTACAATTTTCACCCGCCGCCTCCCACCCCTCCACGGTGAGGAGTACAGTCTGTGGATGAAGATTGGCTGCGAGGTGGGGAGCCGTCTCCGAGAAACGTCAGAAGTCGCCATTCATCATGCGAATGTGTCATGCATCACACGGACGTGGTTGAGCCGCATCTGGTCCTCAGTCATATATCCTAATCATCACCGTGTCGGCGCTTCCAAATCTGTTCGCGAAATACATTATTCAAATTTAGCTCATTAGGAAAAGTCATTCCGGCCGACAGTTAAGTCCACTTCTAACTTGGGAAAATGGCCCTGATGATATTATGTTTCATTGTAATTGTCTGCTCTTATATTGCCGCCACTAGAGCCTTGTGATAGACAGTACATCATAATAAGACAAATTTGGTGGCGGAGCTCAGAGGGGTCCTCTTTATTTTCTTCAGAGCCAGAGCGAGTCCACTGTTGCGCACTGTTGTGTTAATATTGGACTTCACTGGGCTAAAAAGACACGCTCTGCTGTCTAGTCAACATTGCCCAGCTTGATATCAGTTTCTACTACTGCGTGACAAATCACAATCATATATCATGGAACAGCTGTGTGAGCGACGGCGGTCTGGAATCTTGAGGGACGAGCAACAAAAATGTTTGAATTCCATTGCTGCGCTGTGATCTGAAACTCACTGTTCTGCTTTCCTTACTGCTTTATTTATTTTTAAAAAAGAAAAACATTTTTTGTGTTGTTTTTTTTTGTGTTTTTTCTCCACACACGTCACTGGAGTCTCACTCCGACCTTGAATCTATACGCGGCGAATGACTGAGACTCTGAGCTATTTTTAAGCGATATTGGATGTTTTTCATTTTTATTTTCTCTTTTTTTCCTCTCTCAGCCACGGTGCCATTTCCACACAAATGCTATCGAAAGCTATATATCTTTCCCGGAGGATTAGCCGGGCTCACGTTGCCGAATGCTTACCAGAGACAAAAGAATGATCCATCTGTCTGTAGAGAAAATCTCCTCACCCTTCACGAAACTAATCTCATATCGCCATAAACACAAGTCTCAATCCAACCTGTTGAAGGAGACGGATTTCACCCCCGAGCTGAAAAACATTACACATCCCGCTCATGATTGCCAAGGACCCAGCCAAGGAGGTTTCATGGAAGACAGACGACGACCCCGAAAGACTCCAAGGGGCAAAGGCTCTTGTTTCGTGGGTAATATGTGATAAAACAATACAATATAATGGGCTGAATATTTGGAAATGAATCTATTAAAGGGGACGACAACAGCCAAGACTAATTCCATTATTCCAGGAAGTGACTGAAGAAGCAGAAATCCCAGCGACTAAGTAGAAAAACAGCAAGTTTTCAAGCAAAAGCTAAATCAGAAAAATTCAGGAATGTCTCAATTTATAATAAATTCAGTCTTTGCAGACAAACACACACACGCCTCTCGAGAGATTCATACTGGTACTGTTTGGATAGAGAAAAAACAAGAGAAAGGGGTGATGCCGCTCAAAGTGTGACTACTGCTGCGTGCACAGTACAACAAATATTTTTCCTATCTTGTATCCACCAATTAGTCTCAGAATAATAGTGGTGGTTGAAATAGCTGTTGACGAAAAGTGTCCCCTCAATGTGACAGTGTGACGCGCTGGAAGGCCGAGACGGCCTAATGTTCGTCCTCAACGCACGCACGTCGTTTTTTCCCCGCACCTGCACCGCGAGCGCGAAGCCGTCGCTCCTCGGCAGAGCCGCTCGCTCCCCGCGACAACCGTAACAGATAATGGTGTTATTGTTATTGCGTTGTTGGCGCACGGCGTTGGCCCAGTCTGTGTTTATTTTCCCCGACGCTCCGTGTCCACAGACGATGGCAGCGATCCATCCCGACAGCCAGAGGCTGAGCGACAGATTCCGCAAGAGAAGGGAACCCCTAGGTAGTCATTTGCATTTGTTTCTTTTTGCTTTTCTTTTTTTTTTATTGCAATCATTAGGGCTCCCCTGCCGGGGCCCAGGCACAAGCCTGCGTGACAGAGCCCATGTTTTATCTGGGAGTCAGGGGAGGCTGTGTTGCTGGGAGCGAGCCTGCATTGATAAAGAAAACAGGCCGGCGACCATGCATCACAGACACTCCGCCGACATCTGTGTGTCCCTGAGACTTGTAATCGTGCAAAAAAAAACAACTAAAAAACAACAACATTCAAACACAGGCGGTTCTGTGATTAAAAGTGCATCCTGAATTAATTATCATGCTAACTTTTTTTTTCTCGCCCTGCCGTCCCTGGCGGTTTGTTAAAGACGTTGAATTATTTTAATTCTGCTTTCATTAAAAGCGGCAGCAGCGGCGGCGGCGGCGGCGGTGGTTCACAGCATAGTGGCAAGTGCCCAACAGCAAGAGAGGGAGAGAGTGAGAGCACACCAGAGAGGAAGACTGTGGGGAACAAAGGACGGAGGAATCCTTGATCACGCCGCGCAGTGCCGTGACCTCTGCTGCCCCCCCCAACAGAAGCCCACTGAGATCACAAGTGCCCCTCGAGCGGCGGCTCTGCTTCAGCATCCAGAGGTCACCCGCCCAGGTCCCCACCGCCCTTTAATTATCCTGGGATTTGGTTCTTTCTGTTTTTTCTTTTTCCCACCAGAATGCGTCTGCATGCAAAATGCTAAAATAAAATAAAATAAATAATAGTTGAGGAAATTACCACTGCGGCGACTCAGCTGCCCCCTCAGAATCTACAGATTCCCCCAGAGTTGCGGCTGGAGTGCGGGACCTGCGGCGACATCACACGGAACATCACACACGTGTGTGTGTGACTGTGCGTCGTTCTCCTGCTCAATGTTTACCGTGTGGAGTCGGTTGCACACTTACATTAACGCGTGGAAGCAAACGACAGATTCGCAGCCGCCCGAACGCTCTTGCTTCCACGCAAATGATGATGACAAAGCCTCCCAAAGTGTTAGCTAAGCTGCAAATCACTGCGATAGAAACTAAACCACAGAAAAAAACAAACATGTGTGATAACTGTTCCAGCAACGACCGGCACCCGCTGCACTGCAGGGAGCCGGTTTGTTTTGGCATGCGGCGCAAAACTGTAACCAATATGGAATATAAGCCCTTTAAAAAAAAAAAACACATTACAAATGTGAGTGTTTTACTCAGTGTCACAGTGTCACTGTGGCATTGCACTCGTGCAGCAGCTGTTCTTAGAAAGTCTGGATGAACCCGGAGCACATTTTCCAGGAAAAGAATCTCGTGGAGACTCCACACGTTTTGCTTCCCCTTGACTCACTTTTGTGCCACTCTCAGTTTTTTCTTTCCCTCCTCTGCCGGTTTGTAACGGCTGGCTCGTGCAGCAGCACATTCATTATAATTATGCGCCGCACCGATACACTCTGTCACCGGCGCATCCCCGAGTCTCTCGCGCTGTGTGTGTGTGTGTGTGTGTGTGTGTGTGTGTGTGTGTAGCATGGTGAGGTCGTTAAGTTTTGATGAAGCGCTGGCAGGGCCCAAGGTGTGTGTGTGTGTGTGTGTGTGTGTGTGTGTGTGTGTGTGTGTGTGTGTGCGTGTGTGAGGAGAGGGGGGGCGGCGGGGGGTAAAAGAAGCCTCCCACGCCGAGACCCACACCGCTGCACAATAATTCCACTCATCCGGCTTGTTACGCGGCGAAGCGGCGCCTCTCTGACTCCGTCTGCTCAGCGCTGCCAGCAGCAGCCCACACATGCACACCTCTAATAGATGCCAAGGTCCGCTCATTCTTGCCTGTGTTCTCCTTATCTGTGTGTCCGCCAAACAAGTCTGCCACCAGCACCCCTCCGACTCCCCCGCCCACCCACCCAAGCCTCCCTCCACTCCATCCCTCCCTCCCTCCACTTCACCCCCCCCTCCCTCTCTCCTACCCACCCCGCCCGCCGCTCTCTCCCATCGCGGCGGCTTCTCAATCAAGGCGGCTGCAGCCTCCGAGATTCATTCCAATTTGGTCCCCAGTCTCCCCTGATACCGGAGCAATTACCCATTTCTGGCCATCTACATCCCTGGCTCCACTCTGCGGAGCCGGCCGCTTGTCACCCAGGCGCCACATTAGAAGGGGAGAGATCCTTCGCAGCTGCGGATGAGCGATAGCCGGGGAAGATGTGACGTATGTTTTGAAAAGATAAGAAAAAAGCACGAGGTGTTTTCGGGGCCGCAGGCTCAGAGTGAAGGAGAGGTTTGGTTTGTTTACACAGGACGACCTTGTCAACACTTACAAGATGTTTGCAGCCAAAGACAGGAGAGAGTTGACGGCGAGACAAAGCGACTCTGTGCTTGATTATATACATGTACTGCTGATCATAATTGGTATTTTTACATTGCGGGAACACGTTGCAAACTGTCGGCCTAATTAGCTCCCTTGCAATCGTTAACCGTCGGCCGTGCCAGATACACTGTGGGCTCACACACTGCTGCCAAAGTCAACAACCTCTGCACTGCAGCCCACCTGACCGGCCGTGGAGCAGCTTCAGGCTGCAGTTTCATCTCTTTTCCTTTCAGAAATTATTCTTATTCTTATTATAATCCCTGACACCTCTCTCTCTCTCAGCACTTCACAACTTTATTCACCACCAGAAGCAGCTCAATGGTAGGTCAAGATGCCGGACACATGACAAGACAGCATCGCTGAAGCACTAAAACCTGCACAGTGAGGTGGGTTCAAGTCCATTTTCTGAGTGGTTGCTAAAAGACGCAGATTGCCGAGATCTTTGCCCTCGCAGAGTAAAAGCCACCGACAACTTTCTCTTGGAAAAAACGCTCAAAATGACAAAGCCTTCCTGCAACTGTGTGGGTTTCTCTGCGGGGAGTGAAAAAAAAACCAGGGAGACAAAAACACACCTTGAGCAAACATTTTGCCAGCAATTAAAAGAAGTTTTCTATGTTTTTCTATTGTTGCCCTCAAAGGCTTTGTGAAAACTCAGCAACTGACTGCGGCCGGAACCCAGCGCTGCTTGTTAAGCGACTCGCCGTCCTCCCTCTTATTGGCTGAGGTCACAGCACAGGTCTCTGCAAAGAAGGTGGACAAAATCCGTGCTGAAGTAATGAGGACTCTCATCATGTGTCTTTCAAACGACAGCAAAGCTTTTACTTCCCCTCCCCCTCTCCCTCTCCTCCTCTCTGCAGATGCAGTGGAGATGTCACACACGGGGCCCAGGTGCTGGTCATTGTCTTTGTAGTGGCGCCTGAAGGGTTTTGTTCAGGAGAATCGAAGGTTCGCACAGCTTTTTTCATTTCGGAAGCGCCCTGAAAGCAGGAAGCAGGAGTGACGGCGGTGGCGGCTTAGCTCTAAGTCCCCAAAAAATGAGAATATTTGCAGGTTCCAGGTTTCCCCTGTGGAATTCACTGTGAAACTTGTGCGTTTTGATGAATATGAATGCGGCTGCTGCGTCACCCGGAGAGACCTGGCTCCTCCCGCCCCCCCGCTGAGTGTTTGTCATCACTGCAGACAGGAAGTCAGGGAACGCGGGGAGGGTCTCGACGGCCGCCACTGGGCCTCCACGTGCAGCTATCGCCTCCGTCAATGCAGGCTCAGCGCCCTCGCTGGCTCTGTCAATATCAGAGGTTGGAGTCTCTGCCCGTCTTGCAGCAGGAGGCCGACCAGAGGGAAGGACACGCACTGATTCAGAGCAGGCAGCAGCGGCGGCAGCAGCCGCAGTAATGTGATTTACACAGCGGTGATAAATAGAAGTCTGGAGCGGAGAGGCGCTCTCAGTTCTCAGCCGACCCCCGTGCGGCTGAAGATGTATTTGTCGCATCCAGAAATTGATGCTGATGACAGCAGGTCCGGGTTAAGTGAGTTACGTCTGTGTGTTTTGTTACTTTTTTTCTTCTTCTGTCTTTGACTGAAGACTGCTGCTCAGACTAGAACATCAGTGGACAATCTGACGGAGAAGGTTCAGTTCAGGGACCTGCTGCCGGAGCGACGGGCGCAAGGCATCCGCTTTTCATATCAAAGCGCCGCAACATTTGCAGAATTGATCGGATTGAACGGCAGGCGAGAACGCTCGGGGTGTTAAACGGCTTCGATCTCATCTTCAAACGGCGGCTCGCTCTGCTTGAGAGGAAAAAAACTCCATCTCATTCCAGACACTGAGTTGAAGGGAGAGTTTTGTTTTTACACACAGGCGGCCACCCCGGCTTTTACAGCTCAGCCTTCTGTGAAAACGGAGGATTTCTTGGCTGTTCTCCACGAGTCTTGAGTGGCTCTTGGTCCTCAGCTCTGGCTCCTCCCATCGTCCACACACACCAGCGTTAAGGCCGAGAGGCAGCTGTAGTTTGTCGGTAGTTTGGTTCTTCTCCCACTGACCCTGGGCTGCGGGCTGAGCCGTGATAGTGAAGGTGGTCAGATGGAGGGACGTCTTCTCTTCCTTCGCTGGTTGTGTGGTGTCTTTCCTCATCAGACTGGGCAAAGTCCACTCGTGAAGCCGCCGGCTCTGCTGTTGCTACTCATGTCGTCTCGGGCATTCTTTGCGTGCGTGTGTGTGTGTGTCCACAAAGCAAAGACACGCCTACACCTACAAAATATTTGCATAGCAACATTAGCATACTGGCGGCGTAATTATGCGTACGGTCAGCACACCTTTATTAACATTTAGATGAAGCCGCCGCGCTGCGGAATCAGCGACTCGCAAGCTGACTCTCTCTCTCTCTCTCTCTCTCTCTCTCTCTCTCAGTCCCTGGTGCTTCCACAGCTATTAGCATTTAAAAAAAAAAAAAAAAAAAAAAATACTTTTTGCCTTGTTACTCATCATCCTGAAACACACACCTGATTTGAAATTTATTCACAACAACCACAAACCAAGTAGTGACCTGCAGTTTCGCTCGTAGCAAAACTTTCAAAACTACAGACTACGATTTTTTCTTTTCTTTTTTTTTTTTTTTAAAAAACTTTTCTATTTTTTTCCTTTTTTTGAAACAAATCAAATCAACACGTGTCTAAAACGGAAGGAGGTACGGAACTACGGGGTTAATTGCATGCTCTCCCGTGCAGTCCGAGTGTGCTCCTGCTCCTCGCAGCCACTCCTGCTCAGCAGTGGCTCTCGGCAGCCTCGCTCGCCCACACACAGCTGACAGGAAGCGTCTCCAGCCTCGCATTTGGATCTTCTGCTCCAACATAATTAATCTCCAAGACAGCCAGACCAGACCAAGAAATAAAATTAGTCAAATATAGCTCCTGACCTTTTCAGCGGCACAACAAGCCCCCCCGACCCAACCTCTCCGCTACCTCCCCTCCTATTAGGGGAACGAATAATTCGCTTTAAAAATAAATAAATAAACGAGGCGGACCTGCCGAACGGATCCCGTCACCTCCTCCACGTTTTCTCTCTTTTCTTTTCTCTGTTGAAAAGGTTCAGAGTTGCAGACACTTCAGCCTCCCGAGCGTCTGCACCGGAGGCCATTAGGACGCTTTGCAAGCTGTTTGATGGCACCTTATTTGTGCGAGACGCCGGAGGTGAAGGCTGCACTCTGGCAGTTTCACGTGCACACTTGTTGGCGCCATCTGCGCCTCACCTTACAACACCCCCATCCCCCCAACCCCCTCGCCCGCCGCCGGAAGTGTGGGGATATCTTGTCAGGGCTCAGAGGGAAGGAGGTTTAATAACGCCGGATTGAACATTAAGCCCCAATAAACACGTCTGAATAATAACTAATTCCCTGGAAATGTCAGGACAATAAGGCGGCAGCTGTTTGAAGTCTGGATGAGTGAGAAAAGAAAAGAAAAAGGGCCGTCCTGTGGGATCGAGGAGGGAATGTTGACCAACGAGGCTCCGCTTCACACGGCCCAGCCGAGCTCACACACCGCACACGGGATGTACATTAGGCCTTCTTTTATTGTCATTATTATTATTAGAAACAAGTCTCGCTGACAGCCTCAGCTGTCGAATGTCACTAAAAACACCTTCACCTTCACATTATATTTAGCACCAAATCCGCAGCTCTGCTGTCTCTCTGCCAGAAACAAGTGAGAAAGAATGAAAAAAAAAGAGAGAAAAGTTGTCCCGTGGCATGATGTGCAATGTCAGTCTGACTTGGCGGCGAAGAGATCCGTAGAAAATGGATGGTGAGCGACGGAAAAAGTGACTTTGACGGTAATCCGGGCTGATTTCCGGAGGATCAGAATGGCTCGATGGCGAGAAATTCTCGAAGCCGCCTGGATGTAGAGCTCAATCAGACGGAGAAGTTTAGACAGGTGTTGTTGGGACGGTTTTAGCACTGGAACCCAATTAGTAACTGGATTAGCTGGGTGTGTGTGCAATGCTATTTTTTATTATTATTATTTTTAATTCTGACTTTTCTCCCAAACACTTTGCCTCGTCATGGCTAATTTTAACAGCTTCATCATCCTTAAAGGGTAAATCTTTTTTCGGATTATAATGAAGTTTGGTTTTTTTTTTAACCCCAAAAAATGCCAATCAAGTTCTCGTCAATGCTGGAGAAGAAGACAAAGAAGACGGAGAAGGAATCCTTTTGGTCAGAGTTTGTAACCATGGTGCTGATGTGGGCATAGAAAACAGAGTCTAGGTTGTAGTTTGCATATTCAGGCATGGGTTTATAACCAAATAAAGCCTTAGGACGCGAGCAGAGCCAACAGCAGCAGCAGCAGCAGCAGCAGAAGAAGAAGTGTGGCTCTCTGCCTTGTGTTCCTCTGCTCATCCTGACCTCAGTGCATGACAACATTTTCATCTTCCTGCTTCCTGACATCTCTCACTTTTGTTTGTTGTCCACTTTTGTTATTTTTCTTTTTCTTTTTTAATGGACATACTTCCATCAAAACAATCCCTGTAAAGCTGTTGGCCTGTCTGTCTATTTTTATTTTATTAATTTATCAAAAAAACAAACAAACATTCCGACAAAGATAAAAATGAGAAATTCACAAAAACATGACTGTCACAAAATCCAAAGCCAAATATTTTTACTGTGATCAGGATGACCAGATCAAAAATAAATCAGTGCTTAGTTCCCAGTCAGACAAGCCAGATTAAGCGAGCATCTATATTTGAAGTGATTCAACATCAGCAGCATCAGATCAGACATTGAAGAAACTGACTAATTAGATATTGGACAGATGGCGCCGATCCACTTCATCCTCATTCTGTAGTTGGTGGCGGACGGTTCTGCTGACTGGAGACAGTCTGCAGGATTCGGCTGATTCACTACAACTCTAGTTGTGGCTGAGATAAAAATGACTCTGGTCTCAGTTGAGCCTTTTTTTTTTTTTGCAGCTATTGGGAGGAGCAGTGTATCAGCAGGGCCTAATTGCACCCTTTCAATGATACACTTGTAATGGATTGATGCACCGTGTCGCCACCGGCACGGTTTCAATATTGTACCTCTGAGGTGTCTTCATCAGCATATTGAAGAACAGGTGTTGCTTGTAATGGATTAATTACTACCCTCCACGGAGTGCAGGGGTGGTCGGGGATTAAGAGGAGAAAAAAAAAAGAACTAATTATTATAATTAAGGCATCATTTTGAATCAATATGAAGAGAGAAAAATGTAGAATTTCAAGCTCAGTTGTGTAAACGTGCTTCTTTACCATGCAGATTAGCAGGCGGTGGGATTTAAAACTAATCTGAAGTGCAGCCAGTAAACTTCAAACCAAGTGAAGCAGTGTGATGATGTTGAACGATTTCACAAAATTAGATCTAAGAGAAGGAAAAAGAAAGATCATCAACTTGTGTGGTGAATTGAACAGGCAAACACCAAAACAGCTCAGATTTCCTGCAAAACTCCAGGCAGTCGGTGCTTTGGCAGCTGTTGCCTGATTTTTTTTTTCTTCTCTACACACCTCTGAGCTGTTTAACACCATTGATTTTTTTGTCATCTAAAAAGAGAGAGAGGGAGACTTGGTTCATCCTGTTCTGCTTTATTTCAGTGCTTTTAAATTGCAAAATGAACCTTTGGCCGAAACTTAATAACTACCGCACATTCCAAAAAAGACGCTCAGGATTTTCTAATCCCCGTCTAATCCCCCTCCTAGAGGGTCTTCCAGCGAGCTAATCAGCGCTGGATCACACAGCTGGGGCTGAGCATGTCATTAGCACCCTCGCTGTGTTTACATGTAATAATCTCGTCATTGTCCTCACGCTGATTGTGGATGTAAACCCATTAACATTGAGGAGCAACTAGCATATATGATCCTGTTTAATCTAATCTAACTGATTAAGCATAATTAGCACCTATGTGTCGCGGCATGCAGGGATTCCATCCTGTCACTGCCGTCGTGCCGTTAAATCTAAGGGAAGGACAGGAGGGGCCTGGGGGGGGTTCTCATGATTGAAAAAAAGGAAGAAAAAAATGATTAATCTCTCGTCATCATTGCAGCCGACAGAGCAATAATTGTGTTTATAGTGCGATGCTCACATGAAAGAGCTGCTAATTAAATTATTTAGTGTTGCATCAGGTGCCGCTGCCTTTGTTTTCCTCTGTTAAAGGAAAAATAATGCATTTTGGATAGAGGGATGGGTGATGGAGGAACGGTTGGATGGATGGAGGGGAGGGATGGTCCTTCATCCAACAGGACAGGTTACTGTGTTGTGTTGACATGAGGAGAACCCGAGATGTCACGTTAACGTGTTTTATCGACTGTTGGGCTGTCCAGGAGGTTAATGGGCTCTGTCAGTAACAACAGTAATAACAGTAACATTAATAATCAATAATAATTCAAATGCTTTTCAATGCAGGCGCACTGTGTGTGTGTGTGTGTGTGTGTGTGTGTGTGTGGCCAAAACCTTTCATGCCACCTATCAAAGTCAAAAGCAACAACGCAACAATCTCAAATGTATGAACATCAGGGAAACCCACTCAACCATCTGATGGTAAATAAAACATGAAACACACACACACACACACACACACGTCCAGGTCCAGGTCCGGGACAAAAAAAAAAAAAGGAAAAAGTTACATAACAGGAGCGAAATGAATGATGAAACTCTGCAGAGTGAACTAGCTATTTGTCTGCTATAATGTATCGGGAGACATATTACCTCAGGGACCATCGCCCGAGCAGGCCAGCCGTCATAAATAATGCAAGAAAAATACATCATGGTGATGTTTCTCTTTATCCAACATGTGTAGCTGTCAACTTTGATCAATAAGAGCACACTAAAGGCAATGGTATATAAACATAGTAGTTTGCCGCTGTGTGTGTGTGTGTGTGTGTGTGTGTTTACGTGAGCCGCTAAACACAGGAACACAACAAATAAGGCATTTAGACCAGTGAAAGGATTCCTGCCTCTGTGGTTGACCTGAGTGCAGTGCAGGTACTAATATTATTACGCAGCATTGAAAAAGAGCTTAAACGTTGTTTTTTCCCCTCCTCCTTCTTGCACATTGACACACTCCAAAGATTATCCAGAAGGCTTTCGGAGCACAGATTTATGTACCTGCACTCCTGCGCCGGTGCCGCAGCCTCCGTGTAATAAGACGGCTATTTGAAATTCAAATGTCTCTCTTTCTCTCTCGCTCTCCCTTCCTCTCTCTCTCTCATCTCTCCTCACAACAGTGCAATGATCTGAGGACCCACCCATCGATTTTGACTGTCAGATCAAAAAAGGTCTTCATTTGCATCGGCTCAGGTGAGCTTGTTTTGCTTTTCTTCTGCCGCCTGTGGACTTTGCATTGTCTGCAAACACAGCCGGGGTTTAAGTACTTGAAAGAGGAATAAAAAGATGGAAATTGAAAACGCTTCTGTGTGCGTTTGTGTTTTTTTTTCCACCACCAAAAAAAGTGACATTTAACCTTCTGTCCTTTTTTTTTTAACAACTAAAGAACAGTGGGAGACAATCATCCTGGATGACGGAGCGCCATATGCTCCTCGCCTTCGATTGCAAATCACTCGATCCATGCTTCTGATTCCGTCTGGCAAAGATCCAACAGGGGCCCTGTGTCTCCGGCGCGGATGCCGGGGAGCGTGTCGGCGTGCGCGTCGGCGTGCATTATCTCTGACTGGCTGCCTCGGCTGCGCACGCTGTTGACTGGCCTGTCAAATGCAGCAAAGTCTACTCGCCATCCTGCAGGGCCGCGCGCCCGCTGATGGCTGCCGTGCGAAGTCTCCGCGGAGCGAGTGGGCTGGAGTGGTGAGTGGGTGAAGGGGGGGCGGAGCCAGCTGAGTTCAGGGAGAGCATCAGCCGTGATGAAATAAAATTCAAACACTGTATCTGCCCTCATATCAGTGGGGGCTACAGTATGTTTTTCACGGCGGTGACGCACGTTTTCAAATGGACACGACAAACACGGATCATCTTCCCAGAACTGTTCCCTGTCGGACCTTTAACTAACACACACATGCACAGCGAGAGAGACAGAGAAAGAGAGAGAGCGAGAGAGAGTGAGCACTCCGCTTGTCAGAAACAGGGATGTGCTATTAGCATCAGTGAACAGGATTAGAAAGCTGCCTCCTCTCATCGACAGCAGGCAGGGAGATGAAACTGCGGCCCCGGAGATCAGCGATGCTCCCAGGGACTCTCTCCCAGGCTTCGCTCTTTTTCTGTTTTTTTTTTTTTTTTTGATGTGTAAAGTCAAGGGAGCGCAGTCTGCATTCCAGCGGCACGCCATCAGCCCCGCCCTGACTGACCAGGTGGTAATAGCCTATGATCAGAGATTTATTACCGCCTCCTCAGACTCGGGGGCTCGGGGAGCATCGCTGCTTCGCCGCCTCAGATTGATCCGTCCTGTAGCTTCCTGCTCCGACCAGCCAACATTTCTCACCTTCCACTTCCACCGCCCGTAAATTACAATCAATACGTTGTAAGAGCCATTTCCTATGTGGTTTTTTTTTTAAATCATTTTTTTTTTCATTTCGGCAGACCTTCATTTACATGAGTTCGTGCCTTTCTTTAAAAAAATGCAAATTGGTCTGAGATTCTGTAAAAAAACAAAACAAACAAACAACAAGAAGGGGAAAAAAAGTGCACAGAACTGGCGGGTGATGTGTGAGAGAGGGCCGAGGGACAGTGTTGAACTTCCTCTGGGCAAACACTGTCTCCCAGTTGCCCCTCCCAACCGCCACCCCCCGCCCCCCTTCTCCTGCCCAAACACTTTAGCATCATCCAGCGCGGGCTGGGACAGGAAGTCACAGAGGTGGATTTGGAATACATTTGGGCCAAGAAGCAAATGAGATTAGTCTATTTATCTACTAGCCACCGTCTCCTCTCTCTTTTCCTTTGCAGCGGGCCGCAGCGGTGTCAGCTCCGTCTCCCCGCGGACAAAAAAGAGAAAACCCCGTCCGCGCCGATCAGCCTCACCGCAAGACGGAGAGGATACAAGGAATCAGAGAGCGAGGGCTTAGTAGCATCTTTGCGGACGGATCATGAATATATTCAACGCGGTGGCGAAATGACTGCGACCCAGCTGCTGTGGGAACATTTCGTATTACCATCTTACATGTGAGGCAATAATCGCGTGAATGAAAGCAATGCATATTATATTTTCATTTCCCCGCTCCTTTTGTACGCCGGCAGCTGCAGACTTTTATTTGACTGGGGCTAAAAAGTGCTGTAATAATCCGACATTTTGCCCGCGACAAAACAGTCGCGCTCTCATTCCGGGCTGCGTCGGCGCCACCGTCCCTCCCCCTCGCGACAATAACTGAGTAGCAGGTGTATATTAGCGCCCCGGAAAAAAATCAATTCACTTTTATCGCAGAAAGTAGGAAAACACAGGAGAAAGTGAGGGGAGTGGGGGGAAAACTATACAAATGTTGAGGAAGGCCGTCACGGCATATTAGGACGTGGCCTCACGAGATAGGATGGCGAAGGCCGTGCGATGGGCTGCAGGGATACAACTTTGTTAATTGATAGAACCTTGCAGAGGAGCGTCAGACCTAATGAAATGAACCCAAGTGCAAAAAGTCTCGGGCTGCAAACCAGGAGTGACAAGGCTGTGAGTAAAAGGCCGAACCTGCAGCCTCTCCCACTGCCCTGTGGGCTTCTTTCCTATTACCATGACCAGCAGAGGCACGGTGCAGAGCAGCCACGGCCCTCGGTGTTTGGTAGTCGGGTCACGCCCATTTCTATCGCGCTGAGAAAAAAAAAATAATTACAAACAACAAAAAAAAGGAGGAGTCCTGCGGCCACGCATCAACAAAACGACTTAATTTGAGTAAACAAACAAGACTTTGTGGCCGCAAAGGAAAGGATGTTGCGCTAATTGCAACTTAATTAATTTCCTTATCTGTTAATTACGTGGCGTGTCACTGTCAGAGGATGGCGCCGCCGCCTCCCTGCCCAGTTCGCCGCCACTCGAGATGTGGCGGAAAAGCGCACGGTTATAATTGGAGATGTTGACTCGGAGGTGGCCGCGTTCACCGGAAGCCTCTTGTGGAAAGATGAGCCATGGACACTCCTCATAATTGGAGGGGCATGTTTGTAAATGAGGGAAGCTGTTATTTAAGATTATCTAAAAAAAATAAAAAATAATCTCAAGTGTTGATTTCGGGTAATGGAGGAAAAACAATAACCCTTTACAACATAATACGTCCATGCTGAGCAATGTTCCTGCCCAGACGGGCAGCGGCGAGCTGGTGGAAGCCGTAAAGCTGAAGGATGGAGACGCTCGTGACCCACAGCTCAGATATCATGCAAACCTTGAACATTATTTTCTTTGTCTACAGACTTTTGATGAAACATCCATGAGTGCTGGTTCCGCCAGCTCCACTCCACTGCCTGTGATGTCACAAAGGGTGCCGACGCCTGACCTCCCTCAGGCTGGTGGCAACACGCCCAGCCGGGTTTTTTGAAGGTGCAACAGGGCAGCAGTAGCTGGAAGTTAGGCCACAAACAAAGGGCTAAACAATATATATTTCATTTTGTTTTGCAATAGGACAACACAGTGACATGGACAGACACTAGAATGGCACTCTCTGTTTGTCACACTTTGTTGTTCACTCGGCTAAACAATGTAAGGACCATGAATGAATTTGTTGAAGGCTGAACGGAATGAAATAAGAAATTAGGGAAAATATGAGCGTCTATAAATCTGGAAGGCGGAGAGATCAGATAAAATGTTGCCTGTGCATCGTAACAGCTGACGGAGGCGACGGTGGGAGGAGGTGGTGGAGTCGAGGCCTTCAGAGATAAGGGCTTTATCTAAAAACTTGTCAAGTTTGCGCGGGAACCCTCGCGGGCCGTGGACGGCGTCCCGCGGCCAGCGGGCCCCCGACGTGCGTTAACCCTCCGTGAAATATGGCGACAATTATCTCGTCGGCCGACGATGGAAGTGGCAGCGGGACGCTTAATGGGGGCCGGGCGCCGCGGAATGATGTTGTCGCTGTTAAAGCCCTTTGTGTGTGACACACAACGACTGTGTCCACTTCTGTTGACCTAATTCAATTTTCTTTTCAATTACCTGTAGTATATTACCATCAGCCGCACCGCTATTGTGGTATAAATCATCCGGCAGGGCCCGGGGCTGCAGCCGACAAGCCCCCCTGCTGGGTGATATAGAGCCGGTGTCTGTCTTGTCTGGCCTCCCGTCTGCCTTAAATATATTTTAGATTAAGGGAAGGAACACAAAACACTCACGACCCACATTTCTGCAGTCAGACTTTGGCTGCCGGGGTCCGTTCGCAGGAGGCTTAATGCATAATTACGGCGACTCAAGGTTAGACGGGAGATGAACTGTATGAGTTGTGGGACTTGTGGGTTATTACTCAGGGATGTGTAATTAAAGAGGTCCGCGGCAGAGCCGCAGCGCCGCGGCTTCTCGCGCGGTTGTCTCAATCTTTGCGCCTCGGGAGCCTGCGGAGGCAAAGGCTGCTTAGCGAGCGGGGGGTCCCATCGACTGGGACCAGTGTCACCTTAATGTCCTGCTGAGGTGAGAACATCGATCCGCTCGAGAGGCGAGGATAAAAAAAAAAAGAAGGGGAGAAAACACCCTTTAATCAATGGACGGTTTTCCCAGCATGCTCGGCGTGTGCGAGGAATTAGCCAAGATGTGAACCTGCACGCAGAGCCAAAGAAGTCGCACAGCGAGCTGTTTGCTAAATGAAATGTCACGCACAAGTGGCAGATTTGGAAAAGGTCGTTGGGCGTTGGGTCGGCGGGCGCATTCTCAGGTCGTATTGGCAGGTTAACAAGCTGCACTCAGTCTCGGGGTGGTTTGCATCCACCGGTGAATGTTACGTCTCTGTCAAGTTCAAATGTGTCTGCGAAAGAAAACAAAACAAAAAAAAAATAATAATATAAAACAATAATGATTTTCGCTGCTGATCTGCCACCGTGACGCAGCAGGTGGTGCAGATAACGACTGTGCTGACTCCACAACGCAGAGTCAAAAAAAAAATAAATAAATGAACTATTGAACATTTCATCAACGTGCCGATCCAACGGTTAACCTTATCAAACGACATCGAATCGATATTGCTGAAAGCGGAGCTGGACGCTGCAGTGGGTTCGCTTCCTTCTAGCTGAACAATTAAAAGCACCATTGGATTTTCAAAACTTAAAAATATCATTTTGTGCACCGTGCACCACATGGAGGCTGAGACTCCACGATGGAAAGCTAAGGTGGGCGGGGCTTAGCAAAGGGCCAGCCAGCTTGAGGGGAGTTGGGGGGGGAAATTGAGCAAATTTGGGGCATCGAAAATTGAGTAAATCGGAATTTTCAGTTTCCTTTTTGAAGTTGCTGCACTGACAGAAACCTGCAGATTATTTTGTCTCGTGCTGCCCGCTGCTCCCGTTTCCTCTCTGCTGCAAATTAAAAATAAAGAGTTTTGAATGATTTTCTTTATCTCGGCAGGGGCTCTTTCCCCCCAGTAGCCGCAGTGATTCAAACGCATCTTGATGCTGCCGCGTTCAACAGACTGGAAGCAAGATGGAGTTA
This sequence comes from Thamnaconus septentrionalis, assembly GCA_009823395.1. Classification (NCBI taxonomy): domain Eukaryota; kingdom Metazoa; phylum Chordata; class Actinopteri; order Tetraodontiformes; family Monacanthidae; genus Thamnaconus; species Thamnaconus septentrionalis. The sequence continues at coordinate 3,874,422 of CM020520.1, forward strand.
ATTATGGACTCAACTTAACAAGTCCAAGTTTATTTACATTTGCTCTCAGTGCCTGAACAGGCCAGTGAATCTAACGAACTATTACGATTTTTTTTTTGCAAGCGATCTAATTATGTGTTAAATATTCAAGAGAAGCAAATGTGAATTTCATGTTTATTTTTTTTTTTTTCAGCTCTCCTAGTAGCAGTTGTTTGTGCCTGGTGTGGTGGATTTTTCTTTACGTATAGTGACGATGTAAACTCACAAACAGAGACTGTCAGGGCTGTCGCCACACTGTCACTTTGTCAGTACCGATAGCTGTTCCTGGTCTAAAATTGAGGCTGATGGGGCGTTGTTTTTTTTTTTCAGAATCTGCCAGAAGGGTTTAAGGAATAATTTCAAGGCAGCGCAGTTCACAATGGTTTCTTTCTTTCTTTCTTTCTTTCTTATAATAAGGGCACAGCAACAGTTTTGTCTTTGTCACATGACTCGACTATAACATCATTGATGAACGAGAGCATCTGTCTTGGATCCAGTAGTAATTGGTCTTTGACGACTCAAACATGGTGCCGCCCTTGATGAGAAATTATTGAGTCTCGTGATAAAAGGTTGTTAGCGGGATACTAAGGGCTTTTTAATCTCTTAATCAGAGAGGCTATTTATTTTAGATTTGATTTAACGGCATTTTTAAGGTTCTGGTTAAATTAACATCACTCTTTATGGCTCCTCCTCCTCCCACAAAAACTAATCTTTTTTGGTTACTGTTGTTATTAAGAGAGAAATGGAATGAATTAATTCATTCCGGCGTCCAATTTTCTTTTCTTCTTTTTTTTTTGCCCTTTCCACTGAAACTTTCCAAAACACAAAGCACAGTTTGCACGGCAGCTGGCAAAGTAGACTGCAGCAAACACAGGATGTCGATAATCGATTCCGCAACACGCTGCTGATCTCCTGAGATGAGAGGCGGCATCATTGTTATCCTTGTGCTGCACAACAAATGTGCAAAAAATCAAAAGCATTCTGTCGAGTGGAAGAGGGACATGAATAATGAAAGTGGATCGAGGCGGCCAGCAACTCCAGTTTTGCATTTGTTGGTTGTAGTAACAACATATATATGCTTTTCAATTCTCCCCAAAAGACATTTAAAACATTTACAATTGGCAAAACAAAGGCATATTTTACAGAGGGAGTGAAAAAAATAGCTTGTTTACAGGGGAAAAAAAATGAAAACAGACTTGTGTCTTTCTGTGCAGTGGTCTCCCGCTGAAATTCCCAAAGTGGGAAAGTCGAAAGCTTGCCAGTCGTTCGGAGATGGAGCCAGCCTGCATGTCAGTGCCTGACAGAAATTCAAAAATAAATAAAAACAAGTGTGTCCTGTAGGTGGTTCTCTGTAAATTGTCCAAATTGCTGCTGCAGAGATTATACCTGACCCACTTAAGGACTTAGCTTGCTGCTAGCAGGTGTGTTCTCAACAATAATAATGTGGATAAACACACCTCTGAAAAAACATCTATGCACATCAGTTGGTGAATAAGAATCTGGAGGTGTGGGACGGACTGTTGGTACAAAGTCAACCAGCAGCTTTGAAAAGCTAGCAAAGACGGATTAATGGACTGACGAGACTGAAGAGAACGGAAGGCAGTGACAGCTGAGCACCAGCGAGTCTCCCAGCGGTGCAGCAGCCACAGGCACACCGGCGCTGGCAACAGGGCTTGTGCTCAAAACCCGTGTTCGTAATAAATGGCCTTGTGTGCCGTTTCCTGGTTCTCAGCACGTATCAGCTGATGGAGCACGGCTGGCCCTGATGTCATCACATCAACTGGGAGCAAACACAAAGGGAGACAAAATGAGAAGCCTTTTGACCGGCCACGTCTTTGTCTGAGGTTATTTCATAACTAATTTCCTCCTGGAGGACCTCATTCCTTAGACAGGCCCTTCACTCTCCTCTGCAGGTTGTCAGGGAGGCGCTGACAGAGCCCAACCTGACACCAGCTGCAGTCATGATGGTTTTCACTTCACCATAGTTGCCCTAGTAAAGGCTGAGCATAGAGTTTGGCTGTGAGAAGGTGTTTACAGTGAACGACAAAAACCAAGGCTACACTTTGAGTCGTTTGGCAAATGGTAAGTCACATTAAGCCTTGAGGTGGAAGACTCGGAGCCAAGGTGACGTGGAGCCGCTCAACAGGTCTGGTCATGGAGCCATTTTATTTAAAAAAAAAAATAAAGAAACCCATAAATGTCATCCTTATAGTGATACGTTGGGAAATGTCAGTGTCGCAGCCGTCCTCATTAGTCCGGCGGACATGACCATGAATATTACAGCCCAGACTAAATTGGTGGACTGACGAGTTGACACCCTGACAGCCAATCTGTTGGCATTTAAAGAGGAAAAAAAAAAGGCTGGTGAGGGAGAGAGAGGTGGTGGTTGGGGGGGGGGGGGGGGGATCAGGAACAAATGAAAGTTACATTACCATGGTCCATTTTCCTGAAGCCAATCAGACACTGCCAGATTTTTACACCAATTCAGCCTGACACACTAGTGCTGCTTGGTGCTGGCTATGGCTCCCTGGGAATTATGGGTAAAATCCCAGGGAGAAAAAAAATAGAGTTGCGTGTCCGCAGCTCAAACAGAGGGAGCATGAACGCAGGCCGTGTGCCTTTAAGACAGAGCAGCTCAATTCTGCGAGCAGGAGCGGAGAGGAGAGGAGAGGAGAGGAGAGGAGAGAGAGGAGAGGAGAGGAGAGGAGAGGAGAGGAGAGGAGAGGAGAGAGGAGAGGAGAGGAGAGAGGAGAGAGGAGAGAGAGGAGAGAGAGGAGAGAGAGGAGAGGAGGAGAGGAGAGGAGAGGAGAGGAGAGGAGAGAAGAGGAGAGGAGAGGGGAGGAGAGGAGAGGAGAGGAGAGGAGAGGAGAGGAGAGGGAGGAGAGAAGAGGAGAGGAGAGGAGAGGAGAGGAGAGGAGAGGAGAGGAGAGAAGAGGAGAGGAGAGGAGAGAGAGAGAGAGAGGAGAGAAGAGGAGAGGAGAGGAGAGGAGAGGAGAGGAGTGAGGGAGCGTCTGCTACTGTCTGCCACAATGTGCTGCAGAAACCCACCAGCCCCTCCTCCCCCGCTGACGAATGAAGTTTTAGTTTTCGGCCTGGAACGCGTGCAGTGTGGAGTTTTGCGTGATTGAGCGAGGATTTACAATTAATGGCGCTGCAAAAGGGGGATCAATTGCAATTAGGTGTCTGTAACGCGGCGCGGCTGATAAGCGTCGCCGCCATCGATCAACATGCCAGCAGCAAGGTCTGGCCGACCCCAGGCGCTCGCCGCGCCTCCTCGACGCAAACATAATTGACCCCGCAGGGTCAAGGAACAAAGCGCAGGATTTAGCTCCGGCTGCCAGATTATCCCCCAGGTGAGGGGAAAACGGCACGTTACGCATTTGCAGTCATTTTTATGCAAATGGCCCGGCGATCAACAAACACACTCGCGGTCGGGGCATCCCGCCGCGCGCTAATGCCAGACGCGGAGATTGCGGGCTGGCTTTAAATCCTCTGTGTTTTTTGTGGCACAGCTCAGCAATCCGGAGATTAGCTCAGGTACCGGAGTCTCCAGACAGAGATGGAGGTAAAAAAAAAAATATAAATATATATCTCTTCAGTAATCCAGCAAGATGTGTTTCATAACCATCTCTCTCCACAACTCCAACATGGGCTGACGGGACTCCTCTGTTTGATAGAAAAGAAGTAATACAAAAATCTAAATGAAATGCAATAAATTATTTTCACATTCTACATTTTATTGCTCGGCGCAAGGCAAACAATGCAGGGGATTTGGGCGGTCTGAAGCTGACTAATGCCGCCGCTTTGATCAGGCTGCTGCCGTGCATTGATTATCTGGATGTTCTGAAGTGCTGCAGTCGGAGGCTCCCACAACGCACAAGAGATTTTTAAAAGTGGAAGCAAGTAAGACGACTCATTATCCAAAGAGGCCTTGCACCTTAATATTGGGGCTTTAAATCTCTTCATATTGGTGGTGATTGTTTTTTTTTCCTAGACCGTCTGTTGCTGCAAAACAAACTTCAAATGTATACTAAATTAAGAGTCAATAAACTCGGATGCAGTCAAACTGCGCTTGCCGCCGGTGCTTCACGTGCAGACGCATGATTTTAAATCAAAACCAACCTGGTCTGAAACGTAAAAAAGCTAAAATACCACAGCACCAGCCTGTACTTTTCCCACAGTTCTGAGGCTGCATCGCATTTCCTTTGAAAGAGCTAGAGGAGAGTGAGGAAGTGGGGGGGTTGCTGTTTTGTAGATTTAGCCGTGCAACAGGGTAGCAAATGCATGCAGTGATGAAAGGCCGACGGTCAGTTTCGGCACAAACAGACACGGCGGAGGCAAAGGCTTCATCTCAATTTTCTTGGTGACTGGGGTTTATGCCGACCAGTTCCTCCGGACCTAATGAGTGGCTACCTGAAGAGGAGGGACAGCCAAGACCCCGGTGCCTGTTGGTGAAGCAGAAGAAGAAGAAAAAGAAAAAAAATCTCCAGGTATTTTCAACTCGAAAAGCACTTTGCAGCTGCAGATGAAAAAAAAAAAAAATAAACTCTCTGAAAAGTGTTTCTAATGGAAGTTCATCTTCTGTAGAGGCTGCCACACACACACTGCACTGCACATGTACTTTTGGTCACCGGAAAGGACCGAAGAATGACGTCAGGCCACAAGAGAAAGACTCGGCCCGAGCTTCATGTTTGATGCACACGGTTGCGCTGAACTTGAGGATGATGTTGGAGAAGAGACGGAAAACTAATTGAGACTACACTTGAAACTTGGTGAAAAGGAACTCTGCCATTAGCCTCAGCCTGGCGCCAGCAATATCGTCGCAAGCTACTCATCAATCCCCGCCGACGTTTTCCACCGTGAGGCATCTGCCTCTGCATTTCAAGGAACAGGAACTTCAACCATTATATTTCTAATAATGTGCTTTTATAACCACAGATCCTTTCAGTGAATTTTCAATGCACATAACCTGTCAACATTGCAGCAAATAGAACCCGTGCCCTGAGGAACGGTGACTGTGCACTACAGGCGGCGCTAAGAGAAAGAGCGGGAGAATAAAGAGAGAAGGAGAGAAAGGCGCAGAGGAGAAAGGTGAAAGTTGCGGCTGAAAGGAAACGAAAATAGAGGCCGGCGCTACAGGGTTCAACATCATAAGAATTCAAGATGTATTTAACTTAAATTTAAATCCAAACTTAATGCTGTTGGCCTCAACCTTCTACCTTATTTTCTAAGAACAATGAAAAAATGTAGAATTAAATTTTGTTGGAAATCTGAAAATAATCTTTCAGGATGAAGCGCAGCGCAGCGGTAATCAGCGATCAGGAAAGCGTGATGTGTGCAAAACTCTGCTCACTTTTTCCCTCCCGATGCGAAATACAGAGAAGTGATTTCCCAAATAGAAAAAAAAATGAGAAAAAAAAAATCCATCAGCATACTCGGGTTTCTTGAGTGAAATCTTCCCTTTAGTGGCTGTTTGTTGAGGTGCCAAGAGGATTACACTGCTCACAATGGAATAATCACTTCCTTTCTCATGCTAAAAGATAAAGTACGGCTGAGTCAAAGAGGTTAATGCGCCGACTACCGTGTATGTAAACAGTCTCAGTGGAAAGTCGGGTTCAGCAGATTGAGAATTTGTAGCTCAGTCTGCTGAAAAATTCACTGTCATTCTATCTATCTATCTATCCATCTATCTATCTATCTATCTATCTATCTATCTATCTATCCATCCATCCATCTATCCATCTATCCATCTATCTATCTATCCATCTATCATCTATCTGTCTATTGCAACTACTTTGTGCAACAGTGTCAGCTCTACAGCCCATTGCTAGCTTCCATCATCTGATTATCTGACAACCACTTGCGAAAATCAACATTGGTTGCCTTGTACTTCCTATTTTGGACCCCTCCTCCGCCCCCACCCCCGCCAGGCTCGCGTGCTGTCTGTGTCTGTTATCGCCGCGTGTCATCTCTCGGGCCGCGGCGAGGAAGCGCGACATGATTGTGCGCTTCCGTCTTCCGTCGCGGGCGAAATAACCATCGACGGCGCAACTATGGCAATTATTTAATTTATTCTGATGCTACTGATGTCGCCGCACTTCCGTTCGCTGTCATCCATGATGCAACGCTTGCACAAGGTGCATCAATGAAACATTACACGTAAAAGGAAAAAAATGCCAACCGGCTGCGCGTCACACAAATAAACCAGTGAGTTCGACTATACTTATTTGTCTTCCACTTTTTTTTCTGCGCAGATACTTGGCAGAGGTTGACATCATCAGGCGAGGCCGAGGTGGGTCGCAGCCCGGCCCGTGCACGAGGAGCTCAGCTCAGCCAAGACGCAGACGGAGGAGACAAAGGGATTTGCAAAGTCAATCTGCGCCCGTCTGTCCGTCTGTCTGTCTGTCGGCTTGATAAGGGCCCTGGATCGATTCTCCCGTGGACACACTGGCATCAGAGGTTCTCCTCACTGCTCCATTGTTAGGCGACTAGCAATCACCACAAGGCCACCGCTGCTGAGCAGTTTAGCAGCGTCTGGACTGTGCAGAACCCATCCACATCCACAATATGCATCCACATTATGTATGTTCAATAAAGCTCTCAGAGCCTGCTGTATTCGGCCGTGCTGACAAGTCAGTGCAAGTACAAGAGGAGTAGAGCACATGATGTGGATATCCTGTGTATCCATCCATCCATCCATCCATCCATCCATCCATGCATCCATCCATCTTCTGTAGCCACTTCCTCCTGCACTTCAATCCAATCCCAGCTCTCAAAAGGCGAACATTCTGTGTAATATCCCTCTTGTTAAGTTTGCGTTTAATTGGCTTTGATTTTCGATGCTGCGTTGCAAATGACTTAACTAATGACGATTATCATTTATGTGAATTCAAGGTCCTTACAGTAAACACTTACATACACACACTTCTGTCTGGATCAGTTTTTTCCCCAGTGCACCGCAGCCTCAGATGCAGTGTCACTGAAGAGCAAATTAAAAATGCGGGTTGAGCTGTTTTGCATGCATATGTTTAATGATCCAGTGTCTTTATCTTATGGGATTAGTTTTGAGAAAAAAAAGTCTCCCTTCATAATTCATTTTAATAAAATCCTGATATACATTTTTCCCACTATTAGTAACTCGACTAACCTCGCTGCCCTTTTCCGGGCGGATGCACCGGCTGTCCTCTGGGTCACTGACTGGCCATTTTTTTCTGGCCGGCTTTTCCTGCTTCCTTTTAATCCGTTTGCTTCTGAAAACTGTCCTCCGTCAATTACCTCCACCTCAAACGCTCCTTTTCACTTTCCACATCGTCTCGCCCGAGCCAAAACCTTTCCCCCTGAACCGGCTGCCCTCTTACCTTAATCTCACTTTCTTATTACAACCTCCTCTCCCCTCCCGGCGCCGTGGGACCAGGATCTCTCCAAGCAGCGAATCGAAACTCGGGGAGAAACCTGTGCAGAGTGAAGAAGACAGCGGGAAGAGCTTTTAAATGCTATTATAGCACCGGCTCATACAAAAGGCTTTTTTTCTTGGCATTTAAGGTGGACAGTCTAAGGGGCTTTTTCTGCAACATCCTACCTGCTCGAGATTGTAGCCTATGTTTATAAAAAAAAGCAGGTATATTCAACTTACAGTCAATTCCAGCAGGTATAAATGAAAGGTTTGAATAGTGAAGAAAAAAAACAACGTTTCTTTCCTCCACTTTTCCCAGAGAATAAAATAAAAAATAAAACCACGCAACTGTGCAAAGTGTTTGGATTCACAGAGCGAGGCGCGCGCACTCCCAAATGTTGTTTGGCTCAGCAATCTGAAGGCGATTCTGCTCTCACTGACACAAGGCAGTCTGGGTAAGAAATAAAAGGACAGCTCCCCTCTATCTCCCTCCATCACCTTCTAACTGCAGGAGGGAGATTGAAAGTTTCAGGGTTCGGTCGGCCGGTGCTCTGGCAGCTGGAGAAAAGTCCCTCTAAACAAAGTTATAAAGTTGTGCAGTCCTGAAACTCAGTTGTTGAATGGAATACTACATTTAATTCAGCTGTGGTAAATTACAGAGGCCAATCAGTGGCGGAATTCACCTTTGGGCCATTGTGTGTTTCAGCTGCCAGGCTCTCCAACTGCAGGATAAATACTGTTGTGACTGTGCATGTTGCTGTGGGAGTGTAGCTTGTCAACACTGGAAGTAGAAGAGGAAGTAAAGACAGCAGGAAGTAAACATAAGGGCTTTCACAGACTTTCAAAGTAAAACAGGAAACACGCAATCTTGTGTGTGTGTGTGTGTGTGTGTGTGTGTGTGTGTGTGTTGTTTAAATAGTAATATAACTCTAATCCTTTTGATTTTTTATAATTAGGTATTTTAAAAGTTATTCTTTGAAAGGATAATTTTAAACCACATTGAAATAACGTTATTGGTTCACCCCAGTAAACACCTGACACTGTAAACTCAAGTGTTGCTATCTCATCAATCTTCCAATTAAATAGGATTCACTCTTTGCACACTCCTTGTTTTCGTTGGATTGCACCTTGGATTGTCACGCACCAGGAGCAAACCCCTGCGTCAGTGGTTCTGCTGGAGGAGATTAGTGAAGATGCCGTCAGTTCCTCTGTTTTTAAATTTCTTTTTCACATTAATATCCAACATTTGTGCCTCAGCCGAACCAACCAGGCTGCAGGTATTTGTTCCTTCAATATCTCTCTTTTCCTGCAGGGGATAAACTGTGTTTTTTACATGAATCCATTTGCTCACCGAAAATAGATGCACGACCAAAATAGATTACAATAATAAAAATAAATAAAAGGAGGAAAATGCTGACCTGTGACACGAGGCCGCGTAACATCTTTTGAAAGGCTCTCTTGCATCAGTTTTTTTGGGGGGGTGGGTTTCATACCGAGACGTTTGCAAATGAAAGCGGCGGTTACTTTACGTCTGCAGAGACCCGTTCCCGTTCATTTTAGAAACGTGAAATGACAGAAACAGCTGTCATTTCCGCAATACTTGAGGGGGGAGGCGGCTTCATTTTCATACAACTCTGAAATGGGGCGGCAGCACTGACAGCGGACACACACACACACACACACACACACACACCGGTCCAACAAAATCCCCTTACTATTATGAAATATTAGCTAATCTTATTACAATTCAGACTGCCACGACGGGGATTTTATTTCAGCATTACTGCTGAAGTGGCTGCAGGCCAGAGATGAGCTGCTGCCACTGCAGCCGCCTGAACCAGCGACAGCCATCGCGATTCTTCCTGATCGGGATGCGGCCCTGAAACGTCGCCGTCTAAGCTCACACTCTGTATTACGCTCCCCGCCGCTGACATCTGGTCACCCCGCAGATATTTTGCAGCTGCTGGAAGTAATGTCAGCGTCTGGAGTCATTTGTAAACTCATATATTATTAATCGGCCCCGCAATAAACTTCTCGGGGCTCGTGGCGACGTATCGGCACCATTATTTGCGCTAATATTTTTCACGGATGGTGGTGGTGGTGGTGGGGGCGGTGATGTAATGAAACGCCGCCTGTCCTCCTCGTCACTTGCGTGAAGCAGCAGGACGCTGGGAAAAAAAGAAGAAGCCGAGAGGCCTCTCAGACGTGGTGTCAGCAGGCGAGGGGCGAAAGTTAACGAGACGCTGCGTTCTCGTCGCTCGCCGTCAAGATGCTGCTGGCAGCCACTTGAGCTGCCAACGATGCTCGTTAACAGCTACACAAAGCCAACACTGGGTCACTGAAGGAGGGATATTTTTGATTTGTTTGCTTGTTCTTTAACATTCATGTGTTTTTAACCAATTTTTTTTTTACCCGTCTTCGATCTCTGCGAAGGTGTAAACATTTGACAACTCGACTCCGTCGTGTTGTGTTTTTTTTCGATCAACCCGGCTGGTTGATCTAAAAAACGTGTGACACGCGGTACCCCGCGGGGTGCACAACTGACATGAAGGCGCGGGAGCGTGCACAAGCACACGTACACACGCGCGCACGCACACAGATTGTGTGCTAAAGCTTTTGTCTGACAGTTAGAGTTAAATGTCTCTGCATCAAAGGAAGGTGCAACGTGTTTTACACATTTACAGGCACGCAAAAAGGATCCAGGTTCAGTGACAGTTTAGTTGCTAAACTAACCTTTAAATTGAGACTTTTTCGTACTTGAAAACGACTACTAAAGAAGCTGCTGCTAAAAAAACTGCCCTTTAACCTTCATGGGTTTGTAACTCCGGCTTATGTTAAAAACAGCGGCGGCGGACCTCCTGAAAAGACGCACACAAAAGGGACCCCTGCTGTGTTTGTTTAGCGCTGTGAAGGTCAGCAGTCATCGTAGCCTCGGCCGCTACGCTGCTCCTCCTGCAGTTGTATGAAAAGCATCAAGAAGTCAATTACAGAGTAAAGCAGAATCAGCCTGGCTGCTGCCGTGCATTATCCTGCAAAAAAAGATTTAAAAAAAAAAACCCTGCCAAGGGCGGGGTTAGAAGCTACAACATGTCATTCATTTAAATGTTAATGGCTTTGGAAAGCAGCGTTCTGGTGTAAAGGAAGAAAAAGAAGAAGAAAAAGAAAAAAGACCTTGATAAAGGCTCATTAATTGCGGCGGCTGCATTATGGGACATCAGTCTGCTGGCAAATATCAGCTCCAGTCGCTCATTAATCATCTGTTTGTCTAAAAATACAGAGGTGAGCTAAAGGGGCTGCGGCCCGTTTTTTTTTTTGTTTTGTTTTGTTTTTTTTGTTTTTTTTCTCCCCTGCCTTCATTAGTACGATATTGCGCAGCTGCAGGGCATTTAAAGGTGACGCTCGGCTTTCATTTCATTCAAGGATTATTAATCCCACAACCTGGTTGGGGAAAAAAACAGGTGAAATAATGTGGACTCTCCCGCTACACACAGTGATGAGGTCACAAAGTGAGAGAGCGAGCGACTCCGACATCATCCCCGTTGTCCTCGTGCCGTCTCTTTGTTAAGACCCCGCATCACCCCCCCTCCCACCCGGCTCCCTTCTCTGAGAGGTGGCTGCTTTTCCCACTGAGCCAAGGTAGAGGACGTTGTTGGGACACGGCAGCTTATACATGTTAATGTTCTCCCTTTTTCCTATTGGGCCGCCGTTAGATTGATGGCTCAGCAGCGGCTCTCATTGATCAGTCAGACACAATCTGCGTCGGGAATGAACCCGGGCCACAGGGATTGTGCATTCCACTGGGGGAGGGAGCCGCATCCCCCCCGGGGGCTGGGAGGGTGGGGGGTGGCGGGTGGAGCTGCTGCTGCTGGCGAATCGATCGTTTTCAACTTATTTGTGTAAATACTACAGAACCTTGTCAATTTATTATCTGCCAATGTGTGCCAGCGCAGACTGAGAGACAGAAACTACGACTACAATAGGTATAAAAAAGGAGGCCCGGCTTCCAATTTCCATCTCTGCGGTCAAGTCTGCAGAGGGATTACAGGAAAGATGAGTATTAATTATGCATTTCATCAGCGTGATGGATACGCCGCTACTGGACTCGGGCTATATTTCCCTGGAGAGCGGAGAGCGGCTGCGCTGCTTCCCTCAGCTAATCCTGAGAGGGACACTGTCACTTCTCACTCTGGGAGGACGGCGCTCTGCCGCCATTAAAACAGGGAAAAACCAGGAGACCTGACTTTTAACCCGGCGCGGTCGCCAGGCGGAGGCGGCGGCTCCACTTTGAGGCGACTCGGCTAAAGGTGCCGTTGTTACTGCTGAACGTTTGCCCTTTACGAGGCAACTGGAGAGCAACTGGTCTCCCAGTGTGGGAGGCTGCAGGCTGAAGCATCGCTCCGGTTCTTCCAGGGTGGAGGGAGGAAAAAGGAAGAGGAGGAGGAGGAAGAAGAGAAAGAAGAAGAGGGGCAGGGGGGGGAAGGAAGGAGGAGGAGGAGGGTGAAGAAGAGGAGGAAGAAGGGAGCGAGGAGGAGGGAAGAAAGAAAGAAGAAGAGTGTGTAGGAGGGGAGAGGAAGGAGGAGGAGGGTGAAGAGGAGGAGGTAGAAGGGAGCGAGGAGGAGGGGAGGAAGAGCCTCTTCCTGCAGACAACCAGCTAATCAGCTGCTTTGTTTTCTCTTTTTGGTTGGCGTCTTCTTTGAAACGTGGCTCATGAGGCCCTGCACCGTATTTTTTTTTTCCATCGCGACCCATTTTCTCTGCCGCCCCTCCGTCAACCTCAGACAGTTGACAAATGCGCGGCCTCCTGCACAGGAGGAGGGGGAAGCGATGAGGAGGAGGAGGAGGGGGCGGTGCCGCCGGGGGAAAGGCGCTGATGTTTCCTGTCAAATAGAGAGATTCACCTGAGGCGCCGCCGCCACCGCCGCCCTTATTTGTCATAAGTGTCCGCTGTTTCCCATGGCTAAAGACAAAGGCCAAAGAACGCATGAGGAACATGCATTTTTAATGTGACATTCTCATCAAATTCAGCGCAGCGGGCCGAGCGGAATGCCAACGACGCTTTTCCTTCCTTATCCAATTACAGCGGGACGGGACGAGGCGGCGCAACAACGCCAGCGCCAGGCGTGAAGGGCAAACTGCCGTCCTGCTCCATCTCGCACTCTGACGCCCACGGCCGTGCAGGTTGACAGAAAAAATGACTTGCAACATGTATAAATGTATTTAAAACCACCAACAACAACAACAACAGGGGTCACCTGAGGTCAAGCGACTAAAATACATTCCAGTTTAAAAATCCTCAGTTTGACGTCAGCTCTCTCTCTCTCCCTCTCTCTCTCTCTCTCTCTCTCTCTCTCTCTCTCTCTCTCTCTCTCTCTCTCTCTCTCTCTCTCTCTCTCTCTCTCTCTCTCTCTCTCTCTCTCTCTCTGCACCCCCTTGTGTGTGTGTGTGTGCTAATGGGGGGGGTTAACACAGGCGATACATTATTCACATCGTTTACGAGAACATGACATCTCGCCGAGCGCCCGTCGGACTCGACTCGCTTTTCGTGTGGCGGCGAATATGCTGGCCACCACGCCGTGGCGGCCGCGTCGTCCACCGCTTCCCGAAATGTCAAGAGAGAGAGAGAGAGAGAGAGAGAGAGAGAGAGAGAGAGAGAGAGAGAGAGAGAGAGATGGTCAGATTCCCCGCTGCGCTCTGAGGCGGGAAAAATGTAAATAGTGTTTGTCCCACCGATCGCTTTCATCTGCGATGTACTTTTGCAGTTTTTTCCGCTCGGCGAACTCTGTCATTATAATGAGGGAGGGCCCGATTGGACAAGGTCTACAATGGTGGGGGGGGTTTAAATGTCACAGCGCAGGTCCTGACATTTCTCCGTTTGATATGGAATCAGAATGGCGAGCGGTGACGGCGGTTCACATCTCCAAAAACTTCCCTCGCTAACAAACTCAACCCTGTCGCAAAGCTGCTGGTCGACATTTACACCCGGCAACACCAGGAGGCGCCCCGCCCACAGCGCCACTAATTATTAAAACCCCCGGTTTGTAATTAGCCTCTGGAGGTTAGCGTGCTTACGGAAGGCTCGTAATGAAGGCTGGCGGGCTGTTTTAATCCTAAAGGTTACATCAAAAAATGACTTATAAAGTGGCAGACTTTCAGCTTTGCTTTAATTGGGAGCGACCACAATTAACCAACAGGGCTGCGAAACGGGAGGAGTTCAGTCCAGTTCGACGCTCCGGTCTGGAGTTGACTTGAAAACTGAGCGAAACTGGAGACACGTTGAGAAGAAAAAGTTTGAAAGAGAAGGGAATACTCGGTTTTAATTGATCACAGAAGTACCTTGTGACTATCAAGAAGACACAGAAGAAAGTAATTGCTAGAAAGCTTATTTTCACCCTGTACTGATAAATGAAATTTTGAGAACTAAAGAAATGAATTCCTTTGTGCGGATGCCTCCAGCCGTCCATACTAATGCAGGAATTTCCTCCGGCTGAGAGACTGACAGGATGCTTTTGAACGCCTGAGTGGCTCATATTCTCCATCCATGTAGTTCGGTCCCGGCATCTGGTCGACAATTTCAGCCCTGACAGAGGTTTTTCCCTCAGATGGCAGAATGCGGGCAGAAAGGGCAGAAAAACAAAAGAGTGCGAGAGCGGAGCGGCAAAAGCAATCTAATCCCTCCTATTTCCTGTCGCAACTTTTCTTGCGATCGGGTTCGCGGGGGTCGCCGGAGCCTATTCAAGCTGTCGTGAGGTGAAGACGGGGTCGCGCTCCAGACACATCACCGGTTCATCGCTGAACCGCACGGAGAGAGAGACAAGCGAGCGCCCACGCTCTCAATCACTGCTCGGCTCAGCTGGAGCACCCGGCGACGATGACCAATTCTTTTTTTGCTCACGCTTTACCGTGTTTCACGCCAATGTGAAGAGGACTTAAAGGAGCCTCAGCCACTGAGCAGTGCTGATGAAAATTAGCAGCTCGGCTTGGTGGACAACAACAACTGATTTGGCACCAAGTGCCTGATGATACGGCCTCGTTCTTATTGAAAGAGAGAAGAATGCGATGGTGCGAGGGTTTAAATGTCAGAAAGCAGGCCGTTGCTGGGGGTCTCCATAGCAGAAGTGAGTGTCCGTACAGCCACGAATTAGCATCCCAGTGCATGTGGCTCCGCTCTCACAGGCGCCGGATTGTTTCTCATCACGGAGGAAGACAAAAAAAAAAAAAAAAAACCCAGAGACTGAAAAGATAGAAATCCATTTGTGAGTGCGAGGCTGTGACTATTTGCATGGCGATGAAGGCCGCGAGTGTTCTGCAGCACCGAGATGCGACTGGGGGACAATACGGCCTTGTGTTTGTTCTTCTGCAGGAAGTACGAGCAAGAGGGGCGATGGGGGGGGTGCAAAAGAGGGCGGTGGTCAGCGGAGGGAGGGGATGACGCACGTCTCGCTTCTTGCCTTCTTTTTGTGTAGTGGTAACTGTGTGGCACTGCTCCAACACACCAACCAGTTACGCAGGTCGAGATCCCGGTTTGCAAAAAAAAAAACCCCAAAAACTTCCAGCTGGTGACGGCAGTGTTGAAGATAACAGGTAGGTGTGTGGGCCGAGCCCTCCTGGGGGTGGGGCGGGTTGGGGGATCCGGGGGGGGGGTCTTGGGGGTCTTTTGTCAGCGGCTGATTGGATGCGTCTGTTATCCAGGGAGGAAGAAGAAAACGCTGAAGTACAGTTTTTTTTGTTTTGTTTGTCATTTTAATTGACTTGAATGCGTTCAGGGCTTATTTGTGCCACAGCAACATCAACTTATTTACTCACTGGGGAATTTGGGCCTTTCCACCGCGTGGCCCGTCTGTTGGAAGAGCAGAGAGTTTGACAGGGAGACGCCGTTTCTTTTTTTTTTTTTCCTCTGTGATTCGCTCGACTCCCACAGGTGCAACAGTATGTTGTTGACAAACGCAGCGGCATTATTAAAGAGGCTTTAATTGGGGATGCGGCTCTAACATCTGTAATCGGTGCATTACCTGCATTAGGCGACAGCTGGGAGTTGCAACAGGAGTTCTAGTAATGTGCTGGGCAAAGAAACAAAACAGATGTTTGCTTCCCCCCTTTTAGAAAGAAAAATGTATAAATGTACCACAAATTAAGAGTTACCCAAAACTTTTTGGTTTGCAATTACAACTTGTGCTATATGTTCTGATCTGTTGAGCTTATTCTAACCCTGGGAGAATCAGGGAGAGCTTTATATCATATTTTATTTTTTGATCAGTGAGAAATTTGAGATCTTTGTGCATCGTTACTGTGACTCGGACAACAAGGCGATCATTTCATCTCTGCCTTAAGAAAAACAAAAAAAGTGTGTGTGGGTGTGCGTGTGCGTGTGTATTTGTTTGTATATATAGTAATCACGCAAGTTTTTGCTATGTTTATTTTTTTCCCCTTAAAGCTCAATCTTTCCCGTTTTTTTTCCCACATGGCTAACAGTCTTTATAGGTAACTGCCTGAGGCTTACATCTGTTCATATCGTTCCTTTTAATTGTGCACCATCAGATAATTGAAAATAAAAGGAAAAAAAGAACTAGTAATAGCGCAGGTCGTCCTGTAGCGTTGCTGAACGTCTGTTGGCGGGAAACTGCAACACGTACCAGAGAGTTTTTTTGTTTTTTTTCCTCTCTCCCCTGAGCCCATAATGAAACCAAACAAATGACTTATTTGCAAGAACATGATAGCTCGACACTCCCCCGTCGTTCCGGCTGACTCTCCGGACTCGTCTGAGGCCCCCCGATTCTGGGAAAACACCGCCGCTCGTCAGCGCAATTGTTTCGCAGAGCCGAACGGTAAACAAGTCCCGTGACGCTCTCCCCAACGACCAATTAAGGACGTGATGTCTTGGGAGGTTAATCTTAACGAAGCACGGCTTTAACAGATGGATTTCCCCTCAGAACAGAGAGCAGCTGCGGCTAAACTGGCAGTTTCTACTAGAGCGTTAGATATCAGGTGTTGGGCTTTTATCCGTAAATGTTTTTCATTTTATTAATACATTTTTCCCACCGAATAAGACCAGGTCAGGCATGCAGCAAAACAATATACCTAAGCCAATGCCCGTGGGGCGGGCCGCCACCTCTGAGGCATCCACAATGTCAAGCAGGAGATACTTTTTTTCTTTTTCTTTTATCAGCGAGGCCTTTCGCATTTGCGTCGGCACATTAGACACATTTCCGCGGCGTCCTGCCACCGTCTCCCCCACCGCGGGCCGACGTTTTATTAGCTCCAACACGGCGCCATATAGGAAAATAATGTGACGGTCGCAGCGCATCTCGTGCTTAACATCGTGAGACTGCGGCTGGTTGTCACGCTGTCACGCGGTGGCGGTGGCGGCGTGCACGGCACACACAGGCTGGTGGCGGTGGTGGGCGTGAGGGTGGAGTGGGGGGGTGAGAGAGCCTATTAGAGGTAATGAATGCTTGTCAAGCCCGGCTCGCTCTGCGTGTTGTACATGTGGTAAAGAGACATTCTGCAGCAAGAACAGCCCCTCTCGTATTGAATTTACACAAACCTCGTGTGTGAATATAGATCAGACATCATTGCAGGCTAAAGGCCGCTGTCCAAATGTACGTTTAAACGTCTGCCAGGGTTGTTATTGTACGTTTGACCTCTGGCTGCAACTTTTCTTTGGCTTTGTTTCCCAAGAGTTTGGCCACTTTGCTTTCCCATTACGTGAAATGGGTCAGAAGCATCAGTCAAGGTCTGTCGGAACAATTTAATGGAGAGCCAGGCTGGCAGCTCAAGTAGTTCTTTGGAAATTATTAATAAAAAAAAAATCCGAAGGCAGGTTTGTTGTCTAGTTGTGTCTCGAGGCGTTTGCGTGGAGGAGGAGGAGGAGCTTGACAGCGCCATGAAAGACCAACACCTCACGATTCACTGGCCACTAATTGGAATGTCACTCGACGATGCTCGGAGATATGGATGCCGCTGCCCCCGTCGTGAAGACGTAATGAAGGCAGAAACACGTATTTACATGCACCTCAACCCCCCCCCCGCCCTCCTCCTAGCCCCCCTCTACCACAACCCCCCCTTCTGAAATTTAATCTTAGGAATGAAAAACCTGCGCCGGCAATTAATGTCACCATCTCAAAACAAAACAATACAAGACCTCATGAGCCACTTGTGTTTTTTCCCTGACACTAAACTGGTTTCTAAGTCTTGAGACAGTTTTTTGTTTGTTTTTTAAGCGATGATCTACTGATATGACAGTTTAAACCATTACAGCCGGTGTTACTTCCTTGTCAACGTGTTCCCCCGAGAGGCGGGGGTGCGTTTTACTGAGAGAGCTTACACATGTAATTTGCGTTACATCACAAAAACCAAAGCGCCTTGACAGAAATAGGGGGAAAAGAAACGGACGTTTAGAGTTGGAGCCAAGCTTTTCTTTGAGTAAAAGGAGAGAAATTCTTCAGGATCATCACGTGAAGAGAGGAAGCCGAGATGGATCTTTATTATTTTGCAGCACCATTGTGATTCTGTCCTTCATCTCGCCCCGTCGCCACAATAAGCAGTGTCAGTTCAGCTCGGTGTTTGTCAGTGTCTCTCTCTTGTCTCTCTCCACGTCTGGAGAGACGCTGATCTCATTAGAAGTCTTCATTAGTCAGCGGCAGAATGCACTGTCATGCTGAAGGAATGACGGCCCGCCTCTCCTGCCCTGCCACTGCACAATGCAGCCCTCTGTCTCAATTCAAAGCAGGCGCCTGTTTTCAGTCACCCATGCACAAGTGCAGGATGCTGCAGGAACTACCAGATGTGAGACCCCTACTATGGGCCCTGAGGCAAAACAGCCTTGTTAAATTCAAAATATGGGCTTCCTTTGCCGGACTGTGCACTTTCTCCCCCCAGACAAGACGAGAAAACTAAACTATCTGGATGCAAAACTCACAAATGCAGATTTGTTTCATGTTTCAGGGGCTGGATTCAAGGCTTTAGATGTTCACTGGTTTTTGACTCAGCATGCTGCAATTTTGTTTGATTTGAACTTTATATTTCAGTGACATCAGCTCAGATGGAATACAGCACTGTCCACATCATGGATTACTGTGCTGGTGAGTGAAGAACCGGAAGCTCTCCCATCCAGCTATCATGGGAAAAGCAGGAAAACAGCAAGTGTGGCTTTTGGAAGTGGGGAGGAAGAGTGTCGTGGCCGTGGCAGCCGCACTGGTGCTGCTCTTGGCTCTGGTTCCTGGCAGGGTCGGGAGTGAAATCAAACACACTCGGGGTTTGGAAGGCCAACAGCTGGCCCGGGGGTCTTCTCAGCTGCACCAGCGCCTGAAGAGAGGCTGGGTCTGGAAACCCCTGTTTATCCTGGAGGAGGATCCAGTCCCCCAAATTATTGGCCAGGTACCGGTGGCTGCCTCAGCTTTGAACGTCCTCCATGTCCTTGACGCCCACGCTGCCCTTTTAAAAACTGCACGTTTTCCGCTTCATTTTACGTGTTTCTCTGGCGCACAGATCAAGTCGGACTCTGACCGGGGCGACCGCTCCATCAAGTACGTGCTGTCGGGGGAAGGTGCCGGCGAGCTGTTTGAGATTGACGAGAGGAACGGCGACATCCGCATGCTGAAGAGGCTGGACCGCGAGGAGAAGGCCTTCTACGTCCTGCAGGCGCAGGCTGTGAACAGGCACTCCAACCAGCCCGAGGAGCCGCAGTCTGAGTTCATCATCACAGTGCAAGACATCAACGACAACGGACCTCAGTTCCACAACGAGCCGTACATGGCCAGCATCCCTGAGATGTGTCCGACCGGTAAGGTGGTATCGGTGTGGCTTCTCTTTGTGAACTCAACAACCACTGTACTAACACCAGGCAGGAATTTTTGCACGCTTTATTCTCGATTCAACTCCAGATTTATCGGTGTGACCGGCAGCGCCTCACTCCCCTTCCACCCGACAACCGAGAGCTCAATTGCGTCATGGAGATATGTGACTAACGCGCTGGGGATGATCACTTCGGCGCTGCACCGCAGAGTTCAGATTGTGTGACATTTACGTCTCGCTGGAACGGATATACTCTGAATGATAAGACATGTGGTTGCGAGACACACCGTGCTGCGGAGTTAGCTAAGGCCTTTTGACAGCGGCTGATTGAGATTCACATCATTTGCAATATTTTTTTTGTGACAAAGGCCAAGCAGTTTCATCTTATCAGACTATTATTATATATTGAAGATATATTATTATATTAAAGGGAAAAAAAAGGTCAGAATGAAAAGAAAACAAACAAAACTTTATAAAAATATACATGAAAGTCTGTCATCTTTTCCCCAAATCAGGAAGTCAGAGATATTGGATTTCAAATAACAGCCTTTCAGGTTCTTAAAGGATGTTATTTATTCCGCCACCACTTAATACCACAAACATTACCATTTCAATTTATATGTAATCTGCCTTTTTGCGCCACGATATCGGGGCCCTAATAAATCATAATGCTTTTGACTTTGAGAAAGGGGAGAAAAAAGAAAGCTGGGGAGGGGAAGGCAGAAGTGAAGAGAGTGAAATGAGGAAAGGCGGCGTGCTCCGTGGAGGAATGAGAGACGGAGAGAACGACAAGGTAGAAAGTGGGAGGAGGAGGAGGAGGAGGATTTTTTTTCCTCGGTAAGTGTGGAAGAGAAAGAGACGGAATTGAATCTGAGTGTGCGAAGGAGGTGGACGGTGGATGAGGTGTTGCGGTGGGCTAAAGAGGCTGTCACACACAGACTGGCAGAGTCTAGAGAGGCCACTGCTGCACCCCGCAGTATTTTCATCACCCCTCCTCCTCGTCTGCAGCCAGACAGACCCTGCGGGACTGTGGCGTAATCACTTTATTTCCCCGCTGCCAGAGCTAACTTTGCCTTTGTGATCCATTACCCAACCCCCTGCAGGGACCACTGTGGCCCAGGTGACAGCCACAGATGCTGACGACCCCATGCACGGAAACCACGCCAAGCTCATCTACTCCATCCTGCAGGGGGAGCCCTACTTCTCCATCGAGCCAAAGACAGGTATTGCCGACTGTAGCCAGACTGCAGACGACAGGAGTGAGGTTGCAGGCTCAGCTACGCTCTGTCCATACTAGGCACTCGATCAGGTCTTTGAGTGTGCATATAAAACTTTTGAATGCACATCAGACTGACAGTAAAACTGCAACTTGCATAATCCAGCATTCAACCCAGGCCAGCTGGGACAGGCTGGAGCACTCTGAGTGCAGGATGAGTGGTGAGAGAAAATGAATATATTCATTTCAAAAAAGTTTGAAAGATATAATTATTTCCAATTATATATAATTATATAAATAAATCCAACAGTTTTGTCCTCAGACTTTGTCGCTGAGCTCAATGTCGTTTTTTTCAAAATCTAAATATATATTTTTTTCTTTTTGAGCCAAGCAAGTCCTGTTTTCACTTGACACCTATGAATACATTTAAGTGTTAGTTTAAAGGTTAGTTTCCTGCTTCAGGAAATGCCAGCAGGTCTGCATGGCCAATATTTACAGGGTGTCAGAGAAACTTCCCACGCATGGTGCTGACCTGATCTTTGAGGAGTTTGGGCAGAGAAGTGATGACCCACAATTGAATAAATCCATGCATATATACATTTATAACGGAATTAATGTAACATGTTAGAGGGCAACACAACTTTGTGCTTCTCTTGTTGTGGGAATTGATTTTTGCTTAATGAATGAAAAACAACTTCTCCACTTTTCTTACTTGCCAGTAAAAGTCCATAATTGGAAAAAAAAAAAATTAGGATTTTGCAAGCAAGGCAGAGCTAATCATAATTGTGATTTATTTATACAATGATGGAAAGGGCAAAAAGCCAGAATTTGAGACTATTTGTTTACTTTTACTTTTTCGCTCTAATGTCCAGCAAAAGAAATTTAACATCACGTACAAATGTATAATTTAAGAAAGTCTTCAGTGTTGATCGATGTGCTGCTCTGCTCTTCTGACTTGCATCCACCTTCCTCTTAAATCTAATGTTAGAAACTCAGGAGAGGGAGTGCACAAAGGCTTTACATGGACACAAATAGCAACTCAGACAATCAGGTGCAGAGGCTGCAGCTATGGCTACCAGATGACTCAGAGGCCAAAGTTCTGACGTTCAAGGCAAAAATATGACAATTCTTTACTTTTTTGCCACCGCTGCAGCTCCTCCTTGTGACATTTCTTAGACTGCAAGCAAACACACCATCGCCCATCGCGGCTCTTTGTCTCTGTCCCACCGCCCCTCCCTCTTCGTCCCGCAGGCATCATCGTCACGTCGTGGCCTGACATGGACCGCGAAGCCCGGGACCAGTACCTGGTGGTGGTGCAGGCGGAGGATATGCTGGGCCTCGGCGGCGGACACTCCGCCTCCACCACCGTGACCGTCAGCCTGACGGACGTCAACGACAACGGGCCCACGTTCCAGCACCGTGAGTCACCTGTGCACTTATGAGTCATTGCCATCTAATTGCCACACACACACACACACACACACACACACACACGCACACAGTCACCTGGGGAGTGAGCGCGAGACAAAAGGCCGGAGACTCTCGTTTAGTCGCAACTTCCTCCGCCCAGGTTGAGGTGGGCGGTTTGAGCCGCCGCTGCATCGTTGACGGCAGCTCGGATAAAGAGCGAGGAAGTGGAGGGGGGAGGCGGGCAGGGGTGAGGAGGGGGGGAGGCGAAGGGGGAGGGAGGAGGGCGACGGCGAAGGAGATAAGCGCGTTCAGTTCATACGCGTTTGCCCGCGTACATTTGTCACCCGCCGGATGAATTTAATCATTCACACGTGAAAGGACATTTGTCATGACCTTTAGAGGCAAACCTCGCCTTAGCGCCGATAAACCCCGCCCCCATTCCCAACCCCCACTCCGCCAAATGAAGGCCCAGGGAAGAAAGCAATCCTATAAAAATGAAAAAAGGCCAGGCCGATACTTTAACTATTAATGTCGCGTTCAGATTCATCGCAAGTGCCGCCGGTATCTCCTGGATTTATGTTCAGTCAAAAGGCTTCATAAATATTGTATGGCCAGTCTTCACTCAGAAGCCCCCCCAACCCAAACCTCAGCTCTGTTTTGGTACATTTTAGAAGTCATTATCGAGCGGGACCTTCTTCCGGTCACTGGTGACTGATTGTCACGGCGGCCATGGCAACCGTCGGCCTCAAAGCGGTGTTTGCTAATTTTAGTCGGACCTCCGCTGGGATGACGTGAAGTCACAGCGATTGTTGCAACCTGCCCAGTCGACCCTCCGAGCCGCTGCTCAGCAGCTAAGGTCGAGTGATGTCAGCCCTCTTCAGTGAAGTGCATCGTCATCAAGTGGGAGGATTTCACCTTCTGAGCTGGTGCGTTTAACCCTCTGAGTCACGTCAACGCTCTGATTCGTCCCCACAGACATGTACACCTTCGTGGTCCCCGAGGACACCGCCGTGGGCGCCACTGTGGGCCGGATCATGGCGCTCGACGGCGACGTCGGCGCCAACGCCCGGATGAACTACAGCCTGGGTGACGATGTGAGGGAGAGCTCCACGTTCACTGTGCAGACAGACCCAGAGACTCAGGAGGGAGTCATCCTGCTGGCCAAGGTATCTGCAGTTTTCCACACGTACTAAAACTCAACTCAACTGTTCTTTTCTTGATTTTCTCTCTGCTGAGGGCCAAGAAAAAGAAAGAATCCACTAAAAATCCCTTGCTTCCATAGGTGTCATTCATCTCTGTGAGCTTTAATACTACGACGCTGCTGTTTTGAAAACTTAAGGTACATTAAAGGGGCGGGAGCTGTCACAGTGCGTGACGGGAGACAATAACACAGCAATAAGATGGAGGATTATTGCCAAACTTTGCCCATGCAGACGATAAACAGATGCTTGATTTTGTTTTGTTTTGTAATCTCTGTATTAAAAGTCGAGAGAAAGTTGAGCGGTTGCTCAATTCTCTTCGCAGTTCCAACTCAAAAGAAACACAAAACCACTTTCAGCGCAGCGCTTTCCTTATGGCTGGAGACATTTTAAAGTAGCTTGTGTTTTATTTTGTACATATGAAGCCATAATTGCTGCTGTCTCTCACGCTGTGCCCTCGTTCTCAATGTCAGAACAATAACTGAAAACGCCATAATGGGCTCACAGCGGGCGACTGACCCAGCGTCACTGCGGCGCAGAGTTGAAAAGACTCTGTTTGAATGTTCCGGGAACTTTGCGAGAGGCAACATAACCGCTGCTCTGTTACAGCCTTTAGACTTCGAGACAAAGAGGCGCTACATCCTGGCGGCCGAGGCGGTCAACGAGCGGCCCGACCAGCGCTTCCTGCCCCTGGGGGAGTTCACCGACCGGACCACGCTCAAGGTCGTGGTGGAGGACGTGGACGAGCCGCCCGTCTTTCTCTCGCCCGTCTACCGCTGGAAGCTCCCGGAGAACGTGGCGGCGGGGACGGTGGTGGGCGGCGTCGGAGCCCGGGACGTCGACGCCACCAACAAGGCCGTCAGGTAAGAGCCGGGAGGGGGTGAGGGAGGGAGGAGGGACCACGATAATGACAAGGTGGAAGGCTGGTGGGGATGGACGGAGGGCGGCGGCAGCGGCGGCTGCTGCTCTCGTCTCCACGGCTGAAAAATAATTCCATTTCAAATAATGTCACCGCATCCATTTTTACCCTTGATCTCTGGATACCCTGTACATGCTCATATTTATCTCATATTACTTTAGTAGGAAATGAGCCCTGCTGAATAAATCATGATGCCCCCCCAACCCCCACCCCCTCTTCTTATACCTCACAGGCTTTTCTATCTATCGCGCGGTATTATCACAAAGCAACCTGGCTGGAACGCGGGAATGTAATAAAGCGCCGCGCAAGGTGGCATATGGAATTGAGATTTGCGCTCATTTGCAAGAGGGACACGTTGCAGAGGAGACGTTGCTGAGCTCGCGCTCCATCTGAGCGGAGCTTGAGAGAAGCGGCCGACGCCGTGTCACCAAAGCAAGGCCGATTAATCAATACAGGTTTTTTTTTCCCCAAGGTTCGACAAACCCGGAATTGGCGTTTGTTCCTTGTTGTGATCTTAAGTTCTTTCGAGAGAAGTGGATCAGGCACCGGTTCGAGAAAATACCGCTCGGCCAGCGAACCTGCTCTTTAAAGTTTTGTTTTCACAGCGGGTGAGATGCAGCTGTCACCCGCTGTAGGGGGGGAAGCAACACTGGGGTTGTGTATCGTGAGTGTGATGTATTATTCACCAGCTGCAGACACCATTATTCAATCCCGACAAAAAAAAAAAAGTCAACAAAGTTTTAGTGTCTCTCTCCCTTATTTTTCTCCCAGTATTTTTTTATAACAATATTTGCTTCTTGACAGCAAAACAAGGAACCACTGTTAAATGTTTCGTCGTTGCTGTCGTCGTGTTTTTGTTCCGTCCTCAGATATTCAATCGACAGGAAGAGCAACGGCGCCAGGGCTTTCAGAATCGACCCTCACAACGGAACCATCACGGTAGCCAAGGCCTTGGACAGGGAGACGGCAGAATGGCACAATCTGACCGTGGAGGCCACAGAAATGTGTAAGGGGTCGAGTTGTTTACCGCGAGGACCTGCAGCCTGTTTACTCGCTCACAGCCCATGAAATGTGTTCAGATCGCACTCCCTGATAAGCTCTGAGGAAAAGCACGACCTGCACTGTCCTGACACCCGCTGGTTAATTCCAGGAGTCCATTCCTTTATGTTTCAAAACATTAAAAAAGAACAATCTTAAAAACAAACATTTATCGGTTTTGAGACTAAACTTGTTCAAAGCCGACACACAAACAGCCAGTAGGCTCAGGACAACGTCTCACTCTCTCTCACTCTCTGTCTGCCGGTGCAGCACACAACCATTTATCCTCCTCCGCGACGGCGTTCATCAAAGTGCTGGACATAAACGACAACGTGCCGCGGCTCGCCAGAGATTACCGGCCGTATATCTGCGAGGGAACACAGGCGGGGGAGGTGTGTACGATATGACGCTCTGATGCTTTTGATTCACCGGCGACCAGTTTGAACTTGCTCGGCCAGGCGATTTGTGTAAGTTCTTCAAAAAAAAGCATCTGCGTCTCATTGCTGAGGCCACTTCATGTCCGATTGCAATGCGGCAGAATGGGGCTTTTGCAAAGCAAATAAATAAATAATAAAAAAAAACAACCACAAAAACAAAGTACAGATGAATCTGTGCAAAGCCTGCCTGGGAAATCTGCAATTTATGTCCATGTTTTTGATCCTATTTTTTATATATTTTGTCAATGTTCCTTTTCTTCCTTTTATCGCTCAGATAATTCAGCTGCTCAGCGCTTTTGATCCAGACGAGCCGGTTGAAGGACACCATTTTTATTTCTCGATGGTGCCCGAGAGGAGCATAAATCCAAACTTCACAATCAGAGATAATCAAGGTCGGAACACTCACGTCGCGTACAGGAAACACTGGACGGCCTCTCAGGCTGTATAAAGATGATGTATTTGTGACTTGAAGTCAACCCATGATATGAAACAGTGCTAATGTCTAATGCACATTTGACTTATTTATTAATTTTTTTCAGCAATAAGCCTCCCTCACGAACCTTTAGCTCACGTTACCTGCTGGACTCTATTTTGAGCTCAAAGGCAACTATGAACATGTGGTATTCCATTAAGTGAATGTTAGAATGATCACTGTCTCATAATAGTGTGGCATTAAAAGTATATGGAGTTTCTAATGAAAATGGCCACAGAGAAAAAATAAAATGAAAAGAAAAGGGAAAGACGATTACGATCCAGTGCAACAGAGCGACTTTGCATCTGCTCAGTAAGTTTGAAGGGGATGTATTTGGAAGTGTATGGTTGGCTGCAACAGCGGCATGAATAAATGAAATATTGATAAATCAAGAAGGAAGACTTTCCCTATATGCCACAAGGTATATTTGACTTCCAAAAGGAGGGAAAAAAGGCTTTTGTCGGAGTGCCATGGTTGAGTTTCATGACCGAAGCCAAAACTAAAAGAGATTTTCTTTTTCTTTCTTTTTTTCCTAAACTTACTTCTGTGCACAACGAAAATGTGATCTGACAAGGTTTTCCTGGCCTTGCAGTGAGCTGAGATTGCATTTTGAATCACATTACGTGTGACAGCTCACTTGTTATTTGGCTTCGAACCCCCCACCCACTTCCACAGCGCCCGCCGCGGAGGCGGTTTCGGTGATGCTTTTTTTCTCTCCCTTCTCTCGACTGCTTCGCTCTGTAGACAATACGGCCGGCATCATCGCACGCAGGAGCACCTTCACCCGCAAGGATCGCAGCCAGTACCTGCTCCCGGTGGTGGTGACGGACAGCGGCGCTCCGCCTCTCTCCAGCACCGGCACTCTGACCATCAGCGTGTGCAGCTGCCATCCCACCGGCCACTGTCCCAGCGGGGGGGTGGAGGCTTTGTCCCTGTCCATGGGCATCAGCCTGCAGACCCTGGTGGGTCTGCTGGTCTGCCTGGTCCTGCTCTCAGGTGAGGTCGTCACAACAACTAAAAAAAAAAACAAAAAACAGATGACTTCAGAGATTTTGGTTATTCTGTAAATATGAGAGTCTACATTTTAAATACAAATGTTGACAATATACTGACAAGTTGTCGTATATACTGCACAGTATCGTATTTAAAGATCTCATCATTTTACTCATTCAACACACTGCAGAGAAGACATAGAACACACACAAGCCTGATGTAAAAACTCTCTTCCAGCAGCTCTGCTGAACTAGCTTCCACTGGACAGCGTGTTGTTTTTTTTCTCGGCAAGTATCAACCGTGTGTGAAATAACATTTTGTTTATTTTATTAACACGTTGCTCCTCCCCACCACCAAAAAAAAAAAAAAACTATCAAGAAAAAACCCACCGCGATGCCTTTAACACACCCAATAAACAACCAAACAAACGCCTAATGCTTTGAAAAGCGGTGATTTGACCCTAATGAGCCCATTTATTCTCTCCCTCGACTCATCAGTAAAACCTGAGCAGGTTTGTACAGTGAGGGGGTTTATTATGACCTCAGCAGCTTTGTGCCCTCCCTTTGCCCACCGCATGAAATATTAATGACAATTCCTGCAGTGCAAACACTTTGTTGGATGATCATCACGTCCACCCACAAAAAACAAAAAACAACAAAACCAAACCTGCACAGCAGACAAAGCATTCAGTGCTAGAGCATCACCCGTGAGCTCAAAGACGGCTTCTGATGCAGATCAACTGAGCACAGAACCCTGCCTGTTTTGTTTGCCTGGAATTTTCAATAAAATACTTCAGTTCTCTGCAAAACACAATTCTTGTTAATTTTTGTGCAGAACGTGCACACACAACCCAAACGTAGGTGCATACATATACGTGTATAAATGGTTCACAGGCCCAGCGCCGTCTCCCAGCAGCTCACACCCCGGTGTTTAGCCGTAATGATCCCCCGCCGTGTTGTGTCTGCAGCGCTGTCTATTCTGATGCTGCTGGTGAGACGACACAAGCAGAAACAGCAGGAGGGAGCCAGGCTGGAGGCAAAGGAGCTGGAGCTCCCCGAGACCGTGTCGCAGAAGGTGCTGTATTACCAAAAAGCAGAGGGAGGAAAAGGAAAAGGAAAAGGAGGAGGAGGAGCAGCGGACCTTCAGAGCTTCAGCCAGCCGGCCGTCCCGCTGCGACCTCACCCGAGGAGGAGGAAGGAGCGAAGGCTGCGGCGGGAGGAGGTCCGGGCCAGCATACGCATGTCTCTCCGGGAGTCCCATCTCATCGGGCCGGGCGACGAGGTCTTCAGGCAGTTCATCCTGGACCGGCTGGACGAGGCCGACCACGACCCCTATGTGCCGCCGTTCGACTGCCTGAGGAGCTACGCCTACGAGGGGTGGGGCTCCCCAGCGGGCTCCCTGAGTTCGCTGGAATCGGACAGCGGAGAGCCTCAGCAGGCTGCAAGGAACCCCAGAGCACACCTGGTCCGACTCACTCCCTGGTTCAGGGCAGCAGACCACGACGACACTTTCTGAGAGCCACCTGCCTGGTGAATACATATATATATATAAGTATTACATATATATATATATATATATATATATATATATATATACTGTATATATGATTAAAGTCCCCCCA
This sequence comes from Thamnaconus septentrionalis, assembly GCA_009823395.1. NCBI lineage: Eukaryota > Metazoa > Chordata > Actinopteri > Tetraodontiformes > Monacanthidae > Thamnaconus > Thamnaconus septentrionalis. Next base: position 3,902,928 of record CM020520.1, read on the forward strand.
ACCCCTTTTTGGCGGTTCAACATATGCAGATGATGATGTGTTTTCTCTTCTCAGCAATCTTAGCTGACTTAGCCACCTTTATTTATGCTTAGCCACTTAATGGCCCCAATATATGCTGACAAGGTATAAATATCATGGACATAAAGCTGTTTTTGCAAAACACAGCGGCACTAAGTAAGGATACAAAGCCCACACCACCGTTTTTCCTCCGTTTTCTGAGCACCTTTGGTCACCGAGACGCCTGGAAAAAAGATTATATAATATTAAAATAATTACTGACTACTTAAAAAAAACTGTAAAATGTGATTCTGATTATGTCACCGTTTTATGTATTTTGCAAAAGGTTTTGTATTTGTATATGTCCCCTTTGCACCTGTGTAGAAATACAGTAATATGAATGAATAAACAGAGACTCTGTGTGGCAATTAATGAGAAGGAATAGAAGAAACAGCAGCAGCGCGGCGTAATGTGATGTTTGAGAATAAAAGTCAGTGGAAGTCAGTCATGCAGCAGCAGCAGCAGCTCAGCTGCGTGGTGAGAGCTTCGACGTTACTGGCAGATTGAACTCGCTCAGTGTTTTCTGTGTGGGTGGCGTCTAGTTGGTGGGATGCGAGGGGGGGCAGGGGGAGGTAAGGGTGACCTCCTGTAATCATGTTAGGAAGAGGTCCAGCCCCTCTTCACCTTCTTATCTGCTAATTGGCCCGTTTCGTCTGCTAAGGTCACTGCTTTCACGCAGAGACGAAAAATAATTCTGAGTGAGTGAGAAGGGATAAAAAAAGAAAAAAGGAGGAAAAACAAACTCACACGCAGGACCTATTTGGAGAGTGGCCGTGATTTTGGTGCGAGAGAAACAACTAATTGACTCAGCGTCTCCCTGTTTCATGGTGTGAATGAGTGCAGCACTCAGCGGGAAGTCTTACAGACACGACGGCGGCTCAAAGTTGCCTTCAAACGGCCCCCAACACTGGAAATAATTGATCGGACTTGCGCTTTTGAGAAGGAAAAAAAAGAAATCGTTCGCTCCAAATGGCTTCTGAATGCGCAGGTGTTTGCACAAAAGGCCTCTGGGCGAAGCAGCCTTTTAGAGTGCGACGCGTACAGTGTTGGACTTGGCCTTGGAAAAGCTCTGTTCTAATTTCTTCTTCTCAAAAGAGCTCTCTGTCAAAAGTCAGTCCGCTCCTGGTGTCATTTAACCTTCTGATTTTCCGTCATTACCTGGCGGTGAATATCACGGCTGATTTCACCCGACGGCTCTTTCTTTTCCGTAATTGTGCCCATTAGAGCCGTGCGTGCACAAAGGGCTTGTGGGAGATATGCTTGGCCGAACAGGTAGAATCAGGTTCTTCCGTTTGGCAGACAGGAAACTGATTGAAAAGATGGCTGAAATGATTTTTGAGGGGAAAAAATGATCTTTAGCATGTGCAAGCCCACAGCTTTGGCTGAGCGGGAGGGGGTAGGAATCATTCAAGCTCATGTTGCCAGCGGTACGGAGATGAAGAACTGGTTGTGCTTCGGAAATATGTTCCACCTTCGCGTCTCGGTAGAATTTCACCGTGCCAAATTACCAACCAGGCAACAAGTTGTTTTTTTTTCCTGACGGGTTCCCAGGGAGCGATGTTTCTGACGTGTTGCTGTTTCAAATGACAACAAAAAATGGCTGGTAACGCTGATTCTTGAAATTGCTGCCATATGGCCACAGAAAACAGATAATGGGGGATAAAAGATTTTATTTTTCTGTTTCTTTTCAAAGTTACACCCAGTGCACCAATCACAGCTGGGCTTGGAAAACATTGTATGATTACGTCAGGGATTGTTGGAAGCCATTTTTTTTTCTTGAAATAACAGAATGCGTGGCAAATTTACTTTCAAAAACTGAAATGGAAGCTTGTTTTTAATTGTTAAACAGATAGAAAATACACGAGACACACATCAAAACTGTAGAAGCTACATCAATTTCCCATATTGATCTGGACACCAGTTTTACTGTTGTTGTTTTGAAAAATTGAGACGTGGTCAAATACACATTAGGTCAAATTTGATATTAATTAGAGACTTCAGGGAGCTTCATTCCAACTTGTTTAGAGGAGCAACAAAACCGGCCTCAAAGCAGGACGCTGAGTCGAGCATCGCTTTGTTGCCAAATTACTGAAAGTCGCTGCTGCCCTTCAAAATTTCAGCAAACTTTTATGAGTGAGCGCTGGCCCATAATCAGGTTATTATCGCCCCGGCAGACGCCGATGTCAATGTGAAATCTGACAGCAAACGTGCTAAAAGATTATGCAAACTTTAATATTTAAGGATTTGTGGAATACATTTCCGCCGCCGAGTTGTTTCGTGCAAACCTTTTCGCGATTCTGCGTCGCTAATGAGCTTTTCCTCATGGCGCCGGCACTCGGGGATTGTCAGGCTTTGAACAGAAATTAATAAGTAAAAATGACATTCAGGATCTCGAGGAACTTGTTTTGTCGCTCATCAAAAGCTAATTGGTGGCTCTTCTGGGGGGAAACTTCCTGGCTCGGTTGCAAAAGACAGATAATGGCTTGATGTCTGTCTTGCCTCAGGCAATTGGCAGCTAGGTGGGTTTTTGTTATTTTTTCATTTTTATTTTTATTTTATTCTTGAAGTATATCACAGGTTGGAAATCGACAGAAAAAACAGTTTAGCGTACAGGTCTGACATTTGGAAGAACTATATCTGGGATATTTTTCCAATTAATATCTGTTGGCTCTGGAATAGCGGGGCTGTTATTTGTTGACGCACGTCCTCCCATTGAGGCAGTTTAACCTATTTCAGTTGGTTAGTCAGTCACTCGCTGATTATGCAGCTATATTTAAACCGGACTCCCTACTTCCTGCCAAGAGCAGAAGAAACAGTCAATGTTTTTTTCTTCATGTTTTAAAAGCCTCTTGCTAATCTGCAATTATCATTTCGCCTCAAATATAAAGACAAAAACAAACATGCAGGGCAATTTCCCCTCGACGAGCTGCAGCTGAGTTTCACAGTCGATGCGAGTCAGTGATCATCCTTCATCCTGGAGGCTGTGTCAGTCGCTGACAAAGTGCACTTGGACGTCATTCCTGTAATTTCCTGTTTGTTTGTTTGGGGGATGGGGGTTTGTTTCACTTCCACTTGTCTTGCATTGGCACCCTGGTGAGATGTATTTCTTTTTTTTGCCTGCATGTTATGCTGATCTTAAATTACTTCCGAGACATCAGAGTCCACATGATTGAAAGTACTCACGCAGATCAATCAGTCCCTTGATGTACAACCTCCTGCACAACGACAGTCTTGAGAGCTTTTGATTATATTGCAGAGTTTTCCTTTTAAATTCATCATTAGCTGCAGAATCGGTGCAGCACAACAATTAGGGAGTTTCTTGCAAGACTCAAGTTTTCAGCTGAACATGAAATGGAATTACATGGCTCAGGCCGGAGGTTAATGCTGCAGACTCGGGCGAACTTGCTTGAAGTCTACAGCCAGGCGTATCCAGTTACAGAGTGATGGAGGTGGTGGAACTTTATATATATATATAAAAAAAAAGAGTAGAAACTGGAATTAAAAGTCTGCAAGACAAGTTGTTGTTGGGCAGCATTGCGACAGGTGAACTGCATCACAAACCCAAACTGTATAAATACCACACAGCTGCTTTTGTGTTTGCAAAAAGAAAGGAAGAAAGAAAAAAGAAATTATTTAAATCAAAGAGCAGCAAGCACTGGAGGCACTTTTCCGACTTTGACCTCTCACTTCTCATCGTTCCATCCAGCGCAGGCGAGGCTGCCGCCGAATACAGAGAGATGTATTTCCCACTTATTATACACGCAGCGTATTAAGTCGGAATGAGTCCATATTGTTCTTTCTTTTTTGGGGTTTGGAAGGTGCTATATTATGGAATAGCAACGGCCCGCAGTCCAAAGTGAAAAGTCCCATTAATAAAGAAGAGATTACTTTCACTTGATGTCAAGGCCCGGTGCTGCTTCAGGATTGATGCTCTCACATTAAATCAGCCCCTTGAAAGGTCCTTCCACAGTGAACCGGCGCTGGGCATATTTGGATTTTTCCTTTTTTTCTTTTTTCTTCTCTCCACAGACGCACTGTCTCACTTCGAGGGCACGTTCACGTTGTATCAGGAAACGTCTGATACTGGGACTTGTCTTTGTCTGTCGGTTTAGTGGCGTTTTCTGTCGCATGCGATTGATGATCGCTCTTCCCCCCTCTCTCTTCCTTTCCCCCCTCCCTCTCTTCCCTCTGCTCGCAGCCACAGGGTTTGTTGTTCACTTTTTGTTGTCGGAGCCATCATTCAAAGGCGCAGGGCTCCCTTCTGACAGGCGCTGAGGCGAGGAAATGAGAAATGACTTGCGCACTTTAGCTCCTCTTCATTTCGGCTCGCCTTATTATTGTCATTATCAAGCGCGTGCATGTGCGCGCGCACATGCACGCAGGGCCAACTTTACGCACTTTGCCGGATGATTAAGCGACACCTCCCGAGAAAAAACACACCGAAATCTTGTGCAGCGGCTGTGAGCTTGTTTGTTTTTCTTCTCTCCTTTCAAAGTCTACAGTCCACGGCACCCGGTAGCTCCAGCAGACCGACACTGCAGAACGCCGCGGCCTCTGCCCGCCGCTAATTAGCCGTCATTCATAATTGATTCAAAGTCCGAGCATGAATAATAAATGGGGATGTTTGTTTTGCGGCGTATAACTCAACTACGTGGAGACCAAGCACTGCCGGGTGAGTAAAGACCACGACGTCATTGGCAAAACATTGGGATGAGCTACAGGTGTCAGCCAGCCACACCAGGCAGTCGCGCTGGAAACAGCCTCCAGCCTACAGACACTCAGCGTGCGCCTCAGGGCCGTGCACGTCACCGTCCGGCCGCAGGAGCATTTTCAGCAATCCTCTGCAGCTAACCGAGTCTCCTCCTCTTCTTGCATTTTGAATGTGTGTCTCCATTGTGTATGCACATGTTGTGAGAGTTGGGCAGAGAGAGGGAGAGAGTGAGAGAGAGGAGCAAGGAGCGGTGGGAGAAAGAAAAGTCATCGATGCAGTCCTCAGAAGTAGCACATCATTAATAACGGGGGGACCTTTGAAGATCCTGCATAAATGTCTAATTAGGTTTGGTAACCTTTAGGAAACTCAAGTGGATGAATACTAAACAGGCGGCGGGACCCTGCGCGGCATGGTAAACTAGCCGCTCAACATGTGCGGCAGAGAGCGTGCCGACGCCGAGGCGGCCGGCGAGCCGGTTTAAAAAGGGCAGGAGATTTCAAAGCTGCAGCGCTGACCCGTCCAGAAACCCGGCGGCGGGTTTTCACCGTGGCTGACCTCCCCGCGTGCACGCTGGCTCGTCGTCCGTCGTAACAAAAGCAAGCAAAAATTATTTTTTCCCTTTTTTTTTCCATCTCCCGCTCAGTTTGTGTGCATCGTGGCTGTCGTGAGCCCTGTTGGCTTGGAGAGAATTCACAGTGTTGAGCATTCAGGCCACCAGCCACGTCTGCGCTGCTCAAACAGACGTGACCTCTAAAAAGCTTCCAGGAACATGCAGTCCTGCCCTTTGTGGTCTCTCTTCCCCCTGTCTTAGGGCATGTGAATTAAAAACATATCATCATATTTATGCAGCGCTACATCTTGAAGTTCACATTTAGCAACTCTGGCTGTGGATAAAGACGTGCAAATTGCTGCCAATTAATCCCTTTAAATTTCCACATTCCGACCGTTTCCTGGTACTAATTGTTCATCCTTGACTCCTCCAACCCCTGCGATATTTTTTTTAATCAAATGAGCTCATTGATCTCTAGGAATCAGCATCTTGTTTACAGCCTCCTGGAAGAACCTTCAGCTTAAACTATTGGTGAGTCTGTTGGTTTAAGAACTCGGTGGATTTGAGAGACCTTTCCTACTCCTTGCAGCCAGTTATCCAAACTCCAAGTCGTGCTACTTTTTTTTTTCTCTACCATGTCCAGCTTTCCTAAAAATAAACATTCTCTCTGCTCAGATGTCTCAGACTCATCACTTTGAGGCAATTTAAACATACACATCCCAAGACGCACATTGCAGGAGAACTCGCACTCACACCCGAGCAGAGGGACAACCCATATGCAAACAAGCACGCATGCATACACACACACACCCCGAGTTGTCAGAGCGCGGGGTAAAATCAGAGGGGCTGCTAATGGAGGCGGACAGCTCGGCTGCTGTTTCATCAAAGTGCAGAAGGAAATGCAGATCTGCGTCCTGCAGGATGCAATTGGATCGGCTTCCTTCCGTCTGCCGACTTTGAAAAGGCAGACAGAAAGAAGGCGGCACCAGCGGGGATTCGGCAGCCTCCATCACCAAGTAAAAAAATGAAAAGAAAAAAAAAGGTGACTTTTGTCGGCGAGTCTGTCCACAAGAAATATTTACTCGCTGTCTCGTTCCGGTGTTGCGCCGCCCGTCGGGAGCCTGAACACATCCCCAGGCCTGATAGCTTCCTCCAGCTGGCTGCCACGTGATGAGCTTCAAATGATTTTCCTGGTTTGATTCATAGCGAGGAGCGCAAACGTCCTCAAACGAAAAGTTTTTTTCTCCATCTCTTGTTTAAAATGAGCAGAGTGTGGGCCCGGCTGCACCAGCTACTGAAATTGAACGACGTCTTGGTATTAAAATTTGGTTGACCTTATAGCTGAGCCCCTCGCTAATATGATCGCTGTCCATACATATGTATATATATATATACATATATATATATATATATATATATAAACGTATAAGTATATAAAACACAGCAAGACATGAATGTTGAAAGTAATTGCATGGCGGCTTAGTTGACCAGATGTCTTGTCGTGAGGTGTCAAAACAAACTCATTTTTTCATGATTGCCAATATTTCCAGTACCGTGCAAACTAAGCACTCTGAGGCTGAGGAGAACTCTGCTTCAGCCTGCAGAATGTCTGGCGGTGCACGGCAGGAGAGGTCAGGGAGAAAATGTCCCGGCCTCGGTCGGAACATGTCTCTCATAACCTGCAGCCACAAAAGCGAAAAGTCTGACTAATTATTCCAATCAAAGCAGGAGCTGAGACAGAGTTCTCCCTCCTACTCCCTCCTCCCTGTTCCGTCTCCTGAGGGACGCCAACGAGAAAGGTGTCAACTAGTTTTTTTAATTATTATTTGCCATATTGAGGCGGCGGCGTGTCTGCAGAGGCCCCTCGTTTTCTGAGTGAACGGTCCCAGAACGAGCTAATGACATGTTAATGCTGAATGGCAGACATTAGGGAGGCCAAATGACGGCAATCCCAATTACCTGGAGGGGGTTCAAGGGGAGGATGACGCACCTCAAGTCTGTGTGCGTGCGTGCTTTTGTCACACAAACAAACTCAGTAAACACAAATAAGGTGCGGAAGAGTGGCTGGAAGGACTCAGGGGTGGCTGACAAAGTGTCACAGATCTAAAGGGAGAACTGAGGGAGCTTGGAAGCGGCGCAAGTTCAACTCTGACAAGGTGAACGCCTCCACGCTATGACAAAAAAAGAGAGAGAGAGAAAGAGAAAGAGAGAGAGAGTTTCCCCGTGAGAACAATTATGGCAGAGAAGCTCATACCTGACCAGAAATGTCACGAAACTCTGAGCTCTTTGAACTCTTCCTGCCAAAAACTTTTGATTGTCCTTTTTGTTTGTCCTTTTTAGAAGTTATTATTATTTTTTTTTTACATTTTTTCCTCCTCCTGTTCCTCCTGTCTACAGTTGCCTCCCAGTTTGGCAGGTCTTAGGGAACGCGGCGATCTGTCTACTTCAGCGGCTGGGGCCAAAGCATGTGGGAGAAGGTCGGCTTTTCGGAAGACTGAAATTTTCCTCGGCAGATTCACCGTTTGCTCGTTTGTTTATTTATTATTCATTCCAATTCCCAGAGCTGGTTGCGCAAACGTTTCTGTTAGCATGTACGGGTTCTTCCCGTTCGGGCCGGGGAGGCTCAGCCGTAGGATTCCCGTTCCGCTCCTCGGCCTTGTGCAGCATATGGCCATTGTGATGGAGGGTAAAAGGAAATGACAGGCCATTTGAAGATGCTCCAGTCCCCCCGCGCCATGAATAATGCAGAGGGTGCAGCAAGCAGGTTCCCGGCGCAGGCTTCAAAGTTTATCGGCACCCCCCCCAACCCAAAACCCAAACCCCCCTCCACCCCCCCACAGTCTCCTGCAGGGCCTGGTCAAACTCTATTAAATATGACCAGGATAAATCCATCCTCTCATTGTGCAATTTGGCTTTTGTTTTTGTTTTTTACACGTGGAGGGAAAAACAAAAAACCCAGACGCGCCATCACCTAGAATTGACCGAAATAGAGAGAAAAACAGCCGGTGAATTATTAATCATTTGGTCTGACCGCGGGCTCATTTGCTCCCCCCCGCCTCCCAGTGCAAATATGGAAATCGCGGGTGGCAGATAATATGACCGATGAATATTTTCATTAAAGCTGTCGGACAAACGCAGTTACAAAGGCAGGAGGAGAGCCACGGGGGATTTGAAGTTCTCCGAGCTGATTAAACACAAAGGACGCGGGGGGAAAAATGCACGGAAGAAGCAGATAACAGTCCCATTGAAGGATCTGCTGCTGCTGCTGCTGCTTATCCGTCGCCATCGGAATTTGTAATGTTGGCTCCATCCCTCTGTTTGGTAACGCCGCTTCTCCTGCACACAGGGTCAGGGCCAGGGTCGCTGGAGCGCGTCCCAGAGGGCACACAGAGAGACAAGCCACCGTGCACACTCGCCCAATGTGTGTCTGCAGCAGCTGGACACGAGCCAGAAAGACACACTGGGAGGAGTTGCAAACTACAAAACCGGCAGAAAGGTTGGGAATGGAACGCACAGCTTTCTTTCTGTGAGGTGCTGAGCACCACTGAGCAAGAATATCAAGATGTTTTAAAAACAAAGTTCAATGCCCTACAAGAACTTATGCAGTGCAGAGTCAGAGGCCGAGGTCGACTTTTTGAGAGGAAAAAAAAATTAACCAGAGTGAGTGAAGATAACAGTTCATGTTTTTGGCACCTCAACATTTCCAGGAAAGCTAAGTCAAAAATGAAACAGCCTGCGTTTTGTCACCAGTTCGGACATCTAAAATTTCCAATTCTCGCAACCTGTTGCACTAATCCGAACACGCTGACCTACTTTCTGCTGTCGCCGCGCCGCGGCTCACTCGCACACATCTCGAGATAATTATTCATCCTGCCCAGGTCTGGGACCCGTCTAATTTGTGTGGAAGCGCAGAGTACACAAACCTTCAGGTCTGACATTTCTCTCGCTAACGGGCGGCCAGCTGTGAGCTCGGGGCTGAGAGAGAGACAGAGAATAAAAGATGCTGCCGCGGCGGCGGCCCTTTGATCTTCCTTTCACCCCTTTTTCTCTTTTCCAGAGGAGCAGCAAGGAGTCGCACAGCTGATGCCGGCGCCGCGACCCAATAAATCTGCCACCAACGGGCGTCCGGCGCCGCCGCAGGATTATTCATCTTTATTTTGGCTCCGGTGCGATAGCAAGGAAATAGAGGGTCTTTGGTGTTTTTGTTTCGTGCTGGGTAATCGTAAAAATAAATATTCACCGCCAAGCTAAAATATGCAAGGATTAGTGGCCGGTCCGGGGTTTAGAAATTGTTTTTCCAGTATTTATCTTCTCCCTCGACCATGATGCGGGAGGGGGGGGGGGGGACTGATCGCTGAACAACAGGTGTACATTTTTTTTCTCACATTCGTGTCGATTTGATGTAGCCGATGGAAGTTTGGATTGACAGTAAACGAAACCATTTGAGTCCAAATTGTTACCTGAAGCATGATTATTTTTCTCTTAAAAAAAAAAAATGTGCAGGAAAATATCCAGTAGCAATTTGTGCCATTATTAAAATGGAATAAATTTGGCTGAAGCACAAATCCTGTAGCAGAAAAGCCGCTGATAGAAATTCTAACCCACCCTCACCTTTTGTATTTTGGTTTCTATTTTTAGTTTATATAATGAATGAATTGTTACTGAAGAAACCCACCCAGAAAACAACAAAAGTTAAATTGATCCGCTTTGCAGATGCCTTGCTATTTTATTAGAACACACTTAAGAATAAGGCAGTATTTTACATTTTCAATGGCAGATACAAACGCTGCTCATCAGAGTAACCAGAGGTGACGGTGTGATAAATGTCAAAGTGCTGTTCCTCATGAAGCCCGCAGGCTTGTCTTTCCCTCAAGCAGGCGTCCATGAGGCCGAGCTTTATCGACACAGTTCAGGCAGACAATCCGAACAGGGGGACAAAAAAAACTGCTGCTCATCTTCCAGAGAGTCTCTAAAAATGGGCCGTGTCTTTCCCAGGGCAATTTGTTGATGACGCATTGATAAGAATCAAGTGAAGTGTCTGTCATTGACCAGGGAAGCTCCCACCCACCCAGGACAGCCCGCCAGCGCCCCAGGACTGCCTCCCCACCCTGGCAAACATGAGTAATCAAGCCAGCGGCCTCAGATGGAAGCCCTGATAGCAGAGAGGATCCCTGATTGCTCTTAATCGGCCCCGGGTGACAGCACTTTTAAGATCCTCTCCTTTGACTGACAGCCGCTCAATCAAAATCAACAACTCGTCAGAGGCACTCGAGCCGCAGTTCTGCGTCAGCTGTCGCTTTTCATTTTGCACTCTTTGTGTGGAGAATCCTTTTTATTTTCCATCACTGAAATGCAAAGGGGAAGACTCTCAAGAAGACTGAAGAGTAAAAGGTGATGAGGCTCTATTGTGTGAAAGTACGCACGGTGATGATTATGACGGGCTGATTTTGGATGTGGCTGAAATTACGTTTCATTACAGTTGGAAAAGATTTCAATTTGTAAATATAATGTGCGGCTTTCACAACGAGTATCTGGAACTTTGGAAGGTGCCCATTCACAAGGTCTGTGCCAGTCGGCCCACTGTTACTAATTCTGAAAGCTTCGCTGGTTCTGCTGAATAGAATCTTTGGGAAAAACTGCAGACACAGAAATTTCGGTTGCTTTTATCTCTGAATAATAATTTGAAAGTTTAAATAAAAAAAAAAACTCCACACCAGAAATTTCTTTTTTTTCAATGCTGATCACGGCCAGTTCCTCAATTCACAGAGTCCAACAGTAGAGTCAATAGTACTGACTCCTCCTTGTGCAGCATAGCTTTCAACAAAAAAAGGCAAAGGAAACGGGTTTAGCATTCAACATGCGAGAGGCCAGCTACGATTAAAGACGCAATCGTGTTCGGGTTAGTTTCATCATAATTAGCGCGTGCGCTTGCTCACGACTTGAATCTCAGATGTTTTGGGGATTTTTTTTTTTGTTTTTTTGCCAGGTTCAAAGCTTTGGAAACTGTGTCAATACCTGTAAGGGGACGGCGTATTTACCCTGCAAAGTTTCACAACAAGTTGGTTGCGGCGCCTTGCATCACTCTGCATTATACAGCTAAGTTGTATTCATGGAACTGGGTGGGAGGGCGGGGGGGGATGGGAGAGATCCTCATCAGCTACACAGACGCACGCAGCTGCAGGTCGTTAAGACCTGATGACCAGAGTGACCACAGCTGCGGCTGACGGCAGAGCACCCAGCACAGACTCACTTCAGACATTCAGCTGCTTTTTTGGAAAATGTTTTCTACGGGAAACGGTATTTTGAGGACATGAAATTAAATTAATGAGAACAACAAAAACAAGGACTTGGGAGAATACGCTTGAAATAACAACACTTACTGACGACAGGGTCTGCACAAAGGCGCCGTGGCTGATCCAACATCCTGGTGTCTCATCACGTAAAGGTCAGTCAGCCAGGCCGTCACAGGAGAGAGGGCGAGGCAACAGGTCAATCCACTGTTTGGGGGAACACAATAAAAACTGTCAGTCGGAGCTGCTGGGATGTGAGACAAAGTGGCACAGGTGGGATGAGACAGAGCGCAGGTGAGGCAACGAGGTTACAGGTGAGACACATCTGAGAGGGCCATCACACAGGTGTGTGTGTGTGTGTGTGTGTGTGTGTGTGTGTGTGTGTGTGTGCGTGTGGGAGGGGCATGAATCAAGGAGATCATTGACATGACATTTTGGAGTTTTTTTGTCGTCGCCCATCGACTAACGAGCGCGGCTGAGCGTTTCGACTTGCTGATGCGCGCCGCGTTGTTTCAGCGGCTGCGTGAGCACATTTTTAAGGGAGCCGCTCGCGACTGGGCCCCTCGACTCCCTGCAGAACCCTCAGATGGAACCCACTGTGAGCAGCACAGTCGTCGGGCCGCCTGCGCCGCCTCGCCGCTCTGTGCTGATCGGGCCTTTCAACTACAAACGCCTCATCAAAAAGATGAGATGGAAATAAAAAAAAAGAAAAAAAGAAATAAATCAGACTCCTACCTTTTTGAAGCTGCTCTCTGCGTCCATGAACTTTCCGAAACACACTGAAGACTCATCGCGGAACCACTTTTCAGCCACTGATCATCCTCCTGCGGTTCACGTGGAGTTTATTAACAAGGTCTCTGTTTATTTACCTCAGACCGACTGACTGAAATAATTTCCTGCAGTCCTCAATACTGAATGCTGTTTTTTTTTTATTATCATTATTGTTGTTTTTCAACCAAAAAAAAGATAAAAAACATAATTTGCACGATTCTGCCTTTCAAAATAAATAATAAGAACAATAATAATACATTTCAGCTGTACATGTTGACATCCAATTCATAACAGAACTTCTTTAACTGAAAAAAAAGAAAAATAAATAGCAAAAGGCAACACAATGTGGTTACAACCGTACATCGTCCTTTCAGCGTCGACAAAACAGACCACGCACATTACTAATCTCAACTCTGGATGACAATAAATGCTTTTGACTGCAAACTACAGAAGCCGAAAACTCATTTACCTACAAACTGCAACTTGGTCCAGTAAAGTGAGCGTCACCTCTAAAATAAAAACTTTTTTTTTGTTTTTGTTTTGTTTTGATTTGATTTTTGATAAGATGAACACAATGCGGATTGTTCCATTAGCAAAGCTTTCACACGTAGCAGATCCCAGACACTGGCCCACTCTCCGCCCCTTGAAAAAAAGAAAAAAAGAAAAAGACAAAAAGCAGAACAATTAAATTTCAGTGCTTAGAAAATATACATCGGGCTCGGAAATAGTAAGGCGTAAGAAAAAGACACACGACGTTGCAACATCGGCAAAATTAACGAAAAGATTCTCCGCTTCCGCCTCCGGAAACATCAAAGTAACAAGAGCATCACCCACTTCGTCATCACCTTTCCTTCGCACCTCAACTTTTTTTTTTTTTTTTATGTGTTGCACGTGACAGCAGCTGCAAATCAAGTCTCTCCTCTGTTTAAATCGGCTTATCGTTACCGTTGCTCTCCGTCCCCCCGGAGAAAAAAACAAGAACAAAAAAAAAACCAGCAACTGGTGTCATTCCGGTGACGGCTGATCAGCCTGCAGGGACGCTTCATTTCATGAGAAACATTTACATTTCTTTCTTTTTTTCGCCTTTCAGCACAACGAAAGCAAAGAAAAGCATCAAAGCCGGAGCGCTGGGTTGGTGCCCGCCGCAGGAATGAACAGACAGGTGCCTCTGTGTACAAATGTTCCCCCATGTTTGCATTCTGCAAGTCAATGGTTGTTCTTGGACAGGGGCCCAAAAGGGGAAAAAAAAAATTATCTTGAAACCTTTAGAATGTCTTTTTGCCCACAAGGTTCCTTCCTCGGTAAAGCCACTTTTTGACGTCAAACGCCTTGCCGTGGCACGCTTTGTGAGAATCCATACAAGGTAAACAAACCGAAAAAACCTTTGAAGTCCCAGTGTTGTCCTCTCAATCTGTCCCATGCTGTCTTCCAATCTTTCCCTCCTGACCAAAAAAAATCATTTTTCTCCAACAATAAATAATTTTTTTAGACTTTTTTTTTTTTTAAAGTCCAAATGCTAAAATGTGACATTTGGAGGGCTACGAGAAAACTGTGCCGCCTTCGCTGTTGCCATACAGGTCGGCCAGCTTTTTGAACCGCGGTCCCCAATTACTGAGATAGTCATAGTTCTGCTCCGAGTCTGTACTTAGCGACTCCAGAGAGCTGAGCGACTCGGCCACGGAGCCGCTGCCTTCAAAAGCGTACGTCTGCAGGGAGTCATAGGGGGGCGCCGTAGGGTCCACGTCGGCATCTTTCAGTCGCTCCCAAATAAACTCCCGGAACACCACGTTGTCCGGCAGGGTTTTGTAGGAGGGGCGGGTGGCCGCTGGGTAATGGAAGAAGGTGGGCGTGTCGGGCGTGACGTCCCGCCGCACGCTGGGGTCCCGGATGACGTTCAGGTTGCGGAGGGTGACCATGTCGAAGGCCTCCGTGTCCTCCTCGCCGCCGCCCTCGTCGTCGTAGCGCACAATGTTCTCCCTGATGTCCCGCTCCTCCTCCAGGATGAGGGGCTGCTTCCTCCTGCGGCGCATCGTCACGATTAGCAGAACCATCACTGGAAGGACAGGAGGGGGAGGAGACATAGGTTATCAACTGACGCTAACCCTCAGGGGGCAGAGGGTTGGACCGTTGTGTGCTTTCGTCTCTTGCCTCCCAAAATGATTTGAACTTACAATTTAAGAGGGCTCTTAGACTGAGTGCATAACATTTACACAGCTAGTTTGCTTAGAGCAACCATAAAAATCATATCAACCAATTCAGTGAGATGAAAGTCATTCATAAGTTACGATAGCATGTTTAGCTAAAGTAATAGGAGAAACGTCAAAACAACTGGCATTTAAACAACTAAACTAATGGTTGAAGCTCTGTAGCGAGTTCTTTAAAACTGAAAAACAAATCACTCACAGGGAGGAAAACGCTGAAACGCTGAACACAAACAGACAAAACCACTCCAATAGGGCAAAAGAATCAAAATAAAAAAAATAATTGTGAAATGAAAAAGGAAACCCGATTTGACATGTGAACACTGGAGCTATGGTGGCTGCCGCAGAAACAGACGTGGTAATTGAGAGCAGGTGGAAACAATCAGACCAGTGGAGACACGACGAGGGGAAAGGGCAAGTTCCCCGACACAGGAGGAGACTTGACTTTTCAAAATAAAATGGGAAGCCATGCGACAACACGGACGAGTAACTAAACATTTCATCCAATTCACCTGGACATGACCATTTATATACGTGACTGTTTTTCCACAGACGGCTGTACGTGGCTCTCTGAGATCCAACCAAAGCCGCCCCTTCAGCCCCCGGCGCGCTCTCCCATACATTACGGCTGAAAATAACTCTCCGCCCAAGAAAACTGGCAAATGTCTAATGATCCTCTATCCATCAACGTCGGGCTGCTGCCAGTGAAATATCGCTCGGCGGGGCCCTGCGTTTCCTTTGCCGTGTCGAGTTGGCGCAGGAAGAGGCCTAGGAAGCAAATCCAAACGCCGCTTCACACCCTCTAATAAGGCAACAAATGGGGGAGACGGAGATGGGGAGAGGGGCGGCTGTCACATGGGAAAGGCCGGAGGAGATGAATGGCTGGCTCACTGCCGGCCACTCGGCCAACGCCGCCTCCCAACAGCAGCAGCGGGGTTTCTTTGCGACGTGCACGGAACGACGCCCAGCTCTCTGGGAAGCTCCACTCACATTTCAGACAGAGCGGCAAAAACATTTCTGCAGAGGATCTGGTCTCTCCGATTTTCTTCTTCTCCTTTTTTTTTTGTGAAGTCAATTTAAATTCAGTTCGATTCAGTGGGGTCGTCTCCAAAGTGAATTACAAAGTGGCACATTGAAATAGAATATTTTCAATGCTTTCCAGCAAATCTCTTTAGGGCATAATGCCTAGAAGGCAGCCGCGATGCGTCACAGGCTGGAAATGGGCCAACATGCGAACACGTCCTACTGGGACGAGCCGCCCGGATGGCCGGGAATACAAATAGTCAGTGTGTGTGTGTGTGTGTGTGTGTGTGTGTGTGTGTGTGTGTGTGTGTGTGTGTGTGTTGGGTATCAAGGGTCTTGTAAGAAATGATTTCCAGCCCCGACAGCAGAAGCCAACAACACACTATCACGGCGTGTCAGGAGCTCGACTACTAACACGTTCACAGAAAACACTGGCTGAATGGAAAAACACAGAGTGAATGGGTGCTCGGAACCGTCTCGCTGCTAATGGAACGGCCTCTCTTTCTGATCACCTTTCCTTATTTATGGCAAAAATCTTTTTTGACCATGTGCCCTGTGAAGGCCGGCATCAAAATACAACTTCACACCAAAAGAAGAAACTCTCTCTCAAGTAAATGAAGGCAGTAAAGGTCACACTTTCTTTTCTAATTCTAAAGAAAAGGTTTCTTGGATAATAAGAAGTTCCATTCAGACTTTTAAGTGACTTTTCACTGATGTTTTTCTGCTGTAAAACTACAGAAAAGCACAAGATTAACAAATAAAAACCCTCTTTTCTAAAAATGCAAGACACCTAGATAAAACTAAAAAATTAGGTATTATGTGACACTGATTCGACTTCTTGAATCTATCATGATGCTTTCACTGTGAAAATAAATTCTGCCCTGATTTATTGAAGACAACGACGTCTTGGTCCAATGAGGGATGGCTCATGTTGGTAAATGTCTATGTTGTTGTGTTTCGGGATTTGCTGTTGCATGTTGCACTTCAGGGCCATTGTACTCAAAGAGGTATTAATGGATTTAAAAAAAATGCTTTGTAGTTTTTCCTTACATGTCTTTATATTAGCAGCAAACTAATTACAGTCAGTCCTGAGTCAATTGTTCCCATGGGGCTGTTCAAAAGTCTTTTATCCTAAACTGTTTCTGTTTGTGCATGTTTATTATTCGCCAACAAAAAACACCATAACGTGCAAGAAAAATCCCATTTATCAGATTTATCCTATACATGTCTGTCAGTAATACAGTCAGTGATGAATTCAGAATGTAAAAGCCACTCGGCCATCGGAGGTTCAGGTTGTGAAACGCCTGGTTTTACATCACGGCCTCCAGTCAAGCCATCAAACCTTTCCATTTCAGGTTTCAGTCATCATTAACTATTATAAGTGTTGAGACAGAGACTCACTACCAAACCATATACCTTCCACTACACTACCAAACCATCACACCTGTTTGTTTTTATTTCTGAAGAAAGAAACAAATCTATGAATGTGCCCTCAAAATATATAACCTCTGAAATAAGATATATTTTGCCTCATCATGTTGAACCTACCTTCAATAAAAACACCAAGATTTTAGTTGAGACTTTTACTTAGACACTTTATTCTTCAATCTCTTGTTCTAACTCTGGACCTTAATTCAACCTAGAAGCAACCTTCTACCTCAAACACTTGAAAAAGGGCTTGACTTTCCTCAAATCCTTGCAGTTTTTTTGCTTTTCATATATTTTCTCTTTATTTTCCAGCAAGTTGCGGAGTAAATGTGAAGCTGTTCAGAAACAGACACACTGTCTGCCATCCGAAGACAGACAAATAAATAAAGGCACAGCCAGCGAGTGGGCGCAGGGGAGATGGTAAAATGAGGGACACGAGTGGAGATTTATAGAATGAGGCTGATGAGATAGAAATAACTGGCGAATCAGAGCACTACGTAATGTCCTAATTGGGCCTCTGGGGCATTCGGCAAAAAAACCTGATTTATTCTTGTTAAAAGAAAAGAAAAGACAAGAAAAGAAAAGAAACGAACTTCACAAAAATAATGATCATCTCAGAAATTTGGATGAATCATCCAAAAGTGGCTGCAACATTTAAGGAGGGTTTTAAATGACAGCTAGGGACAAACACAAACACAAACACAAACACACACACAAACACAATACAGCCTGGCATTTTCAGGAATACCGCCGCTGGGGATGCAGGACAAAAAGCCCCGTGATTAAATCTAAAAATATCAACCTGTGATTAATGGCCACTTAGCTTATGAGCGCATACGGCTCGAGCTAACTCCCGCACAGCCTCTAATGTGGGCTGATGGGTGAAATCAGCGCCGCTGTATCAGGCACTCGGGCTCAAGTTTGCGGATGCGCTCGATAAACCCCCAGGACGGGTGGAGAAGTGGCACTCCAGCCGCACAAAACACACAGGCCCCTGTTGGAATCACTTGTCTGGCAAGTCACAACTGCACTGGATGCACAGTCGCAGCGTGGACCAAAAGACATTCAAAGGGAAGGGTCGTCAGACAAGGTCACAACAAAGGTCAGGCCAGAGTGGAAAGGAAAGGAGAAGAAGGAGAAGGAAGCTGTGATGTAGGCCAGCAGAGGCAGGAAAGACGCTGAATCCAGGCGTGCAGAGGTGGCGAGCACGGAGGAATGCACGCAATGTACACACAGACACACAAACAAGGCGACTTCCTAGGTGTGTTAGACCGAAGGCCATTAGTTCTAAGAGCGGCCCGAGGCTACGCCGCAGAATGGCTTTCATTAGTGAGGCTGGACTCAGGGCTGTGTGGCCACATATTTTCCTCCGCTGCACTTTTGAAGTCGCCATCTATCACCCCAAAAATAAATAAATAAATAAACAAGGCTTTATGTTACAACATACATATATATATATATATATATATGTATATATATATATATATATATAAATATAAAGAGGGGCAGAGAGAGATAGATAGATAAAGGATGTCAACCTTCAAGGGTTACTAGAGGTAAGTTTGACCCCATCACAGTCTCTCACTGCATTTGCACTTTTGACGCTCCACAGCTTTGCGAGGAGATCAGCTGAGCAGCAAAGTGTGACTCCGCCTCGATGCGGGAACACCTCCTTCGTGGCTTTTATGAGTAATAACGCAGTCTGGAGGTAATGGCTCGCCGCTGCAAACACCCTTCAGGCCACACTGATGAATTCTCAATTTACATGCCGCTTTACGTGTCTTTAAACGTGCTGGCGGGCCGTGAGCAGTAGGTGATGCAATACACCGTTCACTGCGATAGCGTGTACTTGACTTTACAAAATATGGACTACAAGAGAAAAATGGAATAGTCTAAAACTCTATCAGTGGCACAAATGCACATAATTGCTTGTTTTATTTCTCCCGTCTTTTTCTCGTACAGTTTGATGTGCTTTAATGTCGGCGGGGAGCTGTCAAAAACAGCTACGTCACTGCCAAAAGCAGCTTCTAAAATTAAATCTGTTGAAGCTTTTACGCACACGTGTGCACACACACAGTTTACTAATATTACATTGAAATACATATGTATTTTTAATTCAATTTCTTCAGTGAGCATTAATAGATAGATTTCCTGTGACACATTTGAATATATGTTTAATACAGTATATGTTTTATTATAAATGTATGTTTTCATTTATTTCCTGAGTCCAGCTGAGCCCGGCGAATACGTAGATGCTGGAGTGAATTGACTCTGGGTAATTGATCCCTGAGGATTTATTTCACTCGTCCACATCCAGACAGATATTCAGTTACTAACGAAGCTCAGTTTCATGTGTTTTTAGCAGGAAGAATGTCAGGGAGGAGGATCTTTCTCAGGTTTGACACGGACACAGATCCCTGCATCCAGCTGAGGCAAGATTTGTTTGAAGAAAAAAAATGCAACAAATTAAGGGATGAGGCTGGGAGATTTTTAAACACTGAGGTGAGCGGTGTTTTGCAGCGCAACATGGTAATCTTATCTGCAAAGGTTGTTGGCTTGATTCCAGCTGAAACATGCCACAAACAAATGGAGCCTGTGAGGTATTTGGGGCACACAGCTGGAAAGCTGAAATCTATTAGAGGAAGGTGCGCCAAACATGTTAGAGGTGTATATGTGTGTGTGTGTGTGTGTGTGTGTGTGTGTCTGTGCATGTGTAAATCATGATCAATAAATAAATACATACAATATGGCCTATGTATTCTTACAATTTATACGTATGTGCTGGATTTTGTAGGCCGTCGCATCATTTATTACCTCGTCCCAAAATCTGATTTAGATTTTATTCTCAAAGCTCATGAAGTAGCAGAAAAAAACTTTTTCCTGTTTGAACTTTCATTCTAAGTTAATGAAAGTTCTTGAATTCAAAAAGTGTTGTTTTTTTAAAAAAAAAAAAAAAAAGAAAAAGAAAATTCCTCCTTACCACCCACCCACTCCCCCGACCCCAAATCCCCTTATTCTCAACCCTGACACTCCTGCACTGAGGACAGATTCATAATAGAAGAAAATTAGGATTCCATAGACTTTTTTCCCAAAAGTGTTCCTCTTTGCTGACCTCGATGAAGTTCTTTTCAGTGGATGAGGATGGTAACATGGAGTTTCTTTGTTACAGCTTCAAGAGATTGAAATTTGCCGATTTTCTTATTACAATGATTATTATGGTTAAGTTCCATACAAGGGCACTTGTAATGCAGGCATCATTTTATCTGTAATGAAGCACCTTTCCCCCACTGTACTATTTACTCTCTCCAAGCCAAGGCTCCTCTAGTCTTGCACTATGTGCACTGGGACTGATTGACTTCTGGGCTCTTGCTGTGTAAACTCTTATATCTGAGTGTCTTTCAGTACCGATGGAGCCTCCAAAACACTGGGTGTCGTGTTGAGTGACCCTGTCCACACATACACACACACACACACACACACACTGTTCTTACCCAGCAGCGTGATGATACAGCCCAGGATGGCCATGAGAGCCCCGGTGCTGAGGCCGGTGGCGGTGTACGCCACGGCGCCGCAAGACAGCGCCACGCCGTCGGAGTCGCAGTCGCACACGCGCACCGAGAGCGTGTTGGTGCTGCTGAGGGCGGGATTCCCGCTGTCCACAATCAACACGGGCAGTCGATACATAGGTTGCTCACTTCTGCGGAAGCCTCCCCGCTTGGTCAGTATGGAGGCCGTGTTGTCTGGGGGGAGAAAGAAAAAAGAGAAAGAAACGACAAATAAAACATCAGTGAACCCGAAGGGGGCAAAACATTGTATTAAAGTTGCATAAAAGCTTTAGTGGCTTCCAGCCAACCATGAAGTGAAACTCTGACTAACAGGAGGTGGGACTGCTGTGCTTTCATTCTGCAATTTGGAAGTGTTTTTTCATTTTTTTTCTTTTTTTTTTGAGTGAGGACGCTAACAGATGGTGGTATTAACACGATTCATTATATGACACAACAGCACATTTCTCTCTCCTGATCTTGGCCACCTGTTGGCGAAAAATAGGTTTGGTTTCTCACATGAAAATTTCTCAGGAAAATGAGAGGAAGAGGCAGCCAGAGGACAATGCATTTCCAAATAATCATCTGTTGGAAAAAAGGACGTACATTGAAAAGAAAAAAACAAAACACTTTGAATTTTAAATTTGATTTTGCTTTCACGTGCAACCCAAGTAGGTCCTTCATAAGAATACTTTTATGACACAGCGGCTCAAGGCAAAGAGTGAAATTCAGAGCCAGAAAAACCTTAACGCGTGTTTCAAAGCCGACCCCTTCATCAATTTTTGCTGAAATAAAATGTGATTGTCTTCTGAGATTGAGGACCTTGGCTCTCTCCTAAAGTGTTCCCAACACCCTTCCTCACTAATTCAACCATCTGCGCCTCAATTGTTCAATCAGCTGAGCAGACCTGGAGTGCAAAGGTGAGTCAGAGTCCTTCCCTTCACCTTAGTCAAACTTCTCACAGCAACCTTCTCCACGTCCTCGTCTCTTTTCTTCCACCTGTTCCTACTTAAGTGCCGAGTCTCTAATCTTAAAAGGTGCAGCCATGCACTGATAAGTATCGTGAGACACAACACAAATTGGCATCTTTTCTTCCCAGTCAATGTCTTAGTGGTCAAGTGAATGCCTCAAATAAATACAAACAACTGAGAAAGTTGAAAACTGTTGAACTCCATTATTATTATTATTATTATTATTATTGTTCAGTGGCAAACACAATCTCACTTCGGCCTTGACGACTGGGTGTCACAGCGCTATGAAAAACAACTTTTTAAGTGCCGCACAGTACTTCAGTTCTCAACAACAACAGCAAAAAACAACAACAACAAAAAACACAATTTTTCTTCTTCTTGGACGAAGCTCTCAGAAGCTGTCTGGCAGCCAAGTTGCTTCACATGGATGTGCAATCACATGGATTACAGTGGCGCAGCCACCCCGCTGCTTCTGCTGATGTCGCATCAAGAATGTGGGCAGTGGAGCCTCAGCCTGAGTGCCAGCAACACAAAGTAATACAACACAAAACAGGAAAAACAGCAGCTGACACTTGATTAGGGCCTGACTTCAATTCAGTCAGAGACGTTTTTTCTAAAGACTGTTAAATGCTTGTTTATAGGTGGACAGCAAGTCAAATTTCAATTTGTCAGAGTGTTTTCCTGCCGTGTGGTTCCCTGTGGCCTTGCATTCAGCAGAACAAGGCCAAAACATAAAGGGCCATGACACAAAATATTAAATTAACAAACAATTGCTTTTTTGTGTTGGTTGGGGGTGATTTTCTTTACACTCTCAATCCTCAAGCAATTACAAACAGGGGGGAAGAGAAACAGTGGTTGTGAGGGCATTGTCATCTTGGAGTTATGGCTTCATTTGGCAGGATGTGGCACGCATGTGAGGCCTCACTTCCTTCGTATTTCTTTCCCGGAGTCAGATTGCAGCGTAGATTGTGTCCAGACGGAGGGCAGACACCCAGAGCACGAGTGAGCAATGGCCAAAGTGTCAACTGCACGGCCGCGAGGCTCAATTCCGAGGGAAGCAGGTAGCAAATAGACTGTGCCTCACTTGACCAAACACCCTTAACGCACACAAAGGACCACTAGCAATAACACTTATGAGGGGTTTGTGATTGAGCGGCACTGTGTTGCAGCTCTGATCGGATGGAGGTGGAAATAATTAAAAAAAAAAAAAAACAAACAATGCCTGACTTTTACAGTTTCTGCAATGTCCTTCAAACTATTTAGACAATTGCAGAAACAAACATTGCTGCATCATCTTAACCATCACGCTATTCTAAATTCTAACTGACTAAAAAAAAAAAAAAATAGTCCTTCAAATAGTTATATCTGGAACAGGAAATGTGCGTGTCAAAATCCTGTACAAACATTGACACACATGTAACAAGGGCTTCAGTTCAGGACTTTGCAACGTGTTTTCCAGGAAAAAAACAAAAAAACAAAACTATCTTCGAGATCTGTCCAACACCAAAAAACATCCGTGAAAGTACCTTTGTTGTCACGCAGGGTGAAGTTGAGGTTGCTGGCGACGGGTGCAGCCAGGGAGAAAAAGAAGCGGTGGCCACTCAGCGGTTCGTCTTTATCCACTGCGCTGACGGTCTGGATCACCTGAGAGAAGAAGCCACCATATGAAAATCGGTTAGCATGCTGCTGCAAGGCTTTTCTTTCCGAAATCACTGAAAATGTGGCGGGCTGAATCACTGCTGTCAGGCCATTGCATATGTGCATCACCTTTGAGAGATTTATTCGCAGGAAATGGGCACATTAATCTTTCTTAAGCGGCCGCGCCGCGCCGCGAGTAAATGGGAGGAAATCAACTTAATTCTCACTGATGTAAGAGATTCGCCTCACAATGTTTGGCCGCTGCTTTCTGCCATCAATCGCATAAAGTACATTAAGTGCTTATTTGGCAGGAGGCTGGAGGCCTTTGGGGATGAAATGTTGTCTTATGGCTGGATCTATATTCAAGATTTCTAGACAAAATACAGTCCAGATTTTTTTTTTTCTGTGCATAACCACAGCAGCAATATAGAGAAGAGAGGCCCTTTGAGAGTGAATGTGCATGTCTATGAAGCGGCACAGATGAGTGACTCTCAGCCATAAACAAGTCACGTGTCGTGTCCATTTTACTCTGCAAATATGTTTTATGGAACGGTGCCGCGCAAATGTAAACCTTTCAAAGCTTCATAAACACAGCAATGACAAAAATATTATTCCTGTTTATTTTCTCACACTGCCAGAGGCAGCATACGTTTCAACTGCTCAAGACAAAGTTGATGGAAACATAAAATCCTCTGTGTCTGTTTCATGTCGCGCGGTTGCGTGACAAGAGCAAAACACTCATCGCTCGTCCGCCCACCGCTGAAAATAGTTCATTGTGAGTTCCCCTCACTATTAATATGAGCCACATTGCCACATGTACCTAGCATAGCATGAACTGCCAGTGAATAGGGCTCTGCGTCCTAATGTTGAAATAAATGCATGTGTTATGCAGTCAGGCTTCCACTTCATTATTACGGGAGGGAAAATGAGTCAGAATGCGAAAGACTGCGGCTCGAGTTAAACAAGTAAGTGCCGTTTTTGTCTCCAAACCAAAGTCTCAACAGGATCTGACGACAATGAGTAATGAAATATAAATAAAGGATAAAAAAAAAACTTTCACCGACCACCAAGAGGCTAATCATTATTATTTATACAAATGTGGCATCTTAGAATAATGTTATCTGCACATGAAAGGGTAAAAAAAAAAGTCACCAAGCCTTCATTTTCGCTCTGTACGTGTCTGCAAGCAAAATAAACGGAGAGAGGGAGAGGAATCTCGCTCGGCGGGCAGCGTCAAGGAGAAGCATATCACACGGACGTGCCATATGGACGACAAATGATAGCTGCCGCAAAGGCCTTCAAAGTGGGTGTTACCGCGGCGGCGTTCTTATAAATTTAGATGAAGGCAGCGCGGCCCTTTTGTCGGCAAACTGGGGCGAAAGTAAACCACTGTGAAAGCTGGCGTCCGTGGATGGGATCCAAGAGCTCCTCAAAAAGCAATTCACACTAAATTATCACATCTCACAGCCCCTCCCTCCATCAGACCTCCTCCCCCAACAAGACATCAAGAGGAAACAAGCAAAAATAAATAAATCACCAAGTAATAATTAATAGGATGGTGAGAAGAGAAAAAAAACAGAGGTAAAGATCCATCAGTGTTGAAACATGGATTATCAGTTGTCAGCGGTGATTAAATGCTGTTGGTTAGAAGCTGTCAGGTGTGTGGGGTTGGTGTAGGTGGTAAATGACATCCTGCCAATTATTGAATCTGGCAGGCAGGGTAAGAAATATATAAATAAATACATAAATAAATAAATCATGAATATTTTACTCTGTTTCCAAACAAAATTAACCTTCTTTCATCAGCAAAAAACACAACAAAGACATTAAATTTGTGTCTGTCAGTGTGGCGTGTTTGCTATTTAGCATCTATTCACATTTAGCAGTGTGTGTGTGTGTGTGTGTGTGTGTGTGTGTGTTAATCTGCTCTGGCTGGAGAACACTCTCTGGTGTTTGTGTCAGACCACGTCAGCAGCGTGCAGGCAGACGCAGCAACCGGTCGCCCGCACGCTCGGCTGCACGAAAGCCGCCGCCACCGATTCTGGGATCATAATGCCTCCTTCGCAAGCCTCTCACTCTGTTATGGAAATTCCGACATCTGATAGAAACCTATCTGTGCGCTTCCTACAGCGACACATCCAATGCACAATTTGAACCCTTTTGATGTCATCTGAATATTGCAGATGGATTCCGAGCTTATCTCCAGGAAGGTTTTCCTGCTCCTCGCCGCCGAGGCAAAGGGCTGTAAATCATCCTTAAATCAAACACTTTGTAATGTATAATGCCTTTCATTAGGGCGGCTCTGATGCATGGCGCACGCCGGCGGTGGTGGGGGGATTCTCTAATGGCTTGAGAAGGAGACCGGAGGAGCAGAAGGCACGGATGGAGGCAACATTTTCATTTTTTTTTTCTCGCTGAAGGAGATGAAAAGTACAAGTAGATCGGTGTGTGTCTGTCGGTCTGTCTGTCGGTCTGTCTGTCTGTCTGTCTATCACATGGCCAGAATGCGAGGGCCGGCGGATCACAGAATTAATGGCTTTTGCAGTATTCACATAGATAAGAAAAGAAATAGAGGCGGCAGCAAACATAAAAAATTAGTCAACACGGGAGGCATGTATGCATGCACGCACAAAAACATACAGTATATGTAATGCATGAATTCTATTACTCTGAATAACTGGCAAACATAATGTAATCATTGCACCTGCCTGGTCAAAAGTGATTCCTGAAGCGTTTCAGTGCAGACAAACGGAGCATTTCTACAATTGGAGGAGATGTTTTTTTGCAGCACACTCCAGCTTGATTGACTCCACCGGCTGCATTTGCGTCGCATAACTGCGACGGACTCGCGGTGTGCGACGCTGTTGAGAGCGCACCTGACACACATGCACGTGTGCCGCAAATTGACGACGTCTGACCAGCCAGCCAGTAGCCACTCCAGACTAAGATGAATAAACAGGTAGTATAGTAGTATAGGTAGTAGCTGAGGTATTAGGAACACTTCTTCTACATAATGCCTTCAATGCATGAAGACAAGATTGATCATGTGAAGGTACAAGATACTGATCCTGGATGATGTCACCTCCTTCACAGCAGATCAGGAACAGGAACCTGCTCCAACATGGACTCACTTTGTTGCATCCAGTTATCTTATTATCCCGCTGTGGGCGACGGATGCTGAGCCGTATGCGCCGCGCCGCGCCGCGCCGCGCCACCAGACACTCCAGATTAATATATGAGCGTTTAGATTTTTTTGTTGATGTGGTCCTGTGTTTTCACAGCTCCTCGCTTTGCGCCCTCGTGCTGATATCGTCACCCCAAACATCGCCTTCACGTGAGACCCAGCAAACAGCCTTCACTCACACTTCCCACCCTGCTGTCATCACACACTCACACAGATTTTCCTGATAATTAGAACATACGTGTAACCCGTCACCACTTTTCAACACTTGGTAAGCAGGTTCACCACTTTTGCCAAAAATACTTCTCGAAGAAGCCTCGACTTCTGATCTCTTGGTCAAGTTTTTTTTTTTTTTTTTGCAGTGCAAACAACAATCACAGAGTTACTTCCACCTTAACAAATCTGTTGTCAGCACCCTGATGAAACACCTAACGGCTAATATTAAACTGATGAAAGATACATGTAAAGACTGCTGGTGTCTGGATATTTTTTCTTGCTGTTGTTTTTGCTGCCATTTGTGTGATTGATGTGACGTTTTGGGGAAGCGGATGACCGGGCATGAGAATTTGTTGTGATTGAATAGAGAGAAAATAGAAAAAAGATAAAATTAGAGGGAAATAAAAGTTCAAGACACTTTAAATACTCTTGACCGGCATTGAAATTTGACATCTTGAAGAGACGGGAAACATTTTCTGAACAAACAGAAAGAAACATCAGAGATATAATAATTTGTTTTATGGTCACGACTGCTGCGATTATCTTTTATTTTTTTTGCAAACCTCAAATCAGTGGTTCGAAAGGACAGACCTTTGACAAACGAAACACAGCAGTCGCACTTCTGCTCACGCTGCGGCTCGACTCGGAAACAAGCGGCCTGGCGTGACGCCGCCGTAAGAAACATTTAAAAAGCCGTTCCAGCGGCGGGTGGGGAAAAGATGTGGGAAAGCAGGAGCAGCAGCAGATTGCCAATTCCACTCATGTATGAAATGGCGACACCGTAGTGATTGTACAACATGACCCCTCTCCATTGCCACCTCTGGTTCTGCCCTCCACCAACCCCATCATAGCATCAATTAATATTATGGCAGAAGACAGACACGCTGCTGATCCGTTACAAGTGGCGTCTCTGCAGGGATGCAGTTAGTGTCACTCGACAGTCATAATTAGCCCTTTAAAAATGTGCAGGTTATTTCACTCCTGCAGCTCCCCGTTAGTAAATGTGTGCTTCAGAGCCACGCAGGCAAGTCCTGTGATATTTTCCCCCATTATTTTGAAAACAAACTTCCCAGGAGTGCGTTTTTTTTCTGTAAATAATCTATATTTGCCTTTAAAAATAAATGGCAAGCGCGACTTGGGTTGAGTGTTTTGGTTTCTCTGGAACAAAAGAAGAGCAGCAGCAGAGTAAAACTGACAGCAGGGCTAAACGCCAATCCGGCAGAAAAACAGTTCCTCCGTGCAGCCTCTGTTTGTGGATGTATAATAGTAAAAACTACATTTGATTGTGGCCTCTGCTCACGGCCAGACTAATAAAATGATGGGCTCTTGGCAAGACTGTTTGCACCTAAAATAAAACAAGGCTGCGTTCACACCAAATCTGAGGCCACAACACAATTTGACAGGGTTCACGCTGTAGTTACAGCGAGCAGGAAAGTTGCCAGTTTTTTTCTGGCGTCCCAACCATGAATAAAAGATTTGTAACCTTTATAATTCATACTCTGGAAAAACAGTTGTCATTACCTGTAATTCTGACATTTCAGCTGCGCTTTGGTTCAATGCATTGATTTATGTACAAAGAATAATTTGACTTCCATCGTTGGCTGTAGCTGCAAGGAGTATTTGCAGGGCAAAGTGATATGAAGGACGGCATTGACATCGCTGATTTGAACTTTTTTGAAATGTAAACTCCCACTCTGCTATTCGCACAAAGCCGAGATGTAGGTTAAAGTGCTGAAGGCCTTGTCTTCTCCAGCCCACACAAAGTTGTGTGTGGCTGAAAGTTATTCAGATTTAAATACTGAAGCTCGGAGGTGGTGGATGACTTTCTTGTTACCAAACTTTCCGTTTTCTCTAATTTTTTTAAACACAAACTCAGTCTGTGGCTCAAGAAAGGAAGACAGACAGAGAGAGCAGACCCAGCATAAAACTATCGTCAGAAAAATAATTTTCTCACTTTTCTTTTCATGAATTATCTGTCTCTAGAACAAAGAGAATCGCTGACTCTACTGTTCAACAGAGCTAAATCTGAATGGACTTTGATTTCTAGTGTCCTCCACTTCAAATGGCTGGTCAGGACTCTGAAGTTCAGCTCTGCCTTCAGACGTCATCAAATACTTTGCCTGCAGCCCATAAAGACGCAAAGGCAATAGGGCAGACGGGAGCTTCATATGTTGCAACATCATCATTAAACATTGACGTAAAGTCATATGGGGGGGGAAAGTTTGCAAGGGGGTTAGAAAAAGAGACAAGCTTAGGAAGACAGTTCCAAAAGTGCAGCGCAGTTTGGTGACTTGAATATAATATGCAAATCTCAAAACCTGTGTGTCACAAACCAACACTACAGTCATTTGAAACGCTATGTGGTCTTGGGCCCCCGTAAAGAAATCCGGATGGATGCTCCGACGTACAAACACCTGCCGGCTTACTGACCAGCTGATGGTCAACAAAGAGCTAATCTGACACGGAGTCCTGTGGCAGAATAGGCAGAATGAAGGGCTTTGACCTGCAAAGTGGGGAAGTGACCTACAGCAGCACAACCTCTGGAATCTCTGTCTGCCTACGGGTGACACATCGCCGCCAGCAGCCTTTGATCAGTGCGCAGCTCCCACCGCTGTCCCAGCCTGCCAGCCTCCCCTCGTGAGTGTTCATTTCACGAGTTTTCAGGGGGACAACTGTGCCATCATGATCACTTAATGGAAGTTAGTTCACAAATTTACTCTTGCTCTTTTCTTGTGTCCAAGTTTTGTTGCATTCGCTCCATGCTAAAGTAATCTCACAAATAAAGCTGCTTATGAGAGCAGCAAAACCACTTGGTTATGACATTCGATGCTCAAGAGGACTTGGAATTCAACGGAAGTTTTTCCGCACGCCAAACCTGGACTGCGTATGACCTTTCAGACAGACAAGAGAACAAATCAGCAGTACACAACATTGTTGTGCAAGCAGCTTTCGAAGTGTGCTGGGGTGTTTGAATAATCAATGAATCCACGCGGCTGTGCGGAAATGCACTTGAGACCCTTAACTAACTCTGCTTCGGTGGGATGGCCGCAGGTGATGCAATTAATATTTCCCTCATCAATGATGTATTACTTTTCCTATCAGCACCTCCTTAGGTGTTAATCAGGGTGATAATTTTTATGGCCAGACTGACAGACTGGAAGCTGTTTTACAACCCACGCAACAGCCACCCGATACTGATGTGGACATCTACTCATATCAAGTCAGATCAGGACGTTGATGAGACGCAGATGGGGGACTGGAGAAGGACAGAGGACACTGGGGCAGTCAATTAGCCAATAGCTGTGTTCAATCAAAGGTCTTGGAGGGAGATAACTGGAGCAGTTTGACCAAACCTCTCTCCCTTCTTCTGTTTATTTTTTCATTGTGCAACTCTTGATTAAAGCTGCTGGATGTGACATCAGCTCCAAGTTTAATCTGATTATTTTTGCTGTAACAGTGTTCCAATTTGACACTGTCCCTGTTATCCTTGAATCCCCTGCACTATCACATCAAAACCACCTCAAACATTCATTTCAATATTTGAGAATAATGCAAGAACAGAAAACAAAGGAGTAAAAATCCCTTTGCAAAGCTCCGTTACCTCTCTCTATATAACTCGCACATGAATTATACTGTTTTGTGTTTTGCCAATTTATTCATTCGCTATTTTCACTCAACCCTGCAAAAAAAAAAGCAGGTTGACAAATAACTTTAAAATATGAATGCAAATAGCATATTTAAAAAGGCCCAAATAGCCATTTCAAACACAATGCATCATTCTGATCAATTGGATGTTTTCAAGTCTCCACACCTCCTTTACCCTCTGCCTACGATTGTATTTTCCAAATGCCAGGAGCAGATAAATCACCGCCAACACAGACGCACAAGTCGTTAAGCAATAAGGCCAAATTTCCTTTTCCAATATACTTGGACACAGTCTCGAAATAGCTCCTGTTTGTTTGATACGGTGAGATATTCTCTTACAACGTATTTCTTTTTTTTTTTTTGCACCATACCATCTAATTAGACAGGTTTTCAAAACAAACAGTCCGACTGTGACGGAGCACGAGGCCGTCTCAGCATGAGACACTGTATTACACCGTGAATATTACTGTGGATTACAGCCACAGATGGAGTCAAACGCTGTCATTAAACTGGCATAGACAGAATGGAATGAAAGCAATATGTCTAATGAAGGATAGCACCTGCCGTACACGTTATTAGGTCTCTGGGATGTGACTCACACTAATGATGCCTTGGAGAATGACCTCAAGCTGTGAGGCAGACATGCTCGCTCCCTGAACTTCTTTCAGGTGAAAAAAATAAAGATTTTATCATGGTTATCACAGTAAGTGGGTTGTCTTTGTGAGTAAACATCCAGGTAAAGAGAAAGAGAAGCTGAGGTCTGACTGAAGAAGGAAAAACTAGTGGGAGGGGGCTTACCTGACCAGGCAGGGTGTTTTCACACAGGAGGGTTTCATAGTCGATGGCAAATTCTGGGGCATTATCATTGATGTCCAGCACCGTGATGAGGGAGATACCTTTTCCAATCTGAGCCGGGTCCTCTGAAAGAGAAACAGACGTCGATGTCGTGGAAAAAAAAAAAATCTACGATACGAATTCAGAGTAGATTTACCCACCACATAAAATCTTAGGAAGTGAAAAGCAAGAAACTTTTCTCTCAGAGTGCAAAGAGAAAAGTTTCACCACATCCGGTCCAAATTGCCTGGGGATGTGAAATTCATGAAATCGGACTCTACTTGATCCTGTGACCGCCTGAATGGAAAATAACGCGCAGCTGATCAAACTGTGCGCAATGTGTGACATGTAGGGCACTTTGGCAAATTATTGATTTTTTACTCGTGTATCTTGTCAAACAAGTCGTGCCCTCCACTCCTGCTCTTGTCGGGTTTGCGGTCGTCGTCGTCGTCGTCGTGGGCAACGCGCTGCAAGCTTCACGCCTCTGTTCGCCTGACACAAACTGATGGCTAAATGGCCACGTCTGAGCAAGACGCTGATTTGGCTTGGCGTCGCCTCCGCGCCGGCCACAGATGACGCGCTGACATTCTGGCCGGCTGATTTGACGGCGACAAAAAGGACACGCGGCTCCTCGGGCCACAGACGTCACATCAGTGGCCCGGTCGGTTTGGGGCGGCGCTGACAAAATGTGAGTGTCTCCGGCTTGAACGCACAGCAGCCCAGAACTATTTCAGAGCCCATTTACTATAAATACTGGCAGAAAGGCGCAGTGCAGCTTGTTTTTTTCATTGTTTTTTTTTTTTTTTTTTTTTCTCAAATCAATTCACAAACTCAAAAGATTTTCTTTTCTGCCAGCAGCGCCACAATGTCGCTTGTGTGTTAGATGGCGGTCCCTCGTGCACGAAGAGCTCTTGCACCATCTCATATGGCTATTATTATCATACACGTCTTTTCTCTTTGCCACTATGTAAGGCAAGAGCTCTCGCCAAGGAACCAACTGAGGACCAGGTATGTCGGCGGCTGGGTGAACAAAAAACGCACCTTTGAAGCAAAAAGTGGTAAAAGGATTTCGCAGCGTTTGTTCTGACGGCATGAAAGAATAGTTGTTTGCTGTTCCCCCCCCCGCGCCTTTGCACTGATGTGACGCAGCTGTCTTGAGATCTCAGCAAATTGTCCTCTGATGGCTGTTGTCCATTGTGTTTGCAAAGCGACACAGGGAAAGAGGGAATTGCAGGAGAAGACAAACAAACCAAAAAAAAAAAAAAGTCTCCTGAACCGTCGGCAGCTGAACAAAAGGCAGCCAACGCTTTTTCACATCCAATTTAAATACATCACCCCTGGGCGAGACGGCCGACCCTCCCTCGTCGTCTCATTCCCACAGTCGGGGGGACTCGTCGGGGTCAAACAACTGCACTGAATGTGATGTAAAATACTTTGACAGCCCCACAACTCCAGTATGCGTAATGTCCGTAGCGCAGGGCAAAGTGAAATTAAGACCAGAACAGGCGCTTCAGTGGCTTCAATATGCTCAAGTCTGTCTAGTTCATTCAAACAATGGCTCTCAGACTCACATGAAGGATTACAGGATTAAAGAGGATTATAATTTCTAACACAATTGTTTTAAATTCCAGTAAAAAAAAACTGAACGTAATGCCCAGGTCTTTGACTGCTAGCTTTGTAACTTACGGATCTCAATGGCGAAGATGGTGAGGTTGTGGACCGAGTTGGCCTCTCGGTCCAGAGGCTTGGCTGTGCTGATGACGCCGCTGTGAGCGTCCACGTTAAAGAACCGCTCCAAGTCTGTGTTCCTGTCAATGGAGTACCTGGAGTAACAGAGCAACACAAACACACACACACACACACACACGCACAGAAGGACCGTACCTTTTAAAAAAAAACCTCTTGAGGGCAGCGTTATTGATTTGACATTTTACTTGTGAGAAAATTACTATTACAGTTGTTTTTCTGCCCCCAAATCAATCTATGAAACAGACAGATTTTCAATTCATACCCCGAGAACTTTACTTGACCTTGTGTAAAGTAAACGTATTTATTTAAGCTCCAGTGGTATATCTTAGTTAAAAAAGAAAAAGGGTGTGTTAAAGTGGCTTTGACACCAGAAAACTCTTTATGTGTGAGACACGCAGCCCTTTTAAAAGAGGGGTTGTGCGGAGGGGACGGGACTAAAGTGGTGCTCGTCTCCCAGCGCACAAACACTGCTCACACCAATTCAATTCACCGCAATTTGTACTGCTGCGGAGAATTACAACTTAAATTAGCGTACTACCAAAGGGTATTATTGCAGCATAATTTGACTCTTGTGGCTGCATTAGTTCCACAATATTTTTTAATTTCAACAGATGCGGTGAAAAATATTGCCCGCGCAGATAACAGTCGAGGGAGCCAAAAGAGGCAATTTACAGCTACAAAGGCAGATTAATTTGATTTTTTTTCTGATTAAGACTGCTAACAATCCAAACAGACCACGCATGAATACCGTACAATATCCATTCAATTAATGCAAATGCAGCGAGAGAGTGCTGAATCTCGACGCCCTTCTCTTGTTCAAGGATGGCATTTGGGTTGTGCAGATGTTGCACTCCGAAGCCCTGCCACCATCTGGCATTGTCTTTGCCACCGCCACCTCGGGACCTTGACGGCATCTACTTCTCCTGCATGTGTGTGTGTGTGTGTGGGTGGGTGGCTGTTGAAAGGATCGATCTGCTCATAAACAAATAATCATAGAGACTAGAAACTTTTCTGATTAAGGGTTTGATAAAGACCTCTTTCATAAGGCTGGTAATTTGCAGGAGACTTTATTGTCACACTACACCGGCGCTGAGAAGAAGTGAAGTCCTTGAGGTGACAAACACAATAGCAAAACAAATACCCAAGTAATCAACGCATATTCAGAATGAAAAAAGTCAGTTGACACCTTTAAAAAAATATCCACAACGATTACACGGCGTAACTCCAGGTACTGTACGTATTTAATGTAATTACGCCTTTGGTCACAAAAAATTAGGACTTCTGACATGTAAGGGAGTTGTGTACCTGATGCCGTTGTTGGAGGTGTCTGGGTCGTGAGCAGAGACCCGGCCGATGGAGGTGCCCACTCTGGCGTCCTCTGAAACCACCATCTCGTTGAGTGGCACGGAGAAGATGGGCGGCTCG
The DNA here is from genome assembly GCA_009823395.1 of Thamnaconus septentrionalis. NCBI lineage: Eukaryota > Metazoa > Chordata > Actinopteri > Tetraodontiformes > Monacanthidae > Thamnaconus > Thamnaconus septentrionalis. Next base: position 3,937,160 of record CM020520.1, read on the forward strand.
TTCACATCTTTCACCGTCACCTTAATGGATGTTGTGTCACTGAACGGCCCCACGCTCAAAAAGTTGGAGTCAATGTTCCTGTTTGTGGCCTCGATTCTCAGTGAGAAGCTGCTCTTGGTTTCAAAGTCCAGAGGCTGGAAGAGACAGAAACGGAGGAGAAGGGAAGGTCGATTCATCAGAGACGATGGTGAGGTCTTGATGGATGGCAGGGTGTTTTCAGTCCGTAGATGCTAATGGATTGATCTAATTCTGATCACTGTTTTCTATCTCTGCTTCTCCTGACCTCAGTACTGCTGGGATAGAGACCGGGTTACACCCTACAACCCGACCTGCTGCTTTGATATTGCTGCAGCTGCTCTGTTCAAATTAAAAATAAAAAAAGAAATGCTGTTGGACACTAGCAATTTTTTTTTAAGTGGGTGACGATAATTTAAGTTTGCTTGGGTATTTGTTTGCACCAGACAATTACAAGATTAGCATGGCACTAATGAAGAAGAGTGTCAAATCAATGCTCTCCTGCAAAGTAGCATTGAAATTCATGACTAAATGTCACCCTGGGGCTAACTAAGGCAGATCAATATGGCGCTAGTTTGAAATACAATGTCCCAGAGGATGTTGCATCTAAACTAAGAGCAGCAGCTACATATGTACGCATGTGATGAATTTAGATTTATGTTATCAGTGTTAGTTTTGATTTGCAAACAACCCTGTAAGGAGCTGGCATGTTCTCCCTGCGTCTGCAGAGGTTCACTCCGGTTCTCCCGTCCTGAGGGACGTGTTGAGAGTGTGGGTGAATGTTTGTCGCTGTGTGGCTCTGCGATAAATTGGTGACTTGTTCCCAGTGCAGGACAAGTGGTGATGGAAAATAGATGGATTTTTTTTTTTTTTTTTTTTGAAACATTGAAACATGTACAGCATGTTCTACCCTTGAAATAACAAACATCCAGAGCGTCACAGACGCAGAACACCAGGATAAAAAAGGTGCAAATGCAAACAGGCGGTGAGCGTTAATAGACGTGCACGCCGCAGCATTGTGTGTATCTACACATATATAACCTTCAGAAGAATGATGACTCCGTCCTGCGTATCTTCGTCTGTTGTTATGTTGAACATGCCAGGCCCGTCACTGTCCATGATCCTGTAGTCCATCTCCGCGTTGGAGCCAATATCAGCATCAGCCGCTTTGACCTTGGCCACCACCGACCGCACCGGCAGGGACTCCAGCACAGTGTACTGATAGCTCTCTGAAAAATGACGGACAGAAGGAGACTCTAGCAATGGATGTTCAGCACCAACTCACCTTCAAGCTATTCTGCCTTTTTATTTATGTATGTTTTGCTGCAGCCCTTCAGCTTTGATACGGCTATGTGGTTTTTCCAAAAAAAAAAAATCATGTTGCATAACAAAGACAGACAGCAACTCACAAACAACGATAAAGCTGCAAGATACTGAAACACCGGAAAGCAAAGGGAGGGAAAAAAAAGTGCAATATGCAATTAGGAAGGCGCAGACTAATTTGTTGTGGCGCTCCTGCAAGTGTTACAAAGGGAAAATACATTTGGCGAAATACAAAACTGCCTAACAGGAGAAATGTTTTATCTGCTGCAGCAAAAAATAAAGAGGTGGGGGAAAAAAAAGACGAGTCAAGTGTGGCTCCCTTTGGTACCTTTTTACAGGATGAAATGTCCACTTGAAGATTCTATTACTCTCAAACTCTATTGTGTTCTTTGAGCTTTTGTGTGACCCTTTGGATTTAAAGTACTCTTACAGGAATAAAAAAAAAGGGAATCATATTCATAATCATCTCTCCAATCACCGTGGCAGAGCTCATTACCAGACCTTTCCACGTTCCTCGCAGTGTCTCCCTCAGCCACTGTCTAAATGCTAATCTGCCTGACATTGTTTGCCGCCATGTAATCTTTGTAATGGCTTTTTAATTTGGCGTGGAATAGCAGCTCCTTAAAGGACCAAAGAATTGCTTTCCCGCCTTCACTTTGCCCCCGCACCTCGCTCTGCCCTCCTCTCCTCCGCATCCTCCCCCACCGGGCGTCCTCTCCTGCGGCTACCCTTGGCTCCCTTGCCTTGTTCCTCTGGAGTACTAGCTGTAGCTGGGTGACTTCCTGCAATGGTCTGATGCTCCAGTGCGCTCGATTGATTCTGACCCATGACCCTGGGAGTGAGACAGCAAGAGCCCAACCCCAAAAACCCCAGGAAAGTCTCTTTCTTCCCAGTGTGACAGCACTGGGTTAAAACGCCACTGATGACTCATTGGGCGAACTGAACCTTCCTCTCCCCCAGGGGCCTGCAAATTGACTCTACCTTCATGGCAGTCCCCGTGGCGAGCTCGCCAGCCAGACAGTGGCCGAGATATCAGTGGTAAACCGTTTTGCCGGCGCTTCGGATTATCATGAGAAGCACTGCATGCCTTTGAATTTGAAAGCTTGGCGAGGAACCTATTAGCAGCCCATGAAATAGGCTGACAACAACAACAGGAAAAAAAAAAAAAAAAAAAGAAGCGGCGGCTGATTGATCTGGAAATCCAAGGGAAAAGTTTCCCCCAGCTCCAATGAAGAGCAAGCAGCAGGGTGCACACCTTGCAGGGATGTCGATGTTTTAAAGAGGGAAAGGAAAGTCCAAAAAGTCAAAGACAGGTGGCGGCATGGCCACAGGTGAGCTGTGATAATTATTAGTTGACAAAATAAAAACCCAGCTGCAGCTGTTGTATTTCAGGGAATAAAGGCAGAACACATAAATTGTGAATAATGCGTCGTTACTGGGCTACTGAGTGGTGCCGACGGTGCCTTCATCTGTAACGCGATGGTGACAGATTATGTCTGACGGCTCTGCAGACAGTGGCCAATGTTGTATGAAATTTAGCTTCCATTTTTTTTTTTTTTTTTCAAGGGCCTACACTGGAATTTAAGAGCATGTTGATGAAGGGTGACATTATGGACAGATAAGGTCAGCTATGCAGAAGTGGAATAGATTATGACGAAGAATGAAAAAAAAAAGAGTTCTATTTTCACACCAGACAGGGTGTGAAAAAAATGATTCAAAATATTTTTAGTTGGTATGGGATTGAGGTAGTGTAGTGACAGACTTTAGGTTGCCACGTTTCTGAAATGGACAACACAGAGTTTCCCTCATTTCAGTGAAACCAATTTCCTGAACCATAAAAAAACAAAACATAACAAAACAAAACAGCTACATGTGTCACATCACAGCTGTCAAACACTCAATGTGCTGAAGTGACTGTAGGTTAATTCGTACATATTTTGGGGGGGGACGAGAAAAATCAGGAGCGGACTCTTACTGTGAGTGAAACGGGGTGGGTTGTCATTGACATCTGTTAGTGTGACAGTGACAGAGGTGGTGCCGGAGAGGCCACCCATCTGGCCCACCATGTCTTTGGCCTGGATGACCAGGACATACTGGTCGCGCGTCTCCCGGTCCATGTTGGGAAGAGCTGTTCTGATCACGCCTGGGATGAAGAAGAAGAACAGGAGGAAAAATTAATCTGACAGCACTAGAATAAATAATAAATAGGTTATATATAAGTATGTTGAGGAACGCATCATGCCCGTGCCTGAGCTTCTGTATACAACACTTGGCCTATACGAACACAAGACTGAAAACCGTGGAGATGTACGGGCTTTTCATTTTAGACTTTTTGCCATCTCATTTTTATCTCGACTGAGAAAAAAGATAATTCCAGGAAATAAAAAAACAGTACCCATAGACATTGAAATGCAAAGAAAAGGGTCCTAATCCTTCAAAAGCAATCACTGTTGCCTCCAAAGTTAATGACTTACCACACAATGTGTTTCATTCATTAAATGGCACTTATTAAAAATTCCTACAGAACATGAGAGATTACTCATTACGAACCCTACAAAGCCGCAGTGCACTGTTCCTGAATAAATTAATCGTTTTTAGCTGCTCCATCACATTCACAGCCTGATGGAGCAGATCAGAGAGAAGCTCCGGCTTTGATTTGGCACCTGAAGAATAATAATAAAAAAATTAAAAATAAACTCATAATCCTTTACATTTAACGGAAATACATGGAACGGACGCCCAACTCTCAGTAGGAAAGAAATCTGCTGCTTTTTTCTTTTGCACTATATTCAGCTAAAAAAAAATAAATAAAAAGTCAGCTGTGCCCCAGTTTGAGGCAGTAGATGTACATCTCTTCCTGTTTCCCACTAGCACAAATCCAAGCACTGCCTTTTATACACACAAACAGGAACTATAATTACAATCAATCCAAGAACAAAGCAAGAAAGACAAACAGTTGAGAAAAAGTGGGTCGGAGGACTTTAGAAAATGAAGCTGCCATTTGACCATTAAGCCGTCTCCTTTTAAAAATAAACAATGCTATTAAGTGTTTAATTTCTCTCTTTCTCGCTGCCATCTTTTATTAATGTCATCACCACCCCTGCGGCTATAAACTCTTAGCGGCTGCTCCTGCTTAATGCCTGGGCTACCTAAGTTATTGTAGCGCTTCACCTCATTTCTCCAACAGTCCGTGCCAGCGTGCTCATGGCGAGACGACGGCAGCGGGTCAATAAAATGATAATCTCTCCACCCGTGCTGGAATAAACGCGCTATTTTTGTCCCGCAACTAAAATAATGAAGCCCAGAGGAAACCGCCTCACTGTACCTGAGATGCCCCCCTTCCCCCTCACCCCAACAACAACCATGTCAAGGCACGTCATCTGTTTCTTCAATGCTTTAATGCGAGGGATTCACTGACTATACACCACGGACATTCACCCATCTGCTCCATTTATCCCGCTGGATCCAGCCCCCGTTCGGCTCATTCATCACTCCTTCAGCCGGCTACTCCACGGTGTATATAACCTTCCAGCCAATTACACAGCATCGGCATTGCTCTGGCGCTGGCCTCAGTGACACCTGTGACCCCTCTACCCCCCTCCCCTTTGCTCCCCTGCATCATAAAGGGTTACGTTGGGCCTTCCATCCCAGCGCCGGCTCCCTTATTACCAACTACGAAACAAACAAAAACCAAACTTGGCTTTTTCTCGGCTCCGCACGGCCATCGGGAACAACGTGTGCATGTCTAGACTTGAAAGGAAGCCTCCTTTAAAAACTCAGGAGAAGTAACGGCTGCAGAGGAAGCTAAGTAATAGTGGTGCCGTAAATAATAATTCAAAAAAAAAAAAAGACTAGACTGTGCGGTGGATGCCTCCAGAGAGACAAAGTAAACTGCAAAAACATTTTCAGATTGTGTAGCCGGCAGTGGGAGAGTGAAGGCTCTCACTAACCAATCGTTTATTGGTTTTAGTCATTGTTTGCCTCAGTATTGTGTCAGTCTCACCGGTCCCAGGAAGAATTACAATGGCAAAAGTCATGAATACTGCAGAAAAAAACAGGAAATTCCAATGGAATTTTAAAGTCATAATTTGTAAATTTGCATCTCTTGCTGTGAGTTTTCACCAATGTGTCTGATACCATATGCGTTTCACTAATAGATTAACAATACAGTGAAGCCCCCCTCTCTCTCACACACACACACACACACACACTTATAAATGATTCACCCCATTCATAATGTGATTTTAACCAATGTGATTTGATTCTTACACGTTTTCAGCTGTGCCTCTGGTTTTCTGCGCACACAAACTAGTAATAATGCGATCAGGCACCTCGAAGACACAAGAGGGAAGCAAAAGTTAAAATGAAATAATGGCAGGCTTTTCGCTAGGAAGCACAGAACACAAATTCAGTCGTCAGCTGTATCCGATGCAGTGGCATCGTTTGTATCAGACCACTGATTCAAACTTTTGAATCACTAATTTTCAAGAATATATTGATGAAGAGCTTGTTTTCCCACCATTCATGCTTACTGTCTTCAAGCAGTGATGCAGAATAAATGATTTTGAACCTGAACAGTCAAAGCCGCCTCTGTGCATGTTCACCGCTGAGTCAATATCTGTAGAGTAAAAAAACATGCATGTGGAAAAACCTGTAGTTCTTCTTCTTAAAAAAAAAAATACTCATCAGCTGGTTTAATCTATAGGTGGTAGAATACCGGGTCTCAGATGAGCAGGTGAGGCACTCATCGAATATCCGCTTGCTAGGTTGGAGATAAAGAGTATAGGCTGTGGTTAATGATGCAGGAAATACCGATTCCATCCTGGACGAAATAGAAAAACTAAAAAAGAGCCTCCTCCTGCCTGGCCGCAAGCACATGCAGACAATGTCTGACTGAGCTGCACTGCTAATCCACCGAGCAATGTGGCAGGACTGTTGTTTGTCTGCTGGGTACCAACGTCACCCCTTTCCTCCCCCTCTCCCTCCCTCCGTTCCCCGCCCTCCATTCATCGCTCTCTATCGCTGTCCCCCCGTGTGGCGCTGGTGTCATTCCTGGGGAGAAGCGATGATTAAAATCCTTCTGTCGCCATCGCAGCACGGCCCCGCATTACGCCGTGACTCTGTGCCTCCGGTGCGAGCCAGACGCGTCGTAGCCGCGCATTCATCTAGCTGTCTCCCAAGCACTGGCGGCAGACGGGTGGGCCGCGCTCTTCCCGCTAAAGCCGAGATACTTGACATTTGTCTCAGGGAAGAGGAAATAAAAAAGAGCAGACTTTGCCCCGGAACCCTCTGGCTTTTTTTTTTGTTGCTTTTTTTCCTCCCCTTGTGCTGCTACTGGGGAGGTTCTGATGAAGGTGGCGGACACTTAAACATGAAGGGTGCAGTATGTGATTTGCTCCAGCCTCAGGCGGTCCACTTACACACGACAGATCCCCAACACAAAAAGAAAACGGGCCGTACAAACAAGGGATTAAACCTTCCACTCGGGTAGTTTATTACACGGTGACATTTAAGCAGCATAGTCTAATCACAGGTGGCTGTGTCTACCCAGGGATGCTCGAGAAAGAGGGCGACATAAAACCACCTGTAATACAAAAAGAGCCCAATGTGATTCAAGTCTATCCTGACATCAAACATGGTATGGAGCAACTATTCATTTTTCATGCCAGGCAAAAGGGGGAGAGTGCGTGGCCACATTCAGGTTGCACGAGTGCTTTTGATCAGGACGGAAAAATTGTACCCTCACCTCTCTCACCTCTCCCTCCATCCACACTCTCAATATTACAGGAGGCAGCCAGATTTATATCTAGCCTTCAGCTGTAATGTTCTCAATTTGGCGCATACGCCAAAAAAAAAAAGACAGGGCGGGCTGGTGGCGGCAGCGCTACAAAGTGGGTAAACAAGAAGGAAAAAAAAAGGAAACGCAAGGTGTGAACATCCACATTTGACCTCTGTGTGAGACAATCCAAACAAGGCCTGCTTGTTTTTTCAAAACAATATTTCTATAAAGGTAAAGACGATTAACCTTTCAATTACATTGTAGAGCTTTGAAAGCTAAGTCTTGTCTTAAACCCCCTTCCAGTGCAATCAATCCCCTCATTTAGCCAACTGCTATTTTTCCCCCTAAACTAAAATCTACTGCTATTATAGCAGCCATTGGGTTCCGTGAGCATGCCCGCTCGGTGCCGCTAATGCGCGCTAGGTAATTGTCTCTGGGGGCCTCGCCATATCGCCAAGGTGTTGTGCGAACCCTGGCGGCAGCTGTTTTAATCTCCCCGAGCGCGCCGTCAATTAGAACGCAGCCATTTAACAACATCATAATTTCGCCGTCACCTTCAAACTAAATCGTGCTCCATCAATCAATAGTCGTTGCGAATGCTGTCTTTTGCACGAGCACATTACGACACAGCGCCCTCTGTATTTCTGCCAGCTGTGCGCATTACTTGAGCGTTATTGGAGCTATTCAAGATTAAGCACTTTTCCCCAAGGGCACCTTGTCAATTCAATTTGGGATTAAGAACCAGGGTAAAAACGACTTGTTAGATGCAAGAAAGCCGGAATGCTACCCCACCTAACACCGGGTCACACGCATCCTCCCCCGACTATTAGCCCTCTGCCACTTAATCGCTGTTGCAGCATTGCAGTTTGGAGCTCAGAGTGTCTCCCAGCCCAGGCACTTTGTCAAAGTCACCCTCCGCAATGGCCTAGTCTTGTGCTGCAAATGGGACTAATTAGTGACTCGCAAAGACAGAACGCGCAGCGCTCATCCCCACAGCACTCCATCCTGCGCCTGCTGTCTGGGGACACGTCTCCCAGCCTCAGGAGTGCACCAGGCAATACACACGGTATCGACGATGTGTTCAAAACTAACAGTTTACACAGACAGCGTCGCCGCTCCCGTATGGCAAAAGCACAATGTGGACAGAATTGAATACATCTTCCAATGACTTATTTTCTACAGCCTAGCTTGCTGTTATTTATTTATTTTGTGTTTTTCACAGACAGATACCTCTGAATTTTCTTTCAAGACAAAGTCAGATGACATTATTTTTTACCTGACCACACAACCAGAAGTGTTGAAATGCGACTACTACTATGAGTACAAACCATAACGCTTTGCAAATCAGAAATTCCAGGTATGTTTTAGCCAAAATGTGAACGTGTGAATAGTATTTCTTTCATTTCTTCTACTTTTTCTTTTTTTTAATAAGGCGGACTCCAGTTTTGCGCTTGCAAAACCATAAAATTTTGAAGTGGTTTTGTTTTCCTTTCAACAACCAAGTCTACTGAGCAAATTGTTGAAATTTAATGTGAATGAATACAATCACCGTCCAGCGTTGCACGCGCCACAGAGATGAACCTGAAGATGGAATTATAATCTACTACGGGGAGAGAACGAGGGCCACTTACCAGAAGAAATCATAACCCATTAAAGCTCTTGAAACATCAACCTTGACATTTAAAAATCCACTCAGCTAAATGAAAAACACGTCATCAAGCCAAGGCCGTGAAGGAATGAGCTCCGGTCGTTGAGCGCGACGAGCGTTAAGGAAAACATGCCACCGGAGTAATGGGGACTTTTTACGGGGCCAGATATGCTGTTTGAACATCACTTAAGTAAAGGTCTGCTCTCGCTCTAATTGGTATTGGTGTCATGGAATCTCACTCGAGACTCATTGATGGGTTTGGGCGTTCGGGCAAAAACTTTGGTAAAGATCACTGACCAGCCCGAGGCAAGTGGTCAGGACTCTGTCCGAGACCTTGTTTAAAATGTCCTGGTTTCCCAAAGAAAGAGAAGGGATGTTTGTTTTTTTTGTTTTGTTTTTTAATGTGCTTCAGTGTTGAAAATTGCCAGTTAGCAATAAGGAAAAAAAAAGACTGGCTCTTTGGATAAATGTTATTGCCTGCAAGCTCTTCTCAAAAGGTACAAATTAAAATGAGCACACGGTGGAACCTGGCGAACATTTATTTCAAATATTAAAAAATAAAATGCTGAGAACAAATCTATGGTAAGCCTCGAGGGTAGCCGGTTGGATTCTTGGCGGTAATGATGCTGCTGTGAAAGCCTGTAGCGTCTCCCAGTCCAGACAGCAGCAATGCTGCTGTGAGCCTTTTGTTTTACATGCAGTTTTCACAAGGCTAACTCTGTCTCACACAACAAGGGGACACGTCTCCATGCTTTAGCGCTTCCAGTCTCTCATGGAGTCACGCTGCCCGACTCCCACTCGCGCTGCTCAGTCCTGACACTAATGTTGCATCTCATAACGGAGAGATGGAATCGCCTTCTACGGAAGGACGGAGGGAAAGACGAGCGTAATCAGTCGTGGCACGTCAACGCATGGCAGGGTAGTGTTGAGGCAAATATATATAATTTCAGGCTCAGCTCTTGCCAGTGTTTACAACTGGAGTCATGACTGTATATCAAGTATAAGGCGAGTGGAGGGGAAGGAGGAAGAGGAGAAGGCTTCTCACTGGACGTTGGAGTTCCACAGTCACAAGTGTGACAGACGAGCCATGGGTTGAGTTTACTTTCAAGGAGATGTGCCAAGTATTTGTTTTTTAGATAGATCAATTTTTAGTTTCCAATTGATAAAGCTGGAAGAAAAATAAGTAAATAAAAAGCAATTAGCTGCTTGCTGATTGCTTTGTTTCTTTTTCTTCAGAGATGGTCTGGGAAAAGGGAGAAAAAAGGATCGTACATTAAGTTCAAATCCCTTATCATGTGATTTTTTTCTCACTTTAGCTTATCTCCGACACAAAGGTTCAGTGGCGGCATCAAGATGAGACTTTCTAAATTCACAAGTGAATTTCCCACCATTAATCAGCTCAAGACCTCACATGTCAGACAGACAAGACTAGAAAAGAAAAATTGCTTCTGATATTACGTATATCTATAAACAGCCTAATCCTACATTCTACTGTGTGACTTCTAAGCATATAATAATGTATAGGCAGTTTGAGTCTCTCTGTGTTTTGCCCAGAGTTGCTCAGGGCAAAGCTTAAAGTGTTGATCTTGAATACCACAGGAACATTTAGCAAGAGGCAGAGCTCAGCAAGCCAAAGGTGGCTTTGCATGTCTAAATAAGACAGGGGGGAGAATAGAGTAATTGTTGGTATGTTAGTAAAGTGTGGGAGATAAAAGGAATCGCTTCAAAACAATTCACGATGATCAACGTCATCGCACGTCTGCTGGTTGATCGTCAGCTAAATGGAAGAATAGAACTGGGGTTGTGGGAGGTTGTTTGAATGAGGAGGCAACACAATTATTCAGATATTCCCAAGTTTCCGAAGAGAAACTAATCATGCAGGAGGTGTTTGCAGCATTTTACCACGTTAATTGTCCCACAGGAACGTTCTCCTTCTTTTTTTTTTCCGCAGGAAATCAAAGAGCCTCAGCCTCAGAAAAGTCCCGGTAGGACTGCCTGAGCCGAGAGAATATCCACGAGGAACTTATTCACTTAGTGCGCATAAAACATGCAAATGTTTGCCTGAAAACATGGAGGCACAGGAAATGATCCTAAACGAAAGCAGCAAAAGGAACATTCAGAGGGTGAATGACTCAAGAGAGTGCATATATTGATATATATATTTTTTGGATCTACAGTCATTCAGACATTGCCTTCATTGTCATGTACATTCATTTTCTTGAATGTTCCATTTTCTTCCAGTGGTTGTGGCCTTCTTGAAAGGCATTCTTGAAACGTGGCCTTCTGCAAAAAATGACTGTAACACAGTGGCTTTTCATCAGTATTTGAATTTACAGCCGCACAAAAAGAACAGCAACATGTTCGTGTGAAGTGGAGGGTGACGCCTAATATTAAGAGCTGGCTCATGTGTTTTAGTTTTTTTGTTTTCTCTTGCAGGAAGCACTTTGAGGAAGTAGCGAAAGCTCGGCAGGGCAGCAGCTAATGAGCCAGCAATGACGACGTGCACGGCTGCAGCACTTTCCAGGATAAAAATCAGTCAACAAACAGCCTTGCATGTTCTACTGCAAATTTATGAGACTTTTAGGGTGTTTTTTTCCTTATTATTATTTTCGCTATTGTTATCTCCATGGCACAAAGCAGAGACTGCCAGCTGTGTTTGTTGAGACGAAGTGATTTAATTTGTTGATGGCAAAGTAAAAGTGTCGGAAAGACATTTTTAGTCTCAGTATAAAGGCGCTTCTGTCCGTTTGATTTCAAGGCGATACATTTTTAAATCATTTTCTATGTAAATTAGGGAGGGGTGAAATGAACTCAAGAGGGTTTTGTGCTGCGACAAGCGTTCTTTGCCTCGTGTTTGCAAGAATCCATTCAGCCCTCTGGCTCAAATTGTCTCAGCAATCGCAGTGTAGCGTTTTAGAGAGCGACAAATTAATGTCTTGTCTGGAAGAAAAAAAAATAAAGATCTAACCAGAGGTACATTCCTGTGCAAATGCAGTGCAACCTGGTACCAACCTGTCTTGGGCTCCACCGAGAAGTAGGGCTGTCCATGGATGATGCTGTACACCACCCTGGCACTGTTCCCGTAAGTTGGATCGTCTGCATCCGTGGCTGCCACTTGCACCACCATTGTTCCTGCAGGCAGACAGCCCAACATTAGTTTCCCGAGACAACATCCAGGGGCCACGACGCACACAGCCAAATCCATAAACTGAGCATGTGAAGCCGCCGGATTGGAAAACACCGGTTTAAAAAATGCATTTGAGGAGTTGGATGGTCTTATTTGCCTTCTATCCAACTTGAAATTCTTTTTTAACAGATGCGAATGACAATGAACCTGCAAAGATGAAATAAAAAAGGAACGTGCATGTGAAAACAAAACAGGACAGGCAGGTACATGTTTTGTTGCTCAAATGTCTCGCATTGTTTGTGTAAATTGTTCTGTAAATATCCCGCCTGTTGGCAGTGATGGGCAACAGATTGGTTTTCAATGAAATATGCTGATGACACTCTGAGCACTGACTAATTTTTATTTGTAATGGTTGTAAATTAATTGAGCAAAATACATATTTCTGTGATATCTCTTGAAGGCAGATAATGGATTGTGTTTGTTTTTGCTTTGTTTTTTAATGACAGCCTGAATATATTTTCAAATTATGGAGGTTAAATCAAAAACTTTCAAGACTGAAACCCTGTGTTCACGGCCCATGTCAACATTATGAACTGACCTTTAACTCGCAGATCTTCAAATGGCTGTACTTCTAATTTAGCCATAATTAGTGTGCACTGTAACACAATCTCTGAAAGACATGCAATTTCCTTTGTTGGGAGTGCAAAATATATTCTGTGGCCTTTAAAAAAACAAAAAAAAAAACAAGCACGAAGGCAATTTAGTTCAAACACACTTGACTGTGAGGTCAGCAGACATCGGTCTGTCCCTCCTACTCTTCCTTCCAGGAAAAGACATCACCCACCGACTCCTACAGCGTTTCTGTTCAAATAGCTCCCAAAGAAAAGTGGCTGATGTGACTGAAAACGACAGCTGCCAATTAGAAGCTAATCCAGACATGCTTTTGAAGATTTCACGAGGAGGGGGGGGAAATCAGAAACAATCACTGCCAATCAATTTCAATAGGTCATTCATTATGCAGGGAACCGAGCCTTGTTGCACCAGCAGAATTCATTTGTTGAATGAGTTTTCCATCTTTCTTTGCTGTTTGCAAAGCAAATTCATGTCTTGCAGTTGGTCATCAGCCTTTTAATTGTTGAATTATCACGCAGCCTTATGCTTCAGGATATTTCCTGCTGTTAGACTGTGCGTCAGCGCTGGCCGTACAGTTGACGCCTGCTCTAACAGCATTATAAAAATAAAGAAAAAAGAAGCCACCCTTTTTCTCCAGCTGCTCTCACAATATGCACTTGGATATTTCACTTTTATAGCACGAGCTGCACAAGTCTGTACAGCAGCACGTGACAGAAAAAAAAAAGCGCTGTCTCACAAATATTTTACTTTCGAGAAAAAAAAAAGTGATAAAATCTCACTTTTCGGCAAGCCGCCGACTTTTACAGGCTTTTACAAAATGAGACGATCATGGAAATTGAAGATTAGATTCCTTCACTCTGGCCATAAAGCAGAATTAACAGGCTCTGGCCCTGGCTGTGAACAGTATAACCAGGGAGGGGTGCACGGTGGCGGGAGAAGTTATCGCCATCAGAGTTGGAGAAGGACACCTAGATTATATCATCACCTCTTAGTCATGACAGCTTATATTATAGGTAGTTTAAAACACCAAGGTCAGGGGACGAGTGCACGAGAGAGAACCCAGGCGACGTCTAAATCTCTATTACAGGTTGATAGTTAAGAATCGCCTCTCGCTCGCGCTCAGCAGATGAGGCCATAAATTAACATTCAATATGGACTCAGTTGCAGCTCACCTATTAAATCTTTATTAATTTATTTATTCGCCGGCGTCCACCTTGAGTCCTCTGCGCCGCGGGGCCTCACAAACACCTCACTCCCATAGTGCGGCCCGGATAAACAGGAGTCGATAAAAATATAAAAAATGTCAGACACCTCGAGCAGATTCTTTCTGCTCCATGAACCCGTCATCTGCTCCTCAATTCACGCCCCCTATGTGTCCCTTCAATAATTGTCCATCCTCATTGAGGTGATGGATCTGGTCTGCACGTCAACCCCCGCCGCGCCGCCTCCTCCTCCCACTGCCGTGTATAAAACTGGATTCCTTATCAATGTTGCATCTTGGGAGAGCAACTGTCATCTGCCAGTAATGAAAATAAATGTGGCACGCTGCTTTGAAGACAGACAGGTTTTCCTCAACCACTTGTGTATGCTGGAGGCAGCAACAGCCAAGAGCACTGTAACGTATGATTTAAAAAAAAAAAAAAAAGGTATTTGAATAGTTTGTGTCGTTTTTGCCTTTATTCAAACAAACTTAATCTGCTGAAAATATAAACATGACGACATTGATCTCTGACTTGAAATGATTTTTAAGAGCTACATTTTAGAAAAGCATTATTGCATGTCGGCAAAAGCCTAAGCTCTGCATTCAAAGCGGCGGCACTCGATTTAGTTGATGATGTTCCTGCACATCCACACCTGCTGCACATTGTTTCAGATAAACAGGATTATGGCTCAATTCATTTTTTCAGTCTGTCCTGCTGAAGTGAAGATGTGCTGCAGAAACGGGGGAAAAATAAACTATAAACTCAAAGACTCAAGGCACATTTACTGTCAATGGCTTTTTCGCCTTGGCCGTTAAATATAATTAATTGCAATTGCCGCTTAACTGTCAGACTCTATGACACAGATTACAGGGCAATAAATGCCAAATGTCCTGTGACTACTGGCCATTCAGGTCGATGCTCTGCAGGCATGTGGTTAGAATGTGAAGAAGACGTTACAATTTTTTTCTTTATCTTGTATCAGTTGTTTGCAGCCTCTTCGTGTTTCTGCTCTAAATTGTTATACAGCGCGTTATATATATATATATATATATATATATATATATATATATATATATATATATATATATATATATATATATATATATATATATATATATATATATATATATATATATTGATTCAAGTGATCTCCAGTGATCATCGGCATCATGCTCAACACAATACATTTATTCTTTCAGACAATGAAACGACTCCCCTACCCTTGATCTCCTCTCCCCATGAATTAGACAATAGCAGTGACAGCTGACTGCAGGACTGATGAGCACCACGTTCAAGAGCTTTGGCCTCGGTTTGACGCGCCATTCCCTCAGCTTGTAATGAGCCCCGGCTGGCCTCATCCCCAGCGCACAGGGCGAGGCATCTGAGACTCGCGACCGTCCGTCGCACCTCCCCAACTGTCCTCACGCTGCCTCCTCCGTCTTTTATTTGACATCCCCGTCGTGATTAAGACGAAAGCCTACCGAGATCCCCGGGCCGCAAGGTCTCCGCGTCTATGGGCGAGCACGGCTGCTAATTACTTTAATTAATTAAATCCATGATTCCCTCCAAATTGAACCCATTTATCAGCAGCGCAGAGTTGTGACCATTAATGATTTAAAGACATCTACAACGGAATTATTGAGGACAAGAGGTGCTTGGCCCCCCTCCCCACTCCTCACCGCTCTGATAATTGCTCTGAGTAGATATTTACAAAGAGAGCCAATGCATAATTCTCCTGTTGTTACCGACTTGCGACAAAGACCTTCACAGGAGCTGGCAGAGCAAATAAAGTGGCAGGGGTGACCCTGAGTTTGGTGGAGCAAACACTGTCTCCTCCGTGGCTGAGTCGCCGTCTTATCTTGGGTTGGACACAACTTCAAGCCCTTGTACTCTAATCCTCTGGCTCCTTAAGCCTGAGCTCTGTACCCCCCGTTGACAGTTGACTGTGTAATCCTTTAGAAATCTCTACGCCTGCGTAGCAAGGACAGCAATGAGTTATTTTATTTTATTTGTTTATTTCTTCATTTTTTTGGGGACAGCCCCCAGTGCCACTGTGCTATAAAAAAAAATTAAAAAAATAAATAAATAAAATTCCATTTTCACTTTGAAGGCTCCAAAAAACAGACTCCACATCCAGTGGTTTTGTGTATGATGTGATGGCACATCCAATAAATAATTGGATGGGCCATCTTTTCACTTAAAAAAATAAAATAAAAAAAATAAAAAAATAAAGTAGCATTAATTAAAGAAAAAAAATAACTAACCCTGCCCATCCTCTCCACATTAGTATTACTATTGTTAATTATTAATAATAAAATAAGTCAAAAATCAATAAAACCAATTACAATTACCATAAATGACAAAATTACATAATAGAATCGATTTGTTTTTGATTATATAAGGGATTGAAGAAACATGTCCAAGAAAACAAACTGGCACCCTCCCATTCCACACTGTCTTGTTTGAACCACTTTCGTTTGTTTTTCGATTAAATTTATATGTAAGCATTATGCTTTATTGCCTCATGGAGGGGAATTAGTTAGTGATATGAGTCACATTGCCACGTCCGCACAAAACCGTGCAGACGCTTCGATAGCTGGCGGCCAACACGCAGCATTTGCATTCAGCACAAGAAATCAACAACATCTATTTAGTAACCCTGGAATGTTAAGCAACCTGGTTTTACGCCATTGGCATGTTTATAGAGTGTGACGCCACTGAAGTGTCGAAATGAAAATGCCAAAGATACACCGTACATGGAACAAACACAAACAGATCCTCAAAGACCTGAACAGGATGACCTTGCCTGCTGCGTCAGTGGTGGCGGAAGACACAGTGCAGGTAGCAGGCAAGCTACATTTCACTTATTTCACTCATGGAATTCTTAGGACTTACATTTTCAGAAACACACACAGTAGTGGCTTGTCTCAACTCTGAGTCTGAACTGGAAAAAGTGTGCCTTTGGCCTTTAAGTCTGAATCAGACCTTAGTTTTGCTTGAGTTCACTCATAAACATTTTAAGCCTAGAGGTCTGTGCTGGTGTTTTGTGTGTGTGTGTGAGAGAGAGTGTGAGTGGTGGTAAATATGTAAATGACGGTGCATCAAAACTTTCCATCAAATTCATGTCTGTGAACACCTGCAAATGCAACAAATAGTCAAAATTCCTGCACCGCAATGACGTTAAAATTAAATATCGCAATGCACTGACAGTTTTTTCGCAAAAATAATTACACTTTGAAGATGAAATAAAGGAAGCAAAATATACATACATAAAGTAATTACATCGAATGACAAGTTAAGCTGCAACCAGCAGTGCATTCATCATGGCTTATCAGTGCCAAGGTCACTCCCTCCCTCATGCACCTGCTGCAGTGAGAAGCCTCAAGATGTTGTGGCATATTTGCATAAAGCAGTATTTCAGGCCGGAGAGAGAGAGAGCCATCGGAACCATGCAGCGAGAAGCTAAACAGTTAAAAACAGGCTCTGATATTATGAGCCCCGCCATGACTGCATTTAAAACAGACAGATAAAAAATATCACCGGTAATGAATACCAATGTGGGCCAACAGAATATGAATTCCGAGTCCTACAGCCACGCAATGCTGTCGACAGGTTGAGGGCAGTTTTCCACAGCTTTGCTTTGACCCACATTTTCTCGTATAAATAATTTTGCAATTGGGTTATTTAATTGATTGTGCCGGTTTCACTGGGTCCAAAATGGTGTTATTTTTAATCAAGAGAAATCATGTGGTTGAGGTGGTGCAACATGTAAAAGGGGGACTATCTTTAGTGGAATTTTATCTGCTCCAATGAACATATTTATCACGAGCTCCTCCCCTCTGAGCCCCGATTCCAGATGTCCACCTGCCATCGAGTTAAAAAAAAGCAAATCCAGATCTCGTCTGGCAGAACAAACAACAAGATAACTAAATATAATATGATCTATGCAAGAACAAAAACACTTGTGCAGACACTGGAATTTGTTTGTTGCTGTTTCATGTCTAAAAGAAAAATATAATTTAGCTCATAACTGAAAAAACAATGAAAAAAGGCACTAAAATGAGAAAATAAAATCATGATGATGCATTTCACAAAGAACAAGTAATGGAAGGTGCATAATTTCTGTTGAAATACATTGTTCACCAATCAAGATGAAAAATATATCAATTGTTGCCGTTTTTTAAGAAATGAACCTTTAAAGACCCTTCACAGCTCCTCAGTGATTCGAAATAGATTAAGGTTCTGTGTCAATTACATTACAATTTGGCTATTTGTTAAAGTTTCTGATTTTTTTTATTTTTTTTGGGGATTTTTTTAACTCACAACTTCTATTTGCCATTATTATTGAAATTCCAGACATGCAACATAAATAAATGGCCTTGCATTGTCCAGAGTTCTAAGTGAACCTTGGGAGCTCAGCCTTTGTACGTCATCATTGTTCCTTTATGAATTTTTCAACACCCCAAAGACGATGCCTTCGATGCCTAAAAAAAAAACACACAAAAAAACAAAAGATAGAAAAAGAGAGATATGTACCTAAGGGTGACATCTCTGGCACTCCCGCCAAGTACGGCCCATCCAGAAACTTTGGCTCATTGTCGTTGATGTCCTGGACCTTGACAACAAACTCGGACCTGGGCTCCACAGGCAGATTGGTGAGTCTGTCCACAGCTTGAGCTTGAAGAGTGTAGTAGGCCTGAGCTTCCCGGTCCAGGCGCTTCGTGGCGTGGATATCTCCGGTGTTTTCATCGATGGTGAAGATAGACGTGGCGCCCTCGCCGGATAACACGTACTTCACCTTGCCATCTCCTTTGTCCACATCTGAGTGCAGCTGTTGAAAGAGAGAGAGAGAGGGAAAGGGAAATAATATGAGGTTAATATATTGGGTGACCTTGTCAAAAGATATAATGATTATTCTTTTTTTAATACCCAGGCTGCACATGCAATACTACAGACATTTTAGAAAATGTACATGTGTATTTTATGACTCAAATAATGTGTAATGACTGTCCTCAAGTTGACTCAAGTTTGAAAACTAAACTAGATGATGAGAACAGTTCAGATGCAGTCAAGACATGGCTGATGGCAGAAATATCCAATCAAAACAAGTTTTGCTTGAAAAACACTTAAAAATCATCGCATTTCCACATACCACCATTTGTGATAAATCAGATGTAAATCAACAATTTGAATATAATTTCAAAATATTTGTTTTATAATAACTTATTAAGATCTAAAGCACTAAGTCACGTCTCATAAGGTCAATTTTTATTGCTTTTTCTTGCCAAACTTTTTTACATTTTTCATTTGCTTGCCAACATAATCCAGTCTCAATAGGACCATTTAATGAAAAGTTTTCTCCTTTATTTAAATTCAAATATAATTGCATGGCAGGTCTACAGACCGTGTGTGTTTGTGTGTGTGTGTGTGTGTGCCGGTGCAGGGAGTGGCTGTGGCATCAATCCACAAACAGGGCGGTGAATGACTGCTTCGCTGTGTGAATGCCGGGTTTGATGTTCCATTTTATGCTTCTTTTCATCAACTTTGACAATCAGAGCAGTGCAGGTGGTTGGCTCAATGTGCCCCGGTGCTCTTTCACCAAATAACGTACAATACTTTCATATCGCTGCTAAGAATGAAAAAACTTTTTGGCCCTGCCTGAAAGGGCCAAGTTCGACTTCCCAGCCATCATCTGCACATGCGGAATCGTTAAAACATTTTTGTGCAGATGGTGTGGCTGGCAAGTAAATGAAGCTGATTTCCACCAGAAGCTTTAACAACTAAACCAGTGCAGCCAGCGCAGCAACCTTTAGCTCCTGGCAAAGCTTTGACCTCAGACAGTCATGAGTGTTGAGACGATTCAAAAGAGAAAAATCCTTGAGTATCTCCGATAAAAAGAAGACTGAAGCAAATGGCCAACCTTGAATTACCCTGTTTGAAGTCGACTGACGGCCATCTGCCCCCGTCCAGGGTGCCGAACATCACAGTGATCACAGGAGCTGTCACGTATCTTCAGGGGAGGCCACAGATAAGACTGCCATCCAGCTGTCAGCATTTAACACAGCTCATATCTCAGCCTTTGCCCCAGCACCCCACACATGACAACGAGCCTCAATTAAGCAGGCAGCTAAAACTTTTTGTTTCTTTTTTCAGCTTTCTAATTTCAGCCTTAAGAACACCTGTGTGAAGCCTTGTTGCACATCACACTGTTGTTGTTTTTATTTATCAGCTCACATGAAATGCTTTTTGTCCGATAGAATTATTCCGTTGGAACAAGATGCTCTATTGTTGATTTTATAATATTCTAGCAAACATCATTAACTGCTGAAACGCTCACCCAAAAAACACAACACAATGAACTACTTTCTCCAGGAACAATCAATGAGTTTTCAGAAAGTAATTACTTTACAAGGGGAATGGGAAAAAATATGTTTTTGACGATTTGATGGCCACTTTTTATTTCAATTACAAAAACCTCCTACGTATGTGTAAACATATTCTTTTTGTATTGTGACAGTCACACAGACTTGTTGACACGCTTCCTTCAATTTATCAGTAAATGTCAAACACCTCATTGTGGGATAAATAACTGGTATTTCAGGTGCTCAACATGCTCAACAGTACTCGGCAACACCAAAGGTCCTTTATGAATGGAATCCATCAGGCCCCGCTGATGAATGTCCTCAAAGCTTAGCATACAATGCACCGCCTTTCCTATGGAGCTCACCGTGTTTATTCACCATCTCCTGCTGTCACTCGAGAAGAGTCAACATTTAATCTCGAGGTAGCCATCCGTGGAGGTTTGCTTCGGGTAAATACCACCGACAAGAGGGACAAAAAAAAGAAAGAAAGAAAAAAATGGAGCGACAGGGCCACAAAGCTGGAGGGTGGGGTCAAGGGTCACCCACACCATGTGGTCTCCTCAGCGAATTGCTCAGCTTGTTCAGGACACATAACAGTGGCAGATCTGCTCTCGCACACTCTGTCTGGCAGGTCACAACTAATCTATTCCCATTTCCTTCCATACCAAATTATTATTTCGTAGACATTCAAGTTCAAACTTCAGTCTATTTTCACTCCTAAGTTTTAACTGTACATTGTTGCTTTAATCAAACTATGCAATCAAGTTCATAAAAACAGAGAGCTTTTTGCATTTTACTGCACTATGCAGGGTAGTTGCTAAAACACAGATGATGTCTTTGGCAAACGAGCAGACTCTCTATGGGAGATGCATTTTTCTTTCTAAGCGCTAACATTGCTTTGTGACTCGTTTGCAGTTAACTGGGATATACCTTCCATAATCACATTAAGTTATTACCTTTAGGTTATTACCTTTCGCAACGGTGGAGAACAAAAAGTGCGAATGGAGGCACTTTGCATCTTTGTGTTTGTGCTACTTTAAAACGCAGATGAGGTTGCAAAACAGAAAATATAAGAACAGATGAAGCATTGTTTTACAAGCAGTTAAGTTTTAACACCATCGTAAAGTCATCTGTGTCGAGCACACGTTTTTTTCTGAAGTAATATTTTTAGTTCAAGTCAAAGAAAGACATTAGGTTATACTTTGTCTCCTCCAGACAGCAATGGCTCACGTTTTCATTTGAGACACATAATAACAGCTCTTTTTTCTAAATGGATATATAAGGAAAATCTATTGAGCAAAGAGAAAAAAAGCCTGGGAATGGATTTTAATTATGTTACATTAGTGCTGCCAACGTTAACGTGTTAATGTATGTGATTAATGTGAAACAATTAAGTCGTTATCATATTTGAATGCAAATTAATCACATGGCCACCACTCTGGAGCAGTGGTGAGGCGCCGTTGCAAGCTGGTTGCCAACCACTGCTAAAATGAATATAATAAATGGAAAAAAAAACACAGGAAAAAAAAATGTCAGTGAGTGGTGTGATCCACGGCAACTCTGTACAAAAAGTTTCCAGATGAGAGTTTACTACTACAGCAGGCCAGACCTGCAGTAACATCAGAAAGCATAGACAGATTTAACACAATCCAAATGAATGCAAACTTTAGCTAAACTTATACCGGATATAATCTAACCATAAATCCAGAGGGCGGCTTTCTGTTAACTCTGCTAACTTTAGCTAACATTAGCATGTCCAAATACCCCAAGACTTTTGTACTCTGATGTTGGAAGGATATAATTTTAAATTTTTGATTAATTTTGATGAATCAGAATAAATGACTGTGATTGTTGATTAGAAATTTTCATCGATTGACAGCACTCGGTTGAATGTAAAATAAATAGAGCTCGAATGTGCCCAGTGAGAACAATGAGATGTTTGGTGGGAAAGATAAGCATGTCTGTTTCACACAATCATGTTGTTTGGCACAAATATTTACTTTGTCCACACCTTGAAGAATCGCTTTTTAATTTCTGTTCTAAGCTACCCATCGTATTAATTACTGTTTTGACTAAAGCTCGAGGCAAAATTCAATTGTATTTGCCTTCGGTCAAATCAAGGACAGTGAGGCAAAAGTGTTGAAGTTAAAACTTACTAATGGTTGGAAATTAAGGTTCAGCAATCCAGAGTTTGAGCCCCTCAACATTTAACTAATTCAATTTGCAGCATCAAGCAGAAGTAAGTGCCTAATCACTGTGAGCATGAATGCCAACAATTGCTACCAGTCCAATTCAATCCTTTTTTTTTTAACCTGGGTTAAAAAAGAAGAAAAAAAACACAGATACAGTTGTTAAACATTTGTTAAACATACTAAAAGTGGAGAAAGCAAAGTCACGCAGCGAAGCCTCCAAAGCCTTCTAGGTTTGGCGCTCTGCTACCTTCTCTGGCTTGCCAACCTATGCTACCATGCAAATTTTTTGATCCACTATTCCATCAATGAAAGTAATCAGGACAGCAATCAAATCAGGGAGAACTTGCACTTGATTTTTCATGTGCGTGCCATTGTGTGTGGGTTTCAGTGTGTGCAACGTAGCCCCCTCAACACAGGGACGAACATAAATGGAGGACAGGAATAGGCTTCCCTTTCAAAGTATCACGAGCGAGGGAATCAAAGCTTGTTTCCTCACAAAAACGCCTTCTTAGAAGTCACCATTTGAGCTGACTTGACAGACCAGCAGTTTAAATGAAAAGAAGATCAGCACGGATGGAAACCGTACTTCCATATAAGGTGATGTCTGCGCAGTAAAGCATCGCTGCAGGCTGCAGATGACAATGGGGGGGTTGTTACTCTTCTTTGCAATTATGAGTCCTGATGAGAGGCACAAACACACACCGAAGTGTATTATGGGATATTCAAAGGGCAAATTCCAATTAACCTCTGAGACCACGACACAAACTGTCCAGCACACATGTAACTGTTGGCCTCAACGAAGGCTGCTTCACAGCGGATACGACAAGCAGCTCGTATGTGTTTATTCTGCAGACAGGTCATTCCTGGGCTAATTAAGAAAAGAATGACACAGACAGAGTGAACTTCTTGTGCTAGGAGACTGCTGAGCAAAGCTCTGGCAGAGCCAGTTCCTATTTGTGGCCATGCACCCTCTGACTGCAGCTATAACAGCGGGTGATCTAATAGCCTTATCGGCCTACTGATTGACTCTCTCCTTTTCTTTCTAAGACATTACTTAAGGAACTCTTTGAAGCCCAGAATACACAAAAGAATACACATTCCGTCTTTCCACTACAGCAAAGGAAGGGAAACCTTCTTGTTCCCTGTGCATTTCCATCTTACAACAAGTATACGGTCCTAATTGGGTGCAAAAAATAGTTTCTCATCAGCTTCAGACAATCAAGGAATCCGTATCCACGCCACACGTGGTGCTGCTGCATTCAGTTGAGCATGGTGGTCCTTGCAGAGCTCAATTCAACGCTTTATTGTTATACACAGTTATAAATAACAACCAGATGACATTCAAGCATCTCAATACTGGCATACTGACGAAAGTGCTGCTGGATCTTAGCCAAAACTGTTCCTGTGCATAAAGTTTTATGTCCATGGCGTGACAGGGCTTCTTCCCAGGGTCACTGCTCGCACAAGCAAGACTGGGCTGGTGATGTTCAATGCAGGGTGCCAAGGCGACCTGCTACCTAGAGAGAAACTTCCCTTTGAGATGATGGTATAAAAGCCACAAGAATTAAAGACACCCTAACCCAGCAGCATTTCCGTTTTTTTGTCTCCTTTTGGTATTGGACCTGATTGTGGCAGCAAGCACTCTCGCTCTCTCACTCCCACTCTCTGCTTGCCACTATTGTAAATTGCTTTGAATCGATTGGCTCCGGAATCCCACTGAGCTTAATGTACTTTTCAGAAAAGAATTGATTCAGACGCCGTTTTGTCATTTAAAACAACAAACGGTTTGCTCAGGTCTATCAAATTCAAGTGCCAGCGAACGCAGACGTGGGTAAATTAAATAAGGTGGACGAGGTAAGTGAGGCTCTTTGTTTTCTGTCTTCAGGTTAAAATGAAAAGGGATTTACGCAGCTCCAGATGCCGTCAGGTCTGTGCAGGATGAACAAATGGACTTGCAGCAACTGGGAACTACTACTAACTATTGCACGTGTCTTTTTTTCACGCTATCCTGCCAGCTGTTTAAGGCAAAACCTGCAAGACATTTTCCCTCGTGATGGTGGCTCATGCTGGAAGGGCGGCTGTGTCAGTAAAGTTGAAGAAAAAAAGAAAAGGAAAAAAAAAAAAAAAGCGCCGCCACTTCACAAAGTGCTTCGCTGTGCCAAGAGAAAAGTGACAGACCTTTCCAAAGTGGCCGCTTTCCATCCGTCTTGCTGCCGCTCCCCGTTGGCTGTCACATGAAAAAAAAACGTACCTGGCACGCTGCTAAAATCTGCAAGCTATAAAAAGTAAGGTATTCTACTGTAACAGAAGAATTCGCTTGACTAATGGTGCAGGAGGAAAAAAAAAAATTTAATAAGCAGATGTGTGTCCCCCACAATCTAAACGGACGTCGCCACATTGTCCTTGTACATAACTCTGCTTCGATTAGCTTTTACAACCATTGGAGTGGCATCATTTATCCAATTGATGCTAATTACAGAGTTATCAGATATTTAAACGCGCGCAGATGCTTGGGGATTGTCGAGATCACGCGGGGGGTTGCACGGCACTCAGGAGAGCCGTCAGAGTCATGTTAATTAAACTGTGAAGTGGAGTGCAACTGGCTGGGAAAGAGCTTTCGGGAGAGGCCCTCGATTACTTCATAATCACAAGATTCCTGGCGGAAATGTGCAAACATGCATTCACAATTCAGATCTCTATTTCAGGGACCATCCATCTAGGTTACGTTCGTTAACGATAGCTGTCTGTGCACACTGGCACAACTTTAATCAGTTTCTCAATACATCTACAAATATAGACGAAAAGAAGGAAGAATTTACATACGAAGACGGGCAGCTCGTCTTAACTTGTGCCCAGTGCGAGGCAAATGGAGCCAAAATATCCCAGCTGCCAATCAAACTGCTGCAAACTCTTCAGATAGTATCAAAAATACCCGAATGAAACCAAAAATAATCACAAAAAATTAACACTTGAATACAAATCACTGAGGATAATAATAATAATGTCATAGACACACAAAGAAACACGCACACTCAGCAGCTCTGATGAGGTAAAATTACAAATAGCCTGTTAAAACAGAAGGCTAATCAGCCAATCACATTGCAGCAACCCAATTTATTGAGGCATGTGGACGAGCTCCTGAACCACCACCTGAAGTTGAAACTGAGCATCGGAATGAGGAAGAAAGGCATCGCTGTTGGTGCAAGGAGTTTTTCACAAATGGCTGATCTACTGGGATTTTCACACACAAACAAGTCCAGTTTTCATACTTACTGCCATTGTTTTCCCTATTTCCCTTGTTCTGGCATGCGAGAGTCGTCCTCGGCAAGCTGCTCTGGTTGTTGTTCGACACACGTTATTCTGATTAAAAACCTGTTTGGTGCAGAATGCTCAGCGCTCCAGACACTCGGAGGTGACCGCCTGCTGACAGTTACATCAATAATCTCTTCTTAGCTGCCACTCACCAGCAGATAAGGATGAAGATGACAGACAAGGACAATGAACAATCCAAATATCGGAGAACCGATCAAAAAAGCGATAACCGTCCTGTTATTACCCATAAATTACACAATATCAAGAAGAGGAGAGTGACAAGACAGCACTACTCACGACTATTAGACGTGATGCATTCCTTCAAGCAGCATCTTTTGGTCTTCAAATTTTACATTTTATTGATGTTACGTTGTCCTGGGCTCATGGAGAACACCTGTACGTAACTGCCAACAGTTTCAGGTGCCCTTAATTAGCCCTGAGTGTGCGACGCTCACGTCCTGAGCTGCTGTAACCAGAGCGACAACCGGTGCCCATTGCTATGGGTCAGGCACAGGCTCAATGTTTAGCTGGGCGAGTCGTGAAGCTAAAGGGCAAGGGCCTCCGCAGCCGTAGTAATAAATACTGTCGTCACGGGTGGGAAATGATCCATTTGTTTAATGTGCCATTTCCAAAGTGGAACCCTTGTAATCCTACGAAGCCTGGCAACCTCACCGTGCACATCAGCCGCACCCCCGTCCCCAGTGGAATTTGATCAGAGCTAAAACTGTTTACTCGTGTTTGGACTCTGACATTTATTGAAAGTGGCCTTTAGTAAAAGTCATAGCTAACGCGTGAAAAGGTTCCGCGATGAGGCCGTGAAGGCTCTCCGTCCCTCGTGCCACTCAGACAGAACCTGGTATGTTAATGGGGTGATACATCAAACGGGACGTCCTTCATCAACGCAACTTTCACAGACGCGCCAGTAAAGCAAATTCAGAAAATCTCTCATTGCGGGTAAAGGCTTGATGTAGTGCGGAGGCATTTATTTTCAAAGTAAAATAACAAAAATCCATGATTTATGTATCCAATTAGAAATAGTGCCATACTATGTAGTGTGAGTGCAAACGATCAGCAGCTGAGTCCTATTCCTACTGACATTTTTCTCTTTAGTTACTGCAGCTGTGTTTTCCCCCCAATCTGTCGGTATGTTCAAATTGAGCATATGAAAATATCTTGTTTTGGCCGGCTGAAGTACGTCGACTTCCTCTTGTTGACGGTTGCAATGATAACGGATTGTCGTATTGCCTCTCCATCATTGTGGGTATTGTGCCGTCGTGGTGCACACACTGAGAGTAAGGTGAACATATTCAAAGTTTATTGAACAGGTTCTAATTTGCTCTTCTGGAAGCAGATACTCAGACCCTCAGTCAACTCATTGTTTGGAGTTAGACTTAGCTAACCCTCCTACCTGGAATAACCCCAGGTCAGTCAGTCCTCATTTGTCTCCAGTCGCCCCTGCTGTTACTGACTACTGGTCTAAACTACAATCGTTGCGATGCCGCTCACGGGTCAGCTCTGACTGTGTGTGGCACATGTGGGAAACACCGAGCTCCTGTCAACACGGCAACAGCCTCGCGGTCCAGGAGTGAGTATGACATGGCTGCTCGCGTGCCACCATCCCGTCCCTGAAAAGACCCCAAAGCAAGAGATGACAAGTCAGCAGAAGAGGAGCCGATGTCACCACTGGGTCCTGTCACTGCCTCTCGGTCACACGATTCTAAATCAAAACAGACCCGCATGACCTGGCAGCACAAAATCATTTATTTATTTATTTATTCAAAGATGCGCAACTAGCACTTACGTACAAAGGCTACAAAGCTCATCGTATTCTGATGCACGCAGGGATTTGTGTGTATGTGTGTGTGTGAGTGATTATTTTGTCTCTGGAAGAAAAAAAAAATTCAAATAGCCAAAAGAAAAAAAAAATATCTGGCGGGCTTCTGACCCTCCACAGAACTCCAGCCTCCACCTGTCCTCACAGTCGCAAACCCACGCTCAAGCTTTCAGAGGCTAATGCCGCTGGCATTGGGCCAAATTGTTGTGTCTTTGCCTCTTGCACATAAGGCTGTAATCAAACATTAATATGAGTACAAGTCGGGCCTGACAACAGGCAAATACTTGCCACATTAGTTTCTCTTCCCTGAGACCACAGGAGGGTTTATCTTTGAAAGTTTCACTGAGCAGGTGGGGATACTTCAGAGACCCAAACACTATTTAACTTAGCACTATTAGCAGAGTTATGGTCATCAAACATTGTATTATATCTAAAGAGGCACGCTGAATGCCACATGGGCTTTTCTTTCTAATTACTCCTCATATAATGAGTGGAACTTCTGATTCTATTTGACACCAAACCAGTAAATCTTAATAGATGCATCTAATCTAATCTAACCTAATTTCATAATGTATCACACTTAACCTTGTAGCTGTGTGCATATATGCATATACATATTTAGCAAGGTGTATTTAAATAAGTAACCGGTGAGTGTCTGCCTGAATTTATTGATATAAATACAGTACCGTACAGTAAGCAGCCAATGAACACCATCCAATGATTTATTTTT
The DNA here is from genome assembly GCA_009823395.1 of Thamnaconus septentrionalis. Lineage (NCBI taxonomy): Eukaryota > Metazoa > Chordata > Actinopteri > Tetraodontiformes > Monacanthidae > Thamnaconus > Thamnaconus septentrionalis. The sequence continues at coordinate 3,965,317 of CM020520.1, forward strand.
ATTTTATTTTTCTACGTTGGAAGCCTATGAATTAAACTCACCACCCTTTTAACATTAATCAAAGTTAGTTTACTGGTTTATTTATTTCTCCTTATCATGAAAAAAGTGGACATTATGTGCAGCAATCAGACCTCAATTGAACACCAACAACAAACCACTCCTGCCAGGAAACAAGTCACGCTACATTTGCTTACTGTGTTTGTCAGCCACAGCTGCTCTGAAACCTTCACATTCCTGCCGCATGCCATCCTTGCGTTCTCCAGTTTGCCATTAACATTCCAGCCTGCGTCGCACCTACACACCGTCTCCCAAAAAACATGTCTATCAGCCGCCACTGAAGCACTGATGCATCCTGAGCCCTGTGACTAACGCATTGCTTCAAGTCTTTGGGCAGAGAATGAAAAGCCCACCTGGATTACAAAACGCAACGTGCAGATGCGAATGAGAAAGAGGGGGGGAACATGGGTAATGCTGTCTCTTTTACGCCAAGCAACTGAAGCGCTCCCATCCAAAGGGATTATAAACAACTCAAACAAGCAGTAACACTTCAAACAATAAAATACCTTATTAAACCCCAACATGAGCGGGCCTCTGGGAGGGGGAAAGACTTTTTGATGTGTACACATTCCCTCAAGAAGCAAATATATTTAGTCTCGAACTGAGTGAAAGAAGGGGAAAAAGGCAGAAATCACTCTCCTGTCTCCTTTCTTCCTTCCTAGGGAGATCGCCAGCCAAATTCAATAACAGCCACAGATGATAGGCCCATCCACCCTGAGTCATCCCATAGTCTTTGCATAGCCTTCGCCCCTCGGCATAATTTAACACTGTCAGACTGCGAACTCATCTCGTCCATAGAAAATGAATGGGCCGGCTTCCAAAGAGTGGATATCAAAGAGATCGCACAAACTTCTCGAGGGCCGACAGATTTACCTGAATAAGAGCAGAGTGGCAATGATATCAGCCTGAGGAGTGGATGCAGCTCAGTCCACATTAATTAGAAAATAAAGAAATAAAGACAAAGTATGATTGTCAGGGAATCAAATTTAAGTCAGGTTATTGTCATTCCGCTTGCTCTCTAGATGCACAAGGATATTAATGACCTGCCATCACCTTTGAGCATTTTTAATTTTGATTCTGTATTGTAACTACAGTACACCCTGACTTTGAGTTGTTGTTTTAGAATTTAAAAAAGATGCTGTGGAAAAACAGATATAGTTGAATGCACCACTGGTAGTTTTTGTGTAAATGCCATCATGAAGAAATCAATTATATGGTGTAATTAACCAACCAGATTTGTGCTTGTGCCTGCTCCGTCCACAGAGCACAATCAGAGCACAACAGTCAGGAAAAAAAGTTGAACATTTTTCCCCATCTGCCCAACATTTTTTTGTATCATCTCCACTCATCTTCGTTGTCCCTGAGATTGAATGAATACATGGGGTGAGAGAACAAGATGAAAGAGAATTGATTCAGCCACCAGCAGTATTCAATAAAGTTAGTGTGGTTGTTTCTTTTTCTTTTTAAGAATTAGCCTTTGGCACCAAAAGTTCAAATTCACTCATGCAAGAGTCGATGAGAGGGAAGAATTTGGCTCAGTACAGTCATTCTTAATGAATTCATTAAAAATGACTGTGTTGAGTCAAATTCTTCATTTTATATTTTAAACAACAACACTTGCAATTCGGGTGAGAGCTGATCATACAAAACTGGAAGTGAAAAGACAGGTAAAAGAATAATAGACACACCTGCACAACTAGCACAACCACTTTAAAGCAAGAAGTAGTTGACGGCCCAAGGACGACCAGACCAATGTGCTCTAAAAAGAAATATCACAACCCCCCTGGTGGATCTTTATGATTTGTCCTCAGTGGAAAATACAAGTAGGTGCTTGTGGTTCAGTTGGTAAAGCGCCACATGATGGCTCACCACAGTGTTCGCAAGCCCCAAACTGAACCTATTGTTCAGGCTAAAATGGAAATCACGGTGTGCTATTTTCTCATCTCCACTTAGTCTGAACCGTTCATCATGTTACATCGGGCACAATGGCAAATTGCTCGACATGTTTTCTTGTGACCTGACAGACATGCACTCTTTACACTTATCACCGACAAACAATATTTGTTTTGTCTGAACGGAAAGTGCATTTCCCAGCACAGCATAATTGTTAGTGATTGATTATTTGCTTACTTTTTTTCTACCTTGCGATTGCATGCAATTAGACTGTAATTAAATCAACACATCAATTCCACCTACAACAAAGATGGGAATCATAATTAAACTGCGTTGTTGTATTAAAACCATTATGTCTTTAACTCTCAGCAGCCATCCGAAGGTACACAAATACACACAAGCACACATACACAATGTCTCTATTCCAAGTATTTCTCTCTTTTCCTCTTTGCAGTGAAACAGTGACAGTATCTTGGGCTGCAACCAAGTTGCTCTGCAAATGATAAAATAAGGCTGCGAGATCAAAAGGTGCCCAGGCATTGCTGTGAATCACCAATACAGGCCTGCAGAAAGACTCATACAATACTCTAAGTGCCCCACGTTACAACACACTGATTCTTCTCTGCAGAGTAATGAGCCGTAGCACGTCACATTGCTATTCATGTCACAAAGTTCTCACTGAAACCGAGACACGAAAAAGCATTTGAGGAAAAAAGCCACTTTGACTCGATATCGATGTTTTTGAAGCCAGTCCTTCTTCGTTGCATTTGGCATGCATAACAGTGCTTACAAATATTTTGAACGCAGCTAAAAGGAAAGCGGGGGGGGGAAAAAACAAGTTTGTGCGTCTTAGTCAAGCTCTCAGAGTATGCACACACTGTGTAAATGCGCTTCGAGCAAAAAGCCTAAGAGCCTTGACATGTAGGTCATTTCTCTTCCCAGTGGAAATATGTCCTGTTTTAGGGATTAGGGAATGGGGCTGTGTGATTCATTATGACTGAATTTAATTACAGTGAGAGGTGGCCAATGCATCCCCAGTTTCAGCATATTAGGGTCCTAAATTCACTGGTTGGTAACAGTAGTAAGGCTGGTGCGTGGATTTTGTACCCCCCAAAAAAAATCAACATAATCGCACCAATAAGTCTGCACCATTCATTTCAGGGCGGTAGGTATTAAGTTATTGCTAAGAACAAATAACGAAAAAACAAGACTATTTGTTTGACCATTGTTTGGCCCGACGACCAGGTTGAGCTGATGTTTTGTGTCATGTTTCGGCACCCAGCCATTAAAGCCAAGAAAAAATGTTGAATGGGAGTCTTGTTATATGAAAGATGCAGACATCCTGGATCAGTTTCTGGAATAGAATCTCGACAGAGAGGCTAATAAAGTTAGGAACGTGTTTACTCATTCAAAAGAGTCAGTAAACAAGTCAATACTATCGACCAAGCTCAAGAGCAAATGCAGTGCATGTCCATCATTATTGTTGTTTTTACATGTCCAACAGGATTTCACAGATGTTTTTGAAAATCTTTTTTCATCATTTAAAAAAGGGTTTGTGTTATTATTTTTATGTGGGTGTGAAAAAGCTGAATTAATATGGCTGAGAGGCCCAATTGTACAAAAATGTGCTTTTAGGAATATATTTGTACGATTAAAGAGAACACACAACACTGGACACATGTTGGCTATAGAGTGGTTGGTTGCTAGTGGTTGAACGAGGAACAATTCGGACCAAACATACAGTAGGTGCTGATGTGTATGTCGTCGCAGAAACAAAGTTCTGGAAAACAGTAGCATAGAGGCTCACACACGTTAACTCAGAGCTCAAAGCTTCTCGAGGGCCGACCAGCAGCCGTGCTGCTGGTGGTGCTGTAAACTTTCATATACCCGACTTCTCTGGTGAAATTTGGAGTCACGGCTGGCTTAATGTGGCCAATATTAAAAATTCAGGCAATTATGTATATGTAGCACACAAGCCAGTTTCCACAGACTCCAACTCCAATTACAAAGATGGCCGTGAAATTGATCAACACAAATTGGGACCAATTTCTTTTGATCTCTTTCTCAACCTTTTATTGTTTTTTCAATTAAACTTTAAAATTTAAATGATTTTGCGGGTAATAAATTGGATCCTGTGCTCAATTCAGATGCAATTTGACAAACAAGCCTTGATTTAACCTTAAACATATTTTTCACGCGAGGTACAAGTGCATCATCGACGGTGCAGTGTTTCATGAACGGTGCTCTCTCGCGAGCAACAATTTGGACGCTAACATCTAGTCGGGTCTCACTCAGGTGAAATCCTAACGAGCTGTTAATCAAATCACTGTTTCCCACTTTACATGAAAATGGAAGCCAAGACCCTCATTTCGTGCACCCTTAGACGGCTGTATGAAATGACACTTGTGCTGAAAATGGAGTGAAATCTAATTACGACGCCGTGTCTATGTTTGTTAAATCACTGGAGGTTTGATTGGCTTAAACCCCGTGGCCCCCGCGAGCGAGGTGGGGTTTGTTAATGACCAAGAAATCAATCACAACGCACTCGACACGATGAAACCAACTTTCCCAAGGCATCAGCACCAAATGCGACTGTGTCTCTGTGCTTCTCAAGGAAACGTTCGTTGGTGTTACCTCGCAACATAAGTGGCACCGCAGTCATGAAAACTAGCAGCAGGGAAAAAAGTGAGATCAAACCGCTTTTCGTGTCTAACAGATATTTGAGATGCAATTAGTGAGGCTCTGTCTGCTCTGCAGTGCGTCATTACATTTTGAGCAGACGGGGAAAAATAGCCTTCGCCCACTGAGTCTGGCCAACACCTTTGTCTTCCCATATCAAGCCTGCTTTCTGCAGTCAACACAAATGAATTCATTTATCCTGAATATTTTACACAAAAAGAAATTCGGTAAGCCATCCTGAAAGGCGCAAGCGGGCACAGAACTGTGTCTACATTATTTTATTGAAATGGAGAAAACAACTTGATCTCAAATGCAAACTCTCCAGGCTACCGGTTATCCACTTTATTCAAGGGAAAAGAGAGGGATCTAAAAACGTAACTTTTGTGTGCATTCAAAGTCCGTCTATATACTCAGCACAGCGCAGCCAAGGACCCTCGTGAATTATTCACGATCAGACCTGTTGGGGATGTCGAAAAATTCAATACATCAGCACTTCAGGAAACTTCAACGGCCCCGCATTCAAAAAATAAAACAAAAAGAAAAGAAAAACAACACATGAAAGAGAATACAGACAGAAAAATAAAATACAGAACAGCTTCAAACCGTTTGAGCACTCCCTCTGCCTACAACAGCTCTTAATATTTCATTAAGTCACAACATTATCAGCTACAAAAGGGAAAATGTGTCGTACATTTTTACACCAAAATGCCAAACTCATGCCTCTCTGTTATCACTGAGGCATCAACCCAGATGGAATTTTTGCAACACGCAGACAAGGTGAGGGTTGTAGCTGAGTCTCTAAATAACTGAAAATTCTTTCGACCCAGCGCAAACAGCCAAATCTCTGCCCTTTCCACAAAATCGAGTCTATGAGTGTTACTATTGTTCCTAGAGAGCAACTTGTATTTTGGCAGATTTATTTGCTTTGGATACGATTCAGTGGACCTGAATATTTATTAAGTATTAAAGTTTATGGGTTAAGGAAGCTTCGGGCATCTACAGCTTTGCCTTCCTATTTATTTTTGGTGCTGCCGGCTACTCATTTATTTATTTATTTATTTATTTATCTACCCTGTAAGCCCTGGGAACCCTGAATTATGCCAGCTCCGTTTTTATCGTCTGTGTCCAAATGAACTTCACTAAGTTTGGTTGTGCGGTGTGTGTGTGTGTGTGTGTGTGTGTTTTTATTGTCACTTGGACAACAGGTAAGAGAAGCAGTCAAATTGTGAGGAAAAGGCAGCAAGCGACCTTACCTTAGTTAGAGAGAAGCACCAATCAGGCCAAATATAGCTGCGAACGGTGCTCCACATACAGCACAATCAAGCCCAGGTGCTGCACAATCAGCAGGTGTTGCCAATCGGGCATTCATTTTTTTTCTTTCAATAGGAGGGAAACTTGGCACGTTATTGTTGGGACTCCACCTGCTTCTCAGTTGGGATTTTCTCATTATTATTATTATTTAGAATTTTTTTAAAGGGTACTCAGCAAACTAGTTTATTGATTCCAGATTACATTCTAATGATTAACAACAGCCCTGCGATGAACTGGCGACTTGTCCAGGGTGTACCCTGCCTTCGCCCTAAGACAGCTGGGATAGGCTCCAGCAGACCCCCGTGACCCTGAATTGGAATAAGCGGGTATAGAAGATGGATGGATGGATGATTAACAACATCAATGAAACACAGTTCTTTTTTTTTTCTTTTTCTGACAAGCCAAACTGTTCACAGGCTAAGCTGTGAAAAAAATGTAACACACACACACATACATACATACATACATACGTACGTACATACATACATACATACAAACAACAAGGTTATTATGCTATTTGAAGGCTGCAGGACTAGACTAAGAAACTGTTGATAAGCATTCAGCGGTAGTGTGGGTCAGATTTGTCTTCTTTAATGTGATATTTAATGTGATATTTTTTAGCCAGTTAATTTTCTCTCCGCTCCCACTTGTCCCTGTTGACTGCAGATTTGCCCCAGTGCTGTATTATAAGTGTAAACCAAATTCCCCTTCTGTCCTTTCACCTATTTTCCACTGATAACTTCCCCATAGCCGGCTTCACTTCACTGCTGTCTCATCCTCTTTGAGTCCCTGGCTCAGATGAAGGCTTCCCCACCATCCCACAGGCCCCCTGGATGCCTCCCGAGCTCCCCCCCACCACCGCCCCCCTTTACTCTGAAGCTGTTGTCCCTGGCTACCTTGTGTGTGTTGTCCCTCCTCTGTCAGCTTAGATCATCCTCCTCCCCGGCTCAACATGCTGCTCTCATCCAGCTGCGCCGATGCGTTCCCAGCACCAGCGAGTGCGAGTAGACGCTATTGAGACTGACCTTTGCAGCAGCTCTATGATTCTAACCCGTTTGACAGCAAATATCTAATAGAATGCTAATGAAGTGGTTTGCATGGCTCTGCTGTAACACATTGTGTTGGCTCCGCTGCAATTATCTGTGGGCTCCTGGTGCATATTGTTTGATTATTAAACGGAATTACTGTCACAAGCAGCACCAGGTTCTTGCTGCCAGGTCAGATATTTCTCATCATGCATGCTCATGAAAGTCTAATGACTGTTGCTCAATGTTATTACGATCCATCCAACGCTGTAGTCTATACAGCATACTGCAGTGCTTGAGACAGATTAATTTTTTCTTTTTTTTTTGCCAGAGACTTCAGCGTGAGTGTTTTACATTTGCCACTTTGTGAGACATGTTTTTTTTTTTAACTCATATTTAACTCATTACTATTACTACTTCAATATCTAATTTGCCCATTACTCCTGCTTGCACTGTCTCCAGTCTCTTCATTGCAAGCATTCAAGATGAACACCTGTTTGTTACATTTTGTGGCCTTTAAAATATTTATAGAGGAGCAGACGGAAGGGGAGTTGATGCATAGAATAAATGACGACTGCCAAATTTTATTTTTTATTGCACTTAAAATTCTCACTCAGGCACTCCAATATTGGACGGTTCCAGACCTGTGCGGAAAGCCAGAGACTGGCTCATTTCAGCATTAGCAAATATTAAGTCACATGAATACTCTGCCGTAAAACTTAATCGCGCCGTGTTTATCACTAACTGCTAAGTGGGTGATTTGCTTTCACTCGTTCAAATCTGTGCGGCACAAAGGGGACGGGGGGCGCGGGGGTGGGAGAGGCTGTTTCAGTTTAGAGCTCTTTAATGTATGTTTTTACTGGCTGGATGCGACTGCGGACTGATTCCAGGCCAGCACGCTTTCCCGCGGCAGAGTGCCAAAGCATAATTAGACGTTTGGTTGTGGAATTCTGAATCTGACAGAATGCATTAAAGCCAAGTAGGGCTGCACAGATGCAACGGCAGTGGGGCAAGGCCACAGCGGCGGCTTCCCATTTCCCTATCCAGCGAATCACGTTTCTTGTGAAGTCATCGAGGTGCGCCACCGCCGAGCCATTGTTTGGACACAGCCTCCTCTTGTTTGTCATATTAGATATGCGGGACGCGTCCGACAAAAGCAATAACTGGTCGTGTCACTCTGGTGTCTTTGCCCTTCACCTGCTGGGGAATTAAAGAGCTGAGTATGGAAAACTATTTCCGGTTGGGGCACCAGCTGAATCCATTTTTTTTGTCTGCAGAGGCAACAAGAGGAATTCTTATTGGTGAGGTAATTTACTTGACATGGCAGGGCCTTTAATTTTGCCTGCAGTCGTGAGGTCAGGGTGCCCCGCCTGGGCTTCTTCTTCTCTTTTTGTTCAGTATTGCTTTGTCACACACACACACACACACACACACACACACACAAACACGCACACTGTGACAACTGTGATCTTTGCAAGCAAATAATGTGACAGCTTCTGCAGCTCCCTGGCAGCCTGTGCTGCCCGCGGGGAGTAAATGAATCTGATTTTTTTTCCTGTATCTCGAACGGTTTGGATGAGCTCAAGCGTGAGGTCACATGTAAAGATGGAGCCAGTGTGACTTTTAACGCGCCTGCTGCCAGAACACTCTCCTTTGCCCCCTGACTGTATGCACCACGAGTTCAGATCTACAGATAGCAAACAGAACATTAATCAATAGACAAATGGAAAAAAAACAGTCTACCTACTAAAAAAAAAAAATGAGGGGGGGCATTTGTAGATGTAGTTTTGTATATTCAATGTGGATAAGCAGTTCTCTACACAGCTATGAATAAATAATCAGCTTTCCATGTCCTGTGGGGTTTACTAACAAGAAAACCAATCAGATCAGCAAGTATGTGTAAAAAAACAAAAAACAAAAAAAAAGCTTCAATTTCTTCTGCACCCTCTCTCGAACCTTCCTTAACACTCATGTAAAATAGAAAACATATGTTTTTCAAGCTAAAAAAAAAAAGAAAAAATTAATTCCCCATGAGTCGCATACGAGACACACAAATTAAAGAAGACAGATACCACGGACAAGAAATGACCTTTAGCTGAACTTCAGCAGTGTCACAAAGAGGCTGGTTCTGATTTAGATGCTTACCCTCCAACATCCCTCTGGCAAAAACAGAGAGGGGAACAATAGGGCAGTGAAATGTATCCTAATTCCAGCTGGAGTCACTAATCCGGTTCAGAGACAGCAAGGATAAGGGCTTGCAGTAGCACACCCGGCAAATACGTTCATATGTACAGAATGATCATGCTGCAGATGAGCAGGAAGATAAGAAGTAATTTAATAATAAGACTGAGAAAATTCTACAAGATAACAGGGATCTAGAGACCAATCCCAGACCCATCTGGCCTGCACGGCAACAACACCAGAGCCATTATCCAGACAGGAGTTGTCCATTCACACTGTGGTGCTGAAAAGTGCACCGCGTGTTTTATTAAAACCATCAGTTTCAAAATGCATCTTTCAGAGGGCACCGCTTCATTCGGATGGGTGGAACATTTTGTTCATTAAAAATTGTTTCTTTAAGGTTTTAAATTCTTTGCTTTCCAACACTTGTGTGACATATGAAACAACCCACATATTCGACCAAGGTTCAATTTACAGATTGTGAGTGCATTCATGGTGTGATGAAAAATGTGTTGTTGCCAGACTAAATGAACTTTAACATGTAACAGATGCTCAGAAAATTATATATTGTTTGTTGTTGTTGTTTCATGTATCTTGCCAAGATTCAGAAGTTTGTTCATTTTAATCTAGTAAATTAAGGCAGGAAGGCTGTTTCGATGCCCACAACTCTTGCCACCTTGTGTTTCAAAGGTTTGGGGGTGATTGAATTAAACTGCACCCACCGCCCTCGGCATGCTGGAGCGTATCCTGGGTTCACCAAGTCGCCAGTTCATCACACGGCCAACACGGAGCGATAAACAACCATCCAAACTCACACTCACACCCACGGACAAGTGGGAGCTGCCAGTTAGCCTTTGGACCATGGGAGGAAGTTGGAGTAACTAGCGAGAACCCACGCAGACACAGGACGAACACGCAAACTGCACACAGAAAGGCCCCGAGTGGGAATTGTTCCCTCAACCTTCTGGCTGTGAGGCCACATTGCCGCCCTCTAAACCTGCATTTACTTCATAATTAACAGACCGTGAAGAACTTTGCACCTATTGAAAAATGACACCATAATAGGGGAGAAGCTGACACCATTGACACTGGAAAACTTGACAATTTTTTGCTAAGTGTGTATTCCAAGGGCAGAACTAATGATGTGTATGCTAATTTAGTTTTTGTTGTTGTTGTTTCAGCTGGTTGGTTGTTTTTTGGTTTTATTTGTTTTACTCCAAAATGCATACATAAACAACAGCCTGACTAAACACAGAAAGCGTGATGGATGATCTTCACACTTTCAGATATAACTACTCCTTTTTGCTGGTCTGCATGCATTTTTAATGTGAACATAATCCATAGCGTGAGTGGGACAGAAAAAACAGTTTCACTGTATCTCACCCAGACATGATTAGTTACTTTGTGTACGTACTGTCGCATTAACTTTGCTGCCTGTGACATTGGGAGGGTTTCATACATTTATCTTGTAAGATTGCGTTACCTGGATCTACGGGTAACATGCAGATAAAGTGCAGGAGTGATTGTAAAACAAATTATCTTGTCATGCTGTGCACAATCTTTGTTAAAAAAAAAAAATAGCAGCCAGGTTAAAATGAATAAACACAGAACCCCTCTCAAAACTAAGTCTTCTACAACTTCACATTGTATACAAGATTTTGGGGACATGTACTACTTTAGCTTTTGCCGTTTATAAGGATAAATCAGAATTTATCAAATGACTGGTAAAAAAAATATATATATATGAAGAAATTAGGTGTGTGAAGATGTGCAATATATTTTTTTTTTCGTCATGGAAATTCATTTTGTATGTAAAAAAAAAATGCCTGCTTAAAGTGTGCAAATCCATTAACAGCACACTTACCTTGCCAACGTAGAGCGGCTCATTTCCTGTGTATTCCTCCAAAACGAAGAACTGGTTCCATACCCAGCTGCGCTTGTGCCTGTGCAGGACCTCCCAGGGGTCTGGATCAGAGTGTGGGGACTTCTCCAGATCCCCAGAGCTGGGATTCAGTCCCCAACAGCTCCTCTCCCGCAGGGGGAGCAGGAGCGCGAGGACAGCCAGGGCTCTGCATATAGCCGAGCAGCACCAACCCATCATCTGGGTCTGCTCCAAAACACACAACACACTGAGGGGCAAAAAAAAAACAAAAAAAAAAAGAGACAGTGACGCCGAAATGTCAAAACCCTAAGGGTTTTATCCACACTGTCCTGACCCTGTGTTTCACCAGACAGCAGGAGCAGCCAGGCCCAGCACATGGGTGGAAAAAAGAGTCAAGCTCTGCATTTTGGTCGTGCTCCTCCTTTTTCTCCTTTCTCCTTTCTCGCCTCCCGACGGCAGACTAAAAGTCGGGGTGATTCCCTCCCCTTCGGAGCCAGGGGGTTGACATTAAAGCTGGCATACAGGGTCAGCGCAGAGCACGGCAGGCTTCAACACGCAGGCTGTATAATTGGCACCTATCAGAATGGAGAGCGGGAGGGAAATAAAGGGGAGAGACAAAGACATGGAGGAGAGCAGAGAGAAGGTACCGTCAGCAAAATTGCCGGTGTGACCGCGGACACTTTAGACAGCGAGTGATGTGCTTGCTGATGCAATGATAATGTGGGATGGGGTGTCGTCTTTTTTTTTTGGGGGGGACGATGATGAAGAAATTGGCCAAAAATGAAAAGGCGATATATACAGCGTATGCGATCGACCTGACGTCCTCCAAGCAAGTGAAAGGACAAGAAGGGCAGGTCAAAGAGTTAATCAGTGTATGATGGAGGGGGAAAATAAGCTGCACTCTCAATACACACACAGACACACAGGCGAGGAGATTTTGCAGGGAGTCAAACAAGAGTGGCTTCGCAGAATAACAATCGCAAAGACACTTTCTCTCAATTATCCCGGCTTTACCTCACCAAGGTCATTATATTGTCAAATTTTCTTTGTGCGGGACCGTGCTGCGGCGCGGTGTCCTCCGGGCCCCCCGACGCAAAAAACAAGCCACATGATCTGTGCGACGAGCAGCGAGATTAAAAATAAATCTGAGCTGTCAGCAGCTTGATGGCCTGAGTGCTCCTGACCTCTACTCCCCAGCAGTATGTTTGCAGGCCCGAGCACATGCGAGGGAGATCGTGTCCCTGCTGTCTCCATGCTGTGACAGATCCCCCTCGATGCCGGGACATGCAAAAAAAAAAAAAAAAAAATATATATATATATATATATATATATATATATATATATATATATATATATATATATATGTATTGATATATATTTATATAAATATAAATGACAAGTCATTTTATTCCGAAGGGGACAGTGCATTTTTCTAACACCTCACCTCTGGCGGGTCCGTAGTCGTTTGGCAGCATCTGTCTAGTTCAACACACACACTCTTCATCCAATGTAATTCCGTTTGTACGGACTTTGAATTCCCGGCAGTTTGCAGATGTAGCCGGTGGGGCTGCGCAGCAAGGCTTGCTGGGAAATTCATACACTTATCTCGGGGTGATACTGACTCAGAAATGGCATTTAGACTTCAGGAGGTCTTCTCCAAGCAGACGTTTAGAAAACAGCGCTTAAGCGGACGTGTATTTATTTTCTCTCGCTGACCTCTCCTTCTCCCTCCTCTACGCTGAGTATTGGCAGGGCCCTGGATGAGGAAGGTAATTGCTTTGGCATAAAGTGACCTCTTCCTTCCCACACACCGATTCCACAGTTCTCATCTTATTTCCACCCCACCGCCGCCAGTCCCCTCTGGGCAAAATAAAAACAGCACACCACAAATCTCTCACAAGTGATTTGTTGTGCGTCGCAGAGCCAAGGTCATTATCTAGTGCTGATAATTAACAAAGAAATAAATCATGCAGTGGAGTGACTGTCACCTCTGCACACAACCACTTGTTTTTATTCTTTTTCAAACTACGATGATCAAATATGTGTTTTTTTCAAAAAAATAAATAAAAATTCTGACAAGGCTGAAGCTCCATCCAGGACCATTCACCCTGTCCTGCTCGTGCTTTTATCACGTCAGCCTGTGTGGGATGACAATTTAATGGTTGAGGTGGAAAGTAGAGCAGATGTGGCTGCAGGGCAGCATGACTTTCTTAGCCAGGTTGCCGCGGTGATACTGGAGGTGGGGAGAGGGGCCGGGTGGAGCCAAGTGGTCAAATGAATATGTCTTATTTCCTCGGACCCTGAACGTAAAATGTGGCGAAAGTGAAGAAGCGTTAATGTAAATGTTCCTGAGGCGCTAAGCTCTAGAAGTCAGACGCTGGCTTCGTATTCAATTTGTTTTCACTGATTGTCATCCTACGTTATCCATTTATTTAGCTTTCAGCAATGTGAAATTCTGAAGGACGGCCTGAGGGAACAGGGGAGAAGTTTGGCATGAGCCAAATCAATGCCATGTAGGATAAGAATACACACTCGAAAAGTTGCTTTTCCAAGTGGGTGGGGAATAGGTCTGATGTCTGATGAGAATGACATCACATGAAATGGAAGCACAGCAAAACCAAGAAAACAGGAGCACAGTGCCTTCAGGGCCAGATATCATGCAGTCTATTATTCTTCCTTCAGAAAACTGTTTCCTTTACCTCAAAACACTAGGATTGTTTTGGTTCAAGCTGATTTAAACGCCTCAGTTGGTTGGTTTTCTGCCCCATGGGGGGTTCCCACTGGTGATTTTTTGTTTTTGTTTTTGTTTATCTTATCGTTTTAGAAAGAAATATTCAAATATCAGCACAAAACACTCCTTGCAGACTGACTCAGTTTAGCAGTGGAGTAGTTTCAGACTGACTCCCTGCAAAAAAACAAAAAACAGGTGAAGCTCTATGTTGGGTGGTGTCCCACTGATGGGACTAAATTAAGTGAAAAATGTCGACCACTCTCCATTGTCCCCCAGGCTCTGTTTCGTTCATGCACTGTGTTCTAATCCCATTTGCAAGACTCACAACAGGATTACCAGCGCTACAGCGCCCAGGAACCAATCACACACTTCTTGTGATCCATATTATACTATACCATTTTGTGTATGTACAAGAGTCTTCACCCACGGGTCAGAAGGCACAGCAATCTACTTAAGTAATGGATTATTATTATTATTATTATTTTATTTTTTTATTTTTTTTTAAGAAATCCGTTTCACTTTCTTGTGTTTTCTAATTAAATCCTGAACCAACTGCAGCTGATATTGAAATCAATGCACAGGAGGAATTTCATATGGAAAAATAAAAAAGTTAAAGTGATAAAAGATAATATTGATTTTTTTTTTTTTCCCTTAACCTTTGTCTCGTTCGGGTCGAGTCAATAAGTCCTGTGGGAATTCAAGGACACTAACAGACCATCCTATGGACACAGGAACCTTTGGACCAGTCCAAGCGCATCTTCCCCCTAATTTGCAATACTTGTGGAAATGAATTCACCTCACATTCTCGGCAAGGGTCAGACGAAGCGAACTGACTCTGTGTCCACTCGACTGGGAAAAGAAAACATCTGTGCAGAGTTTAGCACGATGATTGTATATTTATACACATGCATTATTCATGTAAGAAAAACAAACCAATAGATATGCATTATAGGGAGGATGGAGTAAGGATGCGTTTGATGGGGGTCTGCACTGACGGATGTTTTTAAAGTCTATAAAGTAGTTAGACCCACACCTCCCCGTCCTCTCTGCAAACATATTTAGAAAATGTTGCTGATGTATGGCACAAAACACCAAATCATAAAGCACTTTCTGCTGACTGTGACGAATATATTAGTTCTCGGGGAGCAACAGGAGCTGCAGAGTCAGTGATCTAATGTTTGTGTGGGGTTTTTTGTATATTATTCTGATTTTATTTTTATTTGCCTGAAAACAGAACATATTTTCTTGTTAGCTCCCACGTGGAAAGGCTGAAATTTGAAACACGTTAAACAGCCAATGATTTTGCACACTTAAAAAAAAAACAAAAAAAAAAACGTGCAAATAAATTAACCTAAATGTTTGCCTGCCGAAAGTCAGATTCCATATGGAAAATCAAACATGAAATCTAACAAGTAGTCTCCCTCTTGTAGATGAGCAGCGTCACAGCCAGCGGCACAGCGATGTGACCTGACTGTGCCGTGAAGGATCAATCATGGCTCATCAGCTGCCACCTGCGCAACACGGAGGCGGAGGGAAAGTTCCCGGTTCGCACCTGTTCCCATATCGACAGTGCGTGGTCGGTCGCGGATCGATTGGGCATCTCAAACAAACTTTGGGCTTCGTTTCGAAACGCAGGCGACACAAAGAAAACGGCGCCAGTCTGAAGAGTCACGACGGCTATCAGGCGGCGCAGGAACACCGACAGTAAAGCTGTCTGTGCGCCACCGCCGCAGGAAACCTGTGCCCGCGGAATACTAATCAGAGAGATCGAAGACGCGGGGATAAACGCAGAGAATGGCTTAACTGGCCGTTAATCGTTTAACACATAGAGTTGGGATTAAGACAAAAGGGTGGAATAACTTCAGTGCGAGATCACTCACCATACGAAGGTGGAAGAACTTCACCAGTCGCGCGGGCGATGTATGGCGGCAAAAGTTGTCTTGTGATAGTCGTCGTTGGGAGACAAAAATGGAAGAAAAATATCTTCGTTAGAAGACACAAAAAATCTTCGTTAGACGGCCAAAAGAACTCAGGTGTCAGAGTCAGTAGCGTCAGGGTAAATATCTTGAAGTTGTCTTGTGTGAGGAAGGAATAAATAGTCCCGTTTTGGAGGAAAAATGGCGCGTAAAAATGTTCTCACTCCTGGCTCAAGTGTGTCCGATGATCCGGCTCCCCTTCCTCGGTCCGCATCGTGCGCAACGCTGCGCTGCTCTCCGTGCACGCAACGCCGCTGCTCTACTGCTGCTGCTGCTGCTTCGCCTATTCACTCTCGCTTCTGTGTCTCGTGCGCGCCGTTACGGGCGGTTGGGTAGGACGCGCGAGCAGCTACGGCTCGAACACAAGAAGACGAAGGTGGGGAAGCAGAGAAGAGAGAAAGGAAGCGCCCCCCTCGGTCTGAGCGAGAGCCTGGGGGGAGAGAGGAGAGGAGAGAAAGAGGCCGGTCGAAGTAGTTTGACGTGCATAAGTTGGCGAGGGGGGAGCCGAGGAGACGCACGCGGCGTCTTGCTCTCCTTGTCACGCAGAAAGACGAGCGAATTTTTCCTGATTGTGCCCAGTGTGGCAGCAGATGGTATGCGCTGATAACTGAACAGGCTACCTTCCTTGTGTGTGTGTGTGTGTGTGTGTGTGTGTGTGTGTGTGTGTGTGTGTGTGTGTGTGTGGGGAGGGCTGCAGCGCGAAAATCTTAAACCAATTCAGGAGAATTGAACACTCCACCTTGTGATTTAATTAAATCCTTCTAGCAACATCTCCAAATTCCAAATTGAAGCTAATTACACCCCATCCCATACCCCTCTTTTTTTGGTCCATGCATTTTTCCCTCTTGCTTTCCAAATATTCTTGGCACAACATCTTCGAATAATTGACTTCCTCTTTTTTTGGTCTCCGGTCACCTTCCTCGATTAGCTAATTTTGCTGACCAGATGATGCACCTCTGCACTCCCAGTACCTTTTAAACGAACTATTGCAAACAAGTCTCAAATGAATAGGAGGCGCAAAGACAAAGGGGTGCTTGGATTTGCCCCTGTCGATCCACCTGTTTATACACAGAAGGACAGCCGCCATGCCACTTGCATTTTTTTTAAAGAATTTCAAATTAAGCAGCTCTTCAGCATCTCTTTTCCAGCTTGTCATTTTCAAAAAGGAGCGCCGACCCGAACCAACAGAAAGAGCATCCTCTGTCTGTCATCGAAGGAAAAGCAGTCAGCTAAAATTAGAGGTGCAGCGCACGAAGGACAGGTAACAAATTACAGTGAGGTGAGGGTGTGGGGGAAAGAGGGGAAGAAGCCAAACAAAATGACGACGATGCAGAAGATAAAGGATGGAGATGATGTTGGACTGAATAAGAAGTCAACTTAAAGAGAGGCAGAGGAGGAGAGAGGGCGTGGGGGGTGAGGAGAGCGGAGGGGAGGCAGCAGTTGAGCGGCAAGAGGTATTTAATTGAAGAGTGACATTGGGAGCCCGACTCGTCAGCTCCTCACCATCAATCACACGGTCAGGAGATGCCTGAGGTGATGCCTCCTGCTCCCTCCTCCCTTCCTCCTTCTCTCCTTCTCCACTCCACCTTTGCCACTCAACCCCTCTCATCAGAGCGCTTTGACCCGTGCTCACCTGGCGAAACACTTATCTGCTCGCTCGCGACACATTCGCCGCTGCCGCCGCCGCCGCCGCCGCCTGGTGCCTTTTCTTTTTTTTTTTTTGCTCCCAAGACTAACAAGGAAAGGTGCCGATTCTCTACTGGCAGCTCATGTCACGTAGGGGAACCTAAGAAATTGATTTTTTTTCTTCTCTGTCCTGGTAGCTTTTAATGCCTATGCTGTAAATTGTAATAAGTCAGCAACAAGACAATAAACTTGACAGGAACATCCAGGTCCTGGAGACGTGTCAACATATGCTGGATGATGGTGAGGATGTTCTACGAGTCTGGTTTTAGTGGGATTGGTGGAGGCTAATAGATTCAAAGGAGTGATCCATGAAGCAGAGGACAGTGCTCGGTGCATCAAGCAGCAAAATTAACCTGTAGCACGTAATTGATGTTCTGCAGAAAAGTCTTTTTGCATGCTTTACATTTCTTCTTGTTCGTTTCTTAAAAAAACAAAAAAACAAAAATAACAGAGATACTCACAACAGCAAAAATAATATGCATGAGTCAAGTTAATTGCCAGTCAATCACTGGTACTTAAAAGAATAGCTGACATTAGGATGCCTGTAAACTGGCTTCTGCCATCATTGAAAACAGATGATTGTTAGATTGACTGGACAATTTCAGCCCTAAACAACATATTGATTTCATTTAAAGACATCATGTGGCTGCACTAACAGTTCAAAAGGAGCTGTCATAAAATACTATCTGTTCACGCAGCACAGGAAAACCACCTGAAAAAATAACTGAGTGAATGAAAGCTGACCTTACCGACACATAAAAAAGTTGAAATGGTGAAACATCTAAAGAATTGCAATTTTGTTCATCATGTTTCGAGCCTCATCATTTGCAGAAGTATAAATCCACTGTTGACCTTGGTGCTAGTTAGTGCGGCAGGAGCAACAATTCAAAGCAGCTGACCTTTTCTCACCCGTGTCAGTTGGATTCTGGTTTCTCATAAAATTTAATTCCGTGGACCCTGTTTTTTCTGCTCTAAAACACAGACTAAACATCTGCATCTAAGTTTAAATTGCCTTTCTGTTTGGATTTTGCATATGTTTGGCAAATGCTTGTTTTATTTTTCCTGTGATAGTTCAGACACATAGGACGCTGCTGTTATATAGGAAGCTCGGCTTGCATATCAACATGCGTTTGGCTACACGAGGTTCATAAGGCTGCATAGATACAGGGATCAGAGGGAGCAGCCAGGCCTTGATGTTCCAATGACAAGGCCGGGGGAGTCGACGTCTCCGACTGCAGCTCCATGCCCAACACAAATTTAAAAAAAAAAAAAATCCAAACTTATTTACATGTGGTGCATCAAAACCACTCCTGCCCCACCTCTTTTGAGAAGCAGGGATCCAGGTTCATTATCCAGCAAGCACTGAGCGATTACATTTTCATCAGATTCAATGTAAGAGGGTCGAAAGATCAAGTGAACTAATGGATGACCTAATCACAGGGGATTGGCTGTATCGATTCCGATGGTCATATCCTCATTGTCTGTCAGGCCACTGAATCTGGAGGTGGATAAAATCTCTTACTGGCCGATACCACCATATTCAAGAAACTCTCATTCAGATTACACTAATTCAGCCCGTACGCCTCTCGGTTCCCCTGAGGGTTAAATAGATTATGGGGGAGGAATAGCAATCTTGCTGAGTTGCAGCCCAGAACTTGTCTTGCAGAGAGTTGTATTTCAAATAATTTAATGCAACTGTTTTTTGTTTTTTTCTTTTTCCACCAACCTGCTCCTTTTTCTATGGCTATTTTAATTCTTACGATCATTTAATCCTGAGGACATTCTGCAATGCACAGAACATTTGCTTTAAATTGCCTTAATCCTCACTGGTGCACACCGAGTTGGAGATTGTTGTCATGCTTGCAGATGTAATTCTGCATACTGGGGAAAAAAAAAAAATATATATATATATATATATATATATACACATATATATATGACTCGGTGGACTGTGACACAAGCTGCCAACACTGGAGAGACACTCGTTCTTCAAGGGCGATATTGCACAGCGGTGAATAATCAATGTTACTGGGAGTTTATCATGAACTCCTGGCATTTTCCACACGGCATTAGGCACTTTCACTTTAGCAAACACATCTCTAAGTAAATTGACACTCATTCCTACTCAACGAGTTACAGAAAGGGGGAGGAATTGGAAATAAAAAAGACGGCCTTACTCCAAACGGAGATAGATAACTGGCAACCGCAGGGGTCATCCCCAACAATCCATCTACGGACTCATCACAGCTTTCCGAAAGAGGAGCGTCTCACTGCAGACAGACGTGTTCATTCACCTCGGTTTGTGTCGACGGAGACGGTGTCCTGATCCGAATCCTAATGACGTGCCGCCGCCTCGCTGGCATTCAGTGGCCTGCGTGTCACAGAGCAGCCCGGGTCTGTGCTCTCAATTCACACCGGCTCTGCACAAACAAATCCTCAGCAAAAAAGACAAATGGTGATGTCAGCCATGGGCCCAAACGTCAACACAGTGAAGAGGCTGTGGGTTCAAAGTGTGCACCGTTGTGTTGATGTGAAATCTTTAATAATAATTGATTTAATTGATGCTATTATCAGAATCTTTTCTCTGAGTGCCATTATTTCACCCTTTATGAATGTGAAAGGTTTGAGGAGGCGTACAATTTTTTTCAAACGGCAGACAAGTGGAGTTTGCCTCAAGAGTAGTTTGATTAGTGTTTTTTTTTTTTCTTTAATGAATCTTAAATGTCTTGAATACAAGGTTATTGCAGTCGCAGCAACTTTCAGCAACTTTCAAACTAAGTTCTGCACATGTTGAACTGTGACAGAAGTGAAGTTGGGAATTTTGCCAGATTAGAAAAAAGCAAACAAATGTTTTTATGTATCACACAATTATTGTATGGAAAGTGCTTGTGGTTGCATATCACATTGCATCTGTTCATTTTCCAGTTTACACATCCTTGTTTGTTTGTTTGTTTGCTTGCTTGCTTGTTTGCTTGTTGTACCTCCAGAGGCTCCAGGTTTTCAATTAGGACGGTAGAATCGGCTCCAAGATTTTTGACAGCAAGCCTTGACTGCACATCGCCAAGATGCTTTCCTTGCCGTTTTGAAGGGGGGAGGAGGGGTAATGTCACCATGTGTTGCACGCAACGAGAGGGAGAGAATGAAAGGGCCAAACATGGAATAGGCACAAGCGAGGACAGGATGAGACACCGACACAGACGGCGGAGCAGGAAGGGACAGTAAAAAGGGGGAAGAAGAAAAGACGCAAAGGCATTGGCTGGGCCTTGACAGTTCCTCTCCCACGGAAAGGAGGAGACGGGAGTTCACATGCTCCAGTAGTCAGGCTGAAAAACGTAGGCCTGTTGCATTCATGCAGCTGAGCAATACCACTCTTGGTTGCCTAGTTGGCAAGAGAGCTTGTTATCGTCCCGTCTCTTCACAATCCCAACCACCCCCAATCCAACACCCCCAAACCACCCCCGACGCCGCTTCTTCCTCTACGTCCCCATTTTACACATGGTGAGCATCTGCATTCTGCTTGCCTCACTAACACCCTCCCTATGGTTCCTGGCCATCATGTAACGAGGAAACGAGCAGCACCCTTTGCTTTCTTTTTTTTGTTGTTGTCGCTGCTGCTGCTGCTGCTTCTTTTTCTGAGACACATGTGAACACAAACAGGCAGCACAGCCAGCAGACCCAGGTGGTGGCTGCTTGCATCAGGCAAAAGCGCCCTGATCCTGAAAATCAAATGGAGTCCTGTCAAGCAGAATCCGGTGCTCCTGCAGCGCCCGGGCTGTCCCGCTGGCGACAGGGGTGAGGCCACGGTTCCTGCAAGAAGCAAATGAACGGTGGCAAACTAATGGACCCCATCAGCCAGCAATTGTCAAATGAAATGCAGACAGACCACAAGTGAGCCGAACGCCGGCAGACAACGAACGTCTCCTTCCTCCTAACGAGCACATTTCACACGTTTCTCATTTAGACATTCTTTCTATTCTACCCATTAAATTTTGTCTTGCCAACTTGGTGCGGCTGCAGAGCACTTGCTGAGTCAGTGGGTGGAAGGTAAGCAGAGAAGGAAAATACACAACCAATGTGAGCTCTTTTCTTCTCGAAAATAGAAAGTGTATTTAAACTTGGCCACCGTTTCTAACTACAAAGCCGAGTCGGACCTTGCAGGAGGGTGAGCCCAACCACGGGGCGATGTGGTGGGACGCAAAGGCCTTCACTGTGTGAGGCCTCATTTTTTTCCCATAGCTCCACCCTGGAGAAGAAAACTTCTGAGGCCAACAGTATGAAAAAATATGCTCAACAAAAATATGTAAATCTGAAAAAATATTTGTTGAAAAAATTGTAACGAACTGCTTTCTTGAAATGTGAAGCGTACATAGCCTATAAAACACACAGGTAAGTCCGATGTTGTTTCTTTCCGACACGGCGCTGTAAATACATATGGCCTTGAGGCTGCAACAAGATGCAAGAAAAAGAAGATTTATTGGTAAAAGTAAACACAACAAGGTTGTTTGGAAAGTTTTCGTTCTGGCAACAATGATCTCTTGCGACAAATCTATGAGATACTGTTCACTCTGCAGTCTAGACACAAGGAAGATAGACATTCTAGTGATGTTAATTATCATCAAATCAATTTTTACAAGAAGGGGTGGCTCTGAATTATCAGTTATCATAATTGTGCTTAAACTCCAGCTTATTGATTTTTAATGCTGTTGAAAACAGGTTTTCCTTGCCAAAATGTTAATCAGCTAACCTGCCAAACAGTTTCGGATTCAGTGGCATATTGAGCTGTTTGGCATTGGAAGAAAAGTTTCAAGCTTCAGCTTCATTTTTAGTGGGATGCAACCTCACTTCTTCTGCTGCACATTGGTAGGATGTGCATGCAGTCTTGCCAACAGTATAAGATTTATTTTCAAGGAACATTGTGACGACAAATACAAAACTCCCAAACACAAATGTCCTGTGCTTTTATGCCAAATTGTGCAAAAAAAAAAGAAAATCGACAACAAAAAACAAAAACTATTTATATCCACCTCTACTCTTGAGATTCTTCTTGCGTGCTGCGAAGGCAAAGCCTCGTTTGAACGCGAGAAAGTTCTCCTCTGGTGCAGTTTTGAAGTGGCACACGTTGATTGAGGGAATGACAGTCGTGTCTGGGAGCTCTCTCGGTCTCTCCAAGTTGAGGCCCCGATGGGCTCTCCATGGTTCAGGAGTGTGCCTTGGCCGTGCCGGCTCCAGCTGACAGGACCCCCCTCAGGTCCCCGGCAGCTGCCAGGATGAAGAGAATAGTCTGAGTAGACACACAGTGACAGGAGCTGATGCGGTCCTCCACGTCCGTCACAGCTTTCATTTCCTACACCACTGCCATTGATTCCCTGGCCGGGGTGACATTAGTGACACTCTCTTTTAATCTGTTGCAAAGAGCTTGACCCATGGAGCACATCTCGCGGGGAGGGAGAGAACAAACCCTTGGCTGCCCGAGTCCAAATGGAAACTAGCACTTTTTCTGGCGGCTGTTCCTTGGGAAACCCCTCGCCCACAGCAACGCTCCTTGATCTGTGGTATGTTTTGCTTTGCACACAAGTCTCAAGGGGAAAGACAAAATAAAAGCAGGAGCTAAAGCAAAAAAAAAAAAAAGAGCAAATTGCAAGAGGCGATTGTACCCAAAAAAAAAAAGGGACATTTACCGGGGTTGACTTATTTAAGAAAACAAAGGTTGACATATTGTTTTCTCACAGACATTTGAAATCTCAGAAGGACTTCAATTAGAGCTTTGAGTCACTCCGCTCTGAGAAACAGCAGCGTCCTCATTGCGTTGTCAGACCACTTTGACATATTGTTTCTGGAACAGTGTCGTGTCGACGCAAGCCCCACTAGCTTTCTGCCGGCGAAATTAAAGGTCATTTTGAGGGAGTGAAAATTAATGTGAGCTATCAATTTCCTGCCTTTAACGGGTGGCAAGAAAAAAAGTGACACGTTTCAGCCTGACACGTTCTAATTACGCCATCAATAGTGTGGCAACACGGGGCTAATGGTGCAGAAGACACAACCTGGGTGAGTTCAACTTGTGGACATTTAGATTGCATTGAAATTTGTGGTCGGTTTTTGTTGGTAGAATAACTGGTTGTGCATCATCTGAGTTTATCACAATATGTATTTCAATCACATAAAATGCTCATTAAGGAGGAGCGTTAAACAGGTATTGACCAGGACGTCCTCTCTGTTGTATGTTCGTCTTGCAGATTTTGACTTCAGGGAGCTGAGCAGATTTCTAGTCGTCTAAAATGAGGGAGCCAATTCATTAGCGCGCTCTTCAAACTGCTCCTGTCTCAGCCCCTCCCACCTGCACATCCCCTACCTTCTGCCCGGAGAATAAATAAGATAAGGGAGAGCAATGAATGCATCCATCATTCAAAGTGGAAAAGGGTAATTTAGCTTGGCCCTCCTGACAGCTTTACAACTTTGCACGCTATTCTATTTTAATTGGCAATCATGAATTAACTGAATGAAAGCTCCGCTCCCCACCCCACTCTCCTCACTCTGCCAGTGCCTTTTTCTCACCACAGCTTTTAATTGGGTTGACTTGATGAGTTCCTGAGATAAAAAAAAAAAAAACCCCGACAATATATCCTCATGACTGGCAACTCGTTTGTTGCCATATAATTAGGTTGACAGAAGAGTCAAGCCGTGAGACTATTTCCTCTTCGTCCTGGCGCCACCCTCCCTCTGAAAGATCCAAACTCGGGCACAGTAAAGTGCTCTATATGAATGACATCATGGATATGAAGGAGTTCAATTGGGAGGCTGTAATTAGCCAGCGGCAGAGTTGTCTATCCATTTGTCTCAGGCAATCACTGATCTTCAAGAAAAGGAGGCGCACGGATGTCTGTTCTTCACCTGAACATCCCATTATAATTGCAACAGAGAGCAAAGAGGGAAAATTTTACATATGACAGGGAGGGGATAATGAAATGCTGCAATAATATCATTTGAATAATACCTTAGACCACTCAAATAAAAGCATTGAGCAACTGCTTTTCATCACCCTCCACTCCCATTTTTTATTTTATGACACTGGTTCTTAATGATTAAAACAATCCCCGGGGCTCCTTGGATTCACCCCACACTTTTTACATATAAGGTCAAATGTTCAAAGCTTTCCTCCATTCTCCCTCCAAAAATAGGTGGGGAAAAAAGAAATTAAACTTTAATGTTCTGATGAATAAATATTTTGTGTCTCCAGGACTCAGCACTTTTTTTTCTTTTTGCATTGCTGCAGCTGGTGCTTAATGAACTCTTCCTCAAGCCTTTGCAAATTAACACATCTCTCTCAGTGTCCTTCGACATTGTTGTTTTTTTTCTTCATCTATTTGTGGCGGTCAAAATTTTGTCGACAGCTTTTTCCATATTTCTTCTATTACTGCCACATGGAAGGACGCATAATTATTCGACCTCCAAGTCACTTTTTTAACTTACAATGCAGATTTTTTTTCAATGCAAGTCAGACCAGTTGCTTGAGGCTAAAGTGCACTTGGGAATTTTTTTATTTATTTTTTATTTCTTTGCACTTGCCAAATGGTATGCAAATCACCTCAGTATGTAAGACTTTTACATTTCTAATATTCACACCACCGCAGGACAGGAATTTGGACAGGATTTGAGACAGCTTGGTGTCTTAATCTAGGAAATAGAATCAGTTTGTCTTGGTTGGAGACTGTATGTAAATCACTTCAGAATATATATTCTACACACTCGGTGAACCCCAAGACAGCAGGATTTAAGTTGTCAGTGCTGATCTTGTAAGCCATTTTTTCCCTCCTCTTTTGGATACTAATGAACTCTGACTGTTGTCCTGAATCTTAGCTGTCGTATATGGAAACATACCATCCTCACAACTGACTCTGAACATCTTCAGTGGAATATCTGATATTTAATCAGACAAGCTAAATCACAGTGATGCTGTGTTGCGCCTTAACTGCAAAAGCAGGCTTGAAACTGTGCATGTAATCGTTTGGCTCTGAAATCCAATTGTTTACTCTTGGTTTTTTTTTCGCTGCTCAAATTTTGGGCCTTTGAAAACTGTTGATGAAACCTTGAGAATGTATATTTTAATTGAAAAAGAAGCATGTGACAGCAATGACGATTGAATCTGACTAACTGGATGACTCTGATTTCAACTCTGCTCATCCACTTTGCCAGCCTAAGGCAAAAGTGCAGAAGGTGAAGTTGTACCAAAACCTGTTGCTGCAGCCCTTGAAAGCCTCGCAGGAAAACCAAGAGGAGGAAGGAAGAGGCAGTCACTTTGAGTTGCAAACAATGGCTGCTGCTAAAGAGATTATCCAGGGTGCCAGCATAGCGGTGGTTTTATCAGAACTGGGCAGCATTATCACATTAAAAGAAGAGCTAAAAAGGATGGCACTGAAGGCATCTCTCGGTGGACAATATGTTTGCGCTTTGCGCTCCTGACCGCCTCTGGCAAAAGTTTAGCCAAACATTGCACTGCTTCGCACTTATCCACAGGGTGGAAACGCATGGCTAATGTGGAGGCCTAGAGCGCTCACTGCCTGGCTAAAAGGGCTTATTAGTGCGCTTTAATGCGATAAACAGAAAGTTCATTCAATAACCTTTACGAGTCCTTCCTCTGCTTTGCTAAGGCTGCCTGTGGGCTCTTTGCCAGGCGGAAATGTGCGATAAATCCAAATGATTTATCAAACGTTCAACCTCACCTGACAATCTGCGTTTCTTGATAGTTGGAAGGACCGGGAGCGAGTCGGGTCGGTCAGTCCGGGTATGGCTGCTGGAAAGGCTTGCATGGATGCAAAGACAATCTGGCTACTGGGTGAATGTGAGGCTGGAGTTTGCAGGCAAGGCTTGATTGTTGGGAATGAGCTACATGTGAGTCAATCAGGTGAGTGAACACAGCCAGGTGTGGCAGTAACAGGAGGCGTGGCCGGAAGTTACTGTGGAGTAGACAGTTGACGAGTGGCAGGTGTGCTGGTTGACTGAAGAGTGGAAATTTCCACAGCAGCACAGGTGCAGCAGAGTAGACTGTGACACGAACTACTAACTACTAACTAAAGTTATGCATAGGATATTTCATTTCATGATGCCATAAAATCCTGTGAATGGGGCCCAGGCAATTCACAAACTCCATGAGTGATCAGGTTTAACTTCCAATTTAATAGATCACTAAAGGAAAAATACATTTGTCATGATTGTTATGCTGCTGCCATCTGCTCGCTCATCTGATAGCTGCCCTGACAAATTCATTTTTGATAGTTTCATTTTCTTATCAAAACCTTGAAGATGAGAGAGACCCCCACCCCCCCCCCCACCCCATCCTCAACCCCATATCTGGATGAATTTAATTTTATAACAATGATGTAATGCTGTGCATCTGAAGTGAACAGCTCAAATTGTCACCCCAACCTGCCTGAGTGAAGGGCAAATCGTTGCCAGGATACAGATGGACAAATGTTTTTCCTTTGTTTCACTGTTTTCGTCTTTCTTCTATTCATTGCAGCACGAGAGATTAAAAAAAAAAAAAACAACTTGTTTTGGACTTATCTTTAGATTCTTGACTTTATTCTGGGGGAAAAAATCCTATAAGGGATGCTTCTTACATAACATTTCTTTGCTTATTTTTTTTGGTCTGGGTTAATTTCTTCGATTCTTCCCTCTCAACATCTGCCGGCATGTGCGGAATGTGATGTTGCTCCATCACAGGATCATTAAATGTCAGGTCATGCCGTGACAAGAGAACACGGCGGCAGAAAGTCAATGGCGCGACGGCAATGGGGGGGGCACCAGTGGAGGAATGGCCTGGTGGAAATGCATGCTGGGAAGGATCAATGGCTCATCTAACACCCGCATGCCCGCTGCTGAAACTGGGCAGGAGTGTTCGCACCACTCAAACAGCCCCCCGCCTGGCAATGAGGTGGTCCAGCTGCTTCAGATGAGTGTGCACGGTTGGACGTGTCTACTTGGGATGAAGTGTTGATGTGTGGCAAGCAGGGGTAGTGGTGGCAAAACGCAAGTCAGCTCACTTCCTACTTTTGCAAAGGAAAAGTCAACAAAGTGGTAGTTTCAAGCTACGATTTACTGTCAAATCTCTGCCAGGGTGCAGTTTTTTTTTCAGTTATTTCTCTCGATATGTTGCTGTTGTGTCTTAAGGTCACTATCATATTTGATTGTGGGCATCAATTTAGGCTGTATGAGCATTGTGAAGTTGTGTGTGTCCAGTGGAAGTGGAGCTACACTCATCCCATTCCTGTTCATGGGTTTATTTCATTTCATGTTCATTTTACGCAACGGCTTCGTCACAACTGAAACATGTTTTTTTCAACAATTTAAGGTTGCACTTCATACCCCAATGTGTCTAGGGTCACACAAATGTTGAGAAGCGGTCTTTAAATGGCATTCCATCAGAAAAATAATTAAATAAATAAAACTGACAAAAAGACACACTTACAAGTGAGACCCTGTAAAATGCTGTAGCTTCTGAACTACCTGAGAGAAAAAAAATTTTTGGACTCTAAAATTCCTCACTCTTAACAAACTTTTGGAATGTGTCGGAAGTTTTATCATAAAACTTTTTCAAACAGTGTGCTTGACTCCCAAGCATAGTGAGTTTCTGCAGAAAGGCTCAGGTGCACATAGTAGGGATCCTCATGTAGGAATTATTTTTCTAACTGTTTCTGAATGGGTTTTTTCCTCTGCTCAGTGCCCAAGTTGACTCATCTAATCTCAGCTTTCAGCTTTATCTGTCGAGCACTTATCATCACAATGTATTCTCACTTTAAATGTTCAGCAGGTCTTTCAATCAGTTGTTTTCTCATGACTTGTGTTTAAAGGGCAGGAACCTTGAACAGAACAGATCCCGACTCTTGGGGTGAATTTAGAGTGAATTGTACTGAAGGAGAATGCTGTAGAGGAAGGCTCAAAAGACGGACTCCAGTGGAAACCCATAACTCACTTTAGTCTGTATAGAGGATGTATTACTGAAATTCACAAATTGTTATCAGTCTAATGAGTATGACTCAAAACCACATTAGCGCTGTGCCCAGTTAGATTTTGTGGTCCAAGAAGGAGGTTATTATGGTCAATTGTATCACTTAATCTATTAAGATAAGCACAGAGACTCGTCCAAATGTCTGGTGCAGTTAAAAGACACTGCATAACTTTTGCTAGTTCTGTTTCTCTGCTTTAATACATTCTAAATTAAATAACAGCTATTATTTTGTCAGTATAACATTTATATTTAAAAAATTGAGATGTGTCTCGTGCCAAGCTGAAAAACATCAAATATCTCTGTATGATGTCCACTGTTGCCAGCCTCCATTTGACAAATGCAGAGATACTGTTCTTTACTTTATTTATCATTTTTTTTAATATATGTCGTTTAAAAGTTTTTTTCCTTTTTTATTGCATCACTCTGCACCATCAACCAGAGGCCACAGTGTTTCCTGGTTGTGATAAGAGTAGTTTGAAGAAATGTGCAAACATGTAGAAGAGTAAAATACTATTTCAAACATAGTCAGATGTCTATGCACAGAAGAGACGATTCTAAGCACTGTCATTTTTTTCTTGTCATTCTTTTCAATTGCCAATTTAGTGATTTACTGCTTTCTTTTCTATACATAAAATAATGGCAAATTATATCTCTGTGCCACAGCTATTCTCTGCTTGCTGGCTGTTGCCATGAGATATGATACGCTCATTTAAAACTGTGCTTAACTGCTGAAAATGTAATATTTGGGGGAGAAAAAGCAGAATTCAATTCCAATTAAGTGATTTCCCGTGTTTTCAAAACGCCTATTAACTAATTGAATATGAAGCAGAGCCACATTCATCCTGCTCTTTTATTGTTACCAAGGAATATGCTGCAGGACGGAAAGGACAATGAAAATACTTGCTGTTTTTTTCCCGCTCCCCACGTGGTAACAGTTTAGGGCTATTGAAACAGTAATGTAGCTCGCCTCAAGGAGTGCAAATAGCCAGGCAGGCAGAGGAACAATAGGGATTCATCAAGAG
The DNA here is from genome assembly GCA_009823395.1 of Thamnaconus septentrionalis. Classification (NCBI taxonomy): domain Eukaryota; kingdom Metazoa; phylum Chordata; class Actinopteri; order Tetraodontiformes; family Monacanthidae; genus Thamnaconus; species Thamnaconus septentrionalis. The sequence continues at coordinate 3,994,762 of CM020520.1, forward strand.
GCAGCCTCTAAAGCTGCGGATCCTGACAGAGTTAAATGAATTGGTCTATCAGCGCGACACCTGAGAGACAGTCTTTGGGAGTCTGTCAAGATAAACTCTTAAGGATCTTGCGGCGAGTGCATTGCAGCAAGGTCATCGTCACATTGCATCAAACCGGGCGCCGGGAGGAGAGCGCTTTTGTTCTCTTATGTGAAGTCCCCCGTTTGCCAGAGGTAACAATTAAGACTCATCTGTCAGCACAGGCTAATGTGTTCATTCCTGATTCCACAGCAGTGGGGGGAGAGGGGGAAAAAGGCCTCACTGGCTAATTTGTGGTTTCACAGCCATCATTAAAGTCCAAGGTGCTCCAGTAAATGATGCACCCAGCATGCACCAAAGGCTGCCATTTTAATTTTTTTGTCTGATTTTAATGCTAGCAGCATTGTCCATGGAAGGGCTTTGGTGCCTTTGAGTGGGTGATTGTAGTTTTTTCCATGCAGTTATGAAGTTACCAAGTCGTAATCTGCTTAAAAAATATGGGAGGCCACAGGTGTAAGGACAATTTGGAGTGTTTCCTCTTTAGTTCCAGTTACAGATTGCAAAGATATTTGCAGTTCCGAAGGCTCTGACCTGATGGAGAGTAGTGCAACAATTGTGGAGGAGTGTTTGGACAAGTCAGTTTGCGGGCCTCGCAATTCCGAATGTTTTGGGATGCAAATGATGGCGGAGCTTCATCGAGGCGAGTGGCTGAGCAGGGTTAGCCAGAAATGATGGAGCGGAGAGGCGCTGAGTGAAAGGTGCCTTTCCAGCGGCCAATCAACCTGCACCCGCCCATCCCCGCCCCCTACCCTCTGCAAACCTGGGGTCACCTATTCCATTACACTCAGCTTTATCAGATGTGACAGCTCCAGTCCAATAAAGTCGGGGGCCCTTAACAAGTGTTTTCTTTCAGCTGAGTTTATATGGAGGGTGAATGGAAGACTGTCACCACCAGAGCGATTTTCTTTTCTCGAATTCCTGCGTTGCTTGTTGTTTCATCATGGCTGAAGGTCAAAGATGGTTGTTCGGGCTGGAGGGGGGTGGGGGGTGTTACCGGAATGTCAAGTCGACAGGAATTTCATTGCTTGGACCCAAAAAAAAGAAAAGAAAATACAGCAGTAAAAATTAATCTGTGCACACATCACTGTGGCAGCGCTGCCAGAGTCGAGGAAAAACCCGGCAACTTGAACGCAGGCACATTTCCAGCAGTAACGAAGTCGCACTCGAATGAGAACGCTGCTCGTTTGTGAGCCAGGCTTTTTAATTGGGAACAACAAATTGGGAGTCAAGGTCTGCTAGAGAGTGTTGCGGCAAGATAAAGGCAAGGCGGACGTCGCCTGTGTCCTGATCCTGATGCAGGCCTCCTCTGACACAGAGCTCGGCGCCGTGCATTGTCCTCTCACCCCCCGACACGCACGCTGCAGACAGAGACACAACCCAAGCACTCGCACCCCCCCACCCTCCCAATCGTGAGATTACACTTTGGTTGTTTCTTTTCCCAAACGCCCCACCTCCTCCCCCGGCCCCTCTGAAACCGCTTTTCATTTCACAAACATCTGTTGGCAAAGGGAAATCCCTAATCTCTCAAGGGCTTTCTTTCAAATTTCATCATTGAGACTGAATGCAGACTTTAGTTACTGCGGAGCTGCCGTGTATTATTTTATTGTTCCCTCTCTATTTGCTGGGGATTAGCGAAAACTAATACCAACTGTACGACAAGATTTTACTGCTATGCTCACAAACTAATTCAGTGGCTGTAGTTTTATTTTTCCCCGATAGAGTAACAGTAAAGGAGCTTTTGCCACTAGTAAATCTTCTTTTTTACAAGTAGGTCATCTTTGTTGTGAAAGATGTCCATATATCTCAAACAAGTCATCTAGTATAGAGAAGATTACATGTATTATCAAATTAGCTGCCTGTCTGCTGCCTGTCTGCTGGGTTTATTCACTTTGCAACTGAGTCCCTTTTTTCCTTTTCCTATTTGCAGATCTGAGACTGAACTGAACTGTAAATTGAAGTAAACTTTGAAGACAACTATGAACATTTAGCTCTACAATGCTTCAACAAGTGCCAAAACTTTTCTTGGGACATCATGCTTCAATCATACCGAACCACTTTCTGTGGCATCTGTTTTCAATTTACAATAATGAAATTTCCAACATGTGTTGGAAGGTTACCTCCTGCAGAACATTGTGATAATGAGCCATTTAAAAAACTGATTCACTCTCACTGTGGTCTTTAACAGCTTGATTTCGCCTTTTAAACGTATGTTGTTGTTGTGTGTTTTTTTGTTTTTTTTGCAACATGGTCAAAATAAATATTCACATTTATTCTGAATTTGTGGTGTGTTTCAAGTCTGGGCAATATTTGCATCTGTTAAAGCCTCTGGCTGGCCCTGACCTCAGTGTCCTGGTCTGAATCGCAGTCAGACAGCTCAAACAAGCAGTCCTTCATTACGACAGCTGCCACCCAGTGTCATTGTTGTCACCACGAATGACTGACAACCTCCCGGCTGTCAATCAAAATGTGATCTGCTACGCCCCCACTGTGTGGAGAAATGGTTTGAACCACAGATTGAGCTGTGGGTTCTTTTTTTCCTTCCAACATTACCATCACCATAACCTGGAATACTGGACACATGATGGAGATGAACGCATTTGTAACGTGATTAATAAAGACTGAAAAGTGTTGAGAGAGACAATGAAGACAGAGATGCTCATAAACATAATTGAGGTAAGAGGGTTATAATGGGATCTGATATGTTCCTTTTCAGCTGCCTGTAGTGGGCTGCAGCTCTGTTTCCAAACATAAGGAACAAAAAAAAAAGTAACGAAAAGTGAATGCCTCATTTGCTAGAACACAATTTCTTCCCCCCACTCTTCACTTTGAAGCTGAAAAAAGAGCTATGGCTTCTCTCCCAGATCAACAGCATAGCCTAGACTGGGGAGAGAATGGAGACTGGGATGATTGGGAGGCAGTTATAATGGAGTCTCATGACATTTGGCTGGAGCGACTTGATGAATGGCAGCATTAAAATACATTTTAGCTTGTCCTTTATCTTTGCATGATAAAGTCATGGGGATACTTCCAGTATTATTATTTTTTTTCATGCGAGGTGTAAAAACACCACATGGCAGCATGTTTATCTGTTCAAACATGGGGAGTCTTTCAAGCCATACCCTGACAGGAAATGTAATGCCAGGCAATGCATAAAGAGCCTATAACATCGCGTTGTGGCGTGATTCCTGCTTTTCGAAGCTTTGATAATCACACTGTTTCTATTTATATTCAGTGAAAACATATTTCCTCTTACCATTTTGTGTGGGCTTTTTCATGTCCCTGCCTCAGCTGCAGGTTTCAAGGCAGAAGCAGATACCAAAAAAAGAAAGAAGAAGAAGAAGAAGAAGAAGAAAAGAGGTCCAATCACGCAGTGATGGTTCCACTTTTAATATCAGTCCTGAATTAATTTGCTTGTTTTATCTGTCAGGACCCACTGTGCCATCTGGTAATGACTGACAGTGACAGCAGATTACCACTCGCCTTTACTGATAATAATTAATAGAAGGCCAAACATGAGTCGCATGAGCGATGAAAGAGTGCAACCTTATGGGGTGAGTCAAACGGGAAACGTTTCAATGGGAGCAGGTGCCTTCACATACTGTCTGTGACTCTTCTTCCATCGGAGCAGCTCAGCTCCTGAAGGATGAGGAGAAAAACATAGTTGGCGCGTGTCCCAGCGTCTCCCAGGACTCAGTCAGCGTCGGTGAACTTGAACCAATCTTTCTGAAAGATGAAATTCAAAGTGAGAGCCCGACTTTAGTGTGCAGCCACTGGAACGTAAAATTAGCTGCTCCGCAGACAATGAACGGGTCGCTGACTTCTTCGGAGCCATAAGATGTGGCCTTAAAGGATGAAATGAGAATAATTCAGCCTCCTCTTGCTGGGAAAGAACAAATATTATGAGACGTCCTTTCATGCTGCCTGTCATGCGGGATATGATTATTCTGCTGCCACCATAAGGCATCAAAAAGGGCAGAGTTTTGTTTCCGTTATCCCGTCATTATCAACCTCTCCAGGTTTTGTCTACAGCGGTGGTTTGGAAGCAGTGAGGGAAATCTGCAACTATCTTAGACCTTGAAACTGAAAATATAAAGCCGAAAGCATATTTCAGATTAACAGCTACTAAACAGTCTTGAACTATTAAAATGTTGTTTTTGTCTGTTGCAATGAAAGAAAAAAATAGAACAACAAAGACTTCATAGATGAACTTCTGAGTAGGAAAAAACAACCTAACAAACATCTCCTTCTAATGTATGGCCCATGTTTGCATTGATAATGATTTCTGAAGCAGAGGCTTGCCCACCTAATGAATCCGTCCATCCTCCAGAAAAATTAAAAAAAATGAACGGGAAAAAAGAAGAAAAAGATAATTGTTGCTAAATCTGCCGTTAGCTCCGCAAACGCACAAACAGTTTCAACAGAATTTGCCTCTGACATACAGTGTATATAGGGAGGCAAAGCATGTGAGATGCACTGGAAGTAGCAGGAAATTCTCAAGGGAATGTGCCACAAAAACTGCGCTTGTCTAAATGGGTCATGCTTGCGAAGGAGTTATGAAATTTCAATAAAAAAAGAAAGAAAGAAAAAGCAGCTGTCACATCAATCCAGCTATAAAAGCTGTTTTTTTGTGTGTAATTTTCACAAGGTGCAGAAGTTCAGAAGGTCATTACCAATCTTCACATCCAACACGTCCTCCACTGTTATCTCCCTTCTCATCCTGAGGTGACGCCGCCCTACCTGACAAGTCAAACAGTTAAAGAATATCACGACGGCTGCATAATGTAACTCTTTTTTTTTTTTTCCCCTTCCACATTCTTGTTACCGGAGCTATTAAAATACATACATTCATTTAGCCTACTGCCCATTATGGCTGGCCTGGGCATGTATATTGAGTTTTTTACCGCGAGGCCCATTTGCCTCCTGTCCGGCTGCTCATTTTATCTGATTTACTGGGCCGCGCGAGGCTTGTTGTCATAAGTGGCTTCACTGTCAAGTTCAAGTTAATGAGCAGGGATTACAATGTGAAGAGTCCAGGAGCTTGTGTGTAGAGGGGAGTCACAACATCTGTCTCTAGTTTACAAAACAATCCAATGATATAATGTACTAATATTATATATATTAAACTAAAGATGCCTATTGTATTGGGGATTTAAATTCAATGGCCATTTGTTACTAAACCTCTGCTTAATTTTTATCAGTGGGACCAAAGGCACTGCTGTAATTCAATCACAAAATGCTCATATTTCCTGGAACATGTGCTGGAATCGAGCATGGCCTACCTGAATGGATTCATTGTTGATGTGAAATATTTGATGTCAGAAACAAAAGACTGCCAACAGCACTTATCTTATTTATTATTTATACTCATATTTGCATTTCTTTTTTTCTCCCTCCAACGTAGGGAAAAAAGTTATTGCTTTAATCGGCTGTTTGTCTGTCTTTAAAGGTATGCGAAGCCGTGTCGCACATTCCAAACAACAGTGCCAGCGTTTCTGATGTGTTGTTCTGAGGAGCAAACCTCATCCGTCTGTGCTCATTATGCAGTGACATGCAGATATATATATATATTCATATATATGAAATGCTTTTATAAACCTTTTTTTTATTTTTTTTGGTCAGTGAATGTACTCGTAAGCTCTGCTGAAGGCATATTAGGGTTTGTTTACTTTGTACGTGCATACACATTATGATCACACAGGGTGATTAGGTTATGCTTGTGGTTTGGTGTTGGGGTTAGGAGTCAGATACAGAACGAGGAATAAATGCTTGTTGAGTAAATTGGCTCCCTGTTTAGAACAAGAAGTGATCTGATTTTTGTCTCTCCAATGAAGCATCCACCCCTGGAAGGAGGATAACACAAATACAGTTAGGAGAGTAAAAAAGAAAAAAAAAAGGTGAGCCATTCATCACCAAAGGGGGTGGGCTCAGAACAGGGGGAGGCAGTTTAACCCCCTCTCCAATTAGCTCTGGAAGTTCTTTGATATATTTTTTTTTTTTTGACACTGGTGCTACAGACCAGTGCTACACGTCCCTCAACCCTCATTATTCCACTGCTTAATATCCTGACACAGCCCACAGTGTCTCCCAAAGATGTACCACCGCTATTAATTACTGCCGTAGAGCCGCAGAGGCGGCGCGAAGGACGGAGCGGAAGGAGAGACGGGGGCTGGAGATGAGCAGCGGGGTCGGGACACGCCGCAGGACTCGCATCTATTTATGTTTAGGTGTAGCGCGGCAAATGTGCATCGTTGTTTGTTGGTCGTTCCGAGATCACCGGAGAGTGATCTCACACTGGCTGTTTTCACGAAACCTAAAATGTATTTTCTGTTCTACACCCAAGCAATTTAGACAATACAGTAATTCTAGAGCAGCATCACCCTATATTTAACTAACCCCACCGAGAACAAGCACTCATGCGATAGCGGTATAGGATAAACTGCCTTTTTAAGAGCCAGAGGGGGAGAAAAATAACTGTGGTGGGGGATGAGAGAGAGCAGAAAAGCAAGAGTGAAGAAAACAGAAAGCAAACAATGATGAGAGAATATTAAACAAGATCAGCAGCAACAGTGTCTCATGTGGACAATAAATAGGGCCAATAGTTACAAACGGTGTGATTACTATGTCAGCAATGACTGGAGCAGCGGTCGATGTTGAGCAAGTGGCTGCAGTCACAGATCCAGACGTCTGCAGGCTCCAGGATGGAGGATCTGTCCAGCCTTGTGACCTGAGACCTGGTTGTTCTAGTTGGACGACTTAGTCCGAAAAGATATTTGAGACTCTTAAGGATATATATATATATATATATATATAAATATGTGAGGAGGTAGATTTGATATCCTATTGTGAATTTTAGAGGGAGTCAACACAGGCGTTTTTGTGCCCTGAATTAACTGGTTTCTGCCAGCCAGACAATGATCCAGTGTAGAGGTAAAACCGTGGACTCGTTTCCCTGCATCAGTTGAAGACCAGAGCTGTCAAGCTCAATTCTCTCTCTTTCCTTTATAATCCAAATGATCTGTGGACCAGCACCTGTAAAGTCCAGTTTGAGTCTCATCTCCCCTCCGGCACACTGGTGTACCTGGGTCGTTTCTATCACTTTTCATTTTCTTCAAGTCTATCTGTGCACTTGAAGCCAGGAGGTATTTCTCTTTCTTCCCAATGTGGGAGCCTTTTTGTTAAATGACACCTTTGCATGACACACCGAATCAAAGTGTTTGAAGCACAAAGAAGTGGAAGAAAAAAAAGAAATCCAGAACACCAGTCTTCTGATTCTATCAAGGTGACATTGGTTGAGAAGAAAAGAAAAAGGAAGGTGGGAGAAAACTCCTTCGAAAATCCATCTACGCTCCACTGTGCAGTAAAGTCCTATGTGACAGCGGCTGGCAATCCAAGCACTCTTCTTGTGCAACTGCGATGTACAAGAACACAGCTAAAAGGCAAAACATTGGAGTTTCATTATTTAAATCGTTGGGCTGAACAGAAAGGGGAAGAAGGGGCGGAGGATTAGAGGATGTCTGGGCCCTTTCTGAAAAAAGCTCATAAAATAAAAAACAGCTCAAAGAGCATTCTTTTCCGCACTATCCCTCTCACGTCCCGGCTTCATAAAAGTGCCAAGTGCAGCTATTCTAGACTCCATCTAAGAGACATAAATGCATGCAATTAGCACTGTCTTATGCGGGCGACACTGATGATAAGACATTATTAACAATAAAAAGAGGGTTATTGGAGGATTTTATTTTATTATTAGAACAATGCTAGTGAGGACGGTTGTTCCCGCGGAAAACTTCCTTTTTTTTTCTATTTTATTCAAGAATTACAAAGGTCATTGAGGTAATAAAAAAATAGTTATACATGCAGGAGAGGAGGTCATGCAAAAGAATTACCTGCAGTTCTGAAAATGTTCGGAGAGGAGGGAGGGGGGAGGGGGGGCATAGAGAAATAATTTTTAAATAGAGGAAAGCTCAATAATGACTGAGGAGTGAAGTGCGACCCCTGTTGATTGTCACTGCGGTGGCGGCTCCTCCCGCTTCTTCCCTCCTCACCCTCGGCTTTGTTTTCTCTCCGCCATCATTATTATCATTATTGCTGTTGTGTATGTAAATACATATTTTTGGCATCAAAGAGTCTAATTATTCCCCATTCTCTCTGGTGCATTTCTGGGGTAGACTAACTTCCTAATGGTGCGTGGCAGTTGTGGCAAGGCAAGTAAATAAGCCTGCAGCCATTAAAACGAAGCCCCTTTGGCCCGCATATTGTTGCCACTGACCTGTAATGCACGTGTCAGACGTCGCAGCACTTTTTGTCTTTGTGGATGGTTGTCAGATTATTTTACAGTCAGAAAATAATTGTCCTCACTTCAGAAAAAGACAAATAAAAACTGTTTTTTTTTGTTTGTTTGTTTTTTTCCCGGGTGAAGAAGCAATTCAGGCAAATTAAATTCGCCTTTGAGGAAGAAGCGACTCTTGATGAAAGCCAAGAGCTTCCCCACCTAATGAATCCGTCCATCCTCCAGAAAAAAAAAAAAATGAACGGGAAAAAAGAAGAAAAAGACAATTGTTGCTAAATCTGCCGTTAGCTCCGCAAACGCAAAAACAGTTTCAACAGAATTTGCCTCTGACATACAGTGTATATAGGGAGGCAAAGCATGTGAGATGCACTGGAAGTAGCAGGAAATTCTCAAGGGAATGTGCCACAAAAACTGCGCTTGTCTAAATGGGTCATGCTTGCGAAGGAGTTATGAAATTTCAATAAAAAAAGAAAGAAAGAAAAAGCAGCTGTCACATCAATCCAGCTATAAAAGCTGTTTTTTTGTGTGTAATTTTCACAAGGTGCAGAAGTTCAGAAGGTCATTACCACTCTTCACATCCAACACGTCCTCCACTGTTATCTCCCTTCTCATCCTGAGGTGACGCCGCCCTACCTGACAAGTCAAACAGTTAAAGAATATCACGACAGCTGCATAATGTAACTCTTTTTTTTTTTTCCCCTTCCACATTCTTGTTACCGGAGCTATTAAAATACATACATTCATTTAGCCTACTGCCCATTATGGCTGGCCTGGGCATGTAAAGGTCCGGAGGCTGAAATAGACTCGGGGAAGGTAACGCCTGTAAATGTGTGTCAGACTTGTGAGCAATAGAAGAGGTGAGATTGCAGTGGCAAGGTTACTAGTTTCCAATATCTATGAGAGCTCCGTCCATTTATGTGATATTGAGTTTTTTACCGCGAGGCCCATTTGCCTCCTGTTCGGCTGCTCATTTTATCTGATTTACTGGGCCGCGCGTGTGCTGTGGCTTCTATTCATCTGTGTTTAACATCTCCGGGGCCACGGGTTCACCTGCCTCCCCACGTTCCCACCGGAGCTTATTAACTGTTGTTGCTAACGAGAGCACTCCCAGTTAATTACACAAATGGATATGTACACGCCAAAATGTAGCACATCCCAGTTTTATCTCCTAAATCATTTCACATAAATCTGACTCAATGTGCCCCGAGCAGCGGCTCCCAATGATGATTGCCTAGTTCACGACTGCTTCCTTCAGATGATTTTCCTCCAACTGGGTCCCTCTCTGTATTCACGTTCTGTCTGTTATGTAATGGCCCACACTTGAAATATAGATACGTACAGTATGCCTGCATAAAATCCTGCTGTTTTTATTTAAGGTGCAGAAGATTTAGCTGAAATAAAATCATATATGGGTCATGTTTTTTCCCCTCTCTCTCTCTCTCTCTCTCTCTCTCTTTCTCCATTGCCTGTGAATGTCATGACCAGTCAAGTCTCTTAAATTATGTCGGTCAGGTTTAGTTTCGTCATATCTCACTTCCTGTTGTAATTTGGTAGTTCTGTTTCCTGTTTTGAGTTGTGAGTGCTGTTAGTTTTACCTTTGTGCAAGTTGTTAATCATTTTCACCTGTGTGTCGTTGTCTGTCCTGCTCCTGATTGTTCTCACCTGTGTTGCCCCTGCCCTCTTGTATAAATAACCCTTGTCTGCGTCTGTTTGTCTTGTCATGTACTGTGTTGAGGAGTCGTGGAAGCAATCAGTTCAGGTGATTTATCCCATTTCTTTATCAAGACTATTTTTAATATCCTGTTGTGTCTTCCCCGAGAGTAGGTTTTAGTTTCCAAGTGTCTCACTAAAAATCAAATTTCAAACTAATTTGATGAAACTCACTGACAGTTGAACTGCAAGTTCAAATAAATAAAAAAAACGAAATGATTTTTGTATCAGCGCTCACGTATCCCCGACTATCACAGAACAAAATAAAAACCGTCAGTGTGTCCAAACTGGATCTTAATGCAGTGCCTTTATTTACAACCTTAAAGTTGTGCATGAAACACTGAGGAGAACTGAGTGTTCTTCATGGCTGTAAGCCTGCTGAATGAAACTACAGAGAGCATTGCACATAGTTTTGTTTGACAATGTATAAATCACGTGGAAAAACATAAAAGAAAAAAACAGATTTTGTGCAAGTAGGCTAACCCTTCAAAGGGACATGTGCAATTTCCACAGGTTCTGGGGTACAAGACTTTTAGGGATTAGATAAAACCAACATTTCATAGAAGAAGCCTGATTGTTTTGTTTTTTTTTCAAGCTCACTGAAAAAATTCTGTTTTCCAGCGCAAACAACAGGGTGGAGAAAAGATGGATCGGAGGACTCGCCAGCACACCAAGCGAGCTGCGTAAATCGAGGTGTTTAGAACATGATCCATCAGGCCAGATGATGAAAACCGATGGTAAATGGCTTTTTTTCCCCAGTAGAACTCTCTTAATGCAGTAATTTCTTGGAGAATAGAAGTGAGTTTATCTGCTTACGGCTGCATTTGCCATCCTGTCTTTGGAGACTTATTCAAAGCCCATAGCAGCATGCAAAGTGACCAACAGTGAGACAGTTATTAATATTTTCTTTTATGTGCAAGACAAGAAAGCTCCCTCTACCCCTGTACCCTCACGTAATGAAATGCGCAGCCCTGTGAAATAATCAAAATTATTATAAATATGCTGACAAAAGCCTTTGATGCTTAATAATATATGTTGCTAAAAAAGTAGGAATAGAACTCACAGGAGAGTGCGTCGAGAAACAAGACTAATTTCTCTAAAAGTCGCACTTGCTTTCGAGGTAAAAAAGCAAAGGTTGTGCTAAAAATATCTGTATTTGAAGTTAATGCCAAAGGAAATAAGAGTTTTCTCCTTTTTTTTCTAGATTCTGTAAACATAACTTCTGTGAGCCAAAGAAAGAGATAGAAGACTTGAACGAGCAGCATTGTGTGAAGGTAAAACTGATGCCCGGTGTCTTCCAACGACTCCAAAGCAGCAGTGAAGAAATACAGACAAACTTTCATGTTGTGTTCCCTTTTTTTCGCCCCCTGCACAAGTAAAACTCTTAATTGGCCCACTGCTGCGGCTGCAGGTTTTTAAAAGTTCACTTTTTCTAACCTCGCTGGCAAAAATCAATTATTTCCTTTCAGCCTTGGGTAGCTGAGCAACTTGTGCTCTTCCCCTGCAATCAGAGGCATGCATCAGATATCTATCACCCAGAAAAAAAGGAAAATAAACGGTGTGAACCTGCTGCACTTAACAAGTAGGCAAGTTCACGACCCAAAGCACATGTGGCTGAGAATGTAGATGGGTTTCAACAAACAGGGCTCTAGAAACCTTTCCAAATTTTTCTTAACTTTGGTGGAGCCGATTCTTCTGTAGTAATAATAATAACAATAATAATAAAGACAATAAGGGGGCAACACAGTGGTTGTGCAGGGCATCTCTCTGTGGAGACTGCACCTCGCCTTCCTCTCTCGACCCTCTCCTCTCCTACAAACGTCTACCTGACTGACTGTCATTCATCGCGTCAAAGGCGCCACACAAACAGCCGACGTTCTACTGAAGGAACCGTTCCGACAGCAGCGTTAAACGAGTTTCAGGGGAGTTCAGAACAAAGTGCGTTGAGGTGGCTTCCACGTGAACACGGGGGGACGCACGCACGTAGCAAGAGACGTCCAAAAATAGATGCCTTTCGCAGGGATCTTATTTACTATTCAGAGTCATTTGATGCCTTGAAAGAGCTCATCCCTTTATTATTTCATACGTCCACAGGAGGGTGAATTAAACCGGAGGTCCATCGTTGTCAAAAATCAAAGTAATATGTAAGAACAATAAAAAAAAAAAAAGACAATGCAACATAACTGTTAATAATAGTGGTCAAAACAATTCCTTTATATATAAAGAGAGACGTCTGCAGATTCCACTCCTAAATGTCACCTGGACCGCTCTTGTCCATGGCGATAGTGGACTTTTGTGCATCTGTTGGTGAGAAAATCCCCCAAATCCTCATCTTATCGAGGCTTTGTGGGCCCATATAAAGGAGATTTTGCTCCCGACACAGCCGCTGGCCTCTTTACAGTCCAATGTCTCGCTTCAGACTTCGCTGCTGCCGCGTCTTGGAAGGGTTGGCATTTGCAGTTAACACCTGAAGGAATCTAATTAACAAGGGAGCGGAGTATTTAATCATGTCTTATGAGTTCACTGTGGCCCCTGTACTTCATTTATTAAAAAGTATTATGATTTTAAATAAAGCCATCATTCATTGTCATGACTCGAGCGTTTTTCTGCTTGCTGAAGGTCTAATCTTGTCATTTTTCCCCCCTACAGCCAGCATAAAAGTTTGTTGATATAGTTAATGCTAAGGCCACATTCTATCCAATGTCCATGTCTATGTGGGGGGAAAAAAACACTAAGCTGCTGGAAGGAAGCCACTATCATTGTGGTCAAAGTTGAGGGAGTTGTGCAACAATATTACAAATTTGGGTTTTGCAAATTACAATTAGCTGCGAATGCCATGCTGGGTTCTACGCACCGCAGTCCACGTGTGCCTGCAGAGGGCAGTAGAGGGCGAAGGAAGGAGTGCCTCTTTGTAATATGTCATTATTATATCTGTAGGTTGCTGAGATCCATCCATAAAAGTGACTCATACCTTATATCTCCAACAGGCCCATACTCCACTTTCGACTGTAGGGAGTAAACGTTGCTGTGCAACGCACACAGAGGACAAAGAGAACAAGTCTGAAGTGTTATTGTTTTGCACAGTATTCAGGCTGGACCACAGTCAGAAGAAAGTGCACCACGTGGCGTCATCACCGGAGTCCTTGGGTCCTCGTCACGTGCTGGCAAAGGCCGTGATTGTGGAGGATAAACAGCCTTGTGATCAAATAACTGCTCCAACGTCAAACCGCCAAGGTAGGAGCTTGAAACTTGTTGTTTGTGTCTTTTTTCAATCGCCGCGTGCCATTGTTTAAGGTACATACGCATTAGGCCTCACAGTAGGTTCCTCTGCAATAGCTCATTGTTGGGAAGCAGCGTGAGACCCATCGAATGCACGGAAGGTGCGACACAAACAATCGCCATATGATTGTATTATTATGGAGGCCATATATCATCTTGCACCATTATATATATTTATCACCGCTCGTCATTTCAAAGCAGGCAGAGGTCTGTAGACAGATGTGGTTGCTGCATGTGACATCCATTAATTATCACCAGTAGGCTGGTTGTGCAATTAAATTTGATTAGTCAGAGTGGCTGCGGATTTATTCTCTCCTTTACTCGCACCAGATGTCCTGTAATCACACTCCTATCGCTCCCAGAGTCGCCGCGACGCGGCCGGCACATGTGCAAAGGGTGCAAGTAGATTTGCAGCCCAGATGTGTGACTCACATCGGGAATTAGTTCAATCAGTGGCGCACGCAAATCATGCGCGGCACACGTCTGGCAAGAGTCGACGTGTGATCCAGAGTTGTTTGAGCAGCTTCAAAGTCGGCTGATTCGCATTCGAGTCCGCGTTCCTCAACATGTAAGATTGAAACTGAAAGTGCATGAATGTAAAAAATGTCTGCGTAATTTTGTGGATAAATGAATTTTCGATTCATTTTAGATTTTTTCAGATTTTCAGTATATATTTGAACACTTAGTGCAAGTCTTGCGCAGGAGCCGATTTTTATCATTTTTCTTGTATACATACAAAAGAAATTAATGTCGGCATATATTCCCTAAAAGAAAACTGCTGTAAAACAAAGTGGAGGGTGTTGTAAATATTGTGATGGGGCCTTTTGTTGAAATAAGAAAATAAGGAAACAGACAGAGAAAAATAATCAAAACAAATGCTGCGTATTAGTTTCGAGTGCCTGAATCTTGTCGGCCACGCAGGATGTTACAGCCCAGTGACTTCCCCGTTTAAATTATGAGCGGGCAGGACGATAACAAGTCATGACAGGACCACAGACTGCAGGCAGAAGACCAAGGTGTTTGGAATAAATTGCTGTAAATTCTCCCGCTTTTGATTGTGCGACTTGCACCACTCTAAATTTAATGCTTCTACTCAGCCGGTGCATTACATTACATTACATTGTCCAAGGGGGAGATAATACACAACTTGGACCCATAAGGTGGACAAACATAATTCATAAAAAACACCATGAAGAGGTTGCACTGGATAAATAAATGATTTTTCCGCAGAATTAATAAAAAACATTTTTAAAAAAGGCATGAATTGATGCACTGCAGAGGAGAGGGTAAGCGGTGTGGTGGCTTTCAGACCTTCTCACTTTAATCACTTTAAAAATGAAGCTGATTAACAGGGGCGGTGGGAGGTTCGCGGTGCAGCGGCGCATTTCCCTCCCCGGCGCAGTCTATTCTTTGATGTTGTTGTTTTTGTTTGCCGCACCGCCCCGTCATTTGAATATCACATGGAGAGGGGGCTCCTGCCCGGCCACTCGCTGCGCCTTTGTTGCCGTGATTAAAGCAGGTGTCGCGCGAGGTTGTGTTTGTTAATGACAGTTTGCATTTAAATAGCTGTCACTCGCCTGTCAGCGGGGGCGGGGGGAGGAGCAGGTTGAGGGAAGGGGCGGGGGCCCTCCGGTGCGCTCGGTATGCATCTCTTTTACATAAGCTTAACCCAGCTTTGCAAATGAGCACCGCAAAAGTTTTGAAGTGCGTGTTTACCTGCGAGGAGAGGAGAGCGGAAGAAAGACAAACCGCTGGTGATGGAGAGTGGAAGTCCAAAACTGGGAGCCAAAATGCACGAGGATAAAGATCAGTACCGGCTTCTATTGTGACAATTTGCACTTCCTGCATTGTTGCAAATTAGATAAAAAGTCTTGACTGAGGAGTGAAAGGAAGAAATCTGAGTCGTCGTCAACATCTGTCGCATGTCTGCATCTCAGATGGGATGGATTTTGCATCGTCCCTTCTGTCGGTTTTCTGCTTGTTTCTTAGTTTCATGTTCCCCATTTTTCCTCCAACACCCCTGCTTGCATTTCAATCCGGTTTTCATGCAGCCCATAGAGTCTGCGTCGTGGCACAGTGCAGCTCCCGCGCTGCGATCAGTGACAGCCGGCCGACAAACTTGACATTTTCCTCAACACCAAATCAGCCGATGTTCCGTCGTGTCGTGTTGTGCGCTCGCTTATTTATTTATGATTAGTTTAGATCGCCACACGGGACGTTGAAACGGCTGCGGCACGCAGGCCATGAATTCAAAAAAGCGTCAAGCGAAAGGCATCAAAGGAGATTTCTAGCCGAGGCATGAGCTGTAATCACAGCGAGAGCGAAGGAAGGCCCCATGTGTCGAGAACGATCGTATCGTCCTTGAAAGAAAACAGGTCCCGTCTTTGCGATAATGGCACCTGCAATGGCACCGCTGCATTGTTCGCTCGCCCTTGATGGGTCATGAGCAAACAAATGTTGGACCACTACTTTTAAAGCAAAGTGCTTTTAAAAAAAAAAAGAAAAAGGGTGGAGGAGAGGTTGCCTTCTGGAAGTAATTAGCCATAATCAAGCTGTAGCTGTAGTTTACTGGTGCCATTAGCTTACCTTTGTGCTTAATCACTGTTTGTTTATCGGCACCCAGGGGTCTTAAAAAATTTAAATAGAAGCACGGCACCAAACCCTTTATAACTGGCTTCATGTGGAAGTCCAGAATTTTTTTTTTTGCACACATGGCATGATTAAAACACTGTTACCAAGACCAGAAATTTCTGTTTTGTATTTTTTATTTTTGTTTGTTTGTTGTTGGAGGATGTTTGTTTCCCAAAACGTCCTCCAGTGCCCCTAACTCGATCGTCGCACTTCCGTTAAAACAATAACATGGATTTCTGCCGTCAGCCCTGTTATACTTGCCAATTCCTTTGTTTTTTTTCCCCCTCTTCAAATCCTGTTATGTTTATTTGCACCGGAGAAGGCAGGTCTCTCATTACGCTCACCTATTGATCCCCCCTGTTTTGACAGAAGGGAGATTAGCGCTCAACTTTCAACACCTCAATCAATAATCATCTCCCTAATTGGGTATTAGCTACAACAAAGTGGACTTAGTTGTCACATAAACAAGAGAAGTGTGGGGCTGCGATTTTCGCTCTGCGGGGCCATGATTCACCCGCCTGCTGGCTGCTGCTGCTTTATCTCCAAATCTACAGCCACTCTTGCTGCCTGTAAAATATAATAACCCAGGACTTAGTGAATAATGCTACAAATCCCACAGGATGAAGCCACATGTTCTCATTAATTTGTAGACTCTCCTCTGGAGTGGTAGTGGGGTGGGGAGGTGTTTGCGTCTGCTGGGATTTTCATGCATAGACTCCACAACAGAAATGAACTTGTATATCAATATGTGTCTTTGGAAAAAAAAATATATAGTTCCAGTGTCAGAACTGAGATATTTAAACTAGTGTTGTTGAGTTAATAGAATTTCTACACGCGTTTCATGAGCATTTCAGTGAAGCACCGTCGGATTCTACCCATCCATTTGACTTGATCTGACATTTAATCAGGAAGAAAAAAAAAAAACAAATACTTTTTGCTGTCTAAATAATTACAGTAGGTATCTATTCGAAACCAAGACTGTCTGCCTGATTTTCTTTCTAATGGCAGCAAGGTCCTGGAGCTCTCCGTCAGTTTGTGCCATGTACAAACGCCGACCGACAGCGAGGCAGCGCTCCACGCCAGTCTGGAGAGCGAGAGTAGCAGAATCTAGCGGGGGAAGATTTTCTCGCCTCCCAAGGAGTTGACAAATAACAGCAACAGTGATTGGAATACATTAAGTTTTAATTGGAGTCTGGGACACCTAAATTTTTGTTTATTTTTCTGAAATGATCCTCAGAAACTGCAACACGTACTGGCAGAAAAAAAAAGTGGGAAGAAAACATATTTCCCCAGGCTGCTGTTTTGACGGCAATGATGGGGAGGAAAAAAAACGGGCAAAACACAGAAAAGCAGCCAGTGATTAGCATTGTTGCCTCGCAGCGCTGTGATTGTGGGTTTGACGCCCAGCTGGGGGGTTTTGTGAGTGTGTGGTGCTTTCTCAGCGTGACTGCGTGGGCATCCTCTCACGGTCCAAAGTCATCCAAGTCTGACTCCTAATTGAATAAGTCACAGGGGTTGTTTGTCTCCACACGTCAGCTCGGCTCACGGACCTGTTCAGAGTCCGTCACACCTCACGCCTGCTGTCAGCCAGGGGAGGAGAGGCGGGAAGAGACGGTGGACATGAGCCAGCATCACACGCACCGTTACCAAGATTCAATTTTGACACAAATGTTTGCCGCATGACACGGAGGCAGGAAAAGCAAACACAAAAGGAAATCAACATTTTCCACATTCAAATGAGCCAAAAAAAAAAAAATAAAAAAAAACCCTTGTTCCAGAAATCCGTTCACGGGCTCACACTCAACAGGAGTGGAGGCTTCAAGGCTGCACATTTCATTCTGGCAATCGGTAGGTTAGTCATGCATTTAGAGGTATTAAAAAGTAGAGAGAAAAAAAAACCGCAGGCCAGAACAGATTGCCAAACGACTCTTCAGAGGACTTTAGCCAGAAATGATAAAATTACACAAGAGTTATTGGAGAAACTTTTGCACAATCGGGTCGGAGGAAAATGTTTTTGACCAAAGTATTTTTGGTTTGGATCCATTGTGTGTTTCGCATGTGGCCTTTTCTTTTCACAACAACATTCTAATTTAGTTATGTATTTATTCCCTTACGAATTAAGTATTTTCTGACTGATTGTGTCAGTACAATATACAGTGTAAATATGAACACTCCCACCATGCTCTGGACGTTTTTCACACATACCTGCAAACAGCGCGTCCTTGCTTCTACCTCCGCTTTTGCACCTTCAAGCCCCATTTCCACTTCTGTGCTTCTGACTCTATATGCTAATATTAAACTTTATGACACACACACACACAGCCATAAAGGGATACAGTCTTTCCATAATTCATGTCTGCATATCACAGGTCTCCCTGTGCCCACACTCTTTGCTGCTGCTGCTGCTGCACTGTTCAAACTCACCTGACGTGAACTCAAAGGAAATTCAAGTTTATCTTCAGCCCGGGTCCCGGCTGAGACTCTGTGGGGGACAGTATTAAGGACTAGCGAGGCGTGTCTTCAGCCGGCGCTGACGGCAGGGGATCCGCGGCACCCTCTCCTCTCAGCCGCTTCATCCAGCTCCCCGAGGACGGCCGGTAAACACTGAACGCCGGACCGGAGGCCAATTAGCCCGCGAGATCAGCCCGGTGGAAGGCCTTCAGGAGTCTTAATTCAAAGAGCAGGCTTGGTGAGAGTTCCATCTACCCTAATCTCTAATAGAGCTGAGAACCCAGGGGTTCCATTCAGGCTTCCAAGAAACATAAAGGAAGTTAGTTATTGTTTGCTGCTCGAAAAAAAGAGAGAAAGAAAAAGGGGCAAAGATGTTACGCTCGGTTTTTATTCGCTGAAATGAGGAGTTACGCAAAATAAAAAAACCAAACAAAATGAAAGCAAGAGGCAGCTACGCTTGTGTTTGGAGAACACGACCCAAGATGTCAAGACCCTGAATGTGTCCGTCACGGCTCCAAGTTTGGGATCGTGAAGCGTGACAGCTCAGCGAGTGAGGAAAGAGAGAGGGAGGTTAACCGGTGATACTGTTAATTAGAATCACACGGTCTCTAAGCAACAGCAACAGGGCAACAACATCAGCTATTTAGCCGGGCACCATGGTGCTCCTTTTGGCTCTCCAGCCAGCCTCCGACCTGCCTCACTTACCCTGAACCCATCACGTTTTACTGCCAGATGTCAAGTCCACGACTCTGCCGCGACACATTCACCCTGCCCATGTTTTATAACTGCTGGCAAAACACAGAACAGATAAAACATTAAAGCTCAGGGGAATTGATATAGAAGGAAGACTTAAAAAAAATAAAATAAAATAAATAAATTACAATTCTTAAAAATTGTCAAAATGCAGTGTACAGTGTGTGAACTTGAGGTCAGGGGAAGAACGGATAGCCACAAGCAGAAGGAAGAAGATCGGAGGTCACTTGATCGCATGATGCATCTGCCTGCTGAAGCTGCTTGTAGCTGTACACGCTATCCATCCATCAGCGCTCCCAGCAAAGTTTGACTCAGTATTTGCATTAAGGCGTCGTAGCCAAAAACTACAGCAGTGCCGTTGCTTATGTTCCCTCAACTTGTTCTGGTAGTTCAGTTTCAGTTAGGCAACACATTAAGCTCACAAAAAGTCCACTGAAAATAATCGGATATTTATTTTTGCTCAAACATGGATGTGCAGAAATGACAAAACAAAGCGCGTATCACTACAAATAACCAATAAAAAGATTAAAAAGATTTAAAAATAAAAACGGTAGGCTAATTTTGTCCGTCACTCAGCTGTTTAACAGGAGGATGGAGGCGGTCCTCTTTGTCCTCCCTCTTTGTCCTCATACTTTTGCAGTTGTATTTGTGTGTGTATTTGTGTGTGTGTGTCTGTAGACATTTTCTCAAAATAGAACAATGCTAGTCTGTTGGCGACAGAATCCAGCTGGCCATTACTTCGCTTCAAAGTCCAGTGTTCAACAAAAATTGAGGAGGCTTTGCCGTTCGAGTTCAGTCACTCGCGCCGTGTGCGTGTGCGCGAGGCCATTAAAAACTTTTTGCTATTGTTTTTTTGTTTTTTTTTGTGGATAAACTTTGAGATTCAGACTCTGAAAAAGTTGACAAAGATTGTCGTTTATCCATCCCTCTTTTAAAAAAATAAATAAATCCACTCTCACAGCTACTGTAAAGAAATGAATTTGCCATAGAACCAGAGATTTTTTTTCCCCCCCATCTATGTTCTTCCCATGTGTGTGTGGGATTCCCTCTTGAGCCTCGTCTTCCTCCTGCAGACCGGAGTCAAACAGGTCGGGCTAATTGGCAGCCAGAAAGACTCCCATAGGTGCCAAAATGTGAACGCATGTTGGTTGGAGGCAACTGATGAATTGATTTATTTTTGTTGCTGCTGTTGCTCTGTTCCGTTTGATGAGCAAAACAAACTGCACGGTGTCAGCGAGACGGAGGGAATTTAAGTGTTAAACAGGACTGAGATCACGCCTCAAAAAAATCCTTTTGGTAAAAATAAGCCATTGGTGTTTTGATCAACTGATTCATATTACTGTCATTATTATTATTTTATGTGACTCTTCATTTCCTTCTACTTTTCTGTTAAACTGATTATCAAATTGAAAGGATACTTGATACAGTTTTGCACAGAATTAAAAAAGGGAATAAAATAGATTGAAGAAAAGAATGAAAACTCATTGATTATTTGAATATTTTTATGGATTTCAGTTCTTTTTGCTGGTAGGAATAAAATGAGCCAGCAGTGTCTGAAAGAGTTTGGAAAAGTCTTTCAGAGAGAAAATGGAAAAGGTGTTTGGAGGGGCTGTCCTTATCGTTTACAGACGGCTAGTCAGGTATCGTCTTCTCACTGCAAAAGGCGCCACTGAGCGCAGGTCACCGCGCCGCAGTGAGCCGTGGCGTTGAACTGAATCCTTGCCGAAGAAGCCGGTCGAATGCAAAGAGAAGTCTCAGCTCTTATTCTTTGCTCTACATCCAGGTCCACTCAGACTTGCCAACCCGACTTCCTGCCGATGCTCTTATGTGTTCACTTGCAGCAGCTCTTTCTTTTCTTAGAACATTAATTTCAAAAGAAAAGAAAAATTCAGATTGGAGCAACAAATCAGCGACAACTGAGACTTGAAATCTCAGCCAAAAGCTCAATTCCCGACTTTTATTTTTCTTCGAAAAGCCGTCACTTCTTGTTGTGGCACAACACTAGCGACTCCCTCGCCAAGCGCCTGCAGAGCCGTGAAGTGTTACGGACTCGCAATTTTTTTACTCATTACACAAAAATCGTGGGTTGCTTCGGAACAAACGCTGCTGCGTGAATCCATCCAGTGAGCCATTTCTGCTGCTGCTTTTCTCCTAAACCCTGTGTGTCATGATAGTTGATTGTGGCTTTTTTTTCTTCCCTCGAAAGCAGGCCGTAAAGAACTTCACACAGACACGGGCAGCCTAACGTGACTTAGCTGTGTGTCTGCTCCAAGACACCAGACCGGCAGCGTTCCCCTCTTTCTCCTCTGTGCTTCAGAAGACAAGAACCGCGTCTCAGAAATAAAAAATAAAAAAAGAATGTGGCTGTGTAGCAGTAGCCTGGTGTCCCTGAGGACACTGAGCTCGCACGGTCTGCCAGTCTATCACATAGGAGCACACTGCTTTTGTGACAAACTGGCAGACTAACATCTTTGGGTCCCACAGCTCCTCTTTCTCCCCCTCCTCCTCCTCATTCTTCTTCTTTCAACAATCGTTTGCAATAACCTCTGCGGGATGCCTGCATGCATGCATGCAGGCAGGCAGCTGCACAGTCGATTTAGTTGCGGCACTAAGGTGCGGGTTGGTTATAAAGACAAAAAAAAAAATAACAGTGGAGCGTCTGCAGAGCAGAAATCCGTTGAAACGCCACGAAAAGGTCAAAGTACGCATCACTTGCATTTAATGCTTTTCTGTGCACACGCTGGATGATTTAGCAGGGGCCAGGGGGGAGTATTTCAGCCGAAGGCAGCGATGTTTACCTGCAACTAAAAAATAAATGAAACAAAGAAGTCACGCTTTGTCAGAGGTGTTTGGCAGGGGATCACGACTCAGGCGCCCTAATTTTAACAGGTGAGCAACTTGGCCATCCCTGAATCCCCCAGAGGTTCTGTTCATTACAGGATCTATGAGAAGCAGAGCGAGAGGCAGTCTCCTCTTTGCACCGTAACGGCCAATTGTTGAATTCGCAACACTTGTCAGTCTTCACAATTAAGAGCCCTGTCAGGTCTTTCCTGCAGGACAAGGCCTGATCTGTCAGACTGGAACAGAAAAGTCATTCGCAGTCTGACGGTGGGCTTTTCCCTGCATCCCACCATCATCCCCTTCTTCCTCACTGTACAGTGTCTTTAAAGATTCATGAGGCAAATTGCATTCAGACAAGCTTAATAACCGTCTCGCTTCATGCTGCTAACAGCACAATCTGGCTCAGGGAGGTGAATCAGTGAATCAAGTGAATCATGGAGCTGTCCGGTGACTTGCAAGTGCCTGGTCTCAGTTAGTTTATGCACATCCGATTATTTAAACCCAAGAGATGCTACGCCTCCAGAGCTTCCCCCGCCTCAACC
Organism: Thamnaconus septentrionalis; assembly: GCA_009823395.1. NCBI lineage: Eukaryota > Metazoa > Chordata > Actinopteri > Tetraodontiformes > Monacanthidae > Thamnaconus > Thamnaconus septentrionalis. Next base: position 4,017,334 of record CM020520.1, read on the forward strand.
AGCCCCACCCCTGTGGGCAGAGCTCAGGAGGGAGGGAGAGAGGTGGGGGTGGGGGGGAGTGACAGCACGGGTGACACAAGGTGACACGGCGTGGGCCACTCGGACCACCCACACGCACTCTCTGAATGGATGAATGGCTGCAGGACGGCCCTTTTAAAAAAAAAAAAAAAAAAAAAAAAAAAGATATATTGGGAGACGTCTAAGCCAGTGGAAATAGTTTTATGCATGCCATAAAATGCATTGTGAGGGGGTTTTGTCAGCAAAGGACGTCAGAGGTCCTTCAAATACCAAACGCTGGTGTCGGCTTGAGCGACCCGGAGGAATGTTTCACAAACCAGCTCTTTTGCGAGCTTGTAAATGGAAGAATTATGGCAAAAATCTCATCTTTCTGACCCTCAGGTCGGTATTGTGCGCCAGACGTGTTCATCTTTGGATCGATTCTCATATTAAAGCATTGATGCTCCGGCCCTGAAAGGTGGAGTTTCCAGACTGTGCAGACTGTCTTCTCATAGCCGGTCGATTTTTTTTTTTCTGACTAAGAACAATAATCTTTGATTAAGTGTCATTGTCTCGCCCAGTTCTTAAAATTCCCTTCCTTCAGTACATTATGCAGTTGTTAAAAAGAGAAAGGATTGTTAACAGTGATCAGCAGTTTGAGTCGGTGCCTGATTGGAAGGATTCTCCAAAGAAACGGTGATGCAGCAAACACTCGACTCGTGTTTCCCATGTTTCCCTCTTCGCTGATTCCGAGCTGAGCTACAGAAGAAATTACAAGTTGGCCTGAATTCCTGGAATCCTCACTTTCTTCTCCTGCTGGTTTTGTTTACCTCTGCTCCCTCGTTGCACCGTTGCCTCATTTATGGGCACCAAAACCACTTAATGGAACCGCAGAACTCGCATGTTATTTTGCAACTTTACTTTTCACTCAACGTTTTACAGACACTCAACATGTCTGAGTTTACTGCACTTAAAACGTGTTTCCTGTCTGGTTCTTTTCGTGGCCTTTGCACGGAAGCGCTTTGCACAAAGAGGAACAATCAAGAACGTAGCGTTAAAACAAAAATCAATCCCCCGGCTCCTCCCTCCCAGTCAATGACGAGCGCATAGCTCTGGACGTCCGTGCTTGCCAAATTAGTGATTAATCGGAAACACCCTCCCTCGCCGGCAGTTTGATCCATCAGCCACCGGTTTGGGGCTGCACCTGCTAATTGCTGACACCTACACAAGCGGCAGTCCTGAACGATATTGATTCCTCATCCCCAACATCGCAAACATCGCGGACGACGGGGATCAAAAGACGGTTAAAACGAAAGAAACCAAGCGGCGTCGCCGCTGAGACCTCAGCAGGACGGAGGAGGAGAAGTTAATTCACTCAGTGCATGAAGCTGCACGGGCACTTTAAAAGAAAAAACCCTTGACTATAACACTCTGAGACAGGTGGCAAGCGGTCGGTGGGGATGACGGTGCAAAAAAAGAAAAAAGCAAAGTAAAAAAAAAATGCTCACGTAGATAAAACCTTACAGGATCAGCAGATGTAATTATATCTGGGGGTATTAAACAGCAAAGATTAAGTGTGTGTGTAATGGATCAATAATGACAGACAGACAAGACAAAGAAGATTAATCAAAGTGCTTAGAAAATAGAGCACTTAGGCAAGCAATTAATATGTCAAGAGAAACTCGCGGGGACAGGAGGGGGGAAAAAAATAGAAAATCAGTGAAAATAAATGTAGGAACAGCTCCGAGGGCTATTACTTAGGATTATCACTATTGATTTTATCTGCGTCTTTGTGTGAGCACAATGTTAATGTTCCCATCGACTGGGCTTCCTCTGAGCAGACTTTGATAGACACCAGCCAGCTGCCACCCCTCATAAACTTCCAGTTGAAGGTTTTCACCCACAAGTGTCCTGACAACGCCGCCGTTGGAGGACGAGCTCGTCAATATCGATCCAGGAGGCGCAAGTTCAGCACGCCGCCTTAAATTTTTCTCAATTTCATTTTTTCTTTTGTGTGTGTGTGTGTGTGTGTGTGTGTCTTACATAGTATTACATACAACTGGGAGTGGGCTTGGCCCCTCCCTCCCCCCACAAACCTCCCCCAAGTCAGCGTGGCTGGCGGCCAGGAGTGGCTAATTTCTTTGGCTTTGTTTCAAATGTTTTGCATAGCGCGAATTAAAGTGACTGAGAAGTCGGCAGAGGGGAAAGGAAGAAATGAAAACGAGTTATTGCTCGGAAAGCAGAGAGGGGAAGTGCCCCCCCCACCAGCGAGCCACTGTTGCAGCAACCACAAGCTTGTATTGCCTTTTTCTTCTTCTGCTTCTTCTTCTTCTTCTCCTTTCAGCGCTGGCCACAGCCAATCGTCGGCCTCTGTCTCGAGCTGGGCTCGTCTCTGCGTCCTCCTCTCTCACACCACCTCACTTCATCTCCTCTTCACACAAAACTCTCCTCTTTGCTCCCCCTGCCAGTTCCAACCTCAGCATCCTTCCACCAGCCCATCTTTCACCCTCTGGCTTCATCTCCATATCATCTGTCACGCGCTCTCCCTCTGATGTGCTCATCCTGGTCACTCCCAAAGAGGCGCTCGACATTTGAACCTCTTCCAACCTGCAGCTGTTCCTCAGTGTCTTCAAACCACGGCCACCGCCACCGCTGCTGCTGCTGCCGTCGCTCCATGCACCTTTTCTACTCAATGGAAATTTCGACTATTTAATTTCCATCTCGATCGAACACAAAAGGGGTCTTCCGGCCTTATTTTCACTGCGGTCCGAGGCGCCGGTGGAGCCACGGGAGCTGCAGACTCAATCTCCTGCAGCCTGCTTTTGTTTTGAGCTCTAGTGAAGCAGAAAAGATGGACTCTTAGTGGATATCTGGGGGCTTTTTAGCTGCTGAAGGTCTCCCTCCCCCACCACCGCGCCGCTTCCCTTCTTTCCCCACCCCATGCTCCGCCAATTAGATTACATTTATTGATACACCTCCGTACATTAACTGCGTGGAATTAGAAAGTGAAGCGGCGGCGTTATCAGACGATTGCTCAGCTCTTAACCCGCCACCGCAACTATCGACTTCAGCATATGATAACTATCGATCGGCGAATACATGCATTTATAATTTGCACGCATGCCCGCGATCTCCTCGGATGTCCCTTGCGTGTGAAACTAGAGCCTTTTAAAAAGAAGCGGATCTACCACCAACGCATCTACCTATGATTTTTTTTTCCCTTTCTTCCTGCGTCGCTCCTCTTGATCTCTGCAGGTTGCAGAAGACGTAGCGTCGCCTCAACCGCAAAACCTCGTTTACAGCCAGGTTTTCGCAACTTCCCAAACAGGCCGACCGCCGCTACAAACGCTTCCCTTCGCTGGTGATGGCGGCTATCCTTTCAGCATCTTGTCCTTTATTCCACCGTGTGTTTTTTTCGTGCCTCTGAGACAGCGCCACAAACCGTCGCATGACTCTCACATTCTGCCGCTGGGTTTCAGACGCTGCTGTCCGAATGCTGTCTGCCGCCGCGCCGTTCCCACAAGCAGCACCCGCATCCTAATTTGCTCTCGCTGCGCCCTCCTCCTTGGTATGAGGCGCCACACTAGCCGTGTTTAGCTGAACTCCATCTGTCCTGTTACAACCTGAGGGTTTTTTTTAGAGTGAGAATGCCGTCCAGCTCTTGAAGCACCAGTTCAGCTCTTGGCTCCTCTTCGCTTCTTTCTCCTCGTCGTACCGTCGGCCTGTTTTTCAGGTCTGCAGGCTTGCGGCTTGCACCCGCTTGACATGTCGGATTTTGTTTTCTTGTCTTTTCCTCTCTTTTTGTTGTTGTTGTTGTTGTCTCGGGATGTGAGCTTGTGTGCACAAAGGGGGTTTAAGTGGTTGGGGGTCGTTCACCTGACACCCATCTCCATTGCCGGAGGCTTGTGAAGGGCAACAAATGCGTGTTAACACCTGTGTGGCCTTGATAATGTGCTGGGACTTTCTGAAATGACTTCCCTTATCTAGAATTCTGTTTCACTTTGGCTTTTCACGTTAAAAAAGAATCAAACAGACCCTCTCTTATCCTAAAAATCGAATTTAAGGACATCAACTTTCTAACGACCAGGTTCATTTACCTAAAGCTTTTACGCTTTAATTCAGAGAAATCCCTCCGGCCTTCGTGGAGCATAGTTTAAGCCATTCAGCCACAGAAAGCCACCGGCAGCCGCTGAATATGTACTAAACGTTACGTGCCATCCTTGACCTCCTGTGGCAAACAAAGTATTTTCCCTTCATGTTAAATCCCAGCTAGCGGCCTCTTAGAGCGAGCCCGCTGCAATTACATTCCCACACAATGAGCCTGGAGAGGCGCAGGATTGGTGTTTTTCCAACACAGGCAACAGCTACCTCAAACCTCATTACGCACAGGATGGCACAGGATGTGCTGAGCACAACTATTAAGAGGAAATGACGGTTATTTGAGTTTCAAAAGCAGTGCGTGCACTACGGCTAACCTCCCCTCCTTCCCGGGTTGAAGCCGAACGATGAAAAGAGATTAATTTCTGTCACATTACTGCCCTCTAGCGGCAAAGTGGAGCGCAACCGCTTCCATTTTTCTTCTTGAATGATGGGAAACGAGGAGTCGCCAGCTTAAAAAAGACTTTTCTTTTCTTTTCTTTTTGAACAAATGTTGCCATGTTACATACATTCCACAAGTGTTCTTCGCTGTTGCTCTCTCTCACCCCCGCTGTAGTGCAATCACTGCCACCAGACAATTACTTCACATGAGGGGAGGAGGCTCATTTCCTTCAAGGCCACATTCCCCAAATTCAGAATCGCTGTCGCAGCTTGAACACGCCGCGTGGGCAAGTTTTTAGCAAAGCCTGCTGAGTTGGTGGCACCCGATGAGAACAAACGTCTCCCTGGATGTCTGACTCTGGCCTGAATAATTTATGTTCTTTGCAAAAAAAATATCAAATACAAGCATGCAGAGTGGAGCTATACCGCCCTCTCACTCAAGTACATATATGTGTGTGTGTGTGTGTGTGTGTGTGTGCGCGTGTGTTTGTGCGTGCATGCGTGGGAGGAAATTACATTACAGTGGTTTGGCAAAAAAATAAGTCAAACTGAAGCTGCTTTCTTCTTCAAGAAGATGCAAATGAACCACACCCTGCATGCAAACAAGGCTGAATTTATTGACACACAGATACAGAGTGAACTTCCTGTTGTTGCTGAATTTTTTTTTTATTGTTTTTTTTTTATTTTTCAAACAAACATTATTGTTTCTTTTGCTCGGGCACCACATCATCCCTGAGCGCATCAAATATTTCGATTTCCTGAATGATCCTGTCGGCGATCACCTTGTTGTTGGCGGACACCATCCTTCGAGACATCAGATCGAACGGTCCGCCTAGATGTCAGACAAGAGTCTTTTTTAACAAACACACACAAACTAAGAACGCTTGGCGGCTCCAGCTCAGCAACCGATGGGTTAACTGGAGCTTGCCGAGGACCCGCCAGGTTGCACTGTGATCACCCACCGTTGACGTCCATGAGAAGTCCGCCGGCCTCTCTGACGATCACGGCTCCAGCCGCAATGTCCCAGCAGTGGATCCCGATCTCAAAGAAGGCCTCCACCGCCCCCGTGGCCACCAGACACATGTTAGTGGCAGCTGTCCCGGACCCACGCAGCCTGTCGGGACACATCAAACACAGACGGGTTAAAAAAAGAAAGAAAAATACCAGTGAGCCGCCGCCGCAGCAGCTCCACTACAAGCACATGGCAGTCTCTTCCTCTCTATTTCTTACCCGTGCACCGGGATGCAAAGGATCCTCTTCTGGGTGGAGAAGATCTTGGTCACCACGTCTTTGTTCCTGTTGGTGCCGTGCTCGGAGATGATGATGGACTTGTGGATGTCTGCGAGGGAAAACAGCAGCCCCAGTCACCAATAGTCCACCAGCTTTCAAGGCCCCTTGACCTTCACCGTGACCTCCTGACGACGGCTCCACTCGGAGAAAGCTCAGAAATGTTTGTCCTCCAACCTTTGGGGCCTTTGTGACTGCGCACGAGTGTCTTTTCAGCTGTTCTAATTTCCATTTCAAAGGCGACTAAGAGCCACTGGTCAATGCCAAGCTTTTCTTTTCCATCGCTTCCATCCGCGAGTGTTTGCTGCGTTACCTTTGACATCCGACACCTGGATGGGCTCGTCGTTGCAGAAGGCTCCTTGTCCCCTCCTGGCCTTGTACATCTTGTCCTCCAAACAGCTGTACACCACACCAAACTCCAGCTGTAAGCAGAAATCGGTCACCAAGGAGGCACGGATGCATTTTCCAGCTGCTTAGTAAACGGTTCTCCTGTTGTTTTGTTTTGTGTTTTCTGTTCACTTACTTCCTTATTGACGGCGAAGGCAATGGACACGGCCACAAATGGGAACCTGTTGGCGGGCAGTAGCAAGAATGTAAAAATATGTTCTAGAGTCTGGAGCACATTCATTTTTATTTTTTTTTTAAAGTGTCTGAGGCCAGAAAAAGTTGCACTGGATCTGCCAGTTTTAAGTAAGGATTTAAAAGTCGTAACTTTTTTTTTGCCACAACACTTGACATCACTGAAGTTTTGCGGGGCCAAAATGTCCACTTGTGACTTGTGATGCACGCTGACACTTTACCCATGGACAAAGTTTGTTGTGCCATCCACGGGGTCGATGATCCACGTGGGCTTGTCGGTTAAGATGCACGGCTGCCCTTTTGCCACAGACTCCTCCCCGATGAAGCTGCAGGGCGGCAGAAAGTGAATATATTTGAGAAAAAAACCAAAAACTGCCCAGTCTGTTGGAAGCTTCTCCTCGCTGGCTCACCAGTGTGTGCCTTCACCAAACTCCTCCTTCAGCGCCCCCATGATGATTTTCTCCACCCTCTCGTCGGTCTTTGTCACCAGGTCCACGGTGGAGCTCTTGGTCAAGATCTTGATTTCGCGCTCGCCGGCCTCCCTGATGACCTGCAGGTGCAGTGCGATTAGAACCCAGTGCAGGAAAGAAAAAGAAATACTTTGAGCGGATGGAGGGGGCGAGCAAGGCTCCTTCAGCTACCTCTCCGGCCTTTCTCGCCACTTTGATTGCGCAGTCGTACGCGTTCTGCCACAGGTCTTCTGCCATTCTGCTTCTGGAGGAGAGCCGGGAGAGGGGAGAGGAGAGGCAGGCAGAGTGATGACTGGTGACCGTTGCATTGTGGGTAATGAGGAAGCTGCCTGGTGGCATCAGGGTGTTGGCCCACTGCCCTGAAGAAAGAACCTGTTGCGTAACTCCTCCGCATCTCCCAGGCGGGGCTGGCAGTCGGTGCGAAACGGATCAGGAGGCAGTGGGAACGGAGTCGCTCCGAATTCTATCTGCAGAGTTCCACTAAAAACTTGAAGTGGCTGCAAAGTCACTCAGCATCCTGACTTGTGTCAAGTAGCTTCAGATTGAGTCAAATCATCAGAAAGTGTCTCGCTCCACATCATGTCCCAACTTCTTCTTCACTGGTGTTGGTGCAATAGCTCAGTTAACTGGCATACAGGAGGACAGAGTGCAGGATAGTGTAGATTTGTCCTGGATGTGTGTGATTTAAGTGTGCATAGCTTGACTCACTCATTTACAAAAAAAGAACGTGTACACAAACTTTAGGGGAAGAAACTTTTGTTATTTTCCCCCCAAAAAATTGAGCTGGACTTGGAATTGTAGAGACCGAAGGCGACTCTGAACTGCTGATATGTTCAGCATTAAAATACACCAGAAGACTTGGAGAATACAAGTTATTCTTTCATGTTTTGTTTTGTTTTGCTTTGTTCCTGGCAGCTGGCTCTGTAAATGGGCGCGCGCTCTGCCCAGTGCGGAACATTCAGTGCCGGATTTAAAAGGAAACAGGACGTGAAGGACGAGGCTGGCTGAAGTTTCCTTGTTGGGCAAATACATTTTAAATTGCTTTCACATGCACGCTGCATGTTTTCCATCTCAATGAGCGGCGGGGAAGAAAATAAAAAAGCACATCTTTAACCCAGTGGCCTATAAGAGGATGAGCACAGAGGAGGAGGTTTTTGTTTTTTTTACCTTGAGGTGGTCGGCTGAGGCTCCGAGCAGGGTCGATCTGAAGACGCCGGGCGCAGACCGTCTTCTTCACGAAGGCTTTTGACACTGACGGACTGGAAGGGGGCGGGCGTGACGGAGCTGGGGAAAACTACTGGCACCACCCTCCTGTGTTTCTTCACAGCCACCTGGGGGGGGCACGCGCCTGTCAAGGCGGACCTGCAACAACACGATGCAACCTCTCATTGTACAACCTCAGCATCAGTGGAGGAGTGCAAACTCTTAGCAAACAATGTGTGGAAGACACACCCTGCTGTAGATATTTCACTCACACTGCCTGTGTGCGTGTGTGTGTGTGTGTGTGTGTGTGTGTGTGTGTGTGTGTGTGTGTGTGTGTGTGTGTGTGTGTGTGTGTGTGTGTGTGCGTGTGTGTGTAAAAAGAAGTTCTGAATGCACAGAAAGATTCCACTCTGTTGCTGTCAGCAAAAACCTTCTGCAGAAATCTAGTTTTCTAGTTTGCTGTGGTGGTGGTGGTGGTGGTGTGTGTGTATGGGGGGAGGGGAGGGGGGGAGGTTCCATTTTTTTATTTTATTTTTTTTCATGCCGATAAGTCGACGCACATTCCAGCTTCCCCCAACTTGGCTCCGACATGGGAATTGGCACGACAAACAAAGGCGCTGTCAGTTTTATATTTCCTGACAGTTTCGCAACTATTGAGCTATTTTCCCTTCATGTCCTCTTCATTGTGTTCCACTCGTGGAAAAAGACTTTCTGAGCGGCTCCCCCCGGTGACTCAGCCGTACATTACCTGTGCATACTCATCCCTCACCTCAGGGCTGGGGGAAGTTTTTTTTTCTTCCTGAGTTTGATAGCTTAGTAAAACTTTATACCCCCCCCTCCCCCACCGCCCCTGCCCCTCCCCCCCCATCTGCTGCTACGTCCCATCGCAAGCACCGGGGTACAAATGAGTCAGAATGACTGTCCTCGTCTCAGATGAAGTCTCAGATATTAGTCAGCGACTGTTTATCTTAGGATCCTGTTGATGTGTTCAACTCTAAACAAAAAAATGCTTCCTGTATCTTGAATGCATTCCTTGTTAAAGACCTGCAGCTGTCTTGCAGGAGTTGCTGCCAGGCAGATGGTTGACAAATGCAACATACAGCGCAAGAGACTGCCACCACACTGTCAGACCTGCGTGCGTTGCGCTGTTGTGTAATTTCAGCAGAGGCCCGTCGTGACTCGCGCCTCGTCTTGCGTAACCGTGTCTCGAAATGCCTCAAACCTGCTTCGGCTGTTGCTGGCAGCGGCAGTGTGAAAGACAGCGAGGCCCATTAAACCGAGACGTGTCTGAGATGGAGCGTCAGGTGACCTGGAGTGTCGTTACGATTCCTTTCAGCAAATTGATTAGTTTGGCATCATCACGTCATTTCACTTTCACACGCTGCCGTGTCAACACAAACCCAGAGAGTGGAGGACAAACCCAGACCGGGCAAACCCAGACCGGACAAACCCAGACCAGACAAACCCGGACCAGGCAAACCCAGACCAGGCAAACCCAGACCGGACAAACCCAGACCAGACAAACCCGGACCAGACAAACCCGGACCAGGCAAACCCAGACCAGGCAAACCCAGACCAGGCAAACCCAGACCAGGCAAACCCAGACCAGGCAAACCCAGACCAGCTCCAGGAGCAACATTGCAACAAGTGATTCCCTGCATGTGAAAACCCTCGTACGTGCTGAGCACTAAATTTAAGTTGCTTTCCGGGAGGCAGGTGGAGGAAGTGGAAGCAAGACAAATGTACCTGTTGTTGTTGTTGTTGTTGTTGTTGTTGTTGCAGATTTCTAGCTTATCTTTTATTCATGCCTGGAATCACACACTGCTTGAGTGCCGCCCTGATCTGGAGGCGGCTGCAGCAGGAAGAGGGGTTTGGAGCAGGTCTGCAGAAGCCCCGCCCACCAGGGGCCACAGCTGCTTTATGGGATGTGTTCATTTGCAGCATGCTGGGCGACGACGCTCCAGTGGAACGACTGAGGTTCTTGTTTGTTCTGCTGCCGCCGCTGCCGCTGCTGCTGCTGCTGCTGCTGCTGCCGCCGCTGCTATGATTACCTGGAACACATCGAGGTCTTTGTGCAGACACATGTCATTGTTGGCGCTTGATTAATTCACAGTGTGAAATACAGAAGTGACTCGGCTGCCTTATCAGTCCACAGTCACCACCTGTGCTGCATCACTGCTGTTGCTGGTGAGCCATTTCCAGTGGTTTTGCTCTCAGCCAGTTCTTGTGAAACAGCCACGACCTTCCGTCGCTCATCTCGTTAGCAGAACTTTCACGTGTTGCTCATTGGTCCACTTCAAAGGCTGTGACAAAGAGCAGCTACTTTGTCAAAGCCACACAAGATGTGGACCGACTTCACCAACCTGCCTCCCCATCAGAGGCCTTGTAAACTCAACAAGCCCGCTTGGCAGTGAGGGAAGAACGCCGAGCAAGAAGGCCGGGCAACACGAGACATTTAAGACGCTGAGTTTTGACTGCAACCATTATTTGGGCCTCCGGAGGGACATTTGTGGCACATAGCAGGAAGTTTCCACCACAAATGTTTTTCAAAATCCTCCACTGGCCACTTCCTTTAACGTCATCACACCTCGGAAGACTCAGCCACTGCGTCTGCGAGCAGCATTGGATGTCGAAGTCTGCAGGAGCTGAGCTGAGAATCCTCCCCGAACACATCCCACCCCCTGCTGCACAGTCAGGGTGGGGGGTGGGGGACGGACCATTGGTTTCTCCTGCAGTTTGAAACCTTAGTTCGCTCATGCAAAGTGTTTTATAACCATTTGTTGCGAGCACAAAGCTCGAGGACAAAAAAAACAAAAAAAAACACCACCACCACCGAGACAACCGTCCGTGGAGAAGAACCCCAGGCTGTTTTCACGGAGCGGCTCAGCCCGTGGGGGAGTGGTGAGGGGGGGGTCTGTCCACAGCTCTGCATGTGCAGCATGTGCAAGTGCTGAGGGGAAGGGCAGGGGAAGAGGCAGTGCAGGATTTTACATGGTGTAATGGCTGTGAAAGCTTTTATCCCTCCACTAAATCACAGCAGGAGCATCAGGAGGCCCTTTTTTCTGGCCTTTATGGACTTTTAGAGGATTGCTGTTTATTTAGTTTCTCTTTTGCCACAGGAGACACTTCTTTCTCCGTATTTTAACTTTATAGATCTTATGAGGTAAAAAAGAAAAGTGTGGGGGGGGGCTTTAGAATGTTTATGGCGCAAAGCAAATGCGGGTTATATTTATGTTCCGCGAGGATGTTTTTGTGAGGCTGAGCTGCTGCAAGCTGGGCACGCTTGATTTAAGTGCAGATATATTCTCATCGCGGAGATTATGAGCAGGAGCAGCAGGCCGGGTGCTCTCGCAGGGAACACATCAGAGTGGGATGTGTTACTAGGCGCCGCTCTCGCTGCTTTTATTGCCGCTGCGGAGGACAAGTCACGACAACCACCTGCTCCATTCATCATTCGAGGGCTAAATTAGCACGGCAGAGTTTTTCTTGCACCAACTGTCGGTTAAGGCATTTTTTTTTCCTTTGCCTTTCACTAATAAGCACAGACAGCGCGCTGGTTGCAGGTCGATGCCCACCTCTGCAGGGCTTTGGCAGAAATAAATATAACCCGCAGTGGCGTCACAGGGAGCCGATCTTATCTTTATGCATTGCCTTCATTCCCTCGGCAGGAATACACTAAATATTTAAACGCTCAATAAACACACTGAGCCCTTTTGTATGTGCATCATCAGTTTACTTCAGACAAAAAGAAAAGAAGACAAACTCTGCGACTGATTGAATCTGCCCGCACAAAGTCAAAAATCATGATGTGACGTCTTTAAAGTGCCACGATGAAAAACCAGTAAGGTGCTGCGGCCGTTAACAGCCGGCGTTCAGTTCTAGTGCAGCTGTTATGGCGTCGTGCCGTCGTCTGCAAACTCCTTAAAAATATATACTGGACATAAATGCCAACACAAATGAGTAACAACTGCAAAAAGCTTCTCGTCCTCCCCGGTATAAAATACATGAACATCACGCCGCATCAATGAATAGCCTCGAGCAAAAACAGACCCAGGGGTGTAGAAAGTGTTAGCACTGGGTAGTTAGCATTGTGAACGTCATTCAAGTGTTCTCCAGAGGTAAGATTCTGGTTCTGGTTCCAGGCCCCCCACCCCCACTCTCTACACGTCGTCCCGGCCGACATGGAACTCCGTCACCGCTCTGGCGATGCGCTCGGCCACCACCTTGCTGCTGGCAACAATCAGCCTCCTCGACATCAAGTCGAAAGGTCCACCTGGAAGGAAAACAGTACAAGGTCTTCAAGGTGTGAGCTACAAGTATCATATCAAATAAGAGAAGTATAATATAAGTATATTCCCTTTTGGAGAATTCTGTGTGATTTCAGGACTTAAAAGTTAGTATTCTTCACAGATTGCCGTAATGTAGGTCATAAAATTATCATGACAAATGTGTGAGAATTGTGTGAAGTTCAGATACATCAATTCATTATCATGTGCACAACATAACCTCAAACAAAAGGGGTCAATTTTCTTCACATTTGTTTGCAAATCATTGCTTGGATTTGGAGTAATTTTCTTCATGATGTATTTCATGAAACCCATCCATCCATCTTCTGTCTTCCTCCTGCACTCAGGCTTGCAGGGGTCTGCTGGAGCCTATCCCAGCTGTCATGGGGCGAAGGCAGGGTTTTCATGAAACCCACCCAACCCAAAACAAGAAGATTTAGAAACAGCAAATAATCATTCTTAAACTTTATTAGCCTTTGGATCTTGTGCATTCTGAAAGATCAGCAACTCTTCAGTTTGCCATTTGGAAAGCTGACTCTATCAGCAGTGCTGCAGTTTGTCTCCACAACTCACTTCCTTCACACCATCCATCATCTCAGAGACAAAAATAATACAACATTTGAAAAGCTTTTCTTTTTGTCTCAATGACTCGCCTGAAATGTCCATGATGACCCCTCCAGCTTCTGTGACGACTGCCGCTCCTCCAGCCATGTCCCAGCAATGGATGCCCATGTGATAGTAAGCATCAGCTGATCCACAGGCCACCAAACACATGTTGATGGCTGCGCTGCCCGGGGAGCGAATTCTAAAGACATAATAAATGTATTATTATTATTATTATTATTATTATTATTATTATTATTATTATTATTATTATTATCATTATCATTATTATTATTATTATTATCATTATTATTATTATCACCCAGGTGTTAATGCAGTGAGTCTTTTCAACCACAGGACGGCGACAAAGCGGCAGGAAATTCAACCGCTGATGGTACGAAGAGCATTGATAATCTTACCTTTCGTAGTTGCACGTAAATATAATAAATAAAAACAAGCAAGTAATGAAATGAATAAATGTATAATTAAATAAAGTACAAGCATCGAAAATAAGACGGAGAAGACGAAAGACCGTGGCGTTGTGGGGTGGGGGGAAAGTGAGACATTTTTCCGTGACGGTTGTTTGTCCCGCTAGCTTGCTAGCTTAGCGAGGTTCGGATAAATGCAAAAGAGCTGGCTAAATGATACATGCGTATAAAATAAAATGTCGTGTTTGCTTTGTGATCCTTGGCAGATATAATTTAACTTCTGCTTTAGTAAATAACGTTGGGCCGTGAAATTTCATGACGTAAGTATCGTTGTAGCTACGCATTTACTTCTCGAACTCCGCCCTTCAAAGACAGTTAGGTATGTGATTGGTGCGGCACGCCTTCCGAAAACTCCGCCCCACAAACTCAGCTCGGAACCTGATTGGTGCGGCAAAGTCTTCCTCCAACTAATCCCGAAAACCCAATTCGGACCCTGATTGGTGCGGCATGTTAAACTCGAATTCTGATTGGTGCGGCATGTTTCCCTTCAGCTCCACCCCGCAAGCTTGAACTCGAACCCTGATTGGTGCGGCATGTTTCCCTTCAGCTCCACCCCGCAAGCTTGAACTCGAACTCTGATTGGTGCGGCATGTTTCCCTTCAGCTCCACCCCGCAAGCTTGAACTCGAACCCTGATTGGTGCGGCATGTTTCCTTCAGCTTCGCCCCACAAGCCTAAACTCGAACTCTGATTGGTGCGGCACGCCTCCGTCCAGCTCCACCCTTAGCTCGAAATCTGATTGGTGCGGCAAACTCTGCATCTGTTTTTCGTCCGCCGATTAGGAGAAGTTCATGTTGAAAAAAGAAAGACAAGCATAATTAAGGCCTATTTTACGTGCAGTGTGTTGCTCGAGCATTAAAAGTTGGACTTTATATGTTCCGTAATAGTTTGTGATATGAAATAATAGTGAATCTTTGAAGATTACGCCGTCGTAGCCAGATTTTCAGCGACATTGCTGCTTCTGGCTATGTTAGCTGCAGCTAACCCTTGGAGCCACAAGAGGGCACCAAAGCGACCAAATATTAGGTTCTGCTGTAAATGGTAAATGGAAAATGGACTGCTCTTATCGCTTTCCAGCACCGGCACAGTTTCCCAAAGCGCTTCACAATGGTCTCTCAGACGTGAAATGTGTTGCTCTAGGATTAAAAGTTGTACTTTATATTTTCCGTAATACTTTGTGATACAAAATAATAGTGAATCACCGAGGATAACGCCGTCGTAGCCAGATTTTCAGCGACATTGCTGCTTCTTGTTTCGTGCGGAGGGTGAAGCGGTAGCTAACCCTTAGAGCCACAAGAGGGCACCAAAGCGACCAAATTTTAGCTTCTGCTGTGACATTGCTTGCTTTCTCGTTTTGTGCGCAGGGTGAAGTGTTGGCGAGTGTATGAATAAATAAGTAAATAATTAAATAACGGCTAACTCACTCGCAGTGAGTGACGTCCGCCGACAGACACTATGGGAATTATTTACTTATTTCGGTGCCATCGTTCACATTTGCACTGCTAGCTAGCGCTGCACGGACGGCTGGATGGGATCGACGCTGCCGAACACAGTGTTTATGTTCGAGTCATGACAGTTGGCTGAAGTAAAAGCAACATCATATGCAAATGAAAGTTATGTTATCCTGCAATTTTACAGTCAGACGGAATTAAGTCATCCGTTTAAAAAAAAAAAGTTGTTGTTGTCGTCTGCTTCTGTGTCAGTTGAAAATGAACAAAAGGAAAGTTATAACTGTGTATTTGAAGCTCACCGGATTTAGCTCTTTATTGAATGACTCTGGAAACACTGGGGGGGGGGGGAATGGATGAAATACAGCTATTTTATGACTTAATTATTATTACTATCATTTCTTCAAGAGTTTGGAGGGCCGGATTGAAAAGCTTAACCCTGCCTGGTCTGGTGGAAGTTGTGTAACATTACTTTAGGATGACTCGTGCTTTTATGTTTTGAGTGACCAATAACTGTTCTGCCAATTGTTGTGGCTTTTGTACTGCTGTGACAGTGGATTATGACTCAGTGTGGTTGATAATAATAGTAATAATAATAATCAGTGTGCGAAAATACCCGTCAGTCAATATTCAGGGATCCCTGCCCATCTGATTGTTACCTAATAGAAATCTACATTTCCTGAAAATGCAGGAGGCCTATAATAACCTGACAATATTTCATGGATGGAAGCCATTGACAGTATACACAACAACACATACACACATACACACAAGCTCCGCTTGACCATAAAATAGTGAATATTATTTTCAAAAATTCAATATTAGACAGGGTGATCTCAGAGACATTTTAGTGACCATTGGTGATGATGATATAAATGATTGAAAGATTGAATTTTGCTTTGAGGCTTTCAGGGAGTTTCATGGGTTAATGGAGACTCCCTTGTGTTTTGCACATTGATAACAACAACAATAATAATAATATATTGTCATAATTATTTACCCATGCACAGGTATAGTGAGGATGGTCTTGATGTTGGCCAGCATGGTTTGAAACTGCTCTGGGTCCTTCTTGAAGCCCATCTCAGTCAGGACCATCGACTGGTTGATATCTTGGAGAGGAAACACAAATGCAGAAAGTATCTCAAAATCTCAGGGGAAATAATTTGTTATTCATCAAACTGTTTCGGGGGGTTTGCTCAGGGGTTTTGTTTGGTTTTTGTTTGTTTTCAACACACATGGGCTGCGGATGCAATAGCTGTGCTACTACCGCCACCTAGTGGACTCTCCTAAAATATGACCAACCACAGTCAGATGAAGAATGTCATTCCTTGGTACCTTCTTGTCCGGACACTTTAATAGGGACACCGTTGCAGAAGGCGCCTTTGCCTTTGCGTGCCGTGTACATTTTGTCCTCGATGCAGCTGTAGACGATCCCAAACTCGATCTGAGGCCAAGAGAGCGCGTGGATTAATGTGGTGTGGGAGGGTGGGCTAAAAATAGAAACAGCAGCAGTGGAAAGAAAAGGGGGAGCTGCCTCTGCTGCGCAGCTCAGCTCAGCTCATTAGGAATTCACAGGGATATTAGGGCAATTACTCTGCTGATGATCCTTCTCACTAATAGTGTTAAATGATCAAAACAACGCTTAATTCTCAAACAAACCCACCTCTTTCTTCACCGCAAAGCCGATTGACACAGACACAAACGGGAACCTGCATGAAAAGAAATTTAGCGCGTAAAGTGTCCATTTAATGAACCCCCCAGATAGGAGGAGCCCAAAGGAGTCGCTTCTATTATCAGTTCAGTTTCATCAACGTTGTCCAATTATCGTGACAGACAGAGAGGGCCATTCAACTGGGAACCTAATTAAAAGATAAAAATAGTTTAAGGGCCGCCGAAGATGGGGGCTGGTGTCTATCAGTTTTTTCCCACACGGTTGCATTTTACTCGAACAAGTCTGTACCTGTGAACGAAGTTGGTGGTGCCATCAATGGGGTCGATGATCCAAGTCGGGTTGTCAGTTAAGACGCTGGGAGCGCCAGCTGCTACCGACTCCTCTCCTATGAAGCTGCAGAGCCACAATCACAAACTCATATTGCACAGATGGGGCTGCTTACCAGAGTGACAAACGTTTGCACCATTGCTGTTTTACAGCGGCCCGGGAGATCATGGTACTGTACATCACTGCTCAGATCGTGACGTTGTTGTTTGCTGTGGGTTTTTTTCTACCGCCGTAAAACAAAGCATTAAAAAGCAAATACATGCAAACAAGAGCCGAGTAAATTGCAGTTCATAAAATGCAAGACGTGCTCATTTGCTGCTGATGCTCCTGTGAGTAGTGTCGTAGTCCCGACGGCAACAACTGAGACCAAGACCTGATCAAGACTAGAGAGTGTCGAGATCCAGACAAGACCAAGGCTGGATATATCAATCATATCATCATTTTCTTGAAAGTGTTGCTGTTTTGCCAGCAACTTTGAACCATTTACCCAGAATAAGGGCGCAAAGTGTCACTCTGGGTGTCACAAAGAGTGAAGGGAGCGAAACAAGGCAGCAGCTGGATTCTTTTCCGTTGTTATCGTGTCATTGCAGTGTTGGCTGAGTCTCAACGGAGTCTTGATCAAAAACCCCTGAGACTGGGACCCAGTGTGGAGCGCTGCAACACTACCTGTGGGTGGGGAACTTTTCCTTGATGGAGGCGATGATGAGCTGCTCCACTTTCTGGTCCGTCTCGGTGACCAGGTCGACCGGCGAGCTCTTCTGCATGACACTGATGTCACCCTGCAGCGCCTCGCGAATCATCTGGGAGCAAATACATCAACACGTGTCTCAGAGAGGGACTTTTTTAGTCATTTATTTATTTTTATTTTTATAATAGCTTTTTTGTCTTCACTGGCCTGATACGATGTCGTTTTCACTTTTGTGTGTGTGTGTTTTTTTTTTGCAAGGATGAGTCAGAGACGATGCAACAATTGTAGTGGTTCAAAAAGGCTAATGTGCTGCTTGGACACAGTGATGCACTTTGTGGAGTGATGTGTTTGATGAGGTTGTGTAGTATGAATTGCGCGTCTGGGACATCATTTCGGCTGTCATAGCAGCGCGTGCACGGTACTCACGCACCTCGCCAGCCTTCCTGGCGACCTCCACACAGTGATCCATACATTCCTGGAAAGCGTCGCTCATGTTGATCGCGATGTCACGTTCCTATTAGAGGAGGAAGGGAGGGGGGGGCGACACCTATTAATGCATCTATTGAAACACTGTGGTTTCCTTTGCATACAATGTTGCGTTATTAGGCATGTACTACACGCCAGCATTTCCGGTTTAGCGTTTCCTTCGCCTTCCCAGATCGTGTTTTGCGTTACACGTTTTAAAAGTGATCGGGTCAGCCGTTGGCTATTCGCGGCATCGTGATTCTCGGTCTGGATGGTCAAGAAAATCTACAACATAAGCAAAAAAATATGCATAGAAACGTTAAATTCCGCCCACCTTCGAGACTGTTGACTTCTCGGCAAGGAGAGTTGCGAGGGGCGGGACTTACGCGACCTCATGCTCCCCGACCATTGGCTGGTCGGGTTGACGGATACATTGTGCTTCGTTCATTGGCTGCAACCGTCCGCGATGGTCTGATTTGTCGAAGTACTTCCGCTGCACGTAAAACTAAATTGCAAACAGCTCAGTTAATCTTAAACAGGTTGTTGATAAGTCATATGTGATTGCTTTATTACGCTCTATGTATAAATCTATGTGTGGGTGTAGGTTCAGGAAGAGCAGTAATACCGAATTGGTGGAGGAATTACGTTTATGTCATTCATAATTATCCGCAAACAAGCTGCACGAGTTGTGGGAAGATATTGCTGTTTATTGTTCTTTGTTATTGCCCTCTGGATATTATCTGTATCTGGATATTACGTATGTTTTATTTCTTTTCATTTTTATTTTGTGTGAGGATATCTTTTTTTACGACTTGCATATAACATTTCGTTTTGCGCAAATGGCGGATTTAATATTTGTTTAAATGTTTCAAGACAAATTTTTACAAAAATGATCCCGCATGATATGAAGCCCATGACTTATTCAGCTAAAATAAAGAATGAATATGTAATATATGATCGGATGCTTAATTTCCGCCTGAATTGTGCCCTCTTGTGGCTGTTGGTAAAACGTAAATCATTTTTTAACTACATCAGTAACTTCAAAATTGGAAGGAGGACAGTACCGGATATGTTAAATACCAATTGCAGAATATCTAAAATATTCATGTTGTATTTTCATGTGTTTTTGGTTCTCCATCATACTCAATGCAGGCTATAATGCAGGACGGCACTGTGGGCACTCCCTCATGGTCCCATAATGGAAGTCATGTGGATGTGATCTCGGCAAGAGGAGGTCGGATAAAAAAGAAAACAAAGCCAACTCGTCTGTCCTTTAGGATCATCGCCGTGACGACTCGCCATTAATAGCCACCAGTTTGATTGGACCACGACATAATCTATTGGTAAGAAATCTCAGCAGAATTTGCGCAGTGATGGAACAATGTAAACTTTGTGCATGGAAAACAGTCAGCAGTTGTTCCTTGGTGGTGCACGCCACACTTTTTATACCCTGACGTTGCTTCATTCAAAGGCTTCATACTTTTTTTCATCATTCAAGCGTTTAATTAATAGTGTGATCATTGAGTACAGGTGTTTTATTGTTGACTGAGGATTAAATGTTGCCAGGTTTGGCAGCAGTATTCAAACTCTTGCGAGGGACAGGCCTGTGGGGTTTCAGAGTGGAGCAGTCGAACCTGCTGAGCGCTCAGACGTCAACCGTCAACAGTTGAGCCCCTGCCCCCCTCTCAGACATGCACACCGACTCATCTTTCTTCCTCACAATGTGCAGCGTGGGCTTGCGTGAGTACTGAGTGTTCACCTCCCTCCGTCCGTCTCTCTAAATGTGCCACTCCCGAATATCACATCATCCGTCTCCGTTCTTCTGCCTTTCTGTCCACTTCAAAGGGTTTTTCATGCTTGTGCGCTGCGACGGCATTCCGGTGTTGCAATGCTTGGGACCACCCCCAACATCAAGCATATTGTGATGGGAAGGTGTTACACTTACATCACACTGGTTAATCCTGGCTTGAGGTAAAGCGCAAAGATAAGATCTGAGAGTCTTGTAAATTCCCGTCTTCACGGCAGAGCAAGTTTCTACAGGAATGTCTGTTGTGTCAGTGAATGACTTCAGTGCTGTTGGAACTGGGATAGGTTTGGTTTCGGGCGACACGGTGGCGCAGTGGTTAGCGCTGCCGCCTCACAGCAAGAAGGTCGTGGGTTCGATTGCGGGCCTGGGACCTTTCTGTGTGGAGTTTGCATGTTCTCCCCGTGTCTGCGTGGGTTCTCTCCACTGGGTTCTCCGGCTTCCTCCCGCACCCCAAAAACATGCATCGAGGTCAATTGAACACTCTAAATTGTCCGTAGGTGTGCATGTGAGTGTGAATGGCTGTTTGTCTCTATGTGGCCCTGCGATGAACCGAGGACTTGTCCAGGGTGTCACCCTGCCTTCGCCCTGTGACAGCTGGGAGAGGCTTCAGCAGACCCCTGTCACCCTGAGCTGGGGAATAAGCGGGTATGGAAGATGAATGAATGAATGGTTAGGTTTCCCCATTTTTCTGCACTTATAAAAAGAAATCTGGCTATTTTCTTACTTTATAACATCAGTGGTACATGATGCATCGCTACAAAATGCTAAATTTACCTGAACTTATGAGAATGCATAAACCCAAAAACATGGACTCAAAATCCTGCGGATCAGGACTCCAACACAAGTAGCAAAATCATACAAATAATGGTTCCGTCAGGTGCAGTTTCATAATCACAGAAAATGACAGAAACTGTCAAATATTCACATTTTAATGCAAACAAAAATGAATACCATTGAGTTTATAGGTAATCTACAATCTGTGTGCGTCTTTCAAACAAGCAGGTACGACTGTGAGGATGTCTGGAGACACTTTGAGGAGGCGGTTGTCCACCGAAGCCCCTGTAACGTGACGGTGGAGGATTATCATCAGATGTTCGTGGCCTTGACACAGACCTCGCCTCCGCCGTGTGACAGGGTGCGGGGGGGAGGGGTGGGGGTTTTGCCTAAACACAGTTAATTCTGTCTTCGCTGGCCGCAAGTTGACTGAATAAACTTTTTCTTTGTTCCAGTTCCTGTTTTGGAGTAAAACCAGGAGAGTGGTGCAGAGTTACACTGCAGCTCTTGGGGGCCTCTGGACACTGGAGGACAGTGTGGCCGGCTACATGTTCAACGACCTCATATGGTGCCGCCAACAGGAAGAGGCTGGTATTTCTACACATTTTTTCCCGTGTTGAGCTCACGTTCTTTTAAGGGGTTCATTCCATTTTTATTTTTTTTTGCCTTTTTTTTTATCCTTTTTTAGTGCTTGGTTCCTTGGAATCTCTTGTTTCAAGGATGATCACAGATTTCATCACAACAAACACTTCCAAAGAAAATTTGTCAGGAGCAGGTTGTCACATGTGCCTGGTCTTTGTCCAGAAAATCTAATGTTTGTGTGGCTGGTCCTGACACGAAATCTCCTACTGTATCTTAATGGGAAAAAAATGAAAGAGAAAGAAAGAAAAATAGAAAAGGCAACAGCAATCAACATCGTGTCATCTTGCAGAGATGCTTGGGTGATCATTCTGTCCTTGAAGATCTCTGGGATTCTTCAGGGATTCTTCAGGGATTCTTGGTCCCTGAACATGGAGGAAAAAAAATTTTGTTCATAGGTGTCACAGAATTCAATCCTAACCACGACAAGAGCACAAATGCTGAGCGTTTGGTCGTCAACAGCAGCCTTGCAGACCTCAGATAGACCACATCACAAGCAGCAGTGTGCAGCAGCACAAAACACATTATGCTTCCATTCACGTATTTGCAGTGAACGGACACGGTAGCACCTCAGATTTCCCATGCAACGTAATCACTGAGGCATGCTGCAGCTGTTCTCCCGAAGGATTTATTGTGCACACAGGGCCGGAGTTGATTGACTTCTGCGGCTGCACTGGCCGACATCTGCAGAGAGCCCCACCAAATTCAATCAAAAACAAATAATCTGCCTCCTCTCTCTCACGCGGTAATTTTGATGTGCAGGTTTCGATTTCAGTTCCTGTCCGGGGTGGTCAACGTGTCAACATCACCCGGTTCACTCCTTGTGGTGGCAAGCATCGAAGCGTGTACGTCTTGCACAGCTGCGTTGGCCTTAACCGTAAACACAGTTGCGTCTTCCTGAACAATGAAACTTACACATCTTTCTCTCATGCTTCGTTTCTCTAAGTTTGCAGAAATGGCGTGCGGCAACATCACTGTGCTACTGAATGGATCCATTATAAATGCTTTCAATAGGAAAAGGTAAAAAATAATAACACCAATAATATTTTAGAAATTGTTCCTAAATATGAAAGAAAAATCTCTATTTAGATTTTTACAAAAACAATTTTTGCTCAATGTTTTTCCCTGCAGCATGTTTGGAAGCGTGGAACTGGACAGCCTGAACGCTTGCAGGGTGAATTACGTCAACATTAAGGTGGTGACCAACCCAGAGGGACCTTATGTGTGAGATTAGCATTTGTGTTACAGTCAAATGTTGCCCCTTGTTTGTTACAATAAATAAAACAATTGGCAGTTTAAACAAAGAAATTGTCAGGATTTTCTTTCCAATTGACCTGATCCCTCTGACAAGTTTCAGCTGTTCATTTCATTTAAAAAAAAAGACCAACGTTAGGTTTTTTTTTGATCAACAAATTCCAATAGTCAGGAGAAGGTTTCAGTTTCCAGCCCTGCAGTTCATCCGATGTCTAAAGTAATTCTAAGAAAAGAGAAGCCCAAAAGTACTTTCTAAAAGTCCTTTGCTTCTTCCCCTTTTCAGTCAGTGTGTGCCCAAATATGTGACAGACCAGCACTGACCTCATATCATCTTCTGTGTTCCACAGAGAATCCTGTAGTCAAGGATCCATCGTGAAGCTGCTCCAGATCCTGCAGTCCCGAGGTTTCCGCTGGACTTGCACAGAGAACGACCAGTGAGTCTCATCCGAAGAATCCAACCATCTCCATGAATGTCAAATCCCCACCCCACCCTGCTAAAAATATATATGCACAGTTTGTAAATATATTTCCCACTGCTTTAGTGCAGTTTCCAGCACTAAACTTGTTGACGCAGAAGTTCATTATGAAACACTGAACTTCCCTGTGAAAGCCGCAGGGGAATGCTGACATTGTGTCTGTCCGCAGGACCTTGATGATCCTTCAGTGGATCCACAGCCCCAAACAGAGCTCCTGCCAAACCGGTGCGAGACACCTGCTGCTGGGAGGGGAAAGCTTCCCTGGTGTTCTGGAGCAAAACAAAGGAGATTGCGCACGACTTCACGGGGAAGAATGAGGGTTGTTTTATCACAGTGGAAGACACTCTGATGGGGTCGGAGGTGGATGGTTTGACCTGGTGTGGAAAAGAGGGCAGCAATGGTGAGAAGACCTCTGGCATGAAAGGGCGTTTTAGAACGGTTCAAGGTCAATGGATAGTCAGAGACACAAGCCACAGCAGGACTGTTTGCACACTGACAGTTACTTTCTCAGTTATCATTCTTCCTTTCAAAGGAAAGTTCCTGTTTTTTTTTTTTGTTTGTTTGTTTAATTGTTAACATTAATCTTGTGGAGCACTGTGACACTTCCCTTCTAACACCCACACTACAGTCCTCTGAAAACATATTACGTCTTTTGGCGCTTGGTGCAAGTTGTTTCCTGCTACATTTGGAATGAGCTAAACATAGTCTCTATTCTATTGTGTGCTATGGATACGTTTGGCTTGATGCGTATGAATGTAGTTTTTAAGTAAATCGAATTGGGAGAGCTTCCCGTGAGCAGGAAGACAGGTTTTCAGCTGGGATCGGCTTTCGTGGCCGTGCGTGAACGTGGGACGTAGACCACCAAGAGTTCAAGAAGTGCGTGACTAGATTATTCCTAAATTGTGCAACATCTCCTTTGGCCCTCTGGACTGTGGATGTTTGCAGGATCAAAGTTGAGGTGTCTCTCTTTTTTTTTATCCCACTCAGTCTTTGTTTGTTTGTAATCTGAAGCAACTCGAGACTCCGACACACCTGTTTGACCTTTTTGCCTCTTTGAAATCATAACAAATAGATCCTGCTGCTTTCACAATAAAATCCTAAACCTTTGTTCACTTCACTTCTTGGTGTTGCTTGAATGCTGAATAGTCAGTCTAAAAGAGTAGCGTGAAATGATAAGAGATGAATGAGCTAAACATTTTACTCAACAGGAACCTGTTTAGTATTTGGCGGCCTCCTCCCTCCAAGCCTTACCATGTTGGTGAAATTATGAAACATATCTCAACATGTTCTCTGGGTTGCCCTTCAAATACAATTATAGGTCATGTCAGTGCTATGAATGGCTTTTATAATTGCCATGTTAAAAACCAATAACCTCCCCACCTTCCAAACCTTTATTGCTACTGTGGCTTTGCGTTCACTTCCTCTCACGTTGTTTGCCCTTTTAAGCCCCTGACTTAATAATGAATAAACTATGTATTTATCCCCTCCCACCAGAAATAAAGTCTGAACGTAAAAAAAAAAAGAAAAAAAAAAGAGGGGAACGCCTTTTTTAATAATGTGCCAAACAATACGCTTGTTATTAAAGTCAAGCCACTCAATCATATTGCAATTACAATATGCGATTATTTTTTTCTTTATTCTTTGCGATTATGCAGATGCACGTCGTCTAGTACAAGTTTGGCACCTCTCATTTGTCACAGTAGCATCCAAAGCCACAGTCCAAACCAGTTTGTTCTGTTTTTTCACTTGTTTGTTTCGACTGTATTACACCAACAGCGGGCACGCGCAGGGGAAGCGATCGCGCATTTGACGTCACGGCTTTGGACTCTTGGTAAGCAAGAGTTCACAGTGTGTGTGTTTGTGTGAGGGAGAGAGAGACAGAGAGAGAGAGGGAGTGAGCCAACGTAACGGATTCCGAGACAGAGAGTGTTACATTTTTCTCCCACCTCGGCAACCCGATGGAACAGTACGGCTCGGGGGGCCGCAGGCGCAGGAGGCGCCCCCTCATCATCATCGGTGTGGTTGTTGTCGCGCTTCTCATCATCGTCGTTGTCGCCGTCGCGGTGTCGCTGAAGCAACAGGGGGGCAAAGACGTCTTCCAGAGCACGTTCATGGCAAAGTGCAAGAAATTCCAGGGGTAAGTGTGAACATCCGAATTATTCCTCCCGCAGTCTGAAACACAACACATTTTCCACCCTTTTAACTTATTAAGTCCTGAAGGAACAGGTGCCAAACAACTGATGAACACAGAGAGAACAGAGCAGTAGGGTTCTCCTGCATTGGATTTAAAAAAGTGTGCGCAACTAATTGAAATTCAGAAGATGTATAATTTTGAAAATCTTCCAAAAAATAGAGTTGGCAAACTCACCAAATTAACATAACTGGTGAGTCACCCAAGGGCTTAATCTTTGTGTGCAGCTGAAGACCAGTGCACTTTAGTCAGTTACTCTGGCTCACTTCCAGTGTTGTCAGATAAGTTTAGTCTCTTCATGGTTTCATTATCATACACACACACACACAGAGAGAGAGAGAGAGAGAGAGAGAGAGAGAGAGAGAGAGAGAGAGAGAGATACACACACACAGACACACACAGCCACATCCTTAGCAGATAAAGTGTTCAAATAAAGGATTTTGTCATTTTGCAGATACGACTGCAATAAGGTATGGGAAGCATTTCAGCAGGCCTATGTGGGCCGCGACCCGCTCAAGGTCCCCGCGGAGGCATACAACCCTTTCATTGCTGAGACACAGTTCCACAATCCTATGTGCAACAAGGTAAAGCTGACAATTGCTTGTGAGCTCCTCTGGAAATGAATTATGATAATAGGATCATTTCACATCTTTTCTTTTTTTGGGGGGTGTTTGAGGTAGCTGGTGTTCTGGAGCAAAACAAAGGAGATCGCGCACGACTTCACGGAGAAGAATGAGGGTTGTTATATCACTGTGGAAGACACTCTAATGGGGTCGGTGGTGGACGGTTTGACCTGGTGTGGAAAAGAGGGCAGCAATGGTGAGAAGACCTCTGGCATGAAAGGGCGTTTTACAACGGCCCGGAGACATTCACAGAAAATGCATGTTCAAGGTCAATGGATAGTCAGAGACACAAGCCACAGCAGGACTGTTTGCACACTGACAGTTACTTTCTCAGCTATCATCCTTCCTTTCAAATGAAAGTTTTTTGGCGCTTGGTGCAAGTTGTTTCCTGCCATATTTGGGATGAGCTAAACTTAGTCTCTGTTCTAATGTTTGCAATGGACAGTCACAGGAGTATAAGTTTGGCTTGATGCATGTTAATGCAGTTTTTAAATAAAAGCAAATTGGAAATGTTTGTGTCCTCTCAGAAACCTTCACCACCGGCTGCCCAAAATGGGAGGAAGGCGAGAACCCCGTGCATTCTTTTTGGAAAAGAGCCTCAGCCGCTGTGAGTGCAGCATATGATGACCATACCTGATGTTTAGTGTTTCTTATGTGGAGCAGAAGTTAAAAAAAACATTACAATAAATCCCTCCTGACTATCAGCCATTGGAACTGAGAAAATAGATGTAAAAGGAATTCCTGTACAGGCCTGGAATCTGCATCAATGAGGCTTTGTGGTGTTTCTATGCAGCCACATTATGCACTTCTCTCCTGAGAGTGAGTTGTGGCTACCCACACATTCTGCACCAGAGAATTTGGTTTCTATGGATGCCGATCCAATATAGGAAATAAGGGTTGAAATGAAGACAAACAAGAAAGAACAAAACCACATCATAAAACAGTTTTTATTTGTTTTCATTCCTTTTTGCACGTTTAACTTACTCACTTGTAGTTTGCAGATGCTGCCTGTGGTGATGTGACAGTAATGCTCAATGGCTCTCTCGACACCCCATACCATCCAACAAGGTATGTCGATTGATTGATTTGTTCATTTATTTTCTTTGTAATTCTGAGCTAAGCCGAGAAAAATCCCATTGATACTATAATTTTAAGACAGGCTCTGTGGCAAGTTTGTTCATATACAAAGCACATCGTATGTTCTCATTTTCTATTAAAAACTACTTGTGGATTTCCTTTTGTCAGTGTTTTTGCCAGCATTGAAGTGCCAAGGTTCACCTCCGCGAAATTGAAGAGCCTGACTGTTGTTCTTGTCACTCAGAATAACTTGGGGTAAGCCCCCCCACCCGCACTGCTTCTCGCAATACTCACTCTTTTCTTTATTTTCATTTCATTCCACGTATCACTTAATTCCACATTCCCAACACACTTTGTTCTGGGTCCCTTTCAGCACTTGCACAAATGACTCCTTGAAGAACCTACAGAATGATTTGGCTCAAGGAATCCCATACCACTGCAAGGAAGTGACTGAGTAAGTGTCTCATGGCTGCTCCAGAGCAGGCGTTTGTCCATTTATTTTCTGACTGCTCTATCGTTTGTCTCCTGTGCAGAACTCAGATCCAGAAATGCAGCTCCAGTTCAGGAACGCTATGTAACACATGTTGGTAAAACAAAGGACGAAGTTTGAGACAAAACAAGAACAGCCAGCTCTGTAAATATCTTGCCTTAAGGGCCTCCACTCTGCTACAGTCTGTATCAGTTTTGAAGGGATGCATAGCTTATGCACTTTGTGGACCAGTTTGACTTTATTTGAAATCATATATTTTTAATGAAATTTTGTCTATGGTATATTTTTGTAATTTGGTAATTATTTTTTTTATCCAATTGTAAACAATTGTAGGTTGGAGAGAACAAAAAAACTTTGATAAAACTCAAGAGTCAGAAGATGGGATGGAGTCTTATGTACTGTATGGTGTCATCCCAGAATTGCTATGAAACTGCTTTTTCCAGTAATGTCCCTTTTGTAGAATTCCACTTCCACAAAAAAATAAACCTACTTCTTTGGAATTTGTTTTTTTTAACATTTTATTTTTGTGTAAATAGTCAGATAAGGATAAGGAACAGTCTTGTGGCAGATTTAAGGTTGCCAAGTAACCTTTCACAGTCTGCAAAGTATATCTGTGAATTAAGCAGAAACAGTCTGTTGCAACAGGTGTGAAGCATGAAACCGTTGTAAACAACCTTGTAAAACCACACCGCTGTAAAACCACAGCGTGCTGCACTTTGACTTGCACTTCCGTGACTGGTAGATGCAGATACACCGGATGGAAAAGGAAATAACACATAAAAGAAGGAAATAATATAAAAACATGACACAACATGAACACTTATATCAGCTCCACAGCCTCTGTCATGCTGGCCTACTGCATTGGTGAGAACAACCCTCTGTTTTAAATTAAATAAAAGCACCATAAATTAAATTTAAAACCTGAGTTACAATAGCTGGTCCAAAGAGGGAAATCAACTATCTGGCTTCAAGATTTTAATCCTAGAAGGACACCCCAGAATTTATGTTTAAGGTTGTCAATGCCATGTCCACAGCACTGCTAGATTGGCTGGGAAAGAAAAAGGCAATGATGGCGATTGATAGTTCACCACTAACGCAATAGTTGTGCGGATCACTTCCCAAATTGTTGATATTTTGATTGTGCATGTGCTTTAGCGCCCCCAGTGGTCCGTGCCAGACCACTGAAAAGGCAAAAAACCAAAAAAGGAGAAAGAAAAAAAAATCTTCTGACGTAAGCACGTATAAACCGTGGTGAACGTATGGGGCAACCTACGCAAGGCTCCCGGGAGATACGGCGGTGAATAAAGTAAGCAGAAGAACGATTACTTGGGAACTTCTCAAAATGCAATCATTGGACAAGTTTGAACTGCTGCTGTGAGTCAGGAAGCGGTGGACATGTGGAACTTTGGTCTGGGACAAACACAAGGTAAGGACAGCAGCTGCTGCGGATCACGACTAACGAACCAACCGCATGAATGAACGAGGGCAACATTTGAGTTGATTTATGAATCTTTAACGTTGCCGGAAGGCAATTTGGTTTGCAACACTACAGTTTCAGATGTTAAATGTGATAATTGATTAAATAAAAATCAACTGGAAAACGACACTGAAGTTGTTGAGCCTCACCAACGCCTGTAATTGAGAGAAATACTTTTATATATGCAGTGGTAGAAAGGGTTTTTGGACTCCTCGTGCATCTGCTGTATTGAATGAAGAATCGTCCTCCAAGTGCAGTTTATTGTAGTGCAGCCACCCACATCAAGCTACATGCTGCGTTTACACTGTTCCGTTCGGCAAGGTGGTGTCTCTTGCAACACATCCAGAGAATCTGAACCATAAGGAGATGGTTTTCTTAATTTGCCCTACTAACAATAAGTCCCATAACATTTTCTATTTGTTTTTGTACCTCGGATTTAGCCAAACCTTTTGAAACACAAGCGCTCAAAAATATCTAAATATTTAATGACAATGTTTGGGAATTACTTAAATAAGGACGTCTGAGAAAACTTTTTTTTTTTTTTTTTTCCATTTGCTGTATTTTCAGAATCATAAAGACATTTCTGATTGTGTAAAACTGTATGTCCGGCAGTAATCAGGGAGAAAATCAAAACGTAAATAATTTATATGGTTGAAATGAAATGACACTTGCAGAGCTGATATATGAGATGCTTCACGTATTCAAATGCTTAATATTTTGTGATGAGCAAATTTCTTAAATCCTGTTAATTAGTAGCATGCTTTATTACTTGTACTCTATGCATTTAATTTATTTCATTAAATTGAATTGATTTTTTTTTAATTACTAAATTAATTGCTTAATTTATTTTGATTTGTTTCATTGAGTTCAGCCTATTGAGCCCATTACTCTAAAGTAATTCATAGCCTGTATTTCCTGTGTCTCCTCTGCTGTTAGGACATGGTGGAGGATTTCAGTGGATGAATGGGGACTGGAGCTTTCAGTCCATGGTTACCTTTCTTTCCAACAATAAATAGTAGGTAGGTGTTGTTTGCCATACTCATTTAAGTGACTTACTTGCATAAGTGTCTTATGTGGTTTCCACTATTTTTGTTCATTTGAAAGTTGTTTTTTTTTTTTTGTTTGTTTGTTTGTTTTGTTTTTGTTTTTTTTAAAGAAAGAAACAGCAGTTTAGGAGGTTGGAACTTGCATTTTTCAGTGGCCCTAGTGGTAGAGGCCATCAATCTGTGTCAGGGAACTTTTCTTCCCAACTACTGCAAAGCTGGTGAGAACTTGTGTCCTTAGTGCCCCTAGTGGTAGAGGCTGGCAGGCAGCCAGGCAGCATTTTAGTGCAAACCACTGTAAAGCTGGTGTGAATTTGTATGTTTAGTACCCCCAGTGGTTGAGACCATTGATGTGTGCAAGGGAGCACTGAAAAGCTGCTCATAATCTGTATCTTTTGCAGCCTGTGTGGTGTAGACCGTAAGTCAATGCCATTGAGCTTTTGGTCCCAACCACTGAGAAGCTGATCAGAACCTTTATTATTGCTATTTAATTTAACCTTTATTTTCGTACTGCAAGCCGTAGAGCGCATCATTGAAGTTGGTCAGGATGTATCTTTTGCCCCCCTAGAGGTAGAGACCTCTGTTCAAAGGAAGTCTCTGCCAAGTGAGCTTTTGGTCCCAACCACTAATAGCTGGTGATAACCTGTATCCTCAGTGCCCCTTGTGGTAGAGACCTTTGATTTGTGCAAGGCAAGTTTTCTTCCCAACTGCTGCAAATATGGTTGACCTGCATTTTTAGCACCCTAGTGGTTGAGACAATTGATCTGTGTCAATAGGTATTGACAAGCTGGTCAGAACCTGTATCTTTTGCACCCCTAGTGATTTGATTCTGACTGATGTTTTTGTTTTCTCTTCATCTTTTTCAGGTCAGCATCCATGCTGGATCAGATCCTGTAATTTTAGCACCCCTAGTGGTTGAGACCACTGGCCCACACCATGAAGCACTGAGCAGCTTGTGAGAATGAGTGTCTTTGGCCCCCTAGTGGTATACTAATGGTACCATGAATTGTTGTCTGCCACTAGAGGCGCTAAAGACACATGTTCTCACAAGTTCCTCAGTGCTCCCTGGCATGGATCAACTGTTCTCGACCACTAGGGGTGCTAAGGATACACGTTGTGATTAGCACTAGCAGGTACCCATTGGCTCTTTTGTTTGGACCCCTTGAAGAGTCTTTTGTGAGTTATTTGCTGTTTAAAGTTCAATAAAGCTTTTTCCCAATATCAATGTGTATCCAAAACTCTCTGTTCCCTCTTCTGTCCAATAGAAAACTGGTATTTACCAGGCCACGCCCACTTTTAACCACCATTTTGTGGAGAAATGGGCGTGTCCATTGAAACCACGCCCACCTTTCAAAACGGGCCTGGAAAGTGGGCGTGTCTTTCAAACCACGCCCATATTTATGCAAATATATGCTAATTTATGTTAATTCCATCCCTGTCCAGTGCTGGAGTGGCAAAAGTGGGCGTGGTTATTGTGTACACAATAATTATGCATGTTTATGGAAATAAGGTGGGCGTGGCTAAAAGGGGGCGGCAACAAAAAAAATCTCACTTTTTTTTGGACCCTCGCCTCTGCCTGCAGCACCCTCTACTGCCAACTTTTGCCAGCGCTGTACTGGATGTGCCGATTTGTCCCAGGTTGTCACGCTCTCAGGGCCCACCCCTTTTCATTGTCCCAGGTCGTCACGCTCTCTGGCCCCGCCCCTTGGCCAGTTTCATTGTCCCAGGTGGTCTCGCTCTCTGGCCCCGCCCCTTGGCCAGTTTCTTTTTTCCCCAGGTGGTCTCGCTCTCTGGCTCCCTGGCCAGTTGTTCAGGTCCGTGTTTCATCTGCTCTTGGTCCTGGATTCGAACCAGGTTCAGGCTGCACCGGGCTCGTCCACAGGTTCATATTAGCGGACTAACCCATTACGCCACCAGAGCTCACAGGAGCAGACGTTCTCAGGACGCCTTCATCCTTCATTTTTGGCCCATGGACATTAAAAAAAAAAAAAAAAAGCACTGCCTGAGGCTGGATTTGAACCGTCAGTCTTTGGATTTGAAGCCAAATTTTTTAAGGTTGAGCTAAACGCTCAGTGAAAAGAGCACTTCTCATTGCACATTTATCTTTCTTTTAAGTCTTGTAAAGTTAAGTAAAAATGTTTTCTTTTGTGTCATGTTTAACAGGATTTGGTGGAAAAGATTACGACGGACTGTGGTAAGATTTGAACCAGCGACTCTGGCGTTCAGAGTCCATGTCTTAACCTCTAGGCTATTCTTCAGGTGTTTGCTTGGGTTCTCCTGGTGCTTTCATCCTGCTTCTTTGTTTTTTGCTGGTAGACATGAAAAAACGCTGCCTGCTGCAGGATTTGAACCTGCGACCATTAGATTGCCAGCCCAGCTCTTAACCTCTGAGCTGTATGTCATGAGCTCAGCTCACATTTCCTGGTGCTTTCATCCTGCTTCTTTGACCATTGCACTTTAAAATGTGTCACTGTCTGTCATAAGATTTGAACCAGCGACTCTGGCGTTCAGAGTCCGTCTTTTAACCACTGAGCTATCTGCCCTGAGTGCAGGGCAACTTTCCTGGTGCCTTTATCCTTCTATTTCAGTCTTTGGATGGAAAAGAATCTCCGCCAGCTCCAGGAATTGAACCAGTGACCTCTGGACTCCCAGCCCAGCTCTTCCCCCCTGAGCTATTTGGCCTGTGGTAAGATCAATTTTCTTGGTGCATTTATCTTTCTTTTGGCCATTGGCTGATGTCTCCAATTTTTTGTGGGAAAAAATAACCACTGACTAATAAGATTTGAACCAGCAATCCTCACATTCAAAATCCATGTGTTACCTTCTGAGTTATTCTTCAGGTTATTTTATCCTTCTCTTTTCTGGGTGTTACACTTTAAAATAAATCCCTTCCTGTTGACAATGTAATTGTGCTTGGTTTCTTTCAGGATTGTTGAAGTGTTGTGGCCATGCAGCCAGCTCACACCACGATGAGGGGAATCACTTCATGACAGGTTGTCTTTCCTGAAGGTCTTATTTTCTCCTCCAGAATTCTGCAGCACATCAACTCGAGCGCTCACCTCCCACGTGTCATGCAAGTTTAAATGTTGAACTCTTGTTTATGAGTGCTACAGTTTCACTTTTTAATTGAATGACCCCGTCTGTCAGTTGGTGCTTAATAAAGATTTTTACTCAATTCCTTGGTTTGGTTGAATCTTATCACATTTGATTTTGTACTCCATCTTGTTTAAACCCTTATAATAATTTTGGGGCTTTTCAACACTTTACTTTTAGAAAAGGGGCCTCCTCATCACTCTGGAGGCCCCTATATATTTCAACCAAGTGTTTAGTGGATTTTTTTTCAGTTCATTTGGATCGAGGTGCCTACTAGAGACTCAAGTGAGCAAAATACAAACAAGTAGCATGTTTTTCAAAATCTTTATTTCAAAAGCAATAAAGTCAGGTGCAATCAACAAGCAAAGGAAAAACATTGCAAAGGGGCAGTCAAACTGATAAACTTGGAGGAATAAAAAAAAACTAAAAAAAAAAATAAGGGGCAGGCATATTTTGGGGCAGAATCTCAGCTTGAAGAAAAATGTGCAAGAAAAAAAAAATAAATAAAGACATACTCACCAACAAGATGTTGGACTGGTCTCTCAGAACTCTGGTCTGGTCTCACTGCCTCTGCAACAAACATAACTAGTAGGTCCCAAGCCTTCAGAGTTTGGGACCAATGAGAGAACATGTGTCTCAGCTAGAATAAAGAGACATCTTTAAGAAGGCTTTAATAAAAATCTTGTGTCCTTGGGGCCATCTTGAGCACAGTGGTGATTGGATGTCCAGTGAGGCTCCAGTCTGATCAGGTTCTGCAGGTCCAGGTTGTGCAGCCACAGTGAAGGAAGCTTCATGGACACATGGACAACAAGGAGAAGACAAGTCACTCCCACAACAACAATTTCAATGCACGAGTTTAGGGTTAATTGTGTAGATGTAGAACTAAACGCTTTGCAAGATGACGTGGCAACATTTCAAAAAGTTAAAGCGTTTAACATTTGAGTAAAAGCTGGCCAGGATATATTTTTAGTCCAGCAAGTTACAAACCACATGAAACCAATGTGCAGATCCGGAAAACTAGAGGTGAAGTTAGCACAACGTATTGTACAGCTCACTTCACACTTCATAATTGATCTTACAAGATGCTCTAAATTACTAAGAAATATCAGCATGTAAAGAGCATTTCTTTTCAATTGGCTACTTCATGATCGCTCTGGAGGGATCAGATTTCTACTTTACGTGCAAAGCGCTTGGAGACGCCTTTGAATGTAGTTTAGCGCTTTATAAATAAAAGTCAATTGGACTTCCAGTGCAGAGATAAAACATGAGCAAAGGCTGAACATTCAATTTAAAAACGCCAACGAGGGAAAAAAATTACTAATGCCACCACGTTTATTAAAACTCACAAATACAGGTACAGATAGCAGTATTTCAAGTTTAGCCCCACATTGCCAGACCGCATTGGTCCAACATGGCAGATTTGTATGTATTTATTCATTCATTTATTCCTTACAGCAGTGCCATCAAACAACCACTTCCACAACCACTGAAACAGAACACGCGACACTGTCAAACAAATGAAATAAAGCACGCTCGTGGTTCTTGGGCGTCTTACCTCTGCACACCGACTCGCTATCCAGGTAGTAGGCTGGACAGATAGGCAGGTAGAATAGAATCCCTTTATTTATCCCACACTGGGCGAATTTGCAGGTCGCTCGGCAGCATGGTGGCAGCCAGGTAGACAGATGGGCTGGTGCCTCGGCAACTTAGCGCTGGCTGCCTTGCTCCGTCCGAATGAACTGGCGTCACACCAACCACAACTCAGTAACTGAAGCAGAAAACCAATGACAAAGTCAAAACACCCTGACTCGCTACCCAGGTAGGTTGGCAACTCAGCAGCTTGGTGGTAGCTGTCTGGCCAGGTAGGATGGGAGCTCGGCGTTGGCTGTTTTTTTTATAATGCATCTAAGACCCCACTCTGTTCTGTGAATGGCTCAGCGCAAGCCGGAAATTAAGTCACTTCCGCTAAAATTGCTGAGGAAACAGGTGAAGTCAATTAAGCTGATGATGGTCACATGCCATCTAGTGGAGCGAGCGGATGATTGCAGACGCTCAGCATTTGAGCTGATTTGATGGACTTCAAGCTCGACGCTTACACTCGGAGTTATTTGTCCTGTTTCAAGAAAAATTAGGTTTTCCTGGTGCTTTTTTATTCTTAACTCTTAATTGTCAGACTTTATTTGTTTAACATTAAAACAAAAACGTTTCACTTGACATCCTTTCATGCTCAGAATGTTTCTCCTGGTGTGGTTACTTCCTCTCTTTTGCTACAGATTTACACATCTTGTTCCTGAGGATCCCACCTATTTGTTCGAGGTGGTCAAGGTCATTTGCCCCAGGTCCTGGATTTGAATCATGTTCAAATGCAATGGACATGAGGTCACAATCATCCACAGGTTCATATTTTCAAATTAACTGATCGCACACCACAGCCTAACATCACAAGCAGGAAGAAAAATATCAAAGGAAGCACAAGAGCTGTGAGATACTGAACAATATAAGTAAATCATGGCATAAAATACTTCCAATAGTATTAGAAAATAATCTTGATTTATTTTATTTTTTTAGTTACAATATGGATACTGAAACAAAAAAAAGCAACTGCAGCCTCAGTGTAGTGTTGACTCGACAAATTGGTTTCCTTTCAGAATGAACACACACCAAAAGTTTGACTGAATTTCCCCCGTTCCCTCTTCCCTGAAAAGGGTCTGCTGTGACTCAGCATCGAGGGCTCACACCAGCCTTGGCCAAGCTTGACCGTCGAGGCCTCTCTGATGTTTCAGATGCTGGCAAGGAACTCAGTGGCAACTTCCAGCTCAGTGCTTGTGGTTGCCGTGGATTAGAGGAAGGGAATGTTTGGCTGGCCTTGTGTATTCTTCTCTACTTTTATTTTAAAACGCCAAAATTCCACTTGATTTGCCTGCGGGCAGAAACATCACGTGACCCAGTCTTGACTTGAACAGAATGTGTTGTTTAGTAATGGTGCAAACAATAAAAAGAGAAAGATTACTGTCTTCATATTTATGTTTTCATATTTGTTTTGTCTTTTCCAAGGTGGAAGAAAATCTGAACAGTTTTATTTCCACATGAAACTTTATTTTAGGATCTGTCCCTTTCATAAAATACCCTGCCTACGATTCCTATAAAGAGCGATCATCAGAACAGTGGAACTATTTACAAAACTACTGGAGGTGTTAATTTCATATGATAATGAAAGTGCAGCATGGCATGGTGTTACTTATGTCTCCATTAACAATCACACTGTATTCTCCTATACTAGTTCAGTTCTGGCATTCCGACTGGAAGGAACAGCACAACCTGAAGGGTTTCTTTAATGTCTTCTTTTCTGGTCAGTGATTATTATTAAAAAAATCAAACAAAAAAAGAACATAAGACTAAAGACAAGACATTAAAGTCAACGGGGAGTAGAAGGCTTTTGGTTTGTTAGCTTGATTCAGACTACATTAAAAACCCTGCCGAGAAAGACGTTTTCTCAGAGATTCAAAGGACTCCACAGTAAGTCTCTCTTATCACTGTTATTCTGTCCTCTCCCACGCTCTCTGTGAAATCTTTGCATGATATCTACAGCTAAAAAGAGATGACGAGTGAGCATTTTACTTAGTCATTTCTAGAACTTCTAACGTTGACCATTTAATTATTCCACTAAACCTCACATTCTCATCAAATATGATGACTTTCTGCTTCCTCCTGAAGAACGGGGGCGGGGGCGAACTAAACCTTACATCATTTCTTGCAGCATGCACTCAAGATTTTTCTCTGAGTCATCGATCTGTCTCATAAATCCATCACCATTTACCGCTCACGCTGCTCTCATCACCTCCCCTGTACTCTCATTTCCTTCTGCAAAGCCACAGCACAGGGAACTCCTGCACTTGATTGGATGAGGCTGGTTTTTACCACGTCATTGGGGATCGAGTGTATAAATACCGTCGCCCTGAACCACTACTGTGCTGCGCGTGAGGTCGAGGCAAATCTTCACTGAAGGTGTCGACAACCCGAGAAAATAAAGAGATGGTGAGTTACAGAAAGTCCGTATGTGTTCTCATTAAAATATTATTCTATTAGTTGGGTGAGTTGTGCGTGGAATGCGGAGGCATCATCTGAGATCTGAGTGTCAAGTCACCCCAAGTGCAAAAAAAGGTTTACAGGTTTTACTGAACACTTCTGTCATAGTTCACAGCACCATTAGGTGCTCCTAACACAAGTGAGAAGTGATGCAATATTTTAGTCAACACCAGTATGAAATTAAATCTGAATTAAAATATTGTTCCTGTCCTTACCACATATTGTTCCTGTCCTTACCACGAATGAAGTCACAGAAAATATTAACATTTACAATTTCAACCAATCTATTCTAGCAGTCTGCACATGAACAAAGTGGTGCACGGAAGGGGCATGTTTACTGCCTGAAAGCAGGCGCCAGACTGTATCCATCACTGCCATATGTCAACAGGTAACTGAGTCCCACATTTAAGCTGCCTGACTGAGAGTTCATTTATAACGGCGATGTCACTCTGTGCAATGCAGTGTGTCTAGTTGTGAGGGTCCTGTTCCAACCAGCTCCAGCAAAGAGAAGGCCGGTGCGGCTGCAAGCTGTCACCCTACCAGCTGGCTCGAGGAGACTCAGGTATGGACTCAAGATACATGTGCGACATTAAAATGATGCTATCATCACAAAATAAGTGGTTTTTTTTATATTACTGGAAACATATCATGAAGAAAAATCCAAAAATATGACGCTTGTAGGAAGGAAGTTTGTGGATAGATATATTGCTTAACGGTTAATCCTCACCGCTACTTCCCTTTCCTCCCGTTGTTACAGCCAGATACAGCCAACATTCACAAACTGCAAGCCCAGGTACTAATGTTGGAGCAACAAAAGAAAGAGGTAAAATTATTAGCAGAAATTAGATCATGTATAACATGTTTTTCCAACTACTTTTAAGTACTGAGGCGTTCTTTTCCTATGATCTAAATTAGATCATGTATAACATGTTTTTCCAACTATTAAGTGCTGATGTGTTCTTTTCCTATGATCTAGCTTCTGTCTATCAACAAAGAGTGGGCTCGCCATTACAAAGTCATGGATGAGTGTTACAGAGAAAAGGTGAGGCATAAAAAAAAATTGCAAACTGCTGACTGACTTGCTTACTGAATGTTGGTTTTCTACCCAGTTTAATCGCATAAAAGCGTCACAAGAAGAACCAAATGACGAGGGCAGCAACATCAAACTGCACAGGGAAATGAAAGAAAGTAGCAGCACAGGGGTAAATTGAGACACAATTTTTAGATGACACGAATGATAAAAAAAATAAGCGCTTGGATCGACCGAAGAATTAAAATGCCTGTCATAATTTGGCCCTGAAAATCCAGAGTGAAGACATGACTGGCAGCGCTGACTTGTTGAAAGCGAAAGAGGAGATCTGGGAGCTGAAGATGCAAAACATCATTGTGACAGAGAGATGGGAGCGTCTGCAGAGGGAGACTGCAAGCCTCAAAACTGTTAGTCATGGCACAAAGGAGTCATTTTCTCTGCAAAGGCAGCAAGCACTGTGCCTAAACACTTTTTTTTTTTTTTTTTTTTTTTTTTTGCTCAGGCTTCAGAGGAGGAAATTAGGGAGGTGCAAACACTACTAGATGTCTGGAAACATCAGGTGAGGCAGCTGTGCATGGCTACAATTAAAGTTTCGATGAGGAGGAGCAAACATTTTATCTTGTTTGTACCTGAATCCAAGACCTGTTACTCGACATTTTCAGTCTTTGGGCACATTTTTAACATTAAAAGAAGCATAAACAAAAAGCCTTGCGCATGGGAATGTAGTAATCCAAATGTCTCATGATTTTGTTATTCATCTTCAGGCTGAAATCTACAAGGACGACTTCATGAAGGAGCATAAGGAAAAAGACAAATTACGGACAAAGAATCAGGTGCTTTTAGATGAACGAGCAACATGCCACAGGTAAACGTCAAAGCATGCCTTAAGATTTTTTGCCACATGCTGAACAGAAGTTGGCAACAAAAAAATGTCAACATCATCTTTGCCCTTTCTCCCTTCCAAAGAGACCATAACCAGACAGTAAAGGCGATTGACCAATGGGTGCTGCTTAGTAACCCGTATACGCACCATCTGACCAATCTGAACCAACGGAATTCAGTGGAATTGAGACCCACTGAGAGCTGTAAAAATTAAGCTGTATCTGCCAGAAAGTTTGTCTTCACTGGAAAAATATGCATTCTCAGTTATTTCCTGTGTGTGTGTGTGTGTCCATAAACTATTATTTGAGTCATACATATTAGTGTGCATAGATGTTGTAAAAAAAAAACAAAAAAAAACCACAATAAACAAATGCAACACTTAACCACTTGTGATCCTGCTGAGACGTAGTCATAAATGAGCCAACCTCCCAAAAACAGCTCAAAACAATAACAAGACTACTAGCCTAATAACATGCTGTTCTGAAACATAGCTGGAGAAACAAGCTCCCCATCAGAAAATCGGAAGCTCTGGGGGGCCCTTGAGCAGGGCCTCTGAAGCCC
The DNA here is from genome assembly GCA_009823395.1 of Thamnaconus septentrionalis. Classification (NCBI taxonomy): domain Eukaryota; kingdom Metazoa; phylum Chordata; class Actinopteri; order Tetraodontiformes; family Monacanthidae; genus Thamnaconus; species Thamnaconus septentrionalis. The sequence continues at coordinate 4,056,888 of CM020520.1, forward strand.
CTGACTGCTGCTGCTGCTGCTATGTAAAGGTTAACCAAGAAGAGGACAGGTCAAATGCAGAAAAACAATTTCCTCTCGTGAATCAATAGGTCTGTATTAATTCCACTAAAGCAGGCTGATTCTGGGTCGCCATTAGCAACTCCTTCAAATGACAGCACCAGTCTCTTACATGTGCAAAAGTGGAAATTACCTTTGGGCCAGACAGCCATGTTTTGTACAGTCACTAACACACAAAACAGGAAGTGCCTTTTCAAACCCCCCCACACACACACGCGCGTGGCGACCTTTGGACCCATCCTTGAAGCGGATCATTTTGCAGTTCCATTTATGGTAATTAAGAGTTTAGTTTAGTTTAGAGTTTAGTTTAGTGGCACGGCAACTGGTCACAAGTGCTCAGGCCCAAGTTCTTAATGACGACGAAAGGAAAACGGGGCGTGTGCTCAGCTTCTGAATATATTTATTATCACAGTCGTAGCAGCAATTGGACCTTGTCTGTCTGTGTTGTAATGATCCTGTACTTCTATTTGTGCCCTTTTCTTTTTTTGCAAACAAACCTTTGGCTAAAAATGGCTTTTAATCTTTGTTTATTAAAACAGGACGCTTTGAGCTCAGTCAAAGTGATTGTCAGCACAGTTGCATAAAGTGCTTTTATGTACACGACAATAAGAAAAAACAAGGAGAAAATGAGACAAATCAGATCTGTGTTGCTTCCTACGTTTGTGTCTACATTCCTCGTGATTTTAATGAAGATACTTGCTGTATATAAATAAATGCAATTACAACGGTTATGCCTTCCAAGCCTGATGATGATGATGATGATGATGATGATGATGACGATGATATACTGTTGCTGTACCCAGTGCTCAGTGGTGAAGCAGTTTCCATTACAATGTAAAGAAAAAGAAAGAAATATACGGAAATACTGCACTTCTCTCCCACTTTACAGATAAATATGTTAAATACATTCTATGATGGACAGCACTGATGGCTACAAAGCGTATTTAAAGAGCCACCTTGTGTATTGCACACAAGTTTTCTGACACAGTTGCTCAACTAGGAATGAGAACATCCAAACTGTCAGATGTCCAACCCAAGAATTCCCAGTTTTAGTAGAACGCGGGGTTTGTGTGCTCTATGATGCATCGCCTGCAGTGGCGCCTCACAAAGCGCAGGGCCTCGGGCGAAACCTCGCAGTCCTGCACGTTGAGCAGCTGCAGCTCGCAGCAGTTTGCCGCCAGAGCTTTGAGTCCTCGGCCCGTCACGCTCTCGCAGGCTCGGAGGCTCACCCGCCTCAGACCTTGGCAGTACATTGCCAGCTGCTCCAGCCCACTGTCTGACACCAGCGGGCACTTGCCCACATCCAGAGACTTGAGCTTGGCGCAGCTGCGGGCCAGGTGGCTCAAGCCGTGGTCCGTGAGTCCCTCGCAGCCCCTGGCATTCAAGTAGCGGAGCCTCGGGCAGTAGCGAGCCACGTAGCGCATGCCCACGTCGGTGATGCGGGTGCAGTGGGCCACACTCAGGTAGCGCAGGCAGCCCTCCAGGCGCGCCACCTCGCGCAGGCCGAAGTCGCCGACCAGGCGGCAGTCACTGAGGCTGAGCTCTCTGATGGAGGGGCAGTGGAGGGCCAGGTGGCGCAGGGCCTCGTCCGTCAGCCTGGTGCAGCGGCGCAGGTACAGGTGTGTCAGGCGGGGGCAGTGGGAGGCGATAGTTCGCAAGCCCTCGTCTTCGAGGGAAAAACAGTCAGTCATGTCCAGGTAGTGAATGGAGATCTGCTGGCCGTGCAGGGGCGATAGCTGCATGGACGCCTCCTGGGTGAGGCTGATGCATGTCACCTTGGAGCAGCCTGGGAGAGAAGGGAAGCAGAAGTATTACCCAGAGCCCACTGGCAGTGTTCACTATTGACTAGTATTTGCCTAAAATAGAGCTCATCATTCAATCATGTGACCACGGCTCTTCCGGTGCCGTGAGGCCTCGTGACGGTTCATTGCAGTTCGAGCTGCTTCCGTAAAGAAAAGTCCAAAATACAATCAACACTTCATTTGTGAAAAGCTGCTTAGTTATTGTATGATTGCCCAAAATTAAAATACATTTAGGCACTAATAAAGGCACTGATTATTCAGCATATTTGGCACTATGCCAATTTTTTCTGTTAGCTACTTAATTTTCTATTGTTTTTATTTTTACTTAGTTAGTTGCATGCTTCTATATTTTATGTACATTTCTTAAGTTGACTGGAATCCTTTTACGAAAAGAATTTCCTTCGGGATAAATAAAAGTATTTCTGATTCTGATTCTGATATTTGCCTCAACTGCTTAAAATATGTATTATCTGCAGATCATAAATCTGATTTTACCTTTGCAATGTCAACATGTTGGACAAATTAACTTTCACTTAAGACCCAAGAGAAAGACAGAATGGTGAGATCCACAAGAACCATTAAGCTTTGTCAGGATGTTCACTCAGTCGCACTTCTCAAAGATGGCCAGCAGGTGTCCCTCTTCTGATGTTTTCAAATGCTTTGAAGGAGTGTGTCTTTTCATCTACTTTTGAGGGGAGTTCTAAAAAGAGTATGCTAAGATACTTCTTTCAAATGAAGCATTTAAAACTGAACCTGTTCCAAAAAATAGTTAGAACAAGATTTATTTATGTAATGCCCAGGCCCAAGACTTGGCGTTATTCAAGGGTCTATTTCTTGTGCTTTTTTCTTTTCTTTTTTTTTTTAACTTTATGAACAGCCACACGAGGGTGCCAAAGTTAAACCTGCTGACTGCAACCTGTTTGAAATGCACAGAGCAAGAAGTATGGAAACAATTCTTTGTGGTTAAGTTTTCACAGAGGAAAAAAGTCCCTCAGTTCTTATAATCAGGAAATGAACTCAGTTATTTTTTTTTTTGGCCTTTCAAATAAGAGTCTGGTGTTTTTTAAAGCCTTTTTTTTTTTTTTTTTTTTTTTACTTGTTTCCTGGCTGCTAGAGACACAGATCTCAGCTTCCCGTCGGAGTCAATATTATTTGTGTCACTTCCTTAATGAAAGCAGCAGACTGCTCTCCTTACTCACGCTGGAGAACGCTCCACTCTCAGCTAAAGAGAGACTTTACTTCATGGACATGAGAGCTTGGAGGCTGGCAGAGCTTCTGCTCCTCCTCTAATGAATAAAACATCCATCCATCCATTTTCCATACCCACTTCTTCCTGAGCTCAGGGTCATGGGGGTCTGCTGGAGCCTCTTCCAGCTGTCATAGGGTGAAGGCAGGGTGACACCCTGGACAAGTCCTCAGTTAAGCACAGGGCCACATGGAGACAAATAATCATTCACACTCTCATACACACCTGTGGACAATTTAGAGTTTCCAATTCACCTCACGTGCATGTTTTTGGACTGTGGGGGGAAGACGGAGAACCCGGAAGATGCAAACTCCACACGAAAAGACCCAGAATCAAACCCATGAGCCTCTTGCTGTGAGGCAGCAGCACTAACCACTGCACCACCATGTCGCCCTGAATAAAACAGCTTCGGTCAAAACGATGACTGGGACTCACTTTGTAGATCGAAACTGTTGGTTTGCGGATGCTCCTTAAAAGATTGTGTTTGCTCATCAATCACTGGATTAGTTTGAGAATCTGGGTGTTTTGTTTTTTTTCCTTACCTGAGAGGTTTAGATGTTCCAGATTGGGGCAGAGGGACACCACCTCAAACACGGCGTCATTGGAGATGTTATAGCAACCGCCAACCTCTAAGCGGCGCAGCTCTGGGCAGCACTGAGCCAACACGTGCAGTCCTCGATCTGTGAGCCTCTTGCAGCCGTTCACCATCACCGTCTCCAGCGTCAGACAAACGTTTGGCGTGTCCTGGCACAGCCGGTGGGTCAGGACCCGGATGGCGCGGTCCACGTGCAGCAGCTCGCCCGTTAGCCGCACGCAGCTCCACAGCCGGGGGTCCCACGCCAGGTTGTACCAGCGGCGGCACACGCGTGCACAGCGGCACAGCTGATTGGTGGGGAGGTGGGAGAGGATCTGCAGCAGGGCGTGGTCAGGGAGCAGGTCGATGGGCGCGTGGTGGTGGCCCTTGGACGGGCGGGACCGCGTGTGCGCGCCGGGCTGCGGGTGGACCACGGCGACGGTCTCAGCGGGGGCCGAGGAGGACGAGGAGGAGTTGGTGTCATGGCCGTTACTGGACAGGGCGGGTGAGGAGAGAGAGGAGGACTTGGACGGCAGGATGAGACCAGGGCTGGGTGTGCTCAATGTCCGAGTGCTGGAATCTAATCCTGAGGAGAAGCAAGACGAGCAGTGAGTGGGTGGGTGGATGAGGCCAGTTTGCCCTGCTCATTAGAGCTGAGCAGTCCCCTGAAAATGCATTCACAAACTATGTCATAATGTCGGACCACTGTGAAATAAATGAGCAATGAAGATAAGAAGCAAAAGATTCACCAAAACATCAACTGACTTTGTACAACTCTCAGTCACTGTGGAGAATAATTCAGCGCGTTCAAACTTTTCAGACAATATTTGATGCTGTTTGGTTGGAGGGAAAAAGAAGTCAGCGCATAACTTCATTTCTTCGTTTTAATAAACAGGATACGGGTCTGACAGATGTGCAACAGTGACTCAGCAGGCGCTGGCTTCTACTTGTTTACCAAATAATCCTTATTCTTGGCCAGCTATGCTGTAATGTGATCTTTTAGGATGGAGGAAAAAAGCAGCAAACATCCCCCTTTTTGTTTGAAAGAAAATACATATCTATGATTATACATATATATTTACAGAACTCTGGCTAACAGAGTAGGACGATTGACTGTTTTTTGACATAAATGAATAGTTAAATAGTTTAGAAACACACGAAGCCAACAGCAGCACCGGACCCAACAACACTAAACATCAAATACTTGTGTCAGCAACAGTGCATTCCAATTTAACTTAACTTTGCTAGTGCATTTTTTTTATAACGTGACCCCTGCACATGTCCATTATTTACGTGGGGGGGACAGGCTTGCTGTTTCAAAATGAAATCATAATAATAGTAATAATGATAAATGTGAGAAAATCCTGGAGCTGCTTTCCTCACATTCTGCATCCTGTGGCTAACGTGGAGGAGAGTTGAGGAATACTGCCTTCATACTCTGCTTCTTCTTTCCAACTCCACACCTCAAGGTCCAACTAAAGTTCAGATGACATCACCTGCAATGATTTAGCCCACGCTGCATGCCTCCCTCTGGAATCACAAATCTTTTAATTCTACCAATATGCTGCAGTACTTTCTAACCACTAAAAGATAGCACCCTGACAGCAGCTGCAGCAAATCCTCAACACGGCGACTGTCGCCTCACACTGAGAAGCTTGTGGATTTGATTCCCAGCTGGGAGTCACCCCGAGTGCGGGAGACGCAGCGATTGGGGACAGATGGATGGCGAGAGGCTGTAAAAGTGGGTCAGAGGGAGCCACGAGCTGCAGTGTCCCGGTCACACTGGCTTTCATCGTTGAGGAAAACAAGTTTCCATGGATCTCGCTATCATGCCTTCAGATCTTGGCCTCCCGAGTGCCTCTCAGATGTGTCACGCTGAGGCTCAGGGTGGAGGGAGAGAGTCATCGCTGCAAGAATTTCATGACGTAAGAAGTGTGACGTCACTTACAGGTGTCTGGAAATATGAGGAGCCACGACCCCTCTGCTGTTGGGCTTTAAATACTGTCAAACTGTCGTGGAGTGAAGCAAAATTATAAATAGTTGGTCTCTCTGTTTTTTTTTGTTTATTGTTACTGACTGCTTTTAAGTCGAACAGCAATATTTCTTCTGTTTCCAACCACGTCGGTCTCAATAATTCAAAATAAACATAATTATATTGTTAAGTCAGAGCCTCCCGACCAAAAAGTCAGCTGGTTCTACTCATGTGCATGTCAGGTGTCTTTCAGAAAAAAACGAAAAACGAAAAAATAAACAGCATCCTGCCTGTCATGTGACTGGGCCAACTACTGTCCTGCGGATCTCTCCTGCAGACCTTCACTTGGCCGAGTCCTGATGAAGTCTGCAGGCGTGTATTCACAGGAACGTGTCCACGGGGTCATGGCTACTTGAAAACGCTCTCCAGTGTGCCTTAAAGTCCTCGCTTGCCTCCCCGAAGTACAGTGAATTACCCACGCTCATTTCATTAAGTTAACGGGAGAACAGAGATGGGATCATTCCAGAGGGATGGCGCTTGCTTTGGTCCGGCTCTGACCTTCTCACGGGTGGTCTGCTTACTTTATTTAGCCGTACACAAAAAGGATTTACTGGTCAGAGGTCAATTTTGAATTTTCTACACCTGCACAAATATGGCATTTCCAAAGTGGGGCACTGGAGTCTGATGTTTATTCAGTTCTCACAGCAAATATGACGGGACCTCCGAGTTGGTGGCCCCAGCCAGTGGACTGATCCTGTGTGATTTAAGAGTGTATACAAACACAAGAATATCAGCCATATAAAATATCTGGAGCTCCAACAGAGCAGATGGTTAAGGTTTTATCTGCCTCTATTTCTTCTTACACTATAGAAGCACAATACAAGCAGAAAACAAATCCAGAGCCGCTGACTCAAGAGCAGCTTCATGGCATAATTACATGTATTACTGGAGAGTAGCGCGTACTAATTATACTCTCCTGCCTTCCTGAGTCATTCCTCCACACAAACAGCTCCAAGACGCTAAGACAATTTGTCAGCTTATATCTGGAATATGAACATATTTTTTTTCTTTCAGGAAATCCGGTGCTTTCATTTAATGTTTTCTGTCAGAGCAGAAAAACATCCATTTATCAAAATGTATAAGGTATCAAAAGTGTGGAGCAAACAGCAAGATTATTCGCACTTCTTCTTCATTTGGTCTTCTAAAGAACACCAACAACAGCTTTTTTTTTTCCTGGTACACATGCAATCTGTCCCATGTTCTTGATTGAAAGATGTTGGGACCCACAATCCTTTGCAAATTAGAAACGTTGGTCCAACTCTGTTGGAGGACAAACGGACTGTTTCAAAGCCAGCCATGCACACGCAAGTCTAAATTGGGAGCTGCGGTGTGAAGTTATAAAAAAAGTCTAAATGTCAAAACTTAGACAGGCACAAGAAGAAAAAAATCAGGCTCCAGATCACTGCGAGAGCCCAATGAGCAACAACCATAATTCATGCGAGAGCTAAAAACTGAAATAGGCAATCAAAGTCGTTGTTTATTTCCCCCACTCATGCTGCACGTCCTCCGTTTACCTCAAACCTTTACTGCGTCAGCTCATTCAAAATAAACAAAGAGTATAGAAATCCCTATAAAGTTTTTGTAAATCAGTCAAAGGTTCTCTTTTCTTTCAGTTTTTTTTAGCCGAGTAAGCAACCATGACAACACGTTGCCTGCTACTGCGACACATTTTTGCATGTTTGGTAAAAACATCCTCTGCCTGGTAATTAAGATGGAACGGGATCCTTTTTTTCCTTTCTCCAACTCATTCCCACGGCTCGCTACGTGACAAGTGTGTGGCTTCTGATGTTCCAACTACAGGACGATCACGTTACTCTTGGTGTATTAAACAGCCTCCCAAGGGGTCACCAAGTCTGATAGCAGAATTCTGTTTGAATTCTTCAGAGCATGTATGTTAATTGGTCACCGACGACAGTAGGTAAGCAAGGGGACGTGTGCGAAGCCAGGTTTCACCCTCTGCTAGAAGGAAGTTGGCCTGCAATACCCCAAAACGAACTTTTGAAATTTCCACATTTCAGGCTTTCGATTCATGCCATCGGCCCAGAATTTACTGCAAAAGTCCGCCTCGTGCGTGAGTGTCACGCTTAACTTGCAAGCCAATAGACTGTGCAAGTCCGTGATGTGCTGCTGATGAACTCATAACAACTCCACAGCTCGCACACTATCTCTATGACGGCATGCGCTAATAAGGAACAGCTGAGACAAGTGAGAGTTTCCAAAAAAAATCAAGACAAAAACAACCTGCTGTGCACCTTGAATTCCAGCGTGCAGATCACGCAGCTCCAAAACTGTTGAGCAGTGAAGAATAAGCCTTCCTGCAACTCTGCGTGAAGTGGAGGAATCTTTTAAAACCGACCAGCGGTGTCCTGTTTTACATCGCCGCATCGCTGCAAAACCTCTCATTAACAGAACAAATACGGTGCAGCTGTTAAACTCTGTACTCGGAGGCAGGGGTCGGCACAGATGGTAGAGAATTCATCCTGGTTTAGGAAATCAAAGGCTGGGACGTCGGAACATCTGGTCTTCAGCCTGGACAGCGGTGAAAACTTGCGCACGTTGCGTGTGCACGCTGCAGCGGTGGGGGCTTGCTGGGCTGAAATCATTTGCCACTAATACCCGAATCTGTGCCCGGTCCACAGCGGGATCCTATTAACGTCCCATTACTTCTGAGGCACAGCTGTGTCGAGGCTTGAAACACCAGACTCAAAACAAATCGATGGAAATGATGGCTTTAAAAAAAAGAAGAGAGCAGCCCGTCTGATGAGGAGGAGACGCAGCTGGCTCTTAAGGAAGTCGTCGTCCTGTTGACAAAGAGCTGATTAAACGGAATCTTGCGCAAACACAGATTTTCATGAGCAATTTAAAGGCCTCTTAAAGCGAAAAGGGGGGGAAAGAGGGGAAAATAACTTGGCAAAGGGACGTCTGTGCACTTTTGCAGAGACGGAGACAAGTGCGCACAACGGGTCAATCCAAACTTTGACGCAGCCCGCTCATAAATTAAAGACACAGGGATACTTTTCAAGATTCCGCAGCGCTGTGAAGCTCCGTTAGACCCCCGTCTGGAGTGGCGCAGTAATATTACGGCCACATCTGGCAGAGCGGGCCGATCCATTACCTCAGTGCCATTAGCCATGTGACTTGCTCCTGCTGCACGGCGAGCTCCGCTGCGCTCCTTCCTGCCAAGACCTTGACACAGCGGTGCTCCGACTGTGAGTGAATTGGGTCTCATTTTCTACTTATAAGTAGGGAAATCAAATTAAGATTGGTAGAGAGGCCCGGCAAAGCTTTAAGAAAGAGGAATTGGTACGGAAAGAAAACACTCGAGCAAATGGGAGGAGGGGAGAGAAAAGTCTAAAGTATCATGAAGCGGAATTGATTTTTCAGCACTGAGCAGTTACACGCTTTGAGATTTTACTGGGAAACATCTGACTGGGGGATGGGGGGTGGGGGGGTCTGTCTGTCTTTAGGTTTTATTGAATACGTGGAAGTTGATATTAGCGTACAGTGTGGCGGCCGAGCTATCAGCAAAGCCTTCACTACAGGAAGGCCTGACGTCACCAGGCGACCTGAAAGACAATAGGGGCTCTACTGGGCCTTTTACAACGTGCACACTTGGACAGGAAACAGACTCCTTAACTCCCCGCAACCCCACCCCACGTCCCCCACACACCTCCACGACTCCAACAGTTCTGGACTGAGACTATGCCGACACCCACTCAGCCTCAGCGTTCCAGGCTTGTGCAAGTCCACATTCAGCAGCAGCGTGCGCCACGAAGCCGCAGTGAGGCATCTGATGCAACGCCGCTTATTTTCAAATGGACCTTCTTCTTACGTTTTCAGCATTTCTTTCATGCATTTATAGTTTTTCAAAGCCTTAACGCAGTCGTCGTGAGAAGGAAAGGCAACAAACTCATGTGGTTGATGAAAAGAAGAAAGGAAGAAGGGTGGTGGCTTCTAGCAGTTTGACATCAGATAAGAAAAAACAAAAAACTATTACATTCAAAAGCAGCAATGAATTTGTTACTTTTTAAAGTTTGCTAAGAATAGATCTGCGGCCTCACAAACAAAACCGCCTTTTATTTCTTGCGGCCTGGAATTGGAAGTTTAAAGATTGATGAATTTGCCTGCATACCATCTGTTAAAGGGGTGGGGGGGAAAGACAATCAAATTTATGCATGGCAAACACGGTAAATTAAAGCAAGCAGGTGTTTGGCTGAGTTCGCGCAGGATTAAAAGCAGAGCAGTGCAGACGGCACTTCCATCCCATCCTTCCTCCTCAGCAAAGTTCACTTTCAACTTCATTTTGGAGCAATTAACTTCAGCCACAAGTGACTGCTCCGGGCTTATGCAATAAAAACGAACCACAAAATAAAATGAGGAGAGGGGAAGTCCGCTGTGTCACTTCAGCTGGCTTCACTGCAGCAGTAAGTTTCAGTGCCACAACAAAGGCCAAACACCCAGGTGCTTCACGGTCATGGCATCACTCGTGCAGGAAGCACAGAGACGTGCCCGAAGGCCAGGTGGCATCTCTCCTGACTCCTGATGAATGTGACGCCACAAAAGGAAACGGCCTCTCAAAACTTCCTGCCTCGGTCAGAGAATGTGGCGACGGAACAAATCAGTGGAACGGTTTTGCTTCAATTCGTCTGAGTTCTCTTTCTTTCCCTCTTGCTCAGATTTCCCAGCTTGACGGGGGCGGGAGGAGAAGATACAGGGAGGAGAGAGGGTGGGAGGACAGCTGATGGAGAAAATCTGGAGAAAGTAGTCCTGACATTCTTTTGCCATGCTGACTTCCCCTTCTGACGTAGACAAGTTTGAAAAGGGATCAAGGGGTAAAGCCATGACATTTATCACTGGAATGGGTCTGTTTTTCTTTGGAACAAACACATATATATGCTACCAGAGAAAAAGAGAAAGAAACCTAAAATAACTGCAGGATGCTGTTTGTTACGGGAAAATAAGAACCTTCAAAACTATTTCCTCCATAATCAAGAATAATCCACAAGCTCCCCTTCAACAGCAGATGCTCTTTCATATCAACAGACCTCTCTGCCTGTGTGAGAAGAGCAGGAGAGCGGCAGCAACAATGCAACATTGGGTTGCACGTCTTGGAAAAGATAAATTTGTCACACCAGAGCTGCGGTTTTGCCCAGAGCTGTCTGGCTTTAAATATGCACTTGCAGTAATGAGCACTGACGAATGACAAAAAGCTGCATGTACAACATGAACGGAGGAGAACGACGACTTGAAGCTCCTCTCTGGCTGCAGCGACGCTCCTCGCATTTGGCACGGCGAGAGTCAACAGTGAAATGCGATCTATCTGTTTGCGTAAACACCAGTAAATGGGTCACGAGCGTATAGGGTTCATTTACAGACCGAGTGTGAGGGATTTGTTGCTTTTGGTCGGGGGAAAAAATATTAACAAGTTGGAGACAGAAGCTTTTTTCTGGAGGGGCTGTTTAGACTGCACAGCTCACCCCCTCCACCTCCCCACACACACCACCACCACCCCCGCAACCTCATGCAACAGCTAAAAATGATGATTTGCAGCTTCGACCTCATCCAGCTTTGTCAAAGGGCCTGACGTTGCTGAGAGGAGAAGCACACATTTGAATACACATGAAGCACTGAAAGGCACGGAACCGCCGCGTCCATACACACCAGAGCCGTGAGTAGCAAGCTTTAATTTCAGACCCTGGTGGTGTATGTTGCCCATTATATACTCCTTAATTATGTTCTCAGCAGGATTGAAAAGCAGTCGCTTCTTCTGAGCACACTGGCAGTAACATAAGAATTAAGTTCACTCAAAAATGCAGTGGATTAGTATATCGAGCGTATACTTGATGTTCGACATGGTTTCAAGCGGGATTGCAGAAAGATTGGAAGAGAAAGAAAAATAAGTGCTTTGCTAAACACTGAGAGAACTGCACATGGTTCACAATAGCTACCTTTTGGCTATGCTGTGGAAAGACAGGGTAAGTCTCCCTCCTACCCCCACTAACTGTTATCACTGTTTCTGTTCAAAACCTCAGGGAGGAAGTCAGCATGTTCATTGTTCCCACCATTCCCTGTTTTCCACTGGCCTTCCTGCTGCCACTTTGACAGGGTGAAGGAGCTGTGCGCCCTCCAGACGCGGTGGCCAGTGGCCGCGTCACTGCAAGTCTGCGGGCAGGCGCAGGCTCCAGCTGATACGGCCGAACCCAACCGTTTTGCAAGAGTAATATGGGCTGAAGTGAGCTGAACCAGCCTGGGCAACATTCCTGAGAGGTACCCAGGGTTTGGCTGGCCACAGCAAACCTGAGAGGCCCAGACAGGGTCACCATGTAACCCCCTGCTGGGAGATACTCAGTTTGAAAGTCCCACTTCGGATTTACTGCCCAGGAGACAGAGCCGCTGCTCATACCTGGGAATGGAAACAGGGACACCTTTTTAAAAGCTGACGTGTGTCCTTTGAGTATGTTTGGAAATAAGTGAAATATGTGGATACAATGTGGCTCAGACAAACTCCATCAGAAATGGGAAAAGTCCACAATACTTCTGCTCTCTATCTCACTGTTAAAGTACTCAATTCTAAAACCGGCCTGGAAAGAGAAGCTATAGACGCAGTGTTGAATCTGCAGTCTTAAGAAGTTGTACAGGTTTTTTTTTTAAGTTCTTAATTATGGTGTGAAAATAAATATCTGAAAAATGAATAGAATACTGTAGTGTGAAAAGAAAAACCTGCCTGTGGGGGAAGTTTTGTTTTTATAAAAAAAAAAAAGACACCAATTTTGTGAGCTATGAACAAGCCAATAAAGAGGCCGAAACTCTCTACGTTCGCCTATATTCAGAGCCACCCACTTATAAGCGGTTAAAGGGCTCCAGAGGACACAAACATGTTATTTTGGAGGCCTCCATGGTTCTGCTCAGTATCCAGGCCACCAAGAAGAAAAGTCTAATTTGCGTGTACTACCAACATTATGACAACACTGAAAACACTGAAGTTTGCCATTTACCGAGAGTAAGGGGATTTTGTTTTGTGCTGCTCAATATCTGCCGACACCATGTCCTTCTCTTGTGAGCGCTGCTCAGCCAAGGCCTGTGATTAATCTAACTGTATCGACGAGCTGCGCAAAAAACCCACTTTGCTTTGAGAAAACCGTTGTGAAAACGAGTTACTGCAATCAACATTGGCTTGACGACTACTTCAATTAAACTTTTTTGGCTTTTCCAAATTCTAAAGCCTTGTCGCTCTTTTTTTTAATTAAACAAAAACAAAAGCTGTATATTCCTACACGAAACACTATCATGAAGTAGTTGGACTATCATACAATTATATAAATTTATTTTTGCACGATTACACTGTGAGTGGCTTGTTTCTTGCTACTCATACAGAAAGTAGGCGTTGCCAGAAAAATATGACACGTCTGCTGTCTGATACACCGCTGATCCAACTGACAGACAGACATACTTTATTTATGTGGTGGTGTCATTAGTACAGAATTGTGCAAGACCGCATGAATACTCCCAGTGTGTAGTAGCAGGGAAACAGGCCAGACTACTTCCTGATTAGTTTATTGGACCACAGGACGAGGTAGCCAACAACTGCGTGCTCTGCCACTGTGTGTCAATATGCGAGTACGCGCGCGTGTGTGTGTGTGTGTGCGTGATGTGTAAGGAGGGGAGATTTGCTTGTGGCCATGGTGGTTCCAGACCATGTAATTACTTTGCAGGGAAGAAGAAGAAGAAGAAGAAGAAGGAGGAGGAGGAGAAAAAAAAGCATGATTTCAGTCACAACTGAAGAAAGGGAATTTTCAGTGGGGAAGGCTATGGCCAAGATTGGAACAGTGTGTTTATATTTGCACAGATTGTTCAGTTGCAGTTGTTCTCTGCGATACAATGTAGGGACAATTACAAAATTCCTCAAGGTTCTTCCAGTGGACCCAGACCAGTATGTCGACATTTCCAGGAAAGGCTGATCTGTTACAAGCTGCCTCGTTGTAACACAAAGTCGAGCAGTACATCTGTGTCCAGTCGTTCACAACCTCAAGTCCTGACTGAAGCCCACGTGCTCTCCTGCGTGCACTCCCTGCTCTTATTCTTCTTCTTTTGTTGAGAGACACAGTTTTAAACATGTGCTCTGAGCTGCTATTTGTTTTCTAGTGGGCGACTTCAAGCCGCAAGAATACTACATTCATCATGCCAATTTAAAATGGGTGACGATGATCTCTGAGAAAAAAGAAAGGGAAGGGTGGGAGGGTGAAAATCAACTCGCAAAAAAGCCAGTGAGTCAGTGTTCCGCTCAGATAAAGACAAGGAGGAATAATAAAAGAGGGCAGACCGTAATATATCTGTGGGGAGTTTCAATAATGTTCTCCATTAAAAATCAACGACATGCTGATTAATTCACTGGGTTCCAAGATTTTGTTTTGACTCTCTGACTCACACTTTAAATATGAGCAAAAGAAAAAAAAAAAAAAAAATCTCTGCTGCAAGACAGCAGGATGCAGTAAATCTCCTCTCTGATCCAATGACCAACTGCCATTTGCAGAGTTCATTTCAATTTTAATTTTTGAAATTAAAATTTTACTATGAGTATTCGATGACGTTTCAACTTAATTTTAGGCACCAGCATCAAGCAGATGTTTTCTGTTGAGGATAATGTTAGATGACATTTACTGAGCAAACAACGCTCCTAACGAGTGCAAGTGATGGTTTAGTGCATCCGAGTCGATAAAATAAGCAAAATCTTTCGATAACGAGTTTGTGAAGCATGTTGCTGTGTATCCAACTTGTTGTGCTCCTATAATGCAGGCTGATTTACATTTTGAGACATGGGCACATTTTCTTCTTTCTGTTGTTTTTCTGAAGATCCCATTGGCTTTGTGATGCAATACAACTTACAAGCAATACAACAATGAGTAAAAACTAATATTAAAAAAAAAAAAAAAAATAGCATTCCCAAAAAAAGAACCTCAGAGCTTTCTAGAAGTCTTGATGTGTTGAGCTCCTAAAAAAAACTGCATCTTACTTTTAAAAATAGATCAGCCAGATCCACATTCAAGGCAACTGCTGACAAGAAACATTGTTACAGGCATCTGTCAGCTGCAAAGTATTTTTGACCGGCATGCATAATTGACAGTCATGAGGCGTACAGGCCTTTAAAAAGAGGAGAACTTCCCCGCAGTCTGCAAAAGATTGAAGAAGTCGAATCGGACGCCATGGGAGCTGAGATGGAGCCATGGATCGGGATGAGGTAGATGGGTGTAGCAACAGTACGAGCAAAAGGTGAAGTTCTCCTTCTCCTCATTCTCACTCCCCACACCTTTTCCTGCAAAACCATTTTCTCCCTTCTCCCACCCCGAAGCACTCTAAACTACCTCCCTAGCAACGCTCCGAGCCTGATACGACCACAGTTTAGATAAGCATTCTTCCACAATGAGGAGCCCTGAGTGTGTTTTTCTCTCCCCTCTTGAACAAAGCCTGAGGAATGCCTTTGGTTTTCTGGGGTTCTGATGGAAGCTGTGAGTTTGTTTTCAATTTAGGGTTATCCAAGGAACATGCAGGTTTCTCTCCAAAAATAGGCAGCTGAGAGTGCGGAGAGCGGAGAGGGGTGGGAGAGGGAGCAAAAGACGAGGGAAAGAAGAAGAAGAGGAGGGGACTTCAGTAATGAGCACCAGATGCCTTACCTTCGCTGGTAGTCACATTCTTTGGAGCTTTGGTTGGTGTATGATCGGTGCCTGAACTTATGTCAGAGGAGATACTTGAGCTCCCTTTACCTGAAAGGGGGGGGGGAAGATTTTTTTAACAACACAATTACTGCAACTTCTGTAAAAAACAAAACAAAACAAAACAAAATCGTTAATTTCTCATTTAAGCGAAAAAGAACATTTTGCTTAAATCCTGCTGACAGAGATAAGGTGAGGTTGAACTTTGATGATGTCATAACCACAGAAAGAAGGTACGAAATGCACGCAAACACAAAGCCCATCACTCTCAAGCTCAATGACATTTATGCCCCTCTATGGCAGACGAATGTCTAGCTTTGGCACAGGCACAGCATCCTATCCCATGTGTAAGAAGTTTTTTTTTTTTTTTTTTTTTAAATAGGAATGTCTCCTGAAATATTCTTCAGCCTTAGATTCCATCCAGATAGTTAATAAAGCTTGCCATTAAAACAAAATTTGTCACTCTAAAAAAAGAATAGTTAGAATTATATGCATCACCAGCTGCATACTTCGTGGGCACTTTGCACATCTGCAGTATGTCAAAGTTTGCCAAGCTTAAGATATACGGCTCAAGAATGACCCATCCATATATACCCAAACTTATGATTTCAAAGCCTGTACAGGCACACAAAAGATCGCCTGAATGTGTTTCTTCTGCTATAATGCTATGCACTCTACTTGCGCAGTTGCCTGCTGGCTGCTTGTGGACTGCTTGTTTCTGGCAGATCATAAATGTAAGTTTTGTCGATTTCCTGGGAGTTTGAATGCATCCATTACCCAGCACAGGAGGCTGAAGAGCTAATTCCAGGCCCAGCCTCACGCACATCTACCTAGATGGAGTCTGGAAGCTCCTGAAATAAATCCCTAGCCTGAAAGAATGTGTACGAACGGGAAAATAAAGGTAACCCATGAGTACAAACGGGGCCACTCAGGAGACATGTGCTTATGTTGATCGGGGTATTAATCTGGTGCAACTCATATGGTGTGAGTGGCGTCACTGAATTGGCACATCTGGCTCCTGCAGGCCCCCAGAAATGACTCCAAGGGGAGTAGTTAGATGTCAACCTGAAACCGCTTTTCAAATATATATCTAAGCAGGGTACGGAGTGCGGGGCTATGAAAAGACAAGCAAAAACAGGTCTAATACTAAGCTGGATGTTGAATTCTATTCCCCAGCATGAGGAGCTTTGCAAGAGTTTGTTTGAAGCATGAGAGTCCGTGCAGGCTCACGGAACTTTCGGAAAAATCTCCTGCTTCCTGTATTGTGCTTATGCAATACCTGCTGTGTAACTGTGACCAACGCATAATTAATTGATGAGTCACACTTGAAAACAGATGTGGAAAAAGTGATTGCAGAATTCAGTGGTCGTAAATAGATAGTAGCCTCTTATTGACGACGCCAAAAATGTAAAGCAACGTGACCTTCCTCAAAGAGGTAACAAAGTTAAGTTAAGTGCAAATCAGGAAATATCTACATTATTATTAATGAAACCCCACGTTTATGGTCATTTCAAGTATTTACCTCGCTTATCCATTTCTGTTGAGATGTAGAAATACTTAGAAATCTGCACAGCTCACAGCAGCGCTTTTACACCTGAATAATAACGATTCACCTCAGAGTCAGACAAGGGGCTTGACACACTGCCGCTTCATCTGAGGAAGGACTCATCTGTGATAGGATCTGCCTGAGCACTTTAACAGACTGGATTCCAAGGTGGAGCTGGTCCACTTGTTATTTTTAACATCATGAGTTCCAACCTTTTCTCTGCAGTTATTGACTTAGGAAGAGAGCACACTGGAATGTTATTTATACAAACACTGCAGCTCTGGGACAGATGTAACATGTTGGGTAGAGTCTGACCAAGTAGTTGTTTTTGACAAAGTAATAGGGTGCTTTGATGAAAATGAGAAGAAACGTTGGACGAGAGCTGGGATTGTCTATGTATTCTTTGCAGTGATAAACGAGCGTGTTGTCCTCCTCATTCATTGACACAGAGATAATAATCCGCTTATATCTACTCATAAATCTCATGCATCTTTAATTTTATCACTGTTGAACATTTGTTTCAAGTAACCCGAGTTACTACACTGAGCACTGCAATGTCTCCAGAACAGCTGTGACACTGCAAGAGATGCTCAATCTTGACTGATGTGGACGAGCGCGGCTGCCAAATCAAACAATAGCAGACCATTGGGACTGTGGACAAAAATCTCAGGAATTGGCCGATCGAGATAAGAATGACAAAGTGCCCACACACCCAAGCACCCTCCCACCCCAACCTCAAAACATGCCTTGAATATGCAATAAATTAAAGGTGCTTCGTGTGAATAATGATGTATGGTGAACTTGCTGCCCTGCCAAGTCAGCTTTTGTTGTTTGCCTATTCTTCTTAATACAACATATTTTCGAGAAAGAAAGAAACACACGGGAATGCTTTGGGTTTTGAAATTCATAGCCTGCAACAATGCCGTGTAAATGTCAAAAACTATTCATCAAAACCGTTCTATAAAACAGTTTTGCGTTACAAACTGTTGAGAGTGCAACCACAAGATGTCACTCTTTGTTTAACGGGGAGCGTGTGAACGTTGCACATTTTCAAAACTCTTTAAAGTATGCATATATATGAACATATACATTTCCTCCTCACTTGTCTGCTAGCCACCAGCTCACGGCCACACGTTTGACACAGTGTGAGGAGTTAATAGTTCAAAACAGAGCACAAGAGGAAAAATTACATTCATAGAGGACCGGTGCTGTAATAAAGGCGGACACCGGGAGGAAAATACAGCTCATTTTTGAGCTAGCTGACGTAAAATGATATTTAAAAAACAAAAAAAACAACCCACGAACACAAAACTGGCAACTCCAACGTATTTTTGTACTTTCTTCTGCCATAAGCTCTGAACCGTGACCGTTTGAAATAATTACGCTCGAATCACGACAAAGGACTGTTTTCTTCTTCTTCTTCTTAAAACTTCCCAAACGCACAATACAGTCGAAACGTGCATAAAGGATCAAACAGCTGACTACTCACCCTCACTTCCATACAGCTTTCCATTGTTCGCACCCATTTTAAAGAATACATAATCTACACGCAGAACTCTGGGCTGTCAAAAAAAAAAAGTGGCGCTTTAAAATCCGGAGACAACAGCGGCAGCCATTCCATAAAGAGCGGCCAGACAGGCAGACAGGCAGGAGTTTTAGGTCGGAACCCGCTCGCTCCGACTCCAAATAGTTAATCCAGATGTTGAGCGGAGAGGACGCCTCAGCTTTTCAGAGCCCGGAGTGAACGACTTCCAGCGGTGCGTGCACACTTTGTGAAGAACATCCACACACTCGGAACGGCAGAGACGTGCCCAGGAAGGGGGGGGGGCAAGACTGGAAAAGTTTGGAGGATCTGGAAACTCAACTCCTCTTAAAGTGTAAGCAGCTGTTTATCAGTGGGGCAACGCAGCGGCCAGGCAGCTTTTTGAGGAGGACCGGTGCACACAGGCAGTGTGTATGGGACCAGCACACCCCGTCCACTGGATCTGGATTTAAAGAGACCGCAGACCAGAGAAGGAGACGTGGAGATGTTCAAAAGGAAATAAGCAGAAGAAGAAGAAGGAGGAGGAGGAGGAGGGTGGCTTAAATCAAGCCAACACGATGACAGCTTGGTTGCACTGCAATGCAAGAATGATTGACTCATAATCTCATCCTAACACTGTACACTATGATGTACTTAAGTGTTGAATTCAGTTTTGTGCAGCCAAAAAAAACAAAAAAAAAAAAAAACAAATCAAACAGTGGCAAAAACGTTTTATGGGGGAAGTTTTTAAGACATTTTCTTTAAATTCAGTGGAAGAATGTATGAATGCGATTAATATAAAAAAGGCCAATTGCTTGGCATCTACGGTGGACTGGTGTTGAGGACGTGAAGGCATCAATGACTGGTGATATCAATCAATGATATGGCACAGCAGCTTTTACACACACACACACACACACACACACACACACACACACACAGATTGAAAGCATGACAATCCTGCTTGCTGACAAACAGTAGATCACTCGTGTCTATGAGATCTATAAAGTTCAAATGAGACACACAGTTCACTAGACATGTGGAGGCAACGGACCAACTGAGAGGAGAGAATGGTTTCACCACACGTCGGAATGTTCCTATGAATAGCAGTTATACAGGTCATCGGATATCTCCACATAAAGGCAGCGGACAAAACCAGTTGTCTGCTGTTGACAGCTTAATTTATGTTTCAGGAACAGGTTGAAATTCCCTTTATATGCACCATCCTCTAGACTCACTCAGACTAATTGAGCTAATGCTTTGTCAAAAGGGCAACACTGTCCCCGCATGACGGATTTAAACAGTCGCTCATTGTGCACAGCAAAATACTCTTTAGCTTCACAATGGTTCTATATTTGGGATGTGTTTAAAATCTGATTTTAATGTTTTTGTTTTGCTTTTTTAAGCTTCAAAAAGGTTTATAAGTTTTTGCAGTCACGCCATTAAGAATGCAACACACTTTAACAATGTGCCACTGGCTCACACGGCACTGCCCAACTGGTTTTGTGACTGGCTGACAGAAATATTGATGCCAAACCTCAAAATCATTGCAGGCATCAATCCCCCCCACAAAACAAGAAACCCTTTCTGCAAGGGATGACGTGAACACAGCGTTTTCCAAATCCAATGCTTTTCTTTATAATGTTTTGTGCATTGGGCGTTACTTTCGTCATGCCTTAAACTTTGACCCTCTTGCTAACACAACGGCAGGTCTTTAGTCTGTATACGTCAAATGCTGACAAAAAGAGAGAACAATTATTTGAAAGACATGTCGCAACTGAATCATCTCAGTTGGCTTAAAGCAAAACATATTCACCACAGAAGATGTGGGGTTGGAGTCTTTGTATTTTAAGCAAATAACAGCTGAAATAATGTTTTCATGGCACGCCGTGGTGTGGAGAGACACCAGTGGAGCAAACTGAAAAATAAACTGGCCAGATACTGCACGTGGCATGACAACAGCTGCTTTACCACAATGTTTATTCAATTAAGGGAAGAAAAAAAAAAATAAAGGTCTGCACTATTAAGTCATCAGATGGAACATTCAGATGAGCTCTGGCGGATGACTTACTGATGACCAGTCTGGAACTGCATCCACTGGGCACAATGGGAAAAGGCTGTCGGTGGCACGCATATTTATTGCATGAAGGAGCTCAGACTTTGCTGCAGACGCTGCTTTACAGGCTGAGCCAGGAACGACTCCGTCTGTCACTGACGCACTCTGGGGAAGGTTGCTGCTGGTGTCGGTCCCAGTAGCACATGGAGAAAGCAAGAGGTTGTTCTTCACCTCTTGATTGGCCTGATGGCAGGGAGGAAGTAGGGCAGGAGGGATTTTCTCCAGTTTGCGATGGAGCTCACTCAGTGTTACAGGAACAGACATGCTCCTGAGAAAGTATGAGAAAAGATGGTTCATTTTTAATAGAATGTTGCTGTTTTTCAAATTAGGTTTAAAAAAAAATATTAAAAAGTTCACACTGTTCAGGGCATACCTTTTCATTACATTAGAAACATATTCATCCAATGAGAGATCCTTTATGCCTGCACCACACAAAGTGCAGCAAATCTGATGAGAGTCACATATATTCACCAGCACTGTCAGATAAAAAAAAAAAAAAAAGCAGTTTGCATGTCTTGCATCCAGTGCAAACAAATGCAGAACAAACGGGATAAACACAAGCTGCTGTGGATTCAAAGAGTTGGAAGCTTTTGCATGCTGAGGCTACCAAGCTCGGTGTTATGAAAAGATAATTTAATCTTGTTAATGGTCTAGGGTAATTGCTCACAGACAGCCAGGGAGTCAGCGTCCGGTCGTTGGAGCGTTACTGAAAAGCTGGTTTCAGACTCTGGAAGCACTTCGTAGTACAGATCACAAACTGAACCTTGAAGTATATATCGATACACCATCCATTAATTAAGCAGGTTGAAGAAATGTTTCGATTTTACTGGCAACTCTACAACAACAACAACAAACAGATCCTACCTGCTGCAGCATGCTGAGAAGTAACACAGGTCATCAGCAGGGTGTTTATAGTGCACTGATGTCTCAGTAACTCCAACATGGCAGGAATCAGAGAAGGATGAGTGAAAGGAATGCTGTCCAGTAACATCCCTCTCTGAGCAGGCGCCTCCCAAGCAACTCCAGGGAACACATATCTGTGAGTTACGCCACTGGGAAGAGACTGTAAATACCAAAGACTTTAGTCATTTTATTTGACATTGTGTGCACAACAATTCAACTTGAAATGATGCCAAATACTTTTTGGCATTACAGTTAAAGATTTCCATGTGGAAAAAAAGACACCATTGTAAAAAAGGTATCCCGCTCATCAATCTCCTCTTGACTTTTCAGTCCTGCAGACATTTGCATTAGAAGTTTGAGCAATGGCGCCCTCTGCTGGTGAACTTCAGGTATGGTCACATCTACGTATAAGAAGCAAGAAAATTTATTTATTTATTTATTTATTTTTTAAGGATTAAGGTGTTGTTTTTTTATGCTTGTTGAAATGACTCTACGTAAACCTTCCCCCACCTATAATCTCTTGAAGCTTGGCGACAAAAGGCAGTGTCACTGGCATTGCTGGTTGCAGCTTGAGAAGAAAGCAGGCCTGCAGGGGCTCACGTCGCACCTCATGCGGCAGCAGGAATACGGCACGGCTGCCACAGGTCATCACATTTAAAACTGCCACCTCTAGTACCAACAGTGTCATTCATCACAAAGAGCTGCCCATCGAGCAGGAGGATTAAAGAGCAACATGTTACCCCTGTGAGTCCAGCCTTGCTGGCTGCAGGAGCACCGATGCTGCCTGGAGCTTGTAAGTTGTGGAAGTGGAAGCAACAGTCACATGAGCTGCCTGAATGAGATCTATTCCTTAACAAAAAAAAAACGAAGAAAAAAAAAAGCAAAAAAGCATGTAAAACACCTTCCTTCATTTAAAAAGTAAAGGTTTTGTAGAATTGATGTCATGTGATGTGTCCAGCTCACCAGTCTGGCTGATATAAAACTGGATAGTAAGCGGCACATCTGGAAACGAAATAAAGAATAAAAAAAAAGAAAAAAAAAAGGAAACTGATGTTATTTCACCTCTTTGGATATTGTACCTTCCTCTCCAGCAATCAGAGACCCGAACTGGCCATTGTTAATCAGATCTACTTGGTTCTGCTTGTCCTTTGGCACCCTGTAAAAATACCATTTGAATCACAGCTACAACAATTGTTATTCATTTTTTATGACTTTTATAGCAAAAAACATCTTAATCCGTTCTTAATTCCCTTAGCAATCATGAGGATTAACAGCCAGTTAGTTGTCTTTCGTTTAATGAGATGAATGAATCTGCATTGAAAATGACTAGAGGATGAACTCGTTTTCAAAATCAGCAATAATCTTGCACGTATTCCACAAAGTAATTAAATGGCAGATGGGTTCTTTTTTTGCACTCCTTACCCAATCAAGTTTGAGATTTGCTGCAAGTCCTGCCAGAGGTATTGCAGGCAAGTGAATAATTCAAATTTCTGGTCTCTGAAATATAATGGGGGGGGGGGAACAAAACAAAAATAGAACTTACTTAATGACTTCAAGGATTTTATTTTTCTAAATGAAAATGAATAAATAAAAGACTATATTAAGAGTGGGTACTTGTCCCCTGGGATGTTGTACTGGGTGAATAGTGCTTCCAACTTTCTGGAGAAGCCCTCAAAATGTTTTACCCTGTGTGAAAAAAGCAGCAACATTTCAACACTGAAACTCTCGACTTGATGGTAAATTGAGAAACAGTGCTGATGGTCACCAGCAGAAATGACAACATTCTAACTTATGACCCCTGACCTGAGCAGCTGAAGGAAAGACTTGCTGGGCTGCAAGACAGTGAGTAGTTTAGTGATCACACACATGAAGTGGGGCTTTGACGCGAACATCACATGCTCCTCTTACAAGGGGTGAGCCTCCGTGCCGGGCAACCTTCACATCCTCTGCCTGACCACATGGAAGCAGTGCCACCTCCAGGTAGAACAGGTCAGCTGTCAGGTAGCACGTGGCCTCGGTGGCGTGAAACCCCATTCTGGTTGAGGTTTGAGGTAAAGACAGAAAAAATAAGCTGCTGCAGCTTTAAATAGAATATCCAAGTTTTTATTGTTCTGTAGAGAAAAACAAAACTGTACCCTTGTTGTCTGGCAATCATCTCAAGACGAGACTTCATAGTACTCATGGATGACACTGAAATATGCAAAGCTTGAGTAACTCATGTGTGAGTGTGTGTGTTTTTAAGAATAACATGGACATATTATTGTGAGTGCTTACCATTCACAACCTCCTGGAGCCTTTCCATGGATTTAACCATCAGCTCGCAGGCCTGGGGTGCAGCTCTGTTTTTCTCCTATTAGAGGAAAAATGACATGGCAAAAAATGACATGGCAAAATCCAAAGTCCTCTTTTAATGCCATCACTGGCAGGAAACGTGTGACCCCCGCTGCCTTATTGCTTTTGGACGGCACTAGTTCGGCTCACCAAGTAATCAAGTTCAGGCTCATGAGGCAGTCAACTGCCAAAAGTCTCTTTTTTAATCTGTCTCCATTACTCATCCAACTGCTGCACCCAAGTCAAATCTAAGGAAAACCAACACACCCTTTCCTTTGATAGCTTCAGCATTTAAAGTAAACGCTGAAAAGCAGACAACTCTGACAGATGGTGCACGACTGAACATTAGATATCTTCAAAAGAAGGTCACGCTGTAACAGTCATTTCTGCAAAAGACAGCTCTACATTGAGGCAGCCTAAAACAACAAACAGCTCAAAGAGAACCCAAGTCACCATGGATGCATGGACTACTGATTCAGCAACAAAGACTCATGTGTCTCACCCTTGATGAGCTCATTCTGTGTGTGTGTGTGTGTGTGTGTGTGTGTGTGTGTGTGTGTGTGTGTGTGTGTCTGTGTGTGTGTGTGTGTGTGTTTCGTCAAACCAGTTTCTAATTTGCAAGCACATCATCATGGAGAAGTCGACCAATGACACACCTGATGACTCGTCTTGTGAACACAATGATTATGACAATTGCTTTCTGCAAAGGGCATCTGATACTTCTATGAAAATGAAAAAGGAAAAAAAACAACAAGTTGCACGAGGCAGGATGTGCACAGCTGGGCAGAGTTAAAGTGAGATTAACTTTACCATGCATCTCCGGACAAGCTGAAAGGTTTCATTCCAAGTCCTCTCTGCGAATTTCTGGCGCAGGTCAGAGATTATGGAGCTCATCACTGAGCCAAAAAGAAAAAACAAAACAAAACGTGGAGATGTACACTGTGAAATGTGAAACTCTTAAGTCAGCTCAACGTATTTGTACCATTAACCTTCTGCGAGTCGCCAAAAGAAAATCTTCCACGAAAGAAACGTCACGTACTGGTGGGAGTGGCCATTAATCAATTACGGAACACGTTGAATCAACGTCACCTGTTCACGCATTCAATGTAATGCTTAAAAAATATTGACTTACACAGTTCACATACCCTTTCCCATATATTGTAATCATTGTAATGTAATGGTAAATAAACAGAGGAAGTGGGGAAAACAAAACAAAACAAAACTGTTTGCACCTTTTCCCAGGCAGGGCGGGCGTTGTCGCGCACAGCCAAGCCCTCACAACATCCAGTTCGTCTGCTGGTGCTGTTCACCGCATTCAGCCAAGTCCGTGGAGTTACTAGGAGAGCGAGCCATGAGCTAACGAGTAGCTCGCTGAGTCCGTTCATTTCGCCCACCCATTATCCAACCACACTCTTAACTTCACGCCGGGGTGAACAGGACGGTTTCACGGTAGGTGATTGAACCGACAGGGCCTGACGTTTGGGTGGGCGCTGTGGGCTACTTTCTCCCCTTATCTTTTCGGAGAATCATTTAGTGGCGATTAGTGAGCTACTAGTTATCGCTTTGCTAGCTTCCTGTCTGTGCTGGCTAGCGGGGAAGCGGTCGAGCTTCGAGTGATTGAGCGATCTGTTGCTTGATATGTGATGTCGAGCATTCGCCTGGCATGTGTTGCCCTGGTCCCAATCTTCATCTTGACGTTGTTTAAGTATTAATTTGAGGTTCGAGGCCGATACTATCCCTTACTTTGCCGGATAGCCACATTGCTGAACTGCTGTAACGCCGTGGAACCTGCTAGCTCTATCACCTGCACCTGCCATGTCTAGTGCTAATATGCTATGTTGTTGTGGACATGATCGCGCATCGTTTTGTGTGAAATCAGCCGCGTCGAGAAGGTAAATAACTGTCAAATTGCGGTTGTTAATACGCCAATAGTGTCGGCTCGCCAAGGCAGCCTTAACAACGATCCTAAGCTGCTAATTTCATAGGCAGTTGTTGAGCAGGGATAATGACATGTCACTAGTTACACCCAATCGTCATGCTAAGTCATTGGCGTATTAATAGCTGGAAGTAGATTTTATATACGTTTCAAACTATAAACACAATAGTGGCTTATTGTTAGCGCGTTTTAAAGGTACGCGTCCTTGAGCTTGTAATATTGGATTTTTCTGTACTTAAACATCATTGTGTTAGTTTTAAAAACTAATATAGAATGAGTTCTAATTTTACATGTTTTGTTAGCCTGCAGTCCGGCAAAGCCATGGCGAAATAATTATAGTCAATTATGCTCTCTGGGTTTTCTGTAATGGGGAAACTGACCACTAAACAGCTTTAGTGTGATACCTTTAATTTGCTCCTATAAAGTCAGTCAGTCAGAATTGTTCACTAATTTTCTTTGCAAAGGTTATATTACACACTTAGACTGTGTGTTGTGTTGTACTTTGGTTATGTGTTCCTGGATTGCACATTATTGACAAGGTGGCTCTTAAATCCACATTTTCTCTTCTGTAAGATTGACAATACAAAGCTCCTCTCCTGTGGAACCTTTTCATCTACCAGCCTTCGTTTCCTTAAGCATCTGAAAGAAGGAAATGTGAAATTGCTTTTTGCCTGAGCAGGTTATTTTCAAGTTGGCTACGTAGAAGAGGGAGTGATGATATCATGCTTTCATAATGCATCCGATCTAGGGCAGTGGCCATTTAACTATCCTATTATTACTATGATCTTGGTTGGAGAAGAATCTGCTTCATGTGTAATACATTTCTGTGTTTTACCTTGTTTATCTAAGACTTAACAATGTATTTACGATCAGTAATAAAATGTAAATTAGAGACTTTCTCCCTTTGCCCCCTAGGATCAAGGTGTTGGCCTTTTCTTTTAAGTTGGACTCCTTCCACTTGCCCTGACACCTTGGACTCTGGCTCAGATTTCTACCTGGTTATATTCATCTTCTGCTACACAGAGCCATGGCAGCAGCTAAACCAAAAGGGCAGAACTCCCTCGCCCTCCACAAAGTTATTATGGTGGGCAGTGGAGGAGTGGGTAAATCAGCCCTAACACTCCAGTTCATGTATGATGAGGTGAGTATTTGCACTTTGTTGCACTTGGGAGGTTTTCCATTATGTCCCAGTTTGACCAAGGTAGCCCAAGTGCTGCTGGCGAGTTTGGAGCCATATTGTCTTTGAAAAGGGTCCTGGCTCAGTCTTGGTTTTGTTAAGGTTGGGCTACAGTAAACCATCCCAAGCCAACGATGCCATGTACAGTATATAAAAGTCAGGAAACTGCAAAATGGAAAATAAGACAGTTACAATGAGGAACAATAATGAAGAGCACTCTTCTGTACACTGGTTCATTTAGGCGTGCCAGAGTGCTCTACAACAGCACTTTCTTTTATTACACTATAAACAGGCTAAACGAGGTATTGGCCTGGAATTAATCAAAACTGACATTCCTATAATATTACATTCCTACATATTTTTCTTTTATCACACAGTTTGTTGAAGACTACGAGCCCACCAAAGCCGACAGCTACAGGAAGAAAGTGGTCTTGGATGGGGAGGAGGTGCAGATCGACATCCTGGATACAGCGGGACAGGAGGACTATGCAGCCATACGGGATAATTACTTCCGGAGTGGCGAGGGTTTCCTTTGTGTGTTTTCCATCACAGAACTTGAATCTTTCGCAGCAACGGTAGATTTCAGGTATTTCAACTTTTTCCCCAAGTCAGTTCACGCATCCACAATCTGTGCATGTCTGTGCCTCTGCGTGCTTATGCTTGCATGAATAAACAATGGTGCAATGATGCTTTCCTTCAATGCAGAGAGCAGATTTTGAGAGTGAAAGAGGATGAAAACGTGCCCTTTCTCCTGGTTGGTAACAAGTCAGACTTGGACGATCGACGGCAGGTTACCGCAGACGAAGCAAAGGCTCGTGCTGAACAGTGGGGCGTGTGCTATGTGGAGACATCTGCCAAAACCCGTGCCAACGTGGATAAGGTTTGTCCGACTTGGTACAGATGCACTGTTTTTTTTGTTGTGCGCAGAGATTTGGAATCATCAAGTTTTCTCTTCTATTGTCGGCAGGTGTTCTTCGACCTGATGAGAGAGATACGGGCGAGAAAAATGGAAGACAGCAAAGAGAAGAATGGGAAGAAGAAGAGCAAAAGTTTGGCCAAGAGAATTAGAGAGCGATGCTGTATTTTATAGTGGTAAGAGTCGGGATGGCGACGGCTACTGTACATATACATTTCTCAGACTTTTTGCATTAATTTTGTGCCCATACCTGACCATGACTTTGTGTTCCTGGCCAACAGGACATCTGATGGTGTGTCAGGGAGTAGTGAGATGGCACCACAATGCCATTTATAACTCTAACTTTTAATGTGCAGATACTCCAAAATAGTTTATGTATTTCTCTCTCAATCGCAATCTTACAAAATTACAGAGTGTAATAAATAATGTGATTTCTTTTTTTTAATGTAATTTACATTAGGACTAAAGCTTGACAAAGATCCCTGAAATGTTCAAAAAATCTTTTCATTGACATGTTTGGTGTGTAGTATACACTTACATGACATTTCGGAAGGAAAAATGAAAGAAAAAAAAAAAACAATATGAAGGGGTCAGCTAAGTCTGGAATAAAATGGTGTAACTGAATCTTGGGTTGAAAATGCTAGTTAAACTTTGCAGCGACCCAGCGTTTCAGTAGTGCCACCGAGAAAATGTACAATGCACTGCTGAGTTGATGAAGCATTTCAATTATTGTCTTGTTTTAATCACTGAAACCTGATGCCAGTCATTTCAGTCTGTCAGTCAAATACTACTTGATATGGATGTTAACACTAAGTCACTCTATTGTCATATCAGTAGTTTAAGATGGCTGCACAGATGCCGCTATTTATTTTTCCCCATTGTGTCTCCACCGAAATGCACAAAAGCTGTCGATCCTAACCCTCAGAGCTTTTTTAACAAATTACATTTCATCTTGTACCTCACTCAAGTAATGATTTTAATTGCCTTCTTTGTGACAAAAGGAATCCCTGGTGCTTTGATAAAAGGTGATTCCATGAGGTCCTTGACAACATCCTAAAGTTTTGAAATATTTATTTCCAATTATGATTTTTCGCTCTCCTCCTTTAGCTCTTCATCTTAAAATTTTTTTCAACAACTTTATATATTCCCTTATTTTTTAATTGTTTCTTTTTTTGTTCTAATAATGGGGATATGAGGAGGAAATAAATAATGGATGATAGTAAGATATAAAATAAAGTGTGGGCTTTGTATAAATAAGTGGCACCTGTCCAAGACGATCGCTCGAGTCACCAAAGAAAACTGCTCGCTAGTACGATCAAGTGCCCACATGAGAGCAGAAGTGAGACCTACTCTAGTTTAGAAGAAACACTGCTGCAGGCACAGTTTAGCTTAGAATTTTAAACTGATCAGAGTGGGGGAAGTTGTCGAGGTTGCAGAGGGTTGAGGAAGTCATGTACAGTACATCACTGTTGCCTCTGTCCATTGTGAATGTGAAACAAATTGCTCCAAACCCACCTGTCTGCCTGCAACTGCAGGCCACCAATGATGTGCAAGCTCATTGCTGTTCTGCTTTGTTTACCTTCCTGTAATGTTACTGTATAAAAAAAAGTCCAGCTATAGTAATGTCCCAGTGGAATCCTAATGTTGATCTTCTTGAAGTCAGAAAACAGCACACAGATATTTATTTGAGTCATTTCCTGGACCTGAACACACTGTGCAGTCTCCTCTCAACTTTTTTCTTTTGTGTTATTTTATTTTATGATGACCAAGGCACAACTCCTTTTTTCTGCTGTTCAGCCATTCAGTTTTGTTGCCAGTTTAATATCTGATCAGACTGAATTCAGAAGCGTCAAAAGGGATGTCTCAGCCCACAACAATGACCTTCATTGGAGTCTATGCAAAACTTAATTGTTGTGTAATTGCAAAGAGGGAGAGCATATGACACTTTGAAACTATTCAGAAATCCTCTGTGTCTGTCAGTTCAGAAACACCGGGCGTTGCATGAAGATTGTGAATAGTCCTTGTATTTTAATGAGTCCAAGTTATCCCTGTTCATTCCGAGAGTTGACACATGATCCCAATTGTTAAGGAAACAAAAGCACACAGTGGAGAGAATTTAAAATAGCAGTGTGGGATGATGTATGGTGGATTGAATTTAGAATGTTAAAAGCCATGGCAAGTACGTTGGGTTATTTGTTTTAAGGGCTAACCTTTTAATTTTATTACATTGAGAGAACCTCAATTATTCATGCAGCTAGGGGTTTATGACTTCCCCCTTGTGGTAGTGAGAGAGATTACTGCTGCTGACATGTTTTAAAAAGCTGCACGCTTCTGCTCTGGCAAAACCAATCTCAACCACTACATGTGACTCTATTTAAAAAAACATTTTGCTTTTCCCAGTTGAAGAGATCTCGCGTAACTCTGGTGGTAAATATTAAGCTTAATCAGCAGCAGGTAAGCTCCTGAGGCAAAAGGAAAACCCACACAGAAATTCTGTGTTTTAAGATGAAACAAAATTAAAAAAAGAAAAAAAAGTCTTTGACGGCATACCTCCCTCTGCCTATAGCTGCAGCATTAACTCCTGTTTGTTTATCATGATCAAGGACTGCATAAGCTACTCTACTCAAATTGAACACCATAGTGCTTGCTCATTTTAACATCTGTTTTTTTTTTTCCTCCTGTAAGTATATTTATAATTATTTATATATTTTATTTGTCTTAAGGAATTTCAGAATAGACCTTTTCCATTGCTGCCATATTGAGGAGTGAGTGAGTGAGTGGGTACAGGAACACACTTAAAAAAAAATATTTTTACGATTAAGCTCCACTTAATGTGGCAGTGACTCTTCAGTAAGACAGCTGAATCTTTGATTGGTTCAATTGAGGGGGGAAAGCCTGTCAGCCCATCTTTCTCTATCATGGCAGCTGTGAAAAGGGTCAACATCATTGACTAAACCCAAGCCTAAATATTATCAGCAGGATTGAAGGAGTGATACTGGCACTGACTGTCTTTCTGGGTACTTAAATTTGCTTTGTTTTGCCTTTTTATATAAATACCCTATAAATACAAATAGATATCTACGTCTCTGATTGAATGGTTGTATGTATGCCATTGATTATATGTTTTCTTCATGTTTACTTATTTTGAACATAACCACTAATGTAGCCTATCTGTAAACTGCAAAGAGGTGAAACATGACATTTCAATTCATTATTTGTGAGTTCTTTGGAAATGGCAAATAAAGTGGATATTAATAAGAATGCTTTTTCATTGTGCTCAGGTGTTCTTATAGCATATACACAATAAATTTAGCCAGCTTTTTCAAATTTGACCCCACAAAAATCATAGCTTTAATCCAGTTATTCAGGAGAGTATGTATTTGAAAAAAAAAAAAAAAGGCTTCTCGTTACAACTGTTTTTCAAATAAAGTACCTTTAGATAAATTAATAGATGAACGTAAACTCTGAAAGTTAAAGTATCAACGAATTGAATCGACGTCTAAGCAAAAATACTCTTGACCATAGATTTGTCATTGATAGTTTGGTTTTTTTTTTAGTTCCGCAAATTTTTAAAGGCAGGGGTTTCCCAATGGCAGTGACGTAGCCGCACGTCTGGATTACGCACAGGCATGTCATTGGTCAACGCCGAAGCACAAGGCCTGTAGTTTGTAAGCCGTTTTGGGCCCAAGCGAGTAGCCACAGTACGAACAAAGTTAGAATATTTTGAAATAAATTCGAAGATTCTTTGAGCCATTTTACTTGGAGAGGTGTGTACTGCTTACGGACCATGAGAGGGTAAGATGGACAAACATCCTGGCTGAATAAGTTGAGGACGCAGAGGCGTTTTTCGTGAGATTTTTCTTATTGTATGTTCACTGAGTTCCATTGAACTTAACGCAAGGAGAAAAGAATGCTAGCTGGCTAAAGAGCTAGAGCTTAGCTCGCCAACCAGCAGCGGCTATCCGACTATCTGGCGTGCTATCCATTTCCTTGTTGCACGGTGGACTGTGATGGAAGGGAGCAAGATGTTTGCAACCGGGTGGTGGAGATTTCTATTCACATTCTAACACTTTCTGGTGAATGGGTGCCCATAATCTTTGGAAGTACTGCTGCCCAGAAGAACTGGATGTGCATTTAGCGCTGCGTCGGGCCTAGACCCGGACCATGAAATCGAATGCGACCGTCTAGCTGGACACAGTTAGCCACGCTACCGTTCACTGCCGAAACTGCTGTAAGTCGCGAAGACTGTTGCTGTAACCAAGTCATAGTGGGGGTTCGGTGTAACAGAATATTCTGGTATATGGTATCCAGGAGCTGCGGTTGCGCATTTTTGGGTAATAAAGTGAACGAACGATTGCAATGCCTGTAATGTGCTTGTGATTTAGCCAGCTAAAGTAGCTAGCCGGTTGTGTGATTGTTGCGAATGTGCTGTTCCTCTCGCTAACTAGCCTGTCACAGAGACTGCCCAATGTTTTGTCCCACGGCACACCAGGGGGCAGAGTGTAAGTACACTAGAATATAGGACAGGATAATTATTCTCTTCGTGTAACCACAGCATTTATATTGAGTAAATGCCGAACTCAGAGGTGCTTCGCGAAGGTCGGGGAAGGAGCCCCTCTGCACAGAAAAATGCTAACAGGCAAGACAGGCGTAGCAAAGCAGGGAGCGGTGGTGCTCAGCGAGAGAGGCAGCGTGACAAGAGGCGCTCGTCGGTTTCTAGTAGAAGAAGACGCAGACAGGCCAAGGAGAAAAGCCTCTGGCAAACTTGCACGACTGGGGACCCTGACAGCAATCGGAAAAACACTTTTGAAAGCGAGGCTGAACTTCGGACACTGGTAGAGTATGATGACGTTAGCTCCCAGTCGGAGCGTTTCTCTGGAAGCCCCTCTCCCAAGTTGGACAGGTTGTCGGTAGACCAACTCAGCGATGCTGACTTTGGTGACTATAATGGACCAACGTCCCCTGACAGGAGTCGCGTGAGGGAGCGGGAGGCAGCGTATGTCAGCAAAGACGAGAAATCGAGAGGGCCATCTGACAGGAGCAAGCAGGTGAAGGAGCCCGCAAGGAAGAAGGAGCGCCAGAGCCGCGAGAGAGACGCCACCAAAGCCAGGAGTGGTGGGAGCCTGAGTGGCTCCAAGAATCACAGAGACCCATCCAGGAGCAGTGACAGGAATGGGAAACGCACGTCCTCTTCTCAGGCTTCGCAGTCTGCAGACAAAAGGGATTCAAAGCAACACCGAAGTAAAACAAGATCTGATAAAGAGCCCCCGTCTGCGTACAGAGATGCTCCGCAGTCTTATAGAGATGACCGTGATGACTTCAGGGCGTATAGGAGAAGCCCTGGATTTAAAGCTGAAAGTCCCTATGGGACATCGTATTCATACAACTACCAGTCTCCTGGTGGATACAACCAGCTGGCATCTAGAAGGAGTCCGACCTATGGGAGCAAAAGACTCTCGCCGACTCCGGCTTTTTATAGTCGGGACACTGAAGCGTACGGGGCATACGGTGCGCCGAAGTCACCTTCCTCCTATTCCAGCAACAAAAGAAAGCGATCCTCTGCGAGCCCAGCCAACTGGCGCAGGTCTCCAAGTTACGGCCGGCACAGCCCATACGAACAAGGAGAGTTTGGTGCAAGTCCTTATGGAAACCGAAGGAGATCACGAAGTCCGTACAGAAAGTCCCTGAGCCCGAGCCCAGATGTCAGGTGAGTCGGCGCAAGTTTTAAAATGACAATGTTTGGAGAAAAGAAACAATTTATGCACTGTTGGAAAAGATAACTGAATTGCATCTCTGTTTCCAGGCGGTCGGCTCGGTCACGCAGCAGAAGTCCGTATTCATCGTCCAGGCATTCGCGTTCTCGCAGCCGCCACCGACACTCTCGCTCCCGCAGTCGCCCGTCAAGCCTCTCACCAAGCACACTCACCTTCAAAAGCAGTCTCGCCGCTGAACTCAGCAAGCAGAAAAAGGTCAAAGCTGCAGAAGCTGCAGCAAAGGCCAAGAACTCTAGTAACACGTCTACTCCAACCAAGGGTTCCTTATCAGCACACCAGCCCAGTCCGAAGACCAATCACTCTTCCAGAAAAGGCGCCCTCCTTCTCCACCACCACCAGAGAAAGGCCCTCGAACTCCTCCTCCCAGCCAACCTCAGTCCCCCTTGGAGAAGAAGAGGACTGCTGACCTTCAGACTAGCAGGGACAGGGATGGAAAAGGTAAAGATGACTCTATACCCAGGGATAAAAAGAAGGTGCCGGTACCAGGACAGAGCAAAGAGAGGGAACGACATGCTGGCCCACAGAACTCAACCCTGCCACCACTGCCATTGCCCCAAATAGTCGCTGCTGAGCACACGGATAAAGGAGAAAGGTATGATGTGTTCACTTGTGCCTCCCTAGATTGATCATGTGCATTTGCATCCTTGACTGTCAGTGCAAGTGTTGATCAGTATTTCTGCATTATTTTTTTTTCAGTTTAAAGGAGGCCTCACTCTCAGGAAAGAAAAAGGTTGAGCGAAAGGCCCGACCGCTCTTGGCTGACCTGCCTCTGCCCCCTGAACTGTCCGGCAGTTCGTCTTCCCCTCACAGCCCACCAGATGACAAAAAGTCTCAACCGCTTCGTCGCAGGCCCAAGTACGCTGCTGTGTAATTTTTGTGCCAAACTGTAACGCCCGGCTCTCGTGCCGTACATTCATTGATCTCCAACTCTCATATTTCCAGACTTTGTGGCCCAAGATATGGAGAAATTAAAGAAACTGAGATAGACTGGGGCAAGCGCTGCGTGGACAAGTTTGAAATCATTGGAATCACGGGGGAAGGCACCTACGGTCAGGTGTACAAGGCGAAAGACAGAGACACAGGTGAGTGTTGCGAAAGGTCCTCATCAACAGTTTAACATGAGTTCAGTATTATCACTATTCTGGTTGTCACTGTCTTATTTTGGTCATGCCATTATGTTTGGGGTTTGTGTTTCTTGACGTTCTTCCTCTGTGCTTAAGCTGAGATGGTGGCTTTGAAGAAGGTTCGTCTGGACAATGAGAAGGAGGGCTTCCCAATCACAGCCATCAGGGAAATCAAAATTTTACGACAGCTCAACCATAAGAGCATCATCAACATGAAAGAGATTGTCACGGACAAGGAGGATGCTCTGGACTTCAAGAATGACAAAGGTACATCAGGTTTTTCCCTCACTGCTCGGGATACTGCAACATGACACAGGCCCCCTGTTGACTGAACTGTCCTCTGCTCGCCATAGGTGCTTTCTATCTGGTTTTTGAATACATGGACCACGATCTGATGGGATTGCTCGAGTCTGGCCTGGTCCACTTCAACGAGAACCACATCAAGTCTTTCATGAGGCAGCTGTTGGAGGGCCTTGATTACTGCCACAAGAAGAATTTCCTGCACAGAGACATCAAATGCTCCAATATTCTGCTCAATAACAAGCAAGTCCTCAACATTGTTTTGTTTGTATTTTTGCCTTATCAAAATCACCTTCATGTTCTGACTTGCTTTTCATCTCTTATCAGGGGCCAAATAAAGCTAGCAGACTTTGGTCTCGCTCGGCTGTATAACTCTGAAGAGAGGTGAATCTTTCACGTTCCTCCTTCATTCACACCACACCTGTAAATTCAAAGTTATTTTTAGCCTCCATTTGATACAGTTGTTAACCGAGTTGAACACCCTTTTTATTTTGTCCTCCAGTCGTCCATACACCAATAAAGTGATCACACTATGGTACCGTCCACCGGAGTTACTTCTCGGAGAAGAGAGATACACACCGGCCATCGATGTCTGGAGCTGCGGGTCAGAACAAAATGAACTTTTGAAGTTGGCCTGCTGTGCTGATCGATTACTGTCCGTGTGAAATCTAAAACCCTCTTCTTTTCTTTGTTGTGTTGTCCAATCACAGATGCATTCTTGGAGAACTGTTCACAAAGAGACCAATTTTTCAGGCTAATCAGGAACTCGCCCAGTTAGAGCTTATCAGGTAGAGTTAAACAAAATCTGTTGTGTGTTTTTCATTCAGGTTAACCAACATTGTGGATGTCTTCGGGTTCAATATCATAAATCTTTCAGACAGCTAATATTGTATTCTCAATGTAAAGAGCGGCTTTTCCCCCCCAAAAGAATGGACTAAATTATATTTTAAGTCTTATCAGTGCTTAATGTTGAATCTAATTAATTTCTGTCCTCTAGCCGAATATGTGGCAGCCCTTGTCCTGCTGCCTGGCCGGATGTAATAAAGCTTCCCTTCTTCAACACAATGAAACCAAAGAAGCAGTACAGGAGACGTCTGCGAGAGGAGTTTGCTTTGTAAGTTTTGGCCTATTTTATGGATATAACGATATAAGAATTGATATCCAGCCCTACATTATGTTTAATCTGTCTTGTTTATGTGCAGCATCCCTCTGTCTGCCCTGGACCTGTTTGATCACATGTTGAACTTGGACCCCAGCAAGCGCTGTACAGCTGAACAGGCCTTGGGCAGTGAATTCCTCAAGGACGTGGATCCAGACAAGATGCCCCCACCTGAGTATGTTTTCTGTCGGGTTGCACCAGTTGGATTCTCGTCAGGATCGCGCCGCCCTTGTTGTTTTTTTCTCACCATGGTTCTTTGTTTGTCCCTCCAGCCTTCCGCTGTGGCAGGACTGTCACGAGCTGTGGAGTAAGAAGCGTCGCCGTCAGAAGCAGATACCAGAGGAGCTGGCGGCCCCCAAGGCGCCACGCAAAGAGCTCGGCCTGGATGACAGCCGCAGCAACACTCCCCAAGGCTTCCCGGCTCCTGGTGGAGTTAAAGCTCAGAGCGTGGTTGCGTCTGCATTGCTGGGTCAGTAAAGCCACTGCTTATTTGTGCAGTTACAAACTGTAGAAAACTGTACAAACTATGAATACCACATTTTTTTTGCAATTTTGACTTAAATGCAACAAATCTCAGGAATGAGGACAAACTGGTAACCTTGAGTGAGGCTGCCAAAAATATGTGCAAATATTCAAGTTGGACTTTGACCATCTGTAGGTTGGGGTTATGTAAGGCAGAAAGGCAGAAAAACTGAGCAAACCAACAAACTCGTGAACCTGCACATGTCAACCATCCATTATCGAGACTTGTTCAATTTCATTTGATGTAATCCAATCTATCTATTTAGATGTTCAGTTTTTTTTCTTTTCTTTTTTTTTTTAAGGTAATCTCACTTGAAGCTTCTTTAGCAAATTGTTACATTTAACTTGTATTACACTTAATGTGGCAAGCACTCATCATTATTCTGTCTTCTTACAGACACAAAGGGTCAAAACTCTCAGTTAACTCAGGAGCAGCTGGCAGTCCTCCTGAACTTCCTCGGCCAGCCCACGACTGCAGTCAACACAGCCCAGTTTGTCCAGTCCATGAGCACAAAGGTCAACCAGGACACGTTACAGCAGCTCTCCAAGTCTCTTCCTCCATCAGATCCAGCTGAGCCCCAGCCCCCTCCTCCTCAGCCTACACCCGCCAAGCCTCCTCCACCGCCGTCCTCCGCAGGAGTGCCCCGCACACCCCCGATGCCCAAACCTCCCTCACCCCCACCCACATCTGCGCCATCGGCCATCGCAGACGGAGAGGCTGCAGCTGCCACGCAGACAGCCATGACTATGCTTCTGGCTCAGCTTCTCCAGGCCCAGCAGGGCCAGAGGCAGGAACTCTGTGACAGTGGAGAGGGAGCTGAGAGCGCGAACCCTGCAGTAGTAGCTCCAGCTGCGCACCCCCTACCTCCAGAGGTTAAACAGCCTCCAGAGCCCAGCCCGGTATCTCCAGGTAACTTTTAATCTTTTAATCTGGCCAGTAGTTTCTGTCTGGTAAAATGAACCTTTACCTGCAGTTAGGACAAGCATACAGCATGGATTGATTGATTGATTGATTTTTTTTAATAATGTCTCTCAGCGTCGGAACTAGGAAACGTGTCAATTCTTCCGCGAGACCAGAGGCCACCTGAACCTCCAGAGCCGCCTCCACACGCTGACCTGGACTACCGCCAGCCTCCACCTGAGCCCAAGACTGGACATGCGCCCCCCATTGCGTCTGCGAGCGGAGGGGACGGCGGGAGACCGCCGGAGCCAGATTACCCACCGCTCCCCACTGCAGAAGGGCCCGGGTACGGGAGTGACTACGCCCATCCACCGCCTCCGCCCTTCACCGCAGCAGGTTTCAGGGACGGCTACATGGGTCACATGTTGAGCGGAGGCCTGCCACCTCACGCTCTGAGAGAAGTCTTCAGCGGACCAGGTCAAACTGCCGGCGGCTCTTCAGCTGCAAATGTTCTGGCGCCGCTCCACCAAGAGCCCTTTCCCCAGGGCGCTGGGGGCGGCGGCGGCAGCGGCCGCCAGCAGCATGTTGTTCTCTGGGGACATAGACCACCGGTTTAAATACAATCACAGCCCTTTACCTGTGGAGGGACCACCGAACCCCAGCGCCATCCACATGTACAACCACACTTTGGTCCATAAGGATGGCGTACCCCCTCTGCCACCCATCCCAGCACCAGGACAACCCTGGGGATCCCCTTCCCAAATGGGCGCCCCACCTTTGCCCCTCGGTTTTGTCCCACACGTCAACTCGACTGCAGCAATCAGAGGACGAGGCCTGCCTTTCTGAACCGCGAGAAACAATAAAATGTATAAGACAATGGAAAAGGGGCACGAGAACTCTTTATTTGAGCCTGAAGCCCCTTAGGCCAGACCAGATGGATCTGAAGATGCACATTAAGTTAGTTCTAAATTAAATCTGTGTAAGGCATTGTAATCCTTGTAATTCTGGAATGTCAAACATATTGCAGAAGGACAGCTGAACAACAACGGCAGAGCTTTTATTGCTCATACCATTTTCATATTTTTTTGTAATCTATTTTGCTGTCTTTTAAATTAAACTTTTACCTTTTTTGAGTGTACATGGATCAGGCTGGGTGAAAATTTTAAAACCTCTACCTTTGCCTTTCTGCAATTGCCCAAAGGCAAACTAGTATTAATGTTTTTGCACTACTGATTTAAAGTAGGCGTAAACTGTTTTAGCTATGAAAGGAAATGGATGAAGTGCTTTATTCTGCACAGCTAGTAACATGACCAGCATTGTAGTGTCCTCTTTTTTTTAAATGGCCACAATTATGTTGAAACAGTGATAGCTCAGTTAAATGGGTTGATAAATTCGGTATCAGCACAGCGAGCTACCTGGATAAAAGGACTGTTAGTACCAGAGAGACTGGTAGCCCTTGGACGACTGCTGCTACTATGTTTAGACCACATGCAAAAAGGCTGTTTTCCACCTTTGATTCCACTTGCCTTTTTGTCTGTATGTGTTGTAAAAATCATGAGCAAAACAAAAAACAACAAAACAAAACACCTAAGCAGAGTTCAAAAAAAAAAAAAAAAAAGAAAATGAATTTTTTGTATTCAAATGATTGTCCTCTTACCTTTATTAAAGAAATGCCAACACATGGGAGTTTGCCTAATTACTTGACGGAACCTTTTTGAAATGACTGGAATCACCAGCTATAGATGGGACGAAGCCAGTTGCACCACAGAGTTATGTAATAAACTGGTCACTTTTGGTGCTTAATGCTCCTGATACATATCATACATCATTTATATTATTGCAGCTGTTGGTTTTCCTGTCGCCAACCTCCCTGACTATATTACGTTGATAGTCAACGCTAACCTTCTGTTCAAAATGTTTTGCAGTTCGACTATTTCGCCAGCAGATGTCGCCAAATCAATGTTAAATGTGTGGAGTCAATTTCAACAGAACCGATCGAGTGGTTCCCCTTCCTACTTTGGCAACTTTGGCAAACTGACGTTTTTCGGTAGTATTTTTTTTTTTTTTTTTTTTTTTTTGAAACTCAACGAGCTTCAGCTCTCATTTGTTCCAATTTTGTTTGCTCTAACGAGGCTGATTGCCAGCAGCTGAGGACAACGTCACAGGTGCACCCAGTGCTCCTGATTAGGCTGGAAAGCTGGATTCTGGGTTTCACAAACACTCAAGTCACCTCATCAGTGGTGGGATCATGGGCACCAGCCAGCCAAAGTACAAGATCAGCTGGAGGTGTGTGGCCCTTCAGAGGCCCTCCATACAAAAATGCGGTCTTTTTCTCATAACAATGCCAAAGTGACACTGATTAGAAGGGGCGTCACACCCACGCACCCAATCAACCACCTGACAGCTCCCTGGTGACCACCCAGGACACCCTAGCAACCAGCCACATTGGCCTAACAGCCCCTTGAGTCAGATCATTTCCACTCTTCCAGAGGCTGTCCACTTGTGAAAAAACAAACAACAGAAGTGGATTAATCTTGTCATGACTGTACACAGAGAGGCAAAATAAACCACTGAGATGAAAATTGGCAGCAAGGGAAAGAAAAAAAAATCCCAATGAGATATAATTAGACACAGCACGGCACCTTTTCCCCCCTGAGTCTGTCAAGTCCTGAAAGTTGTTTTCATGTTTTCACTGAACAAAGATCAAGGCTAGAGCTACTGTGTATGGAGCCTCCTCTTAAAAAAGTGAATGGTCAAAGTGGCATGCAAATAAGTAAAAATTAAGTGAAAATACCTGCACTTTCACGAGGAAGCACAGAGCGGTGCTGAAAGATTGGAGAGGAGCCAGTGAGACACAATCAGCCCCTCACATTTCATCCCTGTTGAAAAGGTGAGACTAATAGCATAAGAATGGCCATGTGCACATAATGATGAGGAGTTGACTTAATATAATAATTTTTATGTGAAATGGGTAAGGGGACCAGTGGGTGAACAACTTCTTTTTAATCATTATTATTAGCTGCTGCCCTTTATTAAAATTGCAGTTCAGCCAATTCAGGATTTTATGCTTCACAAACACGTTGCATGTAGTCAATAATCAGAGGTACGCACGGCCTCAAGATGGTTTT
Source organism: Thamnaconus septentrionalis (assembly GCA_009823395.1). NCBI lineage: Eukaryota > Metazoa > Chordata > Actinopteri > Tetraodontiformes > Monacanthidae > Thamnaconus > Thamnaconus septentrionalis. The sequence continues at coordinate 4,097,661 of CM020520.1, forward strand.
CTCTCGTTCCAAGGCTGCCTGAGGACAGAGATGAGGTGCATTCCGCCCTAACTAGTGACAATGCAGTAGGTGGGGATTTAATTAGGAGTTAAGCATGATTTATTGGAGAATTAATTCGCTGACTTTGAATTAACCTTTCAGATTCTGCTGCAAGTGAACCACAGAGTATCCCAGAGTGCATCAGTTGGCCTTGGGGCCATGCTGCCCCTTGAAGAGGCCAGTCGACTGAGCGGATGGTGCTTTAATGGCCATCGGTCGGACTTTGTTTTCTATTTGCGTGAGCTTTTCGGGGAGGAGACAACCAAAGATTTTGGTTAATACCTTGTCGAGAGAGTTTATGATTTTATATCCAGGTGTCTTCCTGCCGCAGCTGTTTTCAGTGTGGTTCATTACAATGCCAAATCTGAAAATAGTAACTGTGCAGTCTTGCAAATGAATGCGCAGAAAAACTTCCATAATTAGCCTGGCAGCTTCCAGTGCTGACCATTAGCGTCACTATACATTACAGAGTTTTAATCTCTCCTAATGAGCAGTTTAACCTAATAATCACAACGTGAGCAAAGTGCAGCCTTTGGAACTGGTCAGTCAAGGGGAAATGTTAAAGGGCAGCTGTTCCACCCTGCTGTCGGCGGTGACACGGTGCTCAGAGGTCCTACTGCAATGACCTGCGGCCACATTCCACTGAGAACATTTGTCATGGATCACACTGCTGTGGTCAGTGTGCACGTCCAGAACCAGAAATGGACGTTTCACCCAACCAGGCTGATGTCACTAGTCGGGCAGAGGTACCAGCTTGATCTTGGCACAGTTTTGTGACATCACAAAGGACTGATTTCCAAAGCATTGTGTTTTTAGTGCACACTTTTTGACAAGGAGAGGAAGCCAGATGTAAAAAGATGGACTTTTCTTAAAAAAAAAGTCTGATGGCAAACATCTTGCTCCTTCCAAAAATAGTTGTCACGTTGTTTGTGGGAGGTGTTAATTAGCCGAAGTTGTCTACAATTTAGAGTCAAGGCTTCCAACATCTCCCACTAATGAATGAAAATTAGAGTTGACACAAGCAGTTGACACGTTACCTACTGCTATGGCCAGTGCAGCTGTCTTGCTTTTCGTTATACTGATGTTGTTGTTGTTGTTTTTAAATATATACACATATTTATCTATATCTATATCTATCTTTATATATGTATATATAGATAGATATAGAAATGTACAGCATATACACACACATAAAGTATACTATACAGTATATATACAGGTATATACTGTGTATTGTGAGCAAAACTGTTATATGTTTAAGGTTGAAAGCTTGATGATCTGTGACGAAGGGGCAAAACCCTTTCTCTTCATCTCTGTGTGAAGTCATCTTCCAACACGCTGTGGCTGTCCAAGCCATAAGGAAAACAATCCGCAGAGCCGTAAAAAATGCGCAAATTGTGCACATGGGGGGAAGGGACTCCACTGAATCTCCCTGCAAATGTACAGTGGAAAATCTGGAAATCGAGCATGAAATGTGAGGGTTGCAACGTGGAGAATTATTGTGACTCGAATTGAAATGGTGAGTCCGTGGGGGAGGAAATCCACTGTGACGTGCGTAAAGGTCGATAAGTCAATAGGACGTCTTATTTATGATTCATCGGCCGTGGACTTGCGCCGTGTTCAGACGCTGCGAGCGGCTGTGTTCATCAGCACTGTGCAACCTTGACGCTGCCAGTGTCTGTGAGCGCCACTGGCTCCTTTCAAACTGGGTCCGGTTCCCTTTTTTCATTGTCATTGTTTTGAGGCGGATGTGCCGCAGATGATCTGTTGGTGTCTTTCAAAGCAATCATAGAGCAAGGGTAATGTTTCTTTCTTTCTCTCTTTTTTCCTTTCTTTCTTTCTTTCTTACTTTCTTTAAAGCAGTCTCTTTTTCAACTCTTGGTTCGAGAGGGCGTCTTGCAAATTGCTCGCATTGCAACAATCATTTGCTGTGTCTAAACACGACATTTAGACAGCTTTGCAGCTCACGCACTCCTTCCCTCGATCCTTATTTACACCGCCAGGAGATTCATTGTCTGCTGTCACTTGCTGCCTCCCCTCCAGGCTTCGGCTGGAGATGAGAATTGATAACATCCGGAGACACATTTCTCTCACACATGGAGCAGGTTTTGCTCTGTCTTATGTTCTGGAAAACAACAGAACAGTTTTGCAAAACCATAGATGGTGCCTGTTATGTTTTTGTTTTTTTTCTTTTAAAGTGGGGTGGGGGAATAACACTGGCTTGGTTGTACTGCAAGCAAGTATCACAGCTCATAAGTCATTTCAGATCCTGCTGGGTGTTTCTGCTTTAACAGCTCTCGGCGGGGAGCTCTTGGATGAGGACAAACTGTATATTTAGCGTCCATTCCAAGCTCTCGCTGTTTGATTAATGAGAGAGCAGAGAGATGACCCGGCTGCATTCTAATCACTCACAAGGACACAGAGTGACAGAGAACCTGCTTGCGCTCAGCTTTAAAAAGCTGCAGGGAAACTTCGGGACTGCAGAAATATCTTTCAATCAATTAGTGGAACAACCTGCCATGTATTCCAGTTTGTTACCGTTACCATCGTGCAGGCCTGGAAGTGACTTTTTGACGAATGCAGAAATACAGTATGTGTGCAACTTGCAGCCGCCGCAATTGATTGCTCATTGGCAGCGTCTCAGATATGTAAAAGGATATTGATGCTATGCTAATAATACATATAGGATAACATTGATTTAAAAAAAAAAAATCCTCCACAGTGAGGGGATTTTGATGATGTGTTTGTGACCTTTTCACAACAGTTTCCATCAGTGTGGCGCCATCGCAAGACAGCCTGATGCAGCCGCGGACAACTTATCAGTTCCATTATCTCGTTAAGAGGTGCTTAATATTCTGTATTTATTGCACTACTGCTAGTTTGGCCACGAAATAGCTTGTACACATAAATGTTTGTCTGGATTATTTTATTTTTTCCACGTCCCTTCATTATCGTTTTTGCTGCACTGATGCTTGCTGCCATATTTGAGAGGTGGGTTTTGACAGGTTTACCCTTCAGGCCACATCTCAACGCACCTCGACAGACATTCAGAGCTGCCAATGTTGACATGTTTGAAAGCTCCATTAGTCAGCCACATCATGGCTGTAAATGTAAACATAAGGCAAATTAATGTGAACCCTTTAAGTGCACATTAAGTGAAAAGCATTCTCCCGTGCTCTCCCCAAGTCTTCAACAATTTTCTTTATTACCCCCCTTCAAAACAAATTTTCGACCTGCCAGTTCCTCACATCCGTAAAACCGTTCGCAAAATTTCAGGAGGGAATGTGTCCTCTAGCTTTAATCTGAGCGATAAATGCAACATAATGAGTGATGGAATAAAATCAACTCAAATTGGCACCCTCGAGCATAGTGTGAGTCGTATTTCAAAATATTTACTTTCATCCAGACAATGGAAATTTTGTAAAGTGCTTGAACACAGTCAAAAGTGAAGGATTTAGTATAAGGGTGAACAGAAAAAATAAAAAATAATAAAGTGCTCGTGTCCATGTCGTGGAACACGGACAGAAATTAGCAGAAAGGCTGTGGGTGTTGTCCTTGATGTCTGTCTGTTTAATAAAAACAAACTAAAAAAAAAAAGAAATGATAAAGTGCCCTCAATTTTTCTCTCTTGCTAGTCATACTGACCCAAACTAACTCTTTTGCTTACAGGAGAAGAGGCGACGTAGATGCCTCCCCATCCATCTCCTCTTTAAAAACCGGAAGGTCAAGCACTTTTTAACCCAAGATGATACTTTATGGGAAAACAAGAGTGATGACGGGAGACGAAACTCAACCAAAATGGAGTGTCCATGTGTGGGATGGATTGCCAAAAGCCACCATAGATTCTGGTGATGTATGTGCTGTCACTTTGCGCATTAACGCCGTGACCTTTTCTTCCCGTTTCGGAGGCATTGCGGGCCGAGCTGCAGGGAAGGATGCATATGAAACCTGTCACAAGGGGAGGAAAGAGAGCCAGGGATCTCTCTCTCTCGGCTGCCGTGCCATTACAGGCCGCTTGGAATTAACTCCGAGATATTAAACACCCACGCCTTGTGATGAGGAAAGGTGAAATAAATAGGATGTAGTGATTTAGACAGAGAGCAGAAAAAAGGAGAGAACATTGAGTAGAGGACCGGGCTAGGGGGTGAAAAAACGATTGAGAGGAAATTGGTTTCACAACACGTGAAGGACCGGCTTCCCTCTTCATTTGTGTTCTTTTGGCTCCAGCCGTTACATGATGGAAATGGGCCAAAACACGGACCGGTGGCGCTGTCGCACCCCCACCAGCCTTGTCTCATTTTCAATGAATTTAATAGCATTTTTTCAGATTGTTATTTCATGCTCGTAACTCTTTGCAATACCATTTGGCTCGGCGTCAGCGTCAATTCGTCTTGCGCCGCCCTCGCCACTGTCTGAGCCGCAGACTGATGATGATTCAGCTTTATGGTTTTTGCTTTTGTGTTTACCACCGCGTGTCATTCTGCCTTTTGACACAGAATGAATGTTTGCACCAATCCAGTCCAGGCTACTGTGAAAAAAAAGTGAATTATCAATTATTATTATTGATTAATTGATGCAAATAAGTGCAAAGGTTAATTGTTAAAGTGTTGATTCCATTTACTGTTTATAAATTCAGAAAGCAGATTGTGTAGAACAACACTGAGGAATGAAATGTCCTTCTTAGCTCTTCCCGACTAATTCATTTTTTCCAAATATCAGTGCTTTATGTTAAAGCTTACGCCATACGAGACCTTTTCTCACTGCATCAATTGTAACGGCCAACTTGTGTAGGGGAGACAACTATTTTAGGGAAATATCATGCAGACTCATAGCAAGACATTGCAAAGCCTCATAAACAGTAAAAAAAAAAAAAAAATCCATTGGAGGAACTGTGTGTTCAAGGCTTCAAACTTATGCAAAACAGCAGGGTTCAGTTACGGACTGGGGCCATGTGATCATTTTACACAGAAAGAAAGAAAGAAAAAACCCCTTGGACGGACACGATGTTCCCTTGTCTTTGGAAAGAACGCTGCCCACCACATGTACTCGCTGCGGAGTTATGGAATCTTTACTTTGTGATGAATATTTAATGTGTTTTGGATTATTTCACGCTGTGGGCAACTCGCTCAGGAGGGAATGCAGGAACACTTTCATTGCTGCAGTTCTGGTGAGGTTTAATAAACTTGATGTGTATAAAATCCAAGGGCCTGGATGTGTAAGGAATGCAGGCGCATGCTGCGCCGGGAGAGCCCCGGTGTCCGACTTCCACAATAGCGAGCATATTAGGTTGGATACAGATGCTTACCCCCGGCCCACGGAGATGGCGAGCTGCGTGGTGGGAAGGCTGTGGGACTGAAAAAGGGCCGCTGCATGTCGCTGACTGGACCGGTCGGGGAGCAGCCACCGCGACACGCAGGGCATCAGGCTGCAGAAACAAAATGTGACACGTGCCTCATTCCCTTATGCCAGCCTGCGACAAGTCACCTCATAACTCATACAAGCGTTGCGGACGCAGGCATTTCAATTTGTAGCGATAGAGTAACCTCATTATCTCAGCGTTGGTATGAAATGAATTAAAAAGGAACCTCAGAGAGCTTTCTTCGCTGGCGCCGCCACCCTGCCGGTTACTGACACGAAAAGAGAAAGCCGGCCTGTAAACGGCTTTCTATCAGGCGGGCTCCAAAAATAAACCCAAGTCGTCGGTACCCCGAGTCTTTTAGAATGCATGAGCTGTAACCTTGAATTTCAAATGTGAACTTATAAACCGCATTTCATATTTGATGGGGTAATATAACATGAATTTTTTACTCTGCGGTGGGAGGGGGAGGCAGGCAGAGGTATGTATGCGCACGTGCTGCGTCCCCGTGAATCTCACACATGGATTTTTGAGAATCTGTAATGTGCACGCCGACCAGAAAGTGACCTGGTGGTAACGCAGCCCGGTGTGTGCATAATAAGCTCGCCTCTTTATGAGCGGTTTGGAAATTTGTCTTGTTGCGATACAGTTTAGCTGGTCGTTTGGTCAGAAGATTGACTGTGCAGCGTTATGACTGGCTGTAGCTGCCTTTGAGCGAAAACAGAGAAAAGCAACAAAGCAACAGAGCCTGTGTGCAGACGAACCAGCACCACCCTAACCTCATCTATTTGCAACAATGAATATGGCAAAATTGTCAATCCAAATGACCATTCATGCCTTTTTGTTGTGTTTTGATGCAACAAGGCTAACATCTCCTCCCCATGACACTGGTATCACAACTCATATCAGTGTCTCCACAGGAGGGTTTTCAAGCCTCCTACATAAATGCCACTGCAGAAATAGAGGCAATAAAAATGACCATTTAAATTCCATTCATGATGTGATGGATCTTCACAAAGTGCGGGTCACGGAGGGGGAGGGTGATTGTTTTCAGATGGGCATGAAGAAAAGATCAGCTTTCATGAGTTGGCTTTGTTGAAGTGGTTTCATGAAAAAAAATATGTGTATACTTTTTTTCATGACATATATATACATCCATATATCCATATATATATGTACATATATGTACATATATGTGTGTATACTGAATCTATATCTATATAACCACACACACATATATACATCCATACACATATATGTGCCAAGACTGCTTATCAACCCCAAAATGTCAAGAAGTATTAATATGTAACAACCTGCAGGGCTCTGCAGGACACCTGCCACGGCTCCGAAGAGGGAAGAGCCTGGTGTTATCGAGGCCTGGCAGTGTGACTCGCTGATGGTATCGGCACCGCCGACCGGATTCCATTAGGCGATGCCCACATCTGTGTCCACTGAACGTATTGGTCTGGTGCTGCACCGGGACTGGGGGGATGCAGAGAGTGATTGAACTGCACTCATGACACATGAGCCATCATCCACAATGCAAGGAGTCATATCAGTGTGCGCGCGCGCCTCTCACACACGCACACACACACGTTAGCTGGCTGCAAGCCCCTTTGCCGTCCTGCAAAGATTCAAGAAAAGGTGTCTTCCTTAAATAAACTGTACACCGGCTTAACAAAAAAAAATGTTTAGGATGATGGAAAATCCTTTCGAGCCTTTTTCCATTTTTATATCCCCCAAGTGCCAGATTCCTCAACACCAATAGGTGAGTCATTATATTATCTCTTTTCCTTTTATACACACACACACACACACACACACACACACACACACACACAGTGTTCCTGCTGATTTAAGCAGAACATTTGAATTGCAAAGACAGTGGCGGAAATTTTGGGCAGTGTGGCTGGTAGGGAGAACAAAGGCATAATGAGACAGCAGATAAAGGATAAATAATGAGGGGCAGCTCCTTCTTAAATGCGCAGGTCCTCGGAGGTCACTAGCACAGGTTTAAGGGGCAACGGGTTGTGCGTCTCCGCTGTTACTCTGCTAAGCCTCAGAGTTGCCAAGTCATCAGCAGTTTAATCAAAAAGAATAGATTCATATTGAGTGGAGGAACTCTCTGTCTTCAGCTGCTCCCCAAGCTTCTTGGCGCAGGCCTGAGAGAAAGAGTCCTGAGTTCGCAAGTGTCACACAAGCGGCCTGCAAGTGCCGTACTCCTAAAATTTCCAAGGTGAGAAAAGATTTGCACCCTGGAAAGAAAATTCAATTATAGCTTTGCACAAAGTGAACACAATAACTTGTGTTTTATTGGAAAACACTGCTCGTTGATATTCAAATGGAGCCATGATTTACAAAGTGAAGGAAAAGCTTTGCTGATGCAGTCTTACAGTCACAACCAGCCCTTTAAAAAATGAGTTTGGCATTCAACACTTTGGTCTATCAGCGAACACTTTGCTTTATTTAACAGAATTTAAACTGAACTGTTTTATTACCCAGAAAACAACAATTCCTTAATAGGTCATCTGAAATTTAAACCACAGCAACTCACTCGTTCACTCACTGACTCACTGACTCACTCCCACGTCACAATCAATTAAAGCAATGCATTCTCTGAAAAGGAAAGCGCTTCAAACTGGACAAACCCCTGGGCTCTGTGACACGGAAAAATCTTTCACACAAACATTATCCAATTTTCTCTCTTTTCTCCGCCACTCTCTCTCTCTCTCTCTCTCTCATAACAAAAATGTGGGCGTTCATTCATTTTCCTCCAGCTTACGGGCTCAGACTTCAGTTCACAGTTCTCCCATGCAGCTCAGACAAAACATATTGTGTATTGCCTGTTTAAGATTATCTCCAAGCGCCGAGCCTTGAAGACGCCGCCACGGAAAATCCTAATTATGCCAAAGGCACTATTCACTAACATTTAGTTGACAAAATGGTATTACATGAGCAACTGGGCTGAATATCTTTGACATATAAGTCCTTCATTGAAAAAGAAATACAAACCCCCCCAAAATGTACAAAAGAAAAACAGCAAAGAATTTCTGAAGAGAATTTATCTATCAACAGCCCATTTTTTTCTGTCTCCACCTCCTTTGTTGGTTCCTTTAATAGGTTGAGAAACACAAAAAGGAAAAAACTGAAACCTGTAGTGGTTTACTATTCGGTTTATTCTGAATTTAGTCACATCACGTCTAAATTCCGGTCCTTTTAATTACCCGGCGAACTGCTCAGCTGTTTGAAGCCTCATCAGTTTAAATATTTAATAAAGAGAGAAAATGCAGGAAAAATTACAGTAACACAGAACCGGTGGTGGAAGAAGCTCGCTAAGGAACATAGAATGCCTCTGTCCATATGGTCAGTTATGAATAATTTAGATGAAAAAATGCACATATTTAATATACTCTCTTTTTTAAATTGGTTTCACAGAACCACTGTAAAGACAGCTTGGACATTCAGGAGAATATTGAAGAGAAACCATCTGAAAACTATATGAGCTGTTTTTATTTTTTTCTTCCAGTGGACTTTCTGGGCCAATGAAAACATGCTGGTACACAAATCATAAAAATAAAAGAGAGTTTATTAGCAGGGGTGTATATGGTGTTGCTGTGCTGCTTTGTGTGTGTGTCTGTGTGTGTCTGTGTGTGCGCGCGTGCATCTATTTCCTAAAGCCTTTTAAGATTTAACACTCGGCGGGCACAAAACAAATGGCTGAATAAAAAAAAAAAAAATCAGCCTCACATAAGAGTGACCCACTGCTGAGTGACTTGCGAAGTTCATTCTTTCAGAAGTTGCCTGTTTGGCTCACGGCTGAGGGGAGAAACTGTCCAGTCATCCAGGAAATAAGAAAGCAGCCGCGTGATGAAGAGAGGAGGGTCTGTCAGGCGTCCCGTCCACCTGAGACTGAGATCATTCTTGGTGTTCAGCCGTCCGCTGACGGATGGACACACTCTTTTTATTGCTTTTTCTGCCCTTTGATCATCCCACTGTGAGCACACAGTATCTGCTGCCACAACACTGTTTGTGATACACGGGCGTGACCGCCAAGAGGCCCATGTTTTCACAACTTCGCATAAAGGACATTTGAACAGTTCAGTGGCCGAAATACACTCATTATTTGACAGAGTAAAAAATGTTACCAGTAGAGTTTTGAGCGAACTTTCAAAAGTTTATTGTTGGACACTAATACGTGGCCTCCGAAAGATGAACTAAATCAGTAAGAGAACAGTGGGAGCTGTCATTAGACATGAGAAACACTCCTCTTAAACCAAGACAGAGTCATATTAATCTGATTAAAGTGAGTTGTTCAATATGGAAGTCCAGCATTTCAAACTTCTGCTCCTTGGGCCTGAAGGTAAAAGCGTGAACAGGCCGTGCTGTCATCCTGCTAACTGATTCCCGTGAAATGAAGCTTGTCTGGCGCAACATAGTGGACGATCAGCAGTCTCACTGGCCCGACGCACAACAACAAATAATACAGTTGTCTGCGTCAGACGGCGTCTGTGCATTTGTGTAGGAGGAACACATCGTGTCGGAGACAGAATCCGACCCCGCCGGCCCAAAACCAGCACACCTTTTATTGACAAATGCGGCAGACAAGCGTCCTTCCAGGTGAAGTAGGTCCACACACACAAACCATACTGACATCGCCCCAAAAGCTATTGAGCTGTGCTTTGTGATAAGCACTCAACTGTTATTTAAAGCCGCAGGCCGGCAGCTCATATTGATCAAGGTGGACGGGGCAGGAAGAACAACCACAAATCAGCATAGGTACTCGAGAGAGTGACTGTATGTGCCACTCTCTCGCTCTCGACTTTGAAAAGTCTTCACTGCAGAGCGGCCATTACATCCACGTTAGAGTCGAGTCAAATTTCAACATTAAATCTTTTAACTGACATTCATGTTGTTTTTATTTTTACCCTAAAATTGAGCAGAGAAGAATTGTTGGCTCAATTGCGCCGACTCATTGCATTGTTTATGTGTTGTTTGCATCCAACTCTCTCATCAGAATGGTCCTCAGATGCAAAACGTTGCTTCGCTACATACACCTCGCTGCCTGTGGCATTCACTGAAAAATCAATGGAAAGGTATATCTCCTCAATCCAAGGCCATGTTTGCCTCCTGTGCACTACATCATGAGCTAATTAGTAAATACCGGGGGGCAGTTTAACTCTGACATGAATTCTGCATGTTCTGCAAACATCTCACCTCTGGCTACCATCTGGAGTTCCCTGCAATTAGAAGCTTATGTGTGTGCGTGTGTGAGTGTGTGTGCAAGATTTGCACTTGGTCCCGAGTGGAAAACAGAAACAGAACGGAGGAGGAACAGGATAACCGGTGAAGGTGATGGCAGCTGAAGTGGAGAAAAAAAGCGTACACAAAAACGGTCTCATGTCTTTCAATCAACATTTAATGTGCAAATGTACAAGCCACAAAAAGAACAATATGTATATCCAATTTTGAGAGCCGCATAACAGTGATAATGATAAAACATTGTAGAGTTTAATTCCATTTAGTTGACTTTTCTTCAATAACCATTGTAAAAAAATAAATAAATAAATAAAAAAGGAACAAAGTCCCTCCCCTGTTGTAGTGTGACAGTGCTGTAAGCATGTCATTTGTGCTCGCCTTCTCGCAACACACTGCCTGTGAATTCTGTGACATATTAGTGTGTCTGGCAGTGTGGAAAAAAAGAAAAACATCCAACACAGAGCTCCTCCATTTCTCTGCAAGAGTTCTCTCTTCACCTGGAGCAAAGCTCATTTCACTGGAAAATTGGCTCTAGCACTCAGCTCCCCACTCCCCCATTTTCTCCGCCTGCCTCTCTAAATTCAGCTGTTATTGTAGTGCCTTAAGCGCTAATCCAATTAGCTATAGGAAGCAAATGGAGCTATCTCTCATTTTTGCTTGTCACCTGCGTCCGGGAAGGGCTGAGAGGGAGGGGTTTGGGGGCGGGGGGGTGGGTGGGCGCAATGAGTTTTATGTGGATTGTGACTCCGGGGAATAAACGCATACCTGGCATGCAAATTCTTCAAGCCCGCAGACTGGAGAACAAACAGAGGGCAGGGAAAGAGGAAGTCAGAGGCAGGTCTTCACGTGTGGCTTTGGATGTTGTGCTTGTCCTTCGACACGTCGCTGGGGATTCATCCTCAACATTCCACCTCCCCGCACCTGCTGAAGGCACAGAGCGTGATGTCACGGTGGCTCAGAACAGTGTGGAGGCTGCATTCACCTGCAGACAGATTCATTTCAAATTATTATCTGGGTAAACCCAAATGCAAATGAAACTTTGCACGAAGAGCCATTGATGTCAAACTACTAACACCCATCGTGGACTGTTATTAACCAGCCACACTAATCTGGACAGCTCCCGGCAACCATTACAACTAGCCAGAGAACAATCTATGTTCAGCTTGCTGTCCTTGCTGTCCTCCCCAATTATTCTTTTAATACATGGCAAAGTGACTTTAGCCCGTTTCCCCCTTGAAGCATGAACATGGAATCACAGGCAGCAGCACTGCGGTCATCAGAGAGGGAGAGTCATGACTAAAGCGCAGAGTGTGTGCTGCATGTTTTCCGCCGTCCTACGGTGTGAGCTCTGTCCTGTTCCGACTGTCATAGGAAGTCCTTGCACCGTGCCGACAGACCTTGCCTTCAGTGGCGCCTGCCCTCTTTCACACCCCGGTGCCATGTCAGGATGACCTGTTGCTCCTTACCCCGAGCTTTGGAACTGTATATAGCTTTTTTGCCAGATTGGAACATGTTGGGTCAGGCTCAATTCTAACGAGGACAGGGCGCCCTGGAAAGGTCAGGTGAGGCTCATGACTCACTGGTGTCACTTTTTAAAAATGTACACAGAACTATTCTACAAATGTGTCTCGCGTATTATCTTATTATTCTGGACAGGTCGACCTTTCTAATGCGCCCTTGGATCGCAAGTGGGGCAACAGAGAGGCTGTTTGTGGCCAATCTGCAGACAGAGCTTCAATGGGAAAGGCTTAAAAGGAGACAACAACAATAAATAAATAAATAAATAAATAAGACAAGAATGGGCCTGTCACATGTAACTTATCAGATCTGCCAGCTAACAAACCACTATCAAACGCCGTTCTAGAGGATGCAGTGGATGCCGAGTTCCTTTATCAGCAGGGACGTGATGTGCTGAGATCAAAACTTAACTCCGGAGCAGTGTCGCACTTCATATCGTTTGCCTTCTTCACAAAGGAGGCTTTTGAATGCCTTCCCTTCTCATATAGTGACATTCCTCTGTTGTGTCAAGGAGAGAATTGGGTGCACCGGCTGCAGACGCCGGGGCCAGCGACAGTCTGATGTCTGTGGAGAGAGACAGACAGGCACGAGGATGAAACAGAGGAGTCTGATGGAGACCAAAGTCCACCTCCCCCATGCCGCCGCTGGCTGCCAATCTCTCTGCCGAAGACACTTGCTGCGGATAATTACAGTGCTGCTTGAAGAGCACCAGAGTTTCAAGCTAATGCGTAATCACAAGTTGGAAACCTGACATTAAAACTGAATCTCGCCATGTTCCGGGTTCAAATCGTTGTCCTTGGGGAAAACGCAACCGCTGAGATCATTGTGTCCCCGCCGACGTGCAATCACTCATTTGCTTCCCTGCAGCTTTGTGATTGCACTGCATGGGAGGGCTCAAAAACAACAGGAGGGAAAAACACACACAAAAAAAATCAAAACCCTCCACTCCCTGCCACAGAATTAAGACACATCAACTAAATACATAAGAGCCTTCGTGCTTTCAGAAGAGAGACATCCAGTGTGCAAAGCTACGTGCGAGCTGGAATGGTTTGCAACATTTGACTCAGTTGTTCAGAATGATTGAGTTGAAGTGCGACAGCGATTGCGGCTGATTGGCTGAACCAGGTCGGGATAACAAGTGACTCTGTCAAGCAGAGTCGTTTCATAGTCTGCATTGGTTCCCTGAGCACATCTCATACTGTAATTTGTAATCAAACAAAAAGGATTAGCTGTTTATGATCAACTGACACCACAAACACTCTGAGCTGTGATTACAGAAGCAGCAGCAGCAGCAGCAGCCTTTTAACAAACTGGTTCTGGAGCTTTCATATGCTGGGAGGCAGGGGATACGTAGCTCCCCAGAGTTCAACAACACAGCTTCTTTGTAGAGCTTTTTGTTCTGAGATGCACGCAGAGCCAGCTCATTAACAGTACACACAAATCAGGACAGGATGAAATCACTGCTGACAGTATCTCAGAAATATATGATTATAACTTCACTTTATGCTGGGCTGGACATTTATGATAAGTGGTAATAAATAAACAACAAACTAACAAATAAAAAATATTTATTATATTATATTATATTATATTATATTATATTATATTATATTATATTATATTAGCTTCTGTTCATTGGTCAACACGGTTTTGGAATGGTTTTAAACATTAGCGCTTTTGCCAGGTCACATGATTGCGCACCTGCCGCTGATTAGTAATCACCCTTGATGAGTTTGGCACGGCAGCTGTGAGCGAACTTGGTAGTTGTGGCCATTATGGCGAATTAGAAGCGGTTTGAGAGTGGAAACGGGAGAGAGAGAGAGAGAAAAAAGGAGAAGGTGTGAGAGATGAAAGTCATTGAACTCTGGAGACACTGGAAAACTTGTCGGTTCGTCAGTGTCTGTCGCGCAAAGACGCATGTTCCGCCGGCAACTCCGGGCCCGACGGCTCCCGGGAGACTGGCGGACCTGCCGGACCCGGGTCGCACTCGGAGGCAGGGTCTCCAGGTTCAGACACGGCAGCGGAGGTCATCAAACCGGGCGCCGCCGAAACCGGAGACGTTCGACAACGCCACGGTGGTCACGTGTCACCTCAAAGCAAGGAAAATGGAAGCGTCAAACACCCTGACCTGGTCCAGGACTCTTTTGCCAAGACTTCCCGAAGACCCCTCGTCTCAAAGTAAGTGTGAGCGTGTTTATACATGCATGCTGTTTTGTGTTACTGGATTGCAGTGTGGTACCATAAAAGGTTGGCGAGCGCTGGTTGTCACTTGCTATTAATGTGTTGTGATGGACGCGCACCTTTGCTTGTAATACTTGACTTGTTGCTGTGTCGTGACGGGAACAGCTGGCTGCCTCGTGCTGATGCTGGAGTCTGTACCTCTTTATTTGTTGTGATGCTCAGTTTTTGCTCACCGGATCAGCTGCTGCTGTTGTTGGGTTGTGACGGCTGTTAAGTGTAATTCCAGCTTTCACATCGCACACCCTGTTTTCCTTCCTTCCTTCTTCTTCTTCTTTTTAAAAAATTTTTTTATTATTGATCATCATCTCTGTGGTGCTCTGCTGTGCTTTAGTTGTCAGGTGTTGGGAGAAAACGGTGTTTTGTTGAAGTCACGTTGCCTTCAGCACGCTGGACAGTTACCCCTCCTCCTTTCTTTCTCTCAGCGATTGGAAAGAGTTTATGTATATGTTTACTTATACCAACAAAAAATAATCTTGCAATCTTTTATTAAAAGGCCAGAATGTAGAATGTGGTGTGATATACATGACATGTGGCCCCAGGCCAATTTTCCGTCCCTAGGGTTATGAGTGAGATTCTGCCCACGAGCCACAGTCATGGCACATCGATGCAACACGATCGTTTAGCTTTACATGAGTGATTATCACGCTCGGCTGAGTAACTTCAACAAAAATAAATTAGAGTGATTCTCCTTCGAGGCATCAGACTCCACTTGGGTCCATTTACATTTAAGCTGGAGTCCCGAATGGTTTCAAGGCAGAGTGTTAAAAATAGTTTGTAGTGCAGGACAATTAGGAAATGTGTTGGCCTGCTGTGTTGTTGCTTGTCCTCTTCTCACCCACCAGACATGGATGATTGTCACCCTCTTATTCTTGAAATGACCCCCCCTCCCCCCACTGTCCAAGTTGTGAAAGAAGCTACACTGTGTATACTAAACAGCTGTGAGCAGAATCTCTTCTGACGTTCCACATGAAAATGCAACGACCCTGCAGATCTGACAGGGAGTTCTTTTCTAATTTACCCATGCTGGCATTTGTTTTATCTATTTTTTTTTTTCTCTGCTCCAAACTGCAAAATTCTACTGCAGGGAAAATAAAACCAGTAAACATGTTTGCATATGGAGAGCTAAGATTGAACGCATAACATGAGGCAAACGATTTTGGTGCTAGAAGAGCCTGAGGGGGAAACATATTTTCATATTCATTAAGTGTGTGTGTGTGTGTGTGTGTGTGTGTGTGTGTGTGTGTGTGTGTGTGTGTGTGTGTGTGTGTGTGTGTGTGTGTGTGTGTGTGTGTGTGTGTGTGTGTGTGTGTGTGTGTGTGTGTGTGTGTGTGTGTGTTCCCATTTGGATCAGGCACATACTGTAAACTGTGGTGTGGTTGTGTTTGGAATGTAGCCTGGGACCGCTGTCACATGTCGTCTGCATCTTCGGCTCTGGTTCAGCCCTGTGCATGTGGGTGTGCGCACGCGTGTTTGTGAGTGTGTGTGTGTGTGTCCATGCGTGTGTGCGTGCGCCCCTGAAAAACCAGAAAACATATTCTTCCACCTACCTGTCATGGTATCTAAGCATGCATACGGCTGCAAGTTAATAGACTTTGACTTGAACACGACGGCACCACAATGCAGCACTCTTGGCAGTAAGGAAGCCATGGTCCAGTAACTTTGGCTCGGTTCTCAGCTGACAGTGAGGGGAACAAAAAACACACAGCCAGCCTTATGTACTATATACTTTCTAAATAAAGTAGCACATTAGGCCTCTAAAACAGCACAAGTTCCACACTGTCACTTCAGTCTTGTCTGTTGTGCTGCAGCGTCCCAGCTCATTGAAAACATTTTTTTTTTTTTTTTTAAAGAGAAAACGATTACCTGTGACTCGGAATTGCTGCATAATGGAAAATCTGTCGTAGAAATCCAAAATGCTCAGATATTATTTGGTATGCATTTAGTGCTTGTGAATGATGATGATGATGGTGATGACGATGATCACTGTGTCACATAAGCGGCTGTTTCCTTATCCTACGGATCATGAGTGTGCATTTCTAAGATATTATACTCAAAGACAGAAAGGAAAAAATATATTTTATTTACATCACACTTTGTTTGTGGTAATCGTTTGTTAGCAATTTTTTTTTGTCTGATCTAAAGAAAAAATAGTGATTAAAAAATAAAGCCTTGAGCCTTTTGCGGCCTCTCTAACAGGTCGCGCTCGCCTCTTCGGAGATCACAAGGTGCATAGGTCCCGTCTCTGGAGGGACGCTGCGCAAAGTAATCTAATTAAGCAGGTTTGTGTCAAAACAGTGATGCAGCCCCAGCCGTCGGCCTGCACCAGGTGGAGCACTAGGAGGATTCTGATTATTAGACCTTTATGTCTTTTGTCCGTGCAGCGAGCCCAATTTGAGAATATGAGCATATTTTCAAGAGAGCGCTCCTCGCAACCAGCGGCTCAATTATTCAGCCTGCCAGAGAGATGAAATGACCCGTTGGTATTAATGACTCGCGCCTCGGCGTGTTTGTGACTGAACGTAATGTGGTGACATTGAAGGAGTACGAGCATACATTCTCTGTGGTGAGGCTTTAAAACTCAAAGTTTAAGTTTGGCAGTCTACGTGTCCATTTCGCAGTAAAAAAAACAAAGCAGAAAAAAATAGTTTTCCCCCCAGTTAGACAGAGCAGTTCTCCACCATTGGCCTCCAAAACTGTCAGGTTAAAAAAAAAAAAAAAAGGTGTGTTTTTTTTTTGTTGTTTTTTTTTTTTGACCGCCTGCTTGACTAACATGCAACTCATCCCGGCTCATATCAAAGAAGTCCCCTGTCCTTTCTTTAATCAGACAAGATGCAACCTTGAAGCAATGATGTCCAATCGCAGCATGTTGAAATAAAACGAAGGGAGCGGCTGCATGAAAGCAAAGTGTTTTTTTTTTCTCAAGGCCTGAATTCCTGTGTGACTCTCAAAATATTATTTTATCTTTGGGAAAAAAAAACCCAAGCACTCTTGTTTGCATTTAAATAACTCACAGGCTACATTAGCAGCTGCTTAGAATTCCTGACGGCAAAATAAACCTTGTCTCCGCTTTAATTTAAGGTGAAAGCCCCCCTAATGAAGTCGAAATGATGGATCTCTCAGGACTGGTGCTGCCAGTTTTTTTTTTATTCGCCTCCATTAGACGGCCACTAAGCGTCCCAGTGGAAATGTTAATTACGGACTCGCGTGACTTTGGATGTAGTGGCAGCAAATGTGCGCGGACGGGCTCTGGTGGAGTAATCGTCTGCTAATACAAGAGATGTGTTGCTGCAAGGTTCCGGGGGCCAGTGAATAAGTTGCATTCATCAATAACTCGCCAGCCCAAGCTACGTGCACTGCCGGGTCTCTAAGGGCCGGAGCAGTAATCAGATTATTTGTCAAACATGCAGAGCTGCTGAAGGCATGAATGTACTGGTTCTGCTAATCTTGTATTTACTGCAAGGTGAATATTTATGAAGCAGAAAAGCGGCACTGCTACGTGGATACAGCAGTGACGGTGTGTAGGATCCAATTTATAGAGATGCTTAAATGTAATATGCTGTGGATAGTGACATGTTATCAAAACAGGACAACTTGTACATGGGCAACAAATGATTTGTAGGAAGCATCATGCAGTTTGACTGGTGGAATTACGTCTTTTTGCTCAAAATTCAATTTCCTTCTGGAGACGTGCACGTCCAGAGACAAATCGTTCTCCAAGAACTCCAGAGCCATTTTACCCACCTGTGATTCCTCTCCATCGACTCATTTAATGACTCATCCTTCCTACCCAAGAATTGATAAAAAAAAAAAACCCTCACCTGAACCCAATTTTATTTTATTTTATTTATTTTTTTGCCTGAATCATTTTTTCTTCCCTGAATCTTACAGAGGATTCTTTCCATTAGACTCCATTAGGCTTGTTTAAAGTGCCCTCATTTCTTTTCTGTACAAAAACAACAAAAATCGTGCTTGCTCTGCTGAGGTGTGTGGGCAGGAACCCTCAGACACTCCAGGTTTGACCTCTGATAACTAGTAGTTTAATGTGTCTCTTCTGAATGTGGAACCAGTGACGGTTGGCTGTTTTTAAAAAGGAAGATGAAAATGATCAGCTCGGTGAGCAGCATCAGTACTGGAAGATGATGTTTTACGTGAAAAAATTTATCTATATGCCTCAGTTTAATTCAGTGCCTGAGATGTAAAAGCCTCTAAGCGCCCTCTTAGATTTGAAGTTTCCTGGTTGGATTCTTGGAGAAGTTCTCCAGTGCCTGCCATTGCACCCTCTTCCTCTCCAGCTCTCTCTCAGCCGCACGCACTAGTCTTCGCTCCGCTCATTCGTCGGCCTATATAGACATCATACTGCGCACTCAGTCATATACAAATTGGGGCGGCTCGATGCGTGCACACACACAGGAGATTACGGCAACAAAAAAAAAAAAATCAGACGTCCTGTGGGATACCTGCAGCTCAGCTGCGTGCGTGCGTGCGTGTGTGTGTGTGTGTGTGTGTTCAGCTGGGGAACGCTGACTGCGGCTCCCAGTGATGTAGCTCTGCTCACCAGGCGGAGGTTCAGAGCCCGCAAAGTCAATTTCTGTCTACTTATTAAATCACCCCATGGCACAATCAGAGGCAGGCTGTTGGAAAATAAACATCCTGCTGATGGAGTGTGATAGAAGGTGTTAGCAAGGCTCCTGGGGAGGGGATTTCTCGGAGTGCTCTAGCACATGTTGACTCTTTGCTGTGATAGGGTGCAAAAAAAAAATCCCAGAGCAACGGCAGATTTTAGAAAGAAATATCATCATCATTATAAGATAAAGTACATTTCACTTTTTACTGTGAATACCAACATGAGTTTATAATATTGATAAAATGATGATGATGATAAATAAAACTTATGGAAAAGACACTTGATTTAATTTAGCATCCTGAGACACCAGAAAAATGTCTCCGGTGAACCCAGGAGTCCTCTGCCTCTCCTTCTTCGGCATTCCAAGCATAAAACAACTAATATTTGGTGCCCATTCCATTATGCATCTTTCCTTGAGCTGGAAACTCAATTAAGACGTGATTTTCACATCAATTTTCTCTCTGAATGCTTCCCCGGGAAAATGCCACAGGCAACTAATCTCGCGGTAATAGCAATATATCTGTTTTCAAGACTAAATATGCAGAGACACACTCACACACACACACATTCTCATTTCCCAACTACCAGATGTTTTGGTAGGTCAGATATCTGGCAGGCAATCAAGCCGAGGCCGACGGTCATGTGCACGTGCGCAGAGTCATACTGTAAATTACAAACTCCACGGTGTGAACGCCTCGATGAAACGACGGGAATTCCAATTAAATGCTCCACCAAAGTCAAGTTCTGCACTGCAAGTTGCATGTCGCAGCTCATTTGTTGATCGAGGCGGCGGCAGGATTATGTGACGAAATGAGCGCCGTAAACTGGAGGAGACAACCATCAAACGGAGGGATTAACCCATTAATTGTGCTTCTAGTGAGGCGCTGCAATGCACTGTGCAGCAATGGATGGAGAAGAGTAGGAGGAACATAATTTTTCCGTATACCTAAGTGCATTGAAACTGCAATGGACAGACATCTGTTTATCTGGCTGCTTCAAAATTACAGTGAAGGATTGACAGTGAATTTTGTGTCTCACAATGAGAAGATGACAAAAAATGTTTTATTTTACACCAAAGGCAGGCAGCAGTGCAGGCAGGCAAAGTGAAGCTCGTTTCCAAAAAATGATCTTTACCGTGGGCCACCCCTCCTTGACAAACCACCATTAATGCATCTGCAGACCACAGCCAAAGAGCCATCAGCAATTTCAGGGTCGACTTGCCATCAAACCGCATTCGCTGGAAAACCGGACATTAATTTGTGATAGTTGCTCGCAGGCTTCACCCTTGTTAAATGATTTATAGGGGCGTCCATTAAACCGATAATGAGGTCTGTGTTTAACTGCCACTTTACCGCGGCTAATTGTGAGCGAGTCCAAACGAAGGAGGCGTTGCTCGGGGAAAGACCTGCTGAACAAAACGGCTCCAGAGTTCCATTAAGCTCGATTCTCAGCTGTTGAACATGTCACCTTCCATCCATCCACATTCCTGAATGACTGAAAAAAGATGCTGTTGACCACTTGGCGTGGAGCATCTTGTTGAACATTGTCATTGCAGCTGAGATGAGATGCTGCCATTGCTCTGAGTGTAGCTTCACGCAATGTCATTCAAATGGATTCAGTCTTAGTTTTGGCCAGTCTCACTCCCAGAGGTTGATGTGTTTGCCAAGCAGAAGCGCCCTCGCGATATTAGCAAATCCACCGCAAACCTGGAGCGTTGAGCGGCATAAATATTTGAAGCACATTTTATGAGTATGAATGCTGGGCGCTTCTGCGCTTTCAGACACCGTAACTGATCCTGATCCCGAGGTCAGGCAGGTATGAATCTGATTAAATATATTTTAGCTGCACATTACTAAAGATTCCTCCACTGCTGCTGCTGCACAGATGGTAGAAACACAGTTCGCCTCCGCCTGTTTTCTTAACCCAAATTTTCATTTTTTGCACAAGCTTGCTCACACAGCATGGATATTTTTAAGAGGTCGCATACGTAGTCTCCTGGGAGCTGCCCAGTAGAACCAGTTATCTGCTTATTGCCCCGGCTGAGGGTCAGGTGTCAGTGAATTACGCGTTCTTGCTGCACCTCATTCACCCTCATTAGGCGGAAATTTCTCCCAAATGGTCAACCAGCGGGTTTGAATCTGACCCCTGGACCTGACAGTCTTATGCTCGTGCATCTCTTCAGGTGGTAATGTGTGTGTCTTTCCACATTTGTATAACATTTCAATGCAATACGCATCGTGATATAATCTTGCAACTCTGCTTGTGGAAGGCAATGTGGCAAGCAATTTTTAACCGGGACTCGCACTAAAAACAACCTAGTCCATTGCTCAACGAGGCCGCCGCCTGCAGAAAGAGCCGGCAAATCAGTGAGTTGGGGGCCCGGCATGTAACGAGATCTCACGACAATCTGATTAAGTTATGGTGATAGTTTGCAGTAGGTTTGTGCCTCAGGTACTGGTTTCCTTCTGCTATAACACGGCTTTGAGAGAAAACTAAGCCGATAAACGCGCAGATGCAATCGTGGTTTACTTTGCAGGGTCATGCCGGTTCTCTGTGAATGGCACCAGGCCAGGCTTCATTTTCTTTATGTTTTATTTCTCCTGTAGTGTTATTTAAAAGCCATGCGAGGAGCCCAACGTTGCTCTCCTCTGCCAGGTGTTGATCCCCTGGACTGCCTTCATGCAGAAGCCCCGATAATGAGTCTCCGGAGACCGGAGTGAAAGTCATAAAAGTTAATGTTCCTCGATAAACACTGAATAGCAGCCATCTGCCGAGCGCTTCCGGATTCATTTGGAAGGCGGAAAAATTATAAGGAGCTTCAAAAATGCAAATGAACAGGGGCGAACAAAACAAACTCAATCAACAACCAATAACGCAGCTGCTTCAAGGAGCGAGCGCGCCAGCCAGAAATAGGTTTCTGCTGCTTTAATTGGAGCAAATTAATGATTTAGCTGAGCATGAGCTGACTGAAGGCACTCATTGTGACTAATCTTCATCAAGCCATGCACTGATGGATGTGGAAATGTTAGCGTATGAATAAAAAAAGGGATGGAATATGTGCATATTTAGGTGTGGGGTGCGCTCCAACGTTCAACGCTGCTGTGTCTTTTTTGCTTGTAATTCCATTTGATTTATGAATGCGGAGATGCGCCGCTGCTGCCTGAGACCTCTGAGCTAATTGAAAGAGCCATGAGTCATTATTTGGTTGCAAAACACAGCGGCGGTGTTGTCAGAGACATCATTCTGCAGCTTTGGTAAATGCCGCAAACTGCAACGTTGGCTCTCTCACATTTCAGTTGTACTTGTATAGTTATACAATAAATTAGTTCCATTGTGCTGTTTTTTCCTCTTTAGCCTGCTGTTAGGACACCATTGGCAACAGGGAATGTGCTTCCCTGCCGATTTTCTGAACCATGTGTTAATGATCGTGATGGCTGTGTGAAAAACTGCAGACTTGTTGAGGGTGTAATGCCGCCTTCACACTAGGACAGCATGGTGCCGAGTAAGCGGTGATAGAAAATGGATGGACGGATGCTCAGAAAAGCAACAATATCTGAAATGGTTCCAAACACAGTTGCATTTGAGTGCAAAAGGGTCTATTTTTTTGTGTTTTGAAAGATCCGACCCTTGACAATCTCTATCGTAAGAAACTCTGTATTGTAAGATTCCAAGAAATAAACAACCAAGCATAAGATGTGATTACTTCTTTTAGTTTTGAACTTGGAATTGGCTCCACATCAGTTATTTTAATAATTGGTGTAAGCTGCATTGTGACACGCTGCACTACCCGGGCTTTCGATTGTCTTTTACAGGTCACAAGCATGAAATGCTTGAAGCTCCTTCAGTCACCTTCAACTTTCTGCACTTTTGGGTTTTTTTGGGGGGTCTGTTTTTTTTGGGGAATTGCTTTCACACTGTGAAACTTCAGAGGCACAAAAAGTGGCGTTTGATCGTACGCAGCCCAGGGGGCCGCTACGCCGGCGATTATGTGACTGAATGGCAGGATGAGGCGCAGAATACAGCTAATGCAGCGATTGGTCGATTTTTAATATCAGTACATTTGTGTCGCTTACCTATGATGTGTTGCGTTTGAAAAGATTCGTCGGGGGTGTATTCAGGTCATCAGCCCGCTATGAGCGCAGCGGAGACTATAATTGCTTTCCAAATTGCCTCTTTGAACAGCAGCCAAGTCAATTAGTTTTGGGATTGTGTTTCTTACAGTATCACTGTCCAACTCTCGCGGCTTGTCTGTATGAATTTTTTAAACCGGCATTGGCATTCAATTACATCTGTATTTATAAGGTGTCAGCCAGTGTGATTAGTTAATTATGTTTGCGCTCCATCAACGAGTGACTCTCTGGATGGATCCCTCCCACCCGCCTAGTGTTTCAAAATGCAATCCTACTCGCGTGCCGGTGTGGAACGTTACGCGGTTCACTGCTTTGTCTCAAACAATTCACAAGTGGAGATACAACCAGTCTGGAAAACTTAATTAAAGGCCATGAATCTAAAACCGCTTCATAATTAAGGTGTTAGGAGGATTTTTTCTAAATCTTTTTTTTTGTCTCATTAGGTCGGTGGTACTTTGAACGAAGCTAATAGCAGCCGTGTCAGCAGATAACGCAGCTGTAGCATAAATGCTCAGGACGTGCACTTTTCCAGGGGCTGAAGTACACAAAACCGAAAACGCAGAACTACTGTGCTCCATGTTTTGTCTTTTATAGTGATGGCATGAGATCAAAAATGCTGCAGAGCCCTTTATCAGAGCAGCCCAGCATCACCAGGTTGTGGTGCGTTGCATATATTTCATCAATGCAAAACATTGCTTTAGGATATCAGTACGACTTGGGTGTGACCCAACGGCGGTGGAGATTACGCCGCCTTTGAGTCATCGCAGCCATTATGTTCCAAGTATTTTCAAGGTATTTTTTGATATACTGTTGCATCACCCGCCTCACCGAGCACTGCGCTTGCTTGTTGTTACGTCAAGTCTTGCGAGTCAATAGCGTTCACGCTGCTCGACGGATAACATCTGTCAAACAGCTGCAGTGCAGAAACCCACTTTTTTTCCATCAAACACGTGACTTTTCCGCACGTCCCCCGCTGAGCCGTGGATGAGGCAACACTCGTGAGCTCACATTACGGTTTTGATATAACGGTTTGTTTTTGAAGCGGTTTTGCATCGGCACAAGTCGGACCTTCTGCTCATGAAGAAACACTTTGAAGAGTTAATCCCAGCAGGAGCGGCTACTGTATTGTGGTAAATGAGGTGGGACATATTCTGCCTCGCCATCTGTGCAACCCAGTCAAGACGATCCGCCCACCCTCCAATCATTTTACCCTTGTCAGACGTGCAGTAGTTTGCTTTACGGCTGTATTGAATCATTCTCGGGTTTTTTCTTTCTTTTTTTTTCTTCTTGTAAACAGTTTTAAGGAAGTATTTATTTATTTATTTACTTATTTGTTTGTTTTTTTTCGGTTAATAGTCCTCAAATTCTCACTCACAAGTTGTCTGAGGCTTTTTGACTTATGCTGATTCTGCCGCCTCAAATTCACACATTCGGAGAAAAGGACAAACTGAGCAAAGAATATGTAGATGCAGCCACGCCGACGCCTCCGCCCTGCTGTGGCCTGACAGAATCATTTCGCACGAGTGGCAGCCGCGCCATCAGAGTGCACGTCGCACACAGACAGGGAGCAGTCGGTGTCACCCTCCCTCCCCTCCCCAGAGGAATCTGTCAAAACAACCGCTCCCTTCAAAACAAGTCAGTCATACTTATGGATAATTCTGGGAAGAATAAACAGCGCTGATTGTTATTTCTTTTCTCCCCCCCCACCCTGAAATATTTATAGCCGGCGCTGCCTGAGCTGTGAGCACCGCAGTGCTTCATGACAGATCTTCACTCCTTCCACATCTGTCAACACTATAAAGTGTGCAGAGGACGACGACGGCTGCTGCTGCTGCTTGTCTTGTGCGTCAATACACCAGCCTGCTTTCCCTTGAGACCCCCAGCGCGCCTTTCACACCATTAACGATGTTTCCTGGACAAATGTGATAAACTGAGGGGTGGCGGCACAGTAACTACTAGCGCCCACACACCCACCCACCTATCCAGGTTCTTGAGGGGGATGCTACTCTGATACACTGTGAAATCGATTCCGCATAGCTGTGCTATGATCTAATCTTGTCGAGCAAACCAAACTTGTCCCACGGAGAGAGAAAAAATATTGGACTGTGCGGTTTCCTTTTGCTCTTGTCTGTTCTCAAAATATGCAGAAATAAGTTTTTGTAGAGATTTATATAGAGTCTGAAAATAAACAGCCACTGACTATTGACATTATTGTTTAAAAAAGCCAAAGCAACGTTTGAAATAAAATAGATATCACAACAGACGTCTTATTTTTCTTCCGATGACCTTTGAGACTCTAAATCAAAGTCTCCATCCTCCAAGTTGTCTTCTGTGGGTCCTGTCTGCATTCACAACATGCTGCCACTTTTTCAAGAGCAATCGAAATCACCAAAGCTCACAACATGAAAGAGTGATCAAGTCGGTCTGCAGCATGTCAGCGGAGAGTTGCCTCCCACTGGGTTATGATCGCACACTTAGTCACTCAACGCCATCAAATATGATACTGTACAAAATAACAAAAAATAAATAAATGTGTAGAAAGACGAGTGGCCCCAGGCTGTTATTTTAAAAGAGGTTTTGTGAGTCCAAATGCAGCGATAAACAGCCGTCTGGAGTAGTTTTTGAGGGTTTCCAGGACTTGAAAGTTGGTATCAATGCAGGGGGGAAGCAGTCATCACTCCAATATGAGACCCGGCTGACCTGCCTGTCACGTCGCTGACGTTTGACTGATCTCCGCTCTCTGTGGTCTCCGCTCCTTATGTTTATCCAGCTCCTCCAAAGCCGCAAAGTTCCTCATTTCTCATGCTGAAAGGGAGGCTGGATTAAACCCAGATCAGGCAGGTCGATGTAAGCGCGAGCTTATACCTGCTGCCGGGCCAAATCTGGGAGAGTTCAGGGAGAATTCCTTTGTCGTTGTTTTTTGGGGTTTTTCTTTTTTTTTAGGGGAGTGGGAGGCTTCTGTCGACAGCATTTCAATCCAGAGTTTTTCCATTGTCCCAAAGAGAAAGAAACAAATAAATCCTGATGTTTGAAAGCCAAACTGACCAAGCTTCCTGTGATTGTTGTGCCCTGACTTGTGCAGTCACTTGTGTTGAAGTCCTCCATAGAAAATTGTTAAAACGGTGACCAAAGACCAAAGCATGAAACTATTCATTAATATTTCTCTTCTGTGAAAGCTCCCTGATTGATGATGCCATTGCACAGGTTTAGCCCTCCTTGAGGCTGATTTCACAAGGCAAAACGTATGCGTTGTACTCTATAGACTAGCTGTGGTTTCTATGAAAACATATTGTCAACATAACCCAACCTTCATCATCTGCTGCTATTGTTTAAGTCATCTCGTTCTGCCGAGCTGATGGAAACTCCTGCTGCACTGCTGGTTTCCGTCGCGCTAAAAGGCCTGATTGAAAAATCAGAATCACTTCACAATGAAAACACCAATTGCTCTGATAAGAATAGCTCACTGTGAGAGACTATTAGACACTGGAACAAATGGCTTCACATAATTAGCACTATAAGTCCTCCAGATAGGTTCTATTCTAAGATAGGGGTTTAATTGTCCAGAGTCTGATTGCTAAGTGAGACGATGTCCCCCCCAACCCCCACTATCACTACCACCACCACTTATCACATTAACGGCTATGAAAAGTGGGAGAGCATTTATTAAAGGTGGGAACGGGTCATGCCAAAGGAAAACTCTTTATCCGTGGATGAGCGCGTGGGGCAACGCGAAGGCCGAGTAGCTGAGAGAGTGTGAGAGTGAAATAAATGGGACATAAATGACAAAAAAAAACAAAAACGTCTAAACTTGTCGCGTGCTGAGGGGAAACGAGGACGCGGGCAGTGACAAACACAGATGGGGAGCTGAATGCACGAGGATCGGACGGGCCCAGGTGTATTTCATGCATAAATGGCCGTCATGTATTATTCATGAGTTAAAAAAAAAAGTTTGAGTATGGCTGCACACACACGCACACGCGCATGAGCTATCACATTTCTGCGCTCATTTATAGCCCTCCTGCCACAGCCTGGCTGGGCCCAGATAACGGTGGAACCGCCGGGAGGGCAGACACAATGCCCCCGAAGAGTAATACAGGCCGCCGTAACAGCCGGCGAGGGACGTGGTAATGCAGGCAAACTGGAAAACTCTTATCAGAAATGCCGTAGACTTGCAACACAGTTGAGTGAGAGGAGTGCGGAGCGGCTGCCAGGCCTCACCCGATAACGCCGGAGACACTCTGCGCCGGTCTTTGCACTGTTGGAAACGGAGGAATATTCACCGAAAATAATTTGGAAAGGAGGGGAAATGTATTGTGGGAGGTGCTATAGTTTTCATAGTGAAAGAGAGTAGTTGGGGTTAGTTGCAGGTCCATTGCAGGGCTACACAGAGAGACAAACATCCAGCCAAATATGACGTGAGCTAGAGGGAGTTGTTTATATAAAAATAATAAATGGTCTAAAGATGACGGGCAGTGTGCGCACGTCTCTCCCGTCTCTGAGGATCGCTGCTCCGCCCAGTCCCTGAATGCTGCTGTTCTGCTCTGTTCAGGGAGACAAGCAGATGCAGCGCGGCCTTGGATGCCGCAGGGCCTCTTGTTCCCTCCACGGAACAGACAGAACTTATGCTTCCGTCTCAAACGTGAACGCCGTCACTCTGACTCGATTTAGTGCAGGTCTTGTCTGGTCTGAGCCAGAAACCTAAATGTCTGTGTTGTACTAAATCAGAACATATTTTGTGACCAGCAAAAAAATAGAATAAAATTACTCCTCAACGCAGGCACCAAGAGCACAAACACTGGAGAGGTTCCGTGTTTGGCAGAGTTGATTTCAATGTCTCCACTCTGAGAGGCAGTCAAATGTGAACCTATGTCGAACCCTTCTGGCATCACTAGATCAACTAATTCTGTCTCTGATCCTGCTGTAAGTCATTTTGACAGCCATGGAACGAAGGTGAGCTATGACTTTCTTCACTTTCATAACCAAGTAATGATGTGGCCTCAGCAGCCATGGCTGGCCACTCATGTGGCCAGAGGCTTTTATTGGTGAAAGGCTTCTCTAGTTTCTTGACTTGGGATTGGAGGGAGACTAGAGCCTGAGGGAACCCGATTGTCAAAAAAAGTAACTCACTTGTGAAAATGTATGTAGGTAACAGGTAGATGCATGTGAGCTCTTCTGGTCCACTGGTTGTCTGGAGAATAATAAGGGCTTATGAAATGCTACCTCTTCGCTTGGGAGCATTCCATTTTGTTTGTTTCTGAGTCTGGTTATTCATCCACGGTGAGGATTAGTGCTGCTTATTTGCGTCTATAGAGACACAATAGCTGAAGGTTGATCGACTATGCTTGGACTGTGAGCCCAAAGACCTTCAGGACCAGAGGACCCAGAGGGTCACGTTATTTTACTTCTCAGTGTCACAAACTATTGGAATGCTTCTGATACTTTGAAATATTTCTGACAATAGGGTGAAAAATATATAAATATGTGAATGTGTGTGTGTTCTTCATAAATCCAAATAAGGGTGAAAGGTTTTTCCAGTAGCTTCTTGTCATATTTTCTCTTCTAATTATAAAAAAAAAAAAAGAAAGTTTTATAGTCTCCTAAAACGACTTACTACAGGGATATGAAAAGCAGGATCCTTCCTTGCGTTGGGACAGTTGAACCCTGAAGGCACGAGGCGGGTAAAAGACCAGGACATGACCGGCAGTTACATGTTGACAAGCTGCAGCATAAATCTTCAGAAGTCCTTCAACAGATCACATCACTTCACTCAGATTTGTTGCTGACCTATAAAACTACTGGCCCTGTCTCCCATGGGACATCTGTCCACACTGGACTGTTTTATATATAGCATGAGGTTGGATGCTATAGGCTGGAGGAGTTGGCCTCTAATAACCCCACCCAGTTACTAGTATGAGTCTCTTTTTTTTTTCTTCCTGAAATCCACTTTAATTACAACCAAGATTGAGCATAACGATCCAAATCTGCAGTCAAATCTGCAAATTCTCAGCTGCAAAATAAACAATATACAAAGGTGTGTGTTCATGCGCGTTTTTCATTACCAAACAAACACTGTTATATTTAAATATAAAAAATTTCACTGCATTCCGTAGAATTGTCTTGACCTGAAAATCCACCTCTTCGGTTGTTGAGATTTGAGTGGCAACTTCTGTGCAGATCAAGCAGCCAAACAGAAGTTTTGCCTTTTTGCTTTTGTTTTGTTAGCTGAATGTGAAACCTTCAGCCCATCTTCAAAAAGAGGGACTTGAAACATAAAACCTTGAGTCAGCACGACCGTTGCATCCATCTCTCAACAGACGCATAACGATAGCCAAAAATTTCACAAAACCTCTCTTGACTCGGCCTTGACAAATTTTATTTTTACCTTGGCGCCAATCCTGAGCCAGTTTTTTCTGACTGTTCCTTCAAACTTCAGCTCTCCGGGGCTAATAATACAGATAAATGAATGCTTTCACACTCGGTGCATTGTGAATCTAACCTTGTGAAGTGAAAGGCCTGCGTGGTCGGCAATAAACTAACACTGAATTTTTTTTTTTTTTGTGTGTGTGTGTGTGTGTGTGTGCGCACGTGCCTGAGTTTCAGTAAAACAACTTCAGATGTGCAAACTTTCGCGGGTCTCATAGCGGTGCTGAGGGAGAGTCTGAACTTTGCTCGCCTGCGCCAGACGTAACAGGAGCCTTGCCAAGTTTCGCAAGAGAGCGGGAGGGAGACGATTAGCGCGTAACCTTTCTTGGTCATCCAAACGTATTAGTGTGACTGGATGTATTTCCATCTCCCCTGTTTGCCTGCTCGCTCACCTCACTGACCCCTTCTGTTTAGAGCCCCCGCTGACCTCGTGTCTCAGCAGAGACTCAATTTAAATTCCTTCTCATTTCCAAAGCCCTCATTAAACAGGCCCGCACGCAGCTTTTTGCAAGTGTATCAGGAACACTCTGCCACCCACAGACTCGGCTCCTCTCCCTTCATTAAGGAAAGTAGAGCACTGGACCTCATGGCGGACCGGAACTTTCTTCTCAGAGGCCGCATCAGTCTGTTGCTGTTCAAAGTGCACAGAACCTGAACAAGGTGACGCAATCTGGTCACCTTCTATGGAAACGCCTGCCTGGGCCGACGAAGGAGCTACTGGGCTCACTGGGCTGCTTTTCAAGTGGACTGCTGATTTATTTAACCATCTTTTCTGGATTGTTTTGGATGCACAGCTGAAGACCGAAAGGAACATTTTGTGGAGATGGCAGTGCATTCATACAATGCTCTGTCGTGATTATTCACTGCAAAGTTTCCTTTGACAATACAAGAAGACTGTTGAATTATTATTACTTGCAGTGATGTCCAGTTGTTGGACATTGTCATGTCTCCAAGTTTTGGTTTCTGGCTGCTTTGATTTATTGCACTGCAAAATGAAAATAGAGATTGTAAAACACAGTCCAGCTCAACTTAGTAAATTTACAATTGCTGCCTCATCACTTTCCTGCGGTTTCCAAATCTGCGACAGGAAATGCACAGCAAGATATTTTGCTTTTAATGGGCACATTAGGATGGAACATGTCCATTTTTGGTTTTGTTAAGGTGCCCTGAGGAGGCAGAGGTGACAAGGGTGACGTTGTTTGACAAACAAACTACCAAGTGCAATGCAGTAAATATGCTCGCTGGTCTAATCTTTATACCACCTTAACAAATCATTATAAAATGAGTTTCTATTACAGTGTTGCATTATTGCAAAGTATTGTCTTTACTCGGCTCAAAAACTGGATAAGCTTTCCCCAGAATCAGATCAGTGCATCTTGTACCCGCCGACTTCCTCCTTCAACAGCCCACGCCTTACTGCATGAGGCGCAGAGTCGCCGCGAGGTATATGTCAGCAAAGGAGCTGTTTAGCGACAAAAAAGATGGGAGCTTGTCAAAAAAGACTGAGAGTGCGCTGGAGTTTTGTTGTCGTTGCTGGTGCAGAACAAAAAACATCTGCAGTATTTATCATTCGATCAAGATGGCCGGTATTGTTCACTTTCCCCCCTGCAGCTAGAAAGCGTATGTTGTTTCTCGAAAAAAAAAACAACAGAACATTACTGTAAGACCGGAGGAGAGAATTTCCCTGAATTTAAAATTGTGAGACAGACCTGTAGGAGAGTGTTTGTCATCCCTCTTTCGGTTTTTCATCATTTTGGTTGTCAGTGCTCAGTTGGCAGGCTGATTAATATCGATCTCAACAGCAAAAATAAATATTGCATTGGAAACGCGTCATCCACGGAACACGAATGCAACAACAAACCGCTCCAGACTGCAGGGGTGCTGAGCAGAGCGCCTGGTTGACGTCATATTCTGTATATTTTAACTTGCATATGGTACCTTCCTGATGCCAGAGTGAAGAGGAAGCTGTTCCTCAGATCTGAGTGCTCTTTGTGCTCTTTGGGAAAGCGATGTGAAAATCTCTGAGGAGCAACATGCGCCGTAATTACCGACGTCTCTCATTAACCAGCTCGCTGCCTAAATGTTTTACAGTTTGACTGATGAGCTTCTCGGGTTTGTACCAACGAATGAGGGGCAGAGCCAAGACAAACAGCTGCAGGTGGTTCTGTGATTAATTAAGGAGATATTTTGTTTCCCACCCATTGGAATAATATAAGCATGACTTTTTTTATATGCCTTCATTTTGAATGTAACAGCCTTGTAAGCCGACCCCATCTTTCCCGTCCAGTTCTTTCAGATTAGTAACCCTCCCTGCCCCCCCACCACCTCTTGAGCAGGTGCTCACATCTGTTGGGGCTTTGTCAAGATGACAAATCCTTGATGACAAATGTGATGTTTTACTCTGAGACGCTCGGGAAGGGAAGGAGCGCAAAGCAGGGATGACGTTATTGATGGCGTGCGATGGGACATTGGCATTTTTTGCACCCTGAGCTGGATTCTCTCGTTGCCCGCTCCCTAACGACACAACTCCGCGGGGATGATGTCGCACTTGACGCGTGCCCAGCGCCAACGTAAATGCCTCTCCACTTGATGCCCCTCCTGGGTGTGAGAGCCGCCGCCATTCTCCCCCTACTGCTTTAAGCTACCAGCCCCCAACCAACTCCCTTCCCCCACGTAGTCGCTGGCCTTTACGTTTCCATGGCAACAGCGAAAGGAGCTGGTGTGAGGCCGGAGTCACTCTGTTGATGTGCCGAAGATTAATATAGACGTACGATGAGCTCCATAGAGAACAGTGAGGGAGGGGGCCATTGTATGGTGTTGATGAGATAATGAAAGCCCTGCCGACTTACCTTTCACACCCAGGTGACTGGCGGTGGATTAGCATCAGCAGTCGCTTTGACAGTTGATACATGTAAAATTAGACCTCCCCACAGTTTAATGTGAGGCGCGACTGGACTTCCTGGAGATTTGAGTGTGACGAGACTTGGTTGGACATCCACAAAGTGCTTTTGAAACATGAAGGAGCACCTGAGGCGATGGAGTCAGAACAGCTGTTGAGGAATCGGCCCCGCACCCTGCTCATTGTAGTTTCTCTCCAAGTTTTGCATAACAATACCTGACAGGGCGGAACAAAGCAATTGATATCTCATTTTAACCTATTTTTATTTGTCTAGAGCGCTATTTTACATGCTGAGTCAAAGGTACGGCGAGGAAAAACCTTCAATGATGCAAAAGAAAAGAAAGTCAGCGTTGTTTTACACTCGTTTTCCGCCTTGTTATGGTGTGTTTTTTTTCCTGGCTGTGTTGCCGCCTGGAACAGTTTGACTACTACAAAACTGTGTTGACGGGGGATGGCGCGACCCCCTTTCTAAATTCAACTTCAAAGGACTCGATTTCCAAAAACTTGGGCCGCACGATTACCATAGAAATGACAAATTATCACTGGATCTCCCGCAGCATTTCACCCAGCGGACCTCCAGCGCGTGTGTAGTGAATTTGAGAGCGATTTCGCCTACGGTCACAGTCTGATCGTGCCTGTGAGGCGGCTGCCTTCAAAGGGAAATCACGGCTGAAGTTTAGGTAATTAGAAGGAGCGGCTATCTACAACAGGCATCGTCACACAGCGGCAGGACTGCTGAAAGCCGCCATTCTTTGGTCTCCTCTCTCCTGCTCTCGTCGCTCGCACATATCAAAGAGAATTTCAAGGGTGATTAAAAGTTAAACCCTCCCTCCTCCCTTAAAGCGGGAATATCAATGCGCTTCACTTTTGTGCCACTACAACTGCTAATTCCCATGACGCTTCAGGTGTTGTGGCTTCCGAAGGACCTTTTGCACCTCAGTTTTTATTTGACGTGAAATGAAAATGAAGTTTTAAGTGGGGGGGGGGGGCGTAGTAGAGGGGCACAACTGTCTTCCCAACCTGCCGATACGCTCGCGTTCCCCAGCCTGAATGAATTCTGACGTCGCCACAAAAACAAACTCTTCCTGCAGAAGGTGGTCTGAGTCAGCACAGCCGACGTGGCATTTTCGATTTCGCTTTTCTGCCTGCTTGAAGTGATCATAAAATCTTTACCGGAGGCCAGAAAAGTCACGATAGGTATTTTGTATAAATACTTCAGTATCTGAGAGAAGGGTCTTGACTTCTCTTTGGTGATAGATCATTGTTTCATGATCTCCTGGCAACCAATTTGTTATTTTATTATCTCTACATAAGAAAAGAGATGGGGGGTGGGATGTGTTCTCACTAATAAGGTTACATCTCTGTCAGTGTTCTGTGTTTTTTTGTGCCAACATGGGAGTTTAAAAAACACAAGAAGATTAAAGGTTCCAAAGTGTCATGTGTAGCTTTTTTTTCTGTGAAGAAAAAAAAATCCCCACAGTTGACTCGCTTTAACCAGCTTTTCTGTCGTCACCGCTGTTATTTCACACTCGTCTCCACACCAGCAACACAATTTGCCCCTTATTTCCACCTCCAGTTGCAGCTCTCAGGCCTCTTCTTGTTTTTGGTGGGTTTTTTTTTTTTTTTGCGAGCTGTGAACTTCAGTCAGCCCTTCAAGTCTGAAGGTGAATCCCCTCCCGCTTTTAGAAACATCCGATACGTTCGACACGCGTCTACACACTGGCGTTCCTTATTTATCCCCCCCCCGTGCTGAGCAAACACGCCGCCGTGTCCCAGCCGCTCCTCGTGTCACGGTGATGAGAAGGCACCTGCTGCCTCCAGCGGAAACGCAAACATCCCCCCCACCACCACCACCACCACCACCGCCGCCCCCCCGGCCAAACTGACAACCCACCTCTGCATTATTCACCAGCGCAGCGCTAATTCAGCCGCTGCTTAAAGTCTCGGCTTTCTGTGCCACTGGCTAAAGGGAAGCACAGGACAGCTTACCTGGTCCCCATCTCCCAGTCTGCCTCATTCTTCTTCTTCTTCTTCTTCTTCAAAAAAAAAAAAAATCCCACTGTCAATTCATTCACGACTCCAAGGCTCTTCTGTCTCGACCGACTGGTTTGCTGACAAGTCATGGAGCTGCAAAGACTTCTCTTCTTTACCGACGATGAATTCCTCTCAGGAGTGCAGCAGTAGCTGAGCGAGAACGTATTAAAAGTGTAACACCTGCCGTGCGCTCTTATCTGTGCGTGGCCACGTTTCATTTGTTCACACCTTGCACAATTGAATTGGGCTGCTAGAGTGGTTCTTGGCGGCGGCGGCGGCGGCGGCGGCTGGATTCTCAGCGGCTCTCTTTACCTGGCTGACTCGAGCAGAATGAGCAACATTATTGCTTGGCCTGGTTCCTCCGGAGCAATGCTAATGGAACCATCAAGTGTGCTCCGTGGGCTGGAGGGCCGGACTGATGTCAGTGTGGGGAATCCGGAGGAGGGAAGACAATTACAGGTCAGCGCAGGATATTGAGAAGGTTGTGAGTGGAACGGTGGCGTCGGGTTACACCTGTACGTAGTGAAACTTGTGCCATGATGAAATGATTCGGTGTCACACCAAATGGACCATGTCGAGGAATCCAAACCTGATTATTGTCTTTTGCGATCGTGTGAAACTTCATACTTGAATTGGGAAAATATGTGGCCAAGGAGTTAATGGGAGACTGTACGTTTATGCAGTTTCATTAGGTTTGTCTGGGTGGAGACTCGGCTGTGACGGAACACCCTGAGTGTCTCCTGATCCAAGTCTAATGCTCGTTCTTAAAACTGTGACAGCCAAAGAAGTTCAGCACTAGAACTCTGACTTTCTGAGAAAGCTGTGACTCAATTAAGACTCAACCTGTCCTCATCTTCTAAAACCTCAGAGTGGTCGAGATCGACTTTAGCCCCGTGCTCCGTACATGTGTGTCTCTCCACTGCTGAAAGTCTGCATGTTGAAGCCTGCTCCTAAGTAGCGTCCTCAGCCGTTCAGGCCTGTAGCTGCGTTCTAATCTGCCAGAATACTGAGAGCTCAGCTCTGAGACCCGGCAGGCCGCGGCGCCTGCAGCTCCGCCGTCTATCAACACGGCTTAGATGGCTTTGGTTGCTCATGATCACACGTCCCGCCTCGATGGGGGGAATTTTCAGGGATGTGTGAATCACCAGCATGTTGAGTTTCACCTCCTGAGCTGCCGAAACATCATGAAGTTTCTCTTCTATCCTATTCCCAACACAACTTGCGATTCCTCTCCGTTTGATCATTCATACGTTCACGTCTCAGATTCTATTGGTATGACAATGTAAACATGTAAGAAAACCACCTGTGTATATAAGCTTGTCATCAGTTCATGATGTCAAATCTGTCATTTTACAGAATTAATTCACGAGGTGCAAAACAGTAATTTGTTTGGATGCGAAATGTTTTTCTTGTCTATATACTTCATTCCTCGCATTGTGATCAATTGTGAGGTCAGGTCTGCTGCGCTGCTCACTCGCAGGAACACGACCGAAGATGTTGCCCTGCCAACTGTTATTGTTCATGAAAATCCACAGACCAGCCTCCCTGTGTGTGTCTGGACACCACTGCACATGTCACGTTACATGTTACACGTTCTATATGATGCACATGTCCAGAAGGGTCCTTATGGTCACACTGTTTGAACGAATAGCACTCACAAAAGCTCAGCTCTTTTCTTCTCAGCGTTGATTTAAATCAGGTAAGCTGGCCGCATCCGGCAACATCTCCTGGCGATGCCAACAAGATGCAGAAGGGGATGTGAGAAGAGCGGCACAGGGGCTTTGCTGAGATTATCTCCGCAGTAAGAGGTGATGGAGGATATTTCTCTCCCCCTTGTCTCGCCTTTCCTTACCTGCATGCTGCTACTATTTTGAGCCTCTGTAATGGGATGGGGAACAGTGACAAATGGCCTCTCTTACTGTATATAGGCACATCCCTCTGACTTTGCCACTGCCCTTGACATTTACCGCTGGGGTACCGGCGTTCACTACGATTTGGCTCGTAATGGCGGCACATTACAGGAGGTCGGCCTTTCCTTTTTCTTCCCTCAGACGCCCAGCTCGACGTCTTTATCTTGTTTTTTTTACTCTGCTGCAAGTCTGCTGTTGTGGATTGGGGGGGTTAGGTGCATCCTTTTATTGGTATAGCGGCTGCTTGCTTGTTTATTTGCCACCCAATGAGTTTCGGTTAACGTCCACGCATTGGTGTAATTTCCCAAAAACGCCTCATGCATTGGTATCCATTTGTGTTATCTGCTTTTCCCCTACCTGGATCTAATCTCTCACCGGTCTTTGCGGTTTCCGCCCGATTCATTCAGATTCCTATCGCGGCGCCGCGGTTGTGCTCCTATCTCGGTACAGACCAGTGGCAGCAGTGCAGAATCTTTCTGGGGTGCCAGGCTGTTTTGTAAAGTGGATTTTATTGAAAGGAAACCAAAAAATGAATCTGATTTGATTGTGGCTGTGGAGCATTTGGCAAAATAATAACCTGTTTCATTCACTGCAAGCTGCCAAACTCTATACACTGCTTGCACATGTAGCGCTGTGAACAGGGTAATGGCGCCTGCGTGGCTGTCGTCACTTATACAGCTATTATCAAGCTCACTGGTTTCCCTCTGCCATTAATCACAAAACCCTTTAAACCTTTGTGTTGGTGTTTCACTGCATACTTAGTATCTGCACAGCATCAGGTCGTATGTGTGGACATCTAGAGAAAATTTTTAATTTTTAAGGGTCACTTGCCTCATTTCAGTACAAGCAGACTGTCTGCTCCTGTGTGCACGCTGGAATATCGTCTTTTTTTTTTGGCTTAAAAAATAGCAAAAAGAATGTTTTCCCTCCAATTACTTGCTCTGCAAACACAAAGAGGCTGAGCACTTTCACACAGTCTCTGTGCAGCACTTCACGGCATTTGCACAGTTTTTAAGCTCCTCAAATAGCCCGCTGAACGATTTTTATTTTTTTTTTTTTAAATCATTTTTTTTCTGCACTGCGAGCGAGCGAGGCAGCCCTGTGGTCGACTGACCATGAATCCCGCGACAAAGACAAAAAGATTGCCCTCTCCCTGGGCAGCGTCGGCCACTTGGCTGACTTTAAAAGGAAGATGAGGGTCGTAGCCGAAGTCCTCGTGGCAGCGCTGACAGAGTGCTTAAAACATCAGAGGCTGGAGCTGGAGCACTTTTGACATTGTGTTGGTTTGCGGTATTGTTGAGGGGAGAGACGGTTTTACTCACGAGCCACTCACTCGTAATGCCACGTTAAAATACACACAAAAGGCCGATCTTCAGCCGATTGCAGAGAGCCCAACATAAAAAATGGAATCTCATGCAAAATATAAACATCCTTTAAAGTTTGATTAGCGGCTGCAGGGCATAGCCACATATTTAATAGAACACAAACGGGCCCACAGAGGACCGAGTGGGAGACGTCAGGCGGCGTAACCCAGATCTACTCGGGCATCGCGGTGGCTAAGTGGTGAGACTGTCACGTCGCATCAAGGGGTATTAACGCTCGCCGCTGCTCTGCTTTCCGCGAGGAGATCGCATATTCTCCGTGTCAGGCCTCCTTCCCCAGTTAGCCACAGTCGAGCAATTTGGGACAACTGCAGATTCGACGTGACTTTAAAGTACCAATGGTGTGGCACTTTTTTTTTTAAGTGGGTCGCTGCCTTTTCATCTCAGTTTGCTGCCATACAAGCCACAGTTCGCCTTCATTCCAACAGTAGACAATAGACAGACACTTTGCATGTTTTAGGCTTGTTTTTTTTTTTTTTGCCATGCAGCTGCTGTATTCGGGCTTTCAACCAGTATTTTTAATGTGCAAAGGCTTTGAGCTAAACTCGTGACCAGTCACAGTCAATTAAGGGCTGCAGGATTTTTTATTTTTTTTCACACAAATGCAAGTGGGAGCCTTTCATAACGCTGCAAAGAGCGGGCAGAACAGTTGTTGAGCACAGAGGCCTTGAGATTCTCGCTGAGGCACATTTCCGTAAGGACTTCACCGTCTTCATTCACCTACCACTGCCTGCTCACAGAGCTGGAGGGAGGGGGAGTGAATGTGCAGGACAGGCAGTGACTATCGCAGCGACTGAAACTTCACATTCCGCAGATCAACGTTGTCCTTTTCTTACTTATTTCACGGCGATAAGTCGAGGTATAAAAAATATTCACTGTTTGGAACAAGTACAATTCATGCGACTGATGTGTCCTCTTTTTCCAACCTTCAACTTTTCAAACACAAATTGTGCTACAGACTAAAATGCTTACACAGTGATTAATTTTTTTTTTAAATTTAATTATTTCTTTTTCATAGCACGAGACACAGGCCAAGCAATAATCTTGATAATCTCCTCTGCTTGGTCGCAGAAACTATATTTATCGTTGTCCTTCTCTGTTTGGATTTTGACCAGCTGGAGGCTGCATATTCAATCAATGCACCCTATTTGAACATTCGTGCTCAGTGGATGACATTGTTTAAAATGAAAGCGTTAAAGCCCAGTGTTGTGCTTTATTAGTCACGATTGTTCCCAGTCAAGGGAACACAAATTACAGTTGTGTCCTCCCAATGGTGCATTTCCGAAACTCGGAATACATTTGTGAGGCACAATAGTCTATTCCTCAACGCTGGTTTTCTCCTTTGCTGCTTCAAATATTATTTAAGGAAACGTGACAACAGCAAATATTTGATTCACACAAATGTGATGGTTCATATATATGCAAGGAGAAGAATAAAATAAATAAATAAATAAAAACCCAGAGAGCTTGTAAACGCCTTGCTGTTGGACAGCCGACCCACTTCTCGTCTCAGTGGCTCACTGTTCAATTCAGCCAGTGAGACTCGGCGTGCTGACATTTCCAGAGCTGTGGTTGCTGTAAATTAATATACAGAGACGCCTAATTATGGTAGATCAGGGGAAAAACACGAGGCGGCACCATTTATAGACACTAAAGGTAATGGCTCATCAAGTAGAGGGGAAAACTACACTTTCTGAATTATTGCGGGTGATGGGAGGACAAGATTGTTTAAATCTGCAGATGATTGTGTTGTTTATCATCAGATGGAATACAGCTGAAGGTCAGGCAAGCCTCCGGTTAGAATTGTTTTATGGTATCACAGGGAGCCTCAGCAATGCATGCGCTTGTAGCTTGTCTTTAAAACCTGCCATGCACCATCCATGACAATAAACGCTGACGGATCTCTAGCCGCTCTGGCTGACTCAGTGACTCAGTGATTTCAGGGGACTCAAAAACCCGAT
The DNA here is from genome assembly GCA_009823395.1 of Thamnaconus septentrionalis. Taxonomy (NCBI): domain Eukaryota; kingdom Metazoa; phylum Chordata; class Actinopteri; order Tetraodontiformes; family Monacanthidae; genus Thamnaconus; species Thamnaconus septentrionalis. Next base: position 4,137,434 of record CM020520.1, read on the forward strand.
TCACCTTGGCACGCGACTCTGACAAGCTGGAGTTAGGAAAAGGAGTCGAGCCTCCCATCGCTAATCTTTACATCTTGTTTTCCTCCCGGCTCTTGCCTGCAGCTGTTCCCTCATTTGTAACTGGCCAGCCTTGAATAAGAAATTGAGATTACGAGCTGCTGATTAATGGCTCAACGGAGAACGTTCTCCCCGCCAAGGGGGGGGATAGTTTTGCATTGTGGCCCTCGTCTCACGCAGGCGTGTTGGAAGCACAAAAGGCTGTCTGAGGAGAGAACGACCGGCTGTGTTGCCTCCCAACACACTCTTCAGTGCAACGTGTAATGAAAGATCAGAGCCTCTGGCCTGCTGGGGGATTAGCGCAACCTCTGGCTGAACCACACATTCAAACAAATGAGCTCCGGGGTTCTTTATTATAACACAAATCTCATCGCTGCCAAAAAACAAAGCCCATGACGTGCTCCTCTGCCCTATAGACGGATAGCATCTTTTCGGATTACACATTTCTATTATTTCCGGTCTTGCTATAGGCGGGTATCCAGGGGGGGTTTGTGGTCAGATGGGGCTCTGAAAAAAATGGCATGTTTCCTTCCTGCAATTTTAAATCGGTACACAAATATGCTGTTATCCTCCTTTTTGAAAAAAAAAAGTGTATCAAATGAATCGAGAGCCATTAGCCACCAAATAACTACACAATCACATTTCTTTTTAAGCAGTAATATAACTGCTGTTATTGTGGACACAGCGATACACATCTTTTAGCATCAACAGGAAACATTTAAGCACAAATTCCCAAGTGTTGATGGCTATTGTACCATGATCAGATTCCAAAATCTGAAAATCCAGTTTATCTGCTAAAAATAAGCAGTTTAATGTCAACATTAATAACAATCTGACAAGTCAAGCTAATTTTATCGCTTTAAGCCATAAGCACTGACCTTTCTTGAAATAAGTTGTGGTAACGCCTATCGCTATTTTTATCTCACCCAAGTGAGTCATTTTTTTCTGAAGGCTGCTTTTCATGATCTGAGCTCATTCGGTCACAATCAATTGAAAGTGTGGGAGAAATAATGGGGGTGTAATTCCTGGCGAGAAACTGAAAAAAGTACCATGAATTATATGATCTGCTTTAATGAAAAAAGCAAAGTAGCAAAGTGGGGGGAAACGGATTCACTATAAACACATTCAACCTCCTGTTTTCATTCTTGCGTTTTGCTGGAAATGTGTGTTTTGTTTTGTTTTTTATGTTATCAGCGAATATGTTGTGCTATAATGTGCTTTTGCCCGGAGAGATCCACATTCACACAAACTGTCACCATTTTGCATAAGACACAGAGAGCAGAACAAATGGTTCTCTACCTCAACCGTCCTAGCCAATGAAAACGCAAATTTTCATTGTTTTTCATGATGAGCTAAAAATGACACAATTAGCATTTCGCAATAGACATTTAGCAACGGATTGACTCGCAAACAACACGCATGCAAATATGAGGACAGCCCGTCCATAAATCTGCCAGGAAAACGGAGAGAATCATTCAAAGGAGAATATTGTTGCTCGTCAACAGGGTTTTAAGGGACTGCACGATTTATGCAAAGCAGGCGTCGCCGAGCATCACAAGAGCGCTGGCATCCTCGACTCGGTGCTGATGTGACCTTTCATGCTAATTTAGTGCTATTCATGACGGGATGGGGAGGGAAAAGAGAACAAAATGAGACTTGTTTCCATATGCAAGCATTTATGATTTCATTGTGATCGCTGTAATAGCCAGTGTTGGGAAGCGGCGGGGGCTCTTGGGGAGGCAGGCAAAAGCCTCGAGAGTTTTCCTTTCATAATCAAAAATGTTAATTGGAAGAAAAATGGAATTAATCCACCGCATTTTGGATGAGTACGAGAGAACAACAGGGATCGAAGTGGCGGAGTGTGTCATTGTTCGGGCTTGTGCTTATTGACTCGCGCTGATTTCAGCTCTTTCAAGACGTTCAGTTGTGGGTTTCATCTGACCGTGACATATCTGTACTTGGACTTAATTGCCACCGACTGGCTGAAAGATCAACAGCAACAGACTGTTCGTTTCCTCGGTCGGAGAGGACGACTGTACCCGTTTTGTCCGCTTGCCACTCAGCAGACCGTGAGAAAAGCCGTTGTCGCAGGCGAGACGCCCGTCGATGGCGCAGCTGATGAGACTTGCCCACTTTATTTCCTGCAGCGAGAAACATCTCAAGGTCTGAGAGCGGCGGCGGCGCCTGTGCTGACCGTTTGCAGGGCGCACGTGTTTTAAGATTCCAATGGTTTGCACGGCTTACGTCATATAGCATCACACACACACACACACACACACACCGTACAGATTCATGCATTTTTCACATGCTCAGTGTCAAACCTGGAAAGCAAGCTGCATGTGTAATGTGTTTGTGGTGAAATATTGAAGGGAAAAATGTTTCCATATCGTCTCATCATGTCTGAACGTAGTCGACGTTGTTTTGGTATCCTTGCGAGTCCAAAACGCCCAAAGTACGCACAAGCCAGACGCGTCAGACCTGCTTCACCATCAGCCCAATGTATGATAAAAAGAAAATGCTTTTTTAAACTGTAAACTCCGAATTCATCACTCGCCAGGCAGTGCACACCAGCCCCCCAGTGGGTCAGCGGTGTGAATCTTGGATTTGATCTGATGATGGATTGAAGCAGACAGACAGACAGACAGAAAGACAGACAGACAGACAGAGCAATTTCGAAGTCATCAGAAGCGTCGCAGTGTTCCATCCCCCCCGCAGCCCCCCTGCCCTCCTCCTCATTGCTCTTTCATGTTCACGCCCGCTGTGTTAATGTGATCGCTGCCGCGATTCCTTATCGACACGCACGAGTTCTTCGACCTTTGAATGCGGAAAATAACCCAAATACCCAAAGAGAATAACGATGATGAACTGCAGGCGTTTCTGTAATTAATGAAAATTACCAGAGAATCTGTAATTAATGCGAAAGGCGAGGAAAAGTCATTCACAACTCTTGATATGTGATTAGAGCCGAGAAGGAGGCACTTATCTGTGAAAATATTAACCTTTTCTCTCGCCCCCACCCCCGAGAGTCGTTTGCCACTCACTTGCAGAAAGTGCTGAAAATACTGGACCTGAAAGTTTTCTTGTGTCGCGTTCGCCAAAGTGCACATTGTTGTCAGATGGAACTTATTTATTTCCACAATAATTTATCCATTCAAATGTTGAATCAACACAGGCACAATAGTTTGCCAAAGGTGTACAGAATTAAATTCATAAGACCTTGCATAATGAGGATATAGTTACAATTCTGAAAGCTCTACACTGAAGAAAAATACAGCATGTGTTGACAAGATGGGCCTTGGACTGACTTCATTTGCTTTCACAATTTTTTTTACAGAAATATATCTTGGTGGTGGTGGTGGTTGTTGTTGTTGAGATTGCTTTTCTTTTCCACATGCCTCGGCAACGATTGGACCAATTTGCAGACATGGAGAGAGCTAAAATCCTGCCCGGGGTGAAGAGGAGGGGACCAGCGCAACCTTGATGGGTTGCTTCTCAATGGGGACGCTTGGTTGCCGATGCCGCTGCAGTGCGTGGAAGGAGGAAAGCAGGAAGAAGAAAAAGGAAAAACCGCTCTGAGGAAGCAGTTAAGTAAATTGAAAGGATTTACGGGGAGCAGTGGGGCTTCACCGAATGATTTTCAATAAGAAGCTGATGGATGAATGCGGTGAATGGCAAACAGCTCGCGGCTGCGTTTGTTTGAAACCCTGTCTATGAAATTAAATTCTCGACTGATTACGCGAGAGCGGCATTACATGGATGAGGAGGCAGGCACAGAATCACGAGACTGTTGAGAAAAAAAAAGGAATGCGGAGGAGCGCTACTGTTTCTGCGCCTCGCCGGAGACAGTGACGACGACTGCAGCGTCGCCGCTGGCTCGGCCTGACGCGGGGGATAGGGAGAACAGCGACTCTGGCTCGGGTTTTGCATCCGGCTGCTTTGTCAGTTTGGATCAAATCGCTGCTTTTTTTTTTTTTAATACTTCCTGTGAAACGTAATGTAACTGCATTCCGGGCACCAGTTACGGTGACCAGTGCACTTTAAGCCCGAGATATCTCTGCTCATTCCGCCTGTGCTTTTGATTAGATTTCTTTTTTTCCCTTTCGTCCCACTCCTCTTATGTGGGAAGACTGGCAGAGTGTCGGAGTGGTAAATCCTTGCCAGGAGGCCGCTGTGTGTTTGTGTGTGCGCGCACGGAGGGTATACACTGTTAATCTGATTAGGCTGAGGAGACAAGGATGCCTGAACTGTATGTCATCTGAGAACGACAGCGCCGCTATTGATTAGCTGAGCAAACATGAGATGGAGACAACCAAACATTTGCACAGAAAGGACACACACACACACACACACACAACCTATTCTGGGCTTCTCAGCAGATGGCGGTCAGATAGACTCCTATACGGAGCTTCTTTCCTCCACTGTTTTCCAGTATATTTCCTGCCAAACAGACACTCAGTCCACTGGCAGCCTGCTGCTGCTGCTGCTGCTGATATACTGCAGAGAGTCCATTCTAATGGAATGCAAATTACAATCCCAGACGGACCGGACAAAGCAATCATAGTGGGAGGATGTCTTTCAAAATAAACAAAAAACAAAACAAAAAAACCCAACAAACAAACAAATCTGATGCCCAGTCAGCCTGATTGGCTGTAATTGATCAGAAATGCGATCATTGGTTCCCACATTCTGCAGGCAACCTGCCTCCGCAGCCTCCCCTGAACAGAGCCGGCTTGTTTTCTGATTAAAAACCGCTTCACATCCATCTGTCGGAGCTCTGGTGTGTTTGGAGGGCAACTGCTTTGTGTGGGTGTTTGTGATCATGCAACGCTTATTGCCCGGCGTTGGCGGTGAGAGAGAGAGGGAGCGAGAGAGAAAAGTCCATCCGTCACGTTTAGAGCAAAAAACATCTGCGCCGCCTGCCTCATGTCTGCAATATTTATTTTGGGGTTTGCATCCCCGTTAGTAATTAGCTGGCGTTGTTTGCTCTCGGACCATTACTCGACCCCAAGCTTCTCCTCACGATTTGCATTAGAAGGGCCCATCCTGCAAAAAACTGCACAATTTTTCACTCCTCCAGCTTGTAAGCTAACCCGACCGGCGGCACGACTCTGTGGAGGCCGGCAGGCTGGTTTGGAGCGAACAGTTAATTCAAAATATTCCATCTTGAGCGTCTGTCATTGTTGGACTTGTCAGATCTTGTGGGATAAACTTTAAGCGGCTTTGTTGATGTGCTCCGTTCCACTTCATGGTCACCTTCAGGTCAGAGTTTTATTGAGTCGAGGGTTGAATGGGGAAAATGCCAGAAACAAGCGGATAAATACCAAGGAGATACAAAGCAGGAATATTAATTCCACTGGGGATAAATGGAGGGAGAAGGTTTGGCAAGTTTGTCACTTGAATCAAGAACCAAATTGGACCAAAATAAGTTTGCCTCTTCCTTATGCAGTGACGGTTCAAACGACTGACTGGGCTGCAAGCACGGCTGTTCTTGTTTCACTACCGGAATGTCTAAATCCGTCCCGATGACTAAGATTTTAAGCCTGATTGACATTTAAATTGTGCTCAGCTCATACAGCAATGCAAAGGATGTAAAGGCAGAGTTAAGATTTGCCTTCCACTCCAATATCTAGTTTTATTTAGTGTTGTCCCTCAATCTTAAATGTTTTTAAATGTCTTTTGGTATTTATCGGCAACCCTTTGTTGCAGTATTTAACTTGTTCAATTGCTGAAAAATAAACTGCAGTCAAGACAAGAGGGCAATAATCTGTGTTGCCTTTGTAAGCCCTCGTACCAACAGCCTCGGGTGGAGCCGTCCAACTTCCTCACCGGGGCACATTTTCCTGATTTTCTTTTTTTTTTTTTTCATAACAAGGTCAAATAAAATATATCGATATACACATTTTTTTAATTATTTTTTGGCACATCTGAGTCAGCGCGACAGTGAGATGCACTGATAAAGAAGTGGTGGAAAGGGCCGGGCTGAACGGATGAGTGACTATCAGATAGAGATTCGCTTCCCCCTCTCAGGGAGGGGAAGTGGCCATTAGTCAGGGAAGTAATCTAATCAATGTTGTTGTGCACAACGGCGTGGACAGCCGCGGCGCATCGCTGAGCGCTATTATTCTTAGTCATGCTCTTGTTGTGGGGTGGGGGAGAAGGGTGCTGGGAGGGATGGGGGTGGGCAACACTTGCTCCCAACCACCTGAATCTCCTCCGTGGCTGCTTGCAGGTCCTGCAGCTTGAGGCAAAAGCTGCACCATCTCCTCACGCCACGTCCAGCTAATGCATTTTAAACAGTGATGTGAGAATCGCAGGGAGTCCCAGGCTGAACGTTTTTCCGTCGGCCCCCTTTCATCAGCTGATGATCTCTGACCGGGCCACGGAAGATGGAGGAGAGAGACGATGGGGAGGACGGCGGAGGAGTTTCCCCAGCCAGAGGTTTTTGATCTGAAATTTTCAAAATGGGCAACCGACCCACCAAAAGTGTCACCCAGAACTTCCCGACTGCGAACAAGCCTCTGTTCCTCAGCCAGAAAGTGAACACGAAAGCAGCTATAGCAGAGAGCGAGGTCGATGTTAATGCCCCTCCTCATGCTCGGCGACTCGCAGCGCTGCTATTGACAAAAGTGATCAAATCATTTTCCTGACTAATGGCCACTTCTCCTCCCCCCCGGGGGGCTCGGCTCATGCAAGTGCTCTTCTCATCCCGAGGCGACGCGGCTCCGCTCTGATGAGTTTCTTCACACGCCAGACCGTCTGGGAGAGTCATTGAGCCTTCAAGAGCCTTCGAACTAAAACCAAAAATCTCAAAATCATGAAATTTGACATTGAAATGTTTGAGACAATGAGGCCAGCAGAACTCATCTACGTTGTTGCACAGTGGTTTTGTTTCGAGACGTACAGTAATTGGCTTGCTTTTAAGCGTCTGTTTTTTCGAAAAAATAACTTATTTTATTAAAACGGAACAAGTGTTCACTGGACATGGCGGCTCAAGATCATTTTTGTTGACAGCTCTGGGATCTTGATAATGAGATAAACATCGTTCAGCGTGCAAGCGCCGGTTCCTTGAACATAGAAATATTTCCAATATTTTGACATACCCCTGAAAGCCACATCGAACATTGCCATTTGTATAGTTTTGTCACGTCAGTTGGCTAATTTTCTTTGTCTGCCACTGAAATCTTTCCTACAAGGCTGCAATTAGCCATCACTTCCCTCAGCTGGGCAATTTTCCCCAGCAAAGCGCAATAAGCACAGTAATGGCAGATACGTCTGAAATTGGAGGCAAAAAAAATCTAGAACTGTGCCATGAAACTTCATTTTCATTCAAGCAGCATCTTGATTATGATTTATGAGATTTGATTTTCTTGCCGGTGTTCAAACAACTTCTGGCTTGTGTGTGTGTGTGTGTGTGTGTGTGTGTGTGTGTGTGTGTGTGTGTGTGTGTGTGTGTGTGTGTGTGTGTGTGTGTGTGTGTGTGTGTGTGTGTGTGTGTGTGTGTGTGTGTGTGTGTGTGTGTGTGTGTGTGTGTGTTTCCTCCCCCCGCAGTTGCAAGTTAACATCCACATAGGGGAGGAGAGGGAAAAAAAACAGCCTGAAGCTCAGATCTCCTGAAAAATTGGAGTATGCATCAGCATAAATATTGCATGAGGTGTGTTGTTTGGCCAGAGGAAAGGCAACCAGTGTTAAATTTCATACATTTATGACCATGGCCTCACTGTTTACCAGCAGAGAAGGGCGACGGCCTCTTCTTGACCCGGAACTGCCTTCTTCCTCCTGCGGCTGATGCTGCTAATTAGAAGTCGCAGAGGCAGCAGGTGTTTCTGCCGCTGAGCCTTCCTGCAGTTGCTGTTCACATCAAGTCCAGGCTTCGTGTTCCCCCTGGTTTTCAGTTCCACACCAGTCTAAATTATATTTAGTATGACAGTGGTGACGTAGGTACGCATTGTGTTTGATGCATTTTTTCCCAGAAGTCGAACTAAAAAACAGGACAAAGTGTTGATGAAATTTTAAAGAAGCAACGAAACAAGAGCCAGTGGTTCATAACTAAAGGGAACAGCCGTCTGTTATGTTTCTGTTCCAGCGAGTAAACCATCACTGTGTTGCTGCTGCTGCCGTTTTCCTCTTGTCCACGTTTTTTCCAGCTTCTATTGCAGCCATCAGGTCCCGACTGAAATTTAAATCTCTGGCTCACCTTGCGTTGATGCATTTTTCACACGATATCAAGGCGGACCGACGGCAGCACACTTCTTCAGTGCAATGTGCACTCTGGATGCACACAGACACAAACTAACAGATTATTTACAGAAGGCTTGGGCATAAAAAGAGCCACAGAGCTTAAGATGTGTTCGTCCACATCTGTAAGCCCTCTAATGTGCTCACTCCTAATGTGCTCAGGGTGTTTTCCTGCCTTCTGTCCATTACATACTGTGGTGCACTTCAGCCATGCAGCACCATGAAAAGGATTAGGTGCGCGTGCGTACATGCGCATGCTGGATCTGAAGGATCAGAGAAGAGGGACATCAAATTCATAGAGTTGCTTTTCTGTCAGGCCCCCTTGTGTTATTAGGAGCTGCAACAAAGACAGACAGACAGGAAGGAAATAGAAAAGTCCTATAACTCAAATTGCCACCCAGAGAAAGCATCTCAAACCCGGCCTTGATCAGATAGAGGAAGGACATTACCATTTCTATTACAGCTATTTTCCCTCCAGCAAAGTGGTCTGTCGTCCATCTCCATAGAAATAACCCACCCCACTCCCCACCACCAGCATAATGGGGGTTTTGTTATTGATTTGAAAAGAAAAAGGTGTATCGGGAGGAGAAAGTACATTTATAATTCATAGAAAATGCCAGATTTATTTTTTTTTGTATTTATTTCTCTTTTTTTGCGAGCGAGCATATCCGTGCCCGTGCCTCACAGTGTGGGCCGGCCAAGGCGGCGCAGCGGCCAGCGGTGGACAGGAGGTCCACCTCAGTCTTATGCTCCATTAGCAGCCGGTGTGTCGCGGCACGGGTGGACATGTGTTTGGCGGCGATAACAGAAGTGGCCGAGGCAGTGACAGCCCTAACAAACTGGCCCCGATGTCGCTGCACCGCTGACATGGCCGCCTTGTTCTCCACCACTCCTCACTCTCCCCTTCTGAGAGTCGGCTCACGAAAAAGGGAAGAAAAGATTTCCCTAGAGCAAGCAGACTGTATTGTAGGTATGAATGAGCTCAAGAGAGGGAAGCGGACTGAGTTGACAAAGCTCTATGGGGATATTACCTGCCCGTATTGCAGTTAGTTGGCCCATCTTACAGTAATTGGCTACACAACTGAGCGCCCATCCGTCTCCAGGCGCCACTGAGGACGATGCAGGCAACAAGCCCGCCATTCTTCACAAACGCACCTCATTCATATTGCATGTGCGTTGTTGTGTGCCACTGCTTTACGGCAACACTTGCCGGCATTAATGGGCCACAAGTCGCTCGCAGCCTGAATATTTACACCGCGGCTATTGAGTCACGGAGAATCGTGAAGTCGCAATCGGAACGACGGGCTCACTGCAGCGGGCGGAGCCAAATTCTTTGAGAATTCAGATGGAAATTTTGGCGTCGGGCTGATTTGACATCCCTGTCAGCTCACATGAGCGGCGGCAACAAACTGCACTAACTGGTCTGTAGCTGCTCGTCCTCTGTGAGCAGAGTCTCACTTTAAAAGCTCCTTTCAGGGAACCTGCAGAATACAGAGATATTTCTGTGAAAGAGGCTCGGGTGTGCAGCATGGTTTAAAGTCAAATAGATTATCTCGACCACTCAAAACCACCTCTAATCCTGCTGTGAAGCCTCACCGTGGTCTGTCCTGCTGCTTGGGTCCTCATGCTTGAGGCTGAGTGCCATGTTATTCTGCACCATATTAATAATGTCACCCTCTCGCTCCCGGGAGATGGTGCTGCTGCATATTTAGCCGTCTGTTTGCCGCCTCTGACAAAAGCTTCAGGCTACAAGTGACGAGTGCACAGAGGGGACGTAAAGGATAGTTTGATTCTTGTGTCCTTCCAGCAGGATAACGCTCTCACGAAGCAAAGCTTACATCATTTCAAACTGTTTTCTCGACCTTGAAAGCGAGGTCACCGCACACAAGCGACCTCTGCAGTTGCTGGATCTCGGTCCAACAGAGCGCCTTGGATTTGATCGGTACTGGATTTTATGGACCTGCTGCAATAAACGGGATGCAGCCAGATGCCGTCACGTCTGTGAGGACCAACGTGTCCGAGCAACTTCCTTTGCATCAGTATCAGACTAATTACTTGTGCAGCTGTCCAATAAAAAGAGGTTGGTTCAATGTCGCAGTTCAGTGTCGAGTCAAGTTTACATTAATTAGCAGAGGCAAAAATGTTCATGAGAGGACAATAGTCAAGAATGTGTTTTCAAAAAAAGGAAAGAGAAATAGTTGGTGGGGTGATTGAGTGTCTTTATTAATTGGCAACATCCTTGAAAATGTTGCTGATCGTTGATGTTGATTTGATTTAGGTTAAACTGGCTGCAACTAGGACTATGGCAAAACTATTGGTGAGAAATTGTTTAACATACACAACAAAAGGAGTTTGTAAAGTTGTTTAAGGGGTAAATGAAACGTGTTGCTAATTACCGATAACGGGATAAACAAGGTTTCTGTTCATTTCATTTAGCAATAAGCATTGATGTTTTTAACTCCTTGCAAAACAAGCAGAAATGCAATAAAATGCATATTTTCACGCACTGCTGTGCTGCTTATGCTTTATTTATAGATGTTTGCTGACATGGTCTGGGTTACTGCCACTGAAAAGGACACAGAGGATGTGAAAACAAGCCCGTCTGAAGCGCCTGAGGTGAAACTGACTGATGCGGCACTTTTAGCACCCAGACTCACCGAGGTGTTTGATTCAGGTTTTTGGCCAAACAGACGTTGTGCTTGAGGCACTTTCGCATTTATTTTTGATGCCTGGATGGCATCGAAAATAAATCGCCAGACCTCAAACAATGCATTTGGATCCCAGGAACTATAAAGTCTGAGAACTATCTTTTATCGTCAATACATCAACTCGTTGAGTTTTCTGGGCGTGCATCCTCTTGCCAGTTTTCACTTTGTGTCTTTAACAGCCAAAGAGGGTTTGAGTTACTGATTTCATTTCATTGCCCGCAGCCTTCTGTCTCGTCGTAAAGGCAACTTAAAGACTTAAAGTTTCCATGAGCGTGTTGCTACTTTTGACAATGAGGTAGGAGTGATATCTGTCTGAGATATTTTTTCATAGTTGGTCAACAAGGACTCGGATGCCACCTGTACTCGTTAGTGGGCAAATTATTAGCAAACATCTTATTTCACTTGATAAGAACTTCTTTTGTCACTGCAGCACCAGGGAATCCATTTCAGGACACAAACCATTCCCTAAGCTGGTTGGAGAAGGATGCCTGTTGTTCATAACTGGCATGGAAAAAATCTAGCACGTCCAGATGGAAGGATTTCCACATGCTGGAAAGGAATGAATGGAAAAAATAAGGAAAAGAGGCTCCTGCGTGACTTGGAGGAGGCTGCTGGGATGTGGTTCCTAGCTGGACACTGCGTTGCCACAGATTTTGCAAATGAACCAGTGTGGGGAACAATTTACATGGTGATGAAAGACAGAGAATTTGTCCTGTCTTGTCGCCCTGCTTTTCCTCTGCGGCTCCTTTTGGGCTGCAAAAAGGCTGCAACGCTACAGGATGCGAACTGCGTGTTAGCATGCAGCGCAGGACGCCGTGGAGCCTCATCAGCTTGTCAAACAAAATAACCGGTCCGGCATACTTATTGAATCATTCATCACCTCGCTCCGTCCTCTCCGGGCCCCCCGACTGCTTCCTCTTTGTTTAGCCGCAGCGCTCTATCGTAGACTCACCCAATCAATGTAATTGTGGTCGATTGTTTGACTCAATCCAGCGCCTCCTTACAATCAACGGCGTAATCAATGGCCGTTGCCTTCAGTCCTCCTGCTGTCGCACAAGAGGATTATCGCTGCATGTTCCTCCAAGAGGATTTATTGTTATGTTGTTTTTTTTGTGATCGTTTCAAAGATCTGGAACATTTCTCATACCTGTGGAAATTTTCCACATTTTTGGTTGACCTAATTCAACAAACTGTGCATATAGAGCTCCGTTTCCAAGCAATCAAAGACTAATTCCCATTCGCTGCCAAGGGTGCCTTTTCATATTTAATGACTTTAAATGCCTTAAGTGTGTGCGTTGAGAAAAACGCTGCATTTGTACGTCGACGGCTATTAATGAAAATCGCTTGGCAGGAAGTGCAGCGTGTTAGCTGAAACACAGGATTCAACAATTATCTGCATATTTTTGGAGAACCGCCTGGATGTTTTATGAGCAGCTCTGAAATCAACCGTTAGTGTTTTTTTTTTTCCCTTCCCTTTGTGTGTGGGTTATTTTTGAAATATGAATCCAGGAACTGGCTGCAGAAAGGGAACAAGCCAAATGTTTCCAAGCGGAAATGAGATTAATCCTAATATATATTTCACAACACTTAAAAATAATGATGACTTTAAATGGGTCCCTCCCTCTCCTTCAAAAAAAATGTAAGTATTGCATCTGTGACATTGATCACTTTTTTCAGCGTCTTTGCAGCTGCATTTGCAAAATCCCCATTGGGTCCTTTAGCAAAGATGAACTCCGATGCCTCAGTCAGCTGCGCAGAGGCTCCGTCTGACTTTTCCTCCAGCACGCTGACAGGCTGCTAATCCTCCCCTCTCATATCAGCGCCTTTTGAAATCACGGCTTAGTTTTCATCAGGCCTGGCCGCTTGATGCTAATGAGCTTGGCATTTTCAGATCCATACCGAGTCGGGTTGCAGTCCATAAAGTTGAGAAAATTATTCCCCAAGTACACATCAGGCACGGGCTGTGTTCCTCCTGGCCAAACAGATTTCATTAGCTCTTTTTTTTTTTTTTTAAAGGAAAAAATGTTAATAGCTTCATTAACCAACAATCCAGGTAATTGTCTAATTGAAGCGCCAAGCTCAGTCATTTTCTGTAGCCTGCCAGAGTTTAAGGTATTCAGGGTGTACTTCGACCATGAACTACATCTCCCACAATGCATTTAGTTTTTTTTGGTGACCCGCTAAATGACCATTCTAGTGTTTTCATATCAGCACCATTTTGTAGTCCAAGAAATGGGGTTGAGTAACGAACACAAATAATCCCAAAATGTTCAAAATGAGCCAGGTAGATGTAGAAGGAAGGAAATTCAATTTAATTTGGTTAGTTTGTATATTAACAGGATTTGTGTCACAGAACTAGTTCAGTTTTGACAGGAAACATGAAATTGTCTTTTTCCAAACCATAATATCTCCACCTCAGATCATACTCAACATCTTTTGTTTTCACACAAATGTATTTGTTCTCAGATATTTTTTATGTCCATGCCTCTGAATGTCAGCAGGAGCCTTCGCCGTGCCGCTGAGCAGTAGCTGCAGCCTAAGCTGCACTGATAAATGGCTCAGCTGCAGGCGCTGCTGCTTGCATCGGCTCCCAGGAATGCAACACGAGCCCTTTGGCCCAAGGCGATGGCTTAGAATGCAGCCATTAGAGCAGGCGGCAAGATGTGGTTGCCTCCTTATATCCATGTCTTCTCACAAGCACACGCATAAACACTCATTCACACACTTGGAAACATGCAAAAGGCAGCAACATATATGTGCGCACAAACACAGCAGCTACTTTGGGATGCAGGTCCATAAGCTGCCGGAGCCACAACCACTAGAACCTCACGCAATAACAGCAGCACGCACGGCATCTTAAACACGGGAGACAAATTCACAATTTCAGAACGGCACACTTGTATAACAAATGAAGTCCCACTGCAGCAGATTTGCTCCTGAGGCAGGGTGTGTTTTTTCCTCCTCCTTTTTTTCAGACCATAAACAGGTGCACTGTCAGTTCCTGTGTGCGTTGATTATGTTTGCCGGCGTAAGTAGAGCTTGTAATTTTGTTTGCCTCCTCCAGTTGAACATTTGCAGCTTCTTCTGCAGTCACTTAGGCCACGCGGGAGGATAGATTTTGTCAGCGCCGCGAAGGCGAGGCGACAGCGGCGCTTGTATGGCAGGTCGTCCTCATTGTTATCAGTGAAAAGTGATAAAGTTGTCATGGCAGCCGTTACAGCTCGAGCTCCTTTGACTTCAGATGTTTTTTTCTCTCACCACCACAATCTTAAAAAAACAGAGATTATCAGTCATGAAAAGTGAGGAATGGGAGTATACAATTAAAATGTAGAATACATTGTCTGGCTAAAAATGCAAGAGGTCTTAGAAATGAACAATATGAGGGGAGAATGAAGTGAGTTGATTGTCAGCTGAGTCTTTTGTGCTCTTTGCCCTCTTCAGCCAACAACGGCGGCGCTGAGGTCTTTTCAGTAGAATGAAAATCAGAATGGAGTGAGAGCGACCGAGCGGCTCTAAAGTATCCGTCGCCCAGCTTCCATCAACAGAGCCGGTGACTCAGCACAGGGCGCCCAGTGGATTTCAATAAATCAAACCTCTAACTGGACTCATGGGGTGGCGGCGGCAGTGGCGTTGGCCGCCGAGTGTTTCTCATCACTGCCGGGTGAGTCAACAAAAGAGCCTGAGCGACAGTTTGGCGGAGAGCCAATGAAATAATCTGCTTCACCTTCGAGCTTGTAAGCAACTTTAATCCACGTTCTCCATTTCAGACGGTAGCCCACCGCGCACTAACAGTAATGTTTGACTTGTGCGTGTGTGAGTGAGTGCGTTTGAGAGTTTGTGGAAAGCCTCTGCAGAAACAGGCAACAGTCGTGTAGTCGCTGCATCAGTGGCGTCAGGTGGGCTGGTGCCAATTTGGATACACCTTATTTTCTCAGAAAATAAAACTTATATACTGAAGTAGAATAAACCAAAGGAGAAACATTGGACAGACGTTTGGTTATTTCAGCAGATCAGCTGCGCACTCCAGCACTGTCGACCACAGTGCTGATTTCCCCCCAGATGTTCTG